>CM034150.1:592262830-593676854 GCA_019776745.2 Taxus chinensis
GGGCAATGATTACATCACTTGTTTGCGTTGTAAATGCATTGATGGTTTTCCTGGGCACTTTAGGGTTCCCCTTGGTTCCTATGCTGTTAAACCTACAAAAAAAATTAGTTTTTGGAAAGAGAACGAAGAGCGAGAAACAAAGCAAATTACATGAGCATTGTCACATCCAAGGCCTGTTTAATGGCAAGATCTAAGCATCTGATTTGTGAGTATCCCAAAATAGCCTCAAACCCAATCATACACATATTGTAGAAAGAGAAACGAATAAGAAGATGTTCGAGTTGGATTGGCGAGGACTATGGCGATGGCAATAGTTACGGTAGAGATGACATGAAGTACATGAACACACTCCTCTAAGTGGGTGTATTCATTTGAACAGATCATGGTGATTGCACTCAAGGAATGAAATCATGAGCTTGTGCATTAAACAAGCTGAATGAAGAGTTATTTTAAAGAGAAATCGACCATATTGACTCATGATAGGTTGATTATGGATCAATTGCAACATTATATTTTTCTATGCGTCAACTAGAAAGTCATACTTTTCATAAATTTATGAGTTCAAACTTGTTTTTTAAATGATGTTACTGGGTCTATCGTCGACACTGTTTATGAAAATTTGTTCTGCTCACCTGGTTTGCCTTTATTTCTCATTGTCAAATTTGATCGAAACACGATGTTTTGTTCTCCGTTTCGATTTCCTTTTCTGCTTAGCAATATTTTCATTTCGGCGTTAACATTGCACACCTCACGTGTGATTTCTAGTCTATTATTCCTCATTTCATAATGATTTCCACTTATAAATCCACTCCTCCTCACTTCATTACCCAAACTTGTTAAACTACTTTGGTTGTTACATTGCACTGGTTATCACACCAAGTAGAATGAAGGTATTGTATGATATGGTGTTATATTATTTTAAAAGCTTTTATATTAGAATAGAACCAATGATGTTAATATTCTTTCTAAAACTATTTCATGGTATGCTCTTGCTTTGGGTATGTGATTAATTTGAGCGCTACTGTAAACAATCTTCAAGATCCAAATGGCACAGTTAAATCCAATTCACCATTTTGATAAAACAAAGTGGATATTTACTATTTTGGAAAATGCAATGATTTCTATCTCATTATTAGAAAGGGCATAGCAATTAAGCTTGAGAAGGAAACTTGCGGTTATGAACAAGTAGGTGGAGACAAATATTTATATTAACTTGGATTATAACATTTCCTAATCACTAACCATACTCTATACCACAGGCATGGAACAAGATTGCCTTGGGAAATAATTACTTTGTGTTTTAGAACACCAAAGAACCCACCAAATATTTCAATCATCAGAAGAATAGGTGGAGGGAGCTTATTCTTATTATGTGTTCTCTGTTTCTAAAGTAGAAAACAATTAATATCAAAACATACATTGTTATTGTTTGTTTGTATTAAAATTGAAAATAATTAGTATGAATTGTGCTAATGATAAGGTTATAGTTGGAGATCCAACGTATTGGACTCTTGAGCTTGTTGACGACATTTATCCTCTTCACCCTGAGAAGGATGCAGATTTATCTGTTGAAGCAAAAAAAGTTGAATGGGAAAAATAGACCCATGTCAAACAAACCCACTACCCCAATAAGGCGGTCCTAAAAAACCGCAACAGAATGTGGATAGCGACACATCCTAAACAACGTTTCAAACCTGTCATTTTCCTTGCATAATAACATAAACGACGTTTTAGACCTGTCAGTTTCCTTGTATAATTTAAAATAGTGCGAGTTGTTTATTTCACCGACATAGACTAGTCTGTTAAACTAAACTGCTCGCCACTAAGTGTAAGACTCGAAAACTACCATACGTCGTCCACCGATTGATCTCCGTCGTCGCTGTCTCTGTCCGCGTCAAATGGAAGGAGGCGTTTCCCCAGAGTAAAAACACCTTTAAGCTTAATAACTTGCACTTCTATATTGCCAAATGATTTTTTTTACATTCAAATTTTTACCCGCCCTTTTCCGATGGGTTAAGGTCTTGGGAAGGGCTGTGACGGGCTCAATTTTGAACCCTAGTGTCGTGATTCATGAGTCGTGTGAGTTTCAATGAGAAAATTAATAGAGAAGTTTAGTCGTTTCGAGGTTCGTAATCATTGCTTTAGGGTGGATCTCTTTTGAAGGGAAATTAAAAAAAAAAATAAACGACACAAGGAAATTTCATCCTACTTTATTTAATTTGTTACCAGGTCGACAATCCATGTGGAAAGGGAAGGTAGACGATGAACTTCGATAAGGGGAATGAACCGAACGACGAGGATGCGTCAGATGGCTTACACAGAATTTGAAAATTGTGTATAAGAGGAGGAGCGGGAGGAGAATTAAATGGTGATCTCCGACTTAAAACAATAGCTGAGTAGAGAAGAGTGCAACTGTTTTTACAGAATTATTAGCTCGAATGGCTCACACGAAGCAGATAGCTCGAAAGTCGACGGGGGGAAGGCTCCTCGTAAGTAGCTGACAACGAAGGCCGCGAGGAAGTCGGCCCTTGCTACGGGTGGAGTGAAGAAGCCGCACAGGTTCAGACCTGGTATCATGGCCTTGAGAGAGATCCATAAATACCAGAAGAGCTCCAATCTCCTTCTCCGAAAGTTGCCATTCCAGCGACTCGTGAGAGAGATCGCGCAGGACTTCAAGACCGATCTGTACTTCCAGAGCTCGGCGGTGTCAGTACTGCAGGAGGCATACTTGGTGGGGCTGTTCGAGGACACCAACCTCAGCACCATCCACGTCAAGAGGGTCACCATCATGCCCAAAGACATTCAGCTCGCCCACCGCATTCGAGCAGCTTGATTTTTTTTTGTTTTCCATTTGATTTCGCTTATTCAACGGTGTGTTTCCACACCACCCATTCACTTTCGAGTTTTGTTTTACATTCGAGGTTACGTTGCTTTTTTGGTTCTGATTTGCAACAGATTTGGTGGCTGCCTCATATTTTCTTTTGAAGCGCACGTTAATATAGCAGACGAGAATACACTAATGTTTGGTACAATTATTATCGTCTCACATTCGCCATGTTTGAGCAAAGAGTCTGACTTTATTTCTCATTTCCCCCTTTGTGTTAAAACGTACTCCTTTATTGCAGATCTCGAAGGCTTTATTTTTCATTTTCATCACCTTTTCACATTTTGGCACATTTTGGCATCTTTAGTCTCCATGCTCCATCTTTTTATCATTCCACGCTTTGTCTAGTTCTTTGCACGCTTTCTACATTGGTCTACATAGATATCAGATACACATCTCTATCTATTCTATGTTACTGAGCATTATGTTCGCCAACATAAAGTGGGGGCAAATGTAGACACAAAATCACGCACTTTGAGTCATTATGTAGTCTCAATCACACACTACTATTTGCATTATTCCTAAGTAAGAAAAGTACTAATCAACCCATGTCTTTGACCTTCTTCTGTTGCTACTTTCGATCTTACATCTTTATTGGCCCAGTCTGTCTTTTCATACTTCAATTTTACCCTTTCTGGACTCTGACGCCCAGCCAGGACGCCAACGTCAGGTGCCCTCGTCCCCTCTAGGCGCCCCAGTCCTCTTTGTACTTTGGTCACACTTTTTGGGTCCTTTATAGTCGTTTGAGCATCTTATCTTTTTGGTAGTCAACCTTTTCGGGGTTAATTACAAAATTCAAGCAAGGGAATCATATAAATATAGTTATGTGATCATAATAAGGGACCAGGCACTAAGCATCTTCTATCTCCACCTAAGGTTGCATCCATCAAAGGTATCTATAGTTATATTTGCATTCATCTGCCTCCATCACAAGACACAAAAGACTAGTTCATCTGCGTCACAGTTCACACTTCATAGGAGGGGAGTCTATTGTTTCCAAGCACACATTATTTACATTCTACATCTAGTTACTTGCTTACTACTCACAAAGTGTGACTAGCACAAAAGCGACCTAGGGAACAATTCCGCACGCACACACACACACACCTAGAACTACATTGGGTCTGAGATGTAGTGCAACACTCAGTGATAATTCCGTCAATTTGGTAGCTAAGGACAATTTGACCCCTTTATATGCATCTTTCTTTTTTTAGGGTTTTGATGCTTTGCTTGGGGTTTTGCAGGGGATTTATCCATTACAAGTTTACATCGACATCCAGTGAAGTTCAACAACATACACACAACAAGAAGCGAAGGAGTGCAAACACCTAGCGATCATATTGGAACCAAGTTCCAACCATTTTTACAGACCAAGGCGCCCACAGGTGCCTCTATTCCTCTCCAGAAGCCCCCGTCCAATCAAATTTTCCAGATATGTAATTTTCAGAGCTCCTATGGGACGATCTTCTATCTTTGTTCTACCGATCTCCACTACGACACAGTCCAACAACCTTTGCGAATCAACTAAGGCCCTTCGATCCCTCTTTGCACATTAGGGTTTTATATTTTCTAGCTTAGTTTGCTTGGGTATTATTTCATTATTTATTTTATTTACTATAAACTTGCATTAGATTAGGCTAGTGTATTTACATTTTAACATTAATCACTAACCCTTACATCCTTTAGTATACTTAATTCACTAAAATCAATTAAGTTTCATGTTAAATATACTTAGGGTACATAAACAAATACAACCTCATAGTAGTGTTTACAGATGACCCAACTCCTCATGGTATTCCACACAACTTACTCCCTTCATGTCACTTTCCTTGTTGTCATGACATCTCAAGACAATTATAAAACCTTATGGTATTGAGTGCAACCCTTCACATCATTTCGCATCAAGTTCATATTGGGTTGTCATAACTTTTTGAAAAGGGCGTCTTCAATATGTTAATTCCAACACTTATTCAAATCGTTTACATTATCTTGAATTGGAATCCTCAATATGCGAGTTTTGAGCACATTTTGAATTTGTCAAGCTTCAAACCCATTACATTGTAAAAAATTGTATGTCTTGAATATGTGGGCTCTTAATCACTCAAAGTTCAAATCAACCAATTTTTTTACTCTTTCCCCAAACAAGAGTCTTTTGACTCTTTCACGTAGATACATCTGTTAGTTCGTCTAAATATAGAATCTACTACTTTTTACACCATATCCATCCCCCCCCCCCCCCACCTTTTTTTCTTGCTTTGTTGTTTCCCCCCTTTTTTCCTTTTAGATTGTTTGTTTGGAGCCACCTTATTCTTTAAGGAGAGTCAAGTGGCAAAACCTTATTCATGGACATAGGATAATAACTTTTCAGGTGATTTTACTCATGACATTGTTGTATATGAAGTGTGTTTTTCATAATCCACCTTTTGATTTAGTTCTTAAGGGTTAACTCAATTTGATGAATTAGAGTGACTTAGAGATCCAAATTAATGCACATTCAAATGCTTGACTATCTATATCTTTAAAGCATTCCGAGATCTATTTCCATAGGGAGCGTAGTTTCAAGTGCTAATTTGTCATGAAGTACATTCATTCTAGAATTCCAAAGAAAGATTATAGAGAACCCAAAGATGAACATAAAAAACTCTTCCTTCGAATCATCAAACTTGCCTTTCCATTTTTTTAGGAGAATACTTAAGTTTTTGCAGAATGAAGGGCCTCAATAACATTTTATCCCTATTTTTTAGAATTAAAAGATGTTATAAAATAATTCTCTTTGAAGGAAAGATAGAAAAGATTTATTGTTTTTTTATTTTCATTTTCCCATTAAGAAAAATCTTCTTATTTCATCCCAATATTATTGATACGAAAAATCAAAGATTTGGTCTCTAACTAGTTGATGTCATCTTGAATTTCCTCTATCGACCATGTATTTTCAAACTTCTTTCCCCCTAGAACATCCTTGTCAAAAAATTCATAATTCTCCAAAGGTCCCATCATGAACATCTAGCCTTTATCAAACTATAAATTTTGGCTCTCAGAACTTCTTACCTTGATGTACTTTGTTGTTATTGTTGCAACTCTTGTCTCGATTTTCAACACTCTCATAATTTTTCCTCCATGTTAGACTCCTATGTAAAATAGGATTTTGAAGAGTTATTAATTGAAGTGCAATTGCACTAAATGTAATGTGGAAATACCTAAAAATATGGATGGCTAGGTTAAAGCTTCAATGAGGGTGCTTCTCGAAAAGCTAGAGAGGGTAAATTCATCTTCATCCATTCTCAGGGATGAGATTTGATGGCTGACCCTATTTGTCAAACAAAAAATCTATGACGTTAAGAGGTTTTAAATAACATGTCCATCTCTGTTAAATACCTTTTCTTTATTTAATAATTTAAAAAATATAATATTATTTTTAGTTGTATTTACAAGTGTCGAGGAAGTTAGATTATATGCTCGATATAAACACATTTTTAGCAAATTAATTTATTTAAATATCTATGTAATGTTGCACTTATATTTATATTTAATGTGTTTATAGTGATAATGGCGGCTTTGACAAGTTCTTTTACATCAAATAGGGACATGATGACAATTTTACAAAGTGTAAAATATGGTTAAAACAAACAAAAATGTTCGGGACGGGCGTCAAATCTCATGTGTGCTCATTCCTACTTGAATTTTCTTTGGGAGGTTCACGAGGTGTGTGAGTTTGAATGAACAAATTACCTATTCCTAGACTCTTTGGCAAGGGTTAAATTTGACGGCCACCTATGCGTGCCAAACAATTATTGGTGATGGTAATTTTCCAATACTGCCCTTCAAAAATTCAAAATATTGTTAGTTATATGATAGTAGTATAATATATAAAAGACTATTCTATATTAATTTAACTATATTTATATAATTTACATATAAATATATTAAAAATGATGGTCGCTTTTTAAATATGCAAGACAGGTGTGACGGTTAATTAAAAAATCACTAAGTATTTTAGTGCTAAAATCACTAAAAATATCTAAACGGCCGTCAAATTTAACCCCCATTCGTAGGCAATCATTGCTTTAGGGCTGGATCTCTTTCGAAGGGAAATTAAAAAATAAAATAAATGGCACAAGGACATTTCATCCTACTTTATTTAATTTGTTACCAGGTCGGGAATCCGTGTGGGGGACGAAAGGTAGATGATGAACCGTCGAGATGCGTTCGCTGGCTTACACAGAATTTGAAAAACGTGTATAAGAGGAGGAGCGGGAGAAGCCGAGTAGAGAAGAGTGTATAGAGAATAAGTACATAGCTCGGATGGCTGGCACGAAGCAGACAGCTCGGAAGTCGACGGGGGGGAAAGCTCCTCGGAAGCAGCTGGCAACGAAGGCCGCGAGGAAGTCGGCACCTGCTACAGGCGGAGTGAAGAAGCCGCACAGGTTTAGGCCTGGCACCGTTGCCTTGAGGGAGATCCGCAAATACCAGAAGAGCACCGAGCTCCTTATACGAAAGCTGCCATTCCAGCGACTGGTGAGGGAGATAGCGCAGGACTTCAAGACCGATCTGCGCTTCCAGAGCTCGGCGGTGTCCGCACTGCAAGAGGCGGCGGAGGCATACTTGGTGGGGCTGTTCGAGGACACCAACCTCTGCGCTATCCATGCCAAGAGGGTCACTATCATGCCCAAAGACATTCAGCTCGCCCGCCGCATTCGAGGTGAAAGGGCTTGATCTTCCATTTGATTCCGCTTATTCAACGGTGTGTTTCCACACCACCCATTCACTTCTGGGTTTTGTTTTTACATTCGAGGTTACGTTGCTTTTTTGGTTCTGATTCGCAATAGATTGGGTGGCTGCCTGATATTTTCATTTGAAGCGCACATTAGTATATCAGAAGAGAATACAGTATTTTTTGGTGCAATTATTATTGTTTAAAGGTTCGCCATGTTTGAGCAAAGAGGCTGAGTTTAATTCTCAACAGTTTCGTGTTTGTTTGTTATAAATAGTGGGTATGTCTTCCTAAATGCTACTGCACCTTTGGTGCCCCTGTTACTGTGTGCGGTGCATGTGGAGTTGAGCTAGAAGATGGCTGCAGCCACTACTACAAGGGGGGGTGTTTTGAGATAATAATAGAGACAATACTTGACCAAATTGTCTCAAATAGAGACAATAAAAAAGTTGTATATTGTCTCGATTATTGTCTCAACGCGGGTGTCTCTAATATTGTCTCTAATTATTGTCTCTCCAGAGACAATATAGGTTGATACATATTTTGTCTCTTGAGAGACAATATCATTATTGTCTTGCTAGAGACAATACAAAATATTAATTTTGTCTCTCTAGAGACAATACTAATGTCAATTTTTATTGTCTCTCTAGAGACGATATGAATTTAAAGAATGAAAAATCTGAATTTCAAGAATAAATAATAACCAAATATCATTTTGTGCAATCGAAGGCTACATATCATCTATGATGTCAGAGTAGACTGGTAAGGAATATTATAAATTAAAAACAATTTGATTTGAATCTTGTGCCCAACAAATGGGTCCACAAACATTTTATTAACATCAAATAAGATAAAATCCAAAAGGGTGTCTAAATATTGTTAACCCTTTAAATACAATGATAAAATACTAAAGAGTGCCTAAATGCCGTTAACCCTTTACATACAATATGAGCACCTTCTCTCCACCCCCAAATTCAAGCGATCTGTCTGCTTCCCTGGTGTTACTTTGAGGTTATTTTTCTTAACTTTAATTTTGAGTCAGTGTCTCTCTATCGGCAGCTGTCATTTCATGTTCTTCGCTTTGATTGTCTCAACTTTGATACAATTCTCTACTATCAATAGCACCAAGCAACTCATCTTTAGTCTACATGAAAACAAAGATTATAATGACTTGTTGCGTTTATAAACTGTCACTTGAAAATTTATAACCAACAAACATCTCAATAAAATACTGAGGTTGAATTAAACATATAACAAGAAACCATCAACCTTTCATAAAAAAGACCATCTTTAATAACAAGGCATGCCTATGCTAAGCCTTTGCATAATGTGACAGGTAACTTGAAAATACAATACATAATAACATTGCTCTTATACTTGAAGTTATTTTGATGATACAAGCTCACATAACAAAGAGTATAGTCACCTCCAAGCATAACTTGACCACGAGCTTTTGTAGCCCAGGGTGAAAAAAGTTTGTATTGAAGTAAACAATTTGGAGAGCTTGAAAAACTTCAGCGAAAAGGTATAAAGAGGGTAAAACAGTTTGTAGCCAACCTTCAGAGAAGCCCCTCCGACTAGAAATCCATCAACATTAAGATGTGATGCCAACTCAACACAATTTTCAACATTTATTAAACCTGCAATATGTAAAACAAGTAATGTTGTATTTATTCCAGTCAAACAAGAAGCTGACTGGCATATATTAAAGTGATTCTGCACTGCGTGAGTAAGAACATGTTATCCTAGATGAACATAGAAAATTTATCCACTCTTTAGAATGACCTTAAAATTTCAGCAATATTCAAGTTTCCTCCTCCATCGTTGACCCAAAAGAAGATGGTAGTGATGATAAGAATAAAAAATCATTTAAATTATAAGGAGAGAAATATTGAGAGAACCTAGTTACCTCCATAGATAATTCAGATTGACTCTTCTACTTCAAGACTGACATTTACTTTAAGCCAATTCCATAACATAAATTATTAACATGTCCTTAAGGAAACTCTTGTTCACTGTTGCAGCAATGCAGACTATGTGAATTGTTTGAACACGCTGTTGTAAGAAGAATATGGATGACATTTAAAACGGTTTTGCATATTGTTCATTGTTCTGCAGATGTTTTTTTGTCATCACCCCAAAAGTTCTAAAATAGTACATATGGAGTACATAATTAATTGGTATTTTCCTCAATCGGTTCAATTCTGCAAGGTGGTCTGTTAAGATAATAAATCCTAAATGTCAAATGTTATATGCCTCAGAAAATTTTGTATATCTAAAATCGTCAATAGTTATTAACACATTCAGTTTCTATTTGTTTATCAAATAAATAGTGAAATAGATATGGATGGTCATGAAATGTAAGGTGTAACTTATGGTAGAGACTAATCAATAATTCCACTAAACTTAATATATGGTACATACCGCATAACACTCAAAGTCAGAATCAACTTATGCAACATGAAGAGCCCAAGTGTGAATCCATTCCAGCCCTTTAGCAATCTCAGCATCACCGCCACTTAAAGATTTTTCTATAAATGATGGATGGAGAGCTATCAATATGCGAGATGCTGAAAAAAGAGACGATCTTCTAACATATGCTTTTAGGTGATTAGATATCTCCCTACACATAGAAAAAATCAATTAACATATAATTCATAACAAAGAACATCTACAATCACAGAATTTATAGTAGCCAAAGCAAAATATTCCTTACCAAGTATGTAACATATCTACTAGAGCATATAACAATTACAAACCTTAAAATACAAGCTAGATAGCCTCAAACTTCAGTCACTAGCAAAAGATGCCTCTTGACAAAGACTGTACCTTTACATGTTCTAATTCCTCAAGAAGTAGAACTCCTGCTCCATCCCCCATGAAAAACCAATCACGATCCTATCAAAAAGTGGAGCAATTAGTTTAGCTAATTTGAAAAGTTGTCTGAGAATCAAGTATGAAATGCTTTCATATCAGAACAAAGCAAAAGGAGCTCAATGACATGATGCTTTTGTTTCTGTCCATTTAATTACACCCTTGGGCAGAGGCTTTCATGGAGTCAGGCTTAAATAGAATTTATTCTTTGCATAAATCTTTGTCAGTCAATTAAAGATCTCTATGTTGTAGTAATGGAGATCTCTATTTGATCTTCTTGTACCTAAAATAAATAACTACAGAGGTTCAGTGCTCATGATTGATAGCCCTAGAAACATAAAGAAAAAAATTCTCTTTGCTAATAAAATTTAGGTTTGTTTGCCAATAGTTGGCACCTATTAGTTTTAGGTTTAGAGCTACCTATCTGAAGGTTCTGCATAGCCATGATTTGTGTATGATTATTATAGAGAACAAGTACAATGTTTGAAGTTGTTTACAAGACACAAACTGAGTTCTAGAAATCAGATCAAAAGAGGTTAGAACATAGGAAACACATTCAAGATAAAGAAATGTTAAAGAAGGAAAATAGGCCTAGGAGATTTTTCCTATCAAGTTTGAGATGAATAATGAAGTGAAGTGGGGAGAAGGTGAACATAGGTAGTTTGACATGGAGGGATCCATGATATGCTTATGCTTATCATAATTTCTGGAACGCATAGATATTACAAGAGAAAGAAATGGGAAGACACCACATGTGTTGTCACAAGCAGAAGCTGAAAAAGGGCCTTTGGTCTCTAGAAGAAGATGAGAAATTAATGCGTTACATTACCAAATATGGCCATGGTCGTTGGAGTTATGTGCCAAATCTTGCAGGTCAGTACCCCTCTTCTTTTTCTTATCATATTGGTTGATTGAGTAGATGGAAACCCATCAAGATACTTGTATATAATTTTCTTTACAGTTCCTTAAAAGTAGCAAAATGATGACAACCCATCAAAATTTGTGCATAGTTTCTTACAGTGTACTAGATGGTTTTTCCTAGTGACAATCATCATAACCATTGGTAGTTATATATGACATTAATTGATAAGATAGGGTAAATTTAAAGGAAGGCAAATGAATTGAAAATATGAGATCTACTGATAATTGGGAAGAACTTAAACATTTGTTGTTGGCTGGCTGGTAATATTGCACCAACTATTTAGCCTTTATTTGTGTTTTTGAGTGTCACAGATCACATTTAATGTGAGTGCATGGGATTCATGCTTTATCTGATTGAAAATGAGATCAGTAGTGGAATCAGAGACATCAGGCAGAAACAATTTCAAACAAAATAAAAATCGACAAGAATTTTATTCATTATCATACTGTGAAGAAACCAGGCTTAAGGCAAAACTGCCACTAATTTTTTTGTTTGTATAAACCATTTTCTTTGCATCTTGAAAGCAAGGTTACTTGGACTTACTTTGTAAACCATACACATACTTCGAATGTGAAGCATGTCTAGAACGTTGCGGGAAGAGTTGCAGGCTGCGTTGGATAAACTACCTTAGGCCAGATCTGAAAAGAGGCACCTTTTCTAGCCATGAAGAGAACCTTAACATTGAACTTCATGCAGCCCTTGGAAACATGTAAAGAATAACATTATGGTTGAAGAAATAGTTACCATAATATGTAAGAAAATAGATTTAGGTCGATGCACATATATTAGAGCATTGCATCAAGAATTGAAATGTTAAAGTATTCATGAATACCAGATGGTCGCAGATAGCTACGTGATTACTAGGGAGAACTGATAACGAGATAAAGAACTTCTGGAACTCATGCATCAAGAAGAAGCTCAAGGAAAAGGGCATAGATCCCAGCACCTACAAATCCATTAGCGAGGTTGCAGGTGCTTATGAGGACAAATCTGTAGATAATCAACAAGCTTCTTCCAAGGCTGAGGAATTGGGTGTCAATCAGGATGATAGAGTTCGCATAAATCCCACTGTAATCAATAGCAATGCATTTCTAGATAATGAAATCTTTGGCCTTAATAGCTTCAGCCATAAATCAATGTCTAAATGTTATAATGGCAGTAAATCTTGAAACAAATTAGCAAATATACAGATATACATTAAGATTTGTTATCCCTTTCATATTAATCTTTGTGACTCTCTGATTTTCCATTTACTTTATATTTTGTTTATATCGGTTCCCTGTTTTTCCATTTACCTTATATGTTGTTCATATTCAACATATATATGCTACCCCCCTCTGGATTCAAACGTGTGCCTTTTGTATGGATTACACAAGCCTTAGCTGTTAGGCCCGCTGAGGCTATATTGGTCCCCTGTTTTTCCATGTATTTTCTATTGTTCTTCTGCATTTTGAGACAGATGCAACACCCTTGTCAAGAACAGCACCAGGTTTACACCCACTCCAAAGAATGCAAGTGTAGCAAGTCCCTGGTTTACTGTATTGCCATAGAGACATGGGATTCAATTAGACATATTTATGTGGAGCATATATATATATTACCTGTTATTAAGATGAAAATTCTTAGTATATAATATGAAATATGAATACCTTGATCCAATTTTGCACTCATCCTTCTGGAATTGACCATAAGTAACATTCAGCATTTTATCATCACGCCGAACTATAAGATTGACCAATCATTCGTGAACTCAGATAAGTTTATTGCCTCATCCTGCATCATTACAGATCAATCACTATTCAGAATCCCAAAGGAAACAAACTAATAAGCTCAGTTTTCTTCTCCAGATGCAAAGAGCTTAGATGCCTCAAGTAAAGATTTTAAAAAAACATAAGCGTCATCTTCTCATTTGCTTACATTACCATCACGTTAGTTGACATGAGATCCATACATGGATAAAGAGATCTTACATAGTAAACTAGAGGAAGCCTTCAAATTTTACTGTAAGCAGCATTATAAAAATCAACCGTATATCTTTACAATTGATCAACTACCATATGCCACACATCATGGCTATAATAAGCTCGCATGAGACATAACATTGACAGAAATTTGTTGGCATTTGTCTTATAGCAATCCAGTTTGTGAGGAATAACTCCTATTTGTGCAAAGACAGGAATAATCCAGTTTAGCCTCCTCCCTTTTGACAATGTGTTTCTCCTGACGAATCATCATTTTTATAGAGGGGACCTAAGAAGGAACCTGGCGCCAAATCTCATTGACTGCTCCATCTGGGTCATCGTATTCGAAATATTTTTTTACCTGGCCAGCAAAATGAGCCTTTAAGTTCTAAGCTTCAGCAATTAAACATGGCATACCATTGACAAGTTATAAACTCATAAGGAAACCATATAATACATTCATGATGACTGATACTATTGTTGCCTCTGTTGAAACTAAACTAAAGCAGACAAAAGCCAAATGATCCAGAGGCCAAAAACAACATAGAAAAGTTTTTCCATATTCTATGCAAGAAAATAGCAATTCTCTGAAGCTATGGAGCTACAACAAATGCATATAGTGGATGTCAAAGACTAGGCTCGAAGAGACAAAACAAAACATAGTATAATCAAGAAAAGGCAACACCTAGGGTCCACTTGTAAATATTTCCCAACTACCCCACTACGACATCCATGTCACATAATTGAGAACAATGAAGTAATTTAAAAGCTTGTAGAATTTAGGGTAAGGAGAATTATTATGAGCAATTGTAATAGAGTCTGTCCACCAGGTATGGGATAAAGCAATGTTCTCTTTATATGACAATGTCGTGGAACACATGGGAGGTAGAAGAACAATGATTCATGTACGGAAGCCTTCAGGGATCTTCTGGCATTTGGCAATAACACCAGACAAGTACAAAAAGCACGCTAACCAAATTAGGTGACCTCCAAAAATACTCAAATGCATATTATTTTCACTTATTTATATCATAGTTACCAGGAGACTGGTACATGTACTTGTATGAGGAGACCGAAACAGGCACTCCATTTTTAGAAAAGTATGATACGGGTACTTGGAGACGGAAAAACAATGTGTATGTAGATTTTAAAGAAAACAATAATATACAGCCTAAGAAAAATAGTATTACCTTTTTAAAATTAAAATATTGGATGTTGACAAAGGATAAAATAAATTATATTGATATTTATCTTTGATAACTCATCATAACTATAAGGTCAAGAGAACAAAATATCTATTTTTTAGAAAACACTGAAATGCAAGTCTTCGAGACGAATACCAACAAGTACCAATCTTTGAGATGAGTACCAACCTCTGAGATGTTTTTTTTTGGTAGGAGATGAGTCTCTGTGCAACACTAATTTAAATGAAAATCTGATTAATGAAAATTGGATGTAATTAAGAGACACAGACTTGAGAAGTAAAGTGATGATCACTGGACCAAAAAAGATGAATATCTGGAACATCAAAAAGAACCATTGCAAGTCTTTCAAGCCCAAGTCCAAAAGCCCATGTAGTAGTTCCAACTGGTCTATCATTGCTATTTAGTATTGCTTGCTCAGTCACACCACGACCTAACACCTCCATCCACTTCCCCTGAGAAAATGATCTAAAGTAGCAAGAATTAATTTTGAAAAATTGTCTTACACTTGCAAGTTGTCCAATCAATGAAAGTTGCAGTAATGAAACTAAAAAAAAGGAGTGATGGGCAAACAATTGCATCTAAGGCTAAACAATGTTTAAATTAAAATTTGTTCAAAGTTGGTAATTTTGGATCACTGCTGCAAATTTTTACCTGAAAATAAATTTCCATCTCAAAGGATAGATTGGTAAATGGGAAGTATGTATCCACCCACTATATTTCAACGTTGCCTGATAAGAGTCAAAATAAGATCTCTGTAAAATGGACAACCTTGAAGACCATAAATTATTCGTGATCTAGTCCTCTAAAGTTGAATGACGGGACCAAATAGGTATTAAGAAAATCAACAGGCATGCATAGAAAATAAATGGCGTACTAATAATTCAATATTCCTCTTTAGTTCCAACAAAAATAAATGGCGTACTAATGGCTTTCAAAGGGTAGTAACAAAAATTAAGATAACAAGAAATAACTCATTGTTGGACACAGAAGGAGAAAAATGAGAGGGTTCTTGTAAAAATTAACAAGGTATAAGAGTCATGATAAGGCAACAAGCGACTTGAGAGGGATTTTTTGGAAACAATTTACTTACAACACAATAAAGAAAACTCAGAGCATGAAAATCAAGATGATTAGAAACAAACCTTTAACTGGCTAGTTTCCTGAAACCCACCACAGGAATTTTAAAAAAGATCCCAGGGTTGAAAATTTAGCGAAATGAAAATCAAATTACAGTATTAGAAGTAAAGATAACAAAAAAAAATCTATCTTGACCATGAACATTAGCACACTTAAATATGAATCTTTGAGTATTTCTGAAGCTTGCTGCAGGATAATTTTAGGTTGCAAGCTTTAAGATTTAGGAAGATGACAGTGAAATTATACTACCAAAAGCAAGGATGATAAACAAAAGCTGAAATTCAGGTTTTCCTTTAAGCACTCCAGACATAGGAGGCAGAGGCACTTTCTGTATGATCTTTACACTCTCCATTAATAAATTAAAGCCATCAAGTCAATTACATGGATGCATTTGATACACGGAATAATGGAGTTGTTGTTAGTTGACGACACCAACACTGTGAGAGTGATGAAAATTCATACGAAACCAATGATGAAGGAAAAGCAGTTCTCACTGCCTTGGCCGGGTCCTTTCTCTAAAGCATGCATTTCAGTTGATGGTTTTTTCTTCTTTTCCTTTAGGAAATTCCAATCTTACGTTGATGTTGAGATCAAAAGAAAAGGGGACATGTCGCTGGGTCACATTGGAAATTTACATTTTGGGTGATATTATGAACCACTTGAAAACCATTGAACTGAATGAAAATATAAATATTACTGGTGCCCTGTGCTCTGATTTGGAGCAAATCGAGCTGAAAATTACTTCCTTTGGATCATAGTGTCACCTTGTACTATATAATTCTATAGACAACCCTGGTTTTCTTACCTCTGGTGTCCTAAAAACTATATTGGCCAAGGAAGTTGTAAAGTATGCTCATGAGCGGAAACCAGAAGAAATAAAAATTTATGCGCATTGCCCCTGTTTAGGATATATTTACCACATCTTTGCCAAGTTTGCAATTGTTCCTGCACCATTCCAAGGAGATAAGAAGGACGTCGCCTTCAAAGTGATACTAGAAAGCAGCACAGACCCCAATAATGGAGAGACATGCATAAGGTATTTAAAAGCACTCATTCTACAACTTAAGGAAAGAAGAGAAATATTTTTCAAATATGAAGGTTCAGTTTCAATTGGAAAATATAAAAATGTGGGCAACAACACTTCGTTGTTGGCATTCACTTCCCATGGATGACAATGTTAGGATGAAAATGGGAATTTGCGTTCGTAAGCTTGTTTTCCTTGTGCCAATTCAAATAGCTCACGCAGAGAATAATGCAATGGTTGCATTGAGGGATGGGATTCAAATCCCCCCTAATGTTAGCTACGGGGACATCGGGTCTCTTGAAAATCTAATACACTTTGGGTTATATGATGCAGTTCTTAACAGTTGGAAGGGGAAAATTAAGGTTATATCCTCCATGGGGAAACAAAGTAGCAGTAAATCTTATTTGTTGAACAATCTATCAGGGTATTTCCTTGATGTTGTAGGTGGCAGGTGCACTGATGGTGTGTTGATGACCATTACAACAAGGGAAGAAGATGGTGAGGGTAATGATAGGTGTCTGTATGTTCTCTTAAGTCTTATACTTCAAGGGATTGGGCATTTTTTAGATAAGTGAGCAAGAGGATATGCTTCTCTCTGTTCTCAACGCTACTGTCAGCAATCTCACAATATTTAACAAAAAGGTAGGTAGTCTAAGCATCATACTCTCATTTGATTTTGATCTAGATTTATATTTAAGGCCTTTTTGAGAGTGGGTGGTGAATCCATATTTGAAAATTATTAGTTAGTGCAATAGGATTTTCACTTAGATAAGGATACATAATCTACTTTCAGTCACTTCCATGGTGGGATCATTTTAGTGGAGCACAAAAAAAAGTTTTTAAAAGGTCTCTTCTACATTTCCATCAAGAATGAGGATGCATTTGACGTAGAGGATCTCATACAAGAATTTGATGAGAATTTTTTTCAAAAATGCAGTAAATCCAAAGAAAATTTCATTGTAAAATTGTATGGTGGGAAGGCAGAGATTGTAACTATGGCTCCTAACAACAGCTCCGAATACGATCAATAGAGCTTAAGTGAACTAGCATGAACAGTTCATAAAATTGATTATACCTATTATAATCTGAAACTCATCATTTCTCAAATTGTAGCCAAATATTTGTCTCCAATCGATACTAAGGGTTTTGTTGTGATAGTAGATATTATAAGGAGAAATCTCATGCGTGCCATTTGTATGGGATGCCTTTCTGTCACAAATGCAAAATAAGCACAAACACTTGTTAATTTTGAAACACAAGAAGAGGTTCCAATTTTGCCTATTGTTGTTGGGGATTTGTCATCCAACATTTCAGATATTGGCTTATGTCTAGCATCTTTCAAGAATGGTATCAGGCATAGTTACCAGGTTCGGAAATCCGATTAAATTCGGAAGGGCAAAAAAATCTGAAAATTCGGAGTTCTCGAAAAAATTCGAAAAAATACAGAAAAATCTGGTTTCGAATATATATACTTATATTATTATAAATTTATATTATTGTATACTTATATCATTATATATAGACAAATCATACAAAAAAGCATCCATCTACCATAATCATCATCATCATAATGATTCTTTCAAAAGATTGCAAGAAGTTGCTTGGTCCAAAAAGGTACAAAAATGGATTTTATGAAAATAATAAAAATATTTCCATCAATGCGTAAAGCTCGAGAAAATATACACTTTTAAAGAAGACGACACTTGAAACGGAGCCATAGAATGAAAGTTATGGCACATGCAAGTTTTTGCTGCTACATCTTCCCGGTCCCTTTACAAAAATGGCAAATTTTTTTCCGTCCTTGCGATTTTTTCACCAAAAAAAGAAAAAAATGCCAAAAAAGGAAAAAAAATAAAATTCCGTAGAAAAAATTCCGAACCGAACCGGATTTATTCGGTTGCTTCAAAAAATATAGTTCGAACCGGATTTCATACAAATTCAACCGAACCTGGTAACTATGGTATCAGGGATGTGCTCTCTCAACTCAAGTCAAGATTGGATTCTGTTTTTCCTAGAAAGTGAAACAATGGAGAATCGACCTCCTTAAATGGGTTTTTCAATGAAGCCCTTTCTAGAGCACAAATTGAAACTTCAACCACAATAACATTATACCCATAACTAGAGCACCATTTTTCATGTGTAGGTGAGCCTCTCCAATATGCAGCTTGTAAAAATATAAATATGAAAAGGAGTTTTAATACTCATACCCTGTCTCTAGGAAATGACGTGTCGAAATAGAGTTAGGATGAGAGATCCAAAACATTTCGTATTTATTTGATGTACACAAACTGTGGGCTTATGGTAACTTCTCTTTTATAGGTAGCTTTGTGCTAGCTTATTTTCAGTTAACATACATTTAAAGAAAAGATAAGCATCATAGATTAAATTCTAATGTCATTACTAGTAGGCTTTTTAGGATTCAATGGACATGATTGCTAGACTTAGATTCTGCTTTGCTTTGCTTGCAATGTGAGCAGCAAAAATCATTAGTAAATCAAACCGTTCCTTTTTGGAAATCTGAAGAAGAACATCCATGATATTTGGGATTCTCAAACACCTCAATTACAATAATAGAAGACAACCAACTACATATATTGTTAGAAAATATTTTTGCAACAAACTCACTTCATGGGTTAGTGGAGCATTTACTTTGATGACTTGACAACAATTCTTCGAATTAAGACATAATATTCTTAATCAATTCAATACTATTTCAAAACATATAGTGCACCAGGGGATATGGCTATGTCTCATGATAGGAAAAGTACTCTGACTCCCACATTTAAACCAGAATCGTACACCTAAATTGAGATATGACATTAGCCTATGGATTTGAGGTCTTGTGCAGAAAATTTGAGGACAAGGTCTAATTAACCAAGGGATAAGTTTCTTAAGGTGGTTTATTTCCCATAACTTATGATTTGTGTAGGGTATAAATTCTCTTCTGAACCATGAAGATTAAGAGTGTGTCACACATTTTGTAGTTAACCATGCATAATGTGTGTTCGTGGTGGCATAAAAGAAAAAATTAGGGAATAATCTTTTTTAAAAATCAAGCCTGGTAATGAAAAACCTCTAAGTAGAAAAAAATTATACTTCCTCTAACTTGGTTATGCTATGGGAATGTTCCTTGTAGAATTCTTCTTAATCTATGAGTAAATTTCATATTATTATATCCCCAAGTGAGAAATTCATACTGATGTGAATTTTTTTTATCAAAATGGAACTTCTGCAATTACTTTTGTTATGAACCAAAATTCTGGTGAGGTTAATGTAATTGAGTTCAAATACAACCATTTTGTATATTCCTATTTGAATTTTAAAGGACTATTCAAGTAATTGCCTTGTTGTGGAGAAGTATTTTCTCTATTCTCGTCAAAGTAAAGATAAATAGCTATTATCCTTGTGAAGGTCTATGCATGGTTCCAATTTTATTGTTTGCACATAGTAAGAAAAAGAAGCTTATGTTTTTCAAACTCACTGAGTTAACCCCTATGTAATCTACACTCATACTTATTGGCTTGAAAGTAAAATTTGTGTTTAAAATTTTAGGTTTGACTTGAAGGGGCCATACTACTACTCCTTATATACTAAATAAGGAATCTTTTTAAATATGGGATTAATCTTTCCACAACCACTACCTAATAATCCTCCTTATATTCCAACCCCTTCAAAATTTTAGGTTTGACTTGAAGGGGTCTGAATACTCCAAATATACTAAGTAATGAATATTTTTAAATATGGGATAAATCTTTCCACAACCACTACCTAAAAATTCATGCAAAGAAACTGTATGTTTGCCTAAATTCTTAATCTATTAATGTTGGTTATTTGCATATGAGGAAGACTTGTACCTAAATCTAGTCACATACCCATTAAATAATTCCTTATAATTTTAAACTCGATGAGTAAACCCGTCCACAAACACAAGAGATCTGTGTAGATTTGGAAGAAATGACTTATTATACTTAGAACAAGGCTACAAAATTTTTCCCTAGTTGAACAGGGGTACTAAAATTTTCCCTAGTTAAACAAGGGTACCATGCAAACATGACAATATTCACAAATAAAAAAGCAAAGGATTCAAACATAGTTTTGATTACTTTTTAAAATCCATGGCTTTGTATACATTAAATAAAAAAGAAAGAAAAATACATGAATAAGAAAATTGAAGCCCTGTGACTCGACTCTCTCTAAATGATTTTTTCAAGAACATGGCTAAAGTAGCTTCCAGTAGAAACACCTATGTACATTACAGCATGGATTCCCACATCTAACCACAAACACCACATAGGAAATGGAACATGAGAATCCTGTAGAACAACAGGTTAACAAGGAAATCCTATTTCGTGTTAGCAATCTTAAAGGATATCAATACCCAAATCAACAAACAAAAACCTAAGTTACCTTAAATATTAGTCGGTGTGATCCATTGATGCCTCCATATTTCTTCCTTTTCATTTTTGTATAGGCTATAATCGTTATAGATCTTGAATGGTTATAATTATTTTCCTAGAAACCCTTCCTCTACACTCTATTTCAACCTGATACAGACGATGCCACTCTGTTTCAAGTTGATATAGGCCATGCCTCTGCATACTCGAGTCCATTCTCTCTTTTTATTTGAAAATGCCATATATCTATCAAACAAAAGGGTTATTTCAAAACAACGATGTAAAAAAATAGACATCAAAACCCATACAATATCATGGTTATTTCCAAAAGAGAGGCCATTCCAAACCTCTCCCAAGGCCAACACGGGGCTAGTGTTTCACACATACAGGCCTAGCAGGTTTCCGACATATCCCTTGGCAAAGTCAAATCTCCAACCGTCAAAGCCGATGTCTGATTTGAGCCAATTCATCAAGTCGGAATGCTCCATTTACACTCGAGGGTTTGTGTGGTCTAGGCCGGGATCCGCTTCGTAGTATTTACCCATTTTGGCATTACCAGAGCCGAGGCCGGGTAAGACTTATCGTTGGGAGCAATGGCCTGTGCACCCCAGTCCAGTCGGTCGTTGTTGTTCTGCCGTCAGTTTCCATTGTCGTCCAACTTTGATCCCGTCCTGTGGTTTATGACAATGTTGGCCACCCACCGCACTCCATTCTGACAGAACGCCTCCACCACCTGCTTGAGCTAACCTAGACTTCCTTATTTCGACGATTCCAGGTCATACAACTTCCCCGGTAAATACCCTAAACACCAAAATTAATGCGTTCAGATGTGATTCCCGTATATGTCACCAGCGCCATAAATACCTTACCTTGAGGAGTGATGGAATAACTGGGTGGAGGAAACTAAATGTCTGTTATGCCCTCGTCTATGGCATCTTTCGCACTGCATTTTCGCTGATGTCATACAATGTCCCGCCTTGCTGTCAAGGGCATAAACAATATCTTCAACCACACATACTCATTTTACCTCATGACATCCTTGATGGAATTATCAAACAAGAAAAAGTCCCTTCTTTCTTCATATATAAAGCCATTGATATGCTTGCTTCATACCCTGTTGGAGAGATAACGGTGATGCCTACCCGCTGGCGAGACATCGAATGCCAGGTCTAGTGATGTCATGAATCCTTTACCTCCCTCTTCTCTTGCAAAAATTTTTGTGAAATTTTTAACAAACCCTCGATTTTGTTTCCCCAAATACTCCATTCCCTTCTTGTGACAGTGCACGGTCAAAGGCGAGAAAAATAGAAAAGATCACAATAAAATTAATACATTGAAAACAAAAAGGTAAGTTAGAGACGAATTTGTAATTTAGAGACGAATTTTTACTTTTTGTCTCTAATATATGTTTCTAAACAGCCCATGTTGTAGTAGTGAGCAATGCTAAGGCGCCGCACCCTTAGAGGGGATGAACAACAAATTCTGTTGCTAAATGTTATGATTTTGATTTTATTATAAGTGGTCACATGCTATGCATTAATAATTTATGGATAATATAAGGGGGGCGCGTCTCCATGCTCATAGAGTGACCGCCTCCCCCAGGATGGGTAGACCCCATCCATGCAAGGTAGTGCACAAGGGGCTATCCAGGGAGCCTGAGGGACTCCCGGCCGAGGCAAACGGTAGGCCAGGCATGGGTTGGGGTTGACGACCTCACATGCATGTGCCTACAGAAGATTTGGGCAAGTTGGGTGAGTTAAGCACGTAGGCAAAAAATGGGTGACCTCCCGCGAAGTTCCCGGTGGCGCACCAATGTAACTCCTGTGGGTGAGTTAAGCGCGTAGGGCTAAAATGGGTGACCTCCCGGGAAGTTCCTGGTGGCGCACCAATGCAACTCTTGAGGGCTATGGAGTGAGTAAGAGTTGTGCATGGGGGATATGAAAGGACCATGTTGTGAGCCCAAGGATATCTCAGAATCAAGGTTTAGCCGAGGCGGGTAGGTGAGCAAAGTTGGTTGCACTTAGGAACAGTGCAGGGTGTCTTAGAGCGAAGAACATACCCAATGTACGTGGAGCGAGTTGGGAAACTCATGTGGGCAATGTAGTGGTAGAGTGGGAGTTGGTTTGAAGCATGAAGGCCTTGTACGATAGAGGCCTTGCGTTGAGAGTGCAGCGCACGCCTAAAGAGCCAGATGAGCATGGCAGACAATAAGACCAACAAGGGGAACTCACAACCCCACCAAGTGGAGTGTGGAACACTTGGTGCACTGGACATTTAGAGGATGGGGTGTTCAGGAGACCTTGGAGATATACTCTACCCTTGCGGAGTATGTCCATGCAGTGATGTGCATCGTGGATCAGCAGTGGGACTCCAGTGTTAAGTGACAGTGGATTTGGGGAGACCTTTGAGGTGGAAACATCCTTAGAAGTAGAGTTCATGTGGGAAACAACCAAGAGGCGTGATGGAGTGAGACTGGGATCCGGAGGTCGAAACGAGGAGAAGTAACTCAGACGCAAGCGAGCCAAGTGTGGTGAGCTCCTCAACCTTGCAGAGGTTAAAACAGTGCAGATGAGTTGAGTGCTCACATAGATGTATCGGAGTGCACCGGAAGCGTGGATGCGGAGTGGGTGCAGAAGCAGTGGCTGAGACTCAGGAAGTGGACAGAGGATGGTTCACATGGTGATGCGCAACATGGTGGGCTGAGTCGAGGACATCATGGATACCGTTGCAGTGTGGTGAACTGACAACGAAGGCAGAAGACTTGTGAATTCAATGCGGTCTGGATGTAGACGGGTGTCTCGAAGAGTAGGCAAGCCGATGTCAGTGGCCATGGCATTGGGGCGAGATCAGAGGATGGATCGAGCCGAGGGAAGAAGAGTACCTCACCCGCATGTGATGCGGTCTACAAAGATGGCGAGCTAGCAGTGCTCCCTGCAGGGATCTTTGGTGTTATGGACTTGGGTGACAGAAGTCAACAGGTCAGGGTGAGTAGAGGCTCACACCCGGGAAGGACTCATGAGGAGGACTTCCCCCATCGGTGCACACGTAGGTGACCGGCACGGAAACTCAGGCAGACTCATGGATGGATGACAGATAGGGGCATGTGATGTTCCTTAGTGGCTTTGTGCAAAACAGTGGGATGTTCGACAATGAGCTGGCCAACGACCTAGAGTTGGGTCCGTGATGAGTCGTGGAGGCATGAGTTGTGCATTCCCTCAAGTGGACTAAGAAGGCATATTAAGATCTCCCGGCAGTTGTATGGGCAGCTGTGGTATTCGGCGAGTGGTCTTCTAGAACAGTTGTATGGGTAGCTGTGAAGGGTGTTGGAAGGGTTCACTTGTGCATGTTGGAGATGTGGTTGGGAATGGTTTGTGGATGAGGATGGAGAAAGGCGTAGTCTGGGACTACTGGAGTAGCTTGATCCTCTAAGGCGAGCGAAAAAATTAGTGTTCTTAGTGCCGCACGTTGGCTAGTAAAATCCGCTACATAGCTAGCCCCGTGACAGATAATACTAGTAATTGCATGTGAAGTGTGTGATTGAAATGTTGAAGGAGATGTAATGGACATTGGAAAGGCTAATTTGGAAGGAGTGAAAAATCAAGGGAGGAGGATGTGCTTTGAAGAAGGGTGGTAAAGGAGGAGAAGCGAAAGGGTGGAAAAAATGTGAGGGGGAAGGAAATAAACTCTTTTTTTTTTTATGGCCATGCACACATGAAACACATGCCATTTGTGTCAATCATTTGAAGGAGAAAGGGGTGAGGTGTGTAGGTTGCTAACATAAGGTAGTCTAGCGATATCTTAAAAAGTAATGCATGGTTGATGAATAATTTTACTGCAAATTTGTATATGTTTAAATCACAAACTTGATATGTGTTAGATATGTAAATTATGCATTTAGGGTACTTTTATATTCTTTATTTATTGAACATGTAATAGTCAATAAGATTGATTTAAAGGTGGCTTTGTTTTTATTATTTTATTGTGAGAAGTATGTTGCAAAACAAAAGTTTGGCCCTTAGGGGGTTTCCATTGATAGTGCTCACAACCATATCTACAAAATCTTCCAAGATAGTTGGAGGAAATCAATAAAATGCACATGATATTGTGAATGAGCACACTAACATACGCATAGAATCATGAATGCTTGCAAAATGCACAGACCTAATAGAGGAGACAACATGGTATCTAAATGTGTAACCCTTCTAAAGGGTGAAATGGAGTCATGAAACAAAAATACATGAGATGGAGATATTAACTTACAAGACGCTTGGAGGACATTAATAAAATGCACATGATGTTTTGAATGAACACACCAATATACCCATAGTAAATCATGAATGCTTGCAAAATGCACAAGCCTAGTAGGGGAGGCAACCTAGTATCTAAATGTGTAACCCATTTTCAAAATTGAAGTCTTTGCAAGTTACTCAGGGATGATGAATCATGATGACCTATTCCTAAGGGGGAAAGGTGTAGACCATTGAATATGAAATTCACATTCTCCCCATCCTTGAAGGATTTGATAAGTCTCCTTCACAACCACTTGCAGAAAGGAAGGTTACATATGTTTGAGTATAGTGTGCTTTTGTTCTTGTTTGTTGCACCCTCCATTGCATCATTGTCATCCAACTTATACTATTTGTTAATAGACAACATAATGTTGAAATTGAACTAGTATTGTCATTGGAGTTATGGGTTTGTAGGAACTTGGCTTGGCTCCCCTACTCGAAGTATATATACCATGTTTTCACTTGTGCTTATTTTTTTCTTTGGTTGCCTTCTATGCTTACATTATTCAAATGCATAAAAATGCGAGTGCAATTATCTCGAAAAGTTACTAATCCAATTACAAAGTAGGGATTTTTAAGTTGGTGATGATTAATACATTTATTATTGAACAAAGACATAATGATTTGATTGTAGATATTAAGAAAAAACTAATGTTCAACAAACATTACATTAAATAGATGGTGTAATTCCTAGTTATAATGAATAATTAACCTACCTTTTCTTCCATACCACATTATAGCAGAACATGTATTTTTTGGCACAAAAGCCTTATTAAGTAAGCTTAAGACATTATAATGCATTATTTATTAATTAAAGAAAAATATCAAAAGAAAGGAAATTGTAATGTTTTTTTAAGGCTTTTGGGTTTGTAGGGCAACATCAACAATAATACACTATGGTGGGTCTATTCATTGTAATTTTTTTGGCAACAAGAGATGATGTTTGAACTTGTACAATACAACAAATTGTCATTATTTTAGAAATTTAAACATGAAGTAGTCCATGTGATATCCACGAGATACACCAACTTTGATAAGTTGATATAGTTATTATTTTTTTAAAGTTTTGAGAGGTGACAAATTTCCAAGAAAAAGTGAGATATATGTAGAAAGTCTGATTAAAATATGTTGCATATTGAGGAGAAACCAAAGAAAATATTTTTAGGGCGGTGTGCAAATATGATGAAAGAAGTATGAGTTAATCTGAATACTAATGATCCTAAAAATGAAGTTGTATTTCATTTATTTTAAGGCATATATAAGGTTCACCTAGTCAGTGGAATTTAAATTTTATGTCAATTTGAGGGTGCTGACAGTTCTGGCACTTACACAATTTAAACGAACAATTTTTTTGAGAAAACATGGAAAAATGAGTATCACTTTTTTTTCCAACGATGTCAAGGTTTTCGTTTGGATGACGTTTAATTCTTGGATATGACATTTTTGCCACTACATCATCTTAATCATCTTATAATAAACTTAAATCTAATGTTATTTTAATAGTCACTTAACCATATGAATGAACTTTCAAAATCAAAAACATCTAATTTCGAAAGACAATTATATAAATAAGTACGAAAAAATGCACACCTACATTGTAATAGAATATGAAAACCTCATGTCTTTATTTTCATTTTAACATTTTCATTCCTACTATTTTTTATTTTAGTTAACCATTCTCAAGCTCATGTTAATAGAGCAAAAAAAAAATGCAAGGAAAATAAAAATACTTATGTTCTCATATTCTCGAACCATGTGGCCGCTTGCAGAGTCAGTTTGTAGCGTAATCACTAGGCACAAGTTTCGATTATGAGAAATAATGTGGTAAGGTAAGGGAGCAGCAGGGGATGAATCAAACGTTAGGAGATTATAACGAAACATGTTGTTGAGCACAGAGGCATTGGGAGATGAACGATTCAAATGATTTTAATTTACATCCATGTACAAATCAACTTGTAACTATTGATTTGAATTGTACATTGTTAGAAGCCCCCATGGGTTTCCCACTATGAAAAATGCATTTGGTGTCATAACTTAGTGAAATGCCTTCAACATAATTATAAGGTGTGGCGTTGTAATATGAGACCATCATTATTGTTTTGTTGGGGAATTGAATAATGAGATTCATAGTGATATAATAAAGGATTCGACATGAATTTGGTTCTCAAAACAAGAACTTGATTATACAGAGGAGTTCAGCGTTCCACACCCAGTCGATGTTGAAGATGACATAACAACTTGGTGAAGAGCGCCACTGTAAACAAGTATAGGAAAACTCAAAGGAATGTATGGTGTCTAGCTTTTGAATTTCAAATTTTTACTGCCTCTCCCTTTGTTGGTCAAGATTTTGGCTAGGGATGTGAACATGATAATCCCACCAACAATAGCCTCTCCATTTCCTATGCTTTAATATTCCTAGATAATTTTTCATTAACTACATCTAAAAGTGTCCCTTGTATGTGTAATTTCCAAACCCATTCCTCTAGTCTTTGTCCAAGCTCTAATCCACCGGTCACTATCCGCATGTAATTTCCAAGGCCACCACTAGAAAGCTATACACATCTGACTCTTTACTCATATTTTTAGTTATAAGAGACTCTGGTGCCAAGTACCCATATGTTCGAGGGTACTTACAAGTGGCACTTACACAACTAATAAGAACTTTTTTTTTAGAAAACATGGAAAATTGGGCTTCACATTTTTTTAAAAATTTTATTTTTGACGATGTCTAGGTTTTCTCTTTGACGAAGTTTAATTGTTAGATATGATGAAGATGTCACTTGATCATTTTTGACACTACATCGTCTTAATCATCTTATAATAAACTTAAATATAATGTTATTTCAATAGCCTCTTAACCATGCGAATGAACTTTCAAAATGAAAACAATCTAATTTCGCAAGACAATTATATAGATAAGCAAGAAAAAATGCACACCTACATCATAACGAAATATGAAAACCTCACTTAAAAGCAAGTGCATGAGCCACAACCAACTATTCCTGGTAGTTCTAAGGATGAGTTTAACTGTTGACATGTAGAAGGTAAAGGAGGCCAAATTTCCCATAGATCTAGTGTGCGTTCGATGTCACAAGCCCGCAGCTCCTCAGTGTCATCACCAAATCACAACACTCTCTGTTTGCTTAGCATGTGAATGTGTTAAGGCAAGAAGTGTAATCGAGTAACATAGGTACTATCTCCAAGTGTGGAACTTGCTGCTTGAGATAGACCTCCAAAGAAGGTTGGTTCCTCTTCCTATTCTAGTGCAAACTAACTCTAATGAAGGAAAAATATTGGCTATCTCTATCTTATAATTTCTAAGGGACTAGGGAGAGAGAGATAACATGAAAGTAAAGAAAACTACAATATAGAGGTGATGCACCAAAAGAAGGGTGTGAGAACAACTCTCCAATGTGTGAACATGAGAGCAAAATGTAGATTAGAAAGGGTGATAACAGTTCTCCACAGTCTAACAACACCATTCAAAACTTCATTTCCATATAAGCACAACTATAATGAACTTTGCACAATGAGTAGAGAGACACAATACACTTGCAACAAGAATGAAGAGGCAAGAAGAATGCAAATACACACAACAAGGGAAGATACATCCACAACTTATAGCTATTGCTTCATTGATATGCACAGATCATTCTATTACAAGAGAAAGGCTAGGATCATCATGCAAGAAGTCCTCTACAAAGGCATGCAACACATTGGTTTCACAAAATAAAAATGACAGAGTTTTGCTACCAGAATTATCCCCCCTTGCAAATGAGAGAACTTCCCAATTTATAGAAAATGAAGGGAAAGAGAAACAAACAAACTTGGATTTTGCTTTCCATTTACTTGAAAAGTACCAAAAGTGGGTGGAAAACATTATTTTTGACCTGTAAGATTCCTCCCATACCACCCCATAACTTACAGTAGTGGAGAAATGTCTATCCATGCGCATTAATTGCACCCTTATTCACCATCCAACTGCCACTCTAAACTGGGATCGTTTTCTATAAAATTCACCCCCTAAACTCCATCAATTTCTATATTTCTTTATTTTTATGCATAGAGCTTAGAATCATGATTCCAACGATACCAATTTTTTGAAAATCCGTTGAGAGATTCTCAAGTTATGAGCTTATGAGTGTAGGTGCCTATTTTGGTGTTGCTAAGCTTGTTTGCATTACACGAGATTGGGAAATTAATTCCTTTTCTCGAACTCATCATTTTTATATCTTCTTAATGATAAGGGAATTTAAATTTATGGGGCCCACCTTTCTTGTTTCACATTAATTTAGAAAGGGGTTTGGATGTTTTAATGTTTTATATTTGCCAGCTTGGTCGAGATGGCTCTCACCTTTTACTGCCACTAAGCCCTTCATTCGAAACTCATTGCTCCCATCTCCATCCACTAGCTCACCATGTTTCTCAGACCTGTTGCTTCCATGTCTATGTCAGCTCGAGTCTGTTTACCCTGACAACCCTTCCTATATGTGTTGAGTCATTGTCTTGGACGCCGAGCCCTTCGCATTGGCTAACTCACCCCTTGAATGCCGAGCTCCCCTTATTTCCTTGGACGCTGAGTTGCTTGTTTGAGTTGGATTGTAAAGTATTTTCCACCGCTTTGCACTTTGGGCAAATCCCCCCCACGGTGAACTTGGCTCGGCGCGACTCAGACCGCTTGTGTTCCCAACATCTAATTCACATACACCTGCAGCTTTCCGCTCCCCTCGGATTCGCATGGCTTGGTCAACCCTTCATTGACCAGCCGCGAGGGCCGTTGACTCGTCCAAACCCCGTAATGAATGGAGTGTGGGTATTTCTAGCTTTTGCATCCCGCGAGGCTCAACTTGCTCATGGGCCACTTGGGCATTTAACATCCACCTTTGCTGCACAACTCCATGCAGGTATTTCAGCCTTTTCACACCTGGATGTCCCGAGTGTTTTGGATTGTTCAGGCCATTTCTTTCTGCTTTCACAACAAGACATTGTCAATACTTTCCAAGCTCCATAGAGTTAGACCTTGAATCATCCTTCATGTCACCTTTTACGCTAAGTGTCGGGAACTTGACTCCTAGCTCGTCAGGTTGGCTCGGCGAGCCAACTTCTTTCCCCTGGGCCAATCATGACCGCCATTATTGCCATTAATTCACTTCGACATTTCTATGATCTCAACTTACTTGATCAACTTAGTTACATAGACTCCAATTTCCATGATTTCAATGCACTCCCTTATCTATGAAACGTTGAGTCCATCGAGCTTGAGTTTTTCCTCTTGCATGTCACCTTAGCAATTCGACTCGTCTCTCAAACCTGAGTTAATCCGTTCAGTGTCAAAGAAAACAGTTTGATTTCAATTGTTGCATAGCTCTGCTCTATGAAGGAATGGCTTAATAACTAGGAGCTCATTTCTCAAAAAATAACTTGGTTTCGGGGTGTACCTAAACACTCAGCCCTAATGTTGAACAATTTGATGGGGAACTCGTCCACTTGTGCATAGCTTGGCTTTCAAAAATTAGCTTGCCCACATTGATGCAACTCGGTACCTCTGCAACATTGAACTCGCCAATGTTTAGCTCAATGCGTTGCATCAGCAGCTCGGTCTTCTTAAAGAAATAGCTCACCTTATATGAACTCGATGCCTCTCACAATGTATAGCTTGGTTTCCCCTTGTAATGGTTTGGTGATGGTAAACAACTCGGTCATGATTGCTTGCTCAACCACCCATTATATTTAAGTAGCTCGGTGTGTGAAATTTTAACTAGCTTGGTGGGTAATTCAAATAGCCCAGTTTTTGTAAGAGGGCACCTGGATAGCTTGCTAATGCTAGGGTAGCTTGCCATTGAGCTCAATGAGTTGACCTTTGAGTTGAAGAAATTCCTTGAGAAACTACACCTCCCTTTATTTCCATGTAATCTTTTGGATTTCCCAGCTGTACTACAACCCCACGGATTTTCCAAAATTATCAAATTTTTACTATCTTGTCTGCACGGTGGGCCTCATGTCTGTTTCTCCTTCATTTAACAAAATTTGAGCTTTTTGAAGACCAAGAAGAGGAAAAAATCCTTTTGTGAGTTTCAATTCTCTCAAAGACCCTGATTTTCTCCCTGGTTACTGAAACCTACATATATCCTCTGAATCCCTTTGAGAGTCCCTTAGTGTAAGCTTGTTTGGTTGTCCAATTTAACTCAGGGGGTGAAATTAGATAACAATTTGGTGACTCACGGGGTCATCTACCTACTAGATGGAGTATGACCAACTGCCTAAAATTATCCATTGGGGAAGGAATCCGCATGATCAACTCAAACTAGTCTAATACTTTGAAAATATTCACCTCATAATGCTTGAAAAACTATTGCTCGGGCTTGGAACTGCATTTCGCTGCCCGCATCTTCCAACTCTTGTAAGAAAATATTGAATTTTTTTTTGGGAGGGGAAAATTGTCTTCAAACCTGAAATTTGCCCATTCCCTAGCAACTTTGATTTGTGAGGCTTAATGGTGGTACCTGTAACCGTTGCATTATCATCTAATTACTTGGCAAGTACAACACACCATTGAGTCAGGAGTAAAACAACTATTGTTTCAGACATCATGAAACTCTATTGAAACCTAATTTCTTTTCTTCTTCTGAATGTTCCATTTCCGACCTATTACGTGGGGCATTACTGGGTAGAGCTACTCACACACAAGTTTGGATTCTGCAACTCATAACTCTATGATCCGTTACAAAAAGCTACCCCAAATTGACCTTCCTGATTTGGTGAAGGGCATGAGAAACTCAGCCGCTGATCAAAAGAAGTAAAAGAATGGAAATTTTGAAATCTGCCTCTTGATTTGATTTTAGTTGCTCTACATTTGAATTATCCCGAGGACAACAACTATTTCCTGCAACTGTGAGTTTCCTTGCTACAATTTATCTTTTAGAAGCTTTGTGACCTGTGTAATAAGACACACTAAAAGCAATAGAACATGTGCATTGGTACTTAGGGAAATTAAAACCTATTCTAACAATAGTACAATGTGCACAAACACTTGGAGGAATGAAAAATTCTACTCCTACTCCTACACTAACCAAGGAAGTGAGCAACTAAATAAAACATGATACTAGTATAGAGAAGTAGCTACCATTTCTTATAATTGGTAGCCATGTGGATGATTTGGAACTAAGAACAACTGTGGTTAGGAGTGAAATATTGGCTTCAAATTGGTTCTCCACTCCATGTATCAAGGTATCAACTAAGAATAGAACAAATACCTCCTCAAGATTCTACTCTTCAGTTAGTTTTAGGAGATATTGTGGTTGACCCTTGGCATGTTGATGCTCTTCCTCATTCTCAAAAGGAAGCATGCATGGTTGTGGCTTCTCTCTTGACTCCAATGAAGCCAAATATCTTATTAGAAATGGTCTAGTTCGTTGGATTTTCACACTTCTTCGAATTCCAACTTTCATAAGAATATCTTCTTGCAGACAGTCCTAGTAAAGGTCACTATCTGTAATTATATTTTCTTCTTGCACATCTTCAGACAACTGATGTGTCACCTTAGTGGATGATAAGAAAGGTGTGGCATATTCGTGCTCTTTTTCTTCCTTGGAAATGTGGAACTCCTCTTCATCTTGCAACTCATAGTGATTGCTTGCAACAACTAATGGAGTGATTCTTGGATCATTGCAATCAACTACAATTTGTTGTTCATTTGAGATTTCCTCCTCCTTTTCTCAAAGACCACACTATGCTTGAATGAATTCCTCCTCTAGCATGAAATTTGATAGATCAAACTCTTTAGTATGCTGCTCTAGAGGATTGTTTGTGGTAGCATGATCTTCTTGGATATCCTCCTCCATCAAATCAGATTTCTCAACTGAAAGTAAAAAACTTTTAATGATTTATTTCTGATTTAGTTCCTCTAAATTTGATTTTCCTTCTTCCATGTGCTCCATTTTAGAAGTAGGCTCTTGAAAGATGAATGATGGAGCAACAAAATTAGTGATTTCTATGGGCTCTTCTCCATTAAAACGATCTCCTAGGTCAGATAAGTAAGTAATCTCCTCACTGTCTTGTTGTGCCGAAGGTTCTTTTTCTTCCATTGTGACCTCTGTATTTTCGATTTGTTCACCCCAGTCCTCTTCCTCTTTGAACATGAAGTTAGTAAGCTCAAACTTATCCTCTAAATAAAATTTTTGAGAGGATGAAAAAGAAGAAGGAATTGGAACCTCTTGCATGCTTTTCTCTGAAATCAAACACTCTGAACATGCATGATTATTTTCAATAGTATAAGGCTCATGGTGTTTAGTCGCAATGCTTGAAGGTGAATTTGGTGTACTACTACAACCTTCTAATAATGCCACAAGCTCTTGGCATGCCAGGAAATGAGGGTCAATGCGTTCACTTGATATACCTTGCACACTTGGGATTTTTTCTCACTTTCTTGGACATGATTTTCTTCCAGTTTTACTACTGATTTTTCCTCCTTTTCTGCCGATTTTGTAGCTGGTAATGGATCGATAATATCAATAAGTAAAATGCCATTGTGGACACTACATTCAGAGCACACTAACCGTTGATCTTCATCAACTTGATCTTTTTGTACTGCTGCTACAATTTCAGCTTTCACCATCAGTGGTATTTACTTGGTATTAAATTTGGCAGCCCACTCTTTCAAGTTTCTTGCCAAATCTTTCTCCCTAGGCTCTTCATTATTCTCCTCTTGTCTGCTGGTTTTTTGGTTTTGTTCCTTAGTTGGTTTAACCATCAAAGGAATTTTTTCAATCCCTAGTTTCAGGGCCAAACTTCTCAAATTATTTGGTATTTCTTCTTTATTGGACCCTTCTTCTAGATGCCCTTAGATGGGTTTTTTATTCCCATTTCCCCAACATGAGTTTTTAATTGCATGAGGAGGGGTGGGTAGGGCCACATTTGATCGTTGCATTGTTTGTGGAGGTGTGAGAAGTGTAACATCATTGCTGTTGTGGAGGGGAAGGCAACTTTGGAGGGAAAAGGGAAGAAAACTGGAGGCAGATTGGGAGATTGGAAGGTGAAGAATGGGAATCCACAAATGGGGTAGTACTTGGAAGGTTAAGAGAATGACATTCATTTGGAGATTACATGGATAAAGTATTAGGGAAGCTATAGGATGGTGATTGCATGGCTTCCCATTGACATGTTTGGATAACATTAGGTTCATAAGCCTCCCTCATTTCAATCCATTCCCCAACTTGAGTCAATATTTTAAATATAAACTTAATCTTTTGTTGGGGATTTGACTTGCTTGGAAAAGATCTAGTCCATGGATATGGGGCATTAAAACCAATTTCAACTTCTTTTTTCACCTCTTTAGCTCTGATCAACACCATTATATGCTCCAAATCTTGAACCTTATTCTTCAAATAATCATCTTTGGTTGTAGAATAACCTCTAGGTTCCACATACTAGTGTTCTTGAAATGTTGCATACTATGTCATATAACTATAATTATTTGTATCTTGTTCTTGTGAGTATGCATAGTCAAACTGGTTATAATCGGTCTAGAGGTGGCTAGTAATAACATACAAATGAATATTACAAGCTCAGAGATGGATTGCATTGATATGGTTGCCGCATATATGAATTCCAGATGGTAAATAAAGCCACGAATACACAACTTCATGAATAGAAGAAAATGGAGAGCCTTGAAATGAAGGATGAATGAAAATGGATGAAAATGGAAGGTTTTCAATTTCAGATAATGGGTTGTTTGGACCAAATGGAGTTGCCAGGTATGTTTGTAAATGCTTCCAAAAGATGAAATTTTGAGAAGAACACACCAACTTGTTAAAATGAAATTTGTTCCAATTTTGAACTTCACTTCAGCTAATGATCTTGACTTCCTTTGTGGTCCCACAGGGTGTGTCATAACTATTATCACCAAATCACAAAACCCTCTATTTCCTTAGCATGTCAGTGTGTTAAGGCAAGCAGTGTGACTGGGTAACATGGGTACTATCTCCAAGTGTGGAACTTGCTGCTTGAGATAGACCTCCAAAGAAGGTTGGTTCCTCTTCCTAATCTAGTGAAAACTAACTCTAATGAAGGAAAAATATTGGCTATCTCTATCCTAAAATTTCCAAGGGACCAGGAAGAGAGAGATAACATGTAAGTAAAGAAAAATACACTACAGAGGTGATGCACCAAAAGAAAGGTGTGATAACAACTCTCCAATGTGTGAACATGAGAGAAAAATGTAGATTAGAAAAGGTGATAACATTTCTCCACAATCTAACAACAAAATTCAAAACTTCATTTCCATATAAGCACAACTATAATGAACTCTACACAATGAGTAGAGAGACAAAATACACTTGCAGTAAGAATAAAGAGGCAAGAGGGATGCAAATAAACATAGCAAGAGAAGATACATCCACAACTTGCATCTATTGCTTCATTGATACAAACATATCATTCTATTACAAGAGAAATGACAAGATCATCATGCAAGAAGTCCTCTACAAAGGCCTATAACACATTGGTTTCACAAAACAAAAATGAAAGATTTTTTCTACCAGAATTATCCCCCCCTTGCAAATGAGAGAACTTCCCAATTTATAGAAAATGAAGGAAGGGAAAGAGAAACAAACAAACTCGGATTTTACTTTCCACTTGCTTGCAAAGTACCAAAAGTGGGCGGAAAACATGATTTCTGACCTGCAAGATTCCTCCCATACTCCCCCATAACTTGCAACAATGGAGAAATGTCTATCCATGCCCATTAATTGCACCCTTAACCACCATCCAACTACAACTCTAAAATGGGATCATTTTCTACAAAATTCACCCCTAAAATCCATCAATTTTTATATTTCTTGGTTTCTATGTGTAGATCTCGGAATCACGATTCCAACAAGACCAATTTTCAAAAAATGCTATGAGAAACACTCAAGTTATGAGCTTATGAGTGCATGTGGCTATTTTGGTGTTGCCAGGCTTGTTTGCATTACACGAGATTGGGCAATTAATTCCTTTGTTAGAATTCATCATTTAAATATTTCCTCTTTTATAATGTTTTTTTACCTTATGATTTTCATATCTTATTAATGATATGGGCATTTAAATTTATGGGGCCCACATTGCTTGTTTTACACTGATTCGGGAAGGGTTTGAATGTTTGAATGTTTTACATTTTCCAGTTCAGCTAGCTCAGCCAAACTGGCTCTCACCTTTTACTACCGCCGAGTCCCATATTAGATGTTGAGCCCTTCATTTGTAACTCATTGCTCCCTTCTACATCCACTAGCTCACTATGTTGCTCGGACCTTGTGCTTCCACGTCTATGTTGGCTCGAGTCTATTTGCCTCGACAACCCTCCTATCTATGTTGATTCATTGTCTTGGATGCCGAGCCCTTCACACTAACAAACTCACCCCTTGAACAACCAGCTCCCCTTATTGACTTGGATGCCAAGTTATTTTTTTTTGTTGGATTGCAAGGTATTTTCCACTGCTTTACACTTTGGGCAAGGGCCCTTTTTGGTAAAATTGGCTTAGCGCGGCCTAGGCCGCTTGTGCTCCCAACATCCGATTCACCCCCGGCTCATCCTTCATGTCGCCTTTTGTGCTAAGTGCCTGTAAATCAACTCCTAGCTCACCGGGTTGGCTTGGTGAGCCAACTTCTTTCCCTGGGGCCGATCATGACCTTCATTATCACCATTACTTCACTTCGATGTTTCTATGATATCGACTTACGTAATCGACTTAGTTACATAGACTCCAACGTCCATGATTTCAATGCACTCCCTTATTTGTGAAAATTTTAGTCCACCGAGCTCGAGATTTTCCTCTTGCATGTTGCCTTAGCAATTTGACTCATCTCTTGAGCCTAAGTTAATCCGTTCGGCGTCGAAGAAAATAGTTTGATTTCAATTGTTGTAGAGCTCTGCTTTATGAAGAATGGCTCAATAACCAGGAGCTCATTTCTCACAAAACAACTTAGTTTTAGGGTGTACCTAAACACTCGGCCCTAATGTTGAAAAAATTGATGGGGAACTTGTCCACTTGTGTAGAGCTCAGTTTTTGAAAAATATCTCACCCGCAATGATGCAACTCGGTACCTGTGTAACATTGAACTAACCAATGTTTAGCTCAATACGTTGCATCAACAACTCGGTCTTCTTAAAGAAATAGCTCACCTTAACTCGATGCCTCTCACAATGTATAGCTCAGTTTCCCCTTGTGATGGTTCGATGATGGTAAACAATTCGGTCATGCTTGCTATCTCAACCACCCATTATGCTAGGGTAGCTCACCAATGAGATCAATGAGTTGGCCTTTGAGTTGAAGCAATTCCTTCAGAAACTACACCACCCTTTGTTTCCATGTAATCTTTTGGATTTCCTAGGTGTATTACAACCCCATGGAGGTGCCAATATTATCAATTTTTTGCTATCTTGTCTGCACGGTGGGCCTCATGTCCGTTGCTCCTTCATTTAGCAAAAATTGTGCTTTGTGAAGACTAAAAAGAGGAAAAAATCCTCTTGTGAGTTTCAACTCTCTCAAAGACCTTGATTTTCTCCTTGGGTACTGAAAGCTACCTATATCCTCTTAATCCCTTTGAGAGTCCCTTAGTGCAAGCTTGCTTGGTTATCCAATTTCACCTGGGGGTGAAATTGGATAACACTTGGTAAAACCAATGCTGGTGAACATGGATCCAAAGTCGAGAAGAAACAAAAACCTATCAATAGCAATGAAGGTGAGTAATTGAAGTGATGAGCACATTTTAAATTGATTTAAGGGTGCAGTTAAAAGGAACGATAACCATATTGTACCAAGCCAAGAACATAAATGCTAATCAAACACCACGATCAATAAGATGAAAGTAATTTGCCAGAATAACTTTACATAAAACCTTTGTAAACAAATGAGCAGTAATATCATATATTATTATGGAACTCAATGTAATACATTGAGAATGGGCCTTTCTTAAATAGGCAAGGAATAACAATCTAAGAACCAATCAAGGTCGTAGATCAAGCCATAAATCAAGGAAATAACTAGTCAGCAAAGAACTAGTCAAGACCATAGATTTAGGAGAGAACTAGACATCAAGGATCTAGTCAATACTATAGATCAAGGAAAGAACTAGTCAATACCATAGATTAAGGAAAGAACTATACCTAACAACTAGATACTATCTCCTAATATCTAAATAAGATAAAATAAATATCCACACACATAAGTGGGTGACGATAAATATAATAAAGGTAAATGAAGTACCTAGGTGAACATGAGCTAAGGTAAATACCTACTATAAGACCCGCCCTCAAGTGAAGCTAGGGGCCAAAATAGAAGTGGCATGTCCATAGTATGAGTCCCGACAACTAGGCCTGATGAGGTACTCATGTACAATAACTGGGAAAAAAGGAACACCACAAGGTACCCAAAACCAGTAACAACAAAGTAAATAGAGTAAAGATCCACTCCAAGGCATCCCAAGAAGCTCAGATCAAAAAAACTCGTACAATGTTGAAGAATTTTGGTGTGCACAATGGTCTGAATCCACTGCTTGATCACAAAACTCAAAAACAACTGACACTAGGCTCCACCAAAATAGCTCCATATAAGGAGACTATCAACAGAATGATGTCGAAAGTGCAAAAAAAACACTAAACATAATTCAATCAACTGCTGAAAATACGTGTGTCACGATCCAAGAACAAAAACCAAAGAAATAAGGCAAGGACACAAACTCCAGAGTGCCACGATCTAAGAAAATCCAAGGTAACAAGGCAAGGACATGAAACCTAAAGAAGTAGGATCAAAACCACACCCTCCCATAACGCTTGGGTGGAGTGATGCTACAAATTTGTATGAGTTGTCAAAACAACTACTCGAACACTGACAAACTAACACTACAATACACCAGAATAGATACCCCATAAGAGATACTGTCAACATGCCAAAAGTGTCGAAAATACAGATACAAAATCTCTCAACAAATAAGAGAGATACATTACACCTGCTAAAAAATGCTCAAAACAAGAAGCATCAAAATGCATAAGGTATAGAAAGTGGAGCAAGAGGCCTAATGGTGGAGGAGCCACACCTATAGAGTCCTCTCAATGAATTACTATGTCGTCGCCATGAGTGATCAGATATCCACCCCAAATCAACACAGATGGATGAAGAAGATTCCTGCATATGACTTAGTTCAAAATGAAAAATGGGTTCATGCAAAAGAACATTAGAATGTGTGTCAGGTTGATCATTTCTGATAGTTGAAATCTCAGGTTTCTCAAGCCTGAGTGAAGGTACATAACTCATGTGTTGCTCATGATCCTCAGAAAGAGTCGAGCGAACAAAAAAAGGAGCTCTGTCAATGTGTGATCCCAATTAAATATCTGCTCAAAAACCAATGTCATGATGAGAATTCCACTTAACATGTGGAATAGAGGAAACAATACCCTATGAATGTCTGCCAATGACTTCGCTAGTGAGACCCACAGAACAGAGCATGCGAGAATTGAATGTAGTGGTTTGCTTCTTAAAAAATCCATGCAGCTGAGGAGAAGTAGGATACACAACATGTGGTACTGTAATAGGCACAGATGTGGAAGAGCATGCAGTAACAAGCCTCACAGGTTTAGAAGCATCAAAAGTAGGTTCAAGCTCAAAGACTAGCAGATCAATGTTAGTGGGTACAAGAGCAACATCTGCAAGTGGACTAGGAGCATGGATATGGTTTTCCACAATATGATGGTGATGTTGTAGGCTAGCAAGTTTGTTCTACAGGGAGTGCATTATTGTATCCCTATCATGAATGAGTGATTATAGAATAGAATTTCGCTTCTTGAGTGATCTATTTTCTTCCAAAATTTTTACAATATCCTCTTGAAGTCCACATACTTCACAGAAAAACATATCATTCTCAGAATCCATGATAGGTACAAACTACAACTCCCAGAAGTTTAAGACGTCGGGCTTAGCCAAAATTACGTCCACAATTGATTACAACACTCCTCCATATTTGGCACTTTATAAGTATAGTGCAAGTCTCAAAATAAATATTTGTAATGGAAATAACACGAAAAAACAAGCACTTTCACAAAAAATGCCACTCAAAACCGAGTTACCGATCAAAAGTTACAAGATTTTTAAAGGAACGATAACCAAATCGTACCAAGCCAAGAACACAGATGCTGATCAAACACCACGATCAATAAGATGAAAAAAATTCGCTAGAATAACTTTACATAAAACCTTTGCAAACAAATGAGTAGCAATATCATATATTATTATGGAACTCAATGCAATACATTGAGAATGGGCCTTGGTTAAATAGGCAAGGAATAACAATCTAAGAACCAGTCAAGGTTGTAGATCAAGCCATAAATCAAGGAAATAACTAGTCATCAAAGAAATAGTCAAGACCATATATTTAGGAGAGAACTAGATATCAAGGATCTAGTCGATACCATAGATCAAGGAAAGAACTATACCTAACAACTAGATAATATCTCCTAATATCTAAATAAGATAAAATAAATATCCACACACATAAGTGGGTGAGGATAAATATAATAAAGGTAAATAAAGTACCTAGGTGAACATGAGCTAAGGTAAATACCTACTATAACAGTGGCATATAACACACAATATATTCAATGTGTTTGTCAGTGATTGTGTCCATTTCGTTATGCTAAATGCTAGGTTGGATCCAAAGTCAAGTAGAAATAGACACCTATCAGTAAACAACAAAGGTGAGCATTTGGAGTGTTGGGCACATTTTAAATTGATTTAAGGACATGACATATAACGCACATGATATTCAATCTCATGTGTTCGAGGTAATGCCATGTTTGCAGAAAAATGTCCATTTAGGTGTGCTAAATTCTAGGTAACAAAACATTGCTAGATTCTAGCGGTTGATTTGTTGTTTCCTATTTTTTTCCCTATTTCTGGGGATGTTTTGGCACTCCCTTTTTGTTTTGGTGCTTGGTTTGCATTTTTCTATCCCATAGGCCATTCTTGGCGTTTTGTGGACATTAATATCTAAATTAAAAATATAATAAAATATTAATGAAATGTAACACCATGGGTCCACGAGGTTCGTGTCTGGTTGGGACCAGGTCGTCAGGTAAAGTCTAACCGGGTGAACACTCTTCCAACCAAAACTAGACTGCCATTTGGCTAGCACACTAAAAGCATGACAGTAAATAGCGAAGATCGACGTAAAAGAGTGGAGAAAGAGAAAATACCTAGATGCAAATCAGACTAGACATGAACAAAGATGGAGATTCTCCACCCGCCCGTAGTAATTCTGCCTTGAAATCCAATGACGAGTCGAACCCTGGATCTTTGTCCTAAATCGAGGGTAATATACTGCATTTTTTATGTGCCTAGTATTTTTTAATTATTTCTTTAATGAAATAAATATATTCTAAATAATGAATATCAGTTGTGACTGTGATTTTGTTTGCGAGAGAGAGTAACTGCTAATTTCAAAAATGAAGCTTGTAAGGCAGGGCATAAAATGAATGCAAAGCCTTGCTGAAAGGAGGGTAATCCCTCCTGGTGCACAAAAAATTCATCTGAGGCTCCATAGGAGCCAAGTCTTGTGTTCATTCATGACTAGTCATTTTGCTCAAAGGATAATTCTCCCTCGCATGCCATTAATTAAGGGCTCCCTTAATTTCCCAGGTAAGGTTTTAATTTTAACCTCATTTCTCTACAAACAATTCAAATGCCATAATTTCTTGTCAGTGACTGATTATCTATTATTTGCTTTTCTAAAAAAATGAAACCAAGATGCCTGAATCTCTGGAGCACATAGATAATAGGAATTCTAATGAAAGCTTAAGTAAAGACATATCGAAGCGCGAAGAGCTCAGTAATTTGATTCAAAATATTAATTGCCAAAGGCTGAAGATCATATGGCCAACATAGAGTCAAGTTTAATGGATCCCACTTCTCTTCGACACCTTTTTTTTTAATTTTGTTACTGTCGACCACACTTATAGACATTGTTGTAGCCTTTTGATTTAGCATGACACTAGATGTTAGAGATACTGGACTGTTGTTGATTTTGATTCATATATGATGCATGTGGATTATTAGAGACATTTGATATTGATGTTGATATGTTGTGGACATGGTTATTTATATATATATTTCTGACATGCGATATACTTTCGTTGCCATGAGTATACTTTAATAATTGAATTAATGTTGTGATCATTTTTGACATGGATGAAATGTTGGATAGAAATGTTGTTAGAAAATTGTAAATGATTTGTAATTGCCTAGATGATATTAGCTCGTATATAGATGATTTTATATTTATATTACATATTTTGGCATGGATATTTTAATGCAGCCACGAGGCCGAAGGAGGTATTCTCTATTTTGCTAGTATATTTATATTCACAACAACATCGGGGGGATTGAAGACCAACCACATTGGAATTCTAGATGAATTCAACTAGGGTCACCATGGCAACATATAATTGTGTGTGTGTGTGTTTGAATTATTTGGTTAGGGGAAAATTGTGACCAAGGGGTCATGTTTTTTTTTGTTTTAATTTCTCTTTTTATTAATGTTAGTATGTATTCCTTTGAGTGATGTAATTTACTTGTTATAATTATTTAGTTTTGATGTATGTGTTTCCCTCTTTATCTTAGTGGGTCTAAGTGTCTTATTAAAGTAATTAAATTTTATCCTAAACTAATTAAAGATGTGACCAAAAGGATTTCATTTATTAGACTTGATTCACTCTTAGATTTTGTGTTGTGTGTTGAATGCTTGAGTTTTTTAGTGTTGTACACTCTACCCTTCATGGGAAACTCGAATTTGACCTTAAGGGCCATTTTTTTTAGGCTTGTGGGACAAGTTAAACTTGTCATGCACCTCTTAAATTTTCATACCAACCCTACCTATGGGTTGGGGGGTCAAAATTATACCCCATTAGGTGTTTTGGGAAGAGGAAAAGGTGAAATGTTTATTACATTTTCTTTCAAGTAATTAATTTTGTCCTTAGAGGGGTGTGGGCTTGTTTGTGTGTGTAAGTATCTTTTCATTCCTCTCACCCACCAATTTGTGGTGCATTGGGGTTGAGGTTTGACTTCTTATGTGGAGTTGAGGATGAGTGATGTGACATCCTACATGGAGCCACCTCATCTTCTTCTCTCCCTTTTCTATTTATAGAAGCTCTTTTGCTTGTTTGGGGGTTACTTGATCATTTTTGGACTCTTGAATTTTTGGAGATTTAAAGGATTTTTTTGGAGTACTTGTGGATTGTTAGAGCTTGCGGATGCCTACTTGATATTGAGGAGCTTGGAGTTTCACTCTTGGAACAAGCTCTACTATGGAGAGGTAGGAGCTTTACCTTGCTTAAATTATGTTTTTTAAAAATTTTGTGTATATGTTGTGTTGAGTGTTGTTTTCCTTGGAATGCTTGTTAGGTATGGGTAGATTGCCTAAGTTTGGAGTAGGAGGAGACTATGGGGAGATTTATTGTAGGGAGACATAAGAGTTTACTTTCTTGTTGGAGGGAGTTTGGGTTGGGTTCCCCACTTTGTATGAGGAATGCTTTCATTTCTTCTTTTTTCTTGTTATGAGGAATGCATAAGAGATTGAGGGAGGCATACGAGTATATGGGAGGTATAAGGGGTACTTGAGGGAGGCATAAGAAATTATAGGGGATTTGATTTATGCTTTGGAGGTTTTAAGGTGGCCACCCATTCCCATTGGGATGCATAAGTGGCCTCCCCATAGGTCTTTCTCTTTTGGATTTCATTTTAAGCCTCGCTTTGTTGATTGTTGTTCTTCTTCTTGTGTTGTTGTTGTTTTAAAGTATTTGTTTGTGTTGTGGAAGATTTTTGTTGCCATGTGTTGGAATTATCTCCCTTTGTAATGTGGTTGGGGCTTAGGGGCCAATGGAGATGATGGATTCTCCTCTTCATTGGATGTCTTGGTTGGGTGGAGAGCGTTACCTCTCCCCCCATTTTGTTGTGAATCAAACAAATCACGATGGTGACTTATTTTTGGTGTTGAGGAACTTGGAAGTTTTTTGGAGTCCTTGAAGAGTTCCCTTCTTGAGAGAAAACTTTTTGTTTCCCACTCAAAGTGGAAGATTGTAAATTGGTTATGTTTTAAAAGAAATGTTGAAATACAAGTTGTATGAACAGTTGAAGAAGTTCATTGTAGGATTGTAAAGAAAGAAATTTCCTTCTCATTAGAATGTAATAGGGAAAGAGAAAGAATCAAAATGAAAATCCTATGTAAGAGTTTAGTTGAAAATTGTATGTAAAAAAAAGAGAAGAGGAAAGTTACTTTCATTTTGGCATTGTATTATTGTATAAGAAAAAGAAGAAAGATTTGTATTGTGGAGATTGTTTGAGAAATAGAAAAGAAAGTAAATCTTTTATTTGAAATCTTGGTTGTATTGGGGAAAAGTAATTCTTGGTGTTAAATGATTTGAGCCATTGTAATGGAAAAATGAAGTTATTATAGTTATTTTGAACATACATATGTTGTAGTTAAAATGGGAACAAGAGAACAAATTTGAAGTATGTTGTTATTTGGAAATGTTAGTTTTTTTGTAATAAGAAAACAATATTGTATAAGTAGATTTCGTTTTCTTTTACTCATGGAAATAGAGAGAAAATTGAGTTGAACAAGATAGAATATACCTTGTAGTTATATTAATATTTTTGGAATGGAAAATGCTTAAATGAATAAATTTTAACTAAGAAGAGAACAATAGGAATGAAATCACAAAATTAGAAACTCTAGAAGCTAAAAATAGGCTCAGAATGAATTTTAACACCTTTTTGTAACTTTTGTATTTTGTAAAAATATAAAATTAAGGTTTTGTTTTTTTGAAATAAGACCTCCTCCCTGTGCAGAGCGATGGTCCCGTAACCGCCGCTCAGGCTAAGGCAGTGGTCTCAAAACCGCCGCTCAGTAGGGTGACAGTCAGTGGTTTGTCACCCAAGCAGGGCGGCGGTCCTAGGACTACCGGTCTGCTCTGTGCGGTGGTTCTGTCACTCACAACAAAACTCTGCGGATCTACACCTATGCAAAATATTAACTAGTTTATGTAAAACTTAAAGTTGTAAAATTAAATCAAAGACTGCCAGCATGTAAAAAATGTATGATCCCATGGATTTGAGCAATAAATCATACAAATGGTGGATTTAAAAAATTTATTCTCATTTATTCATGGGGGTAGGGTTTGCCCCAAACTTAAAAACCCAAATACAAAAACTTGAAACAAAACCAGATTGGTAAAAGGAATAACCTTCCCAATCCTTGAATGGAAGTTATAATAACTATAAACTGCAACTAAAATAATCTAACTAGATCTCCTTGTAGAATTCTCCATATTTCTTCCTCCTTTATCCCATGTCTTCCTCTTCTCAAACCTGCATTTTTTCAACAAAACAAATAAACCAAATGAGGGAAATGAACAAAGGAAATATTTTAATGAAAACTCATAAGGAAATTTAGGGCTAGATGGAAACCCTAGGATGTAGTGGCCAAGAATGACTTGATCTAAGGGTGGAGGTTTCACCTTACTTTTGTTAGGTGAGAATAATTTTTATAAATGTTTTTTTAAAACTTTAGTAGTATGTGTAATTGGGGAATGGGGTCTTTTCCTTTCCTTAGGAATGTAAAGTCCTTATTAGCCCTTAATATGTTTTAGTAAATTAATAAAAAGACTTTATACTATTAAGATAATGAAACTAAATTATTTAATCATGAGGTTAGCCAATTTTGGGATTGAACATTAACTTAAGTGAAGAAAACATTTAATTAAGTAAATTAACCTAGGGTACCTTCCTAATGCATATTTGATTAATGGACCCTAAAGATTAAAATTGAGAATATGTTAACCTTCTAGTAGACCTGTTTCTTAAACCGTAGGGTTGAGTTTAATGGTGTAAGTTAGTCGTTGTACCCTAGGGGATTAATCCCATGTAAACTCCTTTACCTGTATCCTTAATCTTGTAACAAAAAAAATTTAGTCACAAGTTTGGGGTAAGTGTTAGGTGTTAGCGTGTTTTTAGAACGTGGTTTTAGATGGCTTTATATTTGGTATCAGAGCTGTGGGTTCAAAGCTTGGTCCCTGGGCACACCTAGAAAACATGAAGACTTGAACTTTTTAACCTAGTGCAAACTTGTTCTTTAAATCTAGAAAACCACACTAGTAGATATTTGGATAATTTTAGAAAACTTAAAAACTAAAACAAAACCAAAATGATGAACTAAATCTCACCTTGGTCTGTGTAGGAGGTGCATACCAGACAAGGGGTCTTTCATATAGACCTAGGTATACCACCACTAGATTAGGGAGTAGCGGCCATTCTTCCTTAGATTTTACAGATGCTTAAGGACGTCAATGCTGTTATACGCGGAGGGTCCCTAGGAGGAAAAATTGCTAGACAAGATATGGAGCCATCAGTTGAGGCTAGGGAATCTCCTCAATAAAGTGAGGAGCATGGGGCAAATAAATTCCATGTGGAGTCACCTAGGGTAGAGTCACCATAGTGAGGGCATGGAGATAGGATTTCAGGATATAGGGATAGATCTCGGAGCCCTAGACAGAGGGAGGAGCACGCAGAGAGACCTAGTGCTTGTAAGTCATTGGCTATAGACCATATCAAGGAGATACTGAAGCTATGACCATATAATTATTGTGGAGATACAAGAGGTTTTTAGGAAGAGGCCTGGTTGGTGAGCTTGAGCGGATGCTTCAAGCATTTCCCTTGTACTAGCAACAAGAAAGCTTGTGTTGCGATCCATCTTCTAAGGGATGGAGCAGGAGTCTGGTGGAGGACCGAGGATCAGAAGCTCCATGTTGACTCAGAGATAGTTACTTGTGAGATTTTTGAGGAGCGTTTTAAGAGTAGGTATTTTCCTAGGAGGTTTATCGAGTAGCGGATAGACACATTTCATGACCTCCGCAGGCATCTATGACTGTAGCCGAGTATGAGAGTTGATTTCTGGATCTACTCCAGTATGTCGACTATATGCAGGATGAGTAGGTAAGGATTCACAAGTTCATCCAGGGCCTGAATTCAGATTTGGGTGGTGCAGACGCATTCACTGCCGACAAACATTAGCAGAGGCCATGGAGAAGGCCTATATTGTAGAGGAGACACAGGGGAAGATGCAGAAGGATAAAGGTAGAGTTTGGAGCCGCATCTAGCAGATGCAGGATAATAGATCAAGGTGGTCAGTTCTTCCTCCTCATGGTAGACAGAGTTCAGGACAATCTTCCTTCAAGCCACCTCATTAGCAACAGACTCACCCACCTTACAGACCTCCTTAGATATTTGATGCACAAAGGGGGCAGAGTATGGGGCCTCCTCCTAGAGGTCCCATCAGGACAAAAAGGTACACAAAGAGCTTAGTCAGTAGGATATCATTAGCAGAGACCTCATTAGTCCATAACAGGGTCATTAGGATCCACAACGTAGACATCTAGAGTACCAGCCGGAGCTGCATCCCACTGGAGAGGACCAGGAAGTTGTTATGGTTGTGGTGTTGCTAGACACCATTGGAGAGAGTGCCCACAAAACCCTAGCAACAAGGGTAAGATGTAGATCTCAAAGCCTACTGTTGGAGATATCACATGGAGTCATCGGATCTATGCAACGGTTGAGAACCGCCAGGCTGAGCACCAAAGTATCATGATAGAGATGACATGTAGTATTGGTGGTGTTTCCGCCTCTATATTATTTTATTTTGGTTCATTTTATTCTTTTATTACACCATCCTTAGTAGAGCATTGCATACTGGTGACAGTTAGGCAAGGTCATAGTTGGGATATTAAGATGGCTTCTAGAGCCAAAATTTATGTAGACTCCTTAGTTAAGGAGTGTGTAGTGGATTTGAGACCCTTCACCACTACTTCGGATCTTCCAATCCTTCCTTTGGGTTCCTATGGTCTCATCAAGTGGGCATGGACTCATTGTTTGATTATAGAGCTAGAGTGAACTGTTACCATAAGACTATTGCTTATACAGATGATCTAGGAGTGGAGTCAGTGATAACAGGGGTTAGGAGGCTCGTTTCTATTCACACCATCTTATGTTGTTACAGTTAGTGACAGATCTGAGGATGAGTCTAGTGGACCATCCCTTGATGACCATCCCATCTTGAGAGAGTTTTTTTATGTTTTTCTAGGGGAGCTACTGGGGTTACCTCCCCCACGTGAGATAGATTTTCATATAGATTTGGTTCTGGGCGCAGATCCTATCTCACGAGCACCTTATTGGATGAATACTCCTGAGCTATGTGAGCTCAAGTTGCAGCTTGATGGCCTTATGGAGAAAGGCCTAATCCATCCTAATATATCCCCTTGGGGTGCACTGGTGATCTTTGTGAAGAAGAAGGATGGATCTCTGCGGTTGTGTATTGATTACCGCCAGCTGAACAAAGTAACTATCAAGAATCGTTACCCCCTTCCACACATTGATGACTTGATTGATCAGATGAAGATGGCCACAATTTTCTCCAAGATAGATCTTAAGTCAGGGTATCATCAACTGAGGATTATAGAGGCAGATATTCATAAGACCACCTTCCATATGAGATATGGCCACTACGACTTCACAGTGGTACCTTTTGGTCTGACGAATGCCCCCACAGTGTTCATGAGCTTGATGAATGGGGTATTTAGGAATTTTCTAGACCACTTCATGCTCATTTTCCTTGACAACATTCTAATTTACTCACGTACGCATGAGGAGCATGATGAGCATCTTTGCCAGGTTCTTCAGTGTCTTCATGAGCAACATCTTTATGGGAACCTGGAGAAGTGTGCATTCTTTCAGACAGAGGTGTAGTATTTGGGCCACATCATTTCTGGGGAAGGCATCACAGTCGATCCTTCCAAGATTCAAGCTATCATGGATTGGCTAGCACCCACAAGTGTGACCGAGGTGTGCAACTTCATGGGTTTGGCAGGATATTACAAGAGAATTGTATAGGACTTTTCTCGGATTATGCACCCCATCAATTACCTTCAGCAAAAAGGGAAGAAGTTTTTTTGGTCAGACAGATGTAAGCAAGCCTTCAAGACACTGAAGGAATGCCTCACGACGACGACTATTCTTGTAGTACCAGATCCTCAGGACAAGTCTACATTTTCACAAATGTTTCTTTGGCAAGACTTGGAGGGGGGTGTTGATGCAGGAGGGAAATGTAGTTACTTTTGAGTCTTGCAAACTCAAAGATTATGAGCTCAATTATTTGACTCATGATCTTGAGCTTGCATCAGTTGTGCATGCCTTAGTGCAGTGGAGACATTTCCTCCTTGGCCGAAGATTTACACTCAAGAATGATCGCTTAAGTCTTCGCCACCTCTTCACGTATCCCAATCTCAATGCTCGTCAACGGTGTTGGATGGAGTTTCTTTGTGAGTACGATATGGAGATAGATCATGTGAAGGGGAAGGAGAATTTGGTTGCAGACGCCTTGAGTAGACGAAGACATGTGGTTATGGATACTTCAATAGTTATAGATTTACAGAGCAAGATTTTGCAGTAGCTTCCTCATGACAACTTCTACCTTGCAGTCAGAGAATATATTGAGTCTTAGAGGCCCCTTGAGGGGAGGTTTGATGGATTTTCATTAAAGAAAAATGGTATTCTTAGACACAAAGGTCAAATATATGTTCCTAGAGATGGAGGCTTGAGACAGGAAATTTTGGCAAATGCTCATCATGCACCCTATTCAGCCCATCCCGGGGTGAAGAAGATGCACACAACTTTGAGATTGTTGTGTTGGTGCTCAATTTAGTCTCTCCCCATCGACCTTTGAGATCCCTCAGTTTGAGGCCTATGTTATGTTTTCTATCTCCCTAGGCTCAAATGGTGGTTCTCCTGCATTTTACAGTTTGACGGGTGTAGTTTCTCAGTCAAAATTACTTCTCAGCATTAGTTGAAATGTGGGCCCTTCTGGTTGGATGCGGCTCTACAGGGTACTTTAAAAATTATAAGGCTCACTTCAACACAAAACATGTCCATGTGGAGGCTTCCGCGAGGCCTTCCCGTACTTAGAATTTTCACGCAATTTCCTAAAGGGGCCTGGGACACATGGAGGGACCGCGCATGTTCGGGGACCGACCCTTGAGTTCTATTTTGAAGAAGTGCTAGGATGACACTTGGAGATTTTGCCCGAATGAGACACGTTTTGGGTTCATATTTTTTGGGGGTCTCTACTTTTTAGGACCATCTCAAAGTGCGCCATTGAGAAATGTAGCAGGCGGAGAAACAAAGGTACGGGCCGACGGGGAAAATATGAAGCTTTTTCCTTTTTGGAAAATAGGGATAAAATTTGTAAGTTGAAGTAAAGGTCCACTAGGACCCACATTAGGGACACATGTCAAGCCCATTTTCTAAGGGCGGAGGGGCGGAGAAAAATGTTAACATTTTACTTTTTTCCAAAAAATTATAAAATGTCAAAAGGTGCCCCCAGACCCGTTTCCAATCACATTTTTCCATGTGGAGGGCTCAGACTAAAATTTGAAATGCAGGATCAATAGTAGTTGTGCATTTCATTTGATCTTTCCACCATTCAAGCTCCATGATGTTTGGAGATGCATTTTTGCATCATTCTTCATCAATTTTTTGGCAAATTTGTGTCGTTTGGGTTTGCAAAGTTTAATTGAATCAATTTGGGAGCTCAATTTTTATATCTGAAGTAATCTTAAAGTGGATTTTTGCTCGGGCTCATGCAAAAATGTAAGGTTCCAGATTAAGAAGTTATAAAGTAAAATTTGAGAGGAAAAGGAGGGAAAAAGGGATGAAATGATGAAAGTGTGGGCGTGAAAGGTGAAAAAGGCGTTGCCTAGAGAGCAAAAAGGGATGACCTGTCAAGTCCAGCTATGCAAATGCTCCAAAAAATGATTAAAAAGGGGATTTCTCACATGATAGAATCAGAATGATTGAAGGGACTCCCGAAAAGTTGTGGCATGGCTAGTTGAGGGCCCAAGAAACGTGGTATGTTCACAGTAAGTCCACCTAACAGATTTTGGATCTGAATTTGTTAAATGTCTCTGTCTAAAACAAATTGGTAGCAAGAAAAGGTCCCTCGAATATTCTTCTCTTTTGAGGGGAATAGGTGCTGCAGATGCCAAGGATGAAGAATATGCCTCCAATGGATACACATATTTACAATGATTCACCTTTTTGAAAACACCTGGCAACTTTTTTACGAGTCTGTTGAATGTCACCTTCTACAAATCATGATCCAATATGTGCAACAAAGGTGCTTCGAATATTCCTCTTTTGGGGGGGGGGGGAATTTGGATGTAAAGGGTGTATTATAAATGCAATGAGATTACTCTTGCAAATGGTCAGAGTTCATTTTCACGAGAAAATTTTGAGAAAAGCTCATCCTCTGAGAAAAATTTCTGAGAAACTAGGTTAACTTCCTTTGTGTTAGATTTTCATTCATGCTGAGTTGGTTACAAGTGTATAGCCATCAACAAGCTCTAATCTAAAAAATGAGCGAGCACTATCAGGCGAGTAAGTGTGAGATCAGTGGATTGCTCAGTGCTAGTGTACATGGCCCAAGGCAGGATGGGGATGCATGGCATGTAATCCTATTGGTGTGTTGAGTCAACATGGTAGAGAGAGTGGTTAAAGTGGGAAAAGTGAAGAATCCAACACTTGTTTGAGTTAAGGTGCGGAAACTTGAACTAAATGGAGGTGAGAGCTCCAACACCAACATAGAACAATAAACAAACCACCACATTAGAGATCCAACACAATACCACAAGGTAAAATGTTGAGCATGACATGAACAAATGTCAATGAGCAAGGGTAAGAAAAATCCATGCAGTGACGATCAGAACATGGAGCACTTGAATAGGGAGTCCACAATGTATGCACGAGCCAAACAAGGGTAGAACATAGCATGGTGGATCCTGAAGGTTCGAGCTGTTAATGAACGAGCTGTGGAAAATGCACACAACATGAGAAAGGAAAAAAAATTAGAGTTACAAGAGCCAAACAACCAAATGCGAAGCAGCTAAGGTGAGGTACAGGAAGCACAAATGGTCAAAGACATCAAACAAAACCCGTTGCAATGTAAAACTGAGCCAGTTAATGAGTAAGGCGGCGAGCTGGAGTAAACTTGGTTCCCATCTCGGCAAGTTGGGGCCTAGTTGGGCCCATAGACAACACTTTAATAACCTTTAAAGACGCAGAAAACCAACACAAAAAATTGATCAAAAACCTTTGAACTATAGCCTAAAACTATAAAACACCTCCACAACTATATGTATACCCCAGAAATCTGAAAAACCCACGGACACTTGAAAAAAATTGAACAAGCAACCCGAAAAAGGTATAAAACCCTGAAGCAATGCAAGAAGATCATGTATGGAATAACCATTATCATGAATGCTCAAGAGACTTATTTATCACAAACATAAAACTAGAGAGTAGTTTCACAGAAAAATTAAGTGTTTCATCTAAAGGGGTTTACATATAGATCCACACAATGTGCACTCTAATACCATGAAAAAGTGCATACAAATTTGAATCACAAGGATCAGGTGAGGGATAATGTGAACATTGATGGAAGTGCAAGCTAGCAACGTGACATTTGTTGGTGGTCCCTGAGCGAAGGAGCGAGCATCAACCAATGTGCATGAAAGTGGACTCAATAAAAGGGCATAACCAAACGAGTTAATCCAAAAATCTCCACTCTAATGTCATAGATCTAAAGGGGTTTAGAATATAGAGGGTGCTCAGTAACCCTAGTGCGCAGCGACAACCCGTAATGATGACCTCTTAAGTGGAGAGGGGGAGTTACATTCCCGGAAGGGGAAGTAACTTCCAATGATGTAATTGACGCACTTATGCAATGACATGTAAGGGAACCTCATAATGACCCCTAAATGAAACTCAGATCTAGTCTGAGAGCATGAAATTCATGCCCCAGAGATGTTAGCAACATTGCAAGATAGATGACTCACCTGATGATGTGGAAAATGACTCACACCAATAGTCTTTGGACACCTTTACTTGTTTTCTGTTTCCTCTTTTAATCCAATGTATTAAGGGGGGGAATGTTGGCTTAATTAATACATAGTTTTAGTTTAGCTACATGTAACCGATCTGTCAGTTACAGGCGGTTACCTCTTAACCACATTCTCACTATGTATTTATACATACACTTTTGCTTTCCCAATATATCTTTTTATACTTTGGCATTTCTCATCTTGAATCTTGAAAACTAGTGCCTAGCTAGGATGCCAACGTCGGGCTTTTCCATCCCCTTTAGGAACCCTTGACCTCTTTATACTTTTCTCACATCTTTTGGTTAGTTTCTAGCCTTTTGGGCTTCTTATCTTTTTGTTGGTCAACTTTTTTAGGGTTAATTATGAAATTCAAGCAAGGGAATCATATAAATATAAATTGATGTGATCATAATAAGGGACCAAACACTAAGCATTAGCTATCACCACCTAAGGTTGCATTCAAAGGATATTATCAAGAGCATTCAAGCATCCATCTAGCATCCACACACAAGGGCAAGGGACTTATAGTTCTGCATACATGCATAGGAGGGGAAGTTCATTATTTTATGGACACATCTATTTACATTTATTACATATAGTTACTTTCTTGTTATCAAGTGCAACACACACAAGATCCACCTAGGAAACAATATCCACACACAAACACACACATAGAACTACATTGGGTCTAAGATGTAGTGCAATGATCAATCATAAATTAAATTTTTTGATAGCTGAATGGATCCTTTCTGAAGGTTGCATCTTGGTATCACCTTCACTATTCCGTTGCTAAAAAATGAAGGATTATTGATTCAAATTATTTCCTACATTAACTCGAAGAAAAAAACAAAAATATTTAAATGTTTTTATATTTGACTCCTAGAAGAAATTAACAATGTAAATCTTAGTTTACATTACTTACCAAATTAGATGAAGCATGAACCATATTATGTATGGATCGCATGGAATCAAGAATATTGGATAATATTTTTACGTTTCTTACCACAATGTTATTTGGTTGTTCCTCTTCATTCTAAAAACAATCAATTCATATAAATACTATATAATAAAATTAAAGAACATGATTGTTAAAAAGAAAGAAAACTATAAGTAAAATGATATTGGGGTAAGGGAAGCTCCTGTAACAGTTGCAACGGTCAAGTAAGGGAAGCCAAGTTGGTATGCAAATTACATAGTTTCATCTTGAATAATATGTTTTCATCATCTAAAACATTATAGGGAAAATGTAAACTAGTTTTGAAAGATAAATACATAGAGGAATACTGTATAAGAATGTAATGGAAGGAAATTTATAGGGAAGCAGGAAGAAATTTAAACATTAGAATAGAAAGGAAAATCATACAGTTTTCTTCTTTTCCTTGTGTCACCTATGCATGGTAAAATATGAATATGAGCTCTCACAATTCTATTGAATATTGAAATAAATAATGCATCATTGATATAGTCAATCAATTGGAAAAAAAATAATGTAAATCAAACATATTTTTACCTCAATTGCAATATCATCATCTAAATATTCATTCATCTGCTGCAAACATGACATAATGGATAAGTATACTTATACTGGAAATAAAATCAATCAAATGTGCTAAAAACACAATAACATCAATAAAAATACAAATTAACACACTTTTGTCTCTTTTCCATCCTCTTTCTGGTTAATTACCTTCAAGCAATCTTTAAACCAGATGCAATATGTCTTCTTCGATTCGCCAACAGTATTTGCTCCAATATGTGGAAAATGCAATGGAGCGTCATCTAAATATGAATCTTCTATGCATATGACAATTCAATCCCTTTCTAAAGATCGTCCATGGCATTTTGTTCCTGGTTGAGTTGTATGAATTTTCGCAATGCCAACCTTTTTTACATGGTTAGGCTCTAGGAACATAAAAAATTCTTCTCCTATTGTGAATTCATAGGCAGCCATGTCCTTCACCTCATTATTTGGTTTTCCCGGTTCCACCTCAACAAATTTTGGAAAATCAGTCACCTCAATCAATGGATCGGCCATATTCTTTCCCTTATGATCCTATTTGTTGATTTTTTATTTATCATGCATATCATTTCCCTCACTTTCCTTTGTTCTAAAGGAAATATGTGTTATTTGTATCGGTGGTTCATGTACCCATGCACTTGAAGTGTATGCTTCAACATTATTCTCTTCCTCATCACCCTGAAGCGGTAAAACCCAATTTTTCAAGTGCAACAACATAATAATTAATTGTAAATAAAATATGTAGGTATAAATGCCAAATTAGCAATATGATTAAGTTAGAAGCACTTAATATATATATAAAACAAAACTATTTATATTAGTAATTTACAACCATACCTTGTTTTCCATTGGATTGTTATTTACATTCTTTTTTCGTATCAGATTTTCCCCATCAACACCAACTGAATCCTATTCATGCATTCAAGTCATGAAACATGTTAGAATCACATTTACACAATATTTCAACATGTTAATGAATGAAAAATGACACTTTATTATTCCAACAATGTTGCTAATGTTTTTAATGAAAGCATGTTTCCTTACATGATCAACATTAATGGATTCTTCTTGGATAATATCCTGTACAAATGAAAATTTAATTTAAAATAACATAAAAAGTAATGTGAATAAACAAAATTAAAATAATTTTAAATTTAAATTATAATAAAAATGATAAATACCTTGTCCTTTTGTCCATTTAGTTCATAATTTTTACAATTATTTTTCATCAAATCCATTTTATATTGCAGCGTTGAAAGGGTTTTTTTCCTGCTTTCCCCCCTCTTTTCTACACTATCATACTCCTCTACAAGCTTGGAAATAAGATCTTTAGCTTGTTGGCTAAGGAATGAAAAAAATTGCACCTTTTCTTCCCAACAATAATGCTCAATTAACCTAGATTTGTACATATATTTAAAATTATTCAAGTGCCAATCAACATTTCACTTTTCAACCATTTTTTGTACTATTTTTTTTGTTTTCCTTTTATACTTCCCGGTCACACGTTTACCTGGCTTACGCCTATGTAATGGAGGGAGTCCATTGTGATCATGGAGGTGGTGATAGTTGATGTCTTTCAAATGCCATTTTATTCCTTGCATTTCATAGTTGCAGCAAGGAAAGACCATGCATTTGAATATGTCCCTCTTTCCAATTTCTTTTATAATTTTACATTGCTACAAATACTAATTAACATCCAATAATTAAATAGTTTATGAGTAACAATTTATGTGTAGGAAAATCCTATAACTCTTTAGTTGAAATTATTATGCAAATGTAAACATATATGGACCATAAAAGAACAAAAAATTGGAAAATCCTAATAAATCTAAGACATGCTAACATAATTTGAATACTTGAATAAAAGTGTTTTATTCATGCAAAACAAAAATTCTAAATAACACTACTTACTGATATTTGATGTTTGCACTCATTGGATGCTTTATGGCTCAGACTAGGCACCCAATCTTCATCTTCATCATCCTCCTCTATTTCATAATCTTCGTCATTCTAATCACTATTGTCATCTATGTTTAGTTCCATGTCAAATTCTTCTTCAATATGACTATCCTTACCCTTTTCCTTTTCAAAATCTGAATTCTCTCTTATTTGATCAACAAATGCTTTTTCTTCTTCAATGTTTTCATCATTAATCTATGTTTATGTTACAAAAACAAACACTATGTTTTCAGAAATAAGCTTTTGGTAACACATTATCCACTACAAAAATTATATTTCAATAAAAAACAAACAATCACATTTCCTTACCCATTTCAGAAAGGCCATTGCAGCACGTGTTGTCATTCTTTTTGTTTGTGGTTGATTTTTTCCACAACCACTATCTTCATTCATTTGATTTGTTTTCTTTGAGATTAAAAATTTAAAATTTAAAATTAATACATAATATATGGTCATGCATAATCAAAATAAACAATATTGATGAAAAAATATTGTTAAAAGTTTCATCAATACCTTTTCTGTTACTTGCGATTCAATTTTTTGAATGTCATTCAATGTTTCAATATTTATTGCACTTGGCATATAGTTGCATAAGAAGATGGTGTAGAAGAAAATCAACTTAATTTCAATAACAATATAATGAATTCTATAATTACAAAATAAATAACATAATGAAAAGATGAGAAATGAAGCATCCCATCCATAGATATTGAAACTACCTAAATAACCCATCTACACCATTCACTCTCTTTATGTTCCAAATCTGACCATACATAATATATATACCCAAAGTCTTATTTTTTTACCTTACAATTTTTTTTTCTTGTTCAATTTTCTTTGTGTGGACTCCATTGTTAACCCTATGCAAAAAAGAAGCAATCAAAAACACATTGTGATTCTCTTGCAACAAGTGTTATATGATCCTTAGTCAAGATACTTGTTGATTAAATGTTAAATATTTATTCTTAAGGAAGTTGAGCATATTGGGTGTCAAACTTGGAGTTTATTTCCCATTAAAATAAATGGAATACAAAGCATGAACACTTGTTACATAAGAAAATTTTGTCCCTAACAAAATTTCAACAATGATGCTAATGTCTAATCATGCATAACAGATTTAGGTGAAAATTGTTGCTATATAAAAACTAGCATTGAAGAGAGCAATGCAAGAGATTGCTCTTAAAATAGAAATTTGAATACTAAACACACAAGAACTAAATAACACAACCCAATTTCGTAAATCTGGGTCATAAATGTGGCAATGAATACAAATGACTAACACCCGAAATGTTTTTACCGATCCTTAATCTAACCTCTATTTATTCTAGTTTATGAATAAACACATGGTTTATAAATATTAAAAAAAAGTACCAATTTAACTTTTGCTCTGGATATTTACAAATTACAATGAATTGAAATTGAGTTCCATAATTTTATTCGGTAAATAAAAACAATACAAGGTAGATGAGGAACTCTTAATGCATTCCAACATACATTCAATGATGTGCTTTGAAGTTATATGACTGTGAAATGTGTGTTAGTGGCACAATGGGTTTGAATTGGAAGCATACAAAAAGAATTTAAAATTGACTATTCATACACAACTTTAAAATTGAGGCTTCATTTTGATACGAAATATTTCTTGAAGAAAAAAAAACTTTTTTATTAGAAGTATTTGTTAAGACTAAGTTATTACATGACTTGTATCCATTAGTGACTTAGGGAAAGGGTGTACAAGAGAAGAATTACATATATACATAGTCTAAGGTTGTAAGAGAAAAAAAATGACATATATAAATAATCTAAGGTTGTAAGAGAAGAAAAGATGTACAAGAGAAAAATTCTATGAATGCAAAGAGCCACAAGTGAATGAGCATATGGGATATTAGCTTAACTATATACCTAATATAAAACTGTCTTAAAAAAAAGGTTTAGAATAGTAATGTGGAGAGAAAACCCGTAGGTAATGATAACACTATTTTATAATATTCAACTCGACTTATGTGTATTACGAAAAGGTATACATAAGTGTTGAAATCAAATGGAGGGTAAAATACTCGTAGTAAAAAATAGGACTAGTTCCCATAGGTTTATATTTGAGACCGGTAGATAGGTGATTCGTAATGTCAAAGAATAGGAAGAGGGTATGTTTTTTTCTCCGCCACATGTAAATTAGAAATATAGAAGCATTCCATGCTTGAATTCCCAACTTACAAGGACATTTGAGTCAAGTATATGCAAACACTAAAAGTTGAAAGACCCTATCTTACCAACATGTTTCAACATTATCCAACAGTCAACTTTTAAAGTGAGTACATCTTTACCACTTTTGTGTGCTTCATAATATGAAAGACCCGCAACTTGTTGTCAGGTCTAAGAATTAACTTAACATATGAGTTATTTTAAAAGACTAAAATGTTATTTAATAAGATAGTACAACAATTTTGTAGTTAATTTTGTTTTTGTCCTTATGCTTTTTTCGTTTCCCGGAGACTGCTATTTTTTTGTGAATAGGAACTCGTGAGATAAAAATGAAAGCACGAATAAAGTTATTAAGTGAAGCAAGGTGATCAGAGCTTCCATCGCCTAAAATTATGATTATTTTTCATTTATTAAAAAGACAGAGAAACCAATTAAGGCAAGATACATTGATAATATAGACAAAGCTGTATGCTCATCATAAGATATTTGTATTACCATTGACCATATTCGTGGTGGGAAAAACAAAATATATGGCATAACTAGCAATATTGCATGTCGCAATATTGAGCTCAAGCTTCAGAATTATTTTTTAAAGCAAAACTTGTTACAGCATATTATCAAGGCAGGTAAGCCCGGCTGTTAATACATTTCAACATGAACTGGTTACCTCATGGACTGGAAGATTCACAAAACTTGATATGTTCTGTTTCTCCTTTAAATTATTCCAACTTTATTCTTTTAATCGGTGCAGTACTGTTGTCTTTATCAGCTTGGTTTCCTCTATCTTTCCCCGGATAGATATCTTTCCCAAACAACCTGAACTTAATTACGGTGGGTTCTACTTCTGCACCAAAATTAGCTGAGTCTGGGCTTTTCTTCCTACCTGATAAAGATGAAGGAGGAGCTGCTACACTATTCTGAGCAGTACTGCCATGAATGGCATTGGATAACGATTCTGAAAAAAGATGAGGCAGAGATAACTGTAGTTGCAAATCAGGATCGCTGCAACTCATATAAAGCTGAATTAGGGCATCCGAGTCTGGGCTTTGCTTGCTACCCAATGAAGAAGTAGCTTCTACAGTAGACGAAATGTTGCCATGAATGTCACTGGATAATGACTCTGAAGAAAGAGGAGGCAGAGATAACTGTAGCTGCAGATCAGGGTCGGTGCAAAGCATAGAGAACTGAATTAGGGTCTGTTCTACATGACCATCAGCAGCTGAGACTGGGTTATACTTACTACCCAATGAAAATGAAGAAGCAGGTGCTACACTAGATGAAATATCGCCATGAATGGTAGTACTGGATAAGGATTCTGAAGAAAGAGTAGGCAGAAATAACTGTAGTTGCAGATCGGGGTCGCTGCAACTCATAGGAAATTGATTGGAAGCAATATTATGAGGCAGAGGGCCACATGTGGATAATGACAGTGAGGAAAGAGGAGGCAGCAGAGATAATCGTCGTTGCTCATCAGGCTGGATGCAACTGATACAAAATTGAATGTCATTCTGCATAAAAATGTTTACAATATGACCGGGCTCCAATCCTCTTCTCCTCACAAAATCTCTCCAACCACCAATCAATACATAAGTTTTGCTACTTGGCCAACGCTTGAACTTAAATTTTTCAAGCTTCAACCCCACATCATCCAAATCAACTACTTGAAACTCCTTCCCTACACCTTGTTCAATTTCATCCCTCTCCTGTCGCCCATACGATGGCAAAATATAGTCTTCTGCGTCTCTTTTGTGAATGGCAAGTCTACAGCAGGACCCTGTATCGGTTTTTTCCAACTCTTTACAGAACAAAAACCTTGTGCAGATACCCATTATTATTATTCCTCGATCCTCCCGAACAAAAACCACACTCAGATTCAATTATTCTTTGCATACAATGAAATCAAGCTAACAGCAGGTAATGAATAAACCGAGTCCTCTGTGAACATTTATAAATTACTTGAGAAACGTAAAAAGCATTGGAACCTTAAAATAGCACGCCAATTCTCAATTTGGAAATAAAAGAAAACATGCGGAATGAAAATGCCATTTTTAGTCAAGTTTTATTAATAAAAAAACAACTGACATCCTAAAAACAGAGCATTACAAAAAGGAATGTTTATTTTTAAAATCTTGATGTTCTTTTTTGGCAGCACCAACACACATTCTTCACAATATAATTTGCACTTGTCCCCTTCAAAGTTAACGAATTCTCATATGGTAAAAATATTTTAACGAATTCTATTTTTAGCTCGCATAGACGCTTTCACGCAATAATGCTAAGCAGCCGATTCAATGGTCAAAATGATTATGTTTTCAAATAATTCAGGGGAATCAGTGATCTATCATACTATCATTTTATTTCATAGCGGAGGGCACAGAATACCACTGATTTTATTTTTTTGATCCCGTAGAGATGAATGTCTAGAAATTTCTAATTGCGAGCTTGGGATATCGAACCGCGAAGCTTCTCTGCCTCTCGCAAGGCATTAATGTAAATAATACATTTGCTAATGGCAGCCCCGTTTTTTGCTTTGGTGCTATTAGAACAATCATTGATAACCGAGCCACTCCAACGACTAGTCATATGAGCAATGTCATTAAAGCATTGTTATTTTTTATTTTATAAACTAAATTAAATGATTATAAATTGTGTTAAGAAACACTTTATAGGTTCAACAAATTATGTTATTCAAACTATTACTCATAAGCGTTCTGTCACCATGATAAATTGAGCTTTTCATTTGTGCCATGATGCACATGCATTCCATGACAAACAAGCAATACGGATAATAGACATGTAGTCAAATAAACATCCAAAAATGAAATTATAATGTGAATACGCGATGCAATCCAAATTGTTTTAAAAGGAATAAGATTCTGCAATAGTGTAAAATTTTTAGAGCAAAAATGAGCCCCACGCAAAGGAGGAACGATATAGAGGAAAATGATCAGTTGTTGGAGCTCATCGTATACAAAGAACAATTCAATGGAAGTGTTTTTTGTTAGGATGTTGCTTTCACGCAGAGTGTAGAGATAAAAGAGACAGGGTACAGTGAAAAAGGAGACAATCTTTGGTACCCTGAACTCACCAGTGGAGAGTTACAATCCTCTCATTTATTCCAAGTTCATGTGTCTTCACTTTCCCTTCATCAGATTCAGCTAGCTGCTACTAAATCCCTTCCATGACCGGTTACTAGATAGAGGCCATAAATCTTTGATACAAGCTAACGCAAGGGCATAGCTGGTTTTGCAACGCGGGCAATGATGATGGCGAGGAGAGAAGATGTATATTAAATGATGTAACATGTAGGGAAAAGCCAAGGGAAATCTTGGTGATAGTCGGGCTGAGCGGCACGGGCAAGTCAAATCTGCTAGAGGTCCTAGCGGGGAGAATGAAATGAAACCTCAGGAAGCATATTCATTAGCGACATGGTTGCAAATTTTAAGCAGCTGGGAAGAATGATGGGGTACGTGACTCAAGAATGATGCATTGTTCCCTCTTCTGATAGTGGAGGAGACAATAATGTTCAGTGCCTGACTGAGAGTGTGAGAAGGAAATAACAGGTACTGCAGAGAAAGAGTTAAAGGGCTTATGCAAGAGCTGGGCCTCGACCACATTTCCCGTATGAAAATTTGAAACGATAGGTTGAAGGGCATATCAAGGGGCGAGAGGTGGAGGGTGTCCATCGATATGGATGTCCTTCACGACCTAACAGTTTTGGTCCTGGACGAGCCAACCTCTAGTCTCGATAGTTTCTTCACACTGCACATCATAAAGATACTAAATTCCATGGCCGATCTCTGCTAGAGGATGATGATTCTGAGCATTTATACACATTTCTGAATTTGTTTCAATAGTACGGTGTGTAAGAGGGAAGAACACAATGAAGTAGTCAGAAGTGGAGATAGCCGTCAGATTTCAACATATGTCCTGAAATTTTAATCTCTGTCGTCCACATGCTGAAAGGTGTTACAATCATCCATCCTCGCTTCTAATAAAGAACACCTTTGGCGTAAAAATATAGTCAGTGGAATGTGAAGAATCACATATGTATTGCTGCTAACATTCCATCATCTCTTACACAATTTAAATTTTCATCTTTGTGGAAGAAATGTTTACAACTAATCTACTATGATTCTTTGCAACATAGAAATCGTTCTTTTATGTTGTCATTTTTTGTGAATGCTGAAACATAAGGAATCGTGTTAAAAATATTTGTGCATATCTTGAAATACCTTGTGTTCATCTTCAAGATGTGTTTTTAAGGTATTAGTACTAGTACTTGTACTTTTTGGGTGCAATGAGTTTTGCTGATAAGGTGGTGCTTGAAGGTTAGTAAATACGAACAAAAAAAGTGGTAGATTTCCTAAATATTATTTGACATTTTTTTAATTGAATGTTTAATATTTTTTTTGAAAATTTATTTGAAAATGGATTCCCATTTATAAAAGTTATCATCTTAATAATGTTCAAGCATATAATTAATTATATTCTTGTTATTACAATTTTTTCCCTCCCTAATAATAATAGGTTGTCACAATAAAACATGACATCTCTTTTATAAAATGTATTTCCTCTCGTGAAAATATTCACTTGATTTTAAAGATATGCTACTTATAAATTTATAGATTTAATTTTCAACATGAATGTTTGTAATAACATCGTATTGTCTAATAAATAAATCATTCCCATTACTACAAATAAAAAACATCTCTAGTATTACTATGAATTTTGGAATAATTTATCTCAATGTTTTTAACAAAAAATTTAAACATCCTACAAGCTCTTATAAATGTCTCCCAAAAAGCCTAGGAGTAGGGATTTGCAAATATTTAAGACAACCCTTAAGTTTAAGAGACTCCTCTTCACTTTATCACTTGGTTTTCATTCACAAATCTTGCAAAGCAACCTTCAACTCTAAAATATCATGACTCATCTAAGGAGTCATGCTTTTTCAATCTTCAATGTGGGTAGCCCATTGGATTCAAATATGTGGAATGACCTCCCAAGTGCTACTTTTAAAATCCTTCCCTATTTCATGGGTGAGAAACATGTTAATCCTACTGATCATCTTAGGTCTATCATCCACTTGTGTTGAGTTCATCACATAACCCAAATGGATGTTTCAATGACACTTATGAAAACTTTCTTGAAAGGGAAATCCCTGACATGGTATGGATGCCTTCTTCCCAATTCTATTTGTACATGGGATGAATTTGGAGAAAACTTAGTGAGATAATTATCATACAAGAGTGACCATATGTCACTTATGGAGCAACTGTTATTTGATTTTAACTAGAGATTCTAGAAATCTTGGGATAGAATCCCACTATTGGTACAAGGCCTTCACATTTAGCTTTCTTGTACTATCTAAGGCCTCTTAATTTTGAAATTGTTGTTATATTCCAATCTAAGGGAGGTGCGGACCTTCATGTTGTATTTGATATTACAATCTCAACTAGGAACTACTTGATCCAAGCTAGTAAGCTAGCTCCAAAACCCCCTATGCCATTATTCCCAAAGTTAACCCTTATTCCTATAATTCAGCCCCAACCTATTATTGTACAACCATAGACAAATGTCCTTGATACCTCAGTTGGTGAATTAAATGAGTTTAAGGTTGTATGGCAGGCTAAGAATGTGTCTTAATGACTTGCACTCTTAGGTCTTCCATTTTAGAAGGGTATGAGGTAACAAAGAGGAGACACACATGGAATAACACACAATTAATTGATTTAAAAGGGGCTAAAATGAGTGTTAAGGTCACATATCCAAAGGGCAATGATCCCTACACTAGGTAAACTTAGGGTTTCCAAGGTTCATGTCAAGATAAAGGAGGGTACCCTTCAAGGATATCGGTTGATGGGGGAGAGATGTATACCGATAGAAAGATAACACAAGCACGCACAATCTACACTATTGAAATATAACTATGATTATCTAAAATATGTTATTTTAGTAATAACCTAAGAAAGTATAGTAATGTAATAACTAAAATATATTGAAATATAAGAGCTAGATAATTTATTCGATATTTTAAATGAAATGAAATAAATGAGATAGGAGGGAGAAAGGTACTAACATGAATTAGACTTACCTTGCAGTAATCTAGGACTGGACAAGGTTATGTGTAGGCAGAGTAGAATGTCATAACGAACCTCACAAAATTATAGAAGTGGCTAATCTGGCCAGACAGAGGTGCATGGGGATGAATAGGAGTGCTTATGGGTGCCCTGGTTTGAAATATGGGTTCCCCGGTCTGTAGAGTGACTCAGAAACTGGATCTGATGTGGTCACTAAATCTTCGTAGTACTTCACCTTTGATTAGGTTGATGGGCCTATACACAAAGATGGGTCCAAATAGTGGACACATATCAAATTTTAAGAAAAATGAGAGCGCATTTTGTTAAAGCGTGAGCACATTCTGAATCATTAGGTTTAGTTATTACCAAGCCTAAAACATAAGGCGTTATAATGCGCTCACGTTCCTATCTGTTATGTGGTATATGTGGTTGAGGCATGCTTCTATGTACAAAAATAAATGTAAATAATAAAATATAAATAATAATAAAAGAAAAACTTATACTTTAAATTTATTGTAGTAAATATAAGATGTTAGGATCACTCAGCACCTTATGGAACTAGTCTCATAACTCCATCTATCATGGTTTAGAAGATAGTTTTTCAAATTCTAATCTGGTCAGTACATAGGTATTTTTCAGGATTTCAACATTTGGCCTTCAAGCTTTTAGGGTTTAAAATATATATAAGATATCTATTTTGTTAAAGAATATAGGTGTTGTTTAGGTTTTGGGGCTGTACGAAAGAAAATCAACACATGACCTTCTTTGCACCCGCATTCCCGAGGTCATGCCAAGACAGCCGGTGTAGAATATAAATGGATGTGAGTGTGGTAACGATGAACAAGCTAATGAGGCAACCTTATATCTTCAACACATAATATCAGGTTCTATGAGTTTAAGGAAATGAAATCCATCCTAAGATGAATTGGTGTGATGGATTGATTGGATATAATAGCTACTCAGAGGCTCTAGTCAATATCGAGCTCTGCCAAGATTCTGTCTACTGGTTTTGGAACACACGGAAAGTGACCTACGGATGCCTCGTATAGATTTCTAGACAAGGTCATGGAAGTGAGAACAAGAGGCGTAATGAAACCACAGGGACTATGGGAGGTTTTCTAGTCCATTCTAGAAATCCCTAGCCTGATCAGCTATTATGTTTAATACTAAAATTTGTGAAATGATGTCAGGTGGAAGTGGCGATGATCTAAATACCAATGCATGCAAATCAATATTGATGTTTAATTGGTCAGCACACTTGTTTGGTTGTGAGAGATGGGGATCACAACCGTGAACTCATAGAGGTTGTGGTCCTTGTATGGTTATGTGCGTGATCAAGCCCTGTTTCCAGGAGCAGTCCAATAATTGTAGGCTTGATTAGCTGCAATGTTTAATGTGATTAATTGTTCTATCTTCTCAGAATACCTAGCAGGTGTGTGTAAAAATAACAAGCATAAACCTGTATCAATGTCAGTCAACAAATCTAGTCCATTAGGTTGTGGGACATTTGATAGTCATGCAGAATGAATTGAATTGAATTTGATGAAGAAAACTAACTATAAAAGGAAATTTAATCTATGTTTTTGGTATTTTCATAGTATACTTGTACAAAACAATGAAAGCAAACTAATCAAATAAAAGTAAATATTTTTGATCTTTTCTGAGTTTTTAAACAATGCTTCTAATCTAATAAACAAAATTAAATACAAGTAATCATTTGGTTGTAGTTAATTACTTGTGCAAGTATGTGAATCTAGATCTAAAAAAACTGAACTAATTTAATCAAAACCCTTCAAACCCTACCTTAGAGGTAAAGAACAAATCATAACCCTAAAAGAGCTATTGTTCCCCACTATTTCCCTGGTAACGTCAAAGAGAAAGCTTTCTAATGATTTGCTATATTTGTAATTGCTTAATTAACTGAAATGAATAATTTTTCTACTCTATTTGATATGTATTTGAAATGAATAACTCAAAATTGATAATTTTCTAAATGAAGCAAACAAACAAGTAATTCCAACCTGGATAAGCAAGAGCTTTGGTAAATCTGGTTTTATATGTATATGTCCCCTCAGTTTATTCCTTTCTTTCTCTATGTGTCTATATGAGTCCAAGGAATTGGGAATGCAAAGGCAATAGCAGGAGAAGGCGCTTGAGCAGTGACAACTTGAAGGCAATCTGGTTACAATGTAGGTGGAAGAGAGATAACACAAGTGAACAGAGCTTGGCTATGCAATTTCCAATAGGATTATGGCACTAATACTATGTAAGATACAAAAAATTCTTAGGCCATTTTCTTGAATACAAGCATTGAATATATAGGAATTGGCTGGGATGTATCTTCATGCACAAGGAAACCTTGGAGTGCCAAATCATTGGGTGAAGAGGCAGTTCAAACTAATTAAATCTATTTAAAAATAGAAGAGGGAGGGAATACCATGTAACAAGGAAGTTGGGATTTGGAATCATCTAAAATGGGAAAGAAATGTGTTTTAAAACAGAAGTTAAGTGAAGCATCACACGTGAATTTGATGCATGGAAGGTTCTAGAAAAAGTGCACAAGACCGCCGCCTAGGCAGGGTGGCAGTACTGGCACTAAAGGCCAAAACATGCACAAAATGAAGCGGGAAGCTGGAAGAAAGCATGGAAAAGCTAAGTAAGGATGTATAGCCTACAAATATACACTACGAATGGGTTTAGGAACTCGAACACATTCTGATAGGATATGAATCATCATTAGGGACTTTTGTAACCGTTTTCTGACAATGTAGCACATGTAATTTTGGGTGCGTACATATTTCCCCTTTGGAAAAGTGTCTTAGCCATGAAAAGGCGTAAAACATAGAGTTCGAGTATGGCATTCCTAAAATAGGGAGATAAAACCTATACCTGACATACCCGTATATCGAAATTTCACCGTCCAAACTCCCGCTACCTGTAAGATGAAGAGAAGACTCAAGTGTAAATAGATAAAATATAAAAAAATAAACACTAAATTAACACGAAAAGAGGACTTACCATTTGTGCGGGGATATAGAAATATACATGCGCCGATGCTCCAACACTGTGAACATATGCACTCAAAATGAAGTTATAAGAACATATATATATAAAAAAAAACTCATTTTCAAATTCATTTGTGCATATCGACTTGGTAATTTTTGAGCTCTGGGCCCACGTTGACCATTTTCATCGAAAGAATAGTCAAAACATTTTTTGCAAGATCATGATCATGCCTCCATGAGCGGGAGATCGACCAACGCAGTCTCAGGTTAGTTTTCCTCACTTGTGTGTTTTTAAACCTAAAATGTCAAAATGCCAAAATCTTTTCCTAGGGGGGATTATTTTTGAAATTTCTTGTTTTAAATGAGTCTCTAGGGGGGGAGGCTCAGGGTAGTCTTTTATTTTGTTGAAAATGGTCTTTTATTTTCATTTGTGAGAATTTTTAGGGCAACAAAGTCATACAATGAATCGGTTTAAGACTGCCGCCTTGAGCAGGGTGGTGGTCACAAAACTACTACCTTGCCAAGGTGGTGATTATGGAACTGTCACCCTGCACTGGGTGGTGATTCTGAACAAAATGACCAAAACTCCATGATAAAAAATTTTCAATGTTTTGTTATGTTTTTGATGAGCTTGTTTCTCAAAATATGTTACTAACTTGCTCTTTTTTTGTATTTTGGTGGATGCAGGAGAATCAAGAGTATATCTATTGGAGTCATGAGAGGGAGTGTGACTAGCTCCTAGCAACATTGGATCAGTTGAATTAGGTTAAGACTGATACTCTCAAGAGAGCAGACATATGGAGGATTGCACGGGTGCCCCATATTACTCTTGCCAGTCACATACTATATGACCTATTCTCTAATTGGGATGAAAACTGGAATACCTTCCGGTTGTCAGTGCTACAGGTGAGTGGAAGATCACCCTAGAGGATGTGTATCGTATTCTTGGGGTTTTGAAACTATGCAGATGATTGACTTTGGAGACAACATGATCCAGAGCCATGATGACTCTATGGGCCACTTACATGGGGGATGTTGTGGTTTCCTTTGGTTCAGAGAAGGGAATTAAGGTCCAATCCATTCCCACTACTCCCATCCCTATTATCTGCAAGAACATCATTGGTATCTTAGCCTCGCAGCTGATCGGGAATAAGGGAGGTGATACACTACTCTATTGTTGGGCTCCCATAATTATGCAAATTGAGGCACATGGCCATATCTACAGCTGGGGAGTAGATATACTTTGTAGTACTTATCACAATCTATATCGGATTACCACATTACAGGGGCAGTATTTGAGCCACCCCACATTGGTTATGAGCTGGATGTACGAGTGGATCATCCCCTATGGGAGGGGAGTGCTAGTACAGGACCCAGAGGCCATCAAGGCTACCAGATGGATAGTAATGATAGTTATTAGAGTGCCACACCAGCCATTGTCTTCTTTGACAACAACAAACATAGTGGCCACCCCATACAAGGACATGGCAGGGTTGTGGGGATAGGATGGGACAAAAATGGTGGCTTGCTCCACTATTGGTCAGTTAGTTGACAGGATGGGGAAGCTTGAGACTCACCCATTTGGCCAAGTTCCTCAACAGATCATCCTTCCTTACATTGATATGCTTCCCCTAGTGGCACATGTGTATATGACCCTGAAGGAGGCCTGAAAGGGGCCTTGTGGAGATCCAGGTTAGATAACAGTGGTTGTAGGAGTGCCTATCACAGTTAGGAAAGTTGTTCATTCCTGACGAGAAGCTGGTGTCACTCTTGCACCCTTACTCTGGATTGAGGCTACACCTGCTCACAATGGAGAGGATGACGAGCCCATAGACATAGACTCTGACTCTAAGGAGTATATAGGGGATGAGACTGGAGAGGAGTTGGCTAGACAAGAGACCGGTGGAGAAGATAGTGTTAGAGAGGATACTGATGATGAGGGGTTGGGTGGTGAGGTTGTCGAGTAGCTCACATGGAGGAGGAGAACGATCCTGAGTGGCATGATACTCAAGATAATCTAAGAGTAGCCCGAGATGAGGCAGTTTTAGAAGAGGATACACTTGTCTATGAGGGACCACTTCTTCACGATGGAGAGGGAGATGATGAGTCTGTGATCGGACAATGTCCTGCCTCTGGTTTTGGGGAGGCCCCGCAACCATCAACAACAACAACATCAACCACTGACCCTACATGGATGCTTGGATATCCAAGTATGTTGATCCTCTTTTATTGACCTTGTTAGTCAGAAATGTTAGTTGGTATTTATTTTATTTTGTTTTTGTAACTTTCTAACTCATCGTTTCTTCTTTGTTTCTACTTGCAGTGACTGTATATGAGTGGCGAGAGATTATTTGATGGGTGTTTATGGACACCTTGTTGATCCCTTTGGGGAAGACCTGAGTTGAGATGAATGAGGATATAGGACAACCACTTGCAGCTAACAAACATGCTGATGTGTTTGTGCCCATTTGGATGGTAGCGGAGGTTATGAGTTCTCTATGTACTCAGGTGACCGCATATGAGACAACTGAGTGATTGATGAGGCAGATTCAATCTCATAGTGAGACCACATCCAGTGGCCACCACCATGAGCACTCCCTCCATTCTGTGCATTCTCATCACCGTAGCCATAGTACGAGTCTTGGACACACTTGTGCACCATCATAGGGATCCCATAGCGATTGATAGGATGTGTGCCTTTTATTTCATGGTTATAATTTTGTTGGTCATTATATGATTTTTTTGTATATTTTGGGCTCATTGCGAGCATTTTGACCATGCCTAGTAAGTGGTGGAATTGTATACGAACTTGATTTATTATGATATATACAAACTATTGGTACAACAGGATTGTCACACATGAAAAATAAATCGATATTATATTCAACACAATTACATCAATACTAAGGCTAATAAATATCCATGGAAATAGAAAACTGACCTCCTACAAACTAGGAAGTCACACAACCAAACAACTTGTTAATATCATTACGGGTATAACAAAAATATATTGTTGAAACAATATAACAAACCTATATTATTAATAATGAGTTATAATGTAACTCATATTAATAATATTACAATATATTCAATTATTAATAATGAGAGCATTATAATATTTTCCTTACATTCCCCCCCTTAGTGCGAACATGGGGTAAACACCATCTTCAACCAAGTAGCATGCCACTCCGTAGCCTGCACATGCTCTCGATCCTCAACACCAATTGTGGGAACTACATCATCCAAGTATTGTTCAACCTATTAGATGAATACATGAATTGGGACCGTTTAACCAATTCACATCAACCATCAAATCAGTATGATCAAGAACACTTCCTGCAATAATATCAATGGTATAATTTATCATCACGGGAGACACATAAGCATTGCACTGCACATAGTAACAGGGATGCTCATCTATTCTTATTCATCACACAAGACATAAAGATGTCACTAAAGTAGTTTGTGGCCTCTAAGGTAGTGATGAACTCAAGGACGGTGATTGTCCTCCAGCCTCTGTTACCTCCATCCTCCAATAAGTGGATAGATGCTCAATACAGATAGTCTTCATCACTAGAATAATTAATAGGTTTATTGTCACTTGTAGGATTAGAATAATCACCACAATCTTCTTCAGCAGCTAAAGCCTTTTGTTCCAACTTACCATCTAAGAGATCTTGAGCTCTTTTCTTACAATTCACAAAACAATGTTCTAGTTGTTTACAGTAATGACACAAAAGACGTTTATTTGACGATACAAACATTTTTTTACCTTTTTGGAATAATGATTTATTTTTTGCAACCATGACAGTTTCTTCTTCTGGTACAGACCTTTTGATTTTTTCTTCCTCATCAAGCAAAGAGGAAATTAAATTTTCCAAACTAGGATTGATCTTACTAAGAGTAAAAAAATACTCAAATATTCTTTTGGAAAACTATTTAGTAAGATTGCTTTAGCATCTTCTCCATCTACCTTTGCTTTTATTTCTGCTAATTGATTTAAAATGGATCGAAACTTATTGATATGTTGAACCATATTGTCATTTTCTCCCATCTTTAGCCCAAAAAGTTTTTGCTTCAGTGCCATTACTACACTACCTACTTGAGATCCAAATAACTTGTTCAATGTCACCCAAATGTTATTAGATGACTTGGTTAGATCAATATGATGCAAATATGCATCGAAAAGACCAAGGCCAATAATTGCTATTGCTTTCTAATCCTTACTTTCCGATTTCGTTGCTTCATCTGCATCATTCGGTTTTTTAATTTTTCCTTCGAAAATGTCCCATAAGTCTTTATGAATCAATTGTAATTGGGTTCATACTTGCCATGTGTGGAAGTATTTACCATCAAATCTTTCAATTACATTTATATTTTCCATTTTGAAACTCCACAAAATTAGGAAACTTGAACCAAAAAATAATAAAATCTTTATACTGGTAGAGATAATTGATTTTAATAAAGGAAATATATCAGAACTTGACAGTTAACCGACTCACCGATATAAGCTAGCAGATTTTGGAATGATAAGATTTAGAATACAGATCACTCAGCCAAAATTTCTTTATTTAGGCATCTTCTAAAATTGACCATGAGTTTTCATGCTCCATCCACAACATCCGCTCCTTGAAGAAATATGACCTCGTTACATAAACAATTATCAATAATGTATTGCCAATTGTGACTAATAACCAAGATCTCTTGGATTATTGGATCACTGGATAACACTCTGCTTTGGATCACTCGAATTAGATATTAATGAATAAAAACATTCGACCAACGAATTAATTCACAAGCTATGAGGACACATTACTGATCATAGAGCAGAAAAATTACAAATATGGCAGTGACCATTCAATATCTATTGAATGTCAAGTATATTTCGTTGAGTTCCAAATAGATTACTTTGAGTTGGTTTGCGGCTGAAATGTGAATGAGGAATATTTGATTCTCTCTAAACTTTTTCACTAGCTGAGCTTGTATCTGTCGAGAAATAATACAAATGGATATGCGAATGTCTGAGATATCAAGAAAGAATCTGATTTCTTCTTTGTCCAACTCTGACTTGATGAATATGTTCTTCCTCCCACTGGTGGACACAAGGATACATGTAGAAAATGGATGTAGAATCCAAATTATTTTAATCAAAACAAAAATTACCATCAGATTCGACTCTAGGTTGATAGAGTTGTTCGAACATTGACTGGATAGTTACATATTTGAGAGGCATAAATGAAGTCTGAGATAACTAAAATAAAATCAATAAGAAATTATATCAATGTCATTTGAACCACGCCGAGTAAAGATCTTCCATTCATAAGAGAAACTTCAATGAAAATAAAACTACTCCTACAGTCTTAAGGATCCATTACACTCTGATACCAAATATTGGTATAGCAGGCTTGTCACACAAGAAAAATAAATTGATATTATATTTAGCATAATTACAATCAATACTAAGGCTAATAAATAGCCATAGAAATAGAAAACCAACCTCCTACAAACCAAGAAGTCACACAACCAAACAACTCATTAATATCATTACGGGTATAACAAAAATATATTGTTGAAACAATATAAAAAATATATATTATTAATAATGAGTTAAAATGTAACTCTTATTAATAATATTACAATATATGCACTTATTAATAATGAGAGCACTATAATATTTTCCTTACACACACTCTCCTTTTTGGTTTGGTAATTAATTGTATCTGAGTTGAATTCCTCTTAGGTCACTTCACATGTGTACTCCAGATGTTTATAACTTCCATTTTTATATGCTTTTCAGAAAGTATGGAGTGGATATGAATGCTAACATAATGATCTCTTTTATTTTTGTAATGCTGATATATGATAATGCAATCACATTGTAATGTTGAAATTTAGTTTCTTTAAGCAACTTTTGGTACTTTGTATTTGTTTTGGAAAAACATGGTGAAATAGTGATATGATAAGTGAATGAAATTGCCCCAATCCTAACTCCACACAACCAATAAGATACGAGGGCTCAACACCAAGAGCCAGAAGGGACACACGTTATAGAAATTTGTTAAATTGTAATGATGAGAGAAAGACAAGGATTCAACAAAAACCAAATTGAGACCCTACAATCTCATTCTATTCAATTTTTCTTCATAGTTTAAAATCTGAATTTATTTCCAGTTTATCTAGTTTTACATCTATAGATGGCCACTTGGTTGACAAAATATGGTTTTGAGGTTTTAAACTCTTTTGGAAATTTGGACATCTAACTCACTTTGTTTTGATTTTTGATTTCACATCATTTGAACGAATTGTTTCTAACTTTCAATTTTTTCAAAGAGATCCCCTGCACCTTGCCCCATGCTACCAGTAGGAAGTATGGACTCATCACCATGGATAAGGCATAGGCGAGTAAGGGCACTTCTCTCCTTTCCCAACCCTACATCACTAGTAAGAGATGCAGGCTCAATACCGAAGGTTGGTAGGGCAAAGAAATGTGTAAAATAAAAATTTTCTATGGATTTGCATTTGACTTATTTATCTAGGAAAAATCTCTATAATGTTCTTATTTCCAAAGAGATGTGTATGGGATAGATGCGATACCGTGAAGCTTCTAGAACAGACTATAGGAAAAGACACCTAATCTAGAAGAAACTATAAGTACAACCAAGTATGTAGGCCCTAGAATGGTTACTGTCAAAGCTTTGTATTATCTTTCTTGGATTGATGAAATGAATCAGAAACAATTGATGACACCATGAAGATTTGAAGAGACATGATTTGAATGTTTTGCCAATGTTTTCAAAAAAATTTAAGAATTGCTATAAGAATAAGTCCCTTGATAAAAAATTTCACAAAATTAACTGATAGATGAAGATGTAACGTAGATGCAATAATATACATATGGAAATGCTAATAGATTATGCTTAGTACCTCTTTAGGTGAAGAGAGTTTACAAATTTGCTAAATTCCTCACCCTCTAGTGTACACAGGTGAAATGCCCCATTTTTATAGTCTTCTACTACTCGATATGGACCCAACCACCTAAGCCTAAATTTCCTTCCTTTGTCGTTCTTTTTGTCTATTTGGCTGTCAAGTCTTAAAACCTCAATAATTCCTCAGTGTTGATCCTAGATTCATCAAGGATTTCTAATTGCGAGAGTTGCGCCTCTCGATATCCCTCTTCTCCTAGAATTCCTTGCAGCGAGATACAAAGACTAGGTATTTCAACCTCAAGCGGTAAAACCGCTTCTACACCAAATACAAAAGAAAAGGAGGTTACCCTCATTGGCATTCTTACTGATGTCCGATAGGCCCACAAGGCTGGAAATAGCTTTAAATGCCAATATCATTTATTATCCTTGACAATCTTAAGGAGAATGGATTTTAACATCTTGTTCGTGGCCTCAGCCTATACATTAGCTTGAGGGTAATAGAGAGAAGCCGCATGGTGATTTATTTTGAACTTTTCACACAATTCACATACTTCCTCATTTTTGAAAGATGTGCCATTATCAGAGATAATGAATTGTGGGACCCGATACCTACAACTGATTTGGTTCATAATGAACTTAGTGATTACACATCTAGGAAATGTGGTAAGAGGCATGACTTCTACCCAATAAGTAAAGTATTCTGTGGCCGTGATTATGAATTTATGACCATTTTTTGATGAGGGAGAGAACTCCCCTATCAAATCAAGTCCCCACATGGAAAAGGGCCATGGTGTTGTAATTTTGGCTAGGTCTACATCAATCCCTCGTGAAGATATGATGTATCCCAACAAATTCTCTCTCATTACATAGAATACACATTTTTTTGGATTTAACGTGACATCATCTTTGATTAAGCGAGAAAGAATGATACGAAGCACCTCAGGATGATCGCAACATTTTCTGGCCTTATCCAAAAGATCCCATGTAGGATTCCAAAATCTTATGGATAAGATCATGGAATATGTAATTCATCACCCATTGGTATGTGGCACCAACATTCTGAAGTCCGAATGACATCACAACATAACAATATGTTCCCCAAGGAGTGATGAATGTATTTTTGGTCTGATCCTCCTCAGAGATTTTGATTTGGTTATATATAGAAAATCCATCCATGAGAGATAATAACTCATAACCAGTTGTTGTGTCGACAATAACATCAATGGATGGAAATGGGGAATCATCTTTAGGACAAGCTTTGTTGATATCCCAAAAGTCTATGCAAATGTGGATTTTTTCCATTCTTTTTAAGAATGGGGATGATATTACACAACCATTGTGAATAGTTGACTAACTTGATGAACCCCACCTGTAGGAGTTTCATCACTTTATCTTTCACCATGAGGGCCACCTTTGGATTCATGGGTCTCGACTTTTATTTAATTGGCTAAGTGACGAGGTTGTGAACTGTAATGTGTGGCACAATTCCCATCATTTCATTGTAGCTAAATTCGAAAGGTTTTTCATGCTTCTTGAGGATTCAGGTATGTATCTCTATCTCCTCTAGAGTTAGAGAGGATCCCAGCTTCAATATTTTTTGTTCCTCCTTTGTCCCGATGTTTATATCAATTGTTCCTTCGATTAAGGAGGTGTTTCCCTCTTCAAATTCAAGCAAGGCTGGAGGTATCTCTAATTATCCTTCCTCTTCTACTTTATAGACCTCAAGACCTTCCGTAGAGTAAGGGTCTTTCATGGAATCTCCAAAGTAAGAGGAAGAGTGTGGAATGCGAGAGTAAGCCAATCTTATAATGAGCGGGATGCAAGTCTATGTAGGCATTAAATAAACCTAAGATTGCTTCATCATTTTCAGCATAATCTAAAGTGATAAACTCATTCTCGGCTTATACATAAGTTAGAATCAGGGTTGTTGGTATCTTGTGAACCAAAGGTTTGACACGAACTAAAATTGTAAAGCTAAGCATCTTCTAACTTTCTACTTGGGGAAAAAACAAGAAGCAGAAGTTGTTATAGAGTTAGGAAGGAGGTTTTGCTCTTTGGGTATAGCTTCGATTGAAATGAAATCAAAACCTTTACTTAACTCGAGGATGACAGTCTTTTAGATATGTAGATGTTCATCCCTAGTCTCATATACTTTAGATACTTGATATGCAACTAGTTACAAATCACCCATCACCCTAATACTAAGAGCACCCATCCTTTTGGCTACAATGAGACCAAAAAGGAGAGCCTCATATTATTCTCCATTGTTAGTGCATTTGAAATTCAATTTAAAGGTGAAGGGAATGACCCTTCCCTAAAGGTTGGTAAGTATCACACCTTCCCCAACACCAAAGAGGCACTTTACTCCATTGTAATTCAAGGTCCAACAATCATCTGAGAAGATTAAAGTTAGATTATTTATTGCATTATCTTCCCTTGCTTCCGAGACCTCTACCATGCATACGTCATTAGCCAGGAGAGAGCCGAGTCCCAGGGCATGTCCTATACCCATGGAATCAAATGGAAGAAGAAGAGGTAGGTCATTCTCCAACAACTTAACTATCCTTGTTTTCATTCCTGTTGACATTATCTCAACAATTACAGTTTCGTCCTTAGCAGCAGGAACTCCTTTAATCAAACCCGTAGTTTTTAGCTCCGCTGTAGGAACAAAATTTTCTTCTAACACCAAGATTGTAGGTTTTTTTAACTTATTTTCAGGAAGCTCAAACTCAGAATGAACCCCTGACCTCTTTTTTAAATTTTCTATATTTATGTCGAAGGATTTTGGGTCACCTTATGCCACGAAGACTTTCCCTAAATGTAGGAACCTTACTTCTTGAAACAAAGTGGATGTAATTTCCTTCATGCGATGAATCCAAGGATGACCGAGGATCATATTATAGTTGGTTTCTTGATCTATAATATAAAACTCGGTTAGAACCATCTTAGGTCCAAGGGTGACTAACAACACTATAGTTTCAATTGACATCAATTTGAGGCTATCATAGCCTCTCAACATGTTTCATGTTAAGGAGGAATTGGTCTCTCCATAAGCTAACTTTTGAAGGAAAGATAAGGGGACTATGTTGACCACTGCCCCATCATCAATCATCACACATTTTACATAGTTTTTGTAAATCTAAACTTGTAAAAACAATTCTAGATCACTTCTACGAGCTATTTCAACGTGTGTGGGCATCTTGTTGATGTCAAATACAAATCCAACATCTATTTCAAGCTTCCTTGGAGGATACACATCAAAGTATATATGGTTTATCAGTGATTCTGTAGGAGGGATGACATTAATCAAATGCCCAAGACCTAGTGCTTCTAATAAAGTGAGTCTATGAGCAAGGGAATTCTTTAATAGATCCAAGAAGGAAATGTGAGAAAAGGTTTTGGTCAGGTCATTGATCAAGTCATAAGCTCCTACTGGCTTGCCTAGTGTTTCACGAATGTCATATGATATAGTCAGGTAGATTGGGATAGGATGCGAAGAATAATATTTGGTTCTAGTGGCATCATTAATATGAGGTTTGGTGTCCAACTCTACCAATCCCATAATTTTTATTTGTTGACAACAAACCAAAGGAGGTGCTACCTATGAGTTTGACAAAGTTGAGGCTTCATGATCATTGGTTACTATTACAATGCCTTTGTTTAAACCATTGGGATCTATTCTACCGTCTTTTGGGAATGTAGGGAGAGGATCACTAAAGATCATAAGTGGTGTGTTATGTGGGGATACTAGTCCCATGTAAGTGTTCTAAGTTGGCACTGTTGGGTTTTCCAAAAACATGTCAACAAATAATTATCTTTGATCCTCTGGCAAACGTTGTATAAATTTGTTGCAATCACGGCATGTTCTTGTGTCATGCCCATGAACCCTATGGAAACCATAGTACAAATAGGGATCATAATCTTAAGGCCTTTGGTTTGCACTTTCGTGCGGTCCAAAATTATGATTATTGTTCAATTATTGATTGTTATAATTAAAATTTGGGAACCCCTACCCTTGGTTTTGGAATTGGTTTAGATACCCGCCTGGGTATTGATTAGGGCCTTGGGTCTACACTTTTCTTGGTTGTTGTTGTTGTTTTTGATATTGAGGATGATTAAAATCCACAATGTTGATTGAGGCAAGAAGTTATTATTTCTCTTATTATTTCCATTTTTATTATTGTTTTTGGTAGTATTTGTATTGGGAGAGCTAAAAACGTTATATTTCTTGGGCTAATCGGTAACACCATCAGTTGTAACCCCATGATTCCTATTAAGGACCTTTGGTCCTTTATTATTGTTCACATTATTGGAGTAACTAGGGTTATTTTGGTTAGGAGTGACTAATCTCCCATTTGCTTCATAAGTCTTACGACCATTGTTAATGGTTGCTTGATCAATTCGGAGAGCACCCTCTAGAACCTCTCGTAGCTCCTTAGTGGGAACTTTTGGAATTCTTCCTTTATCTCTCTATTGAGGGAGTGGAGGAATAAATCACAAACCTTCGTATGATCCATGTTTGGAGCACTTGTAGAGGAATATAGAACCTTTCGCCACCTTTGAATGAAGTGGGAAGTAGACTCATTGTGCTCTTGTTTGATATGAAGGAATTCTATGATTTTTGTCCTTAAAAGTTTGTTCATATCAAAAGCCTTAATAAACTCTAACATGAGTTAATTTAAGGAGTGTGTCGAAGCCTCCGATATCCTATAGCACCAATTGAGAGAGCTAACTTCTAGCATCTTAAGGAAAATCTTTGCCACAACTACATCTGACAGGAGTAACTCTCGAATGGCTATTGTGTAAGCTTTGATGTGAGCATTAGGGTCCCCCTCTGCTTTGAACTTTGGAAGATCAAGAAAGGGTCTTGGGAGCATAACAGTTTGAATGGAAAAGTCTAGAGGCTCCTTACGATATTCAGAATAGGTCCCCATTGCATATGTTTCAACCATTGAAGATCCTTATTGGGGAGGTGGAGGTTACATCAGTTACTGAAATGGTACATTGTAAAAATTTTTTGGGGCATATGGCATGACCTGTGGCTGACCATATGGATCTAGGTAAGTGTACATATCCCCTTGTGGTGATTTAGAGTACATGTGTATGTAAGGGGGTTGATTGTTTTGATATGGAGTTGAAGGAAAAAATCCAGGGAACATTCCATTTCCAATTGGTATGGTGTTTGAGAATGCACTTTCGACTGGTGCCTATTGTGGATATCCATATGTGGTGTGGGGGGGCATACCCAAGGTGCTCATCCCAACTAGAAAATCTCTAGGGCTTAGAGCACCTGTATAGACATGAGGAGTCTGTGTAGTAGGTACTTGTCCATAATTATGTGGATAGTGAGAAAATCTTAGTTTCCCTGTGTATGAATTTTGAGAATTTTGGGAAAGCACTAACTCTTTGACTTTGTCTACTAACGCTGAGATGATGTCACTCATTGATGGTGTGGTGTTTTACTTCAGTGCTTTTTGTTGAGATTTTGGAGGTTGTTGAGGAGTGTGGTATCCTAATATGAATTATTCCTTGTTCTGCCACCCCTTGTTGGCAATGTTTTCAATTGTTGGAGGGGTAGTGTTATTGTTTTAAAGAAAGACATCAACATGTCCTTACAACCTGTCAAAAGTCTGATTTATATTTTGAAAGTGTTGTTTTCTTCTGGTGTATTGTACTAAGTAATCCTCATCTAGAGGCGAGAGTTGGTCCGAATGTAATGCTAATGGGTTGTCGGATCAAAGCCCAAGGAGATGAACTTTCCTCCCCAGTGAAATTCATGTTTTTAGAACTTGACTACTCATGAGGATGTGTCTATGTGATTTGGTCAAGCTCCTCGATACGTACGGAGGAGCCAACATTGGTTCCTTGAAGACGAGGATTTTGAACTTGAGCATTTGAATGGTTATCTACCCATGTAGAGACAAAGGTGATTGTTGTTATCTATCTATTTGATAGTTGTACACATCGAAACCTGGGAAGGGTTGACCATGTTCATCGTATCCTGACATATTCATGGGGTATAATAATACCTAGAGAATAAAGGGAGAGAGGAATATGGATGAAGAAAGTGGAAACGTTTAAAGAATATCTCTTCACGTTGGGTTCACCAATTTGTATAAAAGAAAATCAACATGTGACCTTCTTCGCACCCAAATTTTCGAGGTCATGCTGAGACAACTAGTGTAGAATAGAAATGGATGTGAGTGTGGTAACGATGAATAAGCTAACGAGGTAACCTTATATCTTCAACACGCAATATTAGGAACTATGAGTCTAAGGAAAAGAAATTGTCCTAAGCTGAAGTGGTGTGATGGATCGATCAGATAGAACAACTACTCAGAGGCTCTAGTTAATATCGAGCTATGCCAAGATTATGTCTACTGGTTTTGGAACATGTGGAAAGTGATTTGTGGACACCTAGTATAGATTTCAAGATAAGGTCATAGAAGTGAGAACTAGAGGCGTAATGTAACCACAAGGACCATGGGAGGTTTTCTGATCTAGTCTAGAAATCCCTAGCCTAATCGAATGTTATGTTCAATATTGAAATTTTTGCAATGATGTCACGTGGAAGTGGTGATGTTTTAAATACCAATCCACGCAAAATAATGTTGATGTTTAATTAGTTAGCACACCTGTTGGGTTTTGGGACATGGGGATCACAACCGTGAACTTGTTGAGGTTGTGGTCCTTATATGGTCATGTGTGTAATCAAACCCTATTGCCAGGAGTAGTCAAATAATCATAGGATTGATTAGTTGCAATGTTTAATGTGTTTAATTGTTCTATCTTCTTATAATACCCAACAGATGTGTGTAACAATAACAAGCGTAAACCCATATCAATGTCGCTCAACAACTCTGGCCCGTTGGGTTGTGGGATCATTGATGGTCATGCAGAATGAATTGAATCAATTTTGATAAAGCAAACTAACTATAAAAGGAAATTTAATCTATGTTTTTGGTATTTTCATAGTATATTTGAACAAAACAATGGAAGTAAACTATTCTAATAAAAGTAAATATTATTTTTATCTTTTATGGGTTTTTAAACAATGCTTCTAATCTAATAAATGAAATTAAATACAATTAATCAGCCGGTTGTAGTTAATTACTTGTGCGAGTATGTGAATCTAGATCTAAAAAAAATAAACTAATTTAATCAAAACCCTTCAAACCCTACCTCATAGGTAGAGAAAAAATCATAACCCTAGAAGAACTAGTGTTCCTAACTAATTCCCTGGTAACATCAAAGAGCAAGCTCTCTAATGATTTTATCTATTTGTAATTGCTTAATTAACCGAAATGAACAATTTTGCTAATTTATTTGATATGTATTTGAAATGAATAAATCAGAATTGATAATTTGACATTTGAGGGAAACAAACAAGTAATTCTAACCTGGATAAGCAAGAGCTTTGGAAAATCTGGTTGTATCTGTATTTGTCCCCTCAATTTATGCCTTTCTTTCTTTATGTGTCCATATGAGTCCAAGGAATTGGGAATGCAAAGGCAACAACAGGAGAAGGTGCTTGAGAAATGACAGCTTGAAGGAAATCTAGTTGCAATATGGGTGGAAGAGAGATAACACAAGTGAACAAATCTTGGCTATGCAATTTCCAGCAGGATTATGGTAGTAATACTATGCAAGATACAAAAAATTCTTAGGCCATTTTCTTGAATACAAGCATTGAATATATAGGAATTGGCTAGGATGTGTCTTCATGCACAAGGAAACCTTAGAGTGCCAAATCATTGGGTGAAGAGGCAGTTCAAAATGATTAAATCTATTAAAAATAGAAGAGAGAGGGAATACCATGTAACAAGGAAGTTGGGATTTGGTATCATCTAAAATGGGAAAGAAACATGTTTTAAAACAAAAGTTAAGTGAATTGTTGCGTGTGAATTTGACGCATGGAAGGTTTCAAAAAAAGTGTGCAAGACCACCACCCTATGCAAGGTGGCAGCCACTTGACCACCACCTTGTCTGGGTGGTGGTTTCAAAACCGCCACCCAGGCAAGGCGGCGGTCCTAGCACTAATGGGCAAAACATGCACAAAATGAAGCGGGAAGTTGGAAGAAAGCATTGAAAAGATAAGTAAAGATGTCTATGATACAAATATACACTTCAAATGGATTTAGGAACTAGAACACCTTCTGAAAGGATATGAATCATCATTAGGGGCTTTTGTAACCGTTTTCCGATAATGTAGCACATGCAATTTTGGGTGTGTACAGGGGCCTTTTGGATTGGTTATTGATATTTATAGGATTTTTAGATGTGTTATTGATTGGTTATTGATATTTGTAGGATTTTTAGGATTCCATCATGTTCTCAGATAAATAAACCACCTATTTCACTCATCTAGTTGCTCAACATTCATCCAAAGACTCCTTTCACTTGCCTTTACCAAAATTGCCATTATATTGGACAAGAGCAATGTTCACTAGTCACTTCTTTGTTTGTCTACACTGTAAAATCTTTAAGTAAGCTAAAATCATCCCTAAACACCCTTCTCAATCTCAAGGAGGTATGACAAGTTTGGTTAACATATATCCACTTGTATGGGGTTCCGTAGGAGAGGTATTCGTAATTAAGGGAGGATTTAATGAGTTGCATTAACCGTGCCACAATAATAATTATATTTTCATGAATAAACCTAACAGTGATTTGAAAATCTCAAAAAAACACTTATCATAATAATGGAAAATAAATCCAACTAATAACAATAAATTGTCAATAAGTAAATATGTGGCAAAACAATCAATGTCTAGCATGTGCCACCTCCAAATTCTAAATTTCATTTCATTTAAATTTTCTTCAAGAAAGGTTGGGGGAAATGAACTCACCATTTTCTTCACGCTTTTATAGGTCCAGAATGTCAATTCAACCCAAATTTGGCAAATATGGAGAACTTGGAAAGTCGAATTGCATTTATAAAGATAAGTTTGAAGTAAAGGAATTCATTTCTTAAGTAATTCCAATCAAAATTGTTTTCTTTTTTCTGTTAATAACCTCTAAAACTAGCCTTGTTATTGCATCCTGATATAAACAAGTTCTCAAGATCCAAGGGAGATTTTAAACTTATCACACAAGCATGGGGTGTTCTCTCTGATAATACCAGAAAGGCTACTAATGACACAATGAGAAAAAACCAACAAGGTCACAACCCCACCTTCCACCAATCGAATTTCACAGGAACTACCACTGCCATTGGAATTTCCAAAAATCTAAATGGGAATAATTATTCAAGTGTGGATTCCTTTCCTAAAACTTCCATATTTTATGACCACAACCAGAACCAGAAATCGAAATGGAAACAGGACCAAGAACATGACCTAGACCAAGACCTAGAATGACAATTTGAGAGGATTTGTGAGGTTCAATTTTATTTTCCAAGATGCATTAATCCAATGTTTGAGAATGTTTATCAAGATGTAACAACATTCTGATTCAGATACTCGATGATTCCTGAATGTCCAATCCTGCCACAGACCCTAGTAGTCCTTGATCTTTGGATACAAGGAGACAACATTACTTGGATTCCATTTATAATGATAGAGATATTTGTAAATTCATGTTATGACCTTTAAATCTGTATATATTTCAAGTTGTTTAGAAATCACATCACTCCCTTCACTAGGATTAATGACTACCCCTGTCTTTTTGAAGAAACTTTTGAAAGCATTCATGGGTTTATCAGAGAAGGAATTATTAATGAATAGAAGGTCATTAAGCCATAGGCCAACTGACTCCCATTCAAAACTAAACAAGAAATATTTACTAGGTGATTGAAAACCCTTGTGTGTTTTTAGCCATTCCTATGTTATTATGCTTATTTTGTACAAGTAGACTCAATAATGGTTGTAGGCACGAGACTAGGAAATATGGTCCTAATATTGTCATGCCCTCTTAGTTGAGTAGTCGGAAGACATATTAGTCATGTTGATACTTAGTACTAATTACCCATGAAATATAATTCTCCATATTTCATTTTATTTTCTCATCTTCCACATCATACTGAATAACCAATTTGACAAGGGGTCTTACCTCTTCGATGACGATACACTGAATATGAATATAATCCTCAAGATTCGACCCTCATCCAACCATAATACCAGTACAAACTCCTTTGTTGGTAATGTTTCACAGTTAAGGGTTGAGTGTTTATGGTTAAGGGTTTAGGGTTTAGGGTTTAGGGTTTAAGGTTTATGGTTTAGGGAACTTAGGGATCAATTTTCAGGGTTTAGGATTCATGGTTTAGGGTTTATGGTTTAGGGAACTTAGGGATCAATGTTCAGGGTTTAGGATTCATGGTTTAGGGTTTATGTTTTATTGTTTAGTGTTCATGTTTTAGGGTTAAGGGATCAATGTTTAGGGTTTAACTTTTACGATTTAGGGTTTAAGGTTTAGGTTTAGGTTTTAGGGTTAATGGATTAATGTTTAGTGTTTAGGGTTTACAGTTTAGGGTTTAGAGCATAGGGTTTAAGGTTTAGGTTTTAGGGTTCAACGTTTAGGGTCCATGATTTAGGGTTTAGGGCTCAGCGATTAGGGTTTAGGATTTAGGGTTCACTGTTTAGGGAATAAACACTCTAAGGGTATTGATCTTCTGCTCTATAAGGATATAAAAACCTTATATATTACATGTCTCTGCCAAACATGTTTCTCCCCACATATACTTGTGTTATTGAATGTCAATTTCTTCACACTCTGAAACAAATTTCACATTTCTCATATTTCCTTGTATGGTATTATGAAAGCCAAGATGACCCGTTGGAAGCTAGAAAAAATAACCACATTCTCATATTCACATTCATGATTCACTTTGATACATGTTCATATTCACAAGAACCTCTTCTTCCTTGAAATTATATGGTTCATCTCACTAACTTGGTAAGGATTATGCATACTCTAGAAACTTCACATTTCTCATGATAGATATGGTTGTTGCCACATAGATGTTTAGTATTGGAGTCTAAACTATAAAAATGAAATAATTATTCAAAAGAGTGTAAAAAATGATCAAATTTTAAGTGGTATCCTAATCAGTCAGACCCAAAAATACCACTGGACTTGTTATTCTCAATTTATAACACTCTTGGAGCTCCAAATATTTCACAAGCTATAGAAAAAAGGAGATAGTTGTATTAGGTAACATTTCTTTGTACTAAATTAATCTTGGATATCTGGCATTTCCCTCTTTCAAAATATTAGTAGATGAAAGGCATCAAATTACAATGACTCTCTTTAAATGTTATGCCTACGAAGCAGATGAACCCTTTTCAGTTGAATACTCTATGTCAATACTAATAAGAATGGGTAAGACACAAAACATTACAGTGAGTGAAATAGTTTCCATGTGATGGGAAAAAGAAGATAGTTGTATTGGGTAACATTTCTTTGTGCAAGCTTCCCATAGGGAAGGGGTTACTTAGAAAAGGGTTGTACCAAATTTTTCTTCGATATATGAAATTTCCCTCCTTCAAAATTTTTGTACCAATTTCAATCATTCTCATTAGTATCTATTTTTAGAAGTCTTTCCAACAAGTATTTTTAGTGTTCAAGGTTTAAAATTTAGGGTTTAGGGTTTAAGTTTTAGGGTTTATGGTTTACATTTTAGGGCTTAGGATTTAGGGTTTAGAGCTCAGGTTTAAGGTTCAAGGTTTAGGGTTTAGGGTTTAAGGTTTAGGGATTAGGGATTAAGGTTGAGTGTTTAGGGTATAGGTCTCAAGGTTTTAAGGTTTAGAGTTTGTGGCTCAATTTTTGGTAATTAGGGTTTAGATTTTAGTGTTTAGGGTTGAGGGTTTAGGGTTTAGGGTTTAGAGTTTAGGTTTAGGTTTTAGGGTTTAGGGTTTAGGGCTCAGGGTTAAGGGTTGATGGTTTATGGTTTAGGGTTTAGGTATTAGGGTTCAAGGTTTAGGGTTTAAGTTTATGGTTTATGGTTTAAGGCTTAGGTTTTAGGGTTTAAAGTTCATGTTAGAAGTTTTGTCACTCAAAATTGGTGGTAGGACAATCAATTTCTGCCACATGCCACCTCCAAATTCCAAATTTAATTTCGTTTAAATTCACTTCAAGAAAGGTTGGAGGAAATGAACTCGCCATTTTCTTCATGCCTTCAGAGGTCCAGAATGTCAATTCACCCCAAATTTGGCAAATATGGAGAACTTGGAAAGCAAAATTGCATTTATAAATATAAGCTCGAAGCGAAGGAATGCATTTCATAAGTAATTCTAGTCAAATTTGTTTTCTTTTTTTTCTTGATACCTATTACAAGACCAAGAACATGACCTAGACTGGAAATTTGAGAGGATTTATGAGGTTCAATTTTATTTTCCAAGATAGCATTACTCAAAAATTTGAGAATGTTTCTTCAGATGCAACGACATTCTGATTTAGAACACTAAATGATTCCTAAATGTCCAATCCTGCCACAGTCCCCAATAGTCCTCAATCCTTGGATACAAGGAGACATCATTACTAAGACAAACCAAGGACTTTCAAGGAAGAAGAGGTTCTTGTGAATATATAGTTTTGACACATCACATCACACCCTTCATTAGGCTTGATGACTACCCCTATCTTTTTGAAGGAACTTTTGAAAGCATTCCATGGGTTTATCATAGAAGGAATTATCAATGAATGGAGGTCACTAAGCCATAGGCCAACTGAATCCCATTCAAAACTAAACAAGAAATATTTACTAGGTGATTTATAACTCCTTTGTGTTCTTATCCATACCCCTATCGCTATGTTTATTTTGCACAAGTAGACTCAATGATGGTTCTAGGCATGAGACTAGGAAATATGGTCCTAATATTGTCATGCCCTTCTAGTCAAGTAGTCAGAAGCCATATTAGTCTTGTTGATACTTAGTATTAATTACCAATGAAATATAATTCTCCAGCTTTCATTTTCTTTACTCATCTTCCACGTCATACTGAATAACTGATTTGACAGGGAGTTGCCCTCTTCGATGACGATACATTGAATATGAATATGATCCTCAAGAGGGGAGCTGCACCTGGAAAGGTATTGTTTGATCCTACACCTAAGCCCTAAGTTGTAATCCCTAAACCCTAAATCCTAAATCTTGAACCCCAAAACCTAAACCCTAAATCCTAAACCCTATTTTTACCACCTTGAACCCCTTAAAACCTAAACCCTAAATCCATAAACCCTAAAACGTAAATCCTAAACCCTAAACCCAAAACCCAAAACCTTATAACTTAAACCCTAAGCCATCAACCCTAAACCCTGATCCCTAAACCTAGAGCCTTGAAATCCCTAAACCCTAAATCCTAAACCCTTAGCCTTCAACCCTAAACCCTAAATGTTGTGCCCTAAACCGTAAACCCCTTAAACCTTAAACCTATGATCCCAAAACCATAAACCTTAAACACTAAACCTTAAACCCTAAGCCCTAAACCCTAAACCCTCAATCATAAACCCTAAACCCTGGGCCATGAGCCTTGAGCACTAAACCCTATTTTTACCCTACAAGCCTAAAACCCTAAACCCTAAACCCTAAACCCTAAACCCTAACCCTAAAATCTAAACCCTCAACCATAAACCCTAAACCCTCAACCATAAACCCTAAACCCTTAAACTCTAAACCCTCAACCATAAACCCTAAACCCTGGGCTCTAAATATTGAGCCCTAAACCCTAAACCCTAATCCCTAAAACCGAAAACCATAAACACTTGAGCCCTAAACCATAAACCCTAAACCATGAGCCCTAAACCTAAACCCTAAACCCTGAGCCCTAAACCTAAACCCTAAAAAATATTCCTAAATCTTCCTAAATTACCTCCAACACTTCCAAGATTATTTGACATCACCTCTAGATGCTTAATATATTTCTTGAACTATCCTAGAGGGTGTTTGATTAGCTCAGAACTATTCAAGGATTAGGGTTTAGGGTTTATTGTTTAGGGTTTAGGGTTTATATTTAGTGATTTAGGGTTTAGGGTTTAGGATTTAGTGTTTAACATTTAGGGCATTTAGGGCTCATGGTTCAAGGTTTAGAGCTTAGGGCTTAGGGCTATGGGTTGAGTGTTTAAGGTTTAAGGTTTAGGGTTAACAGCTAAGGGTTTAGTGTTTAGTGTTTATGGTTTAGGGTTTAGGGTTTAGGGCCCAGGCTTTGGGTTCACAGTTTAAGGTTTAGGGTTTAGGGATTAAGCTTAAGGGTTGAGGGTTTAGGGTTTAGGGTTCAGGGTTAAGGGTTGATTGTTTAGGGTTTAGGGTTTAGGTCTTAGGTTCAAGATTTAGGGTTTAATTTTAGGGTTTATGGTTTAGGATTTTATGGTTTAGGGTTTAGGGTTTAAAGTTTATGTTAGAATTTTTGTCACTCAAAAACACAATCTGGGGTGTTATGAAGGTGTTTTCAACTCACAAAAATTAGCCCCATCCTCATGAGATCCTTACCCATGGTAAACAATAGTTTATTTATGATAGTAGCCATTCCCAGAGGTACTTATCAACATTTACAAATATTAACCTATCACCATGTGGTGATCATATCTTTAGTGCTTACAAATTTAGGGCCATTTTTGTCTAGAACCGAAAGGGGTAGCTATACTATCTTGAAATTATTCATGAAACCTTCAAGTCTTAGAGAAAAATTAATATTACCAACATGTATAGGATTCACATATATTTCCAGTGCCTATTTATTTTCCTCCTAACTCCTTATGGAGCTCCCAAAATCATCCGAAGAAGTCAAATTTCACCATTAGAGTGTTTGTTCCTTGTACCTAGAAAACCCGTTGTTGAGAAGATTTCCCTTGAATGAGTAAAACTTTCCTAAATATTCCTAAACAATCCTACAAATGTCAATAACCAATCCAAAAGGCCCCAAAACCTAAACAATGACTATATTCTTTCACAAAATAGATATCGATTGTATAATTTAAACCCTAAAATCTTGAATGTTGAATGCTGAAATCTTGAAAAATACCTATGTACTGACCAGATTAGAATCTGAAAAACTATCTTCTAAATCATGACAGATGGAGCTGTGAGACTAGTTCCATAAGGTGCAGAGTGACCCTAACATCATTATATTTACTAAAATAAATTTAAAGTATAAATAATACTAAAATAAAAACTTATACTCGAAAATTTTGTAAATAAAAGCATGCCACAAACACATATACCACATAACACATTGAAATGCGAGTGTGTTATAATGCCCTCGTGTTTCACCTTTTTTTGGGTTTGAAATTCCCAATCCATAGGCTTGGATTTTCCTTGGATTACCAAACCAAAGGTTTGGACTGTTTCTGCCTGATTAAAACCGTGTTTGACAAAAAAAATCAAAATTTCACATGTGCACCCCAATATCTAGTGCATTAAAACATAATATTCAAAAATAAATTCTACTACAATGTCAAGCTCGGTTTTACCTTGATGATGATATAATTCTTTCTAAAATCCAATTAGTTTAAGGTTTTCATCCATATTTTCTTTTACTAGTGCCTTGTTTTCTTGCAAAAACCTATGCATACATTTTGGTGCACAATTTATGATTTTTTCATCCTTTTTTTTTTTAAAAGTGGTTTTTTCTAAACTCCATTCTACACGCACTCAAAAACAAAAACTAAAAATGAATTTTTTTCTCAAAGTTATGGGGGTGCACACACAAATATTTCATTTTCGGGATATGTGTACACTTTGAAAATTAATAAAAAATTATACATTCATCCAAAAATTATGAAAAATTAATGGGACCTCGTACATGGTCTTAGCTAACTTTTTACCAAAGGGATTTGAAAAGTGTTTTATAGAACTCAAAAAATGGGGGGGGGGGGGGGGGGGGATGGGCACACACACAATAGGTTCTTATCTTTTTGACACAAAAATAGACATACTTTGTGTGCACACCACATTTGACCCTCTTAATCTCAACCATTTTTTAAAAAAAATAGTAGTTTAGAAACTAGATTCTGAGCTCTATGGTACTTATTGTTATCACTTTGTCAAATTTTGAGCATAGGCATGCCAAATTATTCGATGAAGTTCAGGTTTCACTGATTTCAGGAAAAAGGTGTCCCTTTTTTACCCCCTTTTGGTCCCCCATTTCCATGCACTTACCCTGATGTCATACTTGATTCACTGATGTCACAATAAATCTCCAATGTATGATCTCCTACAAAACCCCACACAAAAGTATCAAACCCTCAAAAAAGAAAGATGCAAATGAATGGGTCAAACTATCCTCAACTGCCAAATGGATGGACTTATGACCTGAGCTTTGCACTACATCTCAGGTCTAATGTAGTTCTATGTGCATTGTGTGTACAATGGTGTGCCCAGGGTTCCCTAGCGCCAATGATGCCAAAGTAGCAAGAAATAACTAGACAAAAATGCAGAATGGTGGATGGAATAGAATAGACTCCCCTTCCTATGTAGTGTGTGATGCAGAATATTACCCAAATGCAGTCCCTTGCCTTATGTAGATAGCTAGCCCTTAGTAGAAATAGTCCGCCCATAAGGTAGTTTGTATGTTGTTTTCGTATAGGGATCTCTTGCTCAAATTTCGACACTAATGACCTGACATGCCGACTAGTACCTAGGGGAATGGGGGGGGGGGGGGAATCATAAAGACTAACCTCAAACATCTAAATGAGAACCAAGTGTGACCAAGAATAGGGTGCCTATAAATGAGGGGAAGGGAACCTGAGGTGCCCTAATCCCTTCCTAAGCACCCTAGTCAGAGACCAAAGAAGAAAACTAGATGAATAACGACAACTAAGACTCCCTGAGAGATGACTAGAACTGTCCAAGTACGTGATGACTAAGAGAGACAAACAATGACAATGAATAACTGAACTGATGATGGGAATAGGGGATGGTTCATTAGTGAATACATTTCTTATGCAATATCTATATATAAAAAAACAAACTTAGTGGTATAATTATAGTAGTAAGTGTGTGATTTTGTGACTACAAAATGAAATATAAATAAAGGAAAGTTAAAGAGTTGATCACATAAGAGAAATACACTAACTAGCATTGATGTACATACACCACTAAGCTAAAATAAAATAATGGGAAATGAGATGAACTAACCTATGAAAAATTACAAAGAGGGTTAGATCATTTACCTGTGGGGTGGTTGTTGATATATCTATCTCTCTAGAGAAATAATGTGTTGAGCAAGAATCTCTATGGGTGGAGAAAGGGAACATCGTTCATGTCCTAGACTCACTATAGATGACCCAATTATGCAAATGATATAATGACCAAGAAGAGTTTCCAGTCCAAATCAAATGTAAGATAGTCTAAGAACATAATGAGTAGATACAAAGATGGTGCAAAAGAGAAGAGTAGATGATTTTTTCATGTCATTCATTTCTTTCTCATGAAATGTTAGAGTGTTATGTGCATATATACCTGAAACCATCTCCCTCGGGTGATGGTGTCAGCTAAGGGAAAATATAACATAGAAACCATCACCCATAATAGATGGCATCGACCAAAGACAATCCTAACATCAAATGGGCTAAAAATGTTTCATGGATAAAGGGAAAGTCAGCGGAATAAGTGTAAATGATGAAGTCAAATGCAGGCAAGTGTTGGGAGTGCTAGTGTGTGTAACATAAAATGAATGATGAAGGAAAGGGTAACTAAGGCTAGGGCTACATATTGGTACATATCTTTTTGTACTTCCTCTAATCCTATAATGACCATGTGTATAGTTATGCCCCATTCTCGGCAGGCACCTTAAAGCACCCACTCGAGAAATAGATGCAACCCTTATCTAATCAAAAGAGTTGTTAGTAATAGCATGAAAAATTAGGTGTATACATATGCCCTAGTCTTTGATCACTACATGTCGTAATAGTGAAACATGAGGTGGTCAACAAAATGAAACAATCCATAACACCAAAATCAAAGGTAAATACTAAATATAAGTTCATAAAATGAATGGAGAAAGTAATAAAGGACTAGCTGAAATGAAATATACCTACCAGTGCGTACCTGATAGTGTTGCTCATCCTATCATGTGTGGGTATAATCCATGGTGTGAGAACCCTGAAGAAACAAAACTGAAAAGAAACACTAGAGGATCATCAGTTAAATAAGACATAAATCACCTAGTTAGAGGCCCATGGATGGATGTCATGTCATAGTATCATAGTGTCATGATGTCATAATGAGACAATGTGGAGATGTCATAATGTCAAAGTGTCAGAGTTATCTATCCCTAAGGGGTGGATAGTAATGTTGAAAAGTGCAAAAAACCATATGGTAAAAGCTATAAAGAAAAAATGTCATAAACCTGAAGGTGTAAATAAGGAGAAGATGGATGATTAGCCCAAAGGGCGGATAACAACATTGAAAATTGTAAAAAACCATGAGGTAGATGCTATAAAGAGAAAATTTCATAGACCTGAAGGAGTAAATAAAAATAAGATGGATGATTATCCCAAAGGGTGGATAACAACAATGAAACGTGAAAAAAACCATGAGGTGGATACTATAATGATAATGTCATAAGATAGGTAAAATTGGTAGGAGGGGGACTTGGCAAGATAGCCCAAACCATGCAATGTGAAGAAGCCAAGGGGCGGAAAATGACCATGACATACAATAATAGGATGTCAAGATGCTGTCAGGTAAATAAATCCAAACAAGGACAAAAGCCTAAGTGAGGATGCACATAATACCACATTGATCCAATGGGAAAGACCAGGGTGTACAAAGCCAAAATAATTGGAATCAAGACCACGATAGTCCAACAGTATGAGGATCAAAGGTGTACAAAGCCAAAATATGTGGAATCAAGACAATGACACTCCAATGGTAGGAGGAGCCAGGGTGTACAAAGCCAAAATAGGTGGAATCAAGACCATGACACTCCAATGATATGAGGAGCTAGGGTGTAAGGGATGATAAATCCAAGCAGGGCCATTAAACCAAGTGAGGATGAAGTGAAATACAAGGAAATGCATGAGAACTAAAGTGGGGACTGAGAGCCCAAGCAAACATGGGATATTAAGCTAAAGAGGGAAAGAATATGTAATCAAGGTCCTATAGATAGCTAGCCATGAGGAGAAAAATATCGTAAGGTGTCAATAATGATGTCATTGACCTAGTGTAAGATGTGATCTCTAGCTCGAGAAATGTAAGATTTGTAAAATTGAGCATCTGCGGTAAGGTCGATATGAATAAAGTATTATTTACGCTTATGGAAGATGTTTTCCTCTAAGCAATGTAATGTGGAACTCTTCCCAAAAGTGGTAGGAAAGGGGATGTTCATGTAAAATAAGGTTGTCATGTGACACCTTGCAGTGACGAGGCGACATGTGCATGAGTTCCAAAAAAAGGATTTGGGTATGAAGTTGGGCTAGTATTTTAGGAGGATTCTATTCGTCATGAATGAGTTGTACATTGGGATGAGAGTGATGGGATTCCTCATGAACAAAGCTTGAAGAAGCGGGTGTAATTAGGAAGATTTCAGAAATTTTCTTTTGCTTAGATTCTACACTATTGACCCTACAAGCTTCATTTTGACAGGGGCCGATATCATCTGTAGAAGTAGTGTTAGATGTCATCATCCCTACATGAGATTTTCCATAGGGGCCGATGGAATTTGTAGTTACGGAAGTGGTTTTAAATGCCGTTGACCATGAAGGATATTTTTCACTAGGGTCTAGGGTTCCTAAAAGAGGGATATTTATGTCTTGGGAGTCTTGATTTTGAGGTATACAACGGTACACAACCCTATGATTTTGAGGATGGAATGATATGGGATACTTGGGACCATTTTGGATAGTTTGTAACATCTTATTTTGTATTGGAGGAAGAGGAATAGGATTCCCATGTGTATCCACCAATGGGGGAGGTGTGTAAGAAGTCATGTTCGGCACCACATTTTGAGATTTTATTCATAACATTTGATTTTGCATTTGGATCATGCTAGTTGTGGTGACAGCTTGAGACAAATCTATATGATCTAGAAGTTTTACTATCACCATATTAGGATCCATAGAAGAATAATGACCTTTAAAGGTGGGTTTTTTTGTGATTTTCGTGCTCATTAGTGGGTGTTTCAGGAGACCTACCTTGATCAGTCATGTAGGGAAGAGTCTGATCATGGTAGGGTACTACCTGATTGGGATGAGGTATATTCATCTCTATGGCATTGGTAGGTATCCTTCAGAAACCTCCATCCTTATCAGGAGTAAAGTAATCATTATTTTTAATGTTCTTAATGATGGATCTGGGATCTATTTGCTCAATATCAACCACATGGCATTCTAATGAGTTACCCTCCTTTGATTGATCGGGGAAAGTAGGAAGCTTAGTGCTTGTAGGATGATAAATAGAACATTTACTAACATGAAGAGGAGATGTAGGCATAAAGGAATATACCATGGAGAAATATAGGGGGTTCAACTGTGCCAAAAATATCCTAAGAGGTGACATTTTTACAATTTGGAAACCAAAAATAAGGTTATGGAAAATTGTACTTTTGACACTATCAACCCCATCAGATGTTTGCACAAGGGCTGATGGATTTTGAAGGGATTGTTTTTTGAACCAGAAAAGATCACCCATGGGAGATGGTATAAGGTTTTATTTTTTTCTATTGCGATGCTAGCGGCCATGGAAAAAAGGGTTGATAATGTAGGGTTGGAGATGCTAAGTTTGTAAAGCTAAATTGAGTCAAAATTAAAGGTGGATGATTTTAATGAGTTGTTCTTAGTCATGAGGTATGTAGGATTCATGTCGATCTCACTAGAATGTATGGTGGGCCAAGAATGTGTCTCAATGGCTTACATTCTTAGGAATTTTGTTCTACATGGGTATGAGGAAACAAAGACGAGACACACATGGACATAAACATAATTGATTGATTTAAAAGGGGCTAAAATGAGTGCTAAAGTTGTATATCTAGAGGGTAGTGATTCCTGCACTAGGTCAACCTAGGGTTTTCAAGCCCCATGGTTAAGATAAAGGAGGGTACCCTTCTAGGATATTAGTTAATGGGGGAGATATGTAGATCGATAAAAATATAACTCAATTATACATGATCTACATGACTGAAATATAACTGAAATACACATAAAGGAAAGCTAAGGAGTTGATCATATAAGACCAATATGATGACTAACACTAATGTATATACAATTATTGGAAGTAAAATGGACTGATATGGGGGTGAATCAATCCTACAAAACTTTCATTTCATTTTCCATTACATACAATCATAATTCAAACCATTCATTCAATCCACCATGAATCATGTGAGCTTATTATGTGTGTATTAGACATTCACAAGTGCATACAATAAGATATAGAACAAATAAATGCCAGATGTAAGTGGGAAGCCCTTAAGGGAAAGAAAACCCATTGAAACCTTACCTTATATTACACAAAGCAAGGACTTACAAGAATATTACACATCCTGCAAGATTTGTTTAGTGAGGCACCTACCTCATGAGGAGCACCAACCCCTAAACCTTTGTTGATAGTAATCACAAAAAAAGACTCTATGAATATTAATCATCATAAGATATTTTTTAAAAGAATGATCACATATAATAGGTTGATCACACAAATTATTGTGATCCAATTTTAGCTCATAAACACATCAAACCCTCTTTAAACTTATGTCTCCTTCAACTTGATCAAATTTGTCCTCTCATGTATGATTAGGTAAATTGCCTTTGCATTACTGATCCTCAATACTATTTATGTCTTCAACATTATTCTAATATCTATCCATAACCCCTCTACACTCTTCTTTAACTTCCTTTAGGTCTCACTTAGGGTTCATTTTAAGATACCTCTTGAAAATCGGAGGTGGAAAATACCTGGCGAATATCCCCGGAACCAGTTTTCAAGGGAAGGTGATTTTTTGGGGGGTTGTATGCAAAATTTTTTCTTGATTTTCAAGTGGTGTGATAGAAGGCTATAGAAACGCGATAGGATATTTTTCAGAAATCATCCTCACTGACATGCGTCAACAAGATTTTTTCATGCGACAACAAGTTTACTATCACATGTCAACAACCTTGATGATGCGCGACAAGAGGTTTGCTTTCACGCAACAAAAACCTTGTTAACGCATGACAACAAATATTATGTCGCACATCTATAGCCTCTACTCTTTGTTCATGCAACAAAAAACTCTTTGTTGCGCATCTGCTTCTTCCACACTCCTATGGCGCGTCAACAAACTCTCCCTGTTGCACGTCAAAAAACTCTCCTTCGCACATCTACGTCCTCTGCTCTCCTGTCATGAATTTAGTGTAATTGATAATTCATATTCCCCCAGGTGGTATAAGTGAGCTATTAGTGTTCTACTTGGTGAGTAATCTAGGATTATATAGGGGATAGTTTCGAGGGTAGGTGAAGCCAACCCCTAAAAAAAATTAAACTATAATTTTTAGGCAAACAGGTCACCGACCCGTGCCAGAAAATTCACCTTTTCAAATTTTTCAAAAATGGGATCTTCACCATATCATGAATATTTACCACTAAAATTATCCCTGGTTTCACTTTTCCTCTCTTGCTCAACTTAAACAACTAGTCATAAATGAATGCAAACAATTGCTTATATACATGAAACTTACATATAACACCACTATATCGGCCATTACCAGGTATTTAGTTCATAAAAACTCAAGAAATAAGAATAAAATCATATAAAATAACTCAAATTACCCAAGTAGGTCGACAAGGGTCAAGACATCATGAATAAGCACCAAGACATCTCCACAAGCTCAAAACATGCTCTCCAAGCACTCACGAATGCTCCAACATCTCCATGGTCATAAAATATATTTATCATGGCTCCATTATCATCATGAAAGATTATAAAAACCTCAAATCATCACCAAAAATATCAGGAATCTCTGAAACATCCATCTCTACCATGAAACACTCCAATAAGCATGCTAGAGCAACTAGGTTTCCAAGCACCCAAAAATTCAGTCCCAGAAAATGAATGAGTTCACATAGTTAAAATCATATTCATGATACAATTAATATATCAATGGAAATTTATCTAAATAATATTTCTATAAAAATTCACATTTTCATCCAACTCATAGTGGAAGACCTCCAAACAACTCAAACTATGCAACCGCTCCAAACTGGCTTCAAGACCTTAAAACTAGGTATTCAAAAGTGAGTTGGTTCACATAACAAAACACCTAATCAAGAAACAAACCATATTCCATTGGAAATTTATATATGTATACTTTCCAAAACAACTCACTTTATCTTCCAACTCATAGTGGAAGGTCTTCAACCAAGCCAATCTTTGAAATTGTTCCTTCTAGCTTCAAGGACACAAGATTTTGATTACCTTAAAAATAACTTCCAAGATCAACCATTACATGGAACATATTAAGGACACTTTTACCAACATGTACAAGAAATAAGAAGCATATGTTATGTGGAGAAATTTGACACAACACACCTATTCCTTCACACCTTCTTTAGCAAGCCAACTAGGGCTTACTAGGCCATTAGGTATTCAACTGAAAATCACTTCATAATACAATTAAAAACAATTGATCATATCATATCAGGTACCAATCAACTATCCATGACCAAAAACAAGCACTACATCATGTAAAATGATTAAACATAACTCAAACCACAAGACTATAATTTCATCCCTTGAGGCCAAAATTGGTAGGATCACTTTGAGGAAATGTATCTTTAATTTTATCCACTATACCTACCTAAAAATTTTTGTGATCATTTAGAGAACCTCCCAAGGATTCGTAAACAATTTGGTTTTCATCCTGGAACCTCCATCTCAGCCTTGAAACTGTAAATTCCCTTAAAAACTAGGGTTTTTCTCTCTCTTTCCAAAATATCCAGAACACCAAACCACCACCAAAATGATATTTGAGGAATAATATTCAACCATAATGCATCATGTTTTCTTTCCAAGACATTCTGGATATCATACAATGCAAATATTTCAAGTTACTCTTCTATGAGGGTTTAGCTAGGGTTCCAAACCAACTTATCTTCTGAACGATCATTCATAAAAACCTAACTACCAAATGACTCATTATCTTTAAAAAAAATTATAGAATCAATGTAAAAACATCCCTAAAAACCTATGGGTCCCTTTCAAATTGTGTGTGAGTGGGTGAGCATTTGAAGTTCACAATTCAAGTTGATTTCTCCTTCTCTAAAACTTGATGTTACCAAAAATGACATATCTTGCACAAATATCTTCACTTTGACTTGAAACTTGTCATGAAGCATCATGACAACATCCTCTATCTAAAAAAATTCACATCCTTTCTCAAATTTTTATGAAAGTATCTAGCCACAATGAATTTACCTATTCCCACTTGATTTGTCTTCACCTTATTACTTCCCAAGGACCATAAAACTTCATCATACCTATGAGAACTAACTTGAAAATAATCATACACATCATATACAACATCACCATGCTCCTACCATACTTTTCCATGAATAACTTCCTCAAAATCTCATGCCACCATACAAAACCACAAGCTCCAGGTCTAGGAATAGGCTTATAATGACTACTTAACACCATGACATCACATGAAATGACCATGATGACAATATGTATAGACTTGGACACCTCTTTCACACCTCTTGGACCGTGATGGAACCAATACCAACCTTTGAGACTCATGTAATGATTATATATGTTTATACCATGCTTAGACACCATGGCAACTCACCAAAATCAGTCATTACCAATCAACCTTCATGTTAAACACTGAAAGAAACCTAATGAGGAATCATATGACATCATGACACAATTTTCCATCAATGACAACACCAAGATAGAATGGCCAACCGTTTTCCCCTTTGTCATTGATGGCAACCACCTTCAGAAACATTGATGGCAACCTCAAGACAAAACACACCTTCATGACTCCATTTTCCATGTTTCTGATCCTACTCTCCCCCTTTGACATCTATGATGAAGTAACAATGATAAATAGACATGGAAAAATTCAACACACAATGATAACAATGCAAAAACATAAACTTACTTGCTCAAATGATTCCCCATTGGACTTTACTTTCTCTTTCTTGTCTTAAAAAAACAATAAATGATCCATGGACCTATAAGGAGCATCCCAAAATCTCCCTTTGAGAGTATATTCAATTCAATTTGTCTTCATATTTGTAATACATCATCCTATAATCATGTTTCATGCTCAAATACCCAAGTTTTTCCTCCAAGTATTACCATACCATCCTTTAGGACCAATGTCCCTAAAGAAAAATTTTATTCCATTTTTCAGAAACTTCTCCAAGCAATGAGATCAACCCAAACATCATAAAAATCTATCCAAGATCTTCCCTTATCACAATTCCATCATATTCTAACTAAAAAAGTTAAATTTTGAGCTCATACCTTCACCAACTATCATAGAAGTGGGTCATCATAAATGTCTCAGTCCTTAAATAATATTCTTCAATGTAATCTATAATCTTTTATATGCAAAACAACTATGTTGAGTCAAAAACTCATTTCCTAACTTCCCCTAAAAAAATTCTTATAAGTACCTATCACAATACCTGGCTAGCTACCTTGACACCATTTTGATTCATAACATATCCTTTAGAGACCATTAATACCTCTCCCCTACTTTTTCTTTAGACCTGTAACATTCTATTTTAGTATAACATGTAACTCTACCCTATAATGATGGGATTAATCAATCTCTACCTATAGCAACACTATTTTGTATTCACATTTCAAGGATAAGTATAGTTCAAGCTCCCCCTAACATTTATTCACCATTGGGAAGACATCATCAACACCATGATAAAACTATAACAATATCATTATACCCTATGCTACCATTGATGTGAATAAATTCAAAAGGCTAGACCTCATATCTTTGATGTCTTTAATCATAGTTTCATCAAATCACATCATAATTTGCAAGACTTTTCATCTTCTACAGTAGGATACTTCTTCAATAACTTGATACATGATCTCCAAGACAATGATCAATTGTAAAAATAAATTTTTGATGAACTAAACTCATGTCACATAGTCATACCTTTGACATTAATTCTTATCTTGAAGCTCAGGCATTAAAATGACTATTTATTCAATATCAAAGTGCAACACTTGCAGAATTTATGGAATTATAATGTGTATGAACATTATTATAAACATTAGTAAATCATGTCTCATATCACACGGACCCATTTTACAGTTAGGAACTCAAAAGGCGTACCTTATCTCATGATGATCTTGCACATCTTCACAAACCTTCAGTAGGTTCAAGTATTTTTTCTAGACCCTTAAGGTTTTTAATCATCTTGATCATCATAAAGTTCATGCACTTCTTAAAAACATCATAACAAATACTACTCTTCCTCTATGACAACTGCCTTCTTTAAGGAGATACAATAACATTATACCACACTACTCAAAGAAATATCTTGAACAAATCATATCATACCTTTTGGAGAGAGATTTAGCCTGTGCATAATTGTATCCTTTCATTCAAAATTTCATGCTTCATTTGTGGAATTCCACTAACTTCTAAAACAAGCTTCTTCTGACCAATTGTGTAGATTTCAAGAAAAATTTCATTGATAAGTGGATTACCATGTTCATGATTGATCAAATAAACTTACAAGGCCTTCTTGATGATTGTTAACAACATTATGGACCTTTATGATATCCATGACTTCAAAGATAGATTTGGTTCATGACTAAATTAAATACCATCTCTTGATGGTTTAACATCTTGACATCTTCTTGGAGCATTCAAAAAAATGTCACAAACATCTCCATACAGTCATCACTTCATTTGATATCAAGAATTCTCTACCATAGTGCATGTTAGAACTTTGACCTCTTAACAGACTTGAATCTTTAGTCTCTGGCTCAAGAAAATACCTTGATCATAACATAGAACACTGTAGTTTATCTCTCAATCTCATGCAATCTTTATCCTTTGATGCATTTACAAATATTTCTTAAACTTGATCGACTAATACATTTTTTGTACAAATTCTATGATATAGAAACATTCTTGATACATATTTAGAACACGAGTCAAGAACTTCAGACACACCTCATAGACCCTAGTCAACTCTAACTCATACTTTCTCAATGACACATCAAATATTATTCTTAACATGCTTAGTAATTTTTAGTATTTTCAAGGAATTCCTCCAATCATTGTAGATCAACATGGATTTATGAAGACACAATAAGAATCACATACACTTATTTACAAGATCATTACTTTCCCTGGGTTAAAATCCTCACCTTGAGGCCTCTAGAATTGGATTAACACAGACCTAAGTCCATTGAAAAAATGATAACCATGCTTTGAAACTTTTGAAGAATCACAATATAACATCAAACATCCTTGACATTGACTCACTAACTCAAGACACAAACCATTTTAGAGATAAAACATAACACTGTAAGAATATTCTCAATTTGACAAGACTCTTGATGAATAAGTAGTCTTTAAGATACTTAGACCATTTTCATAACAAAATCCTCATGAATGACAACTTTGTCTTGCAACAGAGACATATTCCTCATGGTGACAACCCTACTTGTAATATCATATCAGAGCTTGATACTATGACTTAGAACAAAGAATCAACTAATTGTCCTTAATTTTGCAAAGATGAAATGGTACAGTCTACAAGAGGCTTTGACCAAATGCAATATCAAAATTTAAGATGAAACCAATAAAACCTCATAAAGCACAGACCTTAAATCTTCACGAAATGCATTCTTTGAAAGACACAAACTCAGACACCTTATCAATAATAAAAACTCCTAACAACAAACCTTATAAATAGATCAGATCTCATACCTTACAACTCTTGAAGTATCTCAAATACCTAGTTTATTCAACTTTTCATGTGCTAGAGATTGAATAACAATAATGCACATATGAATTTCCTCAGATCTTACTTCTTTAAAAAAAAAAACCTTACCTCTTTGATTTGACTTGAGTTTGATGAACTTGTCTTCCATTTTGATTGAACTAGTCCCCTCTTTAAAAAACTTCATTGGATTATCCTTTAGGCTGAGCATCTTTGCCTTTGAAGCATCATTCTTATCATGCATTGAATCTTAAACCATCATAATCTACATATTAGAGTGAGAAAAAATTCTCTTAACCTCATTTTTTTGATCAACCACATTCTTGACTTTAGGATTTGACATGATAGTCTTAGACTCATTCATGGGACTGATTTTCCTCTTCAATACTCTTCCATTTTGAACTTAAAACATGTTTTTGAACCTATAAGTTTCACCTTGATAGAATTTTCTTACAATATGACTTTGTTTTTGAAAATTATGACACATAAAATTATTCTCACCTCTTAACTCATATACACTTAAATTCCAACCACAATCCTTAGCCTTGTGACCATACTAACAACATGAGTAGCATTCAACTTTGAAGAAGCTTTCATCATTCTTAGAAGACCTTATTTTTTAGTCTCTAGCTTTATGAACAAAATCATAACACACATAGCAATAACCATTGAAAGAAACACCATACCTCATTGAATTAGGTTGTATAACAGGCTTAGACCTTCTTGATTCAGCCTTCTTGGTCACCTTTATGTATAATTTATTACTAGGTCCAACTTTGTCATCTTCATGATTTTCTAAATGTTCTTCTTTGTAGCCTAAACCAGATCTATAATTTTCTGCTCTTTGGTTATTAATCATATCATCTAGGGATTCAAATAATTTATACAACCTCTCACAGGTCTTAAATCTTTTGGATGAATCTCATAAATCAGATTCCAAAGCCTTCAAATTATCTTCATACCTAAGGCAAACATCTTTTTTGAACTTTAGGGATTTTTTCACACTCTTGACTTATGATTTCAAATCTTCAATGGCTTGACCATGCTCTATCTCCATACAATTGATCTAATATTGTAAACTATGCATCAAGGACTTTGCAACATCATACTTATTTCTTAATGTTTCTTCAACAACAAAAGATTTACCCATTTCTTATGCTTCAAGAGGATACCTTCAAGTTGTTAAACTTGATTCTCAAGGACCATATCTGATACCAATTACTGGAAACACAATGGAATAGGAGGGGGGAGGGGTGAATAATTCCTACAAAACTTTTATTTCATTTTCCATTACATATAATCATAATTCAAACCATTCAATCAATCAACCATGAATCATGTGAGCTTATTATGTGTGTATTAGACATTCACAAATGCATACAATAAGAGAGAAAACACATAAACATAAAATGTAATTAGGAAACCCTCAAGTGGAATTAAATCCATTTAAACTTTAGTGTATATTATACAAAACAAGGACTTGCAAGAATATTACACATCTTGCAAGATTTGTTTAGTGAGGCACCCACCTCATGAGGAACACCAACCCCTAAATCTTTGTTGATATTACTCACAAAAAAGACTCCTGTGAATATTAATCATCATAAGATATTTTGTTTCAGAATGATCACATATAATAGGATTCTCACACAACTGATTGTGATCCAAGTTCAGCTCACAAACACATCAAACCGTCTTCAAACTTCTCCCTCCTTCAACTTGCTCAAATATGTCCTCTCATTGCTGATTAGGTCAATTGCCTTTATATTACTGATAATAAATATTATTCACGTCTTCAACAATCTTATAATATATGTCCATAACCCCTATACACTCATCTTCAACCTAATTTATGTAACACTTTTCTTCTCTTACTCAACTTCAAAAAATAGTCACAAATGAATGCAAACAATCACTTACATACATGAAACTTGCATATAACACCCCTGGGTCTGCCATGAACAAGTTTCTCAGTCATCCAAAATTAATAACATAATAATAACATCATATAAAAAAACTCAAATGACTCAAGTAAGTCAGAAGGGGTCAATACATCATGAACAAGCACCAAACCATCTCCACAAGCTCAAAACATGTTCTCCAAGAACTAACGAATGCTCCAACAACTCCAATGTCATAAAACATATTTTTCATGGATAAATCATCATCATAAAATATGATAACATATATTATTCACCAAAAATATCAGGAAGCTTTGAAACATCCATATCCACCTTGAAAACCCCCAAGAAGCATGTTAGAACAACTAGGTTTCCAAACACCCTTAAATTAAATCCTAGGAAACAAATGAGTTGACATAGATAAACTCATCATCATGACTCGATTCATATATAAATGGAAAGGTATATTAATCTTATTTATGGAAAAAATCACATTTTCATCCAACTCATAGTGTAAGACCTCCAAAAATCTCAAACTCTACAACTGCTTCAAACTAGCTTCAAGACCACAAAACTAGGTCTTCAATATTGAGCTGGTTCACATACCAAAACAACTCATCAAAAAAAAACCATATACCATTGGAAAGGAATATAAATATAATTTCCATAACAACTCATATTATCTTCCAAGCCATGGTCGAAGGAATTCAACCAAGCAAATCTTTAAAACTTCTCATTTAGGCTTCAAGGACTTAAGAACCATTCTTGAGAGAAAAAGATTCCCATTACCTTCAAAGTCATTTCAAAGCTCAAATTCCACCTAAAACATATCAAGGAAACTTGTACCAACATGTAAAAACATTAGGAGGCATATGTCACATGGAGAAATATGACCCAACACACATGTTCCTTCACACCTTCTTGAGCAACCCAAATAGAGCTTACTAGGCCATTAGTTCTTCAAATGAAAACCACTTCATCATACCATTAAAAAAACTTGATTACATAATATAATGTAAAAATAAACTACCCGTGACAAAAAAAACAAGCACTACATCATACAAAATGATCAAACACAACTCAAACCACAAGACTAGCATTTTAGCCCTTTAGGCCAAAATCGGTAGGATCAATTTGAGGACCTATATATTTCATTTTCTCCAATGTACCTGACTAAAAATTTTAATTATCATCAAGATAATCTCCCAAGGATTTTGTAGCAATTTTTTTTTCATCCCAAAACCCCCTTCCCAGACCTAAAATTGTAAATTACCTAAAACATAAGGTTTTCTCTCTCTTCCTAGAATAGCCATAACACTAAACTACCACCAAAATGAGATTTGAGGAATCCTCTTCAACATTTATGCATAAATTTTTATTTCTAAGAAATTTTGGATACCATATAATGTAGATATTTCAAGTCACTCTTCTATGAGGGTTTAGCTAGGGTTTTAAACCAACTTATCTTCTCAACGACCGTTCAAAAAAAACTAACTATCGAATGAACTCATTATTTTTTTTAAACACTATATAATAAATGTAAACAAAAATCCCCCAAAACATCTAGGTCCCATACAAAGTGCGTGCCAATAGGTGAACATTTGAAGTTCACATTTCGAGTTGATTTCTCCTTCTCCAAAATTTGGTTTTACCAAAAATGACATATCTTGCACAAATATCTTCACTTTGACCTGAAAATTGTCATGAAGCATCATAAAAGTATCATACATCTAAAAAAACTCACCTCTTTTCTCAAATACTTTTAAAAATCTCTAGCCACAATGACTTACCTATGCTTACTTGGATTGTCTTCACCTTCTTACTTCTGAAGGACCATGAAACTTCATCATACCTCTAAGAAATAACTTGAAACTCATCATACATATCATATAAAACATCACCATGATCCTACTATGCTTTAACATGAATTCCTTGCTCTAAATCTCATACTACCATACAAAACCACAAGCTCTAGGTAAGGAATAGACCTAGAATGACCACTTCACACCATGACATCACATGAACTGAACATGATGACCACATGTAAAAAATTAGACACCTCTTTCACACCTATTTGACCATGATAGAACTCATACCAATATTTGGGACTCATTCCATGACCATATATGCTTGTACCATACTCAAGACCATGTTTAGACTCCATGAAAATTCAAAAAAACTAGTCACTACTAATTAACCTTTATGTTAGAAACTGAAAGACACATCATGAGGACTCGTATGACATCATGAAACCCTTTTCCATCAATGTAATTTTACATGAATGAAAACAACAAGACACAATGGCCAATAATAACACTAAGCTGACATAAAGTAATGGGAAAGGAGATGGGACAATCTATGCAAAATGAAAATAGGGTTAGAGAAATTACTTGTGGGGCGGTCACTAATGTATCTATCTCCCTAGAGAAAAAATACACCAAGAGATAATCACTATGGGTGGAGAAGGGTAGCATTTTTCCTTTCCTAGACTCATTATAGATGACCCAATCATGCAAGCAATATAACAACCAAGAAAAGTGTCTAATCCAAATAAAATGCAAGGTAGACCAATAACAGAGAAAGCATATGGGAAGATGGTGTAAAACAAAAAATAAGATGATTTGTTTATGTCATTCCTCTCTTTCTCAAGAAATTTCAGAGTGTGGTGTGCATATATACCTGATGTCATTACCCATAGGCAATGGTGTCGACCAAGGGAAAACCTAACACTGACACCATTTCCCACGGGTGATGGCATCGGCCAAGGAAAATCCTAACATCAAGTGGGGTAAAAAAAATTCATGGATCAAGTGAAAGTGAACGAAATAAGTGTCAACGATGAAGTGAAATACAAGCAAGTGTCGGGAGTGCTGGTATTTACAATATAAAAGTATTGACAAAGGCAAGGGTAACTAACACTAGGGATACATAGTGGTACATCTCTCTATCTACTATTTATAATCCCATAATGACCATGTGTTTAGTCATGCCCCATTCTCATTAGGCCCCTTAAGGCACCCGCTCGAGAAATAGATGCATTAGGGAACCTTATCTACATAAAAGAGTTAGTAAAAACATGAAAAATTAGGTGTATAAAAAGGTCATGTTAAGGAATTTGGCAATAAAAGTTTCTAATTTTAAAATCTAGCAAAATCCACCTACTCAAAGACCTTTACAACTATATAACCCAACTTACCAACCCACTAAAGCACAATCTCAAAATCAGATCAACCATGCAAGGCCTCTAAATTAGATGTACATAGCTCCTGCTAATACTAATAGAGTAATTTTCCTTGTGCAAAACAACATGGCTGGATATCTAAGATGGTGTTATCTTTACTCTCAACCCTTTGAATCTAAAATTTTCTGTCATGGATTGAAATGACACAAGACTTGGCAGTTTAAAATTTCTTTTATGCATCCTAATCAAACTAATGATCCATCACTACCATTTAGTTTAGTAGTTGGTGAGTGTCTAGTCTATAGGTAAGAGGAAGTTTTTTTTGCCACTAATCAAGCTATGGGAACTCAAAAACCACAAGTGCATTTTTATTATAATACAATATCAAAGAAAAAAATCTTAGAGACAAGAGTTCAAGCATCTAGACATCATGTGACAATTTTTTTAAGGGGATAAATCTCAAAACTAGCAGAGGTTTCACCTCACATTCCTGAGACAAATATGGTACATACAGTTTTGCATCAGCCTATCATTGATAAACCAAAGAAATTTATGGATAGTCAAATTTTATAAAGACTTGATATAATACCCCTTGTTATTGTTGAGAAAATGAAGAGAAAAAACTTTCATGTCTCCTTACGGGACACTTTAGAAATTCCAGGGTATAAATATTTGTTGTAGGAGGCTTAAATAAATTCAGGATTCTTCCTAAAATCCAAAAGGAGGTAAGCCCAAATCTAGTCAATTGTATCAATATAATGTCAGTGATGCAAGTTGTGATCCTAAACCCCCTCCATTTTACATATTATTAACCATTGGGAAATATCTAGTCCATAATTGTATGATTAATTTTAGGGCTAGTTGCATAGTCATGCCCAAGCAAGTTTTTGATACACTTGGCTTAAATTATACCCATGTTAACAAAGGTGTTTTCTAGCTATATTATACCATTGTGAAAACTATGTGTGTCATAAAAAAACTTAATCTTATCCTACATGTTTTCCATAATATCACCATCCCTAAGGATATTTTAGTTATAAAACATCCCTATGTCTTTGATTTATATTTGTGTAGAGATTTTACTGATAAATTAAAAAATTATTTATCATCTGATTGGTCTCACATGTGTCTTAAGACTAGGTATGTCACAAGAATAACAATAAAGGCGGAGCCAATTTTCCAATTCCATGTGGAAACATATGATCCAAAGCCCACTGAGTTGAACTATGTCATAACCTCCAAATTTAAGGCAGTATAATTTGACCCTAAACCTTTTGAAGTGAGAACTAAAGTGTTTGATGAAAAAATTGATGAATGGGCCAAATAAATATGGATTTTTGATCCATATGAGGCATTTGAGGATACTTGAATTGGCACAAATTGTCTAATGGATGAGGACAATTTAATCCCTAGCCTATTGAAATTAGAGAATGATTTAGATGGATTATGGAAAATGTTTTTTGATTATTCAAATTCTAAAGTCGAAGCTGGTGTAGGTGTTGCCTTATCTTCTCCAAAGGAAGAGAATTTATTATTGGGGATGCTGAAATAATTGTTCAACAAGCTAGGTCACAATTCTTAGCTAAGAACCCTCTCCTCAAATCCTACAAACATAGAGTTTGGGACCTCTTTGAATATTTTGATGTCATCAATTTTCAAGTTGTCCCGAGAGAATAAGGTGCAGATGTAGATAGGATGAATTTTATTGGAGCTCAATTTGATCCTTCCAAAGATATTATGAACATTGTAGAACAACATATTAAGCTAGTAATCAGACTAGCAGTTCTTAACAATGACTATAATTAGCATATTTTTGATAATTATGAACATATTTATCGGTTCATCTAGCAAAAATTTGAGTTCTTTTGGGTTTTGCAGCCAAGGTTATAAGAAATTTATAGTGACCAAATCATTCAACTAAAGAACAAAAAACTACGTAAAGGTGTAATCACTATGGAAAATATGTCCACCCCATATGATCAATATAAAGGGGAGGATGATTTTGAAAATCAAAGAATACTATCATGATGTGACTAACTCTAATAGAAAGTAACTAAAATTTGGAAATGTATGTATATCTGAGAAACATTTTGATTTCATCCAATTATGCCAAGAATATGATGACATTAAAGGCTACGATTCCAATATTATTCAATACACCATTAAATTGTTCCTTAAAACTAAACTAGTGAGACAAAATAAAAGGCCAACTAATCCTAAGAATGAACCTTTAATGAAAAGGGGGCTAACCAAATTGATTGAAGCTAAAATTAGCTTCCCCATTAAACACTCCTCTTGGATTGAAAACCTTGTCCATGTTAGAAAAAATAATGGAGAGATAAGGCTATGTGTAGATTTCAGATACCTCAATAAATATTCCCTTAAATATCATTACCCTTAACCTTCCATGGACCAAAATATTACAATCAATAGTAGGGGATGAGATTTTTTCACATCTAAATGGGTTCTTAGGTTATAATCAAATTCTTATGAAAGAGTCTGACCAATATACAAAAAAATTAACCACCAAGTGGGGGACATTTGGACATCAAAATATGAATTTTGGGTTTTATATTGTTGGTGTTACCTTTCAAAGTGAAATGGATTTAGATTTTAATGGGATAATCAGTGATATATTTTTTGATTTATTTAGATGATATTACTATTTTTTCTACAAAGGAAAGAGATCATCTAATGTATCTTAATCACATTTTTAATAGATGTAGAGAGTTTGACATATTTTTAAATCCAAAAATATATCTTTACTTTCCTTGAAGGTAAAATCTTGAGACATGCCGTGTCTAAGGATAGTATGGCTATTGATCTAGATAGAATTAAGACTATCTTGGCTCTATCTCTTCCCTAATTCAAAACAACATTGTAGTCATTCTTGTAGAAGATCAATTTCGTAAGGAAGTTCATAACTAAATTTTTTTATTTGGTAAGTTTAGACAAAAGATCAATCAACTTGGTGATTAAGAAAATATTGAAATAAATAGATGCTTAATACTAATTATATAATGAAACTGAATATATGCAATGAAGTACAAATTTGACCCATGTAAGATAAACTAGAAATTATGAAACCCTAGTTATAAATGAAAAGAAAGAATACTTATCTGATTCATAATTAAATCTAGACTGTGCTGAAGTGACGAATAGAGAGGGGAAACTATTGCATCGAAACCTAGAAAATTTCAAGAGTCATAAATTCCAGGGCCAGGGTGCCTATGGAGGGTCAAGGGCACCAAAAACTTGTTCTAAGTGTCTATGAATGCTCATAATCATAGAAAACTAGTTTTGTAGGGTTGCGAGCTGTTTTCTATCCTTTGTCATTTATGACTAGTATGTCACACAAATTCCATAGATGTCGCCTGTAACCTGCAATGAAGAAATGACCTGAAAAACCCCAAAACACATCGAATACCAAAACTAAAATAATGCGAATGAGGGATCAGAATGTCCTTGAATGTAAAAAAAGTGAGATTATGACCGAGCATTGTACTAAATTTCAGCCCTAATGTAGTTTTATGTGTGTGAGAGAGGATATTGTGCCCTAGGTGTCTCTTGTGCATGGCACACTTGATAGCGAGAAAGTAGCTATATGTAAGAAATGTAAATAGATGTGTACATGAAAGAATGAACTTCCCCTCATATGCATGTATGAATAAGTATCATTCCCTTTCCCTTGTGTGTGGATGTTAGATGGATGTTTGAATTCTCTTAATAATATCCTTTGAATGTAACCTTAGGTGGTGATAGCTAATTCTTTGTTCTTGGTCCCTTATTATGATCACATAAATTTATATTTATATGATTCCCTTGCTTGAATTTTGTAATTAACCTGAAAAGGATGACTACCAAAAAGATAAGAAAGTATGTAAAAATGTGAAAAGGAACATGTGCACCTAATCCATGATGAGTGAATGAGATAGAAAGGATCTTGAAGATGATGTAGAAGAACAAGTTTTTCTTGCGATCTTACGCTAGTTGCACTAACTGTGAGTTTTTTTGGGCAATCACATGCCATATAGAAGAAGCATGGGGAGAAAATTATAGTATCATCTTATAAAATTTAAATTCTTCCTATAATGTGAACATCACTGTAGATGGTGTGTAAAAATCTAATCCATTTTGAATAGTTTTGATCCAACGTGAAAGTAGAAAAATTTGTTTAATGCATGCATGTCGAGTGCTGAAAGACTGTTATCCTGTAAAATTTGTTATGTGAAGTGTTTTAGACTGTGTTAAATGACAGATGATGTGTAACTTCCCCCTGGTCACAGGTGTCTAAGAAGGGTTCAGGGGTGCCCAAGAACTATTATCATGGTCTGGGTGCTAATGTCTATGATGTGCTGAGGACCTAAGTCAAATTCTGAGCCTTTTCTAATACTGAAAATTGTGTTGTATTGGTATTGAACTATGCCGAACGATGACTATAAACTATTATATGAGCTTAGTAATTCACCCAAATGATTACCCCCTTGTTTGGGGTGCATATGACGTCATTGAGTAGTATGCAACCGAAAGGAGGACCGACCGTTGAACTGAAATGGATGCCCTAATGGGGATTGTTCTTGGTTGAAACCAATGCACACTCAAAAAAAATGGATAGGAGACAAGTGTTACTAGAACTAAGATAAACACACATGTAAAAGACCATGTGTAAGCTAAGCACATAAAAAGACTGTGTAAATATGAGAGAAAACAAAGTAGACCATGAAAAGTGGGTTTTAAACATGGGGCATCACTCACAATGTCACAAGACAATCAAGGCCGTAGTGCCTGAAAGCGTACACACAATCAGAGAACAAGTAATTCATAGGGAAAATCCCACAAACAATGACAAACAATGAAATACAAGAGAAAACAATGTAATAGACAACCATGGAAGAAAATATACCTACAAGAAAAATGTTACACTTGAAGCACCCATTAACATGTTAGAAAGATAAAAATTATGTCAAAGTGTGTATAATCTGATATTTATGTGCTATGAAAAATAAAACAATAGTACCTATGGTGTATGAAAATGGATGCCCCTAGGATCTGTTGTGAGAATGGTATGAGGTACCGCTCCCAACATCCATGGTGCATATATCAATTTGTGTAGATTTTGCCATCACAACTAGAATACAAGTGAACATGCATGTGTATATAAGAAGAATAATGACATACGAAATATCTTACTAGCATGTGTAACAAAGTTTACATGTAAGTATAAGAAAGTAAGAGTAAATGCCACTAAGATATGCAGTATGTTGTACATGAGATGGAATAGAATGCATAGTGCATATGATAGGGGTTGCGTGCCCCCCAAGAGAATACAAATGAGTATGCATTTGATGAGGTTCATTTATAAATCCCCCCTCATCAGTAAAGAATGAACCGTAGAGAAAGAGTGTGTCATTGGGAAATGGTTTTATAGTGTGCTAGAAATATGTGATCGGTAAAGCATAGAGTGTAAAATATGCGTAAGTGAGTGAATGCATCAGTGTGTTGAGGTCCATTTGAGATGTAGACCCTAAGCAGTCAAGTATGGAATGTGTAACTAGAGTGCGACATAGGGAAATAAACACAACATGTAGAAGTAGATGCAAGAAAGATATGGCGTGAATGTGTATAATGCATAGTGTATGAAAGAAGCTGCAAGGAAAAGTGTCATGAGTGTGTGATGTGCAAAGTGAATAGTGTTTACTGTGTAGTGTCTGAGGTTCATGTATATATGATTCCTTCAACAGTCAAGTGTGAACTATAACATGAGATTGCATCAATGGGTAATGACAATACAAGAATGTATCAAGGTGTGTAAAATGTGTGTGGAAGGATATATGCATAGTGTAGAGTATGTGAGACACATGAGAATTCTAAGGGAGGGGGGAAATAAGTACAATGCCTCCCAAGTTCATCATAATGAATATGCTATTCGATAACAATGAAAGACAAAGGTCCTCCGCTCGACGCTTGCAAAGGTGCAGGCGTGTGACCATGATATAAGATTAGTAGTGCATGAGACAAATGAAGACTAGGTGAATGAGACATATGTGTATGAGACCTAAGCGAAATGGACACATAGTTGAAAAATATTACGAAGGTGATGTGCACCTATGTAAAGGAGAGCATGGAGGTGATGAATTCTGATGTGAAGTAGATTATAGAGGTGATGGACATCTATGTGCAGTAAAACGATGTGATGATGTATGCCTATGTGAAGGAGTGGTCCGAATGAGGGACCTAGAGTGATGTGATGGACTAGTATACTAATGAAATCATGTAGGCCGTGTGTGAATAGGAAATCTAGGAAAATATTTTGCATTATATTCGATACGCCATGAGGACTGAGATGCTCTAGCAAGTGCAATGACAACCTCAAGAGAAGGTTGTGGCCATGGTGTGGATGGTAGATCAACATTTATAGTGATGACTTTCCTATTGTGAATGAAATTTAAACACAAATGGTTCATGGAGATGATAGCCTGAGTTGCGCAGATCCAGGGGAGACCTAAGAGCATGTCACACCCTTTCACTGATGGTGCCACAAGGAAAGGAACAAGCATGGTGAGAGAACCAATAGTGATTGGAATCTTGAAAAAACAATATGATTTAGGAATTGGATATAAGATCTGTGAGAGTGGATAGCCAATAATGACAAGAAGTGAAATAGAACATACGCTAATGTGAAATGATGGATCAATGATATTTTTTTTATATAAGTAGATCCAATAGAAGCACTAACATGGAAGAAATCAAAAGAGAATGTAGCATGATAGTTGTGATTAGAGAAATTAATGACCAGAGGAGATGTATCAATATGAACAAATAGAAAATTAAGATCCCTTAATGCAGGGAGAGGCACTGCATGATACGTATGATTTGTTGAAGAGTCAACCACTTGTTTGTCTTTCTTTGGAAGAGGATTGTTGAAGATTTTTGACTTGTGATTTTCATTGAACGGTGTGAAAGCCATAGGTTCTGGAAGATAAATTTTATTATTATTGATAAGATCTTGGATAAGAGATTGTCAAGGTTTGAAACATTGATTTGTAGAATGTACAACACATTGATGATATTCACATATGAGATTATCATTGTAATTATGAACTTTTGGATGAGATGGGTCTAAATTGATAGGAGGAGGAAGTGTAATAAGATCCTCTCTTGATAAGTTATGGTAGGATAATATGTGGAGTGATAGTCAATTTTGTATATGTATGCTTAGGAGGTTTCCTTTGAAACCTTTTACTGTTAGATACATCATTGACAATTTGTTTAGATTTTGTAGGTTTTGTAGATGGCTTGAAAATTTTTTTGCTTTGAAAGTGTGGTGAAGATGAAGCTTTCTCTTGATACTTAAGCTTGCTGATAGATAATATTTTGGTTTCACATAGTTTAAGAGTGTGACATAGATGATCGAATGATGGGGAGGTCTTAAAGATAACACTCTCTTGAAGAGTTAGTAATAGAATTTGTACAAATAAATCTTGAAGTTTAGAGTCCGTAAGCATGTTAGACATCTTAGCTAGGTTATTTTTGTATCGTAAAACATAATATGTTATATGTTCATTAGATCCTTATTTAAGTTTAGTGAGTTAAGCACATGATATCTTAGAGATGATATTGATAGAGAAATGAGCTAGAAAAGCATTAAATATATGTGTAAACCAAGTGGATAGGTAGGTCATAGAACCAACGCATCACATAATTGTTAAAATTGTGAGGAAAGAGCCTAGATAGGATAATATGATCATCCAAAAAATATAAACATGCCACATCAAACGCTCAGAGATTCTCTTGTGGGTTACCATGCCCTTCGAAAATGGGAATCTTTGGGGTGAAAAAATTAGGAGGAAGGGAGTAAGTATAAATGGCAGGTGTGAATGGAGTATGAAGTAATAAAGTGGAATCCAGAGATGGAGATGCACGAGAAGTAACCTACTGCAGTTTTCATATTTGAACTTGGAGATCTTGATAAAGGGAGGCTAAGTCTGGAGTTCCAGTGGAAGAGACTTATCACGTGTGAGAAACAAGAGGTGGAGTGAAATTATTGGTGGGAGTAGGAATAGAGATAAGAATGGTAGAAATCGAAGGAAGAGTGGTCGATAAGATGATAAGAGACCAAGAAAGAAGGTGGATTCAAGCGAAGGATTCACCAAAATGATTAAGAAAATATTGAAATAAATAGATGCCTAATACTAATTATGTAACATCATTAAATATATGTAATGAAGTAAAGATTTTACCAAATCAAGATAAGCTAGAAATTATGAAACCCTAGTTGCAAATTAAAGGAAAGAATACTTAGTTGATTCGAAATTAAATCTCAACCGTGTCAAAGTGACAAACTAATGAACAAAAAGGGGAAACTATTGCACTGAAACCAATAAAATTGTAGTAGTGTCAAAAATGTTAGGACCATGGTGCCTATGGAGGGTTAAGGGTGCCTGGGGTGCCAGAGACCTATTATGGGTGACTATGACTACTCAGAAGATCAGAAAACCATTTTTGCAAGGTCACGAGATGTTTGCTATCCTTCGCTGCTTGTCATTAGTATGTCGCACCAAGCCTACAGATGTCACATGTTACCTACAATGAAGACATGACATGAAAAACCCCAAAACACATCAAATTCCAAAAATAAAATAATGCAAATGAGGGGTCAAATTGTCCTCGTCTATCAAACAAGTGAACATATGACTGAGTGTTGCACTACATCTCAGACCCAATGTAGTTCTATGTGTGTGTGTGGAGATTGTTCCCGAGGTGGATCTTGTGCATGTTGCACTTGATAATGAGCAAGTAGCTAGATGTAAGAAATGTAAATAGATGTGTGCATGAAATAATGAACTTCCCCTCCTATGCGTGTGTGCATAACTATTATTCCCTTGCCCTTGTGTGTGGATGTTAAATGGATGTTTGAATGTTATTGATAATATCCTTTGAATGCAACCTTAGGTGGTGATATTTAATGATTAGTGTTTATTCCCTTATTATGATCACATAACTTTATACTTATATGATTTCCTTGGTTGAATTTCCTAATTAACCCTGAAAATGTCGACTAACAAAAAGATAAGATGGCCAAATGACTAGAAAGTACCCAAAAGATGTAAGTAAAGTACAAAGAGGTTAGGGGTTCCCATAGGGGATGGGAGAGTCCGACGTTGGCGTCCTGGTGTCTAGGATGAGAAATGTCAAAGTATAAAAACATATACTGGGGAAACAAAAGTGTAAGATTAAAAGAGGAAACAAAAAACAAGTAAAGGTGGCGAAAGACTATTGGTGCGAGTCATTTTCCACATCATCAGGAAATTCATCTCACTTAGGTGAGGTCATAGGTCTAAGTGTCATTTAGGGGTCGTTATGAGGTTCCCTAACACATCATTACTTTAGCGCATCAATTTTATTATTGGAAGTTACTTCCCATTCTGAGAATGTAACTCCCCATCTCCACTTAAGAGGTCACCATTACGACACTAAGGGTTACTGAGCACCCTCTATATGTACACCCCTTTAGATCTATGAGATTAGAGTGGAGATTTTTTTATTAACAAGATTACACCTTTTTTATGAGTCTTGCATGCACATTGGTTGATGCTCGCTCCTTCATGGGACCTCGTCATGCTGCTGATTTTCCTTCCGTCAATGTTCACGCTATCCCTCATGATCCTTGTGCTTCTTATTTTCACACACTCTTTCATGGTATTAGAGCGCACATTGTGTGGATATGTGAAACTCTTCATTTTTCGTTGCTCTCTGTTTTTATGTTTGTGATAAACATGTCTCTTAAGCATTCTTCGTAATGGTTATTCCATATGTGATCTTCTTGCATTGCTTCGGGGTTTTATACGTTGTTCAGGATGCTTGTTCAATTTTTTTTAAGTATCCATGGGTTTTCAGCTTTTCGGGGTATGCATATAGTTGTAAAGGTGTTTTACAATTTTAGGTTGCAGTTCAACGGTTTCTGATCAGTGTTTTTTGTGGTTTTGTGCGTCTTTAAAGATTAAAAAGTGTTGTATATCAGACTAACTTGGCCCCAACTCACCGAGATGGCAACCAAGTTTCCCCTAGCTCACCACCTTACACATTAACTGGCTTGGTTTTACATTGCATTGGGTTTTTTTTAATATCTCTGACCATTCGTGCTCCCTGTAACTCACCTCAGCTGCTTTGTGTTTGGTTGTTTGGTTCTTGTAACTCAGTTTGTTTTCCTTTCTTATGTCTTGTGCATTTTTCTAAGCTCGTTCATTAACAACTCGACTCTTCAGGATCCACCATACTGTGTTCTACCCTTATTCAGCTCGTGCATCCATTGTGGACTCCCTATTCAAGTGCTCCGTGTTCATCTTGTCACTGTGTGGATTTGTCTCGTGCCTTCTCGTTGACGTTTGTTCATGTTGTGCTCACCATTTCACCTTGTGGTATTCTGTTGGATCTTTGTTGTAGTGGCTTGTTTGTCATTTTGTGTTGGTGTTAGAGCTCTCACCCCAATTTGGTTCAAGTTTTTACACGTTGACTCAAACTAGTGATGGATTATTCTCTTTGAAAACTTCAACTGCTCCCTATGCCATGTTGACTCGACATGCTAATAGGATTTCACGCCATGCATCCCCATTCTACCTCGAGACCTTCACACTAGCACTGAGCAATCCACTGATGTCACACATGCTCACCTAATAGTGCTCACTTATCTCCATTCACCAACAACTCACCAAAGCCCCTAACTTTGGCTTCCCACATGATGAATCTTTGTTCACTTACTCTTTCACTGACGTTGCCAACTTGGTCTCACCCCCTAGTGTGGCATCCTCTCCTTCAACTTGACGATGATATCACTCTCTAACTCAAGCTCCTCTCTTTACTAGCTCACTCTGATGAGCTCCCTCAACCCGTCAGTCTCCTCTTTTCTTACCCCATCAAGCTAACTCGGCTAGCTCACCGAGTTAGCTAGCCCTTCTTTACCCTATAGCTCCCATACACCCTTTCTTCCCTGTTTGGATTTTTTTTCCATTTTTTCTCCTTTTTCAGACATTATACATTCAATATAAGGGGAAAATATTTAAAAATTCATAATTTTAGGGGGAATTTTTTTTGGGCTCCGTATATAGGGTTATTGGGCTTTACGGGCCACTTTTTACAGATCAATGCATTGTAGTGCTCCTCTTCACCTATGGCTAGTGAGTGCATCTGCCACAGTCTTGCAGTAAGAGAGCCTTATTTTTTACACTATGAGACACCTTTTCTCTCACATTGAGTAGTGTACCCTTGTATTGATTTTTTCCTTTTGTGATTGATTTCATGTGTTCCTCTACTTCTGACTAGGACTTCATTGTGGCCTCCACTCTCACACAAATTAACGCCTACTACAAGTTGAGTGGTCAATTTACCTATGTCACATGAGCGCACCCTATTTTAGTCACACACTAGCTTAAAATGTGTCAAAGACATGGGTTTATTAGTGTTTTTCTCAGATGTTGTGTTACTTGTAGATGCATTATCGGCTAAGTCTGATATCTTGTAGTCTTACACCCTTATTCTTGTGCACCTTGCACTTCTTGCTTCCGTATCATGTAGGATGATATTTCCATACTTAAGTGTCATAGGATCACTTTACAACCTCCACCACTTCTTCTTGGGAGAGATAATATACATCATGGTGTGTTTCTATGGAACGTTACTTTGCCTATGAGTGTTTACACACTTCTTGCTTGGGCGAGCTCCTAATGTTATAGTTGATCCAGTCCTTGACCCATCTATACCAGTTTTCCCTTCTCATAAAGATAACATCCCTAACATACAAGTAAGGACTCCTGAATATCACATCAAAAGCATAAAGTGGAATAACGTAAGCTTCAAAAACATCTATATATTGGGAATTTATCCGAAACTTGACCTTACATCTTCTCGTTACCTAAATTTCAACACCCTTCTTCACCCAACCGAAAGGATATGGGTGCAGATGCTCGTAAGTCTCAAGACCAAGCTTCTTTACAACTGCCTCATAAATCAAGTTAGATTGAGAACCGATATCAACCAAAGCATTTACCTTAGTCCTCTTAATCTGGAATAGTTTACTCATCTCCTCTTCGCTGTCCATGTTAGTGGCCATGTATCTAAGCCTTTCGTCTACATCAGCATCATCTTCAATTACCACCTCCCCTTCTGTCTTTATAACTGTCATGGACTTCTTACAGTCCTTGGTTTGGTTCTTCGGATGTAACTCTGGATGAAACTTCCAACATGTACCGTCAGTATGACCATTAATATCACAATTCTTTCAAAAATTCTTGGTATCTTTACAAGTATTTAAAGTAGTGGCAGCTTGTTTACCTTTCCCTTTCCACTTACTCTTGTTATTTTTTTGCCCATAATCCTTTTTCTATTGATTTGTTGATTGATTTACCCTCGGATCTTCTTCTCCTTGCTTTTTCTCATCATCTATGTAGTATGCCTGTACACATGCTTCATTGAGATCCTTGGGCTTTATGGAGATGACTTTTCTTTGAAGGTGAGTGTGAAGTCCTCCCAAGTATTTGGTTAGAATATCCTCATCCTCCAAATCCATGTTCAACAATATGGCCTTCCTCCAAAACTCCATAGTATAGTCTTACACACTTTGACCATTGCCTTGTCTAAAATATTGTCATTTAATCATTTGGTCAGTTTTATGGCCAATAGGATAGAAGTTAGCTCTAAGTAATTCCTTAAAGTCTTACCAAGATTTCACAATAGGACGTTTCTTCTTTTCAAAAGTAGTTAGATGAGTTTCTGACTAAACTAGAGTATGTCCTTCCATTTTGAGATGTGCAAAGGTGATCCTTTGTGCCTCAGTGACATTATAGACACTAAAATAGACTTCTAACTGTTTCAACCATTCATCCATTAATTCCACATCTACTTATCCTTCAAATCTTTTTATTTCGACTTTAGTCTCAACTTTAAAAGGAGTATGTTCAGATTTTACCTTTTCTCTTGTGTTAGAAGTCTCTTCTTCATGCTCTTCCCCATAATCTTCCTCATGGTGACTTTTGCCTATACCAAAATTTTCAGCTAATCCTTGAACCACCGAGTCCATGGAGTCTTGCTTGATGGAAGTTGTCTTCTGCAAATATGCAAGCTCCTCTTGCCTTCTAAACATCCTATCTATCATGGTCTTCAACATCTCGATTCTACGGACCAAGTTCTCTTCCTCCATTTCTCCCTGAATTCTCTGTTTCCACTTCTTTGTAGAAATCTCCGATTGCAAGGTAAATCTTTTTTAACTTTAGATCTTGTCATTGTCATACAAATTCAAGAATGACATTCCAGAGTCCTAGATACTTGTTAGCTCTGATACCAAAATGATCTGTAAACTCTTCAACTTTGGAATTATTCACAAATCACAAATTATTCACTGTTGTTTACTTTCTATTAGAAAATCACAAAGATAGCTAGTGAATAAATTACTATTATGCTTAGAATCAATAATTATAGTAAAGGAAAGAATATAAGCTCATAACACCAACAATTTTATCCTATAAATCCTCCAATGGAGGAAAAACTAGTCAGGAAGGGTAATTGCTCTTTCTTCCCACTTCGATTGGCCAATTTAAATCAACAATTACAAAATTTACAATAAGTAAGAAAGAGAAGTAGATAATATCTCAACCCTTCCTTTTAATTACTTCCTTGCTCTATCTCAACACTCCTTTATTCTACAAAATACAATTTCCATCACTAATATTTCTTGCTCACTTTCTCCCATGCTTCGATGATCTTCTACACTTCTAAAATAATGTATTTATACCCTTTCTCATGTCCTCCCATGCATTGGAGAATGGGAAATGTCATGCAAGAGAAGAAAATGAACATCCTTTCAAATTTAGAGGTTGTTCATTTTGAATTTTTTTTTCTATCCGTAATGGCCAGGACCACCACCCTGCGTAGGGCAGCGGTCCTGTTACTTAAAAGACAAAAACTCCATTTTGTTGTTTTTCTTCTACGTGCTGACTATTTCTAATGAAGTAGAGTTATTTTGGATCCCTATGGATCACACCTCTCCTACTTTGTGGGGGATTAGATGAAGGAACAATTCCCTCACTTTCTCCTTTGAGAACCATTGATTCTACCTTAGTGTCTTTCCTTTCAGTCCAATCTGCCAAGACTCATGGGGACCTCTTCTAGTCTCTCTAACTTTTTGTTGTAGCACTACATCCTCCTCCAATTCACCTCGTGAATCCAAGACGCAATCCTCAATGGAAGGTAGAAATTTTAGTTATTCATCTTCATCCAACATGGATGGCTCATATAGGTGTAAGTTCTTACAGTTTACTACAGAGTACATCCTCATGAATGATGGCAAATCAAGTCAAAAAGCATTTTCCCCAACCTACTCCAATATGGTGAAGGGTCGATATCGTAGTGGCTTGAGCTTCTGTGCTTGACCTTGTAGTCTCTCCTTGCTCAAGTAAAGCCAAAATTTATCTCCAACATGAAGTTTGTGTTCCCTCCTATGTTGATCATGCCTAGCTTTGTACTTTGCTTGAGATTTTTCTAGTTGTTCTTTGACCTTGAGATGGATTTTCTAGATCCTCTCAATGAACTTGTTGGCTCTAGTCACCTCTGTGTCTCGTGTATCCTCCTCATTCTGCTGTTCAACTACTATGTCTAGCAGATTTGTAGGTAGATAACCCAAGCATTCTTCAAATGGTGACTTCATATTGGATGTGTGTACTACCTAGTTATAGGAATGTTTAATGTAGGCTAAGGACTCGTCCCAAGTCCTTGGGTACTTACTGTTATACCCTCTAATCAACTGTACTAAAGTCTTATTTACCACCTCTGTTTGTCCATCTGTCTATGGATGGAAATTTATGCTCCTTTGTAACCTGGTATCCATCTTGTCCCACAAAGTAGTCTAAAATTTCCCCAAGAACCTGGAATCCCTGTCAGAGACAATAGACTTTGGAAAATCAAAATGCACCCATACATTAGCAAAGAAAAGATCTGCTACCTCATGTGCTTTTACTATCTTTTTACATGCCATAGGAATACACATTTTACTGAATCTATCCACAACAACATGGAGATAGTCGTGGCTATGTTTAGACATAGGTAATCCTCCTACAAAATCCATAGAAATTTCCTCCCACGGATGAGTAGGTACTGGTAAAGGAATATACAAACCTTCCTTCTAGTTTTAGGCTTGCTAGTACAACAAATTTTACACCCACAAATAAATTTTGATACTTCTTCTTGCATGTTGGGCCAATATACATATGTTTGCAAGTGGGCTTGGGTCTTACCAACACCAAAATTTCCCACTACTTTCGAGGTATGTGCTTCCCTCATCAATAGAATTCTTTCTTCTTTAGGCACACAAAGTTTCCCCCATCAGTAGAGCAGCCCATCCTTGAGATAACAGTTTTCAATCCCCATCTTTTCAGCCCCTTAGGATTGCAACTTCTAAAATGTTACCCCAAAGTCTTTGTCTTTGACATATGCTTCTCTGTAAGCTTCCTTCGTGAAGGGCTCAATCTAAGAGATAGTGGCCAAATAGGATAAATTTTCCTATATGTGTGGCCTAGACAACATGTATGCCACCAAATTTGTACTAACTTTCTTATATTTGATCACTAGATGGAACTGCTGAAGAAAACCCATCCATTTGTAGTGCCTTACCTACTACAGTTTAGACTGTGCTTGCAAATACTAGAGAGGTTTGTGGTCAGTGTGCACAATAGATTCGTTACCCAACAAATAATGTTTCCATTTTTTAATTGCTTGAACTAGTGCATACATTTCTTTATCATATATTGAATATCCTTTAACTGCTGAAGTGAAGGTTTCAGAATGATAACATACAGGTTTACCTCCTTGAAGCAACACTGCGCCCATAACATAATCACTGGCAATTGTCTCTACTTCAAAAGGCTGCTGAAAACTAGGAAGAGCAAGTACTGGAGCATGACTAATCTTGTATTTCAATAACTCAAAGGATTTGTCTTGTTCCTTGCCTCAGTCAAAACCTTTACTCTTTGCTGCCACTATGTGTAGAGGTGATGTAATTACCAAGAAACCCTGAATGAACTTCTGCATGTACTTTACTACTCCCACAAAGCTTCTAGTCTTTGTGGCTCCTATTGGTGTTGGCCAATTTACGATGGCTTCCACCTTCTTTAGATCCACTCGTAGCTCTCCTCCTCCAACCACGTGCCTAAGATAGACAAGTGACTGTTTGGTAAATTCACATTTCTTCATGTTATAAAGTAGTTGTTTTTCCTTGAGAACTTGCAACACTTGCTGCATATGTGTTAGAGGTTCTTCCCATTTGGCACTAAAAATCAAGATATCATCTAGGTATACAATGACACATGAATCTATGAAATCCCGCAATACATCATTCATCAATATCATAAATGTAGCAGGTGCATTGCATAATGCATAAGGAAGTACTAACCATTCTTACAAAAAAAAAAAATTTGAAGGTATTCTTCCATATATCCTCCTCATTCATCTTGACTTGGTGATAACCAGACTTGAGATCCAACTTCGTGAAAAATTTGGTATGTTGAAACTGGTCCAAGAGATCATCTATACGGGGAAGTGGATATCGGTTCTTTATGGTGATCTTGTTCAAAGCATGGTAGTCGATGCACATTCTCCAAGAACCATCCTTCTTTGGAACCATCACAATAGGTGAACCTGCACAGAGAGGTGCTCAGACGTATCACCCCTTAGTCTATTAGTTCCTGGAGTTGTTTCTTTACTTCAATATTCTCAAGAAAGGATTGCCTATACAACCCTATGTTCGGTAGAGGTGACTCTGGGAATGGATGAATCTCATGCTCTACTTCATGTTTTGGTGGTAATCCACTAGGATCCTGAAATACTTCCTGAAAATACTAAATAATACTATCCAAATCTTGTTTTCCTTGGTTAGAAATCTCTTAAACTTCTACCCCATCTTGTTTATCCTTTAACAAAAGTAAACAAAACTAATTATGATGTGACTGAATAAGTTGTTTTACTTGGTTAGCACTTACCATAGTAACCCGTGTCTTACGCTGGTGTGCCCAAATGTTGTAGCTGATCCCATCCTTGACCCATCTATACCGGTTTTCCCTTCTCATAAAGATAACATCCCTAACATAAAAGTAAGGACTCCCAAATACCACATCAAAAGCATCAAGTGGAATAACACTAGCTTCAAAAACATCTATATATTGGGAATTTATCCCAAACATGACCTTACATCTTCTTGTTACCTGAATTTCAACACCTTGAAAAGAGTTTGCAATAATTGAATCAGAAACAAGGCACCACGAAGTAGTTGCACTCCAACGGAATCGTGATAGCTCCAACGATAGCAAGGAAAAAATGATTAGTAATGAAAGAACTTTCTCAATAGAAACAAATCTTGCATAGAGGAAAGACAGCGGAGTGTTTTGGCATGCTCATAAATGAATAGTAAAGGGTACATATAGGGTGCTGAGTAACCCTAGTGCATGACACACATGAAACCCTAAACCTAACCCATGTGAGATGACCCTCCAACATGAGAGGAGGACACATAGGATAACTAACACTAACACCCCCCTTCATCAAAGTTGGGGGGTAGCAGCTGTGATGAGTCAGATGGAAAAGGAAGACGCCCCTAAACAACTAAGAAAGATGTGTCAATGGAGCCCGGAAATGAAAGGCCTGATAAGGTACTTCCTAGAAGAAGAAGAAGAAAAGAAGGAATACATAGCCCGAAGGAGATGAGTAGTTGTAGAAGACCTCACCCCAAGAAGAGACCATAAGTGAAGAAACATCATCTCAGTGAAGGGCTTGGTGAATAAATCTGCAATCTGATCAGCTGTCTGAATATACTGAATGTCGATGATACCATCATGAATAAGCTCCCGTATGAAGTGCATATGGATATCAATGTGCTTCATCTGCTGATGTTGAACTAGATTTCTACAAATAGAGAATGTGCTCATGTTATCACAGTAGATAATGGTAAGCCACTGAAAGTGGATGCCAAACTCTGTTAGGATACCCTATAGCCAAATAGATTATGTGGCAGCGTTAATTACTCCTCTGTATACTACCTCTGTAGATGATATCAAAATTGCATTTTTCTTCTTACTAGACCAACTAATAGGACCCGAACCAAGAGAGAAACTATAGCCAAAAGTAGATTTCTGATGATCTAAGTCACCGGCCCAATCAGAATCTATGAATCCAATCAAGTCAATATCAACCCCTCCATGATAGTTAATGCCATTAGCATAAGTGCCACGAACATAATGAAGGATCTATTTAACTTCTTTCTAATGCATCTCATGTGGCTCCTACATGAATCTGGACATGATCCCAATAGCATATGATAAATCTGGTCGAGTGTGAGTCAAGTAAATCAAGCTTTCCACCAACTGTCAATAAAGAGTATCAGCATCCAAAGGAGTAGAGAAATCTGAAACCAACTTCACCCCAGAAAGAAAAGGAGTAGGAGAAGACTTGCAATCAGACATCTGAAACTGAGCTAGTAAATCAAGAGCATACTTAGGTTTTGAAATCAAGATTCCTGAGTCATATTGTGAAATCTGGATCCCAAGGAAGTAATGAAGCAGACCTAAGTCAGTCATGGAAAACTTGTTGGCTAAGGTGATCTTCATAGAATCAATAATAGAGGAAGAGCTTCCTGTGATCAACAAGTCATCAACATATAGAACAAGAATGAGTATGGAGTCATCTTACCATAGAATATAAACATTTGGATCAGAGTGACACCTAGTGAACCCTGATGTAAGTAAGAAGGAGTCCATCTTGGCATACCAAGCCCGAGGGGCTTGTTTAAGGCCATAAAGAGACTTCTTTAACTTACAAATGAGGGAGGGATCTTGGACATAACCCGGAGGTTGTTCCATATAGATCTCTTCCTCTAGGTCACCATGAAGGAAGGCACTCTTAACGTCCATTTGATGGACTTTTCATCTGTTTGTTGCGGCAATGGCTAGGGTCAGTTGAATAGAAGTCATCTTCACAACCGGAGAAAAGGTTTCTGTATAATCAACCCCAGCTATCTGGGAGAAACCCTTAGCTACTAATCACGCTTTAAAATTTTTGACGTCTCCATCTACTCCATACTTTGTTCGGAACACCCACTTACACCGAATGATTTTTCTTCCTTTCGGAAGAGTGGTGAGAACCCAAGTATCGTTCTTCATGAGAGAGGAATACTCCTCATCCATGGCAGAATCCCACTCAGGAATACTAGAAGCCTCTCGGAAATATTGTGGATCAGAAGTAGAGGTGAAGAAAGAGTGGGGTCAAACAAAATCTTAGTGAGTATGTCTCATATCCGAAGTATCTCCAACTAAATCTCCAGCACTTTGCAAAGTTTTCCTGGCCTAAAGGGGACTAGGAGGATCAAGCTCAGAGTCGGAAGATTCTTCACTTGAGTGAGAAGGGACATAGTCCTCATCATCACTACTGTTAGAATCATAAGACACAAGGGTTTGATGGCTCAGGAGGATCCGGAAGAGGATAAAGCTCAACAGTATCATCATCTGATGAGTCAGAATCTGAATTAGTGAGCTAAAGAACCTCAATAGGTGGAGAAGTAGAAGTTGAATAAGACTCATCAAACTTAACACTTCTCTCAATATACATCTCATGAGAAGTAGACACAATATCATAAATGTAGCAGGTGCATTGCATAATGCATAAGGAAGTACTAACCATTCTTACAAAAAAAAAAAAAATTTGAAGGTATTCTTCCATATATCCTCCTCATTCATCTTGACTTGGTGATAACCAGACTTGAGATCCAACTTCGTGAAAAATTTGGTATGTTGAAACTGGTCCAAGAGATCATCTATACGGGGAAGTGGATATCGGTTCTTTATGGTGATCTTGTTCAAAGCATGGTAGTCGATGCACATTCTCCAAGAACCATCCTTCTTTGGAACCATCACAATAGGTGAACTGCACAGAGAGGTGCTCAGACGTATCACCCCTTAGTCTATTAGTTCCTGGAGTTGTTTCTTTACTTCAATATTCTCAAGAAAGGATTGCCTATACAACCCTATGTTCGGTAGAGGTGACTCTGGGAATGGATGAATCTCATGCTCTACTTCATGTTTTGGTGGTAATCCACTAGGAGCCTGAAATACTTCCTGAAAATACTAAATAATACTATCCAAATCTTGTTTTCCTTGGTTAGAAATCTCTTAAACTTCTACCCCATCTTGTTTATCCTTTAACAAAAGTAAACAAAACTAATTATGATGTGACTGAATAAGTTGTTTTACTTGGTTAGCACTTACCATAGTAACCCGTGTCTTACGCTGGTGTGCCCAAATGTTGTAGCTGATCCCATCCTTGACCCATCTATACCGGTTTTCCCTTCTCATAAAGATAACATCCCTAACATAAAAGTAAGGACTCCCAAATACCACATCAAAAGCATCAAGTGGAATAACACTAGCTTCAAAAACATCTATATATTGGGAATTTATCCCAAACATGACCTTACATCTTCTTGTTACCTGAATTTCAACACCTTGAAAAGAGTTTGCAATAATTGAATCAGAAACAAGGCACCACGAAGTAGTTGCACTCCAACGGAATCGTGATAGCTCCAACGATAGCAAGGAAAAAATGATTAGTAATGAAAGAACTTTCTCAATAGAAACAAATCTTGCATAGAGGAAAGACAGCGGAGTGTTTTGGCATGCTCATAAATGAATAGTAAAGGGTACATATAGGGTGCTGAGTAACCCTAGTGCATGACACACATGAAACCCTAAACCTAACCCATGCGAGATGACCCTCCAACATGAGAGGAGGACACATAGGATAACTAACACTAACACCCCCCTTCATCAAAGTTGGGGTAGCAGCTGTGATGAGTCAGATGGAAAAGGAAGACGCCCCTAAACAACTAAGAAAGATGTGTCAATGGAGCCCGGAAATGAAAGGCCTGATAAGGTACTTCCTAGAAGAAGAAGAAGAAAAGAAGGAATACATAGCCCGAAGGAGATGAGTAGTTGTAGAAGACCTCACCCCAAGAAGAGACCATAAGTGAAGAAACATCATCTCAGTGAAGGGCTTGGTGAATAAATCTGCAATCTGATCAGCTGTCTGAATATACTGAATGTCGATGATACCATCATGAATAAGCTCCCGTATGAAGTGCATATGGATATCAATGTGCTTCATCTGCTGATGTTGAACTAGATTTCTACAAATAGAGAATGTGCTCATGTTATCACAGTAGATAATGGTAAGCCACTGAAAGTGGATGCCAAACTCTGTTAGGATACCCTATAGCCAAATAGCTTATGTGGCAGCGTTAATTACTCCTCTGTATACTACCTCTGTAGATGATATCAAAATTGCATTTTTCTTCTTACTAGACCAACTAATAGGACCCGAACCAAGAGAGAAACTATAGCCAAAAGTAGATTTCTGATGATCTAAGTCACCGGCCCAATCAGAATCTATGAATCCAATCAAGTCAATATCAACCCCTCCATGATAGTTAATGCCATTAGCATAAGTGCCACGAACATAATGAAGGATCTATTTCACTTCTTTCTAATGCATCTCATGTGGCTCCTACATGAATCTGGACATGATCCCAATAGCATATGATAAATCTGGTCGAGTGTGAGTCAAGTAAATCAAGCTTTCCACCAACTGTCAATAAAGAGTATCAGCATCCAAAGGAGTAGAGAAATCTGAAACCAACTTCACCCCAGAAAGAAAAGGAGTAGGAGAAGACTTGCAATCAGACATCTGAAACTGAGCTAGTAAATCAAGAGCATACTTAGGTTTTGAAATCAAGATTCCTGAGTCATATTGTGAAATCTGGATCCCAAGGAAGTAATGAAGCAGACCTAAGTCAGTCATGGAAAACTTGTTGGCTAAGGTGATCTTCATAGAATCAATAATAGAGGAAGAGCTTCCTGTGATCAACAAGTCATCAACATATAGAACAAGAATGAGTATGGAGTCATCTTACCATAGAATATAAACATTTGGATCAGAGTGACACCTAGTGAACCCTGATGTAAGTAAGAAGGAGTCCATCTTGGCATACCAAGCCCGAGGGGCTTGTTTAAGGCCATAAAGAGACTTCTTTAACTTACAAATGAGGGAGGAATCTTGGACATAACCCAGAGGTTGTTCCATATAGATCTCTTCCTCTAGGTCACCATGAAGGAAGGCACTCTTAACGTCCATTTGATGGACTTTTCATCTGTTCGTTGCGGCAATGGCTAGGGTCAGTTGAATAGAAGTCATCTTCACAACCGGAGAAAAGGTTTCTGTATAATCAACCCCAGCTATCTGGGAGAAACCCTTAGCTACTAATCACGCTTTAAAATTTTTGACGTCTCCATCTACTCCATACTTTGTTCGGAACACCCACTTACACCGAATGATTTTTCTTCCTTTCGGAAGAGTGGTGAGAACCCAAGTATCGTTCTTCATGAGAGAGGAATACTCCTCATCCATGGCAGAATCCCACTCAGGAATACCAGAAGCCTCTCGGAAAGAATGTGGATCAGAAGTAGAGGTGAAGAAAGAGTGGGGTCAAACAAAATCTTAGTGAGTATGTCTCATATCCGAAGTATCTCCAACTAAATCTCCAGCACTTTGCAAAGTTTTCCTGGCCTAAAGGGGACTAGGAGGATCAAGCTCAGAGTCGGAAGATTCTTCACTTGAGTGAGAAGGGACATAGTCCTCATCATCACTACTGTTAGAATCATAAGACACAAGGGTTTGATGGCTCAGGAGGATCCGGAAGAGGAGAAAGCTCAACAGTATCATCATCTGATGAGTCAGAATCTGAATTAGTGAGCTAAAGAACCTCAATAGGTGGAGAAGTAGAAGTTGAATAAGACTCATCGAACTTAACACTTCTCTCAATATACATCTCATGAGAAGTAGGATTCATCAATCGATATCCCTTCACGCCATTAGGATACCCTACAAAGATACAAGGTATAGATTGTGGTTCCAAAGCCTTGCATTTCTTCTTGGGAATCTGAGCCATAGCCTTAGATCGAAAGACTCGAAAGTGCTCAACATCAGACTTGCGTCTAAACCAGGCTTCAAAGGGTGTCATCCCTCTTACTACCTTGTGTGGAACATAGTTTTGAATATAATTTACACAATTCACTGCTTTAGCCCAATACTGTGGAGGAAGAGACTTCGAGTGAATCATATAAGTGGCCATCTCCTTCAGAGTATGGTTCTTTCTTTCTGCGACTCCATTTTGCGAAGGGCTATAAGCAACTGTATGCTGCAAAGAGATCCCTTTAGAAGTATAGAAATCCATGAACCTATTGTTTACATATTCACCTCCATTGTTAGTTTGAAGAACTTTGATAGACCGTTCTACCTGTTTCTCAGCAAGAGCCTCAAAGTCTTGAAAATTTTCAAAGACTTCAGACTCAAGCTTAAGAAAATATACCCAAGTATATCGCAAATAGTCATCAATGAAGGTCAGCACATAAAGAGCTCTAGTAAATGAATGAGAAGGTAATGGACCAGAAACATTGTTGTGAACAAGATCCAAAGGACGAGTGGCTCTCTAGGATTTTCCTTTGGCAAAGTTATTTTCAGGATGCTTTCCAAGGGTACAACCCTCATAAAGACCCTTAGAAAACTTGACACGAGGCAACCTATTGACCATTTTTTTTTGGCTCAATTTTTCAAGGTAGCGATAATTTAGATGTCCAAAATGGTCATGCCATAGCTTACTAACCTCATTTGCATGAGTGAGCAAGGCAGTGGGTGTAGAATCAGAAGTAAAGTGGGAGAAGGTGTACAATCATGAACAGTGATCTACCTTTCCCTCAGCCACTGTAGTGTCATTGTTAAGCTCATGAATAATCATCGAGTTAGGACAAAATTCCACTCGCATTCCTTCACCAAGGTGAGTAATTTGGTAAACCGTTAGGAGATTGGTAGAGAGATCAAGAACACTCAACACTTGGTTAAATGTTCCCCCATTCATCTCTACCGATCCACTACCAGAAACCGACACTGTTGTGTCATTACCCATCATGATTTGGGACATTCCACAAGGTTCGATGTTGGAAAACTCAACATGCAAAGAACCCATGTGGTGCGAGGCACAAGAACCTATAATCCATGTCATGAAGGAGCAACTTTGGCTACAAGGGCCTTTCCTTTCTTCTTATCATTTTTAGCACCTTTTGCAGCAGAAGACTCGGCCTTCAGAGCACTTTGTTTTATGGATTCAAGAACACTTATTTTATTCTTCTCAAGTAAATGAGATAAGTGATCAATTTGTTTCTTAAAATAGTGTTGCTCATCGTGACCATACTTCTTACAATAGGAACACAAATACTTGCTTTTATGTGCATTAGGCTCAGAAGTCAAATTTTTTGTGTCATTTTTAGGTTTGATCTTGGTTTCTTTCTTAGGTTGATCCTTAGTTTCTTTCTTCTTTTCAGTATTCTTCCCTTGCTAGTATTTGCTACAAGGGCATGTGACTTGGACTTGAGAGACCCCATTTGAATGAGTTTGTCCTGTTCTCGAATGAGTTGGGACGAAAAATAGTAAAAGGAGGGCATTGTCCAAGTATCACCCAAAGTAGCTTTTGTAGCGTATAAAGTTGACACAAAGACAAAATATTCGGGACCTGGCTTAGAGAGAATCAACAAGATTAATTGAGAATATTTCTTTTCTACTTGACATCCTTTTAACAATAATCTAATGTGGAAAAATTTCGAGAAGAAGGCTTGTAGGTTTTCAAAGTCACTAGGATTTAACCCTAGTAGTTTGTTTTCCAACTCATGCACTCTCATGTCATCTAGTTTTCCAAACATTACATCCAACATTTTCCACGCAGATTTAGGTGTTTCAGACACCTCAATGTTGAAGAGCAAGTCAGGTTAAATGGACATGCAAAGAAGACCTAAAGCTTCATCACTACAGTTTAACCACTTAGATTTTTTAGGTTCTTCATCTGGTTCAGTCTCAGGTCCCATGGTGATGCAGTATAAGCCTTTACCCCTTAGTTTCATTATTATTTTCAATCTCCATTCGAAAAATTTGAATGAAATAAACAAAGGAATTAAAAGTGCATCCATAGTGAGAGAGAGAGAGAGAAAGAAATGCAGAAAAGAAACACAACCACCCAGGACAATAACAACCCCCTACTTTCGGCACTTTATAGTTTAGTGCGTTGATTACAATTGGGTCCGTGCGTGTGGTTTGAAACACTTGGTAACTCGTCTTGCAATTAGCGTAATAACGCGCAAGAGAGGAGACCACAACAGTGTTTTTTGGAGTGCAACAAAAAAAGGAACACCGTAAAAAAGCACAAGCAAAAAATAGAAAGGAGGTGAAAGCCAACCTTGGTGGTGAGAAAAAACATCTCACGTCGTAAAAGAAAACCCCCTTACTGCAGACTGTGGTGGATGCACTCACTAGTTGCAAGCAATAATAAGGGCGGAATACAAGGTTTGGGAACTCAAGGAGTTTAGATAGTTTTTAGAATGCTGGAAAGGAGCTTGGAAGACAAAGAGGTATACAAAGTGTCATTGCACACTTGAGCACATGATTAGAGAAAAAAATCGACAATAACCCTAAATTTTATCATTTGGAAACGCTCAACTTTACTATTTTTAGAGTTATTGGAGTTAAAAAAATGATAGAGAGGTTATTTAGATGTTGATTTGTAAGTTACTAGAGCTCGTAAATGAGTAATTTAGAGTGAAATTAATAAAATAGATTTAATGAAATTAAATTTAATTAATTTCAATGGCTAAAAAAAAAATTAAAACCTAAATAAGTAAGAAAAATACTTTCCTTAAGAAATGAAATGTAAATTAGTCGATTTTTGTTTTTTTTAAAAAGAAAGCTTAATAAAAAAAGAAAGCTAGTGCATCGATTTTGTTGTAAATCGATTTTTGATTTGTTTGTTTTTAAAAAAGAAGGATTTTAACAAAATAAACAAAAAAATGGGCCGTTTTTAAAAGGCTGAGGATGTTTTAAGATTAAAAAAGGAAGGAATTTAAAAACTTACCAAAAGAAAAGGTGACTGATGGAAACCACGTACCAAAAATATTTAAAAAAACACTTACCACGTTTGACCTTCCTCACGGAAGAAACAAACATTGAAACAAATAAAAGGCCACGCATGAAGAATTACAAGAATATGAGGGGCAGATGCGTGGGCGCCAAGGAAACATGGAAGAGATGGGTTGTTTGCAGGTGCGTGAAAGGAAACAAAGAACCCAAAAAAATGTTGTTGCAAGACAAAAAAGAGTGTACAGTCCACGCACAAAGGAAAAGAGTGTACAATCCATGCAGGCTGAACTTTCACAACCCCTTTAAACTGAAAATTTTCACAACAGTCCACACAGGCTAAAGGTTTGAATAGATATTTTGCACGGCTGAACAATGAAGGAAGTTGAACAATCCACAACAGTCCACACAGTTTGAACTATAATTTTTGAATAGTCCACATAGATCATGCACAACAACAGTCAGATTGAAACAGTCAGAGGGACAGCAGTCCATGCATAGCCAAAAACTCCTCCACAAGCAACCACGACAGAAGAACACAAATATCCTGCAACCACAGATAACATGCATAGACAAATATCCCGCAAAAACCAGAGATCTTAAAAAAAAATCACTTCCATTTTAATAATTTAAAAAAATGAAATGAATCTCTATTTTGGTTGAAAAATCCAAATTTAGCTATAGATAGCTAAATGTGGCTATAAATACCCTAAAACCTCTAGGAATGCTTACACAAGTAGGCACAAAAAAAGACACAACTTTATGAGAAATCTTGTTAGAGAGATTAGCAAAAAATTCCAGAAAAATAGAGATAAAAAACTTGCATGCAGAGTAAAAAAAATGAAACCAAGAAAGAGTTATCGCAACAAAAAAATATCAAGTGCACGTTTACCCGATCTCAGCTTTGATACCATGAAAAGAGTTTGTGAGAATCGAATCAGAAACGAGGCACCACAAAGTAGTTGCACTCCAATGGAATCGTGATAGCTCCAGCGATAGCAAGGAAAAAATGATTAGTAATGGAAGAACTTGCTCAATAGAAACAAATCTTGCATAGAGGAAAGACAGTAGAGTGTCTTGGCATGCTCATAAATAAATAGTAAAGGGTACATATAGGGTGCTGAGTAACCCTAGTACATGACACACATGAAACCCTAAACCTAACCCTAAACCTAACCCATGTGAGATGACCCTCCAACATGAGAGGAGGACACATAGGATAACTCACACTAACACACCCTTCTTCACCCAACCCAAAGGATATGGGTGTGGATGCTCATAAGTCTCAAGACCAAGCTTCTTTACAACTACCTCAAAAATCAAGTTATATTGAGAACTGGTATCAACCAAAGCATTTACCTTAGTCCTCTTGATCTGGAATAGTCTACTCATCTCCTCTTCACTGTTCATGTGCGTGGCTATGCATCCAAGCCTTTCATCTACATCAGAGTCATATTCGATTTCCACCTCCCCTTCTCTCTTTACAGATGTCATGGAATTCTTGGAGTCCTTAGTTTGGTTCTTCAGATGTAACTCTAGATGTAACTTCCAACATGTAACGTCAGTATGACCATTAATATCATAATTCTTGCAAAAATTCTTGGGATCTTTACAAGTATTTAAAGTAGTGGCAGCTTGTTTACCTTTCCCTTTCCACTTACTCTTGTTATTTGTTTTCCCATGATATGCTTCTCATTGCTTTTTCTCATCATCTATGTAGTATTCTTGTACACATGCTTCATTGATATCCTTGGGCTTTGTGAAGATGACTTTTCTTTGAAGGTGAGTGTGAAGTCCTCCCAAGTATTTGGTCAGAATATCCTCATCCTCCAAATCCATGTTCACCAACATGGCTTGCCTTCAAAACTCCGTAGTATAGTCCTGCACACTTTGACCAGTGCCTTGTCTAAAATACTGCCATTTAATCATTTGGTCAGTTTTATGGCCAATAGGATAGAAGTTAGCTCTAAGTAATTCCTTAATGTCTTGCCAAGATTTCACAATAGGACATTTCTTCTTTTCACAAGCAGTTAGATGAGTTTCCCACCAAAATAGACCATGTCCTTCCAGTTTGATACATGTAAAGGTGATCCTTTGTGCCTTAGTGACATTATGGATGCTAAAATAGACTTCTAACTGTTTCAACCATTTATCTAGTAATTCTACATCTACTTGTCCTTCAAATCTTTTGATTTCGACTTTAGTCTCAACTTCAAAAGGAGTATGTTTATATTTTAGCTTTTCTCTTTTGTTAGAAGTCTCTTCTTCATGCTCTTCCCCATAATCTTCCTCATGGTGACTCTTTCCTATACCAAATTTTTTGAGTAATCCTCGAACCACCGAGTCCATGGAGTCTTGCTTAACAGAATCTATATTCTAAAAATCTGCAAGTTCCTCTTGCCTTCTAAGCATCCTATCCATCATGGTCTCCAGTATCTCGATTCTACGGACCAAGTTATCTTCCTCCATTTCTCCCCGAATTCTTTGTTTCCAGTTCTTTGTAGAATCTTTGGATCGCAAGGTAAAGCTTTTTCACCTTTATATCTTGTCACAGTCATACAAATTCAAGAATGAAATACTACATTCCTGGATACTTGTTAGCTCTGATACCAAAATGATCTGTAAACTCTTTAACTTTGTAATTATTAACAAATCACAAATTATTCACTGTTGTTTACTTTCTATTAGAAAATAACAGAGATAGCTAGTGAATGAATTACTATTGTGCTTAGAATCAACAATTGTAGTAAAGGAAAGAATATAAGCTAATAACACCAACAATTTTATCCTGGAAATCCTCCAATGGAGGAAAAACCAGTCGAGAAGGGAAATTTCTATTTCTTCCCTTTTCTATTGGCCAATTTAAATCAACAGGTACAAAATTTACAATAAGTAAGAAAGAGAAGTAGGTAATATCTCAACACTCCTTTCAGTAACTTTCTTGCTCTATCTCAATACTCCTTTCTTCTACAAAATATAATTTTCAGCTCTAAGATTTCTTTCTCACTTGCTCCCATGCTTCGATGATCTTCTACACTTCTAAAATTATGTATTTATAGCCTTTCTCATGTCCTCCTGTGCACTGGAGAATGGGAAAGGTCATGAAGAAGAAGAGAAACAAACATCCTTTCAAATTCAGAGGCTGTTCGTTTTGAATTTTGTTTTATGTCCGTAATGGCCAGGACCACTGCCCTATGCAGACTGACAATTCTGGGACCGATGCCCTGTCTGGGTGGCGGTTCTGTAACTGCCGCCCTGCACAGGGCGGTGGTCTTGTTACTTAAAAGATAGAACCTCCATTTTGTTGTTTTTCTTCTCTGTGCTGATTGTTTCTAATGAAGTAGAGTTATTTCGGATCCCTATGGATCATCCTTTGTTGGGATTTCCCCTTCTGGGACTCTTATCACTTCCACTTTTCTGGATACCTTCATTTATCCAACCTTGTTAGTGGATCCTCTTTCTATTTTTGGGGTTATTGTTTTCACCTCACTTTACTTTGACATCCTTTCTACGAGTGTTCCTCTTCTTCACTCTAACAATTCTACACATGTGGCATCACCTTCGGTTCTTTGGCACCTTATTTATAAACCTATCTCACATTTCCGTGGACCAGACTCAGAGTTCTTTGTGTTACTACCTTTAGTATCCTTCATGGAGTGGACAGACTTCCAGCACTCCATTTATGTCCTTCCTAAGGGACAATACACATTTTGGTGTGGGTTCCTCTTTTTCAGTCTAGAGGCAGAGGACCATGCCATCAACACTCTTCTGGGAGAATTCCTAGAGTTTCAGAGTTCATATATGTCTATGGCATCTTCTACATTCCTCTTATCTCCCTCTTCTTCTCTCTTCTTATTCTTTCTGAGATATTTCCCCTTTATGCGTGGGTACCTTATCAAGCTCCTTAGTGGTCGGGACACATCTTGGGCATCTTTCTTAGATAAAAGAATGTGTTTTTCACTTGTGGTGGATGTTTTTCACACTGGTTTTTCCTTCACTACTTGAGTTCCTTGTTGTCCATGGGTACCTCATCAGGATTTTTTGTCAGGACCCATTTCTCTGTTCTAACTTTTTGCCTCATCCTATGTTAGGATGAAGGGGGGCATTGGTATGAGTCATTTTCCACATCATCAAGTGAGTCATATCACTTAGGTAAGGTCATAGATCTCGATGTTATTTAGCGGTCATTATGAGGTTCCCTTATGCGTTAGTGTGTCTATTACATCATTTGGAGTTACTTCCCATTCTGGGAAAGTAAGTCCCTCATTCCACTTGATAGGTCATCATTACGGAATTGTGGGTTACTCAACACCCTCTACATGCACACCCCTTAATATCTATGATATTAGAGTGGATATTTTTGGCTTAACAAGGTTTTACCCTTTTTTAAATCTTGCATGCATGTTCGTTGATGCTCGCTCCTTCATGGGACCTCGTCACGCTGCTTGTTTTCACTTCTGTCAATGCTCACGCTATCCCTCGTGATCCTCTTGCTTTGTCTTTTCATGCACTCTTTTAAATACATAGGTTAATTAGTATTTTTCTTGCTTAGGAATCATATGAATAGTAGTATGTGATCAAGACAAGATAGATACCCAAAGTGCATGATTTAGTGTCTACACATAGGTACATTTCTAGGTCCTAAAGCATAATAATATATAAATGATTCCTAATCAATAAAAATAGTTGTTGACAACTCCTTTTGGCATTTTGATTACTTTATCTCTTGCACTTTACTAGATTTACACATCTTACATCTATGTCAGAACTTTATTGATTTATTTTTTGATAGCCTCAAACACTAGTTCCTAGCTAGGACAAAAGCACCCAGGTGCTCTTGTCCCTTATGGGTGCTCCTATCCATATTTTCCTTCTTCTTACTCTTTTGGGTCATTTGCATCTCTTGGGCATCTTTTAACATTTTGGGTTGGCCTTTAGTTGTCAATTATGAAATTTAAACAAGGGAATCACACACACACACACACACACACACACACACACACACACACACACACACACACACACACACACACACACACACACACACACACACACTTAGTTACTTCTCACAAATAAGGGGCCAAGCACTATAAGCATTATCTATCATCACTTAAGCTTGCACAAAGACACAAGAGCACTATAAGGCATACATCTATAACATACATACAAGGGACAAGGGTTGCATTTATTTGCATACACAACATAGGAGGGGATTTCATTCTATTCCATCACAAACATTTTGCATACTTGGAACAATCTAGATCTAGCCCACTATTATTGTGTAACTTGCACAAGGGAAACTATGGGCACCATTACACATAAGCATGATGAACTACATGGATTATGAGATGTAGTGCAACACTCGGTCATAAGTTTAATCTTCAAGTGACTGACGAGGTCAGTCTGACTCCCCATTTTACATATTTTTTAATCATATTTTATGTGGTTTGTGGGCATGTGCAACTAGTAATCTATTTTGCACGTTGCAGGTATGATCAATGATCTAACAAAAAGCAAGTGCGAAAAAGAGAGATCAACAAAAAAGTTCCTCTAACCTGAAAAAACCACCCTCTAAGCATCTGATCAGACACATGCACCAAAACTAGTCACTAGTGCCTAAGGCACTCTTTTCCTCCAATGGGTGCTTCTATCCCTTGCATTCTTAGGGTTATAAACCCTCATCAAGCCATTACGATGTTGTTTCCAGCCTTTTCTAATATATTCTCAATCCCGATCACTCCCAAGTTGCATAGGATAAGCTAAGTCCTTTTCTCCTCTAACTTGCCTAGGATTTTACATGGTTAAATGCTTATTGCTTGTGCACTATTGTACTTTATCTCTAGCATATCATTATTTACTTTGAAATTAATGTTTTATTAAATTTATATTAAATCATTTGGTGAACCCATTTTCTCAAACCCTACCTTGCTTCAAGGCCTTCTTTTTTATGCCCATTACATGTAGTGGTCATTCTGAAACTCTCTAAATCAATGGTTGACTCTGATAATCCCCTAATTAACTCAATAAACATTCCTCTTGAAAACATTGAAACTTTTTGCAGTGAACACTCATACGATGAGGACACTAATGTTACTTAAGAGAAACTTGACAAGCTCACTAATTTTCATTCTGCTTTAGGAAATCACCCCACACATATTTCGCATGTCCTCAATACTTTACTTACAGCTAAAAGTTCCAAATATTCTACCACTATCCCTCTTGTGGGTTCCTCCTCGGCCACCGTGACATCTACCTCACCTTCCACCATTCCTATTTCTATTTCTATTTCTACAACCACTACTCCTCTTCTCCCTCCCAATACTTCCCATACATAACCTATCTCCTCTTTAGGAACTCATGACCTAGCCTCATTATATCATGACCTACAGACTCAAATTCACCAATTACAATAAGAATCTTCATCCTTCTCTCCATATATATATTCATCACTCCTTTAAATCCCTTTCACACCCACCATCTCCTCTTATCTACTGCCTCCTAACTTTTTTTCACCTAAGTTTCATATATTCAATGGCCATGTCGACCCTCAAGAACACCTTCACTTCGTCCATGTTGCATGTATTGACTATGCTCATGACCTTACATTGTTGGCTAATTTTTTTCCTCAAAGCTTAAATGACTATGTTATGCAATGGTTCTATGAATACCTATACATTCGGTAACATATTTTACAACTCTAACTAATGCATTCCCTGCTCATTTTTCTATAAATATTGGCACTAAGATATCCTATGCATAAATAGATAAAATTAAACAAGGATCTAATGAACATCTTGTGGACTATGTCTTGCACTATGAGAACAACCTTGCCAAACTAACCAATGTCCTCAGTGATTCAAAATTACAAGACCTATTCATTCAAATTATTTTTCTTCCACTCCAAGAGAGTGTCACTTTCAAGACTTCTCTGTCTTTTGATCAATTGTGCCACACACTCAAATTGCGTAAAAGCAAATTGATATATATGGGAAAACTGAAGTATTATGATATTCCTTCCTCCTCATCCAAAAATTTTCAAGATAAATCCACCTTCAAACCATCCACTAAGCCTACCAACACTCAAGCTAGTGTCAATGTTGTTTCTATGTCGTGAAAGCTTTAGTTTCAACCCATGAAGTGCACCTTCACTAAGCTACCTTGCAAACCTTAGTACCTATTACCACAACTCATTAAAAGTAGTTTGATTACTCTCCCTTTACCACTCAATCTATATCCATCTTTACCACATGTCCGTAACTGCAATGAAAATGCACACTGTGATTATTGCCAATGCAATGGGCATTTTACTAATCACTTCTTTAAGCTCAAATATCTTCTTCAAGATTTTATCAAAAAAAATGCAATTGAGCTTCCCAAACCAACTAATTCTAAACTAGTCAATGATAACCAAAATCTTAAAATCTTCAACGATTCATTACCTAAACACGAAAAACCAACTATTGATTCCTCGAAAAACCATACATATCATGTTGTGCTTCCTCCTTCATCGACTCTGCTTGACTTTTGTATTGTTACTGCTGACATGCCACTACCATTTATTACATTCTAGAATCATGATTATCTTGCTACATTTTCCTCTTATTCACTATATATCAATGCTTCTATTGGTGTTCATATAGTCAACAATACTATGGTGCATCCCTCGGCTCCTTCCAATGCATGCTCAATGGCACTCTTGCTGGCTATAAATTTCCTAACTTCTCAAATCACATTTATAGTCCTTAATTCTTAAGGACATATCATCCTTCCCATTAATTTTGGGTCCCTTACCATATAGAAAAAATTCGTCGTTACATATGAAATCAAGGGTAGTGACATGGTCTTAGGTCTACCTTGGCTCTACGCTACCAAGGCTATCTCTTCCGTGCTCCACTTATGTCTTAAGTTCATTAAAAAAAAAAAAATTCCACCATAAAATGTATTCCACCACACACTCTATTACCTCGGCCTATTCTCACCTCTATTTTAACCTCGATCATAGAATCTAGGCCTCCCACACATCTCACAACTACATCTATTTCTATACTTATCTCTCCCATTTGTATGTGACCTACATCATGGCCCCATCATCCTCTTCAGTCCATTAGTCCACCCCTTCATCCTAAGTCCCCTACCTGAGCAACCCATTCCTAGAGGTATTCTCCACCTCCTTCACCACATCAGTCTCCCTCACATACACATATTTACTCTCCTACACCACCGGTCATAAACCATGGTCACATGCCTTATCTTTCCTAAATACCAAATAAATAGTCCTCTCTCTTCACTATAATCGGATAGCTTTCCATCACTTACACGCTTGGGGAGAATCATACTTTCTCCCCCCTTTATAAATATTTGTTGTCTCTCTCATCTACTCATAGCTTATCTACTACACTTCACTCTCTGTGCTTCATGGTACATCTTTCCTAGCATCTAGTCTCAATCACATGCAATAATATCATTACTTGATGGTGCAATCTTGTTCCATGATTCATACTTGACTGTTGAGGGTGAAATTCTTTAATGAACCTCACTTATCACATCCTGATGAATCTCTCTATCTCTCATGCTCTATGATTCATGACTACCTTTTTGAGCATTACCACATCTCTGGTACACATACTTTACCTTTCATTATCTGACGATGCACTCTTGTTCCATGGTTCATTCTTGACTTTTGAGGGTGCAATTCTCCAATGAACCTCACTTATCACATCCTAGATACTCACAATCCGTGCTTCATTTCTATCTTTCTAAGCATCACCACATCATTGGTAAACATACTTTACCTTCATTACCCGATGACACATTCTTGTTTGACAATTCATACTTACTGCTGAGGGAACAATTCCTAAATTAACCTCACGTCACAAAAATCCACTGGGGTCAACAGGGATTCTCCCATCTGCACATCCATCATATCGCAACACACTATCACATTCACACAACATCTACACATCTTAGTTTCATTTACTCTTTCTCACTTATACTATTTACATGTCGTACATTGTTTTCTATGCTAGATGGATTCTTAGTATGTCATTATCTCTTTATACACACATGCATGCTCACATGGTATCTTGAGGTGAATGCAAGAATCTTATAGATTCTTACACAATGCATGATGCTCGACACTGATCTTTACCAGTCCCACTAAGGCTCTCAGAGGCATCTACCTTTACAACTCCCATACTCCACACTCATAGGTTCTATTTTCATAATATTTACTATTTCTCACTACTGTCACTTACTTTTCACTGATCTATACATGCTTCGACATACTATTCATCTTTCTAAAATGCTAATGGGTGCTTCATGTGTAGTATTTGTCTTACATGGTTATATACAACCACGGTTATTTGTTACTTCTTGTTGACTATTATTTGTGGGCTATGTCCTATGTTATGCTTGATCATTATTTTCTTATGGTAGCTTTGGCCTTGATTATCTTGTGACATTTTGAGTAATGTCCCATGTATGAAACTTGTTTTTTTGCAGTACATCTTGACTTCATATTTTCTTTATAAATTATCTTCTATTGCATGATTTCTCTTTTTCATGAACTCTTGTCTCTATCATATCTTGTTTTCATGTTCCTTACTTTCTACCATGTGCATTCCCTACCCCTTACAGGTATCCAATCTCATATATGAATATCAATTTTAGGTCCTCTCATTTAAGCTGCTTCCTCCTACAATCATCACATGCACCCTAAGTGAGGGGGGAAACTGGGTGAACAAATCACCCTTCCAACATCACAAATCTCCATAACAAAACAAAACAATACAAAATTGGAAAAAATAAATAGTCACAAAGTGGTCCAAAATCAGACTTGGATCACAAGCACAGAGCAAACACTAGCGCCCTTTATCATACAAGATTAGTGGGCACTTGTTTCCCTATTTAGTGCTAGTGTCTTGGGGTAAACAACAAATAATTTCTCAGTTTAACATAGTTTATAGTAGTTCACATTACAGATCTACAATATCAATCACTTGGATTTGGTTACAAAATTCACTCAATCAGTTATAATTTAGTTACAATACGGTTATAATTTGGTTACAAATCAATATGTTCCAATTTGTAGTGGCACTTATCATTTTAGAAGCATCATGGAAGGAGAGGAAAATAGATCTCTCTCCCCAACACTCTTCTCTTGGAGTGAGATCACCCAAAAAACCTCACCCTTGGTGTGAGATCACCCAAAAAATCATCCTTGGCATGAGATCACCCAAAAAACTCACTCTTGGCGTGAGATCCCTCAAAAATCTCACCCTTGGAGGTAGGACGCCCAAATTTTTAACATCTCCAAAGTAAAAAGGAAAACTTTCTATCTTGTACTCTCTTATACATCAAGTGCACTCTTTCCTTAACTATTAATTTTTACACAATTTTACTTACTCATACATAAATTACTCTGATTTTTCACATATGGTACTTTGACTACTCTTTTGCTCTTCTTTTGTAGGTTTGTCCTTACAAGACACAACTCACATCAACAAACACAAGCTCCAACAACACACTACTACAAACACACTTCACCCCTAGGACCAACCTCTCATTCCTAGTTGTCACACTTCACATTATGATCACTTCACGCTTCACACAGCTACTTTTCAACTTGGCATGCTATCAACTACACTCTTCACCGGATCATAAAGTATACATCTTTTATCGACTTTATGTTATCGATTATTCATTCAACAACGTAAGGTGGGGTAAAATGTAGACACAAAATATATGCACTTGGGTACATTTCTAGTTCCTAGAAAATGTTAATATATACATTATTCCTAAGCAAGAAAACTAGTGGTTGACAACTCCTTTTCAACTTTTGATTGCTTTATCTCTTACACTTTACTAGCTTTACACATCTTACAAATCATCCAACACTTGACTAGGGTTTTACATTGTTAATTGATTATTTATCACTTGTCCTCCTGTGGGTACTTTTTTCCTTTACATTATTAGGGCTTTGAACCCTCATCGAGCCATTATGATATTGTTTCTATCTTGTTCCAGTAGATACTCAATCCTAATTACTCACAGGATCAACTATGTCCTTTTCTCCTCTCACTTGCTTAGGGTTTTACATTGTTAAATGCTTATTACTCATGTAATGTTGTACTTTATTTCCTGCATATCATTAGTTATAATAAGTTACTCTGAAAAGGTTTAATTCAATTTATATTAAACCAATAAGACCCATAAAAATGATTCTTAATAAAGGATGTAATTTCTAATGGACACAAGAGTGCAACAATAGTTTTGAAAAGATCAAGCAAGTTATAGCCCAGGATCCCACTCTCATCAACCATGATTTTGAAAAATACTCTACCTTATATAACTTTGGAGGGGAGGGAATTATTGTTGCTATCTTAACCTAGGAAAACCAGCAAGGATTAGAGAAACCAATAGCTTTTACAAGTCAAACACTTCAATATTATGAGCTCAAATAAAAATTTGTTGAAAATTAAACGCTTGTTATTTTGAGAGCTCTAATTTTCTTAAAATAATTATTATCCAACAATAAGATCATATCCTTTTTACTCATAAGTATTGAGCAGTACATTATTAACACTAAAATAAGTGAGGAAATTTCTGCTTGGATTACTAGAATAATAGAGTTTGACATTGAAATAAAGTCCACAAACCTTATTAGAGGTAGAACATTATGTCGACACTTGGCTGAAGATGAAAGGATCACAGAAGATTATTTTATGTATAATTAGAATAATTTTTAGTGGAGGGAACTTTGTAAAAGGACTGGTTTCAAAATATGGTTAAATACGTTCACATTGGAAATGTGCCCAAGACTTTCAATAGAATGTAAAGAAGGAATTTTAGATTGCAGATCCTTTACTATGAGTTGATTGCATGTGTCCTTTTCAAGACAAAATTTGATGGTGTGATGTTAAGATGTGTAAAACTTGACAAAGTTGATAAGGTAATCAAATATTTTTTTATAGGATTTTCTAGTGGGAACTTTTCTCCTCAAAATATTACAACTAAGATCTTAAGGGCTAAATCCTTTTGGCCCACTTTTTATAAGGATCTGTAAAGAATGTTTTTTCTTCACTGGTAGAAAATAGAATGCATCCCTTCCACTTTAACCCATTTCTATCAATCAAAATTTCATATAATGGGTTTAGACTTCATTGGTATGGTGAACCATCCTTCAAGTGTTGACCATAATTGGGGTTTGATTGCTACAGACTACTTTACAAGGTGGGTAGAGGATGTGCCTCTTAAAGAAACAACTGAAAATTTCATTATAAGCTTCTTAGAAGATATTGTGACCATATTTAGGGTCCCCCCCACAATTATATCCAAAAATGTAAAGTTTTTCATTCGATCCAAAGTGATTGATTTTACGTTGAGGTATGGTATTTATTTGAAGACATCTTTCAACTATCATCCTCAAGGAAATGGCCTTTGTTAAATCCTCTAGTAAAAATATAATCAAAATCATGAAGAGAACAATGGAAGATAATAAGAGGCAGTGACATACAAAGGTAATAACAATACTTTAAGATGATATAATCAAACTCAAGAAGTCTATATGTAATTCCCCATTCATGCTTGTGTACAAAAGAGAATCTAGGTTTTCCATCTCACTTAAACATTTAGCTCTAGATTTGGCTAATAAATTGGAGTTAGAACATCATGATGCAATAATGATAAGGATTGTTGAGTTGGTTAAGTTAGAATAAATTAGGGAAGAATCTAGAGAGAAACTACAAGACTAACAGTAAGCTATGAAAAAGTGGTTCAAGAAGAAATCCCACCCTTAGTAACTTTGAAAATGAGAGTTTGGTCCTAAAATGGGATGAAGACCACCCCAATCCAGGAAAAAATAAGAAGTTTGATTTTATTTGGATTGGTCCTTATCAAATTATAGAGGTCAAGGAGAGTAATGCTTTTGAATTGGAAAATCTTGACGATGAAATCTAGCCTATCCTAATCAATGGGATATTCATCAATCCTTATTTGTAAATTTTTCTCCCCCATCTATATAGCTGTTAAAATTTCTTTTTCCCCACTTTGTTTTGTTTTGTTTCATTTTTTCAATGTTGTGTCTTCTTGGCTTCATCTTTAAACTATGTATGTTTGTTGCTCATAACATGTTTTTTAGTTGCATTGCCTATTTTGGTCAAGTCTAAACTACTAAGAAGTTTTTGTTAATAGAGTTTGTGTTGCCACCTTTGATTTGCCATGGTTATAGCTCTTAAGTTTCAGTTATTGCAAAATTAATCTTTCAGTTTAATTTTGTTTGAATAAGAACTTGTAGTCTTATAATATCCTTATCCATCTACTGAGAAAACTAGCGTCACGCATATGCCTTTTTATTCTCTTTTAAATAACTTGTGGATTATTTTTAGAATTGTTCATAGTTACAGGTATAGATGCATGTGTTTATAAATCATTCAAACACTTTTGGAGAGAAGAAGCTAGGATAAAAGTAACTGAGAATCATCTTAGGGCACAAAGCAGTTTCTAGGCCATTGTAATTATTTTCTAGAGAAGGTCAGAGGGTTAAAAAGTATGGAAGGATTTTTTTAGATTTTTATACTGAATCCATGCCCAATGGATGCATAAGGAAACTAGTTCTCACATCTTGTAGGCAAGTGGCCCCTTTGAATCACCAGAAATGTTGCCAAAATAAGCACTCTACTTATTTTTGGGACACTAATCACTAAGAAAATGAATACTTTTGGTCCTCAATGTTATTTTTTCACTTGTGCACCTTGGTGCCTTAAAGTTTGTTTTTATTATTTATCCAGATAAGATCTAGGGTTCCACTTTTAAAAGTGTTCAAATATTTAACCAATTTCTACCTTACTTTGGCCTTGGGATAAAAAGATGTAAAAATAGTAGATCGTAGATCAAATGAGCAATATACCATAGAAAAATGGGTCTACACTTCAAAGTATTTCAAATTCTGCATTATGATGGTTTTTAAATTATGCACTATGAGGAATTGAAAATTCACACTACAAATGATTTTCTAAAATTTGACTAGAATCTTCAAAATTTCATAATCTTCACAATGAATCCAATCGTCATGAAATCAGTAAGGTTATCACTTCTTGGAAAATTCATGAGCATCAACTTCTAGTGTAGGCCAATAGTATCCCATACGTAGGAATTTACGTATAGTAGCATGACTTCTACAAAGGCCATCACAAGTGCCCCCATGCACTTCCTTTAAAACAAGGGGAACCTCATCTTTAGCAATGCATTAGAGTAAGGTACAATCAAAGTTGTGATAGTATAAAATGTCATCTTTAAGTATGTATTTAAGGGCATTTTTTTGTATTCATAATCATGTTTAGGGATCAATATCATTTGGGTAAGTTTGGTATTGTATGAATTGGTGGATGCCAACATACCAAGGGTCCTTTGCAGGTCTTTGTGGATCAATATGATAGTCATCTTGGGTTTTTGGAGGAGGTGAAGTGACTGGATGTTGGATAAATTGTATAAGGGAATTCTCATGGGAATCAAAATGTGATTGAAACTAAGTGATAGAAGTGTCTAAAGAGTCAGCCAAGGAATTATTTTTATAGGGGGTATATTCAACGGTAAATAAGGTGAATTGTGGCATTAATTATTGGAATAATTCATAATAGGATTTCATTTTTTCACTATGACATTAGTAGTCACCACTTACTCATCAACACACCAACCAAGAATCCACCATGGTGTGAAGATAAGCAACACCCTTAGCTAAGGAAAATTTTATACCTAAGATAAGGGCCTCATATTCCTCCATGTTGTTAGCGATCTCAAATTTGAGTCAATAAGAAAGGGGGAAAGCCTGGCCAGAGGGATCAGTGAGAACACAACCTGCCAAAAATCCTTGTAGGCATTTTTCCCCATCAAAGTATAATGTCCATGTATCCTCATGGCTATAAATGGTGAACTCCTCAATGATTGTGGGCGTTGGGTCAATTTTTCAATGAAGGAAGCACTTCAATACTTGCATTGAAGGATTGTGCCTCAATGTCGATCACAAAGCTATAGTAATAATTTTGGATGGATATAAAATTTTCTATCCCCTCAATGAGGAAGATATCCTCATCAAGTAATGCATCATGAATGGGATGAGATATAGACATGGAAAACAACCAAATGGTATTCTATGACTTATGCTTTCATTTCCCGCCACGTGTTGATACGAAGGTAAAACTCCATAGGGAGGGTCATCCACTTCCCAATGTGATATTTGGGAAGGAAGGCATGCAATAAGAGTGACGCAAATGGTTCGTGTGGATGATGATGTAGGTAATTTTATATAACATATAGTGACAAAATTTCATAGTGTCATAATATATGGCTAGACAAGCCATTTCAATAGAAGTGTATGGTGTTTCATAATCTAATAAGGCTTGACTAATATAGTAGACAACATGCTCCTTTAATTTTTCATCTTCATGTTATAACATTGTTCAAAAAAAATGAGAGTAGAGGAGGTATACATCATCAGATTTCAATCTGGCGAAGGAGGTTATAATGTTGGCAACGAGGATAAAGAGTGTTTCATATTGTCAAATGCTTGTTGACAATCTTTTGTACATTCAAGCTTGTTTGATTTTTGAAGTAGGTTATTTATGGCATGAGTACAATAGGTAAACTTGGGGTAAAATAGTTAGATTGCCCCAAGTTCATCAAGAAAAGTACATATGTTTGTTATGGAGGGTGGCCACGACATGTCAAGGATAGCCTTGATATTTGCTAGGTTGACATCAATACCACACTTAGATACTAGAAACCCTAGATATTTCCTCATGTCACCCCAAATATGCACTTTCTAGGATTAAGGTGAACCTCATATTTACACAGGAATCCTAAGGTAATTTCTAAGTCATAATCGTGATCATCAGTGCATTGGGATTTGATGAGTAGATCATCAACATAGAATTTGATGACCTTGTATATGAGATCGTGAAATATGTGTGTCATGGCATGTTGATTTGTTGTGCCAAAAAAATTTAAGTCCAAAGGGAATCTTTACATAATAATAAGTTCCCCATTCCATGGTCAAAGTAGTTTTGGTCCAATCCTTGGGAGAAATTTAGATTTGATTATACCTCAAGAACCCATCCATAATAGATAACATCTCATACCATGTTGTGGTGTCGATGACTGAATCGATGGAGGGTAGAAGAAAGTTATCTTTAGGAAAAATGAGGTTTAGATTTATAAATTCGATGCATATATGGATAGTTAAGGTAACCTTATTTCAAACAGGGACAATATTGGACACCCATTATAATAGTCTACCGTACGAATGAATTTGGCATCTAAGAGTTTGATGATTTCTTTATGTCATAGGTTATTGATTTTTGGAGGGAAATTTCTTATTTTTTTCTGAATAGGTACAACATTTAGATAAGTGATAATATTATGAGAGATAATTTAAGGATTGATGTCAGTCATATCAGCATATCTCCATGCAAATACCTCCTTATGCTTTCATAATATTTCTATGCAACACTCACGTAAATGAGGAAATAAATCACCAAGCATGACTACATGTGTGGGATCATCATCAAGTTGTATACTAATGGTTGATTCAACTAACATGGCATTTCCATCTTGGGAATGATATGGGGCTTCAGGTAATTTAGCTGCTTTATCCTGGATAGGATAAATAGTAGCGGCATAGTCATCAAAACGTATAGATTCTTATAGAAGTTTACTAACTTATGATTATGTCAGAGAATTTTATCTTCTCGGTCATATAGGAGTTCTAGAATAAGCTTGGCATTGTCAAGGGTAGGGAAAGGCCCATGATATTCTACATCAATTTTGAATCTTGCATACTGCTTATTGTCTCTATGTTGGTGAGATTTTGTCTATCGTAATTCTAATCCCTTAACATTTAAGGTGACATCAATAGGTTCATGATCAATAATAGCCATGCTAGGAGAACTGAGATTGGTGTTGACTTCAGAGGCTAGCTCAGAAGCTAATGTGTGTGACATAGTTGTTGTGGGAGTATGACATGAAGCATAGTCAGAAATGTACTCGATGACCCAAGGAGTATCGAGGAGTGGCAAATTAATGGGAGGAACATAAGGAAGCCTTTATTCCACATCCTCACTATCATTATTATTGTAGAAATGAGGTTTATAAGATGTGTCGATGGTGTTCTATTCGAGTTGAGAAGATCATATTTGGGCCAAGGAACGTTGGCAGTGTAATACCTCCAAGTGCCTAGACTCAGCTTGTGAAATGGTATAATTCTCATCAAAGGAAATCCCTTGTCCTTTAGGATCACACACCTCTTCCTTAGCCGAAACACCGATCCTCCTAAAAGATAAAGGTGAAAGGAGAGATTCATCATAAAAGAGTTATGTAATTACAACTTCATTGCATTCTAAGTGATTGGAGGCTGAGGTGTCACTCATTGTCTCCTCTATATCATTTTGGGGTGGGAACCGGTCACAAGGTAAGAGTACCAGAGGTAGGCGATGCACAATTTAATTAGGTAACTTGTTTCGATTAACTGTATTTGGAGATCATTAGGCTTGTACTCATCCACGTCTGCTAACATAATTTGCATTTCAGACCTAAGATCAAATAATTCCGAGTAGTGAGTGCTTTGGATCTCAGGAGAAGTTGGCATTAGAAAACATTCATTAGGGAATGGTATCAGGATATCGTAAAGGTTGGGATCAACATCATATATAAAGCATTGGTTGTTATGGATGAACTTGATACATTGGTACCCAAATGATCCAAATGCGTGCATACGATGTGTTCATGGTTGGCCCAATAAGAGGTTGTAAGATAGAGGATGATATAGAACCATAAGTTTGGCTTGAACCATTTTAGGTCCAACTGTTATGGGTATGCAGATACATCCTATGGTTTTTTTTTTTTCAAATCCATGACAAGTCAAGTGAGTAGGCTTGAGGTCATTGACAGAATAACTGAGGTTCTTGATTAGGGATAATGAAGCTAAATTTATTCCCAATCCCTCATCCAGAAGGACCCTATACACATGTGCCTTGTGAATGATAATAATAATGAGTAGGGTGGTTTGTCTAGATGAAATAAGAACTCGTTAGTAATCATGTCATCCTCCACAAATTCCAAGGCTAGGAACCCCAGATGTGAGTGTTGTAAGGAGGGTGTCGTAGTCTCTATGTGACGGGTCTCTAGATTTGGGGATGTGGTAGGGATATTGGGATCTACACAAGAAGGATATTCAAAGCTCTATAATTGTTGGAGGAGAAACCTTCAATGTGAAGCTGAAGTACACATGAGATCCATGAAAGGCATATTTCATGTAAGGGAATTTAACTCATCCAAGAAGTTCCAAATCCGCTTGGAATAAATTCCATAGTGATATCACAGTAGTGGAAAAATGGAAGGTGCATACATAAGTGATTTAGTTGGAGCCATTTTTTCAGAAAAAAGTGGGATAGGATCCTTACTTGGTACTTCTTATGACACCATAGGTGGAGGCTTGACTGTGGGATCAAGCTCCACTGTTGGTGGGTCTTAGGAAGTATCAAGTAGTGATGCATTGTCAGAAGGTATCTTTGGCTGGATGATGAGATCTATATTTATGGGTAGGTTTACATCTATATTTTTTCTTTTCTACATTGATTTATTGAGAGTCTAGGAGGCTTTAACCGTATGAAGGTGTTATGGTGCATACGACATTGTTCATGGGGATTTAATGAAATCTATTTTTATGGTTGGAATGGGAGATCTCCAAGGATCGACACTTCTCATAACGCTCTTGTATAATGGTAGATCAATGAAAATAATAACAAAGGAATAAGTCAAAGCTTTCCTTCCTAATGTCTCTACAATCACTACAAGAATATCATATAGTGGTATTACACTAACAAGAAAGATCATCCCTAAATTTATTCAAGGCTTGCTTTTAAGGGGTAACTATCCATGGAGTGGGAAGCATTTGAAAAATTTAGGTACGAGATAAAGGATTATGAAGGGAGGTGTAAGGATAATATTGACACACCCCTACTCCTTTTTCTCTAAGAGGACTTGAAGGGATGATTGCATTTGTTGTACTTTTAAGTTTAGGAATTTATGAGTCGGAAGTCCATTAAAACACACCCATGTGATGATATTTTCATTTATATTTCTCGATGACTTATTCCAGCATGTTAGGAGATAAACAACCAAGATTTATACTAGAGATTTCACTTAAGGGATTTAAGGAATATTTGGCATAATGATTTGATTTATCAATATTGCTGTTAGCATGAATGGAAATTGTTTTCCATTTCTTGAAGAAAGCCTTGGGCTAGATTCATGACCCCCTTGATCCTTAAGGTTTGGACAATTTTTGACACAAATGATTTTTAGAGAAGGATTTCTTGTTTGTAAAATTCGTACAATGAGATATTTCACTAAGTCACTTCTAGGTTTGAAACTATTGAACTTGGAGAAAGATGGTTGTACCATTATAATGCTTTTTTTATGAATTTTTTCGACTAGAAGCGTAGACCATTGCATGAGGTATTTATCTGAATCCATTCTTTGTATATATTCATAAAAGTGATTAAGATAATAGGTCTTGGATCACATAAAAGTTCATGTATAGGAAATGGTAGGGAAAATTTCTCCTAAGTCCACATGGCAAGATAATGTACTGGAGATAAGGGTAATCATTTTCATACCTAGTGCTGTAACATGATTTCTATGAATTGGTGAAGACCAGGAACATTGCATATCACATGTGTGCATCAACTACCAAATGGAGGATTGTATAAGAAGGAAATATAAGTTACACATTATGAGATGCTAGGTATAAAATATGTAATTTTAAGCCATTTTAAGCATGTAATAGTTTTGGTGGTAGCTTGGGATAAATCCATCTGATCTAGGAGCTTAACTATTACCACGTTAGGATCCCTAGAGGAAGAGTTTCCTTAATTTATATGTGCTTATTCATGATTATCATGTTCATTAGTGGGTGTTTTGGGAGATTCATTTAGATTATTCCTACAGGGAGGAGTTTTATCATAGTATGGAAATCCATGGTTAAGACGGGCCATGGTCATTTCCATGACATCAATAGATATCTTTCAAAAACCTCTATCTTTGTCAAGGGTAAAATATTCATCATTGTTGATATTTTTAATGATAGATATGGGGTATTTATGTTCTCAATCTCATTCATGTTACATTCTACTGCATGACCCTTTACTGACTATCATTATCGTGGGGACATGGTTGGGGAAAACAGAGCTTCACGGGTGAGATTAGGGTCACTAGGAAGGGTAGTGCTTTTAGGATGACAGATATAACACTTAAGAGCATGGAGAGGAAATGTAGGCATAAATGAGTATTTCTCTATGGAGAACTTTCAAAGGTGTCATTTCTACAAAAAATATCCTCAAAGGTGACATCTTTATATCTTGGAAGATGAAAATAAGGCTCTAGAAATATGTAGTGTAGACAAACTCGGTCATGTAGAATGTTTACACAAGGGCCGATAGAGTAAGGAGGAATATTCAGAGGGATAGAAAGGACCGAATCTACCAAAAAGCTTGAACAAGGGTTGATGGCATCTAGAAATTGATAGGATAACAACAGACATGATCGACCATACAAAAGGATCTACCCAAGGGCCAGAGGTGTCTTAAAATAGATGAAACATGAAAAGACAGGTTCACCCAGGGGAGATGGTGTCTATGTAGGTAGATTTTTAGGATTTTTAGGATCTTTAGATACTTAGATGAAGTCAAAATTAAATATGGATGCTTTTAACTAGCTTTTTTCATCAAGAAGTCTATAAGATTCCTGTTGGGTTCACCAGAGAATGTATGTGGGCCAAAATGTGTCTCAACAACATGCACTCTTACTAATCCATTCAACTAGGGTATTCGATGAAATGAGTAGGAGAAAAAAACTCACTGACATATAAGGGGATAAAATTAAACGGGGTATAGTGAGCGCTAGATCTACATATCTAAAGGGAAGTAACCCTTACACTAGGTCAACCTAGGGTTTCCAAGGCCTATGGTCGAGATATAGGAAGGAACCCTACTAAGATATTGGTGGTTGGGTATGGAGATTTGTGGATCAACAATAAATAAAACTGAAATGAAATTAACTAAGGATATGATATCTAATAAGAATACTAAGTTAGCTAGCATCAACCATGTACAATACTAAACCAAAATAACACAATGAAGAAAAATAACTGAACTAATCTATGCAAAATGACAAAATAAGGGTTAAAGCACTCACCTTATACCTGTAGGGTAGTTGTTGATGCATCTATCTCCCCTGAGAAGTAGCACATAGAGAGAGTCACTATTAGGTAGAGTAGGGGAAGATCATTCTTTCCCTAAACTCACTATATGATGACCCAATAGTGCAAGAAAACATCCCATAAGAGAGGTGTCCAATCTAATCCAATAAAAATGCAAGATGAGCTAAAAGCAGGATGAGAAGATGCAAAGATGGTGCAATAGAGTAGAGAAAGCTACAGTTTGAATGTCTTATCTTTTTTTTCTTATGAGTTTCAAGTGAAATGAAGGTATATATAGGACGTAATCACATGTGGGTGATTGAAATCGGCCATGAGAAGATGTGACATTGAAAAAATCACCCATGGGTGATTGTGTCAGCCAAGGATATAAAAATAAGGTGATGTGTCATGAAAAGTAAAAATAATGTGTCATGAGTCATGAAAGAGGATGAACAAGATGTAAAATGGTAGAATGAAAGAAGAAGTCATGAATATGGTATGTATGAGACCTAGGAGGATAAGGATACCTAATTCAAACTAAGGCTAAGACCAAATAGTGACACTCTCTCTATGTACTATCTATAACCCATAATGGTTATGTGAACCATTCCCCATTCCCGACAGGTCCCTTAAGGCACCCACTTAGGAAATAGGTACATTAACAACCCTTATCTACACAAGGATGATATTAGTAATTTAGGGCTAATTAAAACTAGATCTTGAGTGATAGTTTCTTTCATTTTTTCAAATATGGTGTGCACTTCTTCTGTCCTTTCAAATTTCATGTCTTGATTCAATAGTGCTTTAAGTAGTTTAACTATCTTATAAAATCCTGAGATAAAATTTCCAATGAAGTTAATATTTTGGAAGAAATATATCAAGTATTTTCTACCACTGGGAAGGGAATATTCAAAATAGATTTGTTCTTATTAAGATCAATGGATATACCCTTCTGTAGACACTAAATAACTACTTTAGGTAGATTTCTAGGTCCTAGTCACATACTACTATTCATATGATTCCTAAGTGAGAAAACTAGAAATTGGCATTTTTATTTGCCATTTTTCTTGTGCTTCATGGATTCTTTTTTATCCCTTACACCCCACATCCTAGTCAATAATTCATTGTTTCATCTTGCATTACACTAGAAACTAATGCCCAGACCAAGACACTAGCGCCAAGCACCCCTGACCTCTTTTTACTTTGCTCGCCTCTTTTGGGCCTCTTTTATCTTTTGGGCATCTTGTTTTCTTATGGTTCGGCCTTTTAGTTTCCAATTGTGAAATTAAACCAAGGGAATCATATAATTATAAATCTATGTGACCATTATGAAGGACCGAGATCTAAGCATCTACTACTATCACCTAAGGTTACATCCAAAGGAATTTCAAGAGCATCACAACATCCATCTAGCTTCATTCAAAGGACAAGGGACTACATTCTTTTGCATAGACACATAGAAGGGGAAATTTCATTTTGACATCCACACATCTATCTACATTTCCACATCTAGTTATTGCTCACTATCAAGTGCATCTTACACAAGAGCCACCTAAGGAACAATTTTTGCACACACACATGAGAACTACATGGATTTTGAAATGTAGTGCAACACTCGATTGTAAGATCACTCAGTCAAGTAACCTCTGGGGTCATTTCAAATCCCCATTCGCATTCTTTTATTTTTAGGATTTGATGTGTTTTGGGTTTTTATAAGAGATCATTTGTTTTGCAGGTTACAGGCGAATTATGTGTGTATATTGCAACATGCAGGTGACAAAAAGTGAATGTTAGAAACATTGGTGCAACATAAGAAAAATTATTTTCTGAGGTTATGCACATTCATAGGTGCCCAAAATTATTTTATGGCGCCTATGCGTCCCTGGCCCAATCTAGGCATATATGTCAGTGATGCAATTTTCTAAGCATAGTTGTGAAAATTTCCTCCTATTTACCAGTTTTCCAGTATGGCACACTTCGGGATAAATTATGAAATCAACTAAGTCTTCTACTCTCCCTCTTGTAGTTAGGGTTTTGATTTTTATCTAGCTTACTGCTTAGGTCAGATCTGTACTTTATTGTAATTTTTATTACATGTGACTCTAAAATATCCTAGGGTTTATTCAAAAAAGTTATTTTTGTTAAATCACCTTCTCATAAATGATGTGTCCCAATATCTCACCTTTAGTAACACCAAAGATATAATTCTTTATATTTAGGGAGAATTATTTCCCATATCATCACTACATGACTGCACACAAGTATTTAACATGGTCAACACAATTCTTGGAGAAGACTATGAAGCCATCCATGTACACAATGATGCACTTTCTGATTAGGTACTTGAATGTAATTTCGATGGTGTGTTTAAAATGGGTGTCATCATTTATCAAGCTAAATGAAATTCATTTTTATGTGAATGTACCCCATTAGGTGGTGAAGGCCATTTTGATTCTATCTTCACATTGCACTATGACTTGATTATAGCCTCCATCCAATAAGGACATCATTTACACACTATTAACAATGTATAGAACCTCATCAAAGGTTGAAAATGGATACATGTATTTCTAGGACACCTCATTGATTGTGAAAGTCCAAAAAATGCAAATTTCTCTATTTTTCTTACAAACTGGGACAAGTTTTGTGACCATGTTGATTGGAAAATTAGAAATATAATTCTTGCACCAAACAATGTTTGTACTTCCTTCAATATTAGAGGGTCCAATAATGCATTGACGGTCCTCTTTCTCTGGAAAAATGGTTTTGTATTAGGATTTATCAAGATGGTGTACATCAAGATGGAGGGATTGAATATATTCAAGTCATTATAACTCCATGTGATGACATATTGGTAGAGATTAAGTGTGTGTACCAAGATCTATTTTTGTTATAGAGTGTAGGACTCTCCTAACAACATACCTTTTTTTATCATCACAACCTCTCAAGTTATGAGATGTATATTTTGCATTGTTATATGGGGACACATCCTTTCTTATTTTTCACTGTGATATTTTTCAAATAGCCATTATAAGGATATGGTGCCACTAGGCATGTTATTTGATTTGAGATTTTAAAGCTCAAAAATTAGAAAGGAAAACAAGGATATTCTATTCATAATTGAATTCCTAAAAAAAATCAATGTTGGCTAAGATAGATGGATTAGACACAAATTCTACTAAAGTTTGATTGAGATTTGAAAAGCACTTGAGATTTGAATTCTGAATTAGCTCCAAAATGGTGGTTGCGCAAAATAGCGCATATGTATCATTATTTTCACTGTGTGGTATGGATGAACTACTAAATGCAACAAGGTATTCAATCAAGCTCCATATATGACTACGATGTCTAGATAAGAACATGTCATGATAGGTGTAATGTCCAGTTAGAGAATTGGTGGAGATATTTACCTTACATGTGTAAGTTTTGTAGGTGCCTCTTTTCTATATTTATGTGTGCAAGAGTGCATGTTTCTACATTAAATTCCTTACATGTAATATTTTAGGCTCTTGATAGTCAATGGTTTTAGTGCTCGAGCCACATGTTTAGGTGATCACAAAACTATACTAAAAGTTTCTTCTAACACTTTTTTTACGCATTGTGAGTTATTGTGAATGCATGCATAGTATTTACGCAACATAAATTTATAAGGGATCGTGCGTTAGGTTTAAAATTTACCAACTTCAAAAAATAATTATAAGGTTGTAGACGATCAAAAATAATTTTGAATTATGTGCATATTATTCGGCAAGTTGGAAGGCCATGAAGCTAAGGGGTACCACAAAACTCTTAATATAACCATGCAATGAAGTGAGAGGTTTAAACAGAGAGGCTGCAATATTTTCAAGGCATGAATGGAAATGGATAAAATGGATATGAATGTCCATGAGATACTATGTAATTTATTACATGGGTCATGGGATAAATAAAATTATGGGAAACACTTGAGAGGCACTGAGAGGCACACAATTCACTACGTGAGTTATGGTGGGAAAAGATATTGTGTGGTGCTAAACGAATTGTTTTTGAAGGGTGTGGATGGTGGAAAAATCAAATGGGGTGAGATAATATACAACCAAAACATGTTAATTCACAAATACAAGGATTTACATCATGAGTAGAAACAAAGTTGAAGTGAAAATTCATACTACCATAAGGAATGCCAAGGGTTTGATGGTTTCACCTGTGAAATTAAGGGTGCATCGTAGACAAAACATAACTACATTTTATATATCTACAATGGTGTAAGATAAAGTACTTTAAAAAATAAAATTTACTTAATCTTATATATTTCACTTCATTATCTATAAATTAAATTATAACACAATTATAGCTACACACATATTATTTGTATATGTAAAACACTTTCCATATCTATATAATATAATAATATTCTTATATAGTTATGGGGAAAACATTGTTAATTTAAAAATAAATTCCTTACAATTGTTTTTTTTAAACTTGGCAACCTAAATATTCCAATATAGTATTTAATTGATATACAACAGGCATGTGTATATCAAGGCGCAACCCTAGAAGTATGTGACAATACAATTTCTCAACACATATTTCTAAGATTGAAATGATATAAAAATTATCAATAATCTATATGTTTAATACTCTATTTTTTATTTTTTAAATTGTATTATTAAGAAAATAAGATATATTAATAAAATATCCAACTTAAAGTCTTAAATATGACACCATAATGTGTCACTACTTTATTTTTATCGTGTTCCAACAACATTTAATCAAATGCAATATTCTCATATTAAAATATATATAGTATAATGAATTAATAAGTAAACACAACACTTTTTAATTTTTATTTGAAATAGATTTTATTATCTTTTGTGATGTAAATGTAACACTTCTTTACTTACATTCTAAATAAATTTACTATCTAGTATCAAGTAAATTCAATACTTATTTATTTGCATTCAAAATAGATTTGATTCATTAGCTATTACTAGCAATTGTATGTGCATTGTACAATGGAAACGTCGAAGGGGATATTTTGAAGGATTCATATTGAAAGGAGAGAAACATTGGAAGAGGAAGAGGGGTGAAGATGAAGGAGTTAGAGGGTGGAGAAGTGCGGAAGAAAACGAAAATAGAAAGTAAAGCCAATGTGAAACTCAAACGTCGAACAACATGACGACCTATATGGAAATACTTTAAATTAGACTAGGGGTGTTGTTCAAGATGATGCGAAAACAATATATAGATATATATGTGAATGTAAGGAGTGGTAGAAAAATATTACCAAAGTGAAAATTTGTTTGTAGATATATCCTTAGCATTTAGAAACTTGAAGATGTGAAGTGTAAGTAGCATTGAGAGGTGGCGACGTCATGTGAAGCTCTCCCCATCAAAGATTATGATGGCATCGTTTTTTGACAATCACCGACAAAAAAAGGGACATGTTTTGGTTTTTGTGGTTTTTGATTGGACAGGGGAAATTAATCACCTTCATGGGCCACACCTTTTCCATGGATGACATTATTCACCCCCAAGAAATATATTGTATATGAACTCAATTATATTGTAGAGATTTCACATGGACTATTTCAATCTCGCATGTATTACTTACGTGTGTGCAATTGGTGCTTCAGATGTGAATTTTCCCTTACTTTTATTGTGAATATGAATGTTAAATATGCAGAGGAATAAATTTTTATAGGTTGTGCTAGATTTAATTATCAAAATATAGGTTTTAATGCATAAATAAGTGAACATTTTAGAATGACAATATTTTGAAGGATTTGATCAATTCCAAGGATTGGAATGTGGTTATTGTGAAGATAGAGGTTGAAATACACAGCAAGGATACATTTTATTTGCTTTAGTTTTTAAAATGGAGGTTAAATGCATAGATAGGTCAAAGATTTTGTGTTTTACTTATTTACAAATTCTTGCAAGATTTTGTTTATTTCTGCTTAATTTTTTTTGTGAAAGCCACATGTGAGTAGGATTCAAAATATTGACATCCTGGATATGAAATCCAAAATTTAATTCTCACAAAAAATGTCCATATAAATCAATCAACTCTCTATTTTTTCTGCTAGCAGTTCTATTTTGTAAAATGCATAAGTTTTTTTTTATGCAGTGGATTTGGTCAAGGGGTTGGCCTCCCTATTCATTGTAGAGGATGGTGTCAAATTTATATTGAAACTAAGATCCAGGAAACTAAAGCTAATGTTGTGTGCACTGACACTTCCCTTTTTCAGCAACTGGCTTCAATTTGGGGACATTTTGAGTCACCGTAATCTCAACTACCTCACTAAGAAATACGAAAAAATATTCTTGCCAAATATTGGACAGAGGAATCCTATGGTGGTGTCATTTTTTGTTAATTATAAGAAAGCATAACATATTTTGGTGGGGGCTAGAGTTACAAATGAGTGTGACGGAGCCACATATTTTCAAACAAATATTTTTTTTGAAATACAATATTGGTTATGGAAAGCCTTATCTGTAGTAGAGAGGGGTGTATGAATTCATAGGAAAAGGACTCATAATGGCATCATTATACAAAACATTTTATGTCTGACCGTATTTAGATTTGGATCAATCATCTCCCTCCCTTATCCTTTTAGGTTATCGACCACATGTATTGTACTATTGTAACCAACATTGTGGTTTTGTTGACATGGAGGACGACTCACAGCATATCGTAGAACATTTACAGATGCGATGATACGACCTATCAAAATGAAACAATTTCCCTCCCCTTTATATTATTTGGAGAAGGTCGTGTATATCCCTAAACAAACGTACACAATTTTCATGAGGAAGTGTGAATCTTTCTGGAATTTGGTGGATGAAATGATAGATGAGAATTTGAAGGACGAGTCGCTAATCAAGGTGATTAGAATGGCTCTTTAAGGAAGAAAAAATATAGTCTGTGTCTAAAATCACTAAAGGAAGGTCAATACCTATGCGGGGTGGCTTCTCGCGCAGAGCACACACATCACGAAAAAAATTTCAGAATGCCCACGCCATATGAATAAGAAAGCTATGATTTCGATGACATCGACTACAGAAGAGAATATTGATCTCACTGTAGAATAATTAACAAAGGGATTATGTTTGTCTTGTTCCTGTCGGCAAACAATTTCTATATAAGATCATTAACAGTTCCTAAGCTTTTAATTTCAGAAGAGTCTAAAATATTCATGAGATGGTGAAATATGATTTACTAATTTTATATATTGAAATGTATTATGTGACCAAATGGAATTGGTTAGGTAGATTGGCCATAAATATCTTTAAACATCCTAGTGAGCCATTTCACTACTATATTCAAGGAATGATATAACATATGCAAATTGTTGATCTCGTAAAAATCACTATCATTAAGAACAACAAATGATAATTGTGATTTTAATATATATTAATATTTATTTTAATAAATACTTGATGAGGCAATGAACCCATTAAAATATGACGCCCAAGTCGATAATTCACCGGAAGGCATTCTCTATGAGAAAGCCCCTGCTGGAAACTGTCAAACTCTGACAACTCTTCCTAGATTAAACATTCCATCTTTCTATTCCACCTGCTATTTATGCTTTTTTCTACTTTCCCTATCAACATATTTCATTTTCACAGCATGTGGGCTCAGTCGACATGTCCACTCAAACTTTTCACCGTCATTTCAATCAGATTTCACTATAGCAGTGGCCGCCTTACAAGAAAAACATACATTGCATGGTGGAAATATCTCTGAAAATATCTATAATTTATTTCTATATATTTTCCTTGCCATAGAATGATGTTCCCTACAACCAAAAGTGATAAAATTCCTCTTTCTCATTGAATTTCAATATGAGCTAGTAACTTATTTGTGGCGGTGTGAACGTTGTTCTTCCTGATTCGACCAATGATCTATTTCCCCCTCCTTATTGCTTTGTAAAGAGCACGACGACAAGGGTGTTGATGGAGTTAATAAGAAATTTCACAGCCTATCTATTGGAGGGGATTAGGGTTTGCATCTTGTGGAAGAGGATTCTTACAGCAAGAAAAATAGAACTTCTAAATGGTGCGTGATAATTCTATTGGGTGAAATCAGTGTGTATGTCAAAACTTTATTCTGCTTCTTATTCTGAGGTTTCTAAGATCGAGTTTAGGAGTTGTTCCATTTGTTCCATCCGATTCAGAAATAAACTTTAGCTATACAAGTGGGTTGTCGTGTGGATACTTTAAATAAACCATATTAATTTAATTAAACCATGGCTAAAAAGATATGAGATCGAAGATGATTTTAGTAATCCATATATCAATCAGAACTCCATTTCCTACACATACAATATTTCTTGTAAATATCATTCAATACCCAATTGATTTGTCATTTATATTTTGTCAATCATCCCTGTATCAAATTAGTTTAAACAGATGCCTCAAATCTAGATAAGAAACATGCAAGTATGTAGATAATGTAAAGGGATAGTTTAGATATTTCAAGGGGTTAACCATTTGTTTGAATCCATTCATTTAAATATGCCAGTTAAGTGATATGTGCACCATTTGGAATTGGCTGCTGAAAAGTTAATAAAATTAAATCATTCACATGACTTATGAAGAAAGAAATAGCTTTCCTTTATTTTAATTTAATAAGAGAGTTGAAACTATTTGTTATATATATGTTATTAATTTAATTTTTACAATACAATTGTAAAAATTGTATATATATATTCAACAAATCTATTCTAATGTTATGTAAAGGGGAGTATACGTTAGCTAATTTTGTGTAACATGTACAACAAATTATTATTTTGGAAACAAATTAAATATACTATAAATAGATTTACAAAGAACTCATAATACAATATTAAATTAGTTCACAACATTCCCAAAAATGAAGTTAATGAGATGTGCACAAATGACAAATAGATGGTGAGAAAAAAAGATAATAGAAACCTTAAATAATAAACTAAGGTTGCAGTCATTTGTCAACGTGCTCGTGAATTTTATTTTCCATTGTGGTATTATTTTGAGGAGCAAAATTATAGAGTTTTAGAGTGTCCAAGGGAAGAGTGGTGACAAAATACATGAATATTTTTTATCAAACGGAATATAAAAATGGGTATTATCTAATGTACATCCTCTTAATAAGATTTATATATTTATTGAATTTTCTTCAGTTTGTCAGTGCACCGGTTGGTAGACTTGCATGTCACTCCTATATTTATGTAATTTAGGTGCATGTCCAACGATTTCCATGTATCTGCAAGAAAAAGAGAAAAGATAAACTTGTGCTCAATATCGCGTTCTAACCATCTCCATAAGGTGTAACTATATGAATATATCGAGATTTCATTCTATTAGACTTTTAGATTTGTTGCATCTGGATAACACTACCAATTAGTCTCACTAATGCACATATTGATAGACGTGTATGTCCCTCCTACATTTATGTCCAAACAAGTATAGCTGCATGTCCAAATATTTAAAAGAAGCACTTTTGCTCAATATCCCTTCCTCCCCAACGCCATAACATGTAACTATATGAGTATATCGAAATTTCCTTTTGCTGAAGTTTTTTAGATTTGTTACATCTTGATTACACTACCAAAAAAGTTTTGTATCACTTCTACACACAATTGAATATACACGAAAAAATATATTTATGTCACATCCAGAGTTTCTTGCACCTCAAGTGCAATTGCTAGTATAACCATTGATATATACATAATTAGTATCTCAATTTAACTCACAAAGTCCAGCTATTAAATTACATTTCAACGTTTGAGTGTTAGTCCGTTCATGGCTACAAATGCACATTTGCATGCACACAAAGACACATGCATGTGTGCACACAAAGACATGCGTGTGCACGTAAAAATGAGAGGGTCGGCTGAACAATGTCACAGAACAAAAACTTGGTTTAATATATTGACAACTATTTTTCCTTTCCAACCCGTAACGTCCTTTACAAAAATAATAGCACTCAGAAAGGAAGTGTGCAGGGTCTTTTTTTGGATCTCGACGGCCTCCGAGCAAACATTTTCCATCATTTGTCAGCCAATTTTTGAAGGTCAAGAGACTCTGCAGATGGTTAATTATTGAGTAATTTTTGTGTTGGCTTTGCGAGATCATTTTTTGGGGGTGCTCGGAATTGAACTGCAGACCCCAGGCAGGTTTTAAGAAGATGCTAAATTTGGTTGTAAATATGGAGGAGCATGACGACTTTGATTTGGGCAATGAAATTTCTGTCTAGCAAGCGATTCCCAAGAACAACGGCAAGGTGATTCTTGATCATTTCAAATGCTTCAGGGGAATGCTCTCTTTCAAGCTTACGGTCTTGTTTAGGCCATGTATCAACTTTACCAGTAACAGGATCAACTTGTGAAACACTCAATATCAACGAAATCCCAGAGTCCATGAATTTCAAGTCCATTTCGCCTCAGTGCAGCCTTCAACTCTCCAATCCTCCTAAACTCCAACAAAAGTGAAAGTCAAATTTCTCAATATCAAAACAGGGAATAGAATTCAAAGGAAAACAAAGAGTTGCCTCGTGAAACTCCTTTCATCCGATTTCAACGCATCCGCTCCGTGTATCCTACGTGAACCTCAATCCAATTGTATCCCCAAAATTCTGTGTCTCAAGTTCCGCTGAGGAGGAGCAACAAGGACATGTACTTCTGTCAAAAGCTCGGCAACGTGAAAAGATGCCAATGCTGTTGCCCGGGAGGCTTCCCCGGAGGTGCTCGATTTGATTTCTCTGAAGAATGGCCTGGAAACGGAACTTGCAGCCCTGTGGAATCGATATCTGGACTGGTTGTACCAGCACAAAGAGCTTGGATTGTATGTCGATGTCAGTCGAAACGGATTTACAATTTGTCGAGGATATAGTAACTAATACAATTAATCCATTATTAACTGCAATGCCCTTGATGAAAACATTTGAGCTCATTTATCCTATTTATCCCTTTTTCCCATATTATTTTCTCCTAAATTTCTCCCATCAATATCCATGAGTGCCTCCATATTTGGCCTCCTCTTAGACATCTTTGATATAACAATAACCCCCCTCCACTATCCTCGTAGAAGGACTCAACCTCATATCCAAAAAATATGTGGACACTATTTGGTATTGGGATCTATCATCATCACATCCTAACCATAATAGTCTTAGGAGTGCATCAAATCATTGAAAAGAAAAATAGTAAAAGATATCAAAGAATATACTTCCTCCCTGACATCATTATGTTGTTGGTGCCCACGATTTTTCATCATATTTCTCAAGTGGTTTGAAATCACTAATTTCACCATGCTTGAAGCCCTGCAATAAAAACTCACAGAGTTACCTGCAGGAAATCTACTAATAACCTTGTGCTTCGGCCCCAACATAAATTCTAATATTAGCTTCCTCATACATTATCTACACTAGAAATGAAGAGAGAAATATATAGCTAAGTGGTCATATGTATGACGTATAACACACGGAAAAGGGATTTCAGGATTGAGTATGCTTCCAACGAACATATTCCAATTCTATTTCCTCTTTCAAACATTATTTCAAATCGATATCAATGAAAATTATATTGTCCTAGAAGACACTTCAAATAATTATCATCCACCTCAAGAAAATGTTCAATGTTGTTTATAATTTACTTAAAAACATATTCATTCCATAACTCTAATGAAAAACATGGTAGCTTTAGCTAAACACATTGTGTCGATGACCTCTCGACCCAAGGATTGAATCCCAACACTCACTTATTTAATGATAAAGGAATAGACCCTAAAACCATTTCGTATCTAAAATTTTCTTAACGTCATTTGTAGATTTGAAAATGAAAGCAATCCAACTCCTTACAAATAAATGGTATACATGAGTGTATCCTATCACAACATGCTAGTATTATGTCACAACATGGAAAGGTGAGAAGCTTTCGTGAACCCCAAAAAGAGGGTTAATAAAAGGGTAGAAATCCCAACCATCCACAAAAATATCATCATACCTTCACATGGATTATATAAATAATCCACCCATTCTTATTCCCTCTCGCGGGTATCGAAGACTCGCATGTCCTCCGATAACATAAAAAATAGCACTCAAATCACATACAACGCTAAAAATAAAATGAAAAAGTTGTAGGATGAAAAGTTCTTAGGCGAAATGTGAAGTGTGAGGCGGAATTCGGATCTTGTTCCTCCTGCTCCTACATGTTCGTACCTGTCCGCTCCATTTCCATCTTTATAAATTTATTTTCTATTCTTAGATACCCATATAAACAGAACATAACATCGGGAATATGAACAGAACAAAATCAAGTAGATTCGTCCGACAACAGAAGGGAAAAAAACCCCCAAACATACACCCCATCGTCAGGGGAACTTGTATAATTTTTTGAGTTAAAAGGTAGATTTATATAGGTGGGTTAGATACCAAATATTTATTGGACTGTCTCACATAATAAAACTGAGCACTTACATTCATCTAAAAAAGTATATATACTTTTTAATGAACTCTGGAATGTGGTCTGTTTTGGGAAAACTCCAGGCTTAATGTCATGAAAGAGTTATCAGGTCATAATTTTGCTTTATTATTCCTCTACTTTGAAAATCAATCTGCATATTGTTTTGAGGTATTATGTGGGCTACTGCCTGTGGGTTTTAACCTTTTTCTCACAAGATTTTCTCTTGAGAAATATATAATGCGGACCTCGTCATTATTTGATTGTATCCCGTATTCATCACACAACCATCATAGTGTCCCCAGATTTCACCCTGAAATCTAGAACTACCCATTTGAAAAAAAAATCATTCTTTTTTAAAATAACGAGTCTTTTTGTGTTTTTATTGCCAGAAGATGTCTGTATTATGTTAGGATATTCCTAGTGTATCATATGAGCCAATTTTGACAAATACCTAGATGCCGAAACTCATTTTATCCCTCCGCCAAGTTTTGTCTGCAAATTTTTTTTATTTAATTATTTATTAAATAAATAGTGCCCCATTTGAAGTAAATTGTGCTCCAGTTGAACCCTGTTGAAGTTTTGCATGCCAGTATTCACATATATCAATAGGGATTTCATCTGAAATGAATCCTGAGTTTTGTCTGCAACTTCTAGAAATGTTTTTGCGCTTTTATTTATTTCTTTTACGTTTTTCTTCGGTTTTCTCCTCAGTTTCTTTGTGAAATTATGCTAGGTCAATTCTTTCGCCAGTATAGTCTGTTTAATTGCCAAAAGCATCTGGAGATCATCTACCAACACAACACAAGAAGGAATCAGCCTCAAAATGCAAGCTTCTAACAAAAAATGATGAAGTCATGCACAAAAAGCCTCTCCCAGGCAAGTCGCACTTTTTGGGAATGAATAGGTTTAAGCAGCAGTGGGATTTTTGGTAGCAGGAGGTAGGTGGCAATTTTTTACCTGTCTTGTAGGGTGAAAATTCCCATGAAGTCAAAAGCACTTAAGCTGCGATAGGAAAATTATAGGTGGCAGGAAGACGGGAATTTATTACCTACTTTGCAGGGTAAAAATTCCTATTATAAAATAAAGAAAAAATCACTTAAAGCACCGATGAAAATTTTCCGCCTACCTAGCAGGCTAACTTTTCCCATCAGAAAGTTTTATTCACCCAAACAAGTCACACTTTTTCAAAGGAGGCTAATTTTAATACAAGTCACACTTTTTGGAAGGTCACTTAAGCTGCAATGGGAAAATTAGAAGCAATAGGCAAATGAGAATTTTTTACCTGCCTTACAGGATAAAAATTCTCATGATGAAAGGTAAATCACTTAAGTGGAAGAAGAGATTTTTAGAGCTGCAGTGCAGGGTGAAAATTATCACCAGAATAATATTTATTAAATTTAGAATTCACCCATGTCAAAAAATGCGACCCATTTGGTGATTAAACAATGATATTAATTGGTATTTATTAATAGCTTTTCTGCCTAATTTTGGCTCCACAAATGAATAAAAATTCAATGCATGAAGGCTAGTCAAAGAGAGCTGAAGGTGACATGCTAAAAATAAATAAATTAAATTTATTTAATGGCAACCAACAGCATGCAAAAATAGGCACCCAACTTGGGTGAATAAACATCATTGTTTATTAATTAATTCCCAGGAATAGGGTGGAAAATTATTAGAAATAGAATGCGGAGGGTTATATAAGCATGGGATGCCATAGTGAATATGTAATTAATTATTTTTGCAAAGGATTGCATCCTGGACAATTTTGGTGCCCAAGGAAGGAGGATTTTTGCATCAAAAAGTGTTTTTCATTGCCGGAAAGCTTCAAAGTTTGGCGCCTAGGGTTAGAGGAGCTTGATTTAAGCCTTGTTAATTATCTACATGTTGGTGTAAGTGCCCAAGTGAAGTTGAAAATATTTATGTTTGCTTTGCATACAAGCAAAGCCTCAAATTTTAGGGTTGCGGGCTTTATATGCAGATTTTTGTGGTAAAAATCAAGTGTTCATGCTCTGGATTCCATCTTTGTTTGAATTAATTGCAGGTATTCATTACAGGGGCTTATATAAGTGAAATGAAATTCAAATCAATGTCAGTTACATTGAATATATCTTTTGAATCTGAAGAAATTACTAAATCTACACCAAATTGTAAAGAATTCCGACAAGATCAAAAGGAAAAGAATTCAGACAAAGGTTCCTCATATAAAGATTACTTTGGCCATGATAAAGTAGGATGGAAGAGAAGGATCAGCGGAATCATGCATTACTTCTAGATTTTCTGATATCAATGACATGGATTTAGGCCCCGAACCCCTCTCCAAATTGATTGACAGATCCAGGGCTGGAAAGACGTCTCTTATGTGGGCAATAAAAAATAGTGGAATTATTCGAGCTTCAACATTCCCACTCATAGCTCAGTTACCTGAATTTTTCTTGGAGTGTGCAAGGTCATACCATCTCCTATCCAGAACAATTCGGGATGCTGCGGGAAAGATGATAATAAGGCTGGATGCATAATTTATCAATTATTGTCTGAAGATTCATACATGAACAGTGGTGACTACGATTAACATCCTGGACGCTGCTAACACATGGGAGAAGCACAAAACAGGCTGTGTGGGCATAATGAATAACAAATATATGAAGAAGACCAGGTCTCCATCAAAGTTCCCGAGGGCTCTTCCACGATCCAATTTGGTGTAGGAAGTGGATGATATTACCAAATTGCTATGTGGGATAAATGGAGAAGCCAACACTCACAACTTCCGCTCATGGATGTATGCCTTCATTAAAACCATTGAGATCAACAAAGCTGATTCAATAATTAATTAGGCAGAGATCATCAGTGATAACATCGGTGAGCAGATCTGAAGTGTGAAGTGGACATATAGCTTCAAGATGACTTCATACCTGGTATACGCAACATCTTCACAGGGTATAATTTCCAAGCTGGATAGACGAGGCATACTCTCGAAGGATCCAATTTTTGAGTGCTACCTGCAGTTGATAGTTCTTGAATGTTATACAGATTACAAGGTGATCAATGATGGATTCTTCTACAGATTCATTTGCAAATTGAACAGTTATCTGAAGACCAACAGGGTGAGCAAAGAAGCTTAAGAAGTTGTATCCTAGCATGGTTGTATCTTCATCTAGTTTGAAAACTTCACATACCTCAAGGTAACCAGATTTTTGGGAGAACCAGTCAAGTTGCCAACATATCCAAGAAACAAGTGGGTCATCATGGAGTTGTGCTAAGAAGCTCGTGGAGATGTATGACCTACAATCAAAGCAGCACAAGTATACAAGTTCCTTTCCGATCACAGTAGGCTATTACAACTGCCAAAGCATCCACAAGGCCAGAGGAATCGAAGCTGAAATGTTTTATGAGTATGAGCATGAGTTCTTCCCAACACGACTGAACTTTGATCCATATGGGGTAGTAAAGAAGACAATCTCCCAAGAGTACTCACATGTGCCTTCATTAGAAGACTTTTGGATGAAGTGCAAAAATGAGTACGAAGTCAGAAAGAAAGACTTCAACTGGTTATCGACGCAATAAGTTTTTGATTATGGATTAGCTCAGATACCTGTATATATCACAGATGATGGGAATGTGTTACTTGACACTTATCATCAGATGGGAGGTGATAGAGTTTCTCTTCAAGTAAACATTGGTGGCTGCCACATGATCGAGGAAAGATCTGTCATGGTTCTAGTCAACGCCTCAAACTGGTTGGTGACAAAGGGGTATTGCCTTGATGAAGCTTTGATGAATCATATCATAGGAAACCTTAGCACAAGAGACTCCATCAAATGAAAGCACCAAGGTGAAAGCAGTAGAAGGCCTGAAAAGCTTAAAGTGCACAAAAAGTCTCAGACACAGGAAAAGGACACTTCTACAGCTATGGTGCTAGTTCCAACTTCTCCAATGTCAACTCACAACACTTCACCTTCCTTTTAACCTCAAGGAGATCTTGTCATTCCTTCATTGAATCCAACAACGTTTGTGTTTTCTCCTCAGCCACTCCGATCTTCACCTCTTCATGATGAAAATCTAAAATTGAAGATGATAGATTTTGAAAGGGCATTCTCTTTGGACAATTCAGAAGATGACAGTCATGACACTGTAACAAACTCGGATGGAGAGGAACCAAGACACAAGATGGTGGTGCATTCAATTACTTCTCATTCTCTGATAAGTAATTTCTCAAAGTGGTTGGCTTCACAGTCAATCCTAAAAGCTAAAGAGGAGATCAACTTAGAGGAACATGACTTGCAGCTGCTCCTGAGTTTGGGTAGAAAAGATAGAAAACCTAAAGTTTCTAAGGTGACTTCTAGGTTAATTATTGAAGAATCGGGGAAAATTTTTGCTGAGGTATCAGTTCCAGCAGAGGGAAAGAAGAAAGGAAAACTTACAGTAGCAGATATTTAGTAACCAAGGTGCCAATAGGTCAAACTACCACCGAAGGATTAAAGCAAGACACACAGACACTAATAAATGCTTTATTCCTTAATCTTGACAAAGAGAAGGCATTAAAATATGAAATTCAAAAACAAGTTTCCCAGTTTTGCGAGATCATTGCTAAGGTTGCCAAACCTTTCTCTCGGCCAATTTCAACACATGAGCAGTTGAGTGATCATCTGATGCAGGAAGTGGAAAATGTAGGTAACCAAGTTAGAGCTATCGACGAATGTAAGATCCTAATCATTTGACAAGATTCTGTACAACTCAGGGAGGTTCTAGTTCATCTAAAGGTTATGAAGGATGCATTAGGTAAGTTGAAGCAACTGGTGACAAGCATGGTAGATATGAATACAGTGGCTGAAAGTAACTTGGGCAATTTGGTTGAGATAAATAAGTTGCCGAAGGAGGTTTTGATTGCAGAACAAATTGTTGCTGATGGATCGGTTGAAAAGGGGAAGCAACTTGAATTCATAGTCTCTTTCTGCTTAGAGATCTTCAAAATTATGCTGAAAATAATGCGGGTGCTCGAAGGTATGGCATCGTCATTGTCAAGCAATGTAATTGCTTTCACCAATGAGGAAGTGGTTGGGAATGTTTCTTCGTAGAAAAGGACCATTCCCAAAAAAGTTCCTGATTCCCTGGAAGGCTCTCTTCTGTTGATTCAAGAGAGGATTGATGAAGTTGTTAGGCCTTTCACGATGAATTCAATCAATAAGTTGGTAACACTACAATCAGACATTAAGAAGTTCGGGCCTAGTTTGAAGGAGGTGGAAGCGAGCATCGAAGTTTTGAGTGAAGGATTGTTGCAATTCAGGACAGAGAAAGAAGTTGTGGCTAAAGTGGATGGGAAATTGCTGAACTATATGTTCGAAAAGTATATTTAGTATCAAAACAAAAAGAAAGTGTAGGAGTTACAACTGACAGATCTTCCTTCTTCTTTTCTTTCTTCTCTTATTTCTTATGTCCCCAGATGTAATTGTAAACTTAAAAATTATTTGTTTGAAAACCATTACTTTAAGTTATTTGGAATGATTCTTTGAGTTAAGTGATAGATGTGCACAATTTTGACTTGAACTCATGATGCATGTCACTAAGAGAGGAAATAAGGGAAAATGATTTCTATATTGTCTCTTTACTTCTTGTTTATGATCTAGTTCAGTTATAGTCTCCCATTTGTAATTTCCCCTCTACGTGTTATAAGTCGAGGAAAAACCTACGGGTTAAAGGATCGGAATTCGTAATCAACATTCTTGTGTTCCAGACTTTGAGCTGAAACCCCTGATTTTTGCAAGCAGAGGAATATAGAAGAGATTTTCGGAGAAATTTGTGTCAACGGTGCATTTTGCTTCTTACTTTCTTTCTAGATCTGTTCATAAACTTTGTGTTATTTTAGATCTAGATCTGAAAGTTTCCTTTGCTTTGAATTCTGTGCTTAACAATATATTTGTTTTAAATCTATTTGCATGTAATCAACTCTGTAAACTATTGCTTGGGTTGCACATCCTTTTTTCTTTCTTCTGTTTCCTATTATTTTCCTCTTCTGCAGATTTTTCCTTTCTTTTATAGCTGCTTAATTGTTGTAGAACCGTATAGCTATGGTTCATGAGTTACACGGTTAAATTATTACCCAAAAATAGATATTAGGACATATAAACTGACAAAATATTACATGGGAGCCTCACTGGTAAATAAGGGATATTTATCTCATGACTGCCTAGGTTTTCAGCTGTGCAAAAAATCTAGCCAACACATCCCAAGTGCCTGCCAGAGTTATGGTCCAAAATATTTTATTAATGGGTTTTATGGATTAAGGTAATAGGTGTATTATGTATTTTCTCTTTAGTAGGCATATGTGGATTATCTGTATAGGGTTTTGTGAAAAAAAATGTGTTTTCCCCCACTTTGTAGCTATAATTATTTATCTTTCAAAGATGAAATTTATCAAGCTGATAAAGTTACCACAAAATGATAGATCTTTAGTGCCTCTATATTACCTCATACTAGGGAGATGAACAAACCAATGTGTTTTCTAAAAGTATTATCGGAAATTATTTTAGTTGCAGTCTATCATTGTTATAACAAGACACACCAAGTATATAATTTGTTAAGGTGAAGATAAGAATAGGAAGTACTATTAGTTCAATGAAACTTACACATTATAAATATCTAGAGAAAGAGGATTCAAGCATTTTATGCATTCAGAGTTTCCATATATAGAATTTAAATCAATGTATTCATTATAGTGTTTTCATTATATGGGTAGACACCTATAACATGCACCAAGAAAATATATTTCTAAGCACCGATAAATTATATGTCAAGATGCTTATAGATAGGTTTCACTAGCAAAAAAACATAACATTTTGCCTTCTATTCAATATTGTGAAATCAACCCACAATAAAGTGATAATGATAATAGCCTTTCCTTTGTTTTATAGTTGAAATTGAAGAATGTGCCATCCACAACTGAGTGGTAGATAAAAACAATAATTCGGTCATGTAGCATTGTAGAAATCATTGTTGATTTTTATATACAGTTCATAGATGACACCATTTTCTTGCACTACTTGGTAGGTGACTTTGTTGATGGATGGGCTCAAAGTAACCATCTCGGTACTGACCTTTTCATTTTACATTTCACCTAGTAAAAACTTGAAGAACTTGCCCACATGCTAACATAGGTCTCACTCGCAATTAAAGATAGACAACAAATATTTCACAATGAATTTTACGAGCAGTTCCCACTCTAATAATTACAATTACAATTACTATAATTTTCTAGTACAATTACAATGTTTCATTGCCCCCTCTTGTAGTGACTATTGTTGCTCTAATAACATCATATACTTTCTCCCCGTGGAAGAGAAATTGCTAGTTTATCTTATATTGAATCTAATTACGCCAGAGCCATGGTACCGTGTGGTTTAAGCTCCTCGACATCGTCGTCGAGCTTCACCATTTTCCCAGCACATGGCCTCCTCTGAAGGCATGATTACTGCTCAGTCAAGCAGCTCAAGCACGTTGACGATGCAAAGGAGCTTGACCTGCTTAGTTATGTCGACTGTATTCTGCACCTTTCCTATGATATAAGTTTTGTTTTTCATTAGAGACAATAAAATCTACTCAAATTAGAGGTATGCCGATCAGCCACCATACAAATATAGATACACCCCTTCGGCCATGTCTGTTGTCATAGATTCCTAAAATGATGGCCTAAATATTTGAAAAATAAAATGAATCATCCTGAAGCGATTGAACGCACAAGAACTGCAACAATGGCTGCCTTTACCTGCCCTCTTCGCAGTGATGCCGTATTCCTCCTGTATTTATTATCTCCATAACAATTATTTTATTAGTAGAAAACAAATGTTGACCTAAATGGTGGCCACATTTTCTCAATAAATTTTTCCCTGCTTCATGTAATGACGCCTAATATTTCAACCCTAAAATGTGGAGCACAAGTGTTTTGTTTTTCCGTCCTTCAAATTGCTTGTATGAACACAAACTAACAGACAATATAATTTAAAGGCCAATAGATATGCAGGAAAAGGAATGCTATCATCCTTGAAGGAGAAAGAGGTCATGTGTGTTTTGATAGGGATGTAGTTTAGAGTGGGTTGTGCCCTTATTTTTATGAGAACATACTCCCTTACGATGAATACAATATATGAAACAAGCAAATCACGATTTACGCATGCTCTTCATATCTTTTCATGTTCTGGGGATTCCTCTCTCTTCGCCCCTAAAAATGATTTTGAAATGAAATATGTACCCTCTCACTTTTTGAATCTTTTCAATCATTCACAATATCCACAGTCCCCATACATTTTTCTCCATTTCAATACAACTAATCAAGCTAACAAGGCATGTGATGGAAAGACAAACAAATGTTTCTCAAAATTTCTCAATGGATTGGATTTCATCATTTCATGGACTGCAATCATAGTTAGGTATGAATAAAATAAGGTTTTCAATTTATAGTGGATTTAGTCGGCATTTATAAATTCAAATTCATCTACTTTTGCCAGTAAATAGCATGGATTTTCATCTAAAACCAATTGATTTACAAAAAAAATTGTCAACTGTTGTAATGTTCATTACCATAACTTTTATGTATGCAAAAAAACTAAGCATACAAAGGGGTTCATGAGTGTTAGAAAAATACTTTAATTTTGTCCCCGCTTTAGTTTTTGGAAAAATTTTTAAAACAAAAAAAAGCAAGTCACTTTTCATGCATAGGTTATTTTTAAATAGATGTTCCTAGTTTTAGGAAAAGCTAATAAAGCAAATAAATCAAAAGATTTTTATTGCACAAAAGAATGTGGTGATTTTAGGAGAGTGGAGTGTTTTATTTTTAGATGAAAGCCATCTATTTATTAGAGGAAATTGTAAGTGTTTTGATATAACACATTCATAAAGATTGTATTAAGTTGAAGCTCTAACAAGGAAGAAGAAATATATGCACAAAAGTGTTGATATGAGTTTGCAATAATCTGTTTTAATTTGCAATTCTTTATTTTATTTATGTTAGTTGTTATTTTATGTGCCTAATTTCTATAAATTTGTATCAGAACAAGGTTTTTTTTCAGCAGGTTTCTAATTAACAACAAGTTATGGCTTCTATATCTAGTCTACAGACACCACAATTTACAGGAAAGAATTACAAGTATTGGTCATTAACTATGAAGACACTATTCATATCCCAAGATGTGTGGGAAATCGTAGAGAATGGGTACACATAGGTCATAGATGCAACAACCTATAATGCACTCTCATAGGTAGAGAAAGACACTTTGAAGGAATTAAGAAAGAAAGACAGAAAATCTCTTTCTTTCATTCATCAAGCCATGCATGAAAGCATCCTACCCAGAATGGCAGCATCTAGTAAAGCACAAATTGTGTGGGAAACTCTCTAGGTTGCGTATCAAGGTAAAGAGAAAGTAAAACTACTAAGCTACAGTTACTTCGTAGAGATTTTGAAAATATGTCAATGAAAGATTTAGATTCCTTAGAAGTTATTTACTTTTGTACTTGGTTTATTCAATCAAATAAAATCTCATGGTGAAACTATTGAGGATAGAAAGATTATTGAAAAATTACTTAGAAGTTTTCTTGCAAAATTTGATCCTTTGGTAGTTACTATTGAAGAAACTAAGGATCTAAATTAGTTTTTAATTGATGAGTTGTATGCATCACTAATAAATCATGAATAGAGGTTGAATAGATCACATGTAGTTATAGATCAAGATTTTTCATCACAAGTATCAGGAACTCATGGAAGAGGAAGAGAAAATTTCATCTCTATAGGTAGAGGAAGAAGTTCATCTAGAGGAGGCAACATCGGTCCATAAAACTCAAGTGGAAGAGGACATAGTTAAGAGCACAATCATAATCATTTTTCAAGTCAGAGAGAGGATAAATCACATGTGCAGTGTCACTATTGCAAGAGATATGGGCATTATGCTTTTGAATGCAAGAAAAATCAGTATGATAAAAATAAACAGAATCAAAATCAGGTTGGGAGCTCTACTTTAAGCTGCATGTTTATTACATGCACAAAGATTGCTGAAGCATCACCTATTAAGTGTAATATATCACAAGAGAGTCCTAGTGATGTATGGTATTTGGATTTTGGTTGTAGTAATCACATGTCATGTAACTTTGATTTATTTTCTAATTTGGATGAGTCAGTAAAGACAGAAATTACCCTTGGGAATAATAATAAAGTGACTATAAAAGGAAAAGGAACAATCACATTCTAACTAAAAAGGGGGAGCAAAATATTATACAGGATGTTTATTATGTTGCAGGTTTGAAGCATAATCTTATGAGCATTGGTCAATTAGTACAAAAGGGATACAAAGTTTACATTGAAGACAATGAATGTGTGACCATGGATAAAGCTTCAAGTACCTAGGTGATTGCTAAAGTGAAGATGACAAGCAACAGAATGTTTCCTTTGAAGATTATACCAACCACATCCGGAGTTCATACTACAAATCAATCTGGAGCTAAGGAGATTGAATCATATTTTCAATCAGTTGAAAAAGATGAATCATGGCTATGACATCTCAGGTTTGGTCATGTAAAATTTAGTGGTTTGAATTTATTACACAGAAAAAATATGGTGAAAGGCTTGCCTTTGATTCAAAAACTAGATAGAGTTTGTGACGATTGTATTTTGGGGAAGAAACACAGAGAGTCCTTCCCATTTTTCAAAACAAAAAGAATAAGTGCACCACTTAAAATTTTTCATTCAAATTTATGCGGACCAATGAAAACAACTTCTATTGGAGGTTGCTCATATTTTATGACATTCATTGATGACTATACAAGGAAGACATGGGTGTACTTTTTGAGACACAAATCAAATGCTTTTGATATATTTCAATAGTTCAAGGATTTAGTGGAAAAGTGAATTGGGTACTACATCAAAGTTCTGAGGACAGATAGAGGAGGTGAGTATATTTCCAATGCTTTTATGAATTTTTACAAATATCATGGTATACGCAAGAATTTTACTACCAAGTATACACCACAACAAAATGGTGTGGCAGAGAGGAAAAATATAACCATCATGGAGATGGCGAGAAGTATGATGAAGGCAAAACATCTTTCAAATGAGTATTGGGAAGAAGTGGTAACAACTGTTGTGTACATCATAAACAAGTGGCCAATGAAAATTGTTCGAAACATAGTTCCTTAACAAGCTTCGAATAAGAGGAAACACAATGTTTCTCATTTTAGAATCTTCAGTTGTGTGGCATACACACATGTGCCTAATGATCTAAGGAATAAGTTAGACAATAAAGGAGAAAAGTGTGTATTTGTTGGATATTCAGAGAATAAAAAAGATTACAAGTTGTTTAATCCAGTTACCAAAAAGGCCATAATCGACAGAGATGTAAAGTTTGTTAAAAATGAGGCATGGGATGGAAGTATTCAAAAATTAGTCAGTGTAGCAGCAGATATTCCTCATGATTATATGACAGATGAAAGCATAGAATAAAAAGGTATTATATCTTCTTCGAATCTTGGACATGCACCAAAATTCGTAGCACAAGATACACCTTGATCTACATCTAGGAGGTATCTAAGATTTCAATCATCTTCAGCCATCCAACAAACACCACAGAGAACATTAGAAGAAACTCCTTCAGTACAAAACAATCCACCATCAGATGGCCCTTTGGAACGGAAAACAAGGACTGTTAGTGAGTTTTATAATGTTAATACAACTAATGCTTTTTCAGTTTTGAATTTTTTTCTCAAGCTGTAGATCCAGTATACTTTTAAGAGGCTATTAAAAATTAATTTTAGGTTCAAGCCATGGATGATGAGATAGACACTATAGAGAAGAATCAGACATGGGAACTGGTAGATCTTCCAGAAGGAAAGGACATGATAGGAGTGAAGTGGTTCTATAAGACCAAATATATTGCTAATGGTAAAGAACAAATACATAAAACAAGAATGGTTTCCATAGGATTTTCACAACAGTATGGAGTAGATTATAATGAGACATTTGCACCCGAAGCACGTTTGGACACAATAAGAATGGTTTTAGAATTTACAACTCAAAAAAAATGGCCTATTTATTAGATGGATGTAAAATCAGCATTCTTGAATGGTTTTCTTGAAGAAGAAGTTTGTGTAATAAGCCAAAATATTATTAGATTGAAGGTCATGAAGGAAAGGTGTACATGCTTAAAAAAGTGCTCTATGGTCTCAAACAAGCACCTAGATCTTGGTACAACAAGATTGATTCTTATTTGATACAGAATGGTTTCAATAAGAGCATCAGTGAGCCTAGCTTATACATCAAGATCAATGAGCAAGGTAAAATTTTGATCTTTTGTGTATATTTGGATTATTTAATCATCGCTGGAAATCTATCTACAGATTCATTCAAATCAGCTATGAAGAAAGTAGTTGAGATGAAAAATTTAGGCCTCATACACTATTTTTTGGGCATTGAAATTGAACAAATAGAAGATGGAGTTTTTATTTCAAAAAGTAGGTATGATAGTGATGTTTTGAATAGATTTAACATGTTGAATTACAAGCTAGCGCCAACACCTATTGTAGTAGGTTTAAAGTTAAGTAAAGATGACAACAGATTATTTGTATTTCCAACATTGTTTAAAAAGCTAGTTCGAAGTCTCATGTATTTGATGGCCACAAGGCCGGATATTATGTATGGGGTGAGTCTTGTCTCAAGGTTAATGGAATCTACAAAAGATTCACATTGGCAACCTGGAAAATGGATTTTGAGGTATGTATGTGGAACTAAGAATCATAGAATTTTGTATTCAACATCAGATGAGTTCAAACTCATAGTTTATACAGATAGTGATAATGTCAGAAGTATTGATGACATAAAGAGCACATATGGCTATGCTTTTCACTTTATAATAGGTTTAGTTTCTTGGGAATCAAGAAGAAACCCATAGTCATACTATCTTTAGCAGAAGCAAAGTATGTAGCAACAACAAGAGCATCATGTCAGGCTGTTTGGATGAGAAGAGTATTGAAAGATTTGAGGCAGAATCAAGAGGATGCTACACAATTTTTTTGTGACAATAATTCAACAATAGCATTATCCAAAAATCATGTTTTTCACAAGAGGAGCAAGCAGATAGAAACAAGGTATCACTTCATTAGGGAGTCGGTTAACAATAAGGAAATTTGTCTTGAATTTTGCAGATCTGAAGATTAGTTTGCTGATATTTTTATGAAAGCTTTGGGTAATGAAGTTTTTGAGTATTTGACAAGTTTTTTGGGAGTTCGTGATCAAGAATATGTTAGATCTAGAAGAGTGAACTCAGCTCCAGAATAATAAAATATGGAAGGTCAAAATTAAGGGGGAGTGTTATAAAAATAGTTTAATTTTATCCCCGCTTTATTTTTTGGAAAAAATTTTAAAAATAAAAAAAATCAAGTCGTTTTTCATGCATAGGTTATTTTTAAATAGATGTTCCTAGTTTTAGGAAAAGCTAATAAAGCAAATAGATTAAAAGCTTTTTATTGTATAAAAACATGTGCTAATTTTAGGAGAGTGGAGTGTTTTATTGTTAGATGAAAACCATCTATTTATTATAGGCAATTGTAAGTGTTTTGATATAACACATTCAGAGAGATTGTATTGACCCGAAGCTATGACAAGGAAGAAGAAATATATGCACATAAGTGTTGATTTGAGTTTTCAATAATTTTTTTTATTTGCAATTATTTTATTTTATTTCTGTTAGATGTTATTTTATGTGCCTAATTTCTACAATGAGTTATTTCACAAAATCACTCAAAACTATGGGATTTCATGGATTGATATCATCATTGTACACAAAATAAATAGAATCGCGAGGAATTCTTTGGATGTTTTAAAGAAAATGAAAAGAAAATTTAGAACTCTCATTTCTTGATATTTTATCTACCTTTGCAATATTTGGAGTAGTAACACAAATTTTAATTTATTTACAATCTTGTGTATGGCTGGATAAAATAGGTGGAGATATTTTTTCCTTAAAAAAGTGATGTACCAGAATACCATGAGTTGTCATCAATACTACTTTTCTCATTAATTAACTACATCACTATTTATTATGTAATAGTAGGTATTGTGTATCTGTACATTTTTTCAAGTGGATGTTGTAGCATTGCATTATACATATGCATATGCAAGTATATCTTTCATTTCAATGTGAATATTTGGATGTCATTGTATCCACAAAATTTCGGTACAAAGAAATCTGGCAGAGGCATCATATAAAGATGAAACTCAATATTCTTAAGGAAAAAAATTCATAAAGTTGTGCATATGCACTAAAATAATAGTGTTGCATGTTTAGCAAAACTCTATCTAGCATTACTTCTTATACAATATGGCTTTAAAAAAAATCCTTTGTTTACGGCATAATGTTTGTTTTTTCCAAAACATTCCATAAGAAATGGAATGCTTTGAAAAAATCATTCCATTAAACTAGCGCCTTTCCTATGGGCCCCCATAGACCAAACTCTAAATTGTACTGGTCACTATTTTTTTAATCTCCTCAACATGTATACAATTACCTCTGTAATACACATCACATGTTTTTAAAAACTCCACAACATTTCACAAACCATTACAAAAATTGATAAAATGTCGCTACTAAAGAGTGAAACCATACGTCATGCAAACTACGTGTACACAATTGAATATATAGGTATTACTAGAGTCAAACACCTTACTCATTCGGCTAATATTTATACTATCCAGTAAAACTACTCCCCATCCCAATTTTAAAACAATTACAAAAATTGTTATAGCAGTGTACTGTAAAAAAAATACTACTTTCCCAGGTATGTAATTTTGCTTGAAAATTCCCAATGTATGCCTTGTTTGTTACAACTTTATACTTACAAAATACTATACTCGTAATAGAACACAAATACCACAATACCGGATAAAAAATAGCTCCTACTGCTCACGGTCACCGACTAAGATCATGATAGCCTAAATGTTTTCCTTCCTTTCACCATCTACTAACATCTTCCCACATATTATGCTCCTTAACACAAATTTAATGGTAACAACACTTATTTACATAGCCATTCCCCACACTATGATGAAAACTAATTCCACTCCACATATCCTCCATTCTACATACACCTCCTTCTCACCTTGCGTATTTAACAATGTCATTTCACCAATAACACCCCTTCCAACCACAACCCTTTGACCACGAACCCTTAAATATACATTTGTGGTGGAAATATTAGAAAACCATAGACAATGGGCGCTTGAAAATTTAGAGGTTCGGGCTTAAAAATCGTATACCTTCTATTCACGACTTGTTTTTTGGTATTCATACTTTATATAAACAAAAAATACTTTAGTATTACATAAATAATGACCTATATTAAATATGTATGCCATTAAAATACACCAAAAACAAACTCCATTAAAAAAACATATAAAAGAGGCTTATATGTCTAAAAACTCAAATCCGTGGTTAATATTATTTTGTAAATCTCTACTTCTGTATTAGTGTATGGTGTTTTTTAAGGTGGTATATCATTATCAAAATGGTTTTTATTGTATTTTATGTTAATTTTTTTTAAAAAAATACAAAATATAAGCATAAGCCTTGACATCTACCTCGTTGTATTGCTAAAAAAGCATATAAATGAGGCTTATAAGTCTAACAACTCAAACTAAATGTATGGTGTTTTTTAAGCTGAGATCTTGTTGTCAATATGGTTTTTAATGTCTTTTATGCTAATGTTTTTTAAAAAATAAAAAAAACTCAACATAAGAATTGATACCTACCCTATTATATTCCATATTACTATAAATACTTGTTACTTACATTTCATCCATTGTTTTATACTCATATGATTGGACACAACTACCAACCCCTTGTGCCTGGTTTCCACAACAACCACTAACAAATTACATCCATGCAACATGAATTAGATGATTCAGGGAAGAGATACTCATAACAGAGAAATACACACCTATGTCAACTAAAAAGGTGAGGGTAAGGATCTGAATTTCAATGTATTTGATTCCTTGGGTGAGTACATGAACGCCTTGTGCTTCACCAATGATGGAAGCTATACGCAATGATGTACCATTTCCATTAAATACTAGAAAAGATATATTCTAGTCATAACCTTGTGTGGAGCCTTATGTTATGAGATCACACATGTTTTATATATACCAATATTAGCTATTAAGAAATCTAAGGTTACGACAGTCAAACAAATAAGCTTGACCACAGGGGCTAATACAAAACTATTCTCGGAACCTCTAGTAGAGGAAGTAGAAGCCCTCCATATTTGGGTAAGTACAAGAGGAATAAAAAATTATTAAATTAAGCTTAGTGTAAAAATACTAGTTAACAAAATGATTGTTGGCATCCAAGCTCCCACTTTACAAAACCCATTCAAATATTTTGTAATTGTTGCAACCATTATACATATCAATCTGAATTTTTTTTGCTATCCTACTTTCTCTTAAATGGTTAATGGTAAACACTACCGCAAACAAATGGTTATAGCTATGAATGATTCTTAACATTGCTTAAAATACAACTTGGGTTATACCCTAGATAAATACAAATATACATTGCACATGATGTTAGAGGACTCACCTGACACTATATAGGAAATGAATTTTGATGATGTAACAAAATATATGTTAGGCCTACCTATAGATGCTTTTAGATAACTAGATACATGTATTAATGTTGTGTGGGACATTATCAAACACGTGGTCTTCTATGGGTTTAAACCCATCCTTTTTGTTTCCCCAAGTGCTTACAATGGTAAATATCAATTATCATGTAGCAAACATAGCTCCACTGCATGTAAACAAGATGTAAGCTATGCAAAAATGTTACATTTGGATTTACATTTACTTTTATGGAAAAAAATCAACTACGTTGTGTTATTCTCATACTTTACATCCACACACAAAATAAAAATTTTGTAACTTGACTTTCCTGAACCAAATTAATTGGTAGCATGATATACTGCTAATTGAATTGAACATTACTTGATATCCACAGGTATATTATTATGCTACCCTATCATCTAGAAAATAATCTACTTACCTAAATTACTTCATTAAGTTACTGTTTATAAAATTTAATTTGAATTCCAACTGATTTCTTCAAAAATCCTCATTAGCACTCTTCAACCTAGATCAAATCAAATTAAACAAGACATGCACTGCACACACCATTCATCAATTCATGACCCCACCATGTATACAAATACCTCTATAATACACATCACACTTTTTTAAAAACTCCACAACACTTCAAAATCCATTACAAATATTAATCAAATGCCATTACTAAAGAGTGAAATCATCCAACACACGAATTGCACGTACTCAATTGAATATATAGGTACTAATAGAATTAAACACCTTACTCATTATCATAATATTTAAACTATCTGATATAACTACTTCCCATCGCAATTTTAAAATAATTACAAAAACTACTATGCCATTGTATTGAAGAAAAAATACTATTTTCTTAGCCAAGTAATTCTGCTTGAAAACCCCTAGTGTATACCTTATTTGTTACAACTTTATTGTTACAAAATACTATACTTGGAATAGAACACAAATACCACAGTAACTAATTAAACAATAGCACCTACTTCTCATGCTCACATATTAAGATTACAATAGCGGAATTTATTGCTTTCTTTTCACCAACTACTAACCTCTTCCCACATATAATGCTCCTCTTCTCACATTCAACGGTAACAATGCTGACTTACATAGCCATTCCCCACACTCTAATGATAAATAATTCCACTCCACATCTCCTCCATTCTACATACATCTCCTTCCCACCTTGCATATTTAACAATGCCATTTCACCAACACCCCTTCACACAACAACCCTTCCACCACGTCCCCTTTCAGCATAGAATTTCTCCCCATGGAGCAACCACTAGTTTTACTCTCTGAGAAATGAAAATTAGAGCACAACCATGAGCCAAAGATTGTTCAAAAGTCTTCTCATGTTTTTGGACTAATAAAAAATTTGTTTTGTGTTAAGACATGGTGAAATATCTTCACTACATTTTTGTTTACCCAGTTTGCAATAGAAACCAGGGTAAGTAACCACACCCACTACTACATATAAGAGATGAGATGGGAAATAAAAAACTTAGAAAATTTCTTAAAGTTAAGAAAATTGGGGGTTGATGCCACTGGTACAATGGTTCGTTGAGAGCCAAAATATATTTTAAGGATAAGTTTGAGGACATGGAAAAAATAACTTAAACATGAATAAAGAAATATGTGTAAATTTGTAAAAGGTTGATCATCTGTTTTACCCTTCTATGAAATTTCAATATGAGACAGAGAAAAACATTTATATAAAAACTGATCACATATTGTTCGGGGGTCTTATGAATCTTCAACAAAAAAATTGTTAGGATGGAGGAAATTTTCGGCTTTTAATTTTCCAAGATTTTGATAGTATAGGAACACCTTTACTTGGAATCGTATCAAATACCTAAATTTAAAGAAATATTTGAAAATAAATACAAAACAAATACCTTATTAGGAAAATTCCCCACTAAAGAATTTGAAAACCCCACTTAATAAAATATGCTTTTGACTTAGAAAAATAAACAGACTAAAATAATTTTTTCACTTAGAAAAATCCACCAAATTTAGCTTCATATGAAGTGGGAAAACATGTAAATTTCATAGGGTTAAAAAAATAAAAGAATCTCTACCGACCCAAAAACCAAAAGTATATAACATGAAATAGGGTTCCCAAAACCCGTAAGGAGATGAAAACCCCCAAAATTTAACTAGGGTTTTCAAACTTGAGACAACTATTAGCAATCAACATTGAGGGGAGAAATTTTAAAAGCCTTGAAATCAACTATTGTTTATAGACTAAGGGATACGCCCAAGAGAAGAATGAAGAAACGCGGTGGGGCGGCCCTTTGATATGCAACATTTTTTGGAAAATTTATGTGGCACCAAGTGTATGGTGGCCTTCCATGCATACTTGAATCCTTGTCGGTCGGTATGAGGCAACCAAATCTTGGATGATGTGGAAATGGGGCTCATAGATGATGGAAGAGTTGATATAGGATACATGTGTCTACCAATCAAGGAAATAAGGATGGATGATCCTCTACCAATGGGATTGTGAGAGTTTAAATTTTTCATATAAGGTAGTAAAGATTCTATCTACCTATTCAGGATGGATTCTATGGTCAAGGATGATGGTAGTACATAACTCTTGGTACGTGTTTTAATAAATTAATGATGGGATGTTGTGTTAAGCTGAACATGTATGAAATGGTTGTTCAATGAAGTTTGACCCTGGTTTGGAAAGGTCATGTGAATAAATGGAGAAAATTGAGATGCTCCTAGACCTAAGGATGAGAGAACTTAAATCTCTAGAGGCAAAAAATATCTCCTAGGAAAGCACATGATAATGAGTACAGGTACGAGTGTGGAAAAAAAGACCTTATGTATCATATCAAATTGGATATCATCTCCACTAATATTGTGCTCGATAGGATTTTGAAAATGTGGGAAATATCTATCCCTGCCAGGAATGACTTGGATATAAATTCATTCACAAATATAAGGGATTATTTGTTGTGTGGTGCTAGCTATACCTAGAGTGTAGCATGGATGTAGCATGAATTGGGGATGTGAGGATGTGATAGCTAGAAATGGAGTCATATGGATGGAATATGGTCAGGGAGAGAGCATTATGGGTGAGTTGTGGCTTAAACTGGACCCGTATGGAGGTGTTTAGGAATTGTTTTTGAAAAGTGAAAGCTTGATGTCCCACGGATCAAAAATCTATTTTAGATGGTTTGGTAGCATTTTGAGTGTTAAAATGATGGTGTTATGGTTTGAGAGTGTTGTATGATTTTATGAGGAGGTTTTGTGGTTTGTTTGAGGTGGAAAAAAAATGTGTTTGTTATGTTTCGTTAGTAGTTTTAGATTATTGTTTTTATCTAAATGAATACTTGTTTGTTTGTATGATTTGGATGGTTTGTTTTGATTATACTAAATGAATCAAATTATACCTAAAAGTAAGTGATTGTTGAAAATGAAAATGTGATTACTAATTAAATATGTGCTAAGCAATACATGTAATGAAGAAATATTATCAAACTACTATTTATCTAATCTAAATATGGTATATAAGCAAAATACTCTTTTTTATTTATTTTAAGGTTTATAAAATGATGTGGGATAGAGAACAAGATCTGATCTACAAATGAAAATGAATTATTTTTAATGGTCTAAACAACACATTAATATCAATAATTTAAATCTACAATCCCCTAGGTTTGATTTGTAGTTTCAAGTCTAAGCTGAGTGTAAGAACAATTTGTAATTCTACCCTACAATTCTATTTTAACAAAAAGAAAATAATATAAAACCTAAATGAAAATGAGATGATTTATAATTAAATGGAGGTAGGAAACCTAGTCATTGGTTAAAACAAATTTCAATACGTGATATGATCTATACTAATAATGCATTTTCAAAACAAAACTTAAGGATAAATTACTTGTTTTTGGTATTTTCTTCAGATATTACATATAAAAGATTTAGAACCCTAGATGTAGACTTATGAATAGAGAAAACAAAAATATGAGGCTAGAACCCTGATGGAGGAGTATCTCAAACAAATAAAATTTAAATATAAGACTTCCAATAATTAAAATTCAAACAATGATCTAAACTAACTCTTATTTTCCTTTTATCTTTCAATAACTTTTAAAATTAAATTGCAATAATAGAAATCAAAGAAACATGATCTAAAATATGATAGAATCATATAACACAATATCCAACCTTTCTCCAGTGATGGAAGAGGCTCAGCTAGAATGTATCTACTTGTACCCTCAAACAACTATCTCCTTCTGTGCTCAAATGATATGTATGGTAGAAGTGGTGAAGCAAGAGGAGCTGGAGGAAACTTTGATTGAACAATAAAGGAAAAATGGCATCAAATTTTTGGAAGGTCCAAATAAATGTAGAAGGTTGGTTTATAATTCCATGTATCTTCCTAGTGCTAACAACAACAAGAAATAAAAGGTCCTTAGAAGTGTTTTGTACTATCAACCAACTTTTTGGGATCCCTCTCTCTCTCCTAGACGCAAAATTTGTAGAAATTGAATATTGGAAGTAAAAGTACCTAGAAAATAAAAATTATAGGGGTGATGATAGAATTGGTCACATACATTTTCTTAAAGGAGAAGCTTTCAACCAATTCCTATCTTAACTGGAGATCAAAATTTGATCTATGGTCAAGATTGGATCAAGAGGGAATGAGGTGGAGAGGTTTAGAAAAATGAATTGGGGTCAAAAAAAAAGAAAAACATGCACATGATTCTAAATTAGATCTAAAAATAACCCACAAAATCAAGAAGAGAAAAGGCATGCAAAGCATGACAGAACCGCCGTGTAAGTAGGAGGTAGTTGTGCAACCGCCACAGTGGGAGACAAAACCACCACTTGGAAACGTAGAACCATAGTGGATTGAAACAAAAATTCCATGGTGGATTATAGTCACTATGTTGGTTTCATGTCAAATTTCCAAGAGGTGAAAAAGAGGGGAGAGAAGCAAAATATTTCTTCCTAGAAAGTGGGGTAAGCTAGAAAGAGCTAATTTTGGATAAAATAAGAAAATGGGAAAGAGAAAGTGTGTGAATTTGGTTTAATTTTTTTGAAACATATGGTCATGTTTTGGAGGTCCTCATCATCATCATTAGGTGTATCCAAAATATTGCATCGTATAAAAATAGGTGCATACATATTCACACTCGAGGAAGTGTCCTACAATGAATTGGCTAGGGTATGATGCCTAAAAATTGCCAACGAAAAGGGAAAGGAGAAAGGGGAGAATACCTACCTTAGTTACCTTCCAATGGATTAAAGCTAGCCAAGACTCTCTGTAAGATAGGAAAAATACACTACTAACAAGGAAGTAAAAATACTAACAATCATACCTCCTCCTTCATGTTTTGTAGCAAACCTCAGAATGGGCTAGGCAACTTGGATTGAGCCCTGATTACATGGTATGTAGGTGCTTTTCTTCAAGACGGAGTAAGGCCTTTCTGCAACAATTATCCACTTACTTTGCACCAGATGGGATAAGGGTTATGGATTTGGGGGTGTTTTAGAATGAGGCTATTTGGGGATTAGGACGAGGCAAAAGGATGTTATTTTCTCAAAAGATGCAAGAACTTAGATAGGGCATTCAAGCTTATTCTCTGAGTGTTTAGAGGGGAGGGGTAAGGTTGTATTTATAGTCTGGAGGAGTGATTGACTTAGAATAATTTAAGCAATCATGGTTTGAAAATGTGGGCAAGATTAGGTGAGTGGGGACCATGAAGAGTGGGTGACAATTTGATTTTGATTTTTTAATTCATAAGTGGAGGATTTTAGGTGAGTGGGGACCACAAAGAGTGGGTGAGGATTTGATTTTAAATTTTGAATTCAATAGTAGAAAAACATGGAGAATAATGATATGTGGTGAGGATTGGGTTATTTTTTGGATTTAAAATGGATAATTAATCAAATTATATTTGATTAATTCAAAGTGTATTTTTGAGGGAAATGAGGTAGGGGAATTAATTGATTTAGGAAAAATGTGAAATTAGGGTGTCTACATTTTACCCTATTTTGAAGGGTACTATGAAAGTAGTGTCCTTTCAAAGAAAGTAGACGAGATGGGGGAAGAATTCAATCTACTTTTCTTAAGAAATAAATAGAATGAATGTTTAATGGGAGAACAGAAGGTGGTGAGTGACAGATGTCATGGTATCCTCCAAGAAAAATTGTCATGAGAAGATGTGATTATGGACAAATATGATGATGCTCGCTTGAGAGGGCTGACAAGAAGGGAATATACGATAGAGCTCTCAAAAAGAGGAGAGATGAATTCTATGAAAAAGAGGACAATAATGGATTGGAAGAGACTGGAATGACCACATGATGCAAATGGAGAAAGGATTCAATCAGCCTTGAATGATAGGTGTGAAGGTGTGTGGGAAAGATAAAGGGAATGGATAGGATTGGGGGTTGATTATGAGAAGAGTAAGGGAGATAGGGGAGGGAAAAAAAGGGAATGAAATAGGTAGACATAAGAGAGAGGGATGATAGGGGAAGAAGGGAATGATGAAGGAAAAACAAGGAGAAAACAAGAAAATGACAGAGTAGAGGGTGAAGGGAGGAAATAGAGAGATGTGCCAAGTGAAGGAAGCAACATAGATAATAAAGAGGGATCCATGAAAGTGAAAGAAATGATAGAGATGAGAAAAGCAGGAAACAAGGAAGGATAAATAAGAAGGAGAAGACGAGGTGGGAGTAGGGGATGAAATCGATGAAAATTGAAAGAGGATGAAAGAAGAAGTAGAACGGAGCAAAAAAGAAACTATGAGGGGCAAGGAAAGTGTGAAAAAGAGTAGATAAAAGAAGAGAAACATACATAGAATGAATGAAAAGGTATGGGTGGTAGAGAAAAGGAGAAGTGGTCAGAAGAAATGTGAAAATTAGGGGAGAGGAAAGGAAGTAGAGAAAATACAGGGAGAATATTGAAGCAACCATGTCATTGCAAGGAAGACCAAGGCAAAGAATATGGAACAGACTGTATGGAGATGCATGTGGAGGGTGGTATGATAAAAAAGACATGACAATGCTGAAGAGCCATGATTTCGATGGGGAAGTAAGGAGGAGACATGATGGAAAAAGGGAAGAAGATGATATAGGGGAAGGGAAATAAGACGAAGGGTGGGAGAGAGAAGAGGATAACAGAGAAAATGATGTAGAAGGAAGGGAATACATAAAGGGGATAATAAGTGGAAAGTGAATAGTATGAGGAATGTAAAGAGAAGAAAGAGGGGATGAATGAAACAGATTGAAAAAGAGGTGAAGATGCATGAAATGAGGATACTAGGATGATGAGAAAATAGACAAAGGATGTATCATGAAGATAGTAAAGATATTGAAGAAGGCGAAGGGAAAATGGAGAGATGAGTAAGAAGTGACAAGAAAGGGTGGGATTGGGGGAAAAGAATAGGAGAGAAAACGAGAATGGGGGATAGAAGAGGCAATGTTGATGAGGGGACGTTAGGGAAAGTCCACTAAAAATGAGTAGTGAGGAAGGGTGAGAGAAAAAATGAAGAAAAGGAGAAAGGTAATAAGGATTGGAAAGGGTAACGCTGACGAAGGGACGTTAGGGAAATCCCACTAACAATGAGTGGTAGGATTATAGGAGGGAAGGAATGAAGGGAAACTCTAGAAGGTCCAAGGGAGTGAACGAGGTCGTGCAGAATGAGGATTGATGATTTTTTAGAGAAAGTCTACTAACAATTATTAGCACGGGAAGAGCAAATGATGATGAAATAATGAGAGAGGAATGTTAACAATAATGGAAAACATGTGTGTGGGTAGAAATGTGGGAGGATTTGAGAAGATAAAGTGGAAAGAGTAAAGAAAATGGGAGGGATGAGTTGGGACTAGGTGAAAGTGAGGAGAGGATGTAGGAGATGAGGACGAATGAAGTGAGGATAAAGAAACAAGACATCAAAATAATGAGAAGAAATGGTATGAAGGATGATGGATCAAGAAGGGGAAAATGAGGGAAAAGAACGTGATTGTATGCAGAAGAGATTAGACATATGTTGTAAGATGATAAGTGGAGAAAGGATAATGGTAGGAGGAAAATGTGGTTGGTAGGAGAGACCAGGTGGAAGAAGCAATCAATAAAGTGAATGAAGAATGAGATGAGGGAAAAGTTCACAATGAGGAGTTTAGTGTAGAGAGGACCCTAACATAAGATTGTCATGCGATGGAAGTGGTTAAGTAATATTTCTAAGCAAGTGAAACTAGAGATGATAAGTGTGCAAGTGATAAGTGGTGTTTTCGATAATGGAAAAGGAGGTGAAAGGACATGATAATGGGGAATGCCGAGAAAAATTGAAGGGTGAAGGGTGTGTAGTGATGCAGAAAGGAAAGAAGACAGATCATCCTTAAGAGGGACTCTTAAGTGAGATCACCATGCCGGGTGAGTGGTTAAGTAATATTGCCAAGCAGAGGATGGTGATAGTGGTGGTAAAAAAGATGTGATGATGGGTAATGAAGAGAAAATATGGATGGTGAGAATATAGAGTGATGGGCGAGTGTATGATGACATGTCATGATTAAGATAATCTCTTGAGTAAGATCGTCATGTTGTCGGAGTGGTTGCGTAAGATCACATAACTAACAGGAAGGGCATGTAAGGAGAAAGACAAAATTGTATTGGGTATAGGGGTGGAATGGTAAGTTGAAGAAGATGATCACGACGAGAGGTGGGAGAAATAGGATGGGGGAAATATGATGGAATGGGGGAAGATCATATAGTATATCATCCTTAAGAGGAAGTCTTAAGTAAGATTTCCATGCGGTCGGAATGGTTAAGTAAGATCACCAAGTTGAAGAAGAAGAAGAATGATGATAGAGTTGGTGGGAATAAAGTATGAAAAAATGGATTGAAGGGGAACCCTCAAGTGAATTTTTCATACTACGAGAGTGTGTAAGTAGGATGCCCAAGCATAAGACAGATTTGGGGAAGGATGAGAAAAGAGTGAGTGATGTATGGCTAAGTGGAAAAGGATACGGGGTGATAAAAAGGAAGAAAGGAAACAAAGGAGTGTAACATGAATGGATGAAGGAATATATGTAGTGGAGGGCAAAGAGTGTGAGGGGAATCCGTAATTGGGATGCCCGCATGGTGAGAGTAATGCTACGAGAATGAGAAGAAGAGGTGGAATGGGAAGATGTGTGTGGTGATTGTTGTTTGATGAAAGGGGAGGTGCCGAAGAAGCTTCTAAAATGGGAAGATCTTAAGTAGAGGGTAAACCTCCACCAAGGATTCCATATAGAAGGGGTTATTAAGTAATATTGTCAAGCCAGAAGCAGAAGAGTGAAAGGAAAGAATGAAAATAAGTGAGAGGGGACATGAATGATGAGAAGGGTAATATGGAGATGAGGAGTGAGAATGAATGGATAAAATACATGGTGATCATGGTGGGGGAGAAGGAGCTACTGGATAGTGGATGCTACTTGAGAAAAATATTCAAGTAGGATTTGAAAAATGCAATGGTGATCAAGTAGGATTCCCAAACTGAGGAATGTATTAGTATGGGTGAATGGATGGGGTGCAAAGTAAGATATTGATCATATAAGAAGATTTCTCATGTGAAGAAAATCATCTTAATTTTAATACAGCACACAACATGATGCATAGTGATATAAAAGATCAGGATGACTAGATTGTAATATGCATGATAACATAGATATGGGCCATCAATTTTTTTTATTCCCCAGTATGATATGCAAATGAAAGAGAGCATAGACAAATTCCATAAAGAAAGTAAGATTCCCCAGTACGATATGCAATAAGATAACATAAGTATATTATAGAGAACACTAGGATACAGAAAATCAAGATGCCCCCTATACTATATTAAGATATAAGAAAGAAATTAATAATTTGTAACTAATAATGCAACACAAGAACCAATAAAAATGTCCCTAACGTGTTCCAAAGTGATGATTGATCAGATGTGCCCCCAAGCAGGAGTACAAGGACATAGAAAATTATTAGTTCATTTTCTACAAATAAGGAAACAATGAAAGCCAGATTTTCTCCAAGCGAGGATTCACACGAGGAGAAGTGGTTTGAATTTGGTAGTCATAAGGTGATTGGATCATTCGTTGGGGATAATAGTTCAAAGGTTGAATTGTGTTGGTTATTTTAGAGTTTTTGTAATTTTGTGGAGTTTACAATATTTTTATTTTTGTTTATTATATATATATATATATATATATATATTCCAATGTTTTTTAGATTTTTGACGAGTGTTTCTAATGCTTTTTAGATTTTTGACTATTGTTTCTAAATTTTTGGTTTTTTTTATGATTGTTTCTAAAAAAATTAGTTTTTTTACGATTGTTTCTAATGTTTTTAGATTTTTGACGATATTCAAATGTTTTTAGATTTTTGACGAGTGTTTCTAATGTTTTTGGATTTTTGGAGTTTTTCAAATGTTTTTGAATTATATGGACCAAAGTGAAGACTTATTTTGAGAGGTGATAAACCAGGATATTATCCACATGTACCGTGTTCCTCGTGGTAACTCATGCTCAGAATAACACAAATTCTCATTCCATTGGTAGGATATGGTGGTGATGATATGATGAAAATAAGTATATCTTCATTTTTGACTCCACACAACTAGTAAGATGTGTGGGCTCATCACCGAGAATCAAGAAGGACGTAGGAGGTCGATAAGGAGTATAGAGAAAAATGCTAACAACAATCCCTTATGGAAATTATGACTCAATGCTTCATAATGGTACTAAACCAGTTTCAAAAATGGATTTCACTTTATGAGTCATGTGCTAGACTTAGATAGTTACGTGGCTTGCTAATTGGTAAGATATGAGATGAAGGGATAGTTCTCTCTTCACTTAGGCATCTAAATTACTTCTTTGGGAATTCTATAATTGCAAGCACTGTAAGATTTTATATTTTTGAAATGACTCCATACGCCTTCCCCCATGCTACTAGTGAGAAGTAAGGTCTCATCACCGAAAGAAAAATATAGGTGAGTGAATTACCTTTTTGTCTTGTTTTTTTAATGTTTTTAATGTTTTTCAATATTTTATGCTTTTATGAGAATGAACCTCTATGCTTTGCCCCATGTCACTTGTAAGAGGCAAGGGTTTATCACCGAAGATAAGATGTAGACGAGTAAGGGCACCTTCCTCCATTTCTAGTCTCACACTATCAGTAAGAAGTGTGGGATCAACACCAAAGACTATGAAGGACGAAAGATGTGACAATGAATTATTCATAAGTTATTGAATTGATGGAATTTTACAAATTTTGCTTTGTATTTGGGAAGGAACGTCTGTTCCCAATCTCATCCCCACACGACTAGTAGGACGCGGGGGTTCAACACCAAAAAATGAGATGGACGACCAAACAAACTGGGTAAAGAAGTTTAGAGCTTTGTTATGAAAGAGAGAATGTATTTGAAGGGAATATATTACCATCAGTAAGCTTCTAGGTATGACCATAGGTGAAAGTGACTGAAAATGAGAGATATTATAAGAAGTATGATACTCACAAACTTAATAGGATCTATATGAGCACTTGTCTCATGATGATAAATATGAACATGTGATTTTGATAAAGAAAATATCTGCCAATAGAAATGAATAAAATAAAATTATTCAGAGTTAAGCAAGACAGAAGGAATAATGTACACGTTGTTTACCAGAATAGTGAACATCTCAAGGATAAATTTTTTTTAAATGAACTGCATTCATTGGTTAATCAAGATCTTAACCATCTTCAGTGTCCAATTTATAGGCTCTAAAGCTAAATTTAGTTGTAATTACATAGGGTCCTAACCAATTAGGCTCAAATTTTCCTTGTTTTTCTCACTCTTTAGTAGTATTATTTTGATTTTCTTTTAAAATGAGGTCACCAATTTATAATTCTCTGGGTCTTACCTTTTTTATGATAACTACATTACAGTCGGTTTGATAGACTTGAAGATGATTGAGAGCATTAAGTCATTTTTCATCAAGAATCTCAAGCTCTTGAATCTATGACTGTCGTTATTCATCCTCATTAGTTACATATTTAAGGGATATTCTCACGGATGGGAGTTCTATCTCAATAGGTAAAATGGCTTCACAACCATAAACAAGGGAAAATGGGGTGGCTCTGATAGGCATGCAGTAAGATGTCTGGTAAGCCCAAAGAACGGGGTAAATTTGAGTATGCTAATTATGTCCATAGGTGTTGACAATTTTTTCCACGATGAATTTTAAGGTCTTATTGGTTTCTTCTGCTTGATTGTTACCCTGAGGGTAGTAGGGAGTGGACCACTTAATTTGATGCAAAAATATTTGGTTAGGTCCTTTACATCCCAAATTTTAAATGATTTTCCATTATCTGAGACCAGAGCGGATGGAATTTCAAATCGACATATGATATTATTAAAAATTAATTTCGATATTTAGCTATCGGTAACATAAGTGAGAGGCATATCTTCCACCCATTTAGTGAAGTAACAATAGCGGTAGTGATGAACTTATGTCCATCGGACGTTGTTCGTTTGATTTTACTAATGAGGACAAGTCCCCATTGAGAGAAGGGCCATGATGTGGTTATTGTTTGTAATGCTTGGGAAGGTGCATGGATAATATTTCCATGCTTGACATTGTTTGAAAAAATGGCATGTGTCATTTTCCATGGTGGGCCAATAACATCCAACTTGAAGGATTTTCTTAGTTAAGGCTATACCATTCATGTATGCTCCACAAATACTGGAATGGACTTCAGCTAGGGAACTCAAGGATTCTTCCTGATTAAGACATCGGATCAAGGTGCCATCATATCCTCATTTATAAAGAGTTTCAACTAAAATAGTGTAACGAGAGGCACGCTGTGCTAAAACACGTTTATGCATTGGGTTCATGTCGGTAGGAAATGTTTTATCATGAATGAAGGTATAATGATCATGGTACCAAGGGTTATTCGGACCCATGATATCACATACTATAGTGCTTTCAGGAAGATCATAGGCAGGAATTAAGAGATGTTCTACGAGACAATGTTCCTGGGGTTGACTAGATGTGATTTCTAATAGGGATCCATTGGTTGCCATAGCGTCGGCAAATTTATTACGAATTCTAGTGATTTGATCAAAGCTAATTAATTAAAAATAGCTTTGAAGACTATCCACCATGTATTTATATGGGATAATTTTTTCATCCTTGACCTATTATTCATCAGTAACTTGCTTGATGATAAGTAAAGAATCACCAAATATAGATAATTCTGTAAGATTCCAAGATATAGCTAGTTTTGATCCAGTGATTAGAGCTTCATATTCTGTGATATTGTTGGTACATGGGAATGCTAAGAGAAATGATTTGGGGATAACGTGTCTGCTAGGTGTGATAAGAAAAATACCAGCCCCTGAGCCATGGAGATTACAAGATCCATCAAAAAATAGAGTCCAAGATGGCACGATGTCTATGTGTAGAAGATATTCATCAGGAAAAGAAAAAATGAAGTGGTTCTGTGCCATGAAGGGGTGCATCGGAAAGTTGGTCTGCAAGGGCCTATCCTTTAATTACCTTATGCAGAACAAATTTGACATCGAATTCACTAATTAATACGACCCAATTAGACATTCTTCTCATGAGAATAGGTCTGGAAAATAGATACTTGAGAGGATCAATCTTACCAATTAACTTAGTTGTGTGATTGAACAAGTAATGACGTAACTTATGGAATGTAAAGGCCACTAAACATACTTTTTCGATTTGGGAATAACGTACTTAATGCTCAATAAGTGTTCAACTAAGGTAATATATAGCATGTTCTTTTGCTTGATCATTATGTTGTGAAAATAGAGCTCCTATGGTATGTTCAGTGGAAGATGTATAAAGCAACATGGGTTTATCAGCAGCTAGTGACATAAGAACAAGTGGGCTAGAGAGGTATTCTTTTAACTTAGAAAAAAAGTCTTGGCAATCATGGCTCCAGTGAAATTGTGCATCTTTCTTCAGTAACTGGTTAAAGTGATGGCACTTCTCAGCCAACATTGATATGAAACGCCGAATAGATTGTATTTTTACCTGAAGACTGCGTAATTGTTTTAGGTTTTGAGGAGGAGGAATTTCCATAATGGCTTTGACTTTTGCAAGATCCACTTCTATGCCTCTACGTGAGACAATAAAATCTGAACATACATTTCTTTGGGTTAAGATGAACCTTATACTCACATAATCTATCAAAAATGTGTCTCAATACACCTGGATGTCCTATTCATGTTTTCAATTTTTCTAATATATCATCAACATAATCTTCCATGATATTATGTAACATATCATGGAAAATGAGAGTCATTGCTTGTTGATAGGTGGCATCAGCATTTTTCGAGCTGAAAGGCATGACCTTATAACAGAAGGTGCCCCATGGTGTAGTAAATTTTGTTTTATGTTGATCTCCTTCAGCAATACGTATTTGATTGTAACTAGAAAATCCATCCATTAAGGAAAGCATTTCATGGCATGTCGTAGAATCAACAATCATGTCTATATTTGGCAAAGGAAAGTCATTTTTGGGACAAGCCTTGTTAATGTCTCTGAAGTCTTTGCATATTTTGATGTCAGGAATTTTTTTTATGATAGGAACTATGTTAGATATCCATGCCAAATAATCAATAGGTCGGATAAATTCGACTTCCAAGAGTTTCTCGACTTTGGATTTCACAAGCAATGCAACTTGGGGATGCATTTTGCGTAGTTTTTGTTTTACATGTTTTGCATCTGGATGTACAACAAGATGGTGGACTACAAGAGATGGGTCCAGGCCTGGAATGTCCTTATATGTCCATGCAAATATATCTTGGAATTCAATAAGAAGTGTTGTGAACTCCATGCATTCTTGATCAAACAGACTAATGCCAAGTTGTTAAATTTTTGGCTATTCGATGGTGCCAATGTTTATGTCTTTAGTTTCTTCTACAAGAATTTTAGATGTATCCTTTTTAAAGAATGATGTTAATGGTTGATGTAGATCATTGGTGTCGAGTGTTTTAGGGGAGTTGGTACAAGATTTGTGCATGTAATGTTGGGAATTTTTATTGATGTGTTTGTTGGATAGGGTGGCGGTGAGATTTTGACTATGGGAAATATTTTGTTTACACTTATGATCCAAATTTTCCAAGGGTGAAGGATCTAAATATTTTATCTCTTCGTCAAAATAGGTTGATTCATTTAGATTGATTTCAAATCATTTTCTATGGTTAGAAGTAGGGATTTGGTCGCGAGTTCCAAGGAATTATTTGATGGCTTCATCATTTTGGAACATGTCCATAGCCTCATGATGTGGTTACTATGAGAGTCAGATGTGTAGGCTAAAAATTGATGGCATTAACAGATAAATGTTCAAATTAAAGATGTGTTTCAGTGAGGTCCTCAAAAAGGCTACGTGGAGACATGATGTCATTATCAGAGCTGGTGTCATCATTATCACTTGAAATTATTATGGGAGAAACATCAAACACCTTAAAACCTAGACCATGTTTACGGTGATGTTGGCTGTAATTGATCGGGTCTAAACAACCTTGTTCATTTGGACCAAGTCATTTACCCTTCCATCGCATGTTTTTCATTATTCGATGAGATTTGGTAAATTGAGGGGACTCATAACATGGAGCAAAGTCGTCATTATATAACCAAGATTTTGAAGAACTTCAAATATGTTCATTGTCAAGATAACTAATTTTTTTCCAAACTGATTGTCCCATTTGGTAAATGGGATGGATTCTCAGATGTGGAACATTAGGTTTTCCGTAGCTATGTGGGGATTTGTTGATATAAAAAGAGTATGTTATCTTTTGAAATTGATATTCACCACATCCTATGTCAATGATTCTAAATGTGTGGGATGGGGGACCAATAGGTATCTCATGTGGTGGGGAAGTCAGTTTGGTAGTTTTAAAAGATAAAGAGAATGGGTTATAAGAAGAAGGGGGTGGATTGAAGGATGAAGTTTGGTTATTCATAGGATAAGGTATCTTAATAGAAGAGGTGTGGTTGGATGAAGAAGGTTAGATAGGTAAGGAAGAAGATGGTGTGGTGGAAGAATAATTGTTGCTAGAAGAAGAAGCTTGATTAGTGGAAGAAGATGATTGATTAGTGGGAGGAGGACTGGTTGAAGATTGTTGATTAGCGAAAGATAATGGATTAGAAAATGTCTTTTAGATAGAAGATCATGGTTTCAGATCATGTTAGGGAGTGTATCTGGATCGATGCATGTTTCGTTAGGGATTATGCAAGGTGGAACATACTTATTTGTTGAGGGACAATAGTGATCATGTCGATACCATCCTCCAAGGAATCGACAATACTCAAAGGGTTAGGGATCCACACGTAACGTAAATTCCTTATCCAAATGAGAAAATGTAATACATTGGTGGAACGTCTATGGGAGGGCTTTCATGACATGAATCCATGGTTGGCCAAAGAAAATGTTAGATGCAACTTCTATATCCACCACATGACATACCATGTCTAAGGTGATAGGTCCAGCTTGGAGAGGCAAAATGATTATGCCTTTAGACTTTCTCTCGCTATTATCATACCCATAAATGGTTATGATATTGTTTTGTAAATCATTTTCAGTGTAACCTAGACAACATAAAAGTTTCATGGAATAAATATTCAATGTGGATCCATTATCAATTAATATGCACTTGATCTTACGATGAGTTATATAACCCTCGATTTATAAAGAATGATTATTAGTAATATTGTGATTAATAAGGTCACCGAGACCAAAAGATAAAATAGGATTGGGGACTGTGAGATGTGTAATTAAATCCTAGAATTGTTGTGAATTGATGTCCTTAGGGACATGAGTGTTATTCAATGTTTGTAGAAGGATGCGTTGTAGTGTGGAAGAAGAATTAAGTAATTATATGATGGAAATTTGTGTTGTAGTCTTCTCCAATTTTTTGAAAATATTGAATGATGGAGTAGGTTGTGGAGAGGAATTGGTGGTAGGATTAGATGGTGGATTAGGGGGTGATGTGGGGGATGAAGTGGAAGATTGTTTTTGCTATAGGGACCCACATTATTTTCTATCTAGTGGTGATCACACAGTCAATTCTGATCTTTATAGTTGCCACTAAGTTTTGGTTATAGTCTATGGTTGAGATTACTGAGTCATACTTGACATTGCTTGATGATTTACTCTTAACTTTTGAATTGTTATTGTGGTTAGGGAAAGGATTTTTGAACACGTGAAGTTTTTCATTAGGTGTTTTTATATCATAAGTATTTTCAACTTCTATGTCTCCACGTTCAATCAGGTCTTGGACGTAATGGTGGATTTGCATGCATCAATATGTAGAGTGCCCTTTTATGCAATGGTAATCACAATATTCATTGTCCTTATATCAATTTGGTTTGGGATGTCCTTCTTTGAAGGGTTTGATGATGGGATATGTAATCATATTGGCATTTTCCAAATGACAAAAGACACTAGATAGAATTTCTCAGAGAGGAGTGAACTGTCTTCGTTGGTCCCAAGAAGGAACTTCCTTTCTAGGGATAATGATTGGTTGTTTGGATTTTAATGTGTTGATGGGATGGTTTTGAACGTTTTGGACATGGCAGGAATCAGTAACTCCATCGTTGACTATATTTTGATTCCGGTTAAATAATTTTGATTTGTCATGGTTCTGAGGGGTGTCTCAATAAGGTTGGTCCCTAAAGGGTGCTTTGAGTAAACCCTTAGAAATGAGGGATTTTTTTATTTGTGTGCCCTTTCTGATGAATTCTTTGAAACTATTCAGAAAATTCATTTGCATGTGGAATGATAATTCAGCATTGAGATTAGGAACAAAAATGCTAACTAGTTGTCTCTTGGGTACTGAGCAGGGAAATCGGCTTACAATTCCTCGCCATTGTTGTAAAAAGGAGGTAAAGTTTTTATTTTTCCTTTGCCGAGTGTTATAGAGATCAAACATAGTTATTTTTGGGTCTAAGTTATAGGAAAAATATTTGATGAATTTCTCTGATAAGTTTGTGAATGTTGTGACCGACCCTTTGGGAAGATGGAAAAACTAGTCTAAAGCTTATCCTCCTAAAATTTGGGGGAATAATCATAAAAGGTACGTGTCTCGATAGGAAACTTTCTGACATTGCATGTAAAATTACTTGACATGTTCACAAGGGTCACCTTCATTTTTATATTTATAAACATTTAGGATTTCGAAGGATGACGAAAATGGTAAGTGTGATATCTTTGTATCAAATGGATAAGGACAAAATTCTTCAAAGTTGAATTATTTTGATTGTTTTTGTAGTCCCTGAATTGTGTCTTTCATATGTTTCCATTCTTGTGTGAATGGGAGTGGCGGGGGGGATGGTGTATCAAAAATGTCGTGAGTATTGAAGTATCGATTGGGGTCTTTTAATATTTCAGCTCTAGTCGTTGCTTCCTCAAGTTTCTTTGTTAAGTATTGGATTTTAGTTAATAAATCATTGACCAAAGAGCCATTTGGATTGTTTGGTATTTTGTTGTGATAACTTAATTCACAGTTGTTGATAATTTTGTTTAAATTTTCAGTTCCAAAGTTAGGAGGTAGTTTTTCCCCCATGGCTAGGATGCGTAACAGATATTCATTTTTATTTTGTTCTATCACCCTATTGACTTGTTCTTGTTCTTCATTGGTGAGTTATAGTTATGGGACTTATTCATCTTCATTTTCATGATTGTGACTACGTGTGAATACCATGATGAAATGCACCTGATTAAGCTAAAAATTGGGTAGGAATTTTGAACAGGTGTGATTAAAGGAGAACTTGATTACTTTGGATTTAGCTCGAATAGGATCGTGATGAATAATAAGGAGAGTAACTCAAAAAATTTATCTCAATATGATGGCGATGTAACTCGAGACAAGTTATTAGGGAATTTTTTGTACGTTGTGTAGATTTGACTTGAACAAGCTTTGGATTGTTGATGGGGAAAGTAACCCGTATAGGTTAATCTCAATATGGTTGTGATATAACTCAAAGTGAGTTATGAATGGATTTGTGTTAGGCGTGATTTGGATAAACGCGATGGTTGAAAAAATAATGAGTTAACTCAAACAAGTTACCCAATATGAGTTTGATATGAGTTTGATATGGCTGGAAACAAGCTATGAAGGATGTTTTGACGATTGATGATATGGGGAGTGAATGCTAGTCACTCAATATCAGTTGGATATAGCTGAAGACGAGCTGTGATGGATGTAATGTTAGTTGAAGCAAGCTAATGAAATTGGTGTGATGTTTTGGTCTACGTTGTTGGATTGTTTGCAATTTTTTTCTTGGTATTGAATTGGTCGAGAATTAATTTTTTTGTGGAACACAACTAGTGTTTGAACTTTTATAATAAACACATTGATATCAACCAATTTTTATGATAAAAAAATGCTAAACTATTTTGTTTTCAAACAACAAGCAATCATGTTGATCCAACTTTTTTGGATTAGGAGGTAAATTCTTCAGGAATGATCATTGTTTCATGCAATAATACAACTATGATGTGGAATGATGGATGTAGGATATTATTACTCCAAAAAGATGCGTTCTCTGATATACCCTAGTCCTAATATAACTAATTTTTTACGAGGATAGAATTAGTACAGGGAACCCTTAGAGCACTGGAGGAGACTCACCAATTCTTACTTGCCTGTTTCAGAGTGAATCACCACATCCAAAACAGTTTTTGTGAAAAGGTGGGATGGGCGAATGAATGTGTATGGTGTCCTTATAAATCCTTGAAGATTTACGAAGACAATACCCAGGCTTCATTGTTACAACTATTTAGGTGTGGCTCGCATGCACCGCATGACAACATTACCTATAAGTTAATAGTAGGGGCGAGGTAAATACCAAACGCTGTGTTGAGACTAGGTCTCAAAGTGTAATGTAGATGCAAATGTTGTTGGTGTGTGGTATTCAAGTCCACATCATCGGTGTAGCTTTGGTGGTGATGAAATCCACCTTGACTACATGAAAAAACAAAATGATAAAGTGATTAAACGTAAGGTTATTTCCAACTTGAAATAAATCACTAATAGAACATAATTGCTTACCTGGGTGTGTTAAAAAAAAATTGGTTTCAACAATTTTCTTTGAATGATAGTACTTTTGTGGGATTTTTTGTTTATTTTTATGTGTTTTTTATAATGTTCTAGCGATGTGGTCCTGCAAAGAATAAATTAGTAGTTATCTTGCAAATGACGTGTTAGAAAATTGATCGTGGTTATTTTTGATTTTCTAGATCACTTGAAGGCACAGGAAAAGAGCATACACAACTAACGACTGAAAAAATATTAATAATATGAATAAATAGAATAATGATTGAAATGACAATTAGAAAACAAGGCTAGAGGATCTGACAATGTTAGAACAAGAATTGCAACCATTTCTGATTTTCCAGATCACTCGAAGGCGCTGGAAAAGAGCATACACGGATACAATTGGAATAGAGATTTTTGTAAAATTTTAATAATTATTGCAATTAATTGTGATTGTGAATAGAGATGATGAGCAGGGGATGAATGTTCTTTCTACCAAACACCGAGCACTATGAAGATCAAAGAGATGATGAGTGTCATAATGTCATTGTTACTATAACTTGCAGATGCACCATAAGACACCGCACAAAAAAAACACTACCCACAACGTGAAGGTTAATCAAAGAAGGCCATAAGGCATGGAAAAGTAGATAATAACAAACAATAATAAAAAAAGAACATATAAAACCACTAATAGGGAAATTAATGGTAACAGATCAAAAGTAACTACCCATGCTAGAATGTAAGCTAGGAAAAATACACTACTAATAAGGAAGTAAAAATACTAACAATCATACCTCCTCCTTCGCATTCCGTAGTAAACCTCAGAATAGGCTAAGAAACTTGGATTGAGACGTAATTGTGTGGTATGTAGGTGCTTTTCTTCAAGATGAAGCAAGACCTTTCTACAACAACGATCCACTTACTTTGCACCAGATGGGAAAAGAGATTATGGATTTGGGGTGCTTCAGAATGAGGCTATTTGGGCATTAGGACGAGGTAGAAGGATATTCTTTGCTCAAAGGATGTAAGAACTTAGATAGTGCATTCAAGCTTATTCTCCTTGTGTTTAGAGGGGAGGGGTAAGGCTGTATTTATAGTCTAGGGGAGTGATTAACTTAGAATAATTTAAGTAATCATGGTTTGAAAATGTGGGCAAGATTAGGTGAATGGGGACCACGAAGAGTGGGTGAGGATTTGATTTTGAATTTTTAATTCAATAGTAGAAAAACATGGAGAATAATGACATGTGGTGAGGATTGAGTTATTTTTTAGATTTAAAATGGATAATTAATCAAATTATATTTGATTAATTCAAAGTGTATTTTTGTGGGAAACAAGGTAGAGGAATTAATTGATTTAGGACAGATGTGAAATTAGGGTGTCTACACACTCAGACACCTACAATAGAACAAATGGGAATCAATTTTAGCATAAAAAGAGATGAAATAAATGACTATGTAATCAAAACTAAATGAGATAACATATTCTTTATGTGGAGTGGAAAATACTACATGTTGTCGACATAGACACCACGTGTAAGACATAGAAATAGGTAAACTATACAAAATGAAGTATTATTGGGAAATTTAAATGATGAAAAAGGGGCACCTGATTTTTATGGAGTTGCAATGTCAAAAAAATCATGTAAAATTGGATCAAAATAGCTCATTTATGCCTCAAAGTATGAAAAATAGTAAATTTTCAATTTTTGCACTGAAAATGACACCTATATATTCAAATAAATACCAAAAATGGAAATCATTTGTGGTATTGTGTTTTGAGATTTTCAACTCTAAAAAAATAGTAACATTTTTCTACGCTGAGATAGGATATGGGATGGTGAAAACAACCTGATGGGAAGAGTACCGGTGGAAGTAAGTGGGGTATCAAGACATCTGAGTTATGAGATTTTTTTCTATTTTGGGGGTTGTAGAATATTTTTTCTCATATCTATCATTTGGGGGCATCAAATTGTTATATAACTAATTACCCATAGTTGAAAAACCATATGGTAATATTAAATCCATGGAATAATATGTAATGAATAAATAGAACACACCACTTTCAGTGTGTATGGAGTAAAGAAGAATAAAGATTAAAAAGTAAAAAAAAAGTAAAGAATAATTATTTAGTCACCTGATAACATAATAAGAAAAACTAATTTATTTTTTAATTAATTAAATATGGCTAATATTAAAATTTTAATAATGACTAAAATAACTTTGTAAAACATAAGTATTAAAGTAAATAAATTAACTAGGGTAAATTTCACAACACAAAAAATAGGTGATGATTACGTATCATTGCGAAGAACCTCAAGGATGACCACTCAACTCACCAAGTGGAAGAAATAGGCTCAATCACAACTTACGCAATGAGAAATGCCATATTAATTTCATAATACACACACAATCCTGGCTTGGGACATCTGAAGCGTACTTTGTACTCCCGGTCAAATGCACTTTATGCACCCCATTTTAATCATAAGGTACATTCCTTAAACTTCCACTTGTTGTTGTCCTTTTAACAAATCGTTTACATAAATCTATTTTTATATCTTTTCATTTTCATTTATTTACATATACAAAAATCACATCATCCTTTGAGGGCTCCCTCCATTATTTTTTACATTCCAAAGGTTCTCACCCTCCCATGTATTTTTATTATTATTATATGTTAAACCCACATCATTACATTAAAACTCTTTCACACCCATGATATCAACTTTTCACATTTATTTTTACGTTCACCCATGTTATCAGGTCACCAAATAATTATTCATTTTTTTCTTGTTTAACATCTTATATTTTTTTATCTTGTTTCTTCTTTACTCTATACACACTTAAAGTTGTGTGTTCTATTTATTCATTACATAATATCCCATGGATTTAATATCGCCATATAGTTTTTCAACTATGAGTAATTAGTCATATAACAAAAATTGTTTGATGTTAGTATCAAAATGTCAGGTAAGCAGGTAGGTTAGGAAAATGATGGGTTCATTTTAAGACCCACTCGCTAAAAAAATAGTTTAGAATGGGTGGCGAATCTCCAAAATCGACTTTCAAATCGATGGCAAATTTTTGAAAAATGTTTCATGGTAAAGGCGATTTAACAGGGTGCAGTTTTCTTGGATGAGGTACAATGATAAGAAACATAGGTGAAATACATGCATAAGTTAATTTAACATATAAATAGTAGGTGAATTCACCCATATAAATTACTTATCGGTGGAAATTTTAGGCGAATTGGGTGTGAGCCAACTGCTGAAAATTAGCCATTTCCAATTTCCAAAATCCCTAATATTCACGAGTTTACGAAAAATTTGCCAGTAAAATTTTCCTTGGGAAATTGTTGTTTTTTTATAGATTTTTTGTTACATCCCTCTCTGTAGTATCAAACTTCTGATGTAATAATTGACATATGTGATTGATTATGTGGAGTTGTGAATTATTATGCTAGAGTGTTTAATTTTGTTTATTTAAATGCAATTTGGGATAAATATTATCACTATTAATAATATGATTAACAATTCTTCTATTATCTCATATCAATTTTATATCATAATCTGTTTAACTACTTGTGTTTTATTGTTATGAGTTGGCTGCAGGATATATTTCTCTTGGACTGGAGGGAGAGAATTGTTAGAGAGAGGAGAGTAAATACAAAGTTATGGTACCAAAAGAGAGAGGAAAATGTGTACCCCAAAACCTTAGCAACTTGGCATAGTATACCACTCAGGAATAGTGTGTCTTTTTGTGTCATTTTACGAATTCTCTTATTAGGACACTTTTCTCTTTCTTAGCATACGGCAATACCAAAGAGTACTTAGGTGACCTTGTTAGAATTCGAGTCTCCATCTTGAATTGGGTCTGCTATAGGTCCACCCACACATACAATTTAAAATCACATTGGATGTTCCATGTTTTTAACCATAATATACTTATAAATTTTTAAACTAACCATCTCCTCCTTGATTTATAATATAGATTTATATGTATATTATTAAATGTACTTAAAAATAAATCAATACATGTATATTGTTAATTTTAAAAAAAATGTTATTTTCCAATTTTTGGAAGAATATTATAGAAATATTAATGTCAATAATATAATTAAAAGGAAATAATTTATTTGACAAAGATGGATGGCCATCATTTAAAAACTTATTACATTAACTATTTAGTAGAGTAATAAAGGAAAAGAAATAAAAAAAGAACGAATTATTTCTTGACTCACTATGAGATTAGAAAGTGTGCCCTTTTAATTAATATGTACGAGAAATTTTAAATACTCTCTCAAGAGTTCATTAAGAAATATGGGCTCCCATGTTGTAATAAAAAAAAAAGAAAAAGAAAAGACAAGATTCCTGTAAATTAGAGACCCGTAGAAAAAAATCCTCAATCTATAAATAAGGAAACAAATAAAGGAAGAGGCACCCTTTCTTTTTGGAAATTTTAGGAGGAGTAAATATGGGAGAAATTATTTTTTAGCAGCATATTATCTTAGAGAAAATCTACAAGTGATAGAGCAGATAAGAGCACATAAGAAGAGTGGAACTAGAAATTAGAAGAATTGGTTGGTTGTTGAATCCTTGGGCTGCAAACCAAGGTAAGCTATTTTTATTAAAACATCTCTCACCACTCTTCAAACTTTTAAAAAAAAAATTATCTCTTTTTCCATTAAGAATAATAATTTGTAACTTGTTTTAAAATTTAATTGAATATCATATATTCAATAAATAAATCTAATAGATTGCATTTTTTCTTTTACTATTAAGAACAAGAAGGAAACTCGTCAATTTCTTTATATTCTATATATAGGCAAAATAATAAAATTGGGTAAATGTTGGGCAAATTATCTTTTATTAAAATAAATAAGAATGAGATTGTTTTAAATTATTTTAGAACATGATTTGAAATTCCAACCTCCATCATATTTGTATTGGGCTCAATATATTAACTCCCCCCTAACTCGTTAGAAATATATTTAGAATAAATTATAATTATTCTAATGCGTAACTAATTTATGTGTTAGCAAGAGAAAAAAAAGTTGACGGTTATATCTTAACTTGAATTGGACTGTGGCTTATTCTTCAATAATATAATTCTTAAAAGACTCTTGATAATTTCTAAACCTTCTATCTTTTAAGCATTTTAATAAACTTTGCATTTTTAAAAAACCTTTTTCAAAATTAAAGGCATGTTAGCCATTTAAATTCATTTAAGTTGCATGGAATTTTACTTTTGGTAATATGATGCCCTTTAGTTAGAAACTTAAGATTTGAAACATAATTAAGATTTTAATTAATTATTCATTATTTTTATTTAGAATGACTAATTTATTTAGTATTGAATAATAGGCCATATGGATATATTCAAATATTTTATAAAATTTAATATGTCAAAAAGAGTGTTTTATAAATAATCATAAATAAGTTATTAAGATTCCAAGAAAGGTATTATTGTTTTTAATATATTTTATTTATTATCATAAAATTATTTATGTGTTTATATTAAACAAACTTCATGTTTATTTGTGAGCCTTTGAAATATGTTATAAATTTTTTATCTAAGTCCTAAAAAAGGTGTTTCCTTAGAATAAATAGAAGGGTATGTGGCACCTCAATATTTTTAATATCAAACTTTAATTAATGTGGTTAGATTCACCTCCTTTTACCTATCACCTAAATTCATAGGTAAGAAAAAGTAAACATTTGGTGGCTAATAGTGAAACTTGACATGCATGTTCATCTAGGAACCCTATGATACCTTGTTTAAATATACGATTAAGTTTCTTTCTATTACTTTTTATTGTTCAAAATTGAATAGGAAGTGAAACTTACTACATCCTTTGTTATCATGTAAACTCTAGTATAATCCTTAGAATTTTTTATCGTTGGGAGTTTACAATTCCCGGTTTTATTGAGGAATATAATGCTTTGTGAAATGGTATGGAACATTGATGTGATGCATTATAACCCACATACGTATGGGAGTTTTTCACATGTTAAATATTTGTTTACCTTGGGGAGATCAGTTTTTGTTCAATATGGGGTGAGGAGGGATGAGATGAATCAGTAGTTATGAGTAATGTATAGTGAACACTGGAAAGTGGGACTAAAAGGATAAGGGAATTAGTTTAGTCTTCACCATGACTCATCAGGAGTGGATATGAATCTTTTTGTGGGGTTACTAAAGATTGAACCAATGTTTTTTGTTACCAGGCATGCCTCATATGAGTTAGGATACATCAGGGGTGACCCTTTATAATCAAAGTCTTATGGCCATAAGAAATTAATACTTAATATTAATAAGAATGTAATTATTCTTTTCTAATGCACTATCATGTATTAGATCATGACAGGTTAGGTCATATGATATAGGGATTTGTATACATAGAACACTCTCTATTTTGGTATCAGTTTTCATATCTACCATCCTCGTGAAGGGTACGACCAATCTGAAGATACAAGTGTTTTGCGGGGGAACCAAACTGACTCTGTGGTTGGAGGAAAAGTGCTATGATGATGTTATCCCTTTCCTTATTCATTACTGCAACCTCAACAAGATATCAGGTGTTATCTAAATGGTGACCACATTGAGAATTATCCTTATATTCTTCCATATTAGTGTCTCTCAGCACAATATTGTATTCATGATTGTAATCTATATTATAAAAAATGGCAATCATGTTGAGCATGATGAAGATGTAGTGTACTTGAAAAATCTTATGTACAAAGTTGAAAACATAAAATCTTTCGTACGATTAGTATATTTATTGTAAAAGGAAATGGGTAATGAATTAGATCCTATTTCGTTATATTGATATGTTAGTATGCTCTCCATGCCTAATGAATTTTACGAGGTGGAATGAATTCATTCTCCTATGTAACTATCTTATTTGATTACAATATTATTAGTCATTGATGAAATTGCAAATGGGTGATGTCCTTTGATTATTGTAATTTCCCTTAAATATACAAGAATTAGTTGTTCCCTTTTGTTTCTACATCGTGGATAGTTTAAGTTAAGAACTATGGATTTGATTCTCGTCCTTTTTGTAATTATATGGAATTTCACATAAAGGAAAGTATATAAATAATTTTTTTAAAAAGAAACAAAAAATTGGGGTGTTTTTGTAGGGTAAGTGCACCAAGTTGGGGGGCCAAAAGGGGGTCTTAAGTGGACACATTTTTATGAAAAATAAAAAACTTCAACTTGTACGAGTTTTTCGAAATAGTTACACTCAAAATTGGAAGATGTTGTAGAAATATGAATTATAGAATTTTGAGTCTAGTTTCTAAGCTACTAAATTTTATTGAAAATAAATAAGTTTAAGTGGGTCACACAACTAAAATACCAACAAGTGTCTCTTGTTTTTGTTAAAAAAACATAATAGAGTGACTTTCGTGCCCCCCCACCAATTTTTTGAGCACCAATGAGTATTTTTGAAAACCATTTGGTAGAAAGATAGCTAGGAGCATCTAGTTTGTGTTATAATTTTTTTAGATTTTTTTTAACGAGTATTTTTTTATTTATGATTTTTCTAGTACATAAATTTTATGTTTTGAAAAATAACGGAGCTTCGACTATGCTGCCCCCCCCCCCCCCCCCCCCCCAACTACCTCAAAAAATATCGAAAATTAGATTTTTTTTTTGAATATGTATAGAATTATGCCTAATTTTGTGCTAGAATAATTTTTTTTTCAATTTCAATGACCCAAAAAAAAGATACATGATGAAAGATAGACATATTTAAAATTCAAAAAATAGCTATAAAAAGGCATAGTTAGAAAATAAATAATATGGAAACCTTATATTAGTCACAAAATTTGAAAAAATATATTTTTAGAAAGAAGAAACTGCTCTACATCGTGGTATAATTTTTTTTAAATGGATCGATTGTTTTATTTTGATTTATCATAGAGGAAGTGGCATTTTTACATTTTTATGCAAAAACATGTTGTTTGTTGTGTTTGTGTAGGTCAATGCCTCAGGGTTGGGGATCCAAACCAGATCCCAAACCTTGAGGCATGTGCTGGAAAAAGGTAAAAATCATAACGCATACACGTTATGCTTTGTTTATGCTTGAGCCTCTTTTTTATTTATAGCAGACATAACACGTACGTGTTATAACGCGTACGTGTTATAACACGTGCATGTTATGCTTTGGTAAAATCCCAAACCTAAGAATTTAAAACGTGATTGCGTTATAATAGAACACATACGTGTTTTTATTCTTTTCGGGTTTTTGTCCATTTTTTTGGCCCCCCAACTTCGTGCACTTACCCTGTGATATATAGTAACTGGAATCATCACAACTTAGACTAGTGGTGTTAAGGAAGTTAAAGTTATAAGTAACACTAATAAAGAATGTTCCTTCTGGTGAGAAAGGGTAGCATATTGGTGTCCCATATGGATAATGCTCACATGGTAATTGTATGTTTGTTTCATATGATGCACAACTAAGTAACAAAGTATAGTGAAAAGAAGGGCATAATGATGGAATTAAAACAAGTGTGAGTGATATCAAGGTTTACAATGTCATTTTACTACGATCAAGGTATCCTATTTTTTTGACGTTGTAGCTAATAGAACGTATCAGGTGCTTACAAGAGTTTTGGGGTATAGAAAATGTGATAGCACTAGTGAGTAACACATGTATTCATAAATGATATTTATAGGATGATATAGGAACAATTGGTACTTTATAATTGTTAATGTACTTTAAGTAATTATATAATTCATTGTGAATATTTGTTTCCCATGTGTGCATGTATGTGTTGTGAGGTTGTTTGTTGTAAAAGTCAATAATCACGATACTAGCGTACATTTTTGAATTTGTGTATATAAATAGCTATCAGACCAGGGGTCAACATGCAAATGAGGGATGTAACCTACTAGAGGTGTAAGATGAAGCGAAGTGTCTATGTCAGTGATAATATTAGGAAATGGTATGATGCTTATGTTAATTGGTATGTCACTATGTATATTAGCTAGGCATTTGCTGTAACTATAAGAATTTGATTGTATATGTGCATATGGGAAAATATCATAGTGGTATGGGATTACATTCAAAAAGAGGTAAAACCTCATTTGGTGTATGACTAGTCAATGCAAGATCCCCTTCTATAATGTGGGAGAGATGTATAGTGCAAGTAATTATGATCATGTGATGGATGGGTATCCATGTAGTTAGGAATAAATATCTATTGAAGAATCAAGGTGTCATTAGTGGCATGTTGTAAGGGATTATCATCAAGTTTGGTCATGTGTTCCTTGGTAGGAGTGTCATCAGTAAATAAGGTAATGATGTTAAGAGGATCATGGGGTTTAAAAATATGTATCTTGAGTGTTTGGGTATTCTAAAATCAATAGTGGTGTTAATTAGATTAGATCTTGAATCTTAAAATGTAATGAAAAGAACACGTTGGTTGAATGTCGTATACATTGGTGATAGTGAAAAGACAAGTGAGCATTAAAATTAAGGATTTTTGTCTATGCCATGAATCAATAAAATATGGGGGAATGAAGGAATTTTTTTAGGGTCCTATTAAGCAAGATCATTGTTATGAGGTTCTAATATTTGAATAGGTCCAAATTATCATCAAATGAATATTGTACATTGGGCATTGAGGGTGTAGCCTAGGAAGAGAGAGATGATTTCCACATAGGTATGAGTGAGGTTGAGGTAGCCTCGTCAAGATTTATGGAATTATTTGTTTCCATGATGTAGGAACGACATAATCCCATGGTATATTAAGAGGTTCAACAATAATAGTTATTCATGGTTAAATTTGTAAGAGGTTATTAAACTTAAAAGGTGGAATACTTGTCATGCTAGCTAAGAATATGAGGTTTTTTTGAAACACCTAAATAAGAGGTGGTACATAAAAATTATATTTTGAAATTTGAAGACCCTATGGATGAGGATGATGAATATATGGGTTGGAAATATACTGATAGATAAATTGGGTTCACCAAAATGTAACTGTCATTGGCCTTAAAGTTAATCTAATTAAAATATAACTAGTATGTGTAAATAGTAAGTTTCCTGAATAGCTTTAATACAGAAATATAGTCTGATAATCCATTATGTAAAGGACATAACTTAAAGAACATATATTACTAGTAATTAGGTTAGGGTTTTAAAATAAGTCACCATTTTACCAAGTGCAAGGGTGTGACGATGATTTGAAATAGGAAAAGGATGTTATGCAAGGTGTCATAATTTTATCTTTGTAGAAATTCTAAGAGCGGTGGAATTGAGTAGAGGACATGTTCACCTACCTAGGAAAAGTGTGTTCGATGAATGCATTTAAGGGATACCAAATTTTTCCTCTGCTACTGATGAGCCTGTGAAATATGACTCCAAAAAATATCGCAACTATGTATTCTTGGATCTATGATATATACTCAAACATTTGTGCATGATTTGCTCTTATACACTTGAAAAATTTAGGCTTAAATTCTTTTTTTTTTAAAGCTCAAATTCTCAAAAGGACCTCTAAAAGGAGACTTTGCACTTTGCGAGCAATGAAGACGAGGCATATTCATGTATCTCAAGGTAACTATTGAGTCATGGATCAATGGTACCCAAGGAATGAAATTTTTTGATTGAAAAAGGCTCAAATTCTACTAAATGTTGATTTCCCACGCTAATAGCCCATTGATGATAAGAAAACTAGTGGAGGATCCTTCAAAATTTGGTAAGTGTCTTGTCTCTTGGTATGAGTAATGAAACAATCAGTTAGTATACCCTATCCACTTGTGAAGAAGAGTACATAGCAAAAAATTCCAATTTTGTGCACAAGTCATATGGATGAGATAGACCCTAGAAAATTAAAAGGAATAATTTTAATGTCACCCAGGTGTCCCTATTCTAATCTGTTATGGGCCTTAACAATGTTATAAGTGTGTCTAAGAACCTTTTTTTGCACTCTAAAACTAAGAGCCATTCCAATCATATATTGTTTCGTAAGGGGTCTGAGTAATTGAGGAAAAAATATTCCAAATTCCTCCGAACATTTTTCCACCAAAGTAGCCCGAGAATAGAAGACATCTTGACCACATATCCCACTCCCATTTTTCAACATTTGAGCACCTAAGGAGAAAAGTTGCAGGTGATGATTCTTGCCCCTAGAAATCACTGAAAGGTTTAAGAAATCAAGGAGTAGAAATCCAAATGAACAATATTCCTCCAAGAAGTTTTAAAAAGTGCCTCAAGCCAAGGAGTATTTTTTAAAGTTATGAACATATGTCCCTGTCTGATTTGCTCTGGAATTCAACTCATGGTTTATCCTTCTCTTGGTTATGGCCATCTGTCATGTGTTAGTATACTTGTCGCCCTTGCGCTGGTCAAGGACTTATCTTGGGATGAATAACAATGTGTTACGTGTTTTAAGAAGTCTGCCAATACTGGTCCTATGCATGATCTGAGTGGGACCGATCTGTGCTGCTGAGACTATTATGACTATAGGTTCCTTATTGAAGAAGAAGCAAGATAAATTGATGATATGAAGATGGCCCGATAACATAGAACGGGAAGACCAAAAGTGGTATGCCTCACCTTTCTGATTCAGAATTTACTGGGAGCTAAGTTGAGACATAAGAAGGTGATAGAGATATGAGTGGAAATATGGTTTCAAATATTACTCCCAATAAAGGGGATTTTATTTCTCTATAAGAAAGTTAAAAAATAGCGATGCTAGGTCCAAAGTATTCCAATCACATAAAGGGAGAAGTTTGGTCATTTTCCATCCATTGAGAAGGGAGTCAAACCTAAATCTGAGTTACACAGAAGTAGAGTTAGTGAATTGATGATTAAAAGTTTGATTATTGGTGAAATTAAAGGTATGAGTATCTGAGGACTCTCTAGAAAATGATTTTCAAGTTCTGATAATCAAGGTGCTTTGATTTTCATGAAATTAGATTCAAAAGTCATGTGTAAAATTGATTTGAGTCATAGAGGAGTAAGTGGTTTTTTCTGGGGATGATATGGTTCATGATGAAGGTAGTCAAAATCATGTATAAAGTTAGAGAATTCTGAGGGTATCAGTTTGAATGAGTTATTTTGCTAATGGACAATGTAGTTCTCAAAATGGAATGCAATGACCAACACAGAATCAGGTCACAAAATGGATTAGTTTCATCAATTGAATTCAAAGAATGAGAAGTATAAACCCAAGGAGGCCAGCAAGTGTACATTGGGTTTTTGCCATTACTGGGTAGTTGTTTTGTTGTCAACTTCAAAAATTGCCCACTGTCAAGGAAGTGGATTTTGAGATCCTTTTTCATGTAGATCCAGGTAAAAGTGGGATAGTATTCTTAGAAGCAAGAAAAGTCTAGAGTCTTGTAAAAGGACCAATACATATGTGGTTTCAAACATACAATGACTTTCTAAAGGTGGTCATGTCATTAATGTCCCAAATAAGAACATCGTCTCCAAATTGGGCATTATGTTAGTGTTGTTGTCATTAATGTACAAGTAAAATCTCATGTACCTTGAGTTTTATGATGCTGGCATATTCTGTCAAGCATGTATGCAACCTGTCATTCATAAAACTATCTATGAAGGTTGATTGGTAGTGAAGTGGTTTGATGTCATAACGTGAATTGGTAAAGATGGCATCCTCAATGGCCTCCATCAACATGTACATGTTCTTGCAGTTGCAATGGTCACTGGCAAGTGAGGTGTCAACTCCATGTGAGCTCACTTAAAAAGGTGACATTCCAAGGGTTGCTACATAGGTCTAATCCTATCTACCCATAAAGCATAATATAGTTTCTTATGCCAGGTATAATCTAAGGGTCATTAGCATGATGGTCCAAACAATGGTGACCAATGTTAGTGTGATAGGTGGTGATACAAGCCTAATTAGGCCTAATCCTTTGGGGACCTAGTAATATGTAGAGTGGTGTAAGGTACCATGCCATAGCCATAGAAGAAATACATCATCTCAGACAGAATGTAAGCATGTGAGGAGTTATTTTTCAGTGGCATATGATTTGTATATGGTGTAACAAGTCACTTATTCAGGTGTATGGTACATGATTAAGTTGCATACTATTTGAAGAAAGAATATTGAAGAAAAAACTAGTAATGGCATAAGTCCATTCACTTGGTGTATGGAGAGTAATCAAGTGTGTAGTCAAGACATGAGTATGAGCATTAAAGAACATAAAATAGGTGGATTGTAAATATTTTTTCTAATTTTTCAAGTCATGATTATGAAGAGAATGTAAGAAAAGTGGTTCCTGAGATCTACCTAGCTCTCAGAATGTCATTCCCAGAGGTCAAAGCATACCAATTTTGGTAGTCCAACATGTTATCCTGTAAAAGTGACAAGGGCAATTTTGCAGGTAACCATACCAGAATTTCCATTTTGGTCCCCCGTTGAGGTCCCTTAGCATTTGGAATGGCATAAAATCCCTTTCCAGAAAATCTAGTTTTTAGGACTTGGTCATTTTCAACCTTTTTGGGTTGGGCACAATTTTTATTCATGTTACATCAACCAAAACTGCACCCCTCTATTCCTTTAGCGCATTCTAGGGAGTGTCAACACTCCAAATGTTGCACCTCTCAAAAGTGCGCCAAGGCACAAGTTCCATCTTGTTATCACTCTTTAAAGTGCACAGTGGGCACTAAAAACATAGTGTCAACACTCCAAAAGTTACGCCATGGTGCAAATCCCTTCGTGTCGACATCCACTTAATTGCGTCATAGGAAAATTTGGTGGCGCATTTATTACACCTTTTGCTATATATAGGCACGTCTGACCTGTCATTTTCACAATTGAAAAAACGTGAAAATTTATTCCTCTATACTTGTCAGCATTCCTGTTAGCCCTGTGTGTTGCCATTTGTCACATTCATGGACCCCACATCATCTCCTTTATCATTATATATTCCTGGTAAGTGGCCCTTGCCCTTCTTGTGGGTTTGTTGTGGTTTTTATGTTGGTTTAGGTGATTAGAATTGATAATAAACAATGAACCTAAGATGATAGCACAATCCCAACCCATTTTACCTTACCCACATGCAAAACATTTTTCACTCTCCTTCCAGATCTGTAAATTTGGAAGGCTCTGCCTAAGAATGGACCCCTGCCCCTTTTCTCCTATATCCCCTACTTTGCTAAGGTTAACCCCTTGCTATCAAAATCTGAGCTGAGAGTGTTAAAAGCCACAAGTAAAGAGAATCGGCCTGCTATCTTCCACGGCGCAATTTTGATATGTGTTATGCTAAACATAGTCGCACCCCTTTGGTGTGCCATTGAGTCATGTTGCATAGAAAACAGTCGCACCAAGGTGCACTGTGAACTCACACAATAGAAGCATTTCCCGCGCCTTGTAAAAAAACTACAAAAAATCCTAAGGCACAGGCGTAAGCGCACCTACAGTAGCAACAACTCTTCATGCTATATAAACCCTTCCCGCACCATGCAAGCTTAACCCCTTGGCGCACCTCACCTTGATGTTGCATCTTTTGCATCCACCTCTTGGCACACCATAATACTATGTAACACCAATCCTATCTGCGCCCTATTAAAAGACTTCCAATGGCACAAGTGCACATCCCTTGACACCAACATCTGAATGTTGTGTGTAGTATTTCCATGCCCCGTGCCCTTTTAGGCGTTGCTTTTTCCCATGCAACACTTTCCCAAAGTGTGCCTTGCTTTTCTAAGACCCTGCAGCCTGCAGTAAAGCTATGCCTTACGCCTAGAGGCTCATAAATTGCTAACTTTTCATTCTGTAAGCTTTGATGGATGACTTAACAGCTAACATGGCTCTTCTGTGATGGAATTCCTTGATTCTTCTTACAAATCAATAGCTAAACTCATATCCAAACATGTCTTCATCGAGTAAGAAGCCAACTAAGTCCAAGGGTAAATCCAAGCTACAAGAAATGAAATATAAATACCAAAGGGTCAGGATGCCTGAATCTCTTGCAGAGTGTGATCTTGATATCATAGATTCAAAACTCAAGCACATTGACATGGAGGACTTCTGGGCTAGAACCAAGAAGGTCATAGCAATCCCATGGATGGATAAATTGGTAGGCAGTGGTCTACACTTTGCTGCAGGGATCCCAGTAAGTGCAATCAACAATGAGTTTATGATGTTGGTGGACCGTTGTTATAATAAGGACACAAGATGTGTCAAAAATGAGAAAGGTGAGGTGATAATCAACCTCACGGCCTGACATTTTGAGATCATGTTGGGTATCCCTCACCACAAACATTTTTTAGTAGTGAGCCAGGAGGATTGCATGAAGACATGGACTGAAAATGAAGACAAATGTATGTAGTTAATGAATGAGGTGTACATCAAGAATAAGAAGGTGACAAGCAAGTGGCCACATGTCATTCATCGCAGTGATTTTTCAAAGGAGCTGAGTGACATAATCACCTTCATGAGCAGGGTATTTGGGCTCCTCGATGCCCATTACTTTCATAAGTGGATGTTCAGGTATTTAGAAACAATGAATAAAAATGTTCCTGATCAGCGTTTTGAATGGGGAGAGATTATCAGCAGCACAATCTCAGAGAAGCTTCAACAACTTTCAACAACAGGGAGGTTCTATATGAACTCCTATGGAGTATATGTTGCTACCTCAAAGAGAGACTACCCAGCATTGAATCGGTATGGGGTATGGCCCTAGGTCAAAATATAAGAGTACTATCTAGAGTTAAGAGTGGAGAATAGCATAGCCCAATTCAGTAAAATCAAAAATGTCTTCTTCTATGGCATCATCTATTTTTTGAGACCCAACATGACGTATGGTCCGACTACCAAAAGCGTATTCACCACCACAGAGAAGTGGGGAGCGTTATTCACGTAATTCCCCACTTTCACCTATCTTAGAGCCACTAACTTCTTGGTAGAGCCCACAAAATTTCTAAGGTATGCGGGACCCAAATTGATCCTATTGGAGCTGTCCAGACAACTCATCACATACCATGAGAAGTGTTTGAAAAGGAAGATGGGTGGAACTCCATTCCCCCTCACAGTGGGAAGGTACACCTGCACTTCATAGAGCAAAGCCTAGGAGATGTTTATAGAGTTTGAATTGCTCAATTTGAAGCATAATTTCCTAGTAAGGCTGACCTTTGATCCTTGTGATTTCCTTTCAAGGGAAAAGATCGATCCAATTCATGTCCCTCAGATCGAAGATATCTACATTGATCTATATCAAAAACTTGAGCTTAGACGAAAGGATCACTCCCGAATGGCCCTGGAAGAGATCATTCAATATGATGTGGCTATCATCTCAAAGGATTTCCAAGCAACTGTTCAAGAAGTTGATTAGGTTTATCTAGACAGGGATGGGGAAAATTGGCCATTTGCTGAAAGTGATAGAAATAAGGCCCCTCAGACTATTGAGGAAATGGTCAAGGGCACTCTATAACACACTGAGCATTGGTGCAAGAAAAATGGTATCATCTACCTTGGGGTAGACTTTACCACATCTCCCTTGGGTGGTGCACCCACTAAGACGAAAAAATTTCCTAAAGGATAAGGAAAAGATATAGAAGGAGAGGAAAGCACTACTCAGAAAGAAGTTCCTAAGAGCCCTCCTTCCACCCGCCGACGAACAAGTTGTGGAATTAATGTCCCCAAGAAGAGAAGAAGTGGCCAGTGCTCCAACATACACATTCACTTAGGATGTTGTCACATCTACAACTGGAAAAGTATCAACCATTCCCTCTCTCTCTCCTCCTTCCCCTCCTCATGCTGCTCAATCAATCACTCCTTTGGTTGTGTCTTCTCCACCGTCTTCTACCGTTACCCCTCCCTCTTCCTCCATCTTCTCTTCCCTCGAGGATCTGTCCCCTTACATTTCTTCCCTCATTTCACAGATCCCTTCCTCCCCCATGGTTCCCTCTCTTATAGTCACTCCTAACCTCATGAGCGTTAGAGTGTTGGCTTCTTTCTCCATGCCGCCACCAAGTGTCTTGACACATTTCCCCATGTCCACTACAGTTTCTCCTTCTTCCACCCCCGTTTCATCCTCTTCCTCTTGTCCCACTCCCCTAAGTCCAGAATGGATCTCCAAACACCTGAGCTAGCACAAGAGGAAAATCCCTATTGCACCCATGGACTTCTCTGTTATTGTAGCTAAAGGGTCTAAGAAGCAAAATGCTATAACCCGCTTCTCTCAAAGCACTTCAAGTGAAAGGGTTATGAAGATCGCATACCCTGATCTCACAAAGAAGAAAGAAGATCTATCTCCTATAGATTTTACAGTGACTCAAGTCATGATGGGAACATCATCAGAGAGCCTACAAGGAGAGGCCTTATCCGTAGTGGATACCCTTTGTAAGAAGCTTCAAGAAGCAAAGGAAGAGAAGAGAATATTAAAAGAGCAAAACAAGAATCTTCTCCAAGCCCTACAAAAGATGGGCAATACCCCTCCTATGACTGTCACCGATCCTCCCGAACTTGTTAGTCAGGACATGATAAATGAGTACACCAAGATCAGTGAGCAAGGTACAACAGTGTCCGCTTGGAGAGAGCATATCCTCAAAGATAGTGAGGAAGTGATTTCAAAGTTCACAAAGCTCTATCAAAATATAGATCAAGCGAACAAGGAACTCCAGGAAATAGTAGGGCTTATCTCCGAAGAGTTGGACCATGCCAGGTTGCAACATGAGACATTCCAGAAGATGCTCGACTTCCCAGTCGATGACTTGGTGAAATTTGGCGTCTTAAATCACCCGCGAGCACCCAACAAATTCCTTGCTGCTTTAGACTCTCGGGTTGACCAAATGGTGTTTGTCTTGGAAAAGATAGACAAAATCAAGGAGGAAGCCCTGGATGCCATACATCAAATAGAGAAGATCATCTGAAGAATGTCTTTAGGGTTGCTCGGTGTAGCGTACACCTTGAGGAAGGTAGATGATAATATTCATTTTTTCAAGGAAATCATGTCGCAAGGTTTAGCGTCAGAGACCACTTTTGATATAAAATCTATCAACAACCTTCTGGCCTGCTGTGACTTTATTGGATACCTGATGGAGGTAGGAAATGGATACTTCAAGCTCTCGGAAAGACTTAGAGATGAACAAGAAACTTGCAAAGTCATCAGGGATCAACCCAAGGGTCTCGGTCAGGATCAACTTCAAGCGATGGTCAGCAAGTTCATGGAGTATCGAGCTCAGTTTCACATTACCTCTCCTGAGCAGAAGCAGGAAACTCCTTTCAAGCCAAGGGATGATGACAAATAGGATCCTTCCTCCTGGGATAAATCCCATTTTGTAAAATTATTTAAAAGTATGTTGGCACAAATGATGACATCATCCATGTTGCACCATGAGATGTTGTCATCCACAAAATTGCCCCAAATTCAACATTTGACTTTTAAATATTTTGTAAATAGTTGGCTCTTTTTTGTCTTCTTTCTCCTTCTCCTTCTATAAATACTTGGATACTTGTAGTATTCAAGGGTAAGCAAATTTGTATGAAAAATAGAAGTGAGGAGAGAAAGACTTTGAGCTTTCTTGTAACAGAACAACTTATTAATACAAAAATTGAGACTTTGTGTTAAATTCCTGTGTTATGTGTTAGATCTTTCTTAAGTTAGATCTGCATGCTTATTCTGTTGGATTCACCTATGTTTTTGTCATTTGTTTAACAATATTGTTTTGTTTGTTTATGTGAGTAAGTTTGGTTGTGTTTACTATCGGCCGAAAACATAAACCCTCTGACCTTTCTATTTTGGAATTCATTTCTTTTTTCCCTTCAATCCATCTTTCTTCTATTCCTTCCTTCATTCCTTTATGTTCTTCGTCGGAACTAACTCTACTAGGATGAGATCCCAAACCCCTCTCGAAAGTAGAATACTATAAGACTTACATATATTTCTGCTGGTAGAATAGCAATAAACCAGTTTCACTTTACTGTCTCAAAGAGGGGCTATGCCCTACACACTATTGGCCTGTCTATCTATAGATCTGCCCACCCGACAGATTTTTAGCCCAATATTTTTTTGCGACTCCACTAGGGAAAGAAATAGATCTATGTGAGTGGTATGTCAGCTAAAAGACATGAATAGTTTTTAAAGCTGCTGGGGAGACTATGAAAATAGATAAAGCTGTAAAAAATCACTACCTGTTTGCAAATCTTAACTCTTTGTTTAAAATCTATTTTTTTTTGCAAAAGTGATCCAAACTGAAAATTTCCTTAAGAGATCCATAGATCTGGACTAGTTAGAAACCTTTAGTTTGCTGAGTTGTTATAAAAATCTATTTATTTTCATGGATCTGAGTTCTGATAGTTTTACAAATATTTTCAAACCCTTGCAAAAATCAAATCTAAGATCCAAAAATCAGCTTACTAAGTTAACCATCATTTTATCCTTGCCAATCTTTATCATTAAACCGCAATCAGTTTTTAAAAGAGGGATAAAATTAAATATTTAGAAAAGTACATGCTGCTGATTTTTGTCAGAAAAATCAGAAAATCAGCAAGTACAAACAAAAAGAGTTTTTATAAATCTGCCCCAAATCACTACAGACCTGAATAGATACATTGGCGGGTGAGACATTTACCCGTAGAAGGAGAGCTTGTGGAGAAGTTGATCCTATTTTTTATCTACTTCAAAGGCACAACTTCAGTATTACACCAGCATGCTTCACGTCGCTGAGTTTAGTTGATCGGTCAGCCAGAAGTGCCTCACCTCCACGAAAGAACCATTTTTCACAAGGGGCTTCCACATCAATTTGCAGTGCTCTACAGCTAAACAAAACTACACTCATGGCTTGCGTCCTTTTTCCATCTTTTCAAATGGCAATACCATGGGGAAATGCTATGGGCCATCTTGCATTACCGCATCTAGTTCACGCACTCCCTCATGGAAATCGTAAGAATTTCCCAAGATTTGATGGAAGTGAAAATCAAAGCACAGATTCACACATATTTGTGTTCATCATGTCATGCAGTATCCTAGATGTGACCCATGAATATGTGTCAGTACACCTCTTTCTAGAGACCTTGCAAGGACCTGCAGCAGAGTGGTTCCAACACTTATCGGCCGGATCTATCACTAGTTGGGCCACATTATGAACTGCATTTGAAGAAAAATATAAGCCTTTAGAAGATGCATTCGCATTACTATCAAAGATTACTCACTTACAGAAGGAGGCCAATGAAACCATGCGTGATTGTATCACTCGTTTCAATTCACTGATTAACCGTGTGCCACCTACCATGTTGCCAACACCAGAAAATCAAAATTATTTCTTTGTGAATGCCATGAGCTCAAGAGTGAGTTTCTTACTCTTACAAGAACAAATCACCACCTTGGTCTGTGCTCAAGGTGCGGCCATTCGAATAGAAGACAACCTGCTTATATTTAGTGAGTTAAAATGAGAGCCGTCCAAACCTAAGACTTCAACTCCTTCTCAAGCCACTTCATCAGATTTGGCATTTCAAAAGATGACAAACGACTTGCTCGCATTAAAGAAGTAATTAGCTCAAGCTTCGTCTACTACTCCGTACCGAGATATCCCACGGAAAAACTTCACTCCCAACAACACCCCACAAAGGCCACATTTTCCTGCCTGCTGCTCTAAGGTTAGCACTTGAGGCCCCTCCGGTTAATGCCCTGGTCGAGATCAAAGAAGAGGAGAAAATTTATGAAGAACCTTCATCACAAGGTGAAGATGATCAAGATGTCGGTGAACCGACTGGCGACTCTACAATCAGGTATATGGAATTTGAAGATGAAGAGTCTGATGAAGAATAAGGTACCTAAGGGTATGCAAGTGGACAGCCATATGTTGTTTTCACCCGCTCACAAGTAAAAGAAGCAGAAGTTGCTGCCAAGATACAAAAGGAGAAGGCTGTGTCGAACACGCCTCCAACCATTGCTAAAAGAGGTAATCCTCTTCTTGCTCAACCTCCTATTAAACCTTTTATGAAGAAATATTTTCCTCTCATCTCTCCTCCAAATCATCCTTCTTTTGTTTCCATAAAGACCAGTAACCCTACCCTACCATCGTGAAATGAGGGACTCATTCCTTCGTCGATGCAACCCTTGGTCGCATTCAACATAGTCGATCACAATAAAAAGACCAAGATTCAAATGTCTGAAGCTTATTATCTTTAGTCTAACCATGAACAACTTGTAAGATTAACTGAATATATCCAAAGCCAAGCTGTCATCCCCTCTCCATTCTCCCTGAAAGGAATCCTTTCCACTCCTCCTGCATCTCGCATAAATGTTGCCTCGACTTCTGCATCAGGAAAAATTGAGCCTTTTTATCTCTCCCTCCTAATCAATGGTCACAAACTAAGCAACTACATAATTGATTCTGGGGCTTCCGATAATGTCATGCTGGCAAAGGTTGCTCATGCTTTAGGTCTCACCCTTACCAAGCCTTTCGGTAGATGTTACTCCATGGAAACCAAATAGGTTCCATTAATTGGTCAAATCAAAGACACACAGTTCACATTTGCAGCATTCCCAGAGAAAAGGGTAAAGATGACCATCCTCATTGCTAATATCCCAACAGCATATGGAATTCTACTAGGGAGAAGCTTTTACAGAGAAGTTGGTGGAGAGATTCACATGGACTGGTCCAAAGCCAGAATTCCCGTCAAAGGTGTAATGTAGACATTAAAACCTGGAACTACTTCTTATCCACTGAGTTTGATAAAATGGACGTTCTCGTCCAGGAGGAGGACCTTAACAAGATATGGACACTGTAGTTTGAGGCAGTTGTGCAACAAGTGGATGTGGTGCTGGAGCTGTCATGATATCTCCTAAAGAAGAGATTTTTCCTCTTTCTTTCAAATTGCAATTTTTCAATACAAACAATACCACTAAGTTTGAATCTTTATTACTCGGTATGCAAGCTACAAAGGAAAGAGGAATCAAGAATCTAAAAGCACAAGGTGACGCCAAACTAGTCGTCAACTAGGTAAAATGGGTATACCAGGTAAAGAATGATAGACTCGGGAACTACTGCAATGCAGTATGGGATAGTATTGAGGACTTTGACGCTTTCTCAATAAAATCCATTCCAAGAGCTCAAAATAACATGGCCGATTTATTGGCTGTCTCAACGTATCTTATGCTCCCTCACCTAGGGCTGAAAACAGACACATATACCATTGAGGTAGTCTTTTTCCCAAGTGTGCCAGACAATTCTTGGCACTGGCAGGTATTCAACGATGACAATCAACTTGTTGCTTTTCTAGAAAAAGCTGATAATTTCAATGAGCTTCATTTTGAGGGATCTACTTCTGCATGCCGTGAACCTGTCACTAGTCAAGCAAATGAATCAAAAGAAGGTGATGACATATGTTAGCTCAAGGGAAATAAAATTCTGAAGGGTTTTGTCTCTCTGGAATGATTGTTTGACAAACATGATCATTTTTTCAAGAAGAAATGACAAGACGATCCTAACTTCTCTCTAAAGATCGAATCTGTCAACCTGGGTACTGTAGAACATCCGCGGTTTGTGAACATCGGGAAATGTTGTACACCTAAATAAAAGTATAAGTTTTTCAAATTTTTGAATAAATATAAGGACGTATTGGCATGGTCTTATGCCAATCTAAAGTCTTTCAAGCCTAAGGACGTTCAGCATGACATCTTGTTAAAAGATGATGTCAAACCCTTTCACAAGAAATAGAGGCATTACAATACCAAAAATCTCGGGTACCATCCAGGCAGAAATACAGAAAATATTAGATGTGAGAATCATCTTTCCTATCCATCACAATATCTGGGTCACAAACATCATGCCTGTACGAAAGAACAATGGCGAGATACGCATATGTGTAGATTTTCGCAATTTGAATCAGGCGTCCTTGAAGGACAATTACCCGCTGCCCATAATGGATTAGGTTTTGCAGGTAGTAACCGGTTCAAATATTTTGTCAATGTTTGATGGTTTTTCGAACTATAATCAGATTGAAGTCTTACCTGAAGACCAATTCAAAACATCATTCACTACTCCCTGGGGCACATTTGCCTACAGCAGGATGCCTTTTGGCTTGACCAATGATGGTGCCACCTTTCAATGAGCAATGGACTTCACATTCAAAGGTATGTTGGGAAAGGTCATCATAGTTTATTTGGATGACTTAACTATGTTCTCAAAAAAGTGAAGTGATCATTGTGATCATTTGGAGCAAGTATTGATTAGATGCCGAGAACACGAGATTTCCCTAAATCCAAAAAATTCTATTTTCCGGAGTCACTGAAGGAAAGTTGCTGGGACACATTGTCAGCAAGGAAGGAACAAAGATAGATGTCGAAATGGTTAAGGCTATTCAGATCCTTACGTTACCCACAAGCAAGACCAGTGTTCACTCCTTCTTTGGAAAGGTGAATTTTCTCAGACGCTTTATTCCCGAATTCGCTGAAAAGACTCGTCACATATCAAATATGATGAAAGGGTCACAAAAATTCTGGTGGAGTGAATAAGGAAAGACATCATTCAAGGATATAAAAGTGTTTGTTGCTCATGCACCCATTCTGGTATGTCCCGACTTCTCCAAGGATTTTATCATGTACAGTTATGCATCTGCGCATACTGTATCAGCCATCTTAATGCAGAAAAACTCTGAGGATGTTGAATCTCCAATCACATTCATGAGCTCCCCTCTCAAGCTTCATGAATTGAATATGTCTCAGTTAGAAAAAAATGCCTTCATAATAGTCAAAGTAGTCAAGAACTTCTGGTACTACATCCTAAACTCTCATACGGTAGTGCTAGTTCTTGACACAGGTAGTTAAGTCTATCCTAGCTCAACATGAGTTAGGAAGCTTACGAGGGAATTGGATCACAAAGGTCCAAGAGTATGATCTAGACATAAAACCAACCAAGCTGGTAAGAGGCAAGGGCCTATGTCAGCTTATGGCTGAAAACAAAGATTCAGAGGTCCCTAAAGAGAAATTTGATTGCATCGGCGGAGTGCAAGGTCAGCTTAAGAAAGCTAGATTCTCTACCTATGGTTCTATTTGTCGTGACCAATGACGAGTGGTATTCTGACATCACTTTCTTTCTCACTTACGGTGAGTGTCCAGCCCATCTAACTTCAAAGGAAAAGTAGACTGTAAAGCTCAGGGCAGCTAGATATGTCATATGGGATGACGGTTTATACAAGCGTGAGATTGATGGGATCTTCTTGCGATGCATTGAAAAACCACATCAGATCAAATTGCTTGAAATTTTTCATGACTCGGCCTATAGTGGTCACTTCTCCTCATCCGTAACATCACATAAGATCATCTGGGCCAGGTACTACTGGCCAATGCTATTTTAGGATACAGCCACCTAGGTAGCAAAATGTGAGCTCTGTTAACAGTTTGTTGGCAAACCAAAATTGGTTGCTTTTCCCCTCAGGCCCATCATTATCGATGAACCATTCAAGAAATGGGGAATTGAATTTATCAAAGCACTACATCCCCAATCAAGTGCCGGACACAGTTATGTCCTAACAGCAACAGATTACTTCACCAAATGGGTGGAGGCCATACCTGTTAAGAATGCCACCTCTGAAGTTGTTTACAACTTCATCAAAGAAAATATCATCGTGAGATTTGGCATCCCACACAAGATCATTGTTGATAATGCTTCCAACTTCTCCTCATAGGAAGTTATCAATTTTTTCTATGGATATGGAATAACCTTGGCCCATGCCTCAGATTATTACCCCTAGGGAAATGGTCAGGAAGAATCCAGTAATAAGAACCTAGTGACCATCATACGGAAGCTGGTCGATGAGAATCAGCGGTCCTGGCACAAGTCATTATATGATGCTTTGTGGGCAGACCATATTACTCTGAAGAGGTCTCTCGGTATGTCACCTTTTCAAGTGTTATATGGAATCGACGCTGAGCTCCCCATTTCTGTCGAACTTCCTGCTCTGCACTTGGCATGAGCGATCGAAGATGAGACTTTCCAGAATTCTCTGGAAAAGAGGATCATGTATCTAATAGAACTTGAAGAAAAGAGAGTAAGAGTGGTCGACAGGATCACCGAACATCAAAATCAAGTTAAGAGATTGTTCGATAAAAAGGCTAAGCAGAGGGATTTCTAGGTGGGAGATCTCATCCTTTTATGGGACAAGCAAAGAGAGCCAAAGGGCATGCATGGGAAATTTGACTCTCTTTGGAGAGGGCCTTTCAAGATCAAGTAGCTCAATGGAGAGAATAGCTTCTATCTCTCATATCTAGATGGAACTGAGCTCCCGCTTCCCTATAACGGGTAACATCTCAAAATATTCAGGAAGTAGAGCTTGCTCTCTTCTTTGTACAGTTTTCTTTAGTTGTGTGTTTATTTTTGTCATGTGTTTACTTTCTGTTGGTTGTGTGTTTTCCTTTATTTTTCATCACCCTTATTTTTGACTCTGTAACCCAATGGATAGGCACATGTAGATATGAGATTCTCTACCCTTAAGCTTCACTCAAAGTTAGTCCCCAGAAAGAGCCAGCTGTTATCCTGTAAAATTGACAAGGGCAATTTTGTCAGGTAACCATACTAAAATTTCCATTTTTCTCCCCCTGTTGAGGTCTCTTAGCATTTAGAAATGGCATAAAATCCCTTTCCGGAAAATCTAGTTTTTAGAACTTGGTCATTTTCAACCTTTTTGGGTTGGGCATGCAGTTTTCATTCATATTACATCAACCAAAACTACGCCCCTCTATTCCTTTGGCACATTCTATTGAGTGTCAACACTCCAAATGTTGCCTCCTGATGTTGCACCTCTCAAAGGTGCACCTAGGCACAAACTGCCACAACTTGTTATCACTCTCTAAAGTGTGAAGTGGGTGCATTGAAAATGCAGTGTCGACACTCCCAAAGTTGTGCCATGGCACAAATCTCTTCATGTCGACATCCACTTAAGTGCACCATAGGAAAAGTTGGTGGCACATTTATTGCACCTTTTGCTATATATAGGCATGCATCCGACCTGTCATTTTCACAATTGAAAAAACATGAAAAGTTATTCCTCTGTACTTTTCAGTGTTCCTGTCAGCCCCACATGTGTTGCCATTTGTCACGTTCGTGGACCCCACATCATCTCCTTTATCATTATATATTCCTGGTAAGTGGCCCTTTCCCTTCTTGTGGATTTTTTGTGGTTTTTATGTTGGTTTAGGTGATTAGGATTGTTATTAAATAATAAACAATGAACCTAAGAAGATAACACAATCCCAACATCATCTTACAAAACCCACCTTCAAACCATTTTTACTCTCCTTCCAGATCTGCAAATCTGGAAGGCTCTGCCTCAGAATGGACCCCTGCAAACTCCTTTTCTCCTTCGTTCCCTGCTTTGCTAAGTCAAAACCTCCTTGGACAGATCAAAATCTGAGCAAAGAGAGTATGAAAACCACAATAAAGAAAATTGACTTTTGCAAACAACGCCATTTTCTATTTTTGCTAAACATAGTTGGCCCCTTTGGCACAGCTTCATTCTTGTTACATCAAGCACAATCAGTCACGCCAAGGCACACTATGTCCTTGTGCAACATAAGCCTTTCCCGCTGCCTTATAAACATTGCAAAAAATTCCTAAGGTGCAAGCGCTAGGTGCCAAGCGCACATACAGTACAACAACATCTGCATGTTGTGTAAACCCTTCCCGTGCCACAAAAAGCCAAATTCTTAACCTTACCTTGGCATATTTTGAATCCACCTCACATCATAATATTTAGCAATCTACCACATCTATGCCAATCGTGCACCATGAGATACTATGCTAACACCAATCATATCTACGCCCCACTTAAAACACTCCAATGGCGCAAGCGCACATCCCTTGACACCAACATCTGAATGTTGTGTGTAGCTTTTCCACACCCCGTGCCCCTTTTGGCACTACTTTTCTCCCATGCAACACTTTCCCAAAGTGTGCCTTGCTTTTCTAAGTCCTTGCAGCCTGCAGTAAAGTTGCGCCTTGCTCCCAGAGGCTTCATAAATTGCTAACTTTTCATTCTGTAAGCTTTGATGGATGACTTAATGGCTAACATGGCTCTTTTGTGATAAACTTCCCTGATTCTTATTACAGATCAACAGTTGAACTCAGATCCACACATGTCTTCATCGAGTAAGAAGCCAACTAAGTCCAAGGGTAAAGCCAAGCTAACAAAGTAAGAAATGAAATATAAATACCAAAGGGTCGGGATGCCTGAATCTCTTACAAAGTGTGATCTTGGTATCAGAGATTCAAAACTCAGGCAGCATTGACATGGAGAACTTCTAGGACAGAACCAAGAAGGTCACAGGAAGCTCGTGGATGGATAAATTGGTTGGCAGTGGTATGCACTTTGCTAAAGGGATCCCAGTGAGCGCAATCAACAATAAATTTATGATGTTGGTGGGCCATTGTTACAATAAGGACACAAGATGTGTCAAAAATGAGAAGGGCAGATGTGATAATCAACCTCACGGCCCGAAATTTTGAGATCATGTTGGGTATCCCTCACCACAGACATTTTGTAGTAGTGAGCCAAGAGGACTACATGAAGACATGGACTGAAAATGAAGACAAAATTTATGCGGTTAATGAATGGGGTGTACCTCAAAAATAAGAAGGTGATGAAGTAGGTGGCCATAAGTCATTCATCGCAGTGAATTTTCAGAGGAGTTGAGTGACAAAATCACCTTCCTGAGTAGGGTGTTTGGGCTCCCTGATGCCCATTACTTTCACAAGTGGATGCTCAGGTATTTAGAAACAATGAATAAAAATTTTCCTGATTAGCATTTTGAATGGGGAGAGATTGTTAGTAGCACAATATCGGAGAAGCTTCAACAACTTTCAACAACTGGGAGGTTCTATATAAAATCCTATGTAGTATATGCTAGCTACCTCAAAGAGGGACTACCCAACATTGAATCGGTATGGGGTATGGCCCCAGGTCAAAATATATGAGTACTATCGAGAGTTAAGACTGGAAAACAACATAGCCCAATTCAGTAAACTCAACGATATCTACTTCTATAGCGTCATGTACCTCTTGAGTCCCAACATGACTTAGGGTTGGATAACCAAAAGCGTGAGTCACCACCACAGAGAAGTGGGGAGCATTATTCATGAAATTCCCCACTTTCACCTATCTCAGAGCCATTAACTTCTTAGGAGATCCCACTAAATTGCCAAGGTATGTGGGACCCAAACTGATCATGTTGGAGCTGTCTAGATAGCTCATCACATACCATGATAAGTGTTTGAAAAGGAAGAAGGGTGGAACTCCATTCCCCCTCACATTGGGTAGGTACACCTACACTTCACAGAGCAAAGCCCGGGAGATGTTTACAGAGCTTGAATTACTCAATTTGAAGCATAGTTTCCCAGCAAGGCCGACCTTTGATCCTCGTGATTATCTTGCAAGGGCAAAGATCAATCTAATTCACATCCCTCAAATAGAAGATATCTACATCAATCTATATCACGAAGTTGAGCTCAGATGAAAGGATCACTCTCTGACTGGCCCTGGCAGAGATCACTCAATATGGTGTGGTTATCATCCCAAAGGATTTCCAAGCAACTGATCAAGAAGTTGATCAGGTTTATCTAGATATGGATGGGGACAATTGGCCATTTGCTGAAATTGATAGAAAAATGGCCCCTCAGACTATTGAGGAAAGGGTCAATGGCACTCTGCAACACACTGAGCATTGGTGCAAGAAAAATGGTATCATCTACCTTGGGGTAGACTTTACCACATCTCCCTTGAGTGATGCACCCACCACACTGAAATACTTGCTAAAAGCAAAGGAAAAGATATAGAAGGAGAGGTAAGCACTGCTCAGAAAGAAGTTCCTAAGAGCTCTCCTTCCACCACTGAGGAACAAGTTGTGGACTTAGTGTCCCCAAGAAGAGAAGAAGTGGCCCAGCTCCAATGGACACATCCACTTAGGATGTTTTTCACATCTACAACTGGCAAAGTATCAACCTTTCCCTCTCTCGTTCCTCATTCCCCTCCTCATGCCGCTCAATCAACCGCTCCTTTGGTTGTGTCTTTTCCCTTGTCTTCTACCATTCCCCCTCCCCCTTCCTCTATCTTCTCTTCCCTCGTGGATCTGTCCCCCAACATTTCTTCCCTCATCTCACAGATCCCTTCCACCCCCCACGTTTTCCCTCTCTTGTAGTGAATCCTAACCCCATGAGCATTGGAGTGTTGGCTTCTTTCTCCATGCTACCACCAAGTGTCTCGATGCATTTCCCTTGTCAACTGTAGTTGCTCCTTCCTCCACCCCCGTTTCCTCCTCTTCGTCTTGTCCCACTCCCCTAAGTCTAGAATGGATCTTCAAACACCTGAGCCAGCACAAGATGAAAGTCCCTATTGCACCCATGGACTTCTCCATTATTCCAATTTGGGGGGGGCCTAAGAAGCAAAAGGCTATAACCCGCTTCTCTCAAAGCACTTCAGGTGAAAGGGTTATGGAGATCGCATACCCCCGATCTCACAAAGAAGAAAGAAGATCTATCTCCTATAGATTTTACAGTGACTTAGGTCATGATGGAAACATCATCAGAGAGCCTGCAAGGAGAGGCCTTATCCACAGTGGACGCCCTTTGTAAGAAGCTTCAAGAAGTAAAGGAAGAGAAGAGAATATTAAAACAGCAAAAACAAGCATCTTCTCCAAGCCCTGCAAAAGATGGGCAATGCCCCTCCTATGACTGTCACGGATCCTCTCGAAGGTCTTAGTCAGGAGAAGATAAATGAGTACGCCAAGATCAGCGAGCAAGGTACAGTAGTGTCTGCTTGGAGAGAGAAAATCCTCAAAGATAGTGAGGAAGTGATTATAAAGTTCATAGATCTCTATCAAAATATAGATCAAGCGAAAAAGGAACTACAGGAAATAGCAGGGCCTATCTCCGAAGAGTTAGACCATGCTAGGTTGCAACACGAGACGTTCCAGAAGATGCTAGACTACCCAGTTAATGACTTGGTGAAATTCAGTGTCTTTGATCACCCACAAGCACCCAACAAAGTCCTTACTTCTTTAGACTATGGGGCTGACCAAATGGAGTTTGTCTTGGAAAAGATAGACAAAATCAAGGAGGAAGCCCTGGATGCCATGCATCAAATGGAGCAGATCATCTTAAGAATGTCTTTAGGGTTATTGGTGCAGCATACGCCTTGAGGAAGGCAAATGATACTATTCATATTTTCAAGGAAATTATGTCACAGGGTTTAGTGTCAGAGGCCACTTTTGATATAGAATCTATCAACAACCTTCTAGCCTACTGCGACTTTGTTGGATACCTAATGGAGGCAGGAAATGAATAATTCAAACTCTTAGAAAGACTTAGAGATAAACAAGAAACTTGTGAAGTCATCAAGGATCAGACCAAGGGTCCCACTCAGGATCAACTTCAGCGATGGTCAGCAAGTTCATGGAGTATCGAGCTCAGTTTCACATTACCTCTCCTGAAAAGAAGCAGGACACTCCTTTCAAGCCAAGGGACGACGACGAATAGGCTCCTTCCTCCTAGGATAAATCCCATTTTTGTAAAATTATTTAAAAGTATGTTGGCACAAATGATGACATCATCCATGTTGTACCATGAGATGTTGTAATCCACAAAATTGCCCCAAATTCAACATTTGACTTTTAAATATTTTGTAAATAGTTGGCTCTTTTTTGTCTTCTTTCTCCTTCTCCTTCTATAAATACTTGGATACTTGTAGTATTCAAGGGTAAGCAAATTTGTATGAAAAATAGAAGTGAGGAGAGAAAGACTTTGAGCTTTCTTGTAACAAAACAACTTATTAATACAAAAATTGAGACTTTGTGCTAAATTCCTATGTTATGTGTTAGATCTTTCTTAAGTTACATCTGTATGCTTATTCTGTTGGATTCACCTATGCTTTTGTCATTTGTTTAACAATATTGCTTTGTTTGTTTATGTGAGTAAGTTTGGCTCTGTTTACTACCGGCCCAAAACATAAACCCTCTGACCTTTCTATTTTGGAATTCATTTCTTTTCTCCCTTCAATCTATCTTTCTTCTATTCCTTCCTTCATTCTTTCATGTTCTTTGTCAGAACTAACTCTACTGGGATGAGATCCCAAACCACCCTTGAAGGTAGAATACTGTAAGACTTACACAAATTCTTGTTGGTAGAATAGCAATAAACTAGTTTCACTTTGTTGTCTCAAAGAGGGGCTATGCCCTACACACTATTGGCCTGTCTATCCATAGATCTACCCACCCGACATATTTTCAGACCAACACAACAAAGGTTTGACATGCTTCACACTTGCTTGCCCACTTTTGTGCATCTTTGAATAGGGTAGGCCAATAATATCCAGCACGGAGGATTTTCTAGGCCATGACAAGAGAAGAGAAATGACCTCCATAGGCCTGGTCATTAAAGGTTGAGAATAATTTCTTTTTCTACTCTTTATCAACACATTTCAAAAACCTTCCATCTATGCCTCGTTTGAACAATGCATTTTCCCACAACACGTATTGCGCAGATCTTAATTTGATGGCTCTCTTATCCTTAGCACTCAAATTATATGGAAATTCTTCATAAGTAAAAAAGTGTACAATGCCAACATACCATTCATCAGTTGAGATGAGGAAAAGAACAACAGGGATATCAACTTCCTCCTTGGAAAATTTGGCATAATCTCCTTCAGCAATGATTTCACATAAGCCCTTTCCTCTAACTACCTTGGTGGGTTTGATGTCAATTTCATACTCCTGTACATTGGCTACCCAATTGCCTCTCTTGGTTCTAAATTCTTATTGTGTAAGAATGGATTTAATAGTTGTGTTAGGCACAAGCACAAAAGAATGAGAGTTAAGGATGTAAAAATGAAACTGCTTCACAGCTTTTACCATTGCAAAAGCATGTTTCTCCATTATGGTGTACTTCAGCTCATGGTATTTCAAAATATAACTAATGAATGCTATGGGGAGTTCATGACTTTTAGCATTCTCCTGAGTCAACACAGCAGCTAGAGTAATTTCAGTAGCATAGCAATAAATAATGAAGTATTTTCTATAATCAGGGAAAGCCAAGGTTGGAGTCTTTGCTATAGCTCTCTTGATGTCTTAAAATGTAACCTTTTCTTCAGAGGACCAACCAAAATTCTTCTTCCCTTTCATCATGTGAGTTATGTTCAAAGTAAGTTCAGAAAAATCAGGTATGAATCTTCTTAAGAAGTTGATCTTGCTAAAGAAAGAGTGCACACCCTTCTTGCTTGTGGGGAGAGGAATCTGCTGAATCATCTAGACTCTTTCTAGATCAATCTTGATTCCCTCCTTAGAGACAATGTGTCCCAATAATTTTCCCTCAGTAACACAAAAGACAGATTTCTTGGGATTCGAGGAGATGTCATGCTCTCTACAATTTTGGAGGACAATTTCAAGGTGTTGGAAATGATCAACTCTGGTTTTTCAAAACACAGTCAGATCATCAAGGTATACAACTATACATTTTCCTTTGAGACTACCAAAGGCCATGTCCATTTCGGTCTGAAAGGTGGCACCATCATTAATGAGGCCAAAAGACATTCTCTTGTAAGAAAAGGTGCCCCAAGGAGTGTTAAAGGCAGTCTTATGTTGATATGTAACACTTACTTCTACTTGATTATATCCTGAGAATCCATCAGTCATGGACAACATTTCTGAACCTGTAACAACCTGCAACACTTGATCCATTACGGGGAGAGGGTAATTATCCTTAAAAGAGGATTGATTCAAATTCCTAAAATCAACACAAATCTAGATCTCACCATTCTTCTTCATGACAGGAACAATATTAGTAATCCACGTTGAATGGTGAATGGGGAAAATGATCTTAGCCTTCAATAATTTTTGGATCTCTTGAAATATTCTATCAACAATTTTAGGGTTATACTGCCTCTACTTTTTCCAGAAGGGATTGATCCCAGGTTTTAGATGAATGAAATGTTGCATCTCTTTTGGCTGAAAATCCTTGAGGCCATCATAAGAATAGGCAAGAACATCAACATACATTTTCAAAATATTCACTTCTTTCTTCCTCTCCTCTTGTGTGCAAAAATTTCCAATGTTTACCAGCATGGGTTCATTAAGACTCCCAATGTTTATCTTTTCATAGTCAACAAACTACTAAGATCCTTTCAAATTTTTGGACTTGATGTACCTATCATGTTTATCAAATAACTCTTCCGAACTTACTAGCCCTTTAGGTATCTTATTATCTTTTAGTTTTATGCAGCCATCATGATCCATTTCTTCTTTGTTATCATTTTCATTTGGGGGCACACACTCTCTAGGCAGATTTCCACTTCCTTCAAAGTACAACTAGTTAAAATTATCTCTGAGTTCAAGGAAGGAAATAAAGTGTTGATCATCATTAAAGACCTGCCAATTGTTTACATTATCAGGCACACTAGGCCTATGAATCATCTCAATGGTGAATTTATCTTAGGAGAAATCTAGATGAGGGATCAATAGAAACCTCAAAACAGCAAAGGAATCAGCCCTAGTGTTTCTTTCCCTTGGCATGGCTTCAATTGAAAAGGCATCAAGGAACTCAATGGAATCCCAAACTAGATTCCTGTAAAGTTTCAACCTTTTATTCTTCACTTGAAAAATATCTCTAACCTATTTTACAATCATCTCTGCATCTCCACGAGAAAGGAGATTCTTTATCTCCATCTCTTTTGTGATGCTTAAACTGAGGATGAGAGCCTCATACTCAGCTGTATTATTTGTGTTTTTGAATTAGAGCTTGAAAGAGAAAGGGTGAATTTTCCCTTCAGGAGAAATAAGCACCACACTAGCTCCAGAACCAATTGAGGAGCAGCTTCCATCAAATTCCAAGATCCAAACGCCATTAGGATCAAGAAGCACTTCCTTAGGATGGTTAGCCTCATCTTGTGACATGATCATGTAGTTACCATGACCAATGTCCGCATAAAGTATTTGTGTCTTTGGGTCATCTATTTTTTACACGATATATTCAGTTTGTTTTCTCAGGTAGTAGCTTTTTTCATTTTTCCCATTCACTGGAATAACACCATGTGACCAATCCATCATGATTTCTCCTCCAACATTTTTGCAAAAAAAAAATTCTCAACAACATGCCTTAGGAAGGGGGAATATCAACTACCAAAATGGTGGCTAAAACTCTCTTCTCTGACAAAGCAGCAAAGGCTACTTGCGCATCCTTGATCCTCCCAACCAATGGCACTTCTCTACTTTCCATTGAGTAACATGAAACCAAAAGCACAGGTTAGGGTTAAGGCCTAGGGCATGAGCTACCTTAGCAGACATCACATTATCTGAAGCACTAGAATCAATAACACAATTGCTGAGTTTGTGGCCATCTATGCAGAGAGTGACATAAAATGGTTTGATCTTCCCATCAGATGAAGTGACTGATGCCACAAGGCTTGGTTAAGATGAAGGAGAAGGAGTGGGCAAGAGACCTTTGGAACTAGGGGATGAAGGCTTGGATTTGGAGTTTTACAAAGTCTACCATCTTAGCAAAGGCCTTAGGATGGGTTTTGGTAGAATTCAGCTTATGAGATCTAGACCTTAGTTTTTTTTTGAGATGGTCAATAATGTCAAAAGAACTAGAGGTAGATCAAGCATCATTGATAGGAGTAGATGAAAATTTTTGACTTATCAACTCTATCATTTGAAGGGAAAGAATTTTTAGGAGCAGAAACAGAGGAGGAAGGAACAACAGAACTTACCTTGGGTGTGGGAAGAAGTTGGAATAGGAGATCCTCTCCTTCCAATCATTGGAATGACCGTCTAAGGGCTCCTTCGATCTTTTAGTAGCATGCACCACTTTCTACTTCTTGTTGGCTTGCTCACGAGGTCATGACAACATATGATTAATTTTTCATCTCTGTAACCTCTTTCTTCATAATCATCCTCTTCATCTATACCTTCAGTGGTGGGAAAATGGACATGAGATTCACTTAAATCTTCTAATTCTTCATCAGGTTCTTCTTCATGTTCTTCACAGGTTTCATCCTCCTCCTCGTCATCGGGCTCCAACACTTCACATGTTGTATTGACTAGAACTTTAACAGGTGGGCCTTCAATTTCCAGTCTGGTCTGAGTAGAGGGCAACCGATTCCTGGGCTAAAATTTCTTCCTAGGAACATACTGATAAGGAACATACTGGACGATGTGCTTCTTGAGAGTAATAAGATCATTAGCAAGTTTTTTGTACCAACTGATCTGCACTAGCTCCAGGAGAATATGTCGAAGAAGTATATGCTTTGGATTTCCATGAATCTCTCCTTAGCTTTCCAAACATGATCAGATCATCTTCAACACTAATAGAAAATATCTGATCAACATCTAAGGTGGCAAGATTATCTCTCCTAAGTGCATAGCTCACTTTTGGCAGTTGGGCATTAAGGAAGAAACATTTCTAAATCTGATCCGTAGGGCGCGTGTTTTTATGGTATCTTGTTAACCAGCCTATTGAATTTGGCCACAAATTCCCTCATGGGATCATGTGAATCTTTCTTGATTTGAGAAAATCTGGGCCAACAGAGCATGTACATCTTCAGCAGGTTTGAAACGTTGCTCAAACTAGGTCTTCATTGTGTTCCAATTGGTGATGGATCCAATAGGAACATGATAGAACCAATCAACAACATTATCTTGCAATGGTCTCCACAAAAATTCTAAGGTAGATATCCTCATGTTCAACTCTGAGAACACCACAAGAAACAATGAAGGCCACAATATGTTCATTTGGATGAACCTTCCCATCACCTCTAAATTTAGGGAAATTATTTATATTACCTTTAGGAAATTCATTTAATGGATGGGGAAGAGCAAGAGGCCCAACCCTTTGGTCCTAAGGTATAGGAGCTACCATCCTTGGAAAGATTGTTTAGAGAGGAACTAAAACACAAGTGAGAATCAAAGCATGTAAATTAGGACTAGTTTGATCTTGAGGGATGTCACTCCCAAAAAGTTTTGTCTCTAGCAGGAGGAGTGCTTGAAGATCTTGTTCCTCTTGATTTTATTGTTGATGGAGGGAAAAGAGAAACATTGATGATCTAGAAGCTGGAAATGAGGGTCTTATTCCCCAAGGGTTCCTCTACCCCGAGTGTATCTTGGAGTCGCCAGATCAAAGATGTTCAAAAAGTTGTTATTCAAAAAACTGGAATCGATTTACAATGAATTCCCCAGTGGAGTCACCAAAAACTGTTGGGTTTTAGAATGGAACATGGGTTTTAAACCACTTTCAGGGGACAATAAGTCCCTCCTCTTTAATGGGAGAGGTTCCCTTATTCAAAGCTGGAAAAAAAAATGTAAAAATCTACAACTATCAATGTTTGGACCTTGGTAGCCTGGTGTGTTTTCATACTCAAAAGATTATCAATCAGATGGAATGGAAGAATAAAGAGATGGGAGAAGGAAGAAAACAACAATACTTTTGGGAAATATAGATAGCAAAGTATCTCCCTACTCACATTGAACCAAGAAAATATAGAAAAGGATTAATTACTTCACCATTGATGCAAATCTGCAGACACAAAGTTATGAAGATTACACAGACCAGAACACAAAGTTTCTATCGAATGCAAAACAAATGATCCATTGAATCGAGCTAGGAGAGACAGATGTAACAGAGGAAAATAAGTAAAGAAAGAACTTCTGTATTGAATTACTTTAGAATTTACAACCTTCCTAGAAAACTAGAATCCCCTTCTTCCATGGAAAAAACCATGTTCTTATAACAATTCATGTACATCCATACTTTTTCCCCAAGAAAAGAATATCCAAAAGGAATAATGTTTATTGCAGATCCAATTTTGGAAAGTGACATGAAACAAACGCACTCATGAAAGCTAGAGGTTCAAAAAAGGTGAATATTTTGCCACTTCGAGCATGATTATTTTAGCAAGGGGCATCTCATGATTTTCTTCTCCATGGGTTCATGCCATTCCCACCTTGTAACCACTTTCATAGCACTCAAGTGCTTGCTGGTAAGTTTTCTCCCTTTTTATTGCGTATTCCCGGTAAACTCTATTTTCTAATGATTAAACTTTAAATCCCTTTAAAATTATCAATTTGGCTCCATAATAAACCAAAAAAGCATATAATAAAGAAATGACAAGGGTATAAAGAAAAAGAATGAAGAATGATCCATTTTTGCATTTTACAGAGCTCTGTTTTGTTAATGGCATCAAAAACTAGATGAGTGTATTTGGCTATCCTTTCCCCCTTTTACCTTCAAATTTAGACCCTACACGTGGTAAGATCCAAGAAACGATGGCCCTGGGGGAGAAATCTATATTTCCTGACATTTGGGAGAAAAAGTGTGATTTCTCATTTTGCTCCGCCCTCCCGCAGCTCCGCTAAAAGCCGAACACGTGGCACCATCTGAAGGGCTGAGGAAATATGGTTCAAATCTAGCATGTAAACTCTTTTTAACAAAAAGCTAAAATTCTCAAAAACCTCCGTCGGCCCACTTTGACTTTTCAATGTGAACATGTGGCACAACACGATTGTAAAAAGGGATCATGGCTCAATTTGCAACATTTTAACCTTTTGGTTAAAAAGGCTAAATTTCTCAATTTCCCCCACATGCCCGTTATTCTAATTTCATCCTTCAACACGTGGCATCCCTTGACTGGGTGTGCGAATGTGCTTCAGTTTTATACTTTATCTATTTTTGAAAAGGGGATAAATTCAAACTTTTCCCCTAAAAGTTTGTGCCCCTGCTATTGACTTTTCAACATAGGCTAGGTGTCCCTTTCTAATCTACTACGGGCAAGAACTTAGAAATTTTCCCTTTACATGAGTGGGGCTTTGGGCCATTTTAGAACTTTTCACCCTTTGTGGAAAAAAAGGCTAAAATTCCCAAAGTCCTTCGCCAGTCCGCCAAAGCCTGCATGAACTGACAAATGGCCACATGTCTCTTTTTTATTCTTCAACACATGGAATTTCTTGATTGGTTGTGGGGACATGCTTCACTTTTTATCTATTTTGAAAAAGGAAAAATTCTAACCTTTCCCCCGAAAGTTCATGCCTCTTCCATTGACTTTTCAACATGAACACATGTCCCTTTCTAATTTGCTATGGATTTCAACTCAGAATTTATCCTTTTGCTTGGGCGGGGTTGTGGGCCAGTTTAGAACTTTTCACCCTTCCGCCATAATTCCTTAGAGAATAAAATGGATCTATCGCCCTGAACTTCCGCCAAAACTACTCCAGCCAATTAGGGATCGGCGGGGATTCGGGGAAATTTTGACATTTGTTCCAAAATCACCAAAAGTGATAAGTTCAAAAATGAACCCAACCGACCACATCCAATGGGAAATAAATGTGTAGCTTCACCTTTCTGAGAAAGAATTTGACAAGCAAAAGAATGTAGGAAGTTGCAAGAAACGAGAAAATGTCATTTTTTCTCTCGATGAAGAATTTATTTCTCTGCAAAAGGTTAAAAAAGAGAGATGTAAGGTCCAACACATTCCAAACACATAAAAGAATAACTAAAAACATTTTCCATCCATTGAAAATAGCTAAAACATTTTAATGGCAGCAGACTAAGGAATTTTGATTAAAAATGTCGTGGGAAATTAAAATGAGCATTTCAGGAGTTTAAAACATAAATTTCTTCTATGACAGGGCTCCAATTTTCATGAAATTAGATTCAAAAGGGTGGGGAAAATTGAGAGGACAACAAGCCCTAAATTTTAAATCCTAAAGGTGCCTAAACCCTAAACCCTAAACCCTAAAAACTAGATCATAAATCATAAACCATGACCCATAAACCCTAAACTCTAAACCCTAAGAACTAAATCCTAAACCCTAAACCCTAAACCCTAAGCCCTAAACACTAAACCCTAAACCCTAAACTATGTGACCTAAATCCTTAACCCTTAACCCTGAGACCTAAGACCTAAATTATAAACCCTATACCCTATAACAAAAATAATAAACCTTTATTTCTGAACACTAAAACCTAAACTCTAAACCTTGAACCCTGATCCCTGATCCCTAAGCCCTAAGCCCTAAGCCCTAAGCCGTAAACCCTAAATACTAAATCTAGAACCCTAAGCTCTAACCCCTAAACCTCATATATTTCTAGTAGGTCTCATGAACGAGTTCATTTTTTGAATATCTTAAGACCATATTTCCTAGTCTTGTGCCTAGAACCATCATTAAGTCCACTTTTACAACTACCTTGTTTATGAGATCTAGGAATTTACCTCCTTTAAAATATCAACAGATGAAAGACATCAAAATTTGATGAATCTCTTTGAATTTTTCTCCTACAAAGTTGATGAACCCTTTTCAATTGAATACTCTCTGTTAATACTAATAAGAATGGGTAAGAAACAAAAAAATACAGTGAGTGAAATAGTTTGTATGTAATGGGAATTTCCCTCCTTTAAAATATTAGTAGATGAAAGGAATCAAATTCTGATGACTCCCTTGAATGTTCTACCTATGAAGTAGATGAACCCTTTTTATTTAAATACTCTTTGTCAATACTTATAAGAATGGGTAAGACATAGAAAATTAATGTGACTGAATGGGTGATCCTAATCCATGAGCCTTAAATCCTAAACCCTAACCCCTAACCCCTAACCCGTAAACCTTAACCCTTGAGCCTTAAACCCTAAACCCTGAACCCTAACCTTTAAACCTTAAACCCTTACTCTTAAACCCTAAACCGTAAAGCCTGAACCTTAAACCCTGACCCCTAAACCATAAACCTTATACCATAAACCATAAGCCCTAAACCCTAAAATCTAAGCCCTAAATTCTAAACCCTAAACCATAACCTAAACCCTAAAACCTAAAACCTAAACCCTGAGCCTTAAACCCTAAACCCTATCCCTAAACCCTCAGCCCTAAGCCCTAAGCCCTAAGCCAAAACCCTAAACCTTGAACCCTCAAATCTAAACCATCAACCCTAAACCCTAAAAACTAAACCCTGAGCCCTAAACCCTAAAACCTCAACTCTCAACCCTAAACCCTAAACCCTGATTCCTAAACCCTAAACCATGAACCTTTAGCTATAAACCCTAAAACCTCAAGCTTGACCCCTAAACCCTAAACCTTGAAGCTTGAGTCCTAAACCCTAAAACCTAAACCCTTAACCCTAAAGCCTAAACCCTAAACCATGAACCCGAAGCCCTCGGCCCTAAACCCTAAACCCTAAAATCTAAACTATGAGCCTTAAACACTGAACCTTAAACCCTAAACTCTAGACCTTGAGTCCTAAACCCTAAATCATAAACCCTCACCCAAAGGAAAGTCCTAAAAAGATCATTCAATGTGTTTCAGTGTATAGGGAATAGTGTTTAAGGTGATCAATCGACTCATTTAGTTTTGATGAGAGACTACTTCCTTTGAAGGCCTAAAAAGACATTTTTGGCCATTCTTTAGTTAATTGAACACCCTTCAGAACAAGCTAAAATGAGCTATTCATGTCACCGAGTTATCAAGGACCATTATTTGTGAAGTATTAAGGCATTGTTTGTCTCCATAAGAGACATATGAGAAAAAACATGTATGAGAATCATGTATTTGATTCCATAAAAGGATGCTTTTAGAGCTAGGAAGGGTGAGGGGATGATCTTTATATGGAGCACCATGTTTCTAAGAATGAGAAATCATTTGAGTTCACTTGATGCAATTCACTTGGTACTATTTGTAACAACTCATTCAACACCTAGTAGAGTTGTCACACCTTAAGGAGGAGGCACATTACAATCACCTCATTTTGGCCATAGGACATGAATCCCATTCTGGGAACAATCCTTTATCTACAAAGTGAGGATCTCTTTTTAGTAAGAAGTAGACAAGCATCATAGAGTTGATTCATGGTCACTAAAGTGAATTATTGACCAAATTTAAAAATTAGTACCAATTCAAGTAGTGGTAGGGCCAAAATCTAATTTAGAAGGCCAAAAAACCTAAAAAATGACTATATGTTTTCCCAAAACAAAGACTGACTACAATATATATGCCCTGAAAGTTTTAGGTCATGTTAGTGTGAAATCACAACACCCCCAAATGAGTTATGAATTTTCTTTTCTAAGGTAGAATCATCTGGTGTGATTGCATAACATTGAACTTTCCCCAAGGTGTGGACCTTGCAAAAGTGGGAAAGCTCTCCAGAGAAGGCTGGTTCCTCTTCCTAAAGTACCTACCACAAGCTATTCTAGTGTAGGCAAGCTAATCTAATCCTAATATAACTTCCAAGGAGACAAGGAGAGAAAGAAAACAAGAAAAAAAAGAGCCTACACTAAAATGGTGATACACCTAGAGAAGGAAAGTGTTGATCATCTACTAAACTACCATGGAACAAAGAGAGGTGAGCAATGGAAAGGATGGACAACAACATCACAGACCATAGATCATATTCACATAGAAAATTTTCCAAAACCCCAAAACACAGCTCCTAGATCTATAAATGAACATTCAAAACATGCACAGATACCCTGCAATGAAGAGAGGCAATGAAGAGAGGTAAGATGCAATAAAATAAGCAAAGGATGGACAAATGCATCACAAAAACACGTTTTTATTGCTCCAGATTTACACAGTGCACCATTTCATGGGCAAGAGGAAAAAAATGCCATTACAGAGTAGGGGAGGAGGTTCAAACTCCATTTTTGACCCTGGGGAAGGAAAGAAGGGGGAGGCAGAGAAGAAAAATGAACAACCACTAATTATGTGCCTCTGTTTACGTTTTATAGAAAAAAAGCGAGAAGAGAGGAAAAAACATGGGATCTAGTCCAACCACTTTTCAAAATGTGTTTTAATTCTTCCTCTGTTGATGGGCTGGATGCAAAAGCTCATAATTCCATGTATCTACTTCGCAGACCAAAGAAAATGACCCATACTTCATTAAATCTGGTGGTTGGAACTGGTTTTTGTCTTTTCCATGCCAAAATGTGTTTTGTAAATTTCTCCCCCAAATCTTTACCAAAATCCAAAATTGAAGACCCTATGATGAAGATAATCTTCAGATCTTTCCATTGGTACCAAGAACGTCAAAAATAGAGCTCTGGATCAAAAGATATGGCCTTCTGAGTTTTTCCTTAACGTTTTTAGCAAAAAACAACTCTGGAAAATTTTGAACTTTTCTCCCGCAAATCCTCTGATGACGTGGAATCCAATGGGGTCGGTGGAGGCAGGGGCTCCTTTTTTCCATTTTACACTTTTTGACAAAAAGTCAAAAAATCTCATTTGCCTCCAAAGGTCCGCCGGTCGGCATTAACTTTTTGATGTGTCAGTTCAGCACTTAATTTTCACCTTTTTGACAAAAGGGAAAATTTTCACTTTTTCCTCTAATTCCCCACTGGTCTGAGATTCCTTGGCAAACATCTCTCCCAAGCCCCGCAGGTCTGCCTTGGGCAAATTTTCCCTTCTAACTCTGTTCGAGCCATAACTCAAAAAATACAAGGAGTTAGAAAGAGCTCTTTACCTTTCTAGAAAGGGGAAGAAATTCTCTATCTGATGGAGTATTTTCAAGAAATCCTTGAGTTCCTGAACTTTTTGAAATTTGGACTGAGGCAAAAAAAGGGAGTAAGTTAACCCAAAATAAGAGGGAGCTTATTTTGGTTAACAACTTTGGCGACTCATAGGGGTCATCTGCCTGCTAGATGAACGATCAGTGGCCTTAGTTGCATCCATTGGGCATGGAGTCAAGCCTGATAACCAATTCTCTGATGTAACTCTAAAAATATGACCTCTAAATCACTTGGGAACCCACTGAAAATTGGAGTTGATCTTCACCAAAAGCCAACTGAAATGGACTGTGCAAGAGCAATACAACAACACCAAAAACTATATACAAACTGAAAATCATACATGCTCCAAATGGAACATGCAGAGTGTGCAAAAGCACTTCTTCTACTGAAAACAAACCTACCTACACTACTCTAACCAAGAGCAAAGGGAACTCAAACAAAACCTACAACTGGCAGGGAGAAATAGCTTCCCTTCCTCAAAAATGGCAGCCATGCAACTGATTTGGCACTGAACATGGCTGGTTGGATGAGTGAAAAACTAACTACAAGCTGATCTTCCACCCAAATGACCAAAGTATCAACTGAAGAAAAATCTAATACCTCTTTTAGTTCTCTGACATTTGGATTGAAGAGGTATGTCAGCTGATCCTTGGTACTTTGTAGCTCATCCTCATGCCCTGGAGTGGGCATGACTAGTTTTGGCTTCTCCCTTGGCTCCAATGAAGCCAAGTACCTAATTGGGCACAATCTGATCTGATGGATGTGCCTGTTACTCTAAATTTCAAATCCAAGAATGGAGTCTTCTTGTGGACCTTCTTGAGTGGATGGTGTGGGAGAGATGGGGTCTTCTTTGTTTCCTTCCTCCTCCTGAGAAGAACATGGAAGATTAAGATCCTCCAACCTTGGTTCCTGAGGGCCATTGTGAGATGCAGGTTGTTGTCCTTGGATGTTCTCCTTCATGGCAAGTAGACTCATGTTCTTGGAAGGTGGATGATGGAGGAGCAAATGATGTGATCTCCTCGGGCTCCTCTCCATCAAGACAATCCTCCAAGTCAGGTAGATAATCTACCTCCTCGGGCTCCTGCTGCGTGTGTTCGACCTCCTCCATGGTGTCCTTCAAATTTGTAATTTTCTCACCATGGTTCCCCTCATCTTCAAACATGAAGTTTGAAAGCTCAAACTCTTCTTCGACATTAGATTTTGAAGGGGATGAAGTGGGAGGAAGAACTGAAGGTTCTTCTGTGGCTTGCTCTGCACTTGTTTCCTCTGAAACCGTATGGTTCTCCTCTAGAACCGCGCCCTCTGGAGCTAACTGATTTTCATCTAGAATAGGCACCCATATGATTTCCTCTTCCCAATCGGAGTTGTATGAGTCACGCCATTCTTCAACTATCATGCAGTCATTAAACATGATGACGTTGGCTGGGGAGGGCACGTTGGTAGGGGGTTGTTCATTTATGGTACAACTAGGATATAGGGGACTTGGAAGAAAATGGGAGGATGGACGTAGAAGGGATGGAAGGCATGCTAGATTTTTGATCCTCCATTCCTTCCACCCACTCTGTAATCTAGGGCAACATCTCAGTGATGAGGTGTAACTTGTGTTGGGCACTAAACCAGCCTGGTACAGGGCTGACCCATGGACAAGGGGCCTTGTATCCAACTTCAGTTGCCATTATGGAGCACTTGACTCTGAGCTGGATCATGTCCATCTCAATATTTTGCATCTGCCTCTCAAAATCAGCTTCGGCCAAGGAGTTTCCACCATCATCTGCATAAACCTATTCTTCATAAACATTTTAGTTCAGAAAAAAGGGGGTTGTATGCATTTTTGGGATAATGGGGCTTATAAAACTGATTTAGAGGAGGATTTTGAAACTGTGGGGATGGAGGGAAATAGTTCTATTGCTGCAAATGAGAATTCCATGGTGGGAAAGAATTCATGATTGCACAACTTCATGGGATTGAAGAAGATGAAGGAGATGGAAGAAATAATGGGTGGAAATGGATGGGAAGAAGGTCTGCAACTCAGAGGATGGGTTGTTGACTAGATGGAGTCTCCAGATGTGCTTGAAAGTGCCTCCAAAGGCTGAAATCTTCATCAAGAGCACATCAAACCTGATGAAGTGAAGTGGTAAGGTGCTTCAGACACTAAGAGAAGATGTCCCACCGGGTGTGCCAAAACTATTAGTGCAAAATCACAACACCCCCCAAATGAGTTATGGATCTACTTTTCTAAGGTAGAATCATCTAGTGTGATTGCATAACATTGAACTTTCCCCAAGGTGTGGGACCTTGCAAAAGTGGGAAAGTATCTCCTAGAGAAGGTTGGTTCCTCTTCCTAAACTACCTGCCATAAGCTATTCCAGTGCATGCAAGCTAATATAATCCTAATCTAACTTCCAAGGAGACAAGGAGAGAAAGAAAACAAGAAAAAACAAAGCCTACACTAAAACAGTGATACACCAGAGAAGGAAAGTGTTGATCATCTACTAAACTGTCATGGAACAAAGAGAGGTGAGCAATGGAAAGGATGGACAGCAGCATCACAGACCATAGATCAAGATTCACATAGAAAATGTTCCAAAACCCCATGAGCACATAGCTCCCAGATCTTGCAAATGAACATTCAAAACATGCACAGATACCCTGCAATGAAGAGAGGCAAGAAGATGCAATAAAACGAGCAAAGGATGGACAAATGCATCACAAAAACATGTTTTTATTGCTCCAGATTTACACAGTGCACCATTTCATGGGAAAGAGACAAAAAATGCCATTACAGAGTAGGGGAGGAGGTTCAAACTCCATTTTCAACCCTGGGGAAGAAAAGAAGGGGGAGGCAGAGAAGAAAAATGAACAACCACTAATTATGTGCCTTTGTTTACGTTTTATAGAAAAAACGTGAGAAGAGAGGAAAAAACACGCGGATCTGCTCTAACCACTTTTCAAAATGTGTTTTAATTCTTCCTCTATGTTGATGGGTTCGATACAAAAGCTCATAATTCCATGTATTTACTTCGCAGACCAAAGAAAATGACCCATACTTCATTAAATCTGGTGGTTGGAACTGGTTTTTGTCTTTTCCATGCCAAAACGTGTTTTGTAAATTTCTCCCCCAAATCTTTACCAAAATCCAAAATTGAAGACTCTATGATGAAGAGAATCTTCATATCTTTCCATTGGTACCAAGAACGTCAAAAATAGAGCTCTGGCTCAAAATATATGGCCTTCTGAGTTTTTCCTTAACGTTTTCAGCAAAAAATAGCTCAGGAAAATTTTGAACTTTTCTCCCACAAATCCTTTGATGACATGGCATCCATTAGGGTCGGTGGAGGCAGGGGCTCCTTTTTTTCCATTTTACACTTTTTGACAAAAATTCAAAAAATCTCATTTGCCTCCGAAGGTCCGCCGGCCTGCATTAGCTTTTTGATGTGCCAGCTCAGCACTTAATTTTTTGCCTTTTTGACAAAACGGAAAATTTTCACTTTTTCCTTTGATTTCCCATCGGTTCGAGATTCCTTGGCAAACATCTCTCCCAAGCCCCGCAGGTCTGCCTTGGGAAAATTTTCCCTTCTAACTCCGCCGAGCCATAACTCAAAAAATACAAGGAGTTAGAAAGTGCTCTTTACCTTTCTGGAAAGGGGAAGAAATTCTCTATCTGATGGAGTATTTTCCAAAAATCCTTGAGTTCTTGAACTTTGTGAAATTTGGACTGAGGCAAAAAAAGGGAGTAAGTTAACCCAAAATAAGAGGGAGCTTATTTTGGTTAACAGGTCATTTGCTGAAATCTTGAAAATGAGTAAGTACTGACCAGATTAGATTTTGAAAAACTATTGTCTAGATTATAATTGTTGCAACTACGGGACCACTCCCATCAAGTGCAGAATGACCCTAATTTCTTGTATTTACTAAAATAAATTTAAATTATAAGAAATAATAAAAGAAATCTTATACTTGGTCCATACTATTCAAAACACCCAAAAACATATACATGGTCAATACTATTCAAAACACGTACGTGTTTTGACTTCTATAATATGCGTACATGTTTTACCTTCTTTAAAACATGTATGCATTTTTCCTTCCTTATAATGCATACACATTATAAGTTTAGTAATTACCAAGCCAAAAAAATTAAAATGCAAGCCCGTTTCGTCTATTTTCATATTTTTGTCCACTTTTTGGCCCCCCCAACTTTGTGCACTTACCCCGTAGTATTCTACCATGGGGTTCTTAACATTTTTCTATCAAAGCATAGATTTAGCACTCAGGCCTAATGAAACCCACTACTTTCTAAGTTGTGTTTTATTGGTCCCTTCAGGTAGTGATGTCTAGGACCTTGGTATCTAACACCTAGGATAGGATATGTATCCTCAAACCGAGGATACATGATATGACAAAAGAAGATGACTAATTGAATGGATAAGATCAAGACCAACCTAAAGAAAATGGAAATTTGAATGAAAAAATGTACCCCCACCCAAGAGGGCACAAGTTGAGATAGAACTAGCTAGAGAATTAAAGAGGATAAATCCACCAAATTACAATGGTATGGTACTTAGAGATGGTGCATAATTTTTTCTCATCAAATAGAGAAATATTTTGAAATTCATAAATTCTTTGAGGAAACCGAGGTAGTTTGGGGCACATACCAAATATTTGGAGAAGCCTTAGCATGGTGGGAGAACTTAAAATCAGAAAGAGAATTAACTTTTGGAAAAACCACATGGGAACAATTTGTTTCCTTCTTCCGGAAGAGATGGCTACCTCAACTCTACTTTGATGGGAAACTGATTGAATTCTAGAACTCTAGACATGGAGATATGTATGTTACTACTTACTAGGAGAATTTCATACGTCTCCTTAAGTACATACCATAATATCAAAAGGACGAAAGGTTTAGGATCATAAAGTTCATCTTAGGCTTGAAACCTCAAATTGGAACAAATGTGGACATCCATGGACCCACCTCCATGGACCAAGTTTTTGAAAAATCCATGAAACAAGAGAAGAAACTAAAAACTTTAGCTGTAACAAGAAGATGACAACAACATCAAAATTCAACTCCATTTAAAAGTAAAAATTTGAAACGCAATAAAAATGGGGCGAATAGAAACATATGGTTTGGAAGGAATTTCAAACCTAGGAAATCCTTCAAGAAAAATAGCATACTTAAGGGTAGGAATGAAAATGGAAACAACAATGGAAGGTTTAACAATAGAGGAAAACCTCTAGAAAGGAAAGGTATAATGGGAGGATGATTTAATTGTAGAGGTGATCACTATGCAAATCATTGTTCTCGTAAAATAGCTATTGGAAATCCTAAAGCATGTCTACCAAGCCAACAACAAGTGTTTTGGCAAAAGATCCATACAACAGTAGATAACCACCAAGCTGATTTTCAAGTGACACTGATAGAAGCATCAAGTAAACTTTTTTGCTATCCAGTTTCCATTCTTATTGATGGAGGGGCATCTGAGTTTTTTATAGATCTTTAGATTCTTAGTAAAATTTAATGAAAATGTGGATATATGGAAAAATATTGGTTAGTTTAGTATGGGAACCAAGCAAAAAGAAAATTAGAGCAATGTCTTTTTAAGGCTTAGTTAAAACTTCCAGAATTTGTGACTACAATTAACTTATAGTTTGCACCCTTGGGATCTTATGATGTTATCCTATGAGTTAACTGGTTAGGGAAACACAGTGAAAAAGTTAATCATTTTTCCAAAGATATTGTTTATCCTGATGACAAAGGTTACTCTGTGCATATCCATGAAATCAAAAGAGAAGTAATTCTAAGGAAAATTTCAGCAATGCAGTTAAAGAAAGCCAACAGGAAGGAGTTTGTAATACTTTTAGTGCATATCAATGATATAGAAATTGAAAAGGGACCAAGTCTTAAGGAGTTCCCTTTCCTCTAAGACTTCATTGATGTTTTCCCTGATGAGTTACTAGGACTTATACCTTGTAGATAGTTGATTAACTAAAAATGTGATATAAAGGTACTAGTTAATCTAAGGAATGAACAACTCTAAATAACGTAAATATATGTTGTGAACATATGTAAATATGACCAAAATAACTATGAAAAAGGAATATGCTAACACTATTATGCAAGAGAGAAGAGGAAATAACTCAGCTGAATAAATTATGCTCCCATTAGACGGTATGTCACAAAGGTGACTAGAGAAATCAGAAAGTATGAAAGACTATGTAGGATAATCATAAAAGAGGATGGAACTGGAGTATCTAGATGGACTAGAGAACCTAGAGAGGGATTGAGGCACCCACAGGTGCTCTTTGTCCGGAAATTGGGTGCCTTGGTTTTGTGTAAAATATTTAAAACTAATCTTCACATGTTTAGACAGATGGTCTCAAACCATCACTGTCTGTCACACTAACATTGTTATAATGGCTACAGATGTTGTTGATATTCCAAGATGATAAAAAGACCTGCAAAAGAACTAAACAGGAGTATCAAAACCATAAACAAAGAAAGAATGTAAACACATGGGTCAGAATGACCTCATCTGCAACAATAGTTTTCTTATTAATTAAGCACTAGTAATAAATTTCAGACCAAAATGTAGTTATGGTTAGTGTGTGTACATAATGTTCCCTAGGTGCTCTTGTGCCAGTAGAACTATTGTGAAGTAGTGAGTAATAGACTACATATAGAGAATGTAATAGAATGTGTAGACGGAATAGAATAAAATCCTCCCCCTATGTTGTGTGTGATGCAAATGACCAAACCTTGTGCCTTGTGATGGAGTTATGTGGATGTAAATGATCTGTAGTGTAATAGATGGATGCAACTCTAGAAGGAATGGGGAATGATAGTAGTGACTAGAGCTTGGTCCCTCATTATGGTCTCATAACTTTATATTTATAGGGTTCTCTTCATCTAATTTCATAATTAATCATGAAATTTTTTACCACAAAAATAGATAAGGATCTAAAATGGCTAGAAAGATTCCAAAAAGTGGAAAGAAAGATGTGAAAAGGATCGAGGACAACCCTAGTGGGACCAAGGCATCCCATGGGTGCCCTAGTACTAGCCATGGGTATCCGAGTCAAGGCTAAAATAATGCAAGATGACTAAAAAATGGCTGGCCATGTAGTGTGGTAAAAGGCCGGGAATGATGATAGAAATAAAATAAAAGATGGGCAAAACATGGGGGTTAATTAGTACTTTCTTCACTTAAAACCCCTATAAATATTACTATAAGACCGCGGAATAAATATTATCTAAAGTACATGATTTTGTGTCTACATTTTTCCCTCACTTTATGTTGGTCAGCAGAAAGCTCATGGTAACATAAAGTAGATAGAAATGTGTACCTGATGGTCTTATGTAGAGTAATAAAGAAGGCATGCCAAAGGAATAGACAAAAACATGGAATGAAAAAAATATGTTAGAGTGTGGAAACTAAAGATGAAAATGTGAACAAAAGAGTGATGAGAGTGAAGTTAGGAAAAAAAATGTGTATGATGACGTTGATGTGTGTAGTATACCTGCATGGTTAGTATGCGAGGTGTGATTCCGTGAAGTGTTGTTGATGATGTCATTTTTCGTTTCCCCTATTTGAATGCTTATTTATCATACCACTCGGACCTGTAAGGAGAAAAAGATCAAGTAGTCAAATATGTATGTATATGTGTGTGAAAAAATGTAAAAGACACATGCAAAAGTAAAGTACACAAAATAAAAAAATTTAATATAACATGTGCACGTTATCCATGTCAAGAGATAAAGTATATAAGGATATCATACTAATGCTAGGGTATATTGGGCAATCGGATGCACACTACACTGGCTGAATAAGTATAGCGAGGAAAGCTGCATTATGTGTCCTCTAACTTTTAACTTACTTCCCTGAACTGTGTGTGAAGAGATCTCTGTAATGTCCTAGTTTTTTGGGTGATCCTACACAATTAGGTCAAAGTAGTGTAGGGAGGCACACCCGCTGTAACCTCCAAGCATGTAACTACTTCCCATACAGTGCTAGGGACTAACCATGTTTCTTGTAAATTCTATTGTGTATGGAGTTCATAGACTGGTCTAAACTCACTCGTTTTATGTATACCCACAATTTGAATGGAGGAAAGTGCACTAAACTAAACTAATGTAAACACATGTTGTGTATACTATGTACAACCCCAAATGATGCCCCCCTCTTTAGGGGCACATGCGATGTCAGTTGAAAGGAGAACGCGATCCCCAAAAGCAGGAAAAATCGCATATAATCTAAATTTTTTCCCTATAAAGATAAGGGAATGTGCATGGTAGGAGCCAAGGCACGCACAAACAAGGATGGATATCTAGAGACAAGTGGTAGTAAAAACAAGCATGCATATAGAAAACAGTGTATAAGCTACCAAGAAAAGTAGTGTAAACACTCAAGAAGACACAAAGAGAGTCACAAACATGGGACATCACTCACAATGTCGCAAGATATGCCAGGCCATCATGGCCGCAAACAACAAACAAGTGTGCACACCAAACAAAGGGCAAGGCCCGCATACGATAACAAACAGTAATAAACAATGTAACAAACAAGTATGGAAGTAAAATATCCCTGCATATCAAATGTTGCACATGAAGCACCCATTAGCATGTTAGAAAGATAACTAGTATGTAAAAAGTGTGTATAACCAAGTAATGTAAAGTTATAAGTACAAAATGAAACAATAGCACCTAGAAGAGACAAATTTGGATGCCCGCAGCGACCAGTGTAGGAAAAGTAAAAGGTGAGCATCCAAGCTACGTGTAAGAGACATGTATCTGTGATCACCACTAGAAAAAGACATGAACGTGCATGTGTGGATGATATAGATAAATGACATACAAGTAAGGTGACTAGCATGTGTAATAAATTGACCATGAACAAGCATAAGTAAACAAGAGTAAAAGCAACCATAATATGCAATATGTTGGTGGATGGATGTAATGGAATGAAAGATGGATGATAGGAGCCACATACCCCCCAATTGAATGGAAATTTATGTAATGAGGTTAATTTTTTCCCCCTCAACATTCAATAATGAACCATAAACGAGAGTGTGTGATTGGGAAATGGTCTAAGTGTGTTGTGTGTCTAACACACTATGGTGAATGTGTAGGTGTAGTAATGAGATGTGACCTAGTGAACGATGTGTGTGTGAACCCTATAGCTGAAGCGATATATCACGACTATATTGAATGCATAAGTGATGATTAAGCATATTATAAGATTCCCTAAGTTTATCACTATAAGATGAAAAGAGGGAATGATGATGTAACCTAAGGTTTATACCACTACAAAATGATAAAATAGGTAACGATTTATCCTAAATCGTATGTCACTAGGCTAGAAAAGTTGCATGATGAAAGGTTGAATAATAAATGTGTGATGAGTGTAAGGTCCATTTGATTTGTAAACCCTCAGCAGTTGAGTATGGACCGAAGAACTAAAGTGTGTCAAAGGGTGGTGAGTGCAACGTGTAGAACACAATGTAGTATGTGTGATTATGATAGACTACCGTATAATGTGTAGGATGTAATGATATGAAATGAATAATATGTAATGTGTAGATATGTGTAGAGAGAACAAATGTGCACCATGTAATATGTAATATGAATAGTAATGTAATGTATGAGTTTCGTAGATAGACTAGTAATGTAGAGATGCTACATAGTATGTAGTAGGTAGTATGTAGTATGATGTAATGCTAGACTCATATGTGATGAAGACTAGTATACTATGCAGAATATGATTGATCTGGAAATGCATAGTGTATGATGTAGGGCATATGTCACTAGATGTAGTATGGCGACACTATGTATAGAATATGATGCAAGATGCGTAGATATTCTAATAGTGTAATATGAACAATACGATGAATGACACACAACGCTAGAAAATAAAAAGATGATATATGCATAATGATGACTATTAGGATGTATGATGTATGACACGCAATGTGTGATGAAACACAATGTGTAATATCTATTGTGCAATGTGTGGGGTTCATGTGTAGTAATCCTTCAACAATCAAGTGTGAACTGAAGCACAAGATTGTGTCATTGGGTAATGACGATGCAACAATGTGTGATGAATATGCCTATGTGAGATGAGTTGATGCTAAGATGGGGGATGTTTGATCATTATGCCCCCCAAGTATGTACGTGATGGAGGTCTTGTCAAAATACACTAAGTGGATCAATGTATGGATTATTTTCCTTAAAAAAAGTGATGGGACGTGACAGAGGAGTATGACCATCAGATGGTTCATCATCATAGTAAGCGTCATACCAATCTCAATCATCAAAATATGTAGGGTCTATAGCATATGTTGAAATTACAAGTTTAACTTTAGGCATTGATTGTTATGTATGACATGCTAATGTGGTAGATACCTTTAATGGAGGAGTAGTGAGATTGTCCTTAAGAGGAGATTGTTTAGTTTGGCTTGGTAATACAACAGATGATTTAGTAAGAGGAAGTGACTTAGTGAAAACTATGAGAAGTGATGGTTTGTTGTGATGTGGTAATGTGGCAGATGACGAAGTAGGAGGAGGTGGTGAAATAATTTTTAGAGGTTGTTGTTTATGTTGAATTGGTGACCCTTGACTATCCGAAGAAGGTGCACGAGAAGTGGTATGGTGATGTTCATTAGATTTAGAAGGGGTAGTCTTAGGATCCCATTAATATGTAACATGATGGTGGGAAGTGAATGAGATAAACCCTTTACACTCAATATGTTTGAATGTACATTGTAAAGCATAGCAATCATTGTCATTATGTCCATTTATTCGATGATGATTATAATATGGATGACCCTGATACTTTGTTAACTGATAAGGAGAATAGTAATGAGTAGGTGGTAGAGTGATCAACTGATGACTAAGGAACTGAATAATAATTTCATATTACGTAGTATTATGCTCAAATATGAGAGGCTTAGGCAATGACATGTCTGAAGGTTCAACTAGATGACATGTAGTGGATATAGATTGTATATAAATTATAGAAGGAGCACAAACATGTGATTGAGAAGCATCCTTAAGATGTTGAATTTCATATTTGAGAGATATAATTATGGATTCCATAGCCGTAAACTTGTCTTAAAACAAAGAATGTAAATCTTGAATTGATTCCAATAGGGGTCGATTAGATAGAGGATCATTAGGGTCGGTAAATAGACAAGCAAGCATAGGACCTTAGTTTGTGTGGTGACATATTATCATCAAAATACTTGGTGTCTAAGGATTTTTACAAAATAGAAATTAGGAGATCTCTTAAGTGAATCAGATAAAGAAACTTGACCCATGATAGAGGAAAAATAAGGATCCTAAGCATGAAATATGTTGGGTTCACCAAAATGATTAACTAAAAATGTGATATAAAGGTACTAGTTAATCTAAGTTATGAACAACTGTAAATAACGTAAATAAATCTTCTAAACAGATGCAAATATGGCCCAAAAAACTATAAAAAAAAGAATATTCTAACCCTAATATGTAAGAGAGAAGAGGAAAAAACTCAGCTAATTATAGGAGCTCATTGGATGGTGTCACAGAGGTGACTAGAGAAACTGAAAGTAGGAACGAGCGTGTAGAAGCCCCAAAAAGGATGGATTTGGAGTATCTAGTTGGAGTGGAGCACCTGAAGACGGACTAGGGAGCCTACAGGTACTCTGGTCTATAAAATGGGTTCCCTGGTCTGTGTAAAATCTTTGAAACTGATCTTCACAAGTTCAACAGGTTGAGCAATTGGAGTGATGGGCACTGTTGGTGCTCAAAATAGTTTTACATCATTTTTCCATTGAAAATATGTCAATTTATGACATTTTCCATATTATATCTCCTCGTGTCATGCCTAAGAGGTCCCTACATTCCTTTTGTTGTCATATTCAATCCTTTCATGGGTCGAGGATCATGTATGGATCCATGGTTGTTTCCTTGTTTCTCTGTTTGTCTAGAAAAGGTCTATATTTAGGTGTAAAACTTGGGTTGTCCCATGTTTTCCATTTTCCACATCTGAGATTTGATGTCCTTGTCTTTTTTCCCTAAACACTTGAGGAAAAATGAATGGATGTAGTTCAGAAGAATGTATTTGAGCCTTGTAACATTTCTAAATTCTTTTTCCTTGGAGAAAATTTCATCTCCAGACTCAAATGGTCGTTCTTCTTCATTTTACAGTTTGAAGGACATTTCTCCTAGTCAAATTTACATCCTTGCATCAATAGGAAATGTGGATTCTTTTGGTTGGCCATGGGAGGGTGGGAAAATGCTTTAACTTGTCACTTTTTGCTTTTTGGAAAAAGGAAAAAATTGGTCCCGTAGCTCCACTCAATTCTGATTGGTTCTTTTGGTGCTTACGTGGCTTCTTTTGATTGAATGGGACATGGCAGGTTTGTTTTTTGAACTTGTTCTTTTTGGCTACTTTTGCAAACAATTTTGAACCCACCCCACCAGGATTTGATTAAAGAAAAATATCAGTGGCAGGGAAAAAGTCTTACTTTGACCCCACAGAAGGACACGTGGCAAGGTTAAAGGTGGAGATGTGGGCCTTCAGAGGCAAGTTGGATGTTTTGCCTCTTGTCACCAAAAGGATTAAAACATCAAAATGGCCCACAAACCTGACAAAGAATAATCAAAATTTTGTCCTAGTCAATGGTGGAGGTGCGGACTAAGTTCGGGGGAAATTTGGAAAATTTCCCTTTTGTGAAAAAAGAAGTTAAAAGTGTAAAATGAAGTGTGCTTCCACTGGGACCCACATCAGAGGTTAGAAGCGGAAGGGCGAAGCTGCGCGGGAAACTTGGAAAATTTTCCTTTTTCCCAAAAAGAGGTGAAATAACAGAATTTGGCCACAGTTCCTCTGGGACCCACTTTAGGACACGTGTCAGGATCATTTCTCAAAGGCAGAGGTGTGGAGGAAAATGTGAAAATTTACATTTTTCCAAAAGTTGCAAAAGGAAAAGGGGAACCCACATGCCTGTCTTAAAAGTAGATCTCCCACGTGGACGATCCAAATTCAAAATAGAAATCAATGAAAATTGTGCATCTATATCTGAATTTTCCACCATTTTCACACCAGAGCTCCTAGGGATGCATATTCTTGTGGTTTTTTATCATTTCTTGGAGTCTCCTGCATGCCAAATGAAGAGGAACATTAATCTGGTATCTTGGTTTGGTGGGGAAGGTCTATAAATATAGCTCACCATTAAATATGCAATCTGACTATTGGATTCGACCTAATTTTTCTTTCCTTGGCACGTGAAAGACTTGTTGATATCTTGGTTTGGTGAGGAAAATCTGGGTATTTCTTTTACCATTAAGATGAGATCTGATCTCTGGGCTTGATCTAATCTTCCATTTTTCCTTCCCGGGCATGCAAAGAACTAGATTGCATAGATTAGGGGCAGAAGTGATTGGCGATGTAAAAGGAAGAGTGATCTACCAGAGGAGGGAGTTGAATGTGGGAGATATTTGAAGAGATATTCCCCCTGAGCACCTGACAAAATTTTATACAAATCTAATTCTGGGAATCACAATCGGGATCATGGCAAGCACTAGTGCACTTTGAATGTTTGGGTTTTTTTGGGGGGAAAAATATGTTACAAAATGTTATAAATGGCATGAATTTTTGCCACGGAAGAGATTGGAGGTGGTAGGTTGGAGTGTTAGAGGTCAGAACTGATTTTCTAAGAGAAAATCTTGATAGAACCCGTCTTTATGAGAAACTATCTGAAGAAACCTATTTATCTCTTTTGTGTTAAATTTTATCATGTCAAGGTGGTTGTGAGTGTACAGCCATTGACAAGCTCTGAGATTGTTCTAGAAACTTTCCCCTGCTGATAAATTTAATCAAAATTGAGTTAATATGTGTTATTTTTGGGAAAAATTGTGTTTGCTTCATTTCTAAATGTCTGCAAGTAGTTTTTCTTGTTCCTATTGCAATATTACATTGAAATCTATGTGAATCACACAAGATCTTATCCTTGTGATAGTTTGGTGGCATTTGCAATTTCATTTATAAAAGAGATCTTTCGTTTGATAGTGAAATAAACAAATTTAAAATCACCGTGACTCCTAGCATGACTATAAGATTTTTTTGTTAGCCTTTGAGGGTATCTTAGGCGTGAAGAAACATAGGTTGATAATGTTTAGTTAATTTTCCCAATTTGAGCCTTCATTTTAGATCCTTGAAGTTTGTGTGAAAAGTGCTGATCTGGGCATCCATTAAAGCACAAATTCTAGTTAAAGGGACATCCTAACTCCTTATGAAGCATTCTATTGTTCAAGCTCTCCATTTTTGTAAAAATTCTCAAGGATTTGGTGAATAAGTTCAACTTTATCCCGCTTCACCTCCCACAAAAATCATTAAAAAATAACCAATATTACCCATACCACCCCTGTTTGTCCTGTGTGTATACAAATGCATAATTTCTATTACCAAAACATGCAGAAACACTCAGGTTTTCATTTACTTTAGTGGCCTGAACCTTGCTTAGAAAATATCTCCATTATCTAGAGTGACAACTCGTGAGAGTTAGGTTTTGTTGCATTGATCATATTTTCTTCAAGGTCTCCTTAAAACTTCACAAGGAATGAATTCCCCATCTCCTCCATAAACAGCAGGCTATAAAAGGGTTCTCTCACCTTGGTTGAAAGGCACAACCATAAATTAGTGAGGATAGATCAAATCCTCTTTTCAGGTGTTATCCATTTCTCCACATCTGAGTGACAAGGGAGCAAGTTAGATCCCATCCCCGCTACAAAATGACTCACTATGATTTATGCTGTGCCTCTAAGCTTCCTGCCAAACCTGTGATGCTGCTCAGACTTTGAAGGGAGAATCAATTTGGGTACCAGCACGTCTTACTGGCGCCACTGCCGGGGACATAGTGATTACGATTCATATTCAGACCCTGGTAAACACTTATTATATGCTCTAAAGTGCTAATACATTTTTTCAAACATCATCTGTGTTTTTTGGGCCTGTAAGAGGTTTCAAAGTTACAAGTGCTTGTGTGCAATTATTTCCAGTTTCTACAGTTATTGCACTAAATTTCATTGATAAATCTAGGTAAAGAAATGTCATATCATTCCATTTCTAGTTTATAGTATTGACAGACATTTGGCAGATCATATTTTAGTGCATTTTCACAACTAAGGTGGAAATCCTTAGTGGTGACTCCCTGTTGATCTGATTCTTGATGAATATCAGTGTCTTAACCTTTGTCAAGTGAGTTTTGTTACTAATCTTTGCAAAGCTGGAAGGAAGAAGATATTTCTTTGCTAGGGATCCTACTAGGACATTATTTCTAGAGCTAGGAAAAATAAAGTCAGAAGGAAGAAAATCCTGGAGAGTTGTTGGAGATCAACAGACAAGAAAAGGGATCTCCATTGATGAAAGTGATCGGCCTATCATTGAAGACTGCCATTCAAGTGCTTCTGAATCAGGTAGTCTCTTTGTGGAATTGAATTCTCCATCTGGAGAGGGGCCTTCATTTGATTTTGAAAAGTTTTCTTCTCATTATGCCCATGTTCTTTTCAAAAGTTGATAGGGTTTTCCAAGAAACAAGGCCTTTAGGGGATATCCATTTTGAAAGTTATACTCGTGTGTTTCAAAGACCCTCTATCCCTTATCAATTTGTCTCCCCTCCAAGGTCACCTCCTCAAAACAACATGGCCTTACCCCCACCTAGACCTCCATTTATTGTAAACACCTTTGGTCCTATAAATTTTACAGGGATAGCTGGTTATCCAAATGCAGTTCCCCAGGATGTAAGAAATAGATTACCAAAGTTCCAAGGAAACAACGCTATAACTGGTGATCAACATTTAAAGCTTTTTATCAATATGATGGAAGATTTTGAGATTGAATATGAAGATGTATATATCAAATTATTTATCCATACTTTGGAAGAGGATGCAAGGGATTGGTATAAAGCTTTGCCAGATAATTCCATTGATTCTTGGAGAGAGATGAACAATGCATTTAGATTGCAGTATGGTGATAGAACTGACCCTAGGTTTCTTCTATCAGAATTTGAAAACATCAAGAAGAATCCTAATGAGTCAGTACATGATTTCAACACAAGGTTTAACAAATACCTTGAGGAGATTTCCTGTTAGCTTAAGGCCATGTGATGAATCATGTTTTGATCAAATATTCAGATGCATTTGATAAAAAAGTTGCTTACTACTTGAGGGAAAAAAACCCTACTAATTTGAGGCAGGACTTCACTATGGCTCTGCAAATTGAGAATAATATCAAGGCAATTAGAAAACCTCCTAAAAGGGAGGGTGTGAAAAAATTAATTAATTTCACCATAAAGGCCTGTCAAAAACTAAAATTTTCCTCCATAATTTCGATTTCATTAATGTATGTATTAAGAATAGGATATTATTAAGTATAATTAGTAGTAGCGTCTGATAGAAGATAACGGCGCTGATAACAGTACGACGCCGCCAATAATGTATAGTACGGTAATAGTCAAAAGTACAATAGGAATGTTGTGGTAAAAAGTAAATAGTTGTCGTAAGTGGTCCAGTAATGTTAAAATGTCAAAGTTGGGGTAAGTAGAGAAGTAGGGTCTACATGATTAGGAATTAGAAATATTATATTGGTAATAAGGACAAGGAGTGAGGTCATAAATATTTTGTGTATTTTATTTGTAAAAAGTCTAAAAATGTGGAACCCATGTGAAATGATAAGGTTTATCTTATCTTAAAAGATAAGCTTACATGTACAGATAAGAGTTAAGGTATGGAATATGATTCGTCAGAGTGGATTTCTTATCCTATCTTACAGATAAGATGGATAAGCCTGGAAGTTCTATAAATAAAGAGGCCACCCCCCTCATTTAGCATAGAAGGAAGTAGTGAGAAATATTGTATGAGTAAGTGTGTAAAGGAAGCCATCAGTTTAAAGGTGTGTTGAAGAAGCCATTAAGAGGTGTAATTGTGAAGTTTCTCCCATAGTATTGGTGGAAGGCAAGTGAATTCAATAACACTTGAAGTACCTCATGGGTGAGATTGTAACAATTTCATGCTAATATTATAATTTACTCTGATATTTCAGATTTATCATCATTCCTTTTTATCATAGTCTATGGTATTCTTGTGTTATGTTTGTTGTTGTGTTTCCAGATTACATCCACCAAACTAAAGGCTGTGCATTAGTAAATAATCATAGCACAGGAGTTCCTGGTGAAGAATTATCATAGTGCTGGATTGGTGATGACATTTTGGTTTCGTTGCCGGGACCATTCCTCGTTGGTGGATTTTCTGGAGAGATATTCCCACTTAGTCAAAAATCAATTGGAGGGTAACCTTGTTTTTACTGTGCATAGTAGTTACCATGGTAAAGTCATTTTTGCCGTGAATAGTATTTACCACAGTAAAGTCACTTTTTACCATGAATAGTATTTACCACAGTAAAGTCACTTTTTACCGTGAATAGTATTTACCGCAGTAACTTCACTTTTTACTATGAATAGTGTTTACCACAGTAAAGTCAGTTTTTACCGCAGTACATCAAGTTTTACCATAGTTTACCGTGGTCATTTCTATTTTCTATTATAGTGATTTCAATTATTTATGCACATAAGTCTTGTTGATTGTACTTTTGGGTTGGTATTTCATTGTGGTTACTTTTGAAAATGGGGAAGATTCCTATTTTTTCAGCCCAATCTAATGAAGATGCTTCCTCTTTCATTCAAGAGTTTAAACGATCTTGTATTTGTAATGGCATTATAAGAAGGGAACAATGGACTGAATTTTTTCCTACCTTTTTGGATGGTTCAACCCTTAGGTGGTTTGAAACACTAGGTGATAATGTGAAAAACTCATGGGATTTATTAACTGAAAGTTTTCTTGAAGAATTTGGTGAACAACAGAGATATGCAGATCTCATGATCGATATCACAAAGCTATCCCAAGGAGAGAAGGAGAAGATAAGGGATTATCATGCTCATGTTCTAGAGCTAAGGAGGAAGCTCGATGCCAGATCCGGAAGGAAGGATTAGCGGATGGGTTGATGAATGGCGTGGATAATCTCCTCTGTAAGCACTTCATTCTTGGGATGAAGCCAGAGATCAGACAACGAGTGAAGTATGACCGCCTGGCTACCATTGAACAAGCAAAGGAGATTGCAAGAAGGCAAGAAGAAAGCATGGAAGAGGAGCCCAAAGAAATTGTTGCTAAAGTAGAGCCTACACCAGCACCTTTGGTCCAGAATCCACAACCACTCTCGGTGAGCACAAATATTTCTCCTAGTACATCTACTGAGTATGAAGATCTGCTCAAAAAGATGGGTCAGTTAACTATTAATCTTCTTCAAGGAAAAGAATTTAGTTCTCAGGGAGGAGATAGAGGTCCAAAAAGAAATATTTCTGAAGTTGTATGTTATGGTTGTTATAAAAAGGGTCATTATAAGTATAATTGTCCAGATAGAGCTTCTACATCTGGTAAAGGAGATAATGATAAAGGAAAAGTACCTATGAATTCTTTTGATGTAGTAGATAAGAGCATAAATAATGAAGTAGATGTGTTTGTAACAAAAAGAAAGAAAGAAAAAGATAATCAAGATGGAAATGATCCTAAGAAGATGAAAGGAGAAACTAGTAAGAAACATAGGAGAAGAAAGTTGGGTGTGCAGGATTTTCTGATTTCACAGGGGCAAGGACCATACTCCATCTTGGAAGATCTATCCAAAAGGCCTGCAAATATTACATATGGTCAACTCTTGGCTATGTCTTCTGAGAAGAGGCAGGAGCTGCGAAGTGGAATCAATGCTCGAAGAAGGAAGGAGGTTGAGGTCCCTGTTTTGGAGGTAGAGGCGGATCCCTATGCTCCACAAGCTGAGGTATTATGTAATGGTATTTCAATTCATGATGTCTTAGTTGATGGAGGTGCTGCAGTTAATGTAATGACCGAGTCTGTAATGAATATGTTGGGTTTAAAAATTGATCGCCCTTCAACACTTATGTTAAGGTCATTAAATAAGGGAAAAACTAAACCAGAAGGTGTAGTTTCAAATGTGGCAATATCTGTTATGGGTGTTGTATGTGTGGTAGACTTTCAGGTGATGAAAAATGGTACTGTTGCATACCCAATGTTGTTGGGAAGACCATGGCTAAGGAGAGTTCATGCAAGAAACTACTGGAATGAAGGTTTCATGACACTTGGATGTGGTAGAGAGAGGGTGAAGATAAATGTGATCCCTCGGCATCATAAGGCAGAACCTGTCGATTCAAGTGATGAAACTGATGATTGGACATCCTTTGATTACTCTAGTACCAGTGAAGTGGACACTGAAGATGAAGAAAGTGAGGTTGATGTTTCAGTCATGGATATCCTTCCAGTCACACCAACTCATGACCCCATAAAAATATCTGAAGAAGAAATTGATGATCGTCTCCAGCAAATAAAGATTGGTGATGTTGTGATGGAGAGTGAGAAGGAATCCTACCTCCAGCTCTTTCGAAGGTACATACACATATTCACTTTTGATTACAAGGAACTCCGTTAAGTAAGTTGGGTAGAACATTCTATTGAGCTGGTAGATGGTGCTAAGCCCATAAAGCAAATGCCATATAGAATGAATCCTAATTTTTCCAAGACTGTAAAATAAGAAATAGATAAGTTGCTTGATGCAGGATTCATATTTGCTGTGGAGAATTCAGAATGGGTTTCTCCCATTGTGATCTCAATAAAAAAGAATGGGAAGCTACGCATTTGTGTTGACTTCAGGAAGCTCAATAAGGCAACAAAGATGGATCATTACCCTCTTCCATTCTCATATCAGATCTTGAACGAAATAGCTGGCCAGGAGTGTTATAGTTTTGTTGATGGATATAGTGGCTACAACCAAGTTTGTATAGCAGAGAAAGATCAGTTGAAGACCACGTTTACCACTCCTTGGGGAACGTTTGTTTATAGAGTTATGCCTTTTAGGTTGTGTAATTCTCCAGAAACATTCCAACGTTTGATGAATAGGGTGTTTGAACCCTACATTGGGAACTTCATCAGAGTATTTCTGGATGATTTTTGCATCTATGGGAGCAAGATGGACCACTTGCACCAGATGGAGACAGTATTTCAAAGGTTAGATGAAGCAGAAGCCTCACTAAACCCTACAAATTGTGTCTTTGGATGTTCTAAAGGTGTTTTTTTAGGGCATGTTGTATCCAGAGATGGTATTGGTACTGATCCTGATAAAGTTTCAAAAATTAAAGAATTACCATTTCCTATGAATAGAATTAAGTTGAGATCATTTTTAGGCCATGTGGGTTACTATAGAAGGTTCATCAAGAATTTCTCAAAGATTGCATAGCCACTAACCCAGTTCTTGAAGAAGGATGTTACTTATGAACCAGGAATAAGGCGCATGAAGATTTTGGACAACTGAAGGAAGCCCTGGTGTCTTCACCTGTTTTAAAGAATCCAGATTGGAGCAAGCCATTCATTGTGTACACTGATGCCTCAGATGCAGCACTAGGAAGTACTTTGAGCTAAAAGGATGAAAATGGGAATGAACATCCAATTTACTTTGGGAGTAGACAAATGAGCAGTGCTGAGGTAAATTATACTGTAACTGAAAAAGAGGCTCTAGCTATCATTTTTGCTGTAAAGAAGTTTAGAAATTACTTGCTAGGGCAAAAATTTATAGTTGTAATAGATCATTAGGCTCTAAAATATATTGTCAATAAGCCTAACCCATCAAGGAGGATATCAATATGGATAATTTTTCTACAAGAATTTGAATTTGATATTATAGATAGGCCAGGAAAGAAGCATGTCAATGCAGATGCACTCTCTCGAGCCTATGATGGTTTAGGATCATCTTGTGATGATGATGATTTCCTCGATGAAGCATTGTTTTCCCTTGACACAATCCCTAGTGAATACATAGATATTTGGAATTATCTGAATGAATTCAAGTTTCCTGATGGTGTCAATGCAAAGACTAAGAGAAAGATTACTCAAGCCAGTCATCCATATTCTATTCTGTATGGAGTATTATTTCGAATAGGACCTGATGGATAGTACAAGAGGCCAGTTGGACGTGATCAAGGGAAGGAACTGCTAGAAGAATTCCACAATGGTACATGTGGAGGGCACTTCTTTAGACAACTTAGAGCAAGAAGGATCTTGGATGCAGGTTATCACTGGCCTACTCTTTTTAAAGATTGTTATAACTATTGTAAGACATGTGATATTTGTCAAACACATGGTAACCGTAAGACTTCATCAGCTCCATTATGCCCTATTCTTCCACTTTGTCCCTTTGAAAAGTGAGGAATAGACATTGTAGGTCCACTTCTAACTAACTCATGCCAAAATAAGTATATTGTAGTTGCCACAGATTATTTAACCAAGTGGGTTGAAGCTAGGCCATTGAAAATAACTTCCATGGATGAAGTGGCAAAATTCATATATGAACGCATTGTCACCAGATTTGTTTGTCCATTAGAAATTGTAACAGATCAAGGAAGCCACTTCATTAATGAGTTGATAGAATCCCTAGTCAGTAAGTTTTCTGTTAAGCACAGGAAGGCAACAACATATAAGCCAAACACAAATGGACAGGTGGAATGAACAAATTTTGTGTTGTGTCAAATTCTAGCAAAAGATGTAGCCTTGCAGGTACATAAATGGGATAAGAGGATTCATGTAACATTGTGGGCATATAGGGCAACATCAAAGTCAACAACAAGATACTCCCCATTTCAGTTGGCTTATGGCATTGATCCAGTTCTTCCTATTGAGTTTGATATTCCCATGGTCAAAGTAATGGAAAATGAAAGAATGGATGAAAGTGATTCAGTAAAAGAAAGGTTTGTACATCTTCATTTGCTAGAGGAAATGAGGGAAATAGCTAAGGATACAAGCTATAAGAAGAAAATGAAGCATAAGAAATACTTTGATCAAAAGATCCAGTGGTCTCCATTTCATGTGAATGACTTGGTTCTAGTATATGATTCCAGATACAAAAAAGAAGATAGAAAATTTCTTCCAAAATGGATGGGGCCCTACAAAATAGCAGCTGTGCATGAAAATGGTACGTACCGACGGGAGGAATTGGATGGCACTCCCATTATGAAATGGGTCAACCATGACAAGTTGAATATTTTCCAAGCACCAGAATAGTCTACTCCGAAGATGGAGTAGAAGCTAGGAAGGGGGAAGATGTCGAAACTAAAATTTTCCTCCGTAATTTCTATTTCATTAATGTATGTATTAGGAATAGGATGTTGTTAAGTATAATTAGTAGTAGCGTCCGATAGAAGATAATGGCGCTACCAGTATGACACTGTCAATAATGTATAGTACGGAAATAGTCAAAAGTACAATAGGAATGCTGTGGTAAAAAGTAAATAGTTTTCGTAAGTGGTCCAGTAATGTTAAAATGTCAAAGTTGGGGTAAGTAGAGAAGTAGGGTCTACATGATTAGGAATTAGAAATATTATATTGGTAATAAGGACAAGGAGTGAGGTCATAAATATTTTGTGTATTTTATTTGTAAAAATTCCAAAAATGTGGAACCCATGTGAAATGATAAGGTTTATCTTATCTTAAAAGATAAGCTTACATGTACAAATAAGAGTTAAGGTATGGAATATGATTCGTCAGAGTGGATTTCTTATCCTATCTTACAGATAAGATGGATAAGCCTGGAAGTTCTATAAATAAAGAGGCCAACCCCTCATTTAGCATAGAAGGAAGTAGTGAGAAATATTGTATGAGTAAGTGTGTAAAGGAAGCCATCAGTTTAAAGGTGTGTTGAAGAAGCCATTAAGAGGTGTAATTGTGAAGTTTCTCCCATAGTATTGGTGGAAGGAAAGTGAAGTCAATAACACTTGAAGTACCTCATGGGTGAGATTGTAACAATTTCATGCTAATATTATAATTTACTCTGATATTTCATATTTATCATCATTCCTTTTTATCATAGTCTATAGTATTCTTGTGTTATGTTTGTTGTTGTGTTTCCAGATTACATCCACAAACTAAAAGCTGTGCATTAGTAAATAATCATAGCACAAGTAGTTCCCGGTGAAGAATTATCATAGTGCCGGATTGGTGATGACAGGCCCCAGATAAGTAAGGCTGGTAATTTGGAGGAAGTTGTGAAAAATTTGGCCAAGGATTTCAAAGAAATATCATACAAATTAGCCCAGGCAGTGTTGTCCCCTCTAAATTCCCCTCTTTTGAAAGTTGAAAATTTTAAAAATTTTGAGTTGGTACCCTTCAGTAGTGTTCTAATGAAGTAAAAATTCAAAGAGATGGTAGAAATTTCATTTCTTGGGGTCATATTAGTGACTTGTGGGGCTGTCAGACATTTTTTCCCCCTCATGTCCCAAGTACGGGTAGGCCTTTTGTTCTCTGAATGGCCAATTTCCCCGCAAGTCCTTGTCTGTCATCTTTTTCAGATTTTTTAGCCCATCTATCCCAAGTATGTCCAGGCCTCTTGTTAACCAATTCCCCACATCACCTATATCGGCCGAATCAACTCTTTTCATCCTTCATGTTTTCGTGTCCCTTGGAATGCCCATGCTCTTTTGGCTCACATCGGCCGAATCGGCTCTTCACATCCCTCATGACCCAATGTCCCATAGACTGTTCGGGCCATTTTTTTTGCTTTTCCCACATTTCACCTTTCTGATTCGGTGCAAGATATATTAAATGTGCATTTATGATATTCTCTCCCTGAACGGCTATTATTAGTGCAAATCTATAGCACCCCCTAAATGACCTTCAAATCTATTGTTTAGAATTGGGTAATTTAGTGTGATTGCACAACATTGAGTTTTGTCCAAGGTGTGGGACCTTGCAAGGTGAGAAAAATCTCTAGATTGAAGTTGGTTCTTACTCCTCTGTTCAGGTGTATGCATGCAATTATTGTAGAGGTTCAATGCTAATTCCTACTCTAAATTCCAAGGAGACAGAGTTAAGATATGTAGAAGGAAATAAAACTAAGTAAAGATGGTGATACACCAAAGGAGTGATGAAATTATGTCTTGAAAATAAACACAAATCATAGAAATTTAACACCAAGTATGCATAGATTTCCAGAATGTAATGAAATACCAGAAAACAATAATATATGCATGAGAGGATTGAAAGAAATCATTCACAAAACATGCATTACCATTCCCAAATTTGATACAATGCATAACACTGGAAGAAAGCAAAAAAATGTGTCATAAGTTCCATGGAAGGTTTTAAACTCCTCAAATTCATGTGCCAAGGGGAAGAGGGGAGTCTTCAAGAAACGAAATGTTCAACCCTTTGCAATGAGCCAAATCTGGGTTTTAACAATGAAAGTAGAGTCCAGGAAGGAGAAACGCGAGAAAGTTGAAAATGAATGTTCAACCACTGACTAGATTCATCAAAATGGCATGGGTACCCTTAAAACTTCATTCACCAAGATTTTCAACCATGCTGGAGAAGAATGGAAGCCATACTGCATTAAAACTGGTGGTTGAATGTCAGTTCTGCTCTTTTTTCTCATGCTAAAGGTATTTTTTATCTTTCCCCCCACTAGATTCCACCAAAAAAATAAAATTAAAGACTCCCTCATGTAGAGGACTTCAATAACTTTCTAATGACACCAAGAACACAAAAAAATAAGCTCTGGATCAAAAGTTATGTCCCTCTGAAGATTTAGGCAAAAACTAGCAAAATTAGGGCAAAAAATGGATTCACAGGCCAAAATTTGAATTTTTCCCTTTTGGAAAATTTTCCTTAAAACCTCCACACCTCCACCACTTTGGGACACATGTAACCTTCCCATTCACTAATGGAAATGCAGGCTCATCCTTGTCTTTTACCCCTGTTGGTTCTTTGGAAAAATTTTCCCAAACAGCTCCGCGCCTCCTCTGCTCCGAGACACATGTCATCAGCTAGCTACTCAGTGGGCTTTCACTTAATTTTTTACCTTTGCGCCATTGACCACTTTGGATAAAATTCCAAGATCCCTCCGCCACTCTGACCCCTACCATTAACAAGACACGTGGTGGCATTTTATTGCTCGGTGGGCTTTCGCTTGGATTTTCCCCTTTAACGCCTTTTGACCCCTTTGCCAAAAACCCAAAGTTACCCCACCGCTTCGACCTCCTACCAGCCACGTGGCACCTTCTCATCTCCTTATGGTATTTTGGACCAAAATCTTCCCTCTACACCTTTTTACCAAAGCCTCAAAACTCTAACTTCCCCCTACGCCCACCGCTCCGCCATGACACATGTCATCGTCCTATTGGTTGCAGGCCTTCCTAGGGAAAAATTCCCCCAAAAAATCCACCGAGCCATAACTTGAAAAGTATAAGGAGTTAGAAGGAAAATTTTACCTTTCTAGAAAGGTGAGAAAATTCTCTATCTGATGAATCCATTTCCAGATAATTTGAGTGCCTAAAAAGTGAAAGAAAAAAAATAGACTGAGGCATAAGGAAGGAAGGAATGAAAGAAAGTTAGCCAAAACAAGCAAGGGGCTTATTTTAGATAACAATTTTAGAGACTCAGAGGGGTCATCTGCTTGAAGCAATCCATTGGGAAGTGGAGTCATGAACTTTATTACTTCTTACTCTCAATCCATTAGAAAATCTCTAGAATGAAGATTGTGAGATTAGAACATTACTTGATCTAGAACATGATCTGCAAAAGATGCATCCTTGGGACAACAAAACACGTGCTAAAGAACTTAGGGAAATTTAAAACTACACTACAACAAAACAATGTGCATAGAAACTTGGAGGAATAAAAATCTAATCTAGAATGTACAAGGTGATAAGTTTCCCTTCTATTAGCAATGCTTTAGATGGATTCCATTAACTGGAATATATAGTTCTTCACCATCCAATGTAGACAATTGGAAGGCATTGTCCTTCTTGCATTTTGTGACCATGTAGGGTCCACTCCAAATGGCATCAAACTTTGAATGCCTCCCTGGCTTTGCTCGGTCTGCATCCCATTTCAACACTAGATCTCTAACTTGGAAGTTTCTAGCTTTAGCTTTCCTATCAAAGCTTCTCTTGATCAAATCTTGGTCCTTCTCCATTGTTTAGGCTATAAGCACTCTGATTTCTTAGAGTTTCATCAATTCTGCATATCTAACCTCCATGGGTTCAAACTTTGACAATTCTAATTGCTTCACGAGTTCTAATGTTGGCAACTCAAGTGACATAGGCAAGATTGTCTCTCTCCCATAAACAAGTCTAAATGGAGAGTTACCTGTGGATCTCTTGGGAGTTATCCTATTAGTCTATAGAGTTGATTTGAGCTTAGTGTGCCAAGTCCTCTAATTCTCATTAAGAGTCTTCTTGATGATCTATCGACATTAAAATTTTCCTCTGTAATTTCTATTTCATTATGTATGTATTAAGAATATGATGTTTTTAAGTATGATTAGTAGTGACATCTGATAGAATATAATGGTGCCGTCAGTACAGTGCCACCAATAAAGTAGAGTACGGGAACAGTGAAAGTACAATAGGAATGTTGTGGTAAAAAGTAAATATTTTTCGTAAGTGGTCTGGTAATGTTAAAATGTCCAAGTTGGGGAAAGTAGAAAATTAGGGTCTACATGATTAGGAATTAGAAATATTATATTTGTAATAAGGACAAAGAGTGATGTCATAAATATTTTGTGTATTTTATTTTTCGAAAAGTCTAAAAAGGTAGAACCCATGTAAAATGATAAGGTTTATCTTATCTTAGAAGATAAGCCTACATGTAAAGGCAAGAATTTAGGCATGGAATATGACTGGCTGGAAGAGATTTCCTATCCTTTCTTAGAGATAGGGTGGATAAGCCTAAATTCCTATAAATAAAGAGGCCACCTCCTCATTTGATATAGAAGGAAGTAGTAAGAAATATCGTATGAGTAAGTGTGTAAAGGAAGCCATCATTTAGAAAGTGTATTAAAGAAGTCATTGTGAAGTTTCTCCCATAGTTATTGTTGGAAGGCAAGTAAAGTTAGTAACACTTGAAGTACCTCATGGGTGAGATTGTAACAATTTCATGTTGATATTATAATTTACACTTATATTTCATATTTTCATCATTCCTTCGTATCATAGTCTATGGTATTCTTGTGTTATGTTTGTTGTTGTGTTTCCAGATTACATCCACCAAACTAAAGGTTATGCATTAGTAAATAATCATAGCATGAAGAGTTCCCGATGGAGAATTATCATAGTGCCAGATTGGTGATGACATTTTGGTTCCATTGCTGAGACCATTCCTTGTTGGTGGATTTTCTGGAGAGATATTCCCACTTAGTCAGAAATCATTTCGAGGGTAACCTTATTTTTATCATGCATAGTAATTACCATGGTAAAGTCACTTTTACCGTGAATAGTATTTACCACAATAATTTTACTTTTTACCGTGAATAGTATTTACCACAGTAACTTCACTTTTTACCGTAAATAGTGTTTACCACAGTAAAGTCAGCTTTTACCGCAGTAAGTCAAGTTTTACCATGGTCATTCCTATTTTACTGTAGAAAGGTGTAAAGTCACTTTCTATTATAGTGATTCCAATTATTTGTGCACATAAGTCTTGTTGATTGTACTTGTGGGTTGGTATTTCACTGTGGTTACTTTTGAAAATGGGGAAGATTCCTATTTTTTAGCCCAATCTAATGAAGATGCTTCCTCTTTCATTCAAGAGTTTAAACAATATTGCATTTGTAATGGCCTCATAAGAAGGGAACAATGGACTGAATTTTTTCCTACCTTTTTGGATGGTTCAGCCCTTAGATGGTTTGAAACACTAGGTGATAATGTGAAAAACTCATGGGATTTATTAACTGAAAGTTTTCTTGAAGAATTTGGTGAACAACAGAAATATGTAAATCTCATTATCGATATCACAAAGTTATCCCAAGGAGAGAAGGAGAAGATAAGGGATTATCATGCTCGTGTTCTAGAGCTAAGGAGGAAGCTCAATGCCCAGATCCAGAAGGAAGGATTAGTGGATGGGTTGATGAATGGCATGGATAATCTCCTATGTAAGCACTCCATTCTTGGGATGAAACCAGAGATCAGAAAATGAGTGAAGTATGACCACCCAATGACCCTCGAACAAGCAAATGAGATTGCAAGAAGGTAAGAAGAAAGCATGGAAGAAGAGCCCAAAGAAATTGTTGCTAAGGTAGAGCCTACACCAACACCTTTGGTCCAAAATCCACAACCACTCTCAGTGAGCACAAATCTTTCTCCTAGTACATCTAATGAATATGAATATCTACTCAGGAAAATGGGTCAGTTAACTATTAATCTTCTTCAAGGAAAAGAATTTAGTTCTCAAGGAGGAGATAGAGGTCCAAAAAGAAATATTTTTGAAGTTGTATGTTATGGTTATCATAAAAAGGGTCATTATAAGTATAATTGTCCAGATAGAGCTTCTACATCTGGTACAAGAGATAATGATAAAGGAAAAGTACTTGTGAATTCTTTTGATGTAGTAGATAGGAGCATAAATAATGAAGCAGATGTGTTTGTAACAAAAAGAAAGAAAGAAAAAGATAATCAAGATGGAAATGATCCTAAGAAGATGAAAGGAGAAACTAGTAAGAAACATAGGAGAAGAAAGTTGGGTGTGTAGGATTTTTTGATTTCACAGGGGCAAGGACCATACTCCATCTTGCAAGATCTGTCCAAAAGGCCTACAAATATTACATATGGTCAACTCTTGGCTATGTCTTCTAAGAAGAGGCGGGAGCTGCGAAGTGGACTCAATGCTCAACAAAGGAAGGAGGTTGAGGTCCATGTTTTGGAGGTAGAGGCAGATCCCTGTGCTCTACAAGTTGAGGTATTATGTAATGGTATTTTAATTCATGATGTCTATGTTGATGGAGGTGCTGCAGTTAATTTAATGACCGAGTTTGTAGTGAATATGTTGGGTTTAAAAATTGGTCATCCTTCAACACTTATGTTAAGGTCATTAAATAAGGGAAAAACTAAACAAGAAGGTGTAGTTTCAAATGTGGCAATATCTGTTATGGGTGTTGTATGTGTGGTAGACTTTCAGGTGATGAAAAATGGTACTGTTGCATACCCAATGTTGTTGGGAAGACCATGGCTAAGGATATTTCATGCAAGAAACTACTGGAATGAAGGTTTCATGACACTTGGACGTGGTAGAGAGAGAGGGTGAAGATAAATGTGATCCCTCGACATCATAAGGCAGAACCTGTGGATTCAAGTGATGAAACTGATGATTGGACATCCTCTGACTACTCTAGTACCAGTGAAGTGGACACTGAAGATGAAGAAAGTGAGGTTGATGTTTCAGTCATGGATATCCTTCCAGTCACACCAAATCATGACCCCATAAAATTATCTGAAGAAGAAGTTGATGATCGTCTCCAACAAATAAAGATTGGTGATGTTGTGATGGAGAGTGAGAAGGAATCCTACCTCTAGCTCTTTTGAAGGTACATACACCTATTCACTTTTGATTACAAAGAACTCCGTCAATTAAGCTGGGTAGAACATTATATTGATCTGGTAGATGGTGTTAAGCCCATAAAGCAAATGTCGTATAGAATGAATCCTAATTTTTACAAGACTGTAAAAGAAGAAATAGATAAGTTGCTTAATGTAGGATTCATATTTGTTGTAAAGAATTCAGAATGGGTTTCTCCCATTGTGGTCTCAATAAAAAAGAATGAGAAGCTACGCATTTGTGTTGATTATAGGAAGCTCAACAAGGCAACAAAGAAGGTTCATTACCCTCTTCCATTCTCATATCAGATCTTGGATGAAGTAGCTGGCTAGGAGTGTTATAGTTTTGTTGATGGATATAGCAGATATAACCAAGTTTGTATAGTGGAGAAAGATCAGCTGAAGACCACGTTCACCACTCCTTAGGGAATGTTTTCTTATAGAGTTATGCCTTTTGGGTTGTGTAATGCTCTGGAAATGTTCCAGCGTTTGATGAATAGGGTGTTTGAACCCTACATTGGGAACTTCATCAAAGTATTTCTAGATGATTTTTACATTTATGGGAGTAAGATGGACCACCTTCACCAGATGGAGACAACATTTCAAAGGTTAGATGAACCACAAGCCTAACTAAACCTTACAAAGTGTGTCTTTGGATGTTCTAAAGGCATTTTGTTAGGGCATGTTGTATCTAGAGATGGTATTTGTATTGATCTTGATAAAGTTTCAAAAATCAAAGAGTTACCATTTCCTATGAATAGAAGTAAGTTGAGATCATTTTTAGGCCATGTGCGTTACTATAGAAGGTTCATCAAGAATTTATCAAAGATTGCACAGCCACTAACCCAGTTCTTGAAGAAGGATGTTACTTATGAACCAGGAAATAAGGCGCATAAAGCTTTTAAACAACTAAAGGAAGCTTTGGTGTCTTCACCTATTTTAAAGAATCCAAATTGGAGCAAGCCATTCATTATGTATACAGATGCCTCAAATGCAACAATAGGAAGTACTCTGAGTCAAAAGGATGAAAATGGGAATGATCATCTAGTTTACTTTGGGAGCAGACAAATAAGTAGTGCTAAGGTAAATTATACTGTAACTTAAAAAGAGGCTCTAGCTATCATTTTTATTGTAAAGAAGTTTAGAAATTACTTGCTAGTGCAGAAAATTATAGTTGTAATAGATCATCAAGCTCTAAAATATATTGTAAATAAGCCTAACCCATCAGGGAGGATAGTAAGATGGATAATTTTTCTACAAGAATTTGAATTTGATATTATAGATAGGCTAGGAAAGAAGCATGTCAATGCAGATGCACTCTCTCAAGCCTATGATGGTTTAGGTTCATCTTGTGATGATGATGATTTCCCAAATGCAACATTGTTATCCCTTGACACAATCCCTAGTGAATAAATAGATATTTGGAATTATGCGAATTAATTCAAGTTTCCTGATGGTTCCAATGCAAAGACTAAAAGGAAGATTACTCAAGCCAGTCGTCCATATTCTATTTTACATGGAGTATTATTTTGAATAGGACTTAATGGAAAGTACAAGAGGGTAGTTGGACGTGATCAAGGGAAGGAGATGATAGAATAATTCCACAATGGTACATGTGGAGGACACTTCTCTGGACAACTTACATCAAGAAGGATCTTGGATGTAGGTCATCACTGGCCCACTCTTTTTAGAGACTGTTATAATTATTGTAAGACATATGATATTTGTCAAACACATGGTAACCATAAGACTTCATCAGCTCCATTATGCCCTATTCTTCCACTTGGTCCCTTTGAAAAGTGGGAATAGATATTTTAGGTCCACTTCCAACTACCCCACACCAAAATAAGTATATTGTAGTTGCCACAAATTATTTAACCAAGTGGGTTGAAGCTAGGCCATTGAAAACAACTTCCATGGATGAAGTGGCATGGTTCATATATGAACGCATTATCACCAAATTTGGTTGCCCATTAGAAATTGTAACAGATCAAGGAAGCCTATTCATTAATGAGGTGGTAGAATCCCTAGTCAACAAGTTTTCTATTAAGCACAGGAAGGAAACAATATACAAGCCAAGCACAAATGAACAGGTGGAACGAATAAATTTTGTGTTGTGTCAAATTCTAGCAAAAGATGTAGCCTTTTAGGTACATAAGTGAGATAAAAAGGATTCATGCAGCATTGTGGGCATATAGGGCAACATCAAAGTTAGCAACATGATACTCCCCATTTCAGTTGGCTTATAGCATTGATTCAGTTCTTCCTATTGAGTTTGATATTCCCACTGTGAGAGTTATGAAAAATGAATGGATGGATGAAAGTGATTCAGTAAAAGAAAGGTTGGTACATCTTCATTTGCTAGAGGAAATGAGGGAAATAGCGAAGGATACAAGCTATAAGAAGAAAATGACATAGAAGGATTACTTTGATCAAAAGATCCGTTGGTCTCCATTTCTTGTGAATGACTTGGTTCTAGTATATGATTCCAGATTTTAAAAAAAAAGGTAGAGAAAATTCCTTCCCAAATGGATGGGGCCCTACAAAATAGCAGTTGTGCATGAAAATGGTACATATCGACTGGATGAATTAGATGGCACTCCCATTACGAAATGGGTCAACCACGACAAGCTAAATATTTTCCAAGCACCAAAATAGTCTACTCCAAGGATGAAGTAGAAGCTAGGAAGGGGGAAAATTTCAACATTAAAATTTTCCTTCGTAATTTCTATTTTATTATGTATGTATTAGGAATAGGATGTTGTTAATTATGATTAGTAGTGGTGTCTGATAGAAGATAACGGTTCTGTCAATACGGTGCCATCAATAAAGTAGAGTACGGTAATAGTCAAAGTACAATAGGAATGTTGTGGTAAAAAGTAAATATTTGTCGTAAGTGGTCCAATAATGTTAAAAGGTCCAAGTTGGGGTAAGTAGAGAAGTAGGGTCTACATGATTAGGAATTAGAAATATTATATTTGTAATAAGGACAAAGAGTGATGTCATAAATATTTTGTGTATTTTATTTGTTAAAAATTCTAAAAAGGTGGAACCCATGTGAAATTATAAGGTTTGTCTTATCTTAGAAGATAAACCTACATGGAAATGCAAGAGTTTAGGCATGGAGTATGATTGGCTAGAAGAGATTTCCTATCCTATCTTAGAGATAGGGTGGATAAGCCTGAATTCTTGTAACTAAAAAGGCCACCCCCCTCATTTGATATAGAAGGAATTAGTGAGAAGTATTGTATGAGTAAGTGTGTAAAGGAAGCCATCATTTAGAATGTGTGTTAAAGAAGCCATTGTGAAGTTTCTCCCATACTTATTGTTGGAAGGCAAGTGAAGTTAGTAACACTTGAAGTACCTCATGGGTGAGATTGTAACAATTTCATGTTGATATTATAATTTACACTTATATTTCATATTTATCATCATTCCTTCGTATCATAGTCTATGGTATTTTTGTGTTATGTTTGTTGTTGTCTTTCTATATTACATCCACCAAACTAAAGGTTGTGCATTAGTAAATAATCATAGCATGAGGAGTTCCTGGTGGAGAATTATCATTGTGTCGAATTGGTGATAATAAATCCTTAATAAATTCTTGTTTATAGATTCAGCTTGGCCATTACCTTGAGGGTAATAATTTGATGAAGTGCTCAAATAGATCCCATTTCTAACAGCCCATTCAGTGACCCTTGATCCTATGAATGCCAATGCATTATCTGATATTATAGTGGTAGGTATGCCTTATATGGTTGTTATCCCCTCATAGAAGTCTAGAATGCTAAATTTATTTTCCTCTTTGAGTGCCACCGCCTCATTCCATTTTATGAAGTAATTTGTTACTGTTAAAATCCACTTGTGTCCTTGGCTTGAGTTTAGATTAATGACTCCAATGGATTCCAAACCCCATTGCATGAATGGTTGGTCAACTGAGATTGGGTGCAATGGAAGTGCTACTAACCTCTCTTTGCCTATGAAGAATGTACAATTCTTGCACCTCTTGATCCATGCATAACAGTTACTAAACATTTTGGGCCAATAATAACCAGCCTTAATGATCTTGAGAGTCTTCACTCTTGGAGAAAAATACCCCCAGCCGATCCACCATGGAACTCTTCTAACATTCTCTCAATCTGATTTGTCTTAATGCACCTCGGCAATATTCCATTGATGTCATTTTTGAACAGGACACCATCAACAAGTGCATACAGAATAGCCTCCAATCTGAAGTGTCTTCTTTCGGCTTTGTTCATTTATAGAGGGCATAGGCCTGTTTGTAAGAAGTGCAATGTCTTGGGTTCAGCAATGAGTGAGCATGCAACCATTTTCTTCTTGAACATCTCTTTGTTCTCGGTTGTCTTGCAACACCAAAAAAACATTCTTCTCTTTGCTTGCTTCCATTGATTGGCTCAAGGCCAACTGCTCACACAATCCCTTTCCTCGGACCAACTTGGTGACTTTGATCTCAAATTCATACTCCATGACATGAGTAATCCACCCTGCACGTTTTTCATTTAGATCTTTTTTGAGGAGGAAGTCTTTAACTCCCACATGAGAAACCAGCAGTTGAACCTTGTTGTTTGAAACTAGATGCTTAAAATTCTTCAAGCTCCTATTACTACAAGAACATGCTTCTCAATGAAGGAATACCTTACTTCATAGTCCTCCAAGATTTGGCTAAAGAAAGCAATTGGCTGCTCTGCATTTTCTTCATTCTGCTGTACTAAAATTGCAGAAATTGTTTCATCACTGCCAAATGCATAAAGGATGAAATCTTTGGAGAAATCTGGGTTAATGAGAGTTGGAGCTTGTGATATAGCTTCCTTGATTGCCTCAAAACTTTCATTTCCTTCAACTTTCCATTTGATATAGCTTCCTTGAAGAGCGTTCTTATGCCTTGGCAATGGTAGTGCTCTTATTACTTCAACCCTCTCCTGATCAATTGCTAACCCTTCTTTGGAAACAATGTGGCCTAGGAGCTTGCCTTCATGAGCTAGGAAAATACATATTTTTGGATTCAAGGATACCCCAGATCTTCTACATCTTTGGAACACTTGTCTTAAATGAAAGAGATGAACTTCTGTATTTTTAGAAAATACAGTAATATCATCTAGGTATATCAGCACTATTTTGTTGACTAATCCCTTGAACGCCATATCCATTTCCCTTTGGAAAGTAGCTCCGGCGTTGGACAACCCAAATGGCATTTTTATATATGCATAGGTTCCCCATTTTGTGGTGAAGGTTGTTTTTAATTGATCATCTTCCTTTACCATGATCTGATTGTACCATGAATAACCATCTAACAATGAAAACATCTCAGAGCCAGCAACAACTTGAAAAATTTACTCCATAAAAGGAAGTGAGTAGTGATCCTTGAGGGATGCTCTATTCAAATCTCTAAAGTGTACACACAACCTAATTTCTCCACTCTTCTTTCTAATTGGAACCAAATTTACAACCCAACTTGAGTGCTTGATGGGGAATATGATACTTACCTCTATTAACTTATTTAATTCCTTTTTCATGAGAGGCTCAATGTGTGGATTGACCGATCTTTGTTTTTTCCTGATGGGCCTAGCACTTTGATCTAGTTCAATTGTGTGTTGAGCTAGCTTGGGATTGAAACCTCTCAAATCTTCATAGCTCCAAGAAAATACATCTGAGAACTCTTGGAAAAGTTGCATGAACTCATACCTTTCTTGCTCGGTTGTCACTTTACCAATTTGAAGTGATTTTCCTTCTCCAACTGAGATGGGCTCTGAATCTTCTCCCTTGACTTGGATGTTTTCTTTCTCTTTCCTAAATTTACCATTAGGATTAAAGATAGACTCTAAAGTCAAAAGTCCTTTTGGTAGTTTGCTGGTTCTCAACTATACCACTTGATCACCATAATGTTGTTCTAAATTTTCCTATTTTTGGATGAGAACTCAGCTTCTTCTTGCAAGAAATTGATGATTTATTGGTCACTCTAAAACACTTGCTAACTTACATTATTTTCTGCTACTGATGGCCTCACAATCACATGGATGTTTGGTTGTATTTTATCCCTTTTGATACTCTTTACACCATTAAAAGTTGCTCCAACTACTGCAAGCCTATCAGCATCTTGGTTTTCTTTCCTAGGGATAGAGTTGATGCCAAAGCTCTCAAAATCCTCATTGAGGTCCCACATGCTATTCTTATAACTCTTGAGCAGGTCATTCTTGGTAGTATGTTGTCTTTTAACTTGATTAACAACCAACTCACTATCACCAAAGGCTTGTAAGTTCTTGATACCTCTCTTTCTTGACCAATGCAATCCTTGTATCAAGGCTTCATATTCAGCAATGTTGTTAGAACATGCCTCTTTTCCTTGACCAATGCAACCCATGTATCACCTGGGGCTAATGAATGCCCTTCACCAATGTTCCTATTCTTTGACCATGTGTTAGATGCTATACTTTGAGTAGGTGTTTGATTCACACCACAATCAACAGATAAATAGCCTCCAAATATTCAACTTGCCAATTCACAAGTGTAGTCTCATTTGGAGTTATATCTTGCTGAGATGTTCCTTGTTGTTGGTTTGTTTCTTGATTCACCTCACTTTCTACCCTAGTTGTTGTCACCATATAAATCTTGGTTCAAAACACATTTTTCTTCCTTGTTTGTTCAATTGAAGCACATATATTGGTTGTGAGGTTCACTACATGGGAAACACCAATCATACTCTTGGGCTATATTATTTTGTACTGGTACTAAGGACTCTTACGCTAGTTGTTGTCACCCATTAAACCTTGGTTCAAAGCACCATTAAAGCACATAGACTAGTTGTGAGGTTAATTACATGGGAAACACCAATCATACTCTTGGGCTATATTATTTTAACACTAGCACTAAGGCTTTAGAAGCATTGGGGTTATAGGGGATGAAAAGTTCTATTGGTAGGAGGTCTTACTTGATTTTGATTTACAGCTAGGTTGGGTGGCCTATTAGGCTAATATGGTTGTCTATTAGGCTTAGTTTAAGACTGATAAGAAGGCCTAAAAATTTGAGCTTGCTATCTCTTGAGTGTAACCAGCTCATTGCCTAGATTTTGCAATTGTTTCATAAGTTCTTGGAGCTCATTTGAGGCACTAGAGGATGAAGTAGAGGTTTCATTTGAACTCTGATTTCTAGGAGTGTGAATAAGAGCTAAAGTAGGTTCTTGACTAGTGATTGGGCTTTCCAAGTTTGGATATAAGGGCGTTAGAGACCTAGGTGCAAGTTTACCAGTTTTGATCAAATAATTCTCAGCCCTAATGGCGATGTTGTAAGCTGCAGGTATAGTTGCACCTTTCATGGATTGAATTAACATAGAAATGTCAGAATTTAAATCTTTGATAAAGTATAAGAAAGCACATTGAGTTGTTGGCCTCACTGCCACTGGGATTCTATCCCAGATCCTTTGAAATATGAAATTGAAGTCTGTTAGCTACTCATTGGGAGCTCTCTTGATAGTTGTCAGTTGCTCCAGTAGAGACAAGTTGTCCCCCTTTTCTCCAAACTGGTTGTGGAGAGCTATGCACAATTGGTTCCAATTTTGAATAGATTCTACCTCAAGGCTCCTGAACCATTGCAAGGCTTTCCCTTTGAATGAAGATGCCAGTAATTTGACAGTAATTTGCATCTCAACAATCTCATGGATTGCACAAACATTAGCAATGTGTTTGGCATGATCACCAGGAGTGGTCTGATTTCCCCCAGTAAAGTATGGGATGTTCTTTAATGCTATAATTGGAACTAGGTTTTTTGAATTGAGAGTAAGTGGACTGCTACCAGCAAAGTTAACATAAGGATTGGGTCGTGCCATTATGATTGGCCTGAGAACCCTTGTTGATTGGGTGAAAGGTATACCAAGTGGAGGAGTTGATAGAATTTTGTTTGGTGGAGATGTAGGCCTTTGAATTCTCCTTCCCATCTATCTTCTTCCTGGGGATAGTTGTAGATACTCAAACAATCCCTCTTTCTAGCCCTTGACCTTGGTTGGATTCTTCTCATGAATCTTCAAACCTGGACTAATGAAACAAGTTGATTCTATTCTTTTGGAGTTTCCAGATGTGCAAATCAGGGTTCTTTTCAAGCAAGAAACTTACAACAAATGCACATCAACTTTTTTGTAATGAATATGAAGACCTCTAAGGTCCCATCGGGCATGCCAAAACTATTAGTGCAAATCTACAGCACCGCCTAAATGACCTTCAGATATGATGTTCAGAATTGGGTCATTTAGTGTGATTGCATAACATTGAGTTTTCTCCAAGGTGTGGGACCTTGCAAGGTGAGAAAAACCTCTATATTGAAGTTGGTTTTTACTCCTCTGTTTAGGTGTATGTGTGTAATTCTTGCAAAGGTTCAATGTTAATTCTTACTCTAAATTCCAAGGAGACAGAGTTAAGAGATGCAGAAGGAAACAAAACTAAGTAAAGATGGTGATACACCAAAGGAGTGATGAAATTATGTCTTGAAAATAAACACAAATCATAGAAATGTAACACCAAGCATGCGCAGATTGCCAGAATGTAATGAAAGACCAGAAAATAATAATATATGCATGAGAGGATTGAAAGAAATCATTCACAAAACATGCATTACCATTCCCAAATTTGATACAATGCATAACACTGGAAGAAAGGAAAAAAATGTGTCACAGGTTCCATGGAATGTTTGAAACTCCTCAAATTCATGTGCCAAGGGGAAGAGGGGATTCTTCAAGAAATGAAACGTTCAACCCTTTACAATGAGCCAAATCTGGCTTTTAACAATGTAAGTAGAGTCCAGGAAGGAGAAACGCAGGAAAGTTGAAAATGAATGTTCAACCACTGACCAGATTCATCAAAATGGCATGGGTACCCTTAAAATTTCATTCGCCAAGGTTTTAGACCATGTTGGAGAAGAATGGAAGCCATACTGCATTAAAACTAGTGTTTGAATGTCAATTCTGCTCTTTTTCTCGTGCTAAAGGCATTTTTTATTTTTCCCCCACTAGATTCCACCAAAAAATGAAATTGAAGACTCTCGTGTAGAGGACTTCAATAGCTTTCTAATGACACCAAGAACATAAAAAACTGAGCTCTAGATCAAAATTTATGCCCCTATGAAGATTTGGGCAAAAACTGGCACAATTAGGGCAAAAAATGGATTCGCGTGCCAAAATTTGAATTTTTCCCTTTTGGAAAATTTTCCCGGAAACCTCCACACCTCTGCCACTCCAGGACACGTGTCACCTTAACATTTGTTGATGGAAATGTGGACTCATCCTCTTTTACCCCTTTTGTTTCTTTGGAAAATTTTCCCAAACAGCTCCGCACCTCCACCGCTTCGAGACACGTGTCATCACCTAGCTACTCGACGGGATTTCGCTTCATTTTTTACCTTTGCACCATCAACCACTTTAGAGAAAATTCCAAGATCCCTCTACCGCTCCAACCTCCGCCACTAATAGGACACGTGATGGAATTTTATTGCTCGGCGGGCTTTCACTTGGATTTTCCCCTTTGACGCCTTTTGACCCCTTCACCAAAACCTTGAAGTTATCCCGCCGCTCTGACCTCCTGCCTACCACGTGGCACCTTCTCATATCCTTATGGGCTTTCGGGCCAAAATCTTCCCTCTGCACCTTTTGACCAAAGCGTAAATACTCTAACTTCCCCTGACGCCCTCCGCTTCACCATGACATGTGTCATCATCCTATTTGTTGCGAGCCTTCCCAGGAAAAATTTCCCTCAAAAACTCCGTCGAGCCATAACTTGAAAATTATAAAGAGTTAGAAGGAAAATTTTACCTTTCTGAAAAGGTGAGAAAATTATCTATTTGAAAAAGCCATTTCTAAGTAATTTGAGTTCCTGAAAAATGAAAAAAAATCGACAAAGGCACAAGGAAGGAATGAAGGAAAGTTAGCCAAAATAAGCATGGGGTTATTTTGGATAACAACTATTTAAAAGTGCAACCATCTATGCATTTGTCACATTGTTTTCTCATTATCTCTTGCCCACATTTTTACAAAACTAAGTCATTTTTCCACCTTCCTGTATATCTTTGTGATTTTTTTTGTGAATCTGTTCTTTGAAGCCCATTCCTCTGTTCACTGTCAAGATGAAGATCAAGTTTCAAGGGCATGATCATTTATCCCCTTCGGAGAATTCTGTGCTTGATATTAGAAACAGTGAAGTTTGACATTTGGATTTTAATGATTTTTGGGGTAGATTAGCATGTGACAACCCTGCTCCCATGGCTTAAATGATAAATGATAGTGGAATCACATACGCCACTGGTTTTCCTCTCTCTGTGCAATGTGCTGACACTGTGCTCACCTACGGGGCTAATTTCAATCCAGACACCAAGGAGGTTGTCAATGTGCACGACGATTTGATTGCAAAATTAGACACTACCACCATCACCATTGTCTTGTGCATCCCCACAAAAAAATACTCAGTTGTTCTCACTCTCGCTCAAGTTCAAACTCTGTTTTCCTCAAGACAGTGAGAAATATAAGGTTCGAGTAGCTAAATCATGGTAGAAGTTCCCTGAGAAGGGAGCATCCTGACTCTCTAAGGCATTGTTTAGGGTTGACTTCAATGAAGAACTATCATATTTCATCACCTTGCTCACATGGATTATGGGAATGCCCTCTACTAATGAATTCCATTTTTGGATTTACTCTTTGATAAATATCATCTGCAAGGGTAAGAAAAACATAAATTGGGCTGAGATTATCTATGGAAACCTGACTAAACAATTGTCAAATGTTTAGCAAACCAAAAATTTCTACACGACCTCCTATCCCATGTACACCTTGGCAGCATCTCGCAAGTGATTCAGCTTCACTTTCATTGAAGGCAAGAATGATGAGCCCATCTATGCATATTGCCCTAAGTTTACCCTCAAGGTCAGTAATCATAATTTCAGAAGGGTAAATGATGCCTTCACCATGTACATTGTGAGACTCTTAGAGGGTGACACTACCAAAATGTTTTCTGATGAGGCTAAGGCTTTGATAACCAAGTATGGGGCTTTCTTCATTCAGTTATGAAAGTTCTCATACATCAGGCTGGCTTGTTTTGAAAGCACACCTCTTAAGCTTCCAATGTTTTACAATGACAAAATGGATTTGGTTGAGGTGTGTAGGTAGTTGGATAAAGTTCATATAACCTTTCGAGATAAGAAGATCACTGGTCTTCATTTCCCTATCACCTTGGGGAATGATACATGTAGGAAAACTCAAGATGCCCAAAATATAGAAAGGGTTATTGCTCCTCTTACAGCTCATTTCTTCAAGCCCAAGACTTGATTTGATCTAAATAAATTCATTGATCAAAATCTTAGAATAACTTATCATCACCGTCCTGACATTGAGGATTATTGGGTTGATTGTGCTGATGATTTTGAAGCCAAGAGGAGGCATTTTGGATGATTTTCTCTACAACAGATCATAGATCTCAACCTCTACTAGGTTCCTGGAGGGCTTAAGGACGATGATGAAGATTTTCAATCCTTTGAGTATGAAAGATCAATCAAGAACACTCCTATGGAAACATTGGATTGGTATGTCAAGGAAAGAGATGAATTGAGTGAGATAATCACTTCTGTCATTGTCAGAACCAAGATTTGGTTTGACAGAAAGGTACGTGAACTCAAGATGAACACGGTAGATCCTCTTCAAGAGAGACTTCCACACCTATTTTAGTGCCCACTTCCCTTTGACACTTGTTTGATACTAATTATAATACTGTTGATTAGATTATGGACATAATTATGGACCTTATTATAGTATGTTGTTAAATGTTAGATCATGGATTATTGTTGACTTGATTCAGTTATGATGCATGATGATTATTACATACATTTTATATGTTGATTATGTTATACTATTGGACATGGTTATATGATAGATGTTGTTCGGATTTGTGATATTTTTATATTGTGAGTAGACCTAGAAATGGAAAATTATTAGATGATGATATAGTTGTTGATAAAACTATAAATGATATTGTTAGATTGCTTTGATGTTGTTGTGATTCATATATTTAGATGATTTTATATTTTTAATTATATTTATATTATTTTGGACGTTCTGATATGGCCATGAGGCCAAAGGAGGTATTTGTATTTTCACAGGTTAAAAATATCACAACAAACATCGGGGGATTGGAGACCAACCACATTGGAATTCTAGATGAATTCAACAAGGTCACCATGGCAACTAGTTTTGTTGTGTGTGTTTGTATTTTTGTTAGGGATTCCCATGGGGGGAATCACCTTTAAATGTGACCAAGGGATTTATTTTTTTCTTTTATTTGGTCCCATTTGTTTAATTTTTTCATGTGTTTTATGCGATGCACTTACCTTTCATTATTTATTTAATGTGGTGTTAATATTGTGAGTAATCATATTGTTTAGTTAATTAATTAATTTGGGATGTCATAAGAATGTAATTAATAGAGTTGTTGGCCATGTTTTAAAGTGTTGTAAGAATGTGTAAATAATGTGTAAGTGATGTGTAAGTTAAATTTTGAGTGTGAAACACTCCACCTTCTTGGAAATATGAATTTGTCCTTGGAGGCTGATTTTGGAGGCTTGTGGGACAAGTTAAACTTGTCCCATGCCTCTTAAATTTACATACCAACCTTTCCTATGGTTGGAGGGTTGAGATTTAGACCATTTTTAATGCATTTTTACAAGTCAAGTTGAATGTTGTAATTGCACTTTTCTTACATAATTTAATTTCAGTCCTTTGGGGTATGGGTTTGTTTGAGTGTGTAAGTAAATTTGTCTTATTATTCACCCACTTATTTATTATGCATTGGAGAATGAAGTTGAATTTTGGGGTTGGCGGTTGAGGATGTGTGATGTGACATCCTACATGGATCCACCTCATCCTCTTCTCTTCCCTCTTCTTTAAAATTTGAATTTCTTCCTTGTTTTGGGTTGCTTCACTTTTGGAGACTTCATTTTGGGTGAATTTTTCTTGTTGTTTTGGGAGCTCTTGCTTGGAGAAGTTTTGGAAGATTGTTGCATGCTTGTGCTTGGCTGTTTTGGGATTGCTTGCATTGGGATAAAGCTTGATGTTTTAGAACTTGGAACAAGCTCCATCATGGAGAGGTAGGAGCTTGGCTCTTGAAATGTTCTTATTTTATATATGTAAATGTTTTGTGTGAATTTTTGGTATGTTGTGGGTTGTTGGGTAGATGGCCTAGGAATGGTGTAGGAGAAGACTATGGGGTTCATTTTGTGGGAGGCACAAGTGTGTTTTAGGGAGGTATAAGGGTGGAGGGAGTTAGGATTTGGTTTCCACCATTACAAAGAAATAGCTTGCATTTCTTTACTCATTATGGGGTGCCATAAGAGGTTGGGAGGCATAAGAAAATGTGAAGAATAAGGGGTACTTGGGGAAGCATAAGGAATGTCAGGGTTTTGATATACTATTTTGGCGGTTTTGTACCTCAGGTGGTGATACCCATTTCCCCTTTTGGGAGGCATAAGCAGCATCCCCCATAGCTTCTTACTCCTTTGGCTTGCTTGATGAAGCCTTTGTATTGTTTTCATGTTTTAATGTAGTTGTAAACTACATTTTGTTTGGGACTGTGTTTCTTGTGAAAATGTTGCTTGTATGTTTGTGGAAGCCTGTTGTAGCCATGAGATTGCATCACATCTTTTATTACATTGTGGTTGGGGCTTGGGGGCCAATGAAGAAGGATGGCTTCTCCTCTTCATTGGATGTCTTGGTTGGGTGGAGAGTGTTTCCTTTCCCCTGCTCTTGTTGTGATCAAATTGGAAGAAATGTGAAGAATGCATGTTGCTGTTCTGGAGCAAGAAAAGATAGTTTGATAGTCCCTTGTGGAATGAAATCTCATTGTAACCTTTCCCACTTGAAGTGGATGAAATTGTAAATGTTTGTATTGGGAAGATGTTGTACTAATTGCGAAAGTTGTATATTGAAATGTAAAAGAGTTATACTTTGTATTCTATTTTGGAAAGAATGTGAAAGAAAGGTACGTGTTTTTGTATGTTGCATTTTGAAACCAAATGGAAAGGAAGTTGTAAAAGTTATTTTAAATTAATGGAAGTGGTTTTGTCTTTTCCATATGTTTTTATTCCATTGGAAACCTGTGTTTAGCATTCACTATGAAATCCCTATTTGAAAAGTGGTAAAGTGAAACACGTGAGAAGAAAATGTATTATTCTGTTTTGTATATAATATATGTTTTGGAAGGAATAAAAGAAGAAATGATTATAATGTTACATTTTGGAATCAATAAAGGATTTCATTACCTTTTTCAATTACATTGTTGTATTAAATCTAATCATTTCAATGTATTGAAATCTCTATTTGAATGAAGTAGATGCGTATGAAAGAAAATGCAGAACTCTGTCTCTGAAATGTGTAAAGTTGGAAATCAAAATTGTATTTTGGATTTCAAATGGATGGAATTAAATCAACTAATGTGTTAGATCGGAATTGGAATGTATTCTAGATACTTGGAAGAAGAAAGTGGCAAATAAAACTATTAAAATTTTATCCCTATTTTTTGTTATTTCAAACTAGCAATTATCAAAACAAAAAAATGCACAGTTCGAACCTGCAAAAATAAAATAACAAATTAATTGATTAAATTGAAGTAGTAGGCCCTAAACGAACTCAATTAGACAAAAACACTTATAGGAAATATTTCAAAACTTGGCAAAATCTGGCTCAAATCGTTTTGCTTTCAAGAAATGAAAATGTTCAAATTGCAAATCTATTAGACAAATTGAATCTTGAATCCTTCCTTAAATCAATCTAAGAACATGTACCCATGTCTAATTGACATGCTAAGAGAGGAAGAAGATCAAATTGAATAAATCGCACAAATTAAAATTTTACCATCAATTATTCCTATGCAAAGAGGGAATTGAGAGTTCGCACTATAAAGTTTTCCATACTGGGTAGGCCATTTTCTTAAAATTGACCCCTTAAAATTTATAAAAAATGAAAAATTAATGATCTCTGTGCAAAGAGGACATTTCGAGATATTTCTGGGAAAGTCCTCATTTTCCCCAAAACCAAGCTCTCTATCAAAAGTTATGGCATTCTAAAGTTTTTCTTCACTTGGCGTCAAAAATTGGGAAGGTGCGGCCTAATTTTTCCCTTGGAACACTTTTTAAAATTTTGGAAAATTTTCCAAATTTTCCCCACTGCCCACTGGCCCATAGCCAATCAGAGGCTGCCACATGGCACCACAGGGTGTTGGCAAAGGGGCAGACCCCTTTTTTTAAACTTAGCGCATCTGGAAAAATTTTGGGAAATTTTTCTAACTTTTCCCTGCCTCCCCACTGACCCGCGACCAATCAGGTGATGCCACATGGCATCACAAGGCTCCATGGAGGAGTGATTCCATTTTGCATTTTTGTGTTTTATATTTTTTTTGGAAAATTTTCCATGTCTTCCCCACTGTCCCACTGACCCATATCCAATTAGGAGTGGCCACGTGGCATGAGGAGCCACAGAGGCATGGGTCAATGTTACCCTCTCAGCCCTTCGGGGCGTTAAACCAAATTTCTCCCCACTACTCCACTTTCCCCACATTGTCTTAGGTGATGGCACATGTCCCTTGTGGCTTGTGGACTTGTGGGCACATTGTTGGCTTTTCACCCTGCATGGGAAATTTTTTCCCAAGCGACTCCTGTCACCCCGCTCTCCCCGCGCTAGTTTGAGAAGTGCCACATGTTCCTTGTGGACTTGCAGGACCTGTGGGTGTGTAGGCTTAAATTTAGTTTTTCTCCCCACGTGGGAAATGTTCCAAAAATCTCCATACAACCCGCTAACCCGCCCTTTGGGAAAATTTTCGCCCCTGGGCCCACAGGCCCGCTCTTGGGGAAAATTTTCACCCAAAGGCCCGCCGACCCATAACTTGAGAAATATGAGGAGTTAGGAGGACTTCCTTATATCAATGGAAAGGTGAGGAAATTTCCTATCCAATTGAAATGATTTAGGTAATTTTTGAATGTGTTAAATGAGAGAAAAATCAAGTTGAAACTTTAAGCTTGTTAGAGAGTGGGGTATGGTGATGAATTACCCTCTGAACCTAATTAAACCTTCTAACCCTAGATTTTGGACCTTATGACCTCTAATAATTGTCAATAAAATAAAAATATGTTCTAGTGGATTAGAATTTTTCTAGAACTTGTTAATGATAAATGTTGCCTTGTAACCTGGTTGTAGACTCTTTTAAACATAAAAAAAAATATTCCATAATTTTTCCTAACTAATCCTAGGTTGTTTCTTGGGTCTCAAGTGGGTTGTTTTTAGCGGGCATTACACTTGGTATCAGAGTAGTGGTTCAAAATATTTTCGTGCCATTAGGCACACTAGAAAAATTGAGACATGAAACTTAAACCTATCACACTTTTAAATCTAAAAAACAACTTAGTTTAGAAATTACATATTTTAGTAAATATGGAAACTAAATAAAACTTAGAAAGATGAAATAACTCTCACCTTGGTCTTTGCAGGAGGCACAGACAAGATGAGGGGCCCTTTCACATAGACCTAAACTTACCACCACCAAATCATGTTGTAGCATCCATCCTACCCCATATTTTGCAGATTATCTTCAGGATGTTAATGTCGTTGTACGCAGAAGATCAGTAGGAGGACATACAACCAGACATAATAGAGCCCCTTCCATTGAGGGTCAGGTATCTCTTCGACCCAGCGAGGAGAATGGAGGAGAGAAATCCCATGTAGATTCAGCCAGGGTAGAGTCACCACAGAAGTGACACAGGGACCAAGTTTCAGGACATAGAGAGAGGTATCAGAGTCCTAGGCTTAGGGATGAGCATTTAGAGAGGCCTAGAGGCCGTTAGATCACAACTGAAGATCACATCAGGGAGATCTTAAAGCTTTGACCATCACATTATTCTAGTGACTTAGGTGGATTTCAAGTAGAGGCCTGGTTGGTGAGCTTGAATGGATGCTTCAAGCTCTATCCTTGTTCTATTAACATGAAAGCTTGTGTTTATATCCATCTACCGAGGGATGGAGCTGGTGTCTGGTGGAGGAAAGAGGAGCAAAAGCTCCATGTTAATTCTGATACAGTTACCTGGGATCTCTTTGAGGAGCATTTCTAGAGTAGATATTTGTCACGGAGGTTCATATAGCAACGGATAGATGAGTTTCATGACCTCTGACAAGCATCTCTTATAGTGGCTAAGTAGGAGAGTAGATTTTTAGATCTACTCCAGTATGTTGATTACATGCAGGATGAGAAAATGTGGATCCATAGGATCATCTGGGGCCTGAATCTAGACATTGGAGGTGTAGTGTGGATCCATTACCCACAGACATTAGCTTAGGCCATCTAGAAGGCCTATATAGAAGAGCAGACTCAAGGAAAGACTCAGCAGGCTAGAGACCGAGTCCGAAGCCGCATACAATAGATGCAGGACAATAGATCAAGAGGGTCAGTACCTCTTCCTCGTGGTGGATAGGGTTCAGCACAGTCATCTTTTAGACCCCAATAGTAGTAGTCCCGCCCACCTTATAGACCTCCATAGAGATTTGATGCACATAGAGGACTGAGTATGGGGCCTCCTCCTAGGGGTCCCATCAAGACACAGGGTGCCTAGAGAGCTCACTCAACAGGAGCTCACTAGGAAAGACCTTAGCAAACCACGTCTGGATCATTTAGATCCACACCATAGACCTCCAAAGTACCAACTGGACCTACTACATAGGGGAGAGGATCAGGCGGTTGTTTTTGTTGTGGTGTTACTAGACATTTTTGGAGATACTACCCACAGAACCCTAACAACAAGGGTAAGACACAGATCTCAGAGTTTGTTGTTGGTGATATGGGGCATAGTCATAAGATGTATGAAGTGATCGAGAACTACCAAGCAGAGCATCAAAGTACAGTTATTGAGACCACAGGTAGCATTGGTGGTATTCTTACCTCCATCTTGTTTGATTCTAGTTCTTCTGATTCTTTCATTGCACCATATTTAGTAGAGTGATACAGGCTAGTGGCAGTTAGGTAGGGTATAGTTGGGATGTTGAGATGGCTTATGGAGCCAAGATCTCTATAGAATCCTTAGTTAAGGATTGTGTGGTGGATTTGGGACCTTTCACCACTACCTCAGATCTCTGTATCCTTCATTTGGGCTCATATGGAGTCATCTTGGGTATGGATTGGTTGTCTGCACACAAGGCCAAAGTGGATTGTTACCACAAGATTATATCTTGTGCAAATGATTTGGGAGTTGAGTCGGTGATTTCAGGGGTCCGGAGATCCATTTCTATTCACACCATCTCTGATATGCATCTTAAGCGGTGTGTGTGATAGGGTTTCCAAGTGTATTCTGTTACAATCAGTGATAGATCAGAGGATGGGTCTAGTGGACCATTGCTAGATGATCACCCCATTTTGAGAGAGTTTGTAGATTTCTTTACAGGGGAGCAACTCAGGGTTACCACCCCCCATGTGAGATTGATTTTCATATAGACCTAGTTCCGGGAGTAGGGCCTATCTCACAAGCACCTTATCGAATGACCACACTAGAGCTCTGTGAGCTCAAGTTGCAGCTTGAGGGCCTTTTGTAGAAAGGCCTTATTCATCCTAGTGTATCCCCTTGGGGTGGACCAGTGATATTTGTGAAGAAAAAGGATGGATCCTTGTAGTTGTGTATTGATTACCGCCAGCTCTATAAGGTAACGATTAAGAATCATTATCCCTTCCACACATTGATGATTTGTTTGATCAGATGAAGGGAGCCACAATTTTCTCTAAGATTGATTGTAAGTCAGGCTACCATCAACTGAGGATTTCGGAGGCAGACATTCATAAGACTACCTTCTATATGAGATATGACCACTATGAGTTCATAGTGGTGCCTTTTGGTTTGACTAATGCCCCCGCAGTGTTTATGAGTTTGATGAATGGGGTATTTAGAAACTTCTTAGATCACTTCGTGCTTATCTTCCTTGATGAAATTTTGATTTACTCACATACGCATGAGGAACATGAGGGGCACCTTTGCCAGGTTCTTCAATGTCTTTGGGAGTAGCAACTTTTTGTGAACTTGGAGAAGTGTGCATTCTTTCAGACAGATGTGTAATATTTGGGACATATAATTTCTGGGCAAGGTATTACCATCGATCCTTCCAAGATTAGAACTATTATGGATTGGCCAGCACCCACTACTATGACTGAGGTGCGCAACTTCATGGGATTACTAGGTTACTACCAGAGATTTGTTCAGGACTTCTCTCAGATTGCACATCCCATCATTTCCCTATAGAGGAAAGGGAAGAAGGAAGTTTGGTAAAATAGGTAGAGCAGGCCTTCAGTACACTGAAGGAATGCCTCACTACAACACTTATTCTTACAGTGCTAGATCCACAGGGTGAGTTTTTCATTTGCACAGATGCTTCTTTAGCAGGGCTTGGAGGTGTGTTTATGCAAGAGGGCAGAGTAGTGGCTTTTGAGTCTCACAAACTCAAGGATTATGAGATCAATTATCCAAATCATGATCTTGAGCTTGTAGCAATTGTGCACGCCTTGGTTCGATGGAGACACTTTTTTCTTGGTTAGAGATTCACACTCAGGATAGATCACTTAAGTCTTCACCATCTCTTCACGTAGCCCAATCTCAACGCTCATCAGCAGCATTGGATGGAGTTACTTTGTGAGTATGATATGGAGATCAAGCATGTGAAGGGGAAGGAGAATGTGGTGGTAGATACTCTCAGAAGATGGACACATGTGGCTATGGCCACCTCAGTGAGCATAGATTTGCGGAGTAGGATTCTTCAGTAGCTTCGTCTTGATAGCTTCTAAATTGTAGTTCAAGTAGAGATTGAGTCTCGTAGACACCTCGAAGGAAATTTTTATGGTTTTTCTTTAGATACAAATGGTCTTCTCAGGCACAAAGGCTAGATTTATGTTCCCAGAAATGGAGGCTTGAGGTAGGACATCTTGGCAGAGGCACATCATGCACCCTATTCAACCCATCCCGGGGTGAAGAAGATGCATGCCACCTTGAGATAGTTATATAATTGGAGAGGACTTCAGAGAGACGTGGCCCAGTTCATGTCACGATGTCTTAGAGTGCCAAAAAGTGAAGTTCGAGCATCAACATCTAGTTGGCCTTCTCTTTCCTCATGCTATACCGGAGTGGAAATGGGACACCATTTCATTGGACTTCATTATTGGGCTACCGATGGCGAGATATCACCATGACGCCATCATGGTCATGGTTGACAAATTGACAAAAGTTCCTAACTTTTCTCCAGTGAATACCACTTATACAGCTAGTAGCAGTGGCACAGGTATATTTGGACGACATCGTTAGGTTGCACGGGATTCTGCAGAAGATCATTAGTGACTGCGATCCTTTGTACACTTCCCATTTTTGGATTACCATACAGCATGCCCTCGGGACGAAGATTAATTTCAACACAACATATCACCCCGAGACAGATGGATAGACTAAGCGGGTGAATCAGATTTTAGAGGACATGCTCAAGATGTATGTGATGGACCAACAATCTAGATGGGAGGAGTACATGTACTTAGTGGAGTTTTCCTACAATAATAGTTTTCAGATTTCTATAGGTATGGCTCCTTTTCAGGCTTTGTATGGTAGGGAGTGTAGGACACCTCTTAGCTAGGACATGCTAAAGGACAGGGTTTCTCTTGGACCAGCTTTGTTGTAGGACCTGGAGCAGTAGGTGATTTTGTTCAGACAGAGACTGCAGGAGGCATAGGATAGGAAGAATAAATACGTAGATCAGCATAGGACTGACTACAATATTGATGTGGGCATGAAAGTGTTCCTTCATTTCAGGCCACATAAGAGCCCTATCCATTATGGAAAAGGTTCTAAGTTAGCTCCTAGATTTGTGGGTCCTTTTGAGATCTTGGAGCGTATCGGCCCTTTGGCCTACCATCTAGCATTGCCACCTAGCTTGTCTCGCGTACATGATGTGTTTCATGTTTCAGTTCTTAGGAGATATGTTGTAGATCCTTCTCATGTGTTAGATTGGACATCATTGCAAGTGCAAGATCAAGTGCAGTTGATGGTGGAGCCTATTCACATCCTAGATCGTAGGATCCTGGGCCTTCAAGGCAGAGAGGTTGATCAGGTTCGGGTGCAATGGGATAGATATGATGAGACTACAACTACATGGGAGGATTCTACTTTGTTACGAGTTTAGTTTCCACATTTGTTCTAATGGCTTCCAGGAGGAAGTTGAGTCTAAGGGGAGGGGGATGTAGTGCCCACTTCCCTTTGACACCTGTTTGATACTAATCATGATACTACTGATTAGATTATCAACATAATTATGAACCTTATTATAGTATGTTGTTAAATGTTAGATCATGGATTATTGTTGACTTGATTCAGTTATGATGCATGATGATTATTAGAGACAGTTTTATATGTTGATGATGTTATACTGTTGCACATGGTTATATGATGGATGTTGTTCATATTTTTCATATTTGGATATTGTGAGTAGGCCTAGAAATGGAAAATTATTAGATGATGATATAGTTGTTAATAAAACTATAAATGATATTGTTAGATTACTTTGATGTTGTTGTGATTCATATATCTAGATGATTTTGGGTTTTTAATTATATTTATATTATTTTGGACGTTCTGATATGGCCATGAGGCCGAAGGAGGTATTTGTATTTTTGCAGGTTAAAAATATCACAACAAACATCGGGGGATTGGAGATCAACCACATTGGAATTCTAGATGAATTCAACAAGGTCACCATGGCAACTAGTTTTGTTGTGTGTGTTGTATTTTTGTTAGGGATTCCTATGGAGGGAATCACCTTTAAATGTGACCAACGGATCTTATTTTTGCATCTTTTATTTGGTCCCATTTGTTTAATTTTTGCATGTGTTTTATGTGATGCACTTACCTTTCATTATTTATTTAATGTGGTGTTAATATTGTGAGTAATCATATTGTTTAGTTAATTAATTAAAATATGTCATAAGAATGTAATTAATAGAGTTGTTGGCCATGTTTTAAAGTGTTGTAATAATGTGTAAGTGATGTGTAAGTTAACTTTTGAGTGTGAAACACTCCACCTTCTTGGAAATTCGAATTTGTCCTTGGAGGCTGATTTTGGAGGCTTGTGGGGCAAGTTAAACTTGTCCCATGCCTCTTAAATTTACATACCAACCTTGCCTATTGTTGGAGGGTTAAATTTAGACCTTTTAATGCATTTTTACAAGTCAAGTTGAATTTTGTAATTGCACTTTTCTTACATAATTTAATTTTAGTCGTTATGGGGTATGGGTTTGTTTGAGTGTGTAAGTAAATTTGTCATATTATTCACACACTTATTTATTATGCATTTGAGAATGAAGTTGAATTTTGGGGTTGGGGTTGAGGATGTGTGATGTGGCATCCAACATGGATCCACCTCATCCTCTTCTCTTCCCTCTTCTTTAAAATTTAAATTTATTGCCTTGTTTTGGGTTGCTTCACTTTTGGAGACTTCATTTTGGGTGAATTTTTCTTTCTATTTTGGGAGCTCTTGCTTGGAGAAGTTTTGGAATATTGTTGCATGCTTGTGCTTAGCTGTTTTAGATTGCTTGCATTGGGATAAAGCTTGTTTTTTTGGAACTTGGAACAACTCCATCATGGAGAGGTAGTAGCTTGGCTCTTGAAATGCTCTTCTTTTATATATGTAAATGTTCTTGTGTGAATGTTTTGGTATAGTTGTGGGTTGTTGGGTAGATGGCATAGGAATGGTGTAGGAGAGGACTATGGGGTTCATTTTATGGGAGGTATAAGAGTGGAGGGATTTGGGATTTGGGTTCCACATTATAAAGAAATAGATTCCATTTCTTTACTCGTTATGGAGTGCCATAAGAGGTTGGGGAGGCATAAGAAAATGTGAGGAATAAGGGGTGCTTGGGGGAGTTATAAGGAATGTCAGGGTTTTGATTTACTATTTTGGCAGTTTGTAACTCAGGTGGTGATACCCATTTCCCCTTTTAGGAGGCATAAGCAACATCTCCCATAGCTTCTTGTTCCTTTGGATTTCTTGATGAATCCTTTGTATTGTTTTTCATGTTTTAATGTAGTTGTAAACTACATATTTTTTGGGACTGTGTTTCTTGTGAAAATGTTGCTTGTATGTTTGTGGAATCCTGTTGTTTCCATGAGATTGGATCACATCTTTTATTGCATTATGGTTGGGGCTCTAGGGCCAATGAAGAATGATGGCTTCTCCTCTTCATTGGATGTCTTGGTTGGGTGGATAGATTTGCCTTTCCCCTGCTCTTGTTGTGATCAAATTGGAAGAATGTGAAGAATACATGTTGTTGTTTTAGAGCTGACAAAAGACAATTTGACAGTCCCTTATGGAATGAAATATCATTGTAACCTTTCCCACTTGAAGTGGTTGAACTTGTAAATGTTTGTATTGGGAAGATGTTGTACTGACTGCAAGTTGTAGATTAAAATGTAAAATAGTTATACTTTGTATTCTCTTTTGGAAAGAATGTGAAAGAAAGATACACATTTTTGTATGTTGTATTTTGAAACTAAATGGAAAGGAAGTTGTAAGAGTTCTTTTAAATTAATGGAAGTGAAAGAGGGTTTAAAAACCACAAGTTAGGATCATGAGGGACGACGTGCACATCAACAGATGTGTAAATTACAGTGTGAAGAGATCTCTAGACGAGCGAGCATCAACTGAATGTGCATGCAAAGATTTTAAATATGGGCATAACCTTGTTAAGCCATAAAAATCTCCTCTATCTCATAGATCAATGATTAGGGGATAATTTTAAAAATTTCCCTAAACATCCGTAAATGGTGTCAGTGTAGAATATCATCTTGAGAGCTTTCCAACGATTGTGAGAACGCGACAAACGGACATCGGGAGCTCTAGATATGTCTGGTCAAAGTTCAGACATCAAGAAAGTCAACTCTGGTCAACTGGTCAATATTGGACCAATGGCACTACGACACGTGGTGAAAAGGAAAAAGGGAGTTGTTTGTTGGTTTTCGATCACCGGTCTTCGACAAGCATAAAAATGGTGCACGGGAACAAGAGGCTCAACTTTTATTATGGAGGGGAGCTCGGCTACCGTGTGGACTATGGTATTATCGCCGACGTGGTGGGTCCACAAGGCCACCACGTGGCTTGCCACCACGAATCAAATATGATCGATTTTCCTATCGGGAGATGATAAGTGGAATATATGCTATTGACCGAGTTAATTATTTCCATACTACATTACATGGGTCGAAATTATATTTACTTGGTAAGTCCACTTTCCAAATGCCACGCACATGTATATGTCAACCGGTATATCAATGTTCATACATTAGTATTTAACCACCAAAGCCAAATGCTTATGCTAAGACCACATGGAAGGGAGGAGGTGAAGTGGTTGTTGGGGCTTATGCCATGCGTGGTAAGATCCACGTGGAGAATGGAGGAGATAAGGTTTATTAAAACCTTCCCTAAGTCTAAGGCCACAAAATGTGGGATAAATACCCACTTTACAATACAAAACTGCCCCCTTCACCCTAAGCCACTCAAATTGGGATATTATCCCTTATCAAATTCAAATCGGCTAATTGGGAATTAATCCCATTAAAAATGCAAACCTCCCTATATGGGTATGTAATCCCATTAATTTTGCTATGAGTGAGGCTAAGGTTTAAATATAGCCTTAAGATAATATGTATTGCATTTTTTTAAGGGCCCTAATTTTGTATAAATAGGGAACCCATTTGCATTGTAACACACACAACCCAAGCTTATTATTTGTTAAGCTTATTATGGGGACACACATTAGTCCAAGAAGCTTATTATTTTTTAAGCTTATTTGTGAGATGTGTCAACAAATATTGTTTATTGGCCTATTATTTTAGGAAATAGTAGACGAAATATTTGTGATTGGGAGTAAATTATAAACTACCCAATAGGCCCATTGAGCCACACCAATTACTTGCAAATCCTGGATTGTCGACCAGAGTGCTAGCATGGCATTTATAGCATCGGGAAGGCCAATCGAAGCCGAAGGAGATTGTGCATCAGGAAAGTGAAGAAAAATTTGACTAATCATCGGAAGTTTTCAAAGAATTGGTGTACTGATAGGAAAGTAAAATTCCATTAGGTTTTCTTGTGAAAGTACTATTATAACTTACAAGTTTTGACTAGTGGAATGGTTTGACCATGAACCTGGAGACGTAGGAAATTTCCAAACTCCATAATCAATCTGTGTGCAATTGTCTTAAATATCTTGCATTTTATTTTAAATTGATTACTTAAAAGGAGTAAATTATCGGAAAATAATTAAAGCCTATAAGGGTCAGAGCTCAGGTATTAATAATCTAATTATTTTCAGATCATGTTTGGTATCAGAGCTGCTAAATCTAATTAACAGAGTGATTGCTTCAAGTTGGTGCAGTTGGTTCAGTTTGTGTGAATAGGTTACAAGTGCACTATGGGCAAGATGTCTAAACAGGCGAAGCTCGATGAGATTGAAGCATATAATCACTAGATCCATGAAGATAATTCTCTCCTGTGATCAATGTATTACTCCTTGGAAGCGGAGAATGCTCTTTTGAAATCAGAACTACAAACCAGGGGATGAGCTCTTGGCAAGGTTGCAATGTGGTGATCAGAGGAAGGAAATACCTTCAACTTCAGATGTAGAGGCCATGGTAGATGACTGCACTGTAAGTTGTTCACCACTGGAATCTTTTTCTTCCTCCCATTCGGTTTCGGATTCAGGTAATGAAGTCTTTAGTTTGTTTGAAAAGCATACTAGAGGAATTGGATCCAAGTTACTAGATAAAATGGGATTTGATGGAAGAGGCCTTGGTAAAAATGGCCAAGGTATTGCTAACCCAATACAGGTCGAGGATCTTCCTCATTTTGTAGGTTTGGGTTATCCTAGTGCGGGAATGGAAATTGGAGAATGCTCCAAGAACGTTGACAGGAGACCAGCTTCTGAAAGCAAAGTGATCACCCCACTAGTCCTGCAAGAAGATTCTGAGCAGGAAAGTTGTGCTTCATCATCACAGGTAGGATGTGGTAAGAGAAATCAGCGAAGAGCTAATGAGATTCCACCTCCAGTTTCTTACCATAATCATAAGCACAGTAAAACTTCTGATCCATGTTTCCAGCTTAAGAAGTATGGTTATGATTTTCAAAAGATGTGGAATTCCTTTCCATGTAATTTTTGTGGATTTCATAATCATTCAGTGGCCAGATGCTGGAAGAGAAGGACACTGATGAAGAAGTTGATGTCATTTGTCACGAACATGGCAAATCAAAAAGACCAATCTCGCCATGCAGAGTCGAGAAATGGTAGAAAGAGTTCCTCATCCCATAAGAAGGAGATTAAGAGGAATTTTTCTGCTCATTGCCAGAGAAAATGGCCATCAGGTGGATAATTACTGGAAGTTGCATCCATCTCGCCATCAGAGTAATGGCAAGCCAAAGATGGAATGGAGGCCTATTGTAAAGGTAGAAGAAGTTTCTACTCTACCACCAATTGACAAGTCAACCCAGGACCAGGTAATACCTGAAAGTGAAAGTCCTTTAAAATGGGTAAGTCAATAATTTTTCAATTATATATTGCATAATTCAGATTGATGAATCGTATGTAGTATTAAGTTTGGAGATCAGATTTTGTGATAAAATTCTAAGAGAAAGGTTTACAATACTCAGTGGATTTTCTTACTTAGAAAATTTTATTAATGCTCCAAATATATCTCCTAATAAGCATGTGAGTACCTATTACAGCTTGGACACATGAATTAACTCATATAAAGCTTGGAGATTGATCTGTCATTTGTACAGATAGTAAAGTTCACAGAGATTAGCTCGAAACTTCATTCTGTGTAGAGGCATTGTGACCGTGCAGTAGAATGGTAGCTGAATCACCGTTGGCATTGATGTCGCGTCGGAACTTCATTCTGTGTAGAGGCATTGCGACTGTGTGGTAGAATGGTACTTGATATTAGTATGTCAACAAGAGGAGCTCTCAAAGGATTAGCTCAGAACGTCATTCGGTGTTAAGGAATTGGACCACCCATACGAATGGTAGCTGATCAACAGACTTAGCATCGTGCATCGGAGGCTCGAGGTCTTGCAAGAGGCTTAGCATCATGCATCAGAGGCATTGAGGTCTGTAACAGACTTAGCATCATGCATTGGAGGCTTGAGGTCTTGAAAGAGGCTTAGCATCATGCATTGGAGGCTCGAGGTCTTGAAAGAGGCTTAGCATCATGCATTGGAGGTGTTGAGGTCTGAAAAAGGACAAGTCATTGTCCATCATCGACATCGGATCAATCAAAGCTCTACGTAACATGGAGTTCCTTCAAACCAGTTTGGATTCAGCAGAATCAACTCAGAGCCAGGAGCTATGTTATAGAGTCAAAGAAGATCCTTGTTTTCAAATATCAAGAAGCTTAGCACCACACAGAAGGAGTGTTGAGGTTTCATTCAGAAACTTAGCACCATACAGTGGAGGCGTGGAGGTCTTCTTAGGATATCAGAGTGGCGTAACGGAAGCGTTGTGGGCCCATAACCCACAATTCCTAGGATTGGAGTAGAGTTTTTGGAGTGAGAAGGTTGGAGAAGAAGACCCAAGGGTCTACTACAGTAGCACTTCCGAGGGTGGCAGCAAAGTTTTTCAGATTCAGGACAGTATGGAAGCTTCTAAATGGGGAGGTGTGATCAGGGGATCATTTTTTAAATTTCCCTAAACATCCCTAAATGGTTTCAATGCAGAAGATCATCTCGAGAGCTTTCCAATGACTATGAAAATGCGACAAACAGACATCAGGAGCTCTAGATATGTCTAGTCAAAGTTCAGACATCAAGAAAGTCAACTCTAGTCAACTGGTTGATATTGGACCAATGGCACTGCGACACATGGTGAAAAGGCAAAAGGGAGTTTTTTTTTGGTTTTCAATCACCGGTCTTTGACGAGCATAAAAATGGTGCATGGGAACAAGAGGCTCAAATTTTATTATGGAGCGGAGCCCGGCTGCCGTGTGGACTATGGTATTATCAACGACGTGGTGGGTCCACAAGCCACCACGTGGCTTGCCACCATGAATCGAATATGATCGATTTGCATATCGAGAGACGACAAGTGGAATATATGCTATTGACTGAGTTAATTATTTCCATACTACATTACATGGGTCGAAATTATATTTACTTGGTAAGTCCACTTCCAAATGCCACGCACATGTATATGTCAACCGGTATATTAATGTTCATACATTATTATTTAACCGCCAAAGCCATGCTTATGCTAAGACCACATGGAAGGGAGGAGGTGAAGTGGTTGTTGGGGCTTATGCCATGCATGGTAAGATCCATGTGGAGAATGGAGGAGATAAGGTTTATTAAAACCTTCCCTAAGTCTAAGGTCGCAAAATGTGGGATAAATACCCACTTTACAATACAAAACTACCCCCTTCACCCTAAGCTGCTCAAATTGGGATTGTTCATCCCATTAAAAATGCAAACCGCCCTATATGGGTATGTAATCCCATTAATTTTGCTACGGGTGAGGCTAAGGTTTAAATATAGCCTTAAGATAATATGTATTGCATTTTTTTAAGGGCCCTAATTTTGTATAAATAGGGAACCCATTTGCATTGTAACACACACAACCCAAGCTTATTATTTGTTAAGCTTATTATGGGGACACACATTAGTCCAAGAAGCTTATTATTTTTTAAGCTTATTTGTGAGATGTGTCAACAAATATTGTTTATTGGCCTATTATTTTAGGCAATAGTAGACAAAATATTTGTGACTGGGATTAAATCATAAACTACCCAATAGGCCCATTGACCCACACCAATTACTTGCAAATCCTAGATTGTTGACCGGAGTGCTAGTGTTGCATTGATAGTGTCACGAAGGCCGATCGAAGCCAAAGGAGCTTGTGCATCAGGAAAGTGAAGAACAATTCGACTGATCATCAAAAGTTTTCGAAGAATTGGTGTACTGATAGGCAAGTAAAATTCCATTAGGTTTTCTTGTGAAAGTACTATTGTAACTTACAAGTTTTGACTAGTGGAACGGTTCGACCACGAACCCGGATTCGTAGGCAATTGCCAAACTCCATAATCAATCTGTGTGCTATTGTCTTAAATGTCTTGCATTTTATTTTAAATTGATTACTTAAAAGGAGTAAATTATTGGCAAATAATTAAAGCCTATAAGGGTCTGAGATCAGCTAGTAATAATCTTATTCTGTTCGGATCAATCAAATGAGGTGTACATATAGGAGGTGATGAGTAACCCCCAGTGCTGCAATAATGAAAACTCGAGTAGAGAGGGAGAGTTACATTCCCAGAATAGAAGTGTAACTCCCAATGACGCATATGATGCATTGACACACTGACGCACTGACACATAAGAGAATCTCATAATGACCCCTAAATGACACATGGACGTATGATCTCACCTAAGTGAGATGACTCACCTAATGATGTGGAAAAGAATACACACCAACACCCCCCCTTCATCGTAACTTAGGATGAGGCGACAAGTCAGAAATGAGAAATGGGTCCCTGCACAAAGCCTAATGAGGTACCTATGTACAAGAAAAAGATCCCAAGCAGTGAATGAAAAGTTAGTGGGGAAAACATCCACCACAAGAGAAAAACACACTCTCTAATCTAGGAAAGATGCCAAATATGGGTCCCAGCCATAGACGAGCCTGAAAGGGTATCCATGTACGAAGACATAATCTCTCAGAAAGAAGAAGAAGAGAGAAGAAGAGGGAGACGAGAGGAATGCAGAAGATGCCATGGACAAATCTAAACTCTGCAGCTCTATGAGGTCTCCCAAATGAGTTTCAATGATGAGATCCTCTTCCTCTGGACTGAAGAAGAGCCACCTACACCGAACAGTGTGCCTACCCTTAGGAAGGACAGAAATGACGTGTTGGAAGTCCACCCACTCCATAAAGGAAACTGAAGGCAACAACACAAAGAACTTTGAGTCTGGTGCACGAAAGTATGACATAGGTCTAGCGAGTGAGTGCCAAGGAACCGTAAGTAATGTCACAAGTGCAGAAGTGTCAGAGTAAAAAAGAGGAACACCCACAGAAAGGATGTCCAAGTGATGTGAAGGGAACAAAACATCCTCTACAACAAAAAAGGGATCCACTGCTGAGGGTGGATCAATGAAGGTCTCTTGAAATGTGGAAGTGACATGATTCCTAGAAGGGTCACTCCTAACAACAGAGATGATGAACTCCTCTGAAACACCTGTAGATGGATGAGAGACCTGTAGTGCATCACAAGTAGACTCTGTGAAAAGATGACTAAGGTCAGACAGATACTCGTCCCAATGAGGGGGCTCAACAAACAGAAGAATGATGTCAGATAGGTATGAGTCATCCAATGAAGGAAGAGGAGTGAAAAGGGCCTCACACATTGGAAGTGGAAAGGAGGATGGTGTAATGACTATATGAGGCTGAGTAGGAGACTGCTTGATATCTAATGAGATGTGGGATGTGTCAACACTCTCTGGAAAAGTGAGAGAAAGAGGAGAAGATTCCTCTGTAGTACTCTCGACATCATAACTGGGTGCACAATCCTCGTCACTAGAATTAGAACCAAGCGAGTCTATGTCAGCGGAACTTCCATCACATGAAGAAAAGGAGACAAATGAATCAGCAACAACAACAATGGCGGTAGTATGTGATGGGTGTTCATAAAGGGACTGAAGAATGCTCCAGAAACTGTGAGGTGGATCTGAGTGTGCCATGTGAAACTAGAGAGATCGAGAGATATGCATCATCATGTGACCAAAGACATGGTCACAAGTGTCAAGGAAGTCTTCCAGATGACGATGATCAGTGGGTGTGGGAACTGGCCCAAGTAAGAAGGGTAAAAGACCCTCGTGGGTGAAGTAACATTCCATGGAAGCACACCAAGATGAATAGTTATCTCTCCTGGTGAGAAGTGGCGGATGTTGTAAGGTGATCCTATGACACTCAAGTCTAGAAAGAGCACTCCCCATGATGAAAAATGCAAGATGCACAAAAGCAAGATGTCGGACTCGACTAATAATGCATCTGCATGTGAAATCCCAAGAGTACTAGTCAACCCCCCCAGAATGTGGCACTTTATAAAGTAGTGCATTTACATAAATGACAATGTCATCACGTAATGTATAAAAAATCATGTAACTTTGACTAAAGAAGCACTCAAAAATGAGTAGCGAGTCAAAAGTTATAGCATTAAAATGATTCCCACAACTGATGGAAAATGTCAATAAACACTGCAAATGCATTAAAAAAGTGCACGAAATGGCTACAAAGGGTATTGTGTGGGTACCCGTTGGAAACGACATCAAATTTCAGGCATAGTTTGTTTTTCTTGCGAGGGGGGGATTAGCCTCTTGCTAACCTCGGACCTCACCCTCTGTCTTCGACACTCAAAGGAAGGATGAGTAATACAAGCCAAAATTACAGCCTAAAAATCAATTACAATGCCATGAATGTTTTTTTTTAACTTAAAACATTAAAAAATAGAGAAAGGAGGGGGGCCCATGTTAAAGCATGGTGGCAGCGAACTATGGAAGCCCACGTGGAGAGAGAAACCGCCAGTGGAGTGTTGTGTAGGGCTTGTAATTGTCGAGTTATGCATGGAGAGGGCTGCAGGTCTGCACAAGCTGGAGTCGAAACATTTTCTAATGTAGGTTAAATGAAAAATGTGCCAAGGTTTGAACCAAAATTAGGTTGAAGCGACCAAAAAGGTCTAGAAAAAATGTTTTCCAAAGCAAAACAAAATTGGGTTTATTAGAGAGTTGGAGCGGCTGTAAAAAATGTCCAAAAAAGAGTAGGTAACCAGAGCCGAGTAGAAGGTAAACCTACAGAGCTGGTGGAGAGGGCTAAGCAAACTTTGAACAAGCCTAGTGAGCCACAACTAGAGTAAACATGAACTCGATGCAGGTAGTTTTGAGAGGAGAACAATACACCTCACAATAACACGAACTTTGAATATGTTGTAGAGGAAATTGAGCCAATAAGCATGTAAACACCAACAAATGCAAGCTAGCCAACAATCCATGCAATAGAAAACTCAGACCAAAAAACTCTAAAACTACAACCTGAAGATGCTCCAAACATTTGCATGTAAACCTCGGAGAAACTTGAAAAATCGCAAACACAAACAAACCCGAACAAGAAGGAAAAACCCATGAACACGAGCAAGCAAACCGGAGGTATGAACCTTAAAATCAGTGCAAGAAGAGCATGAAGGGAATATCCATTATGACACACGCAAAGAGAACTGAATATCATGCCAGAAGCTAGAAAAAACACGAGCAACACCGAGGAGTGCACAGATCCACAAGATCGACTCTAATACCATGAAACAGGGTTTAAAACCCATAAGTGAGGATCACGAGGGACAACTTGCACATCAACAGATGTGTGAACGATAGCGTGAAGAGATCTCAAGAGAAGCGAGCATCAACTGAATGTGCATGTAAATATTTGAAACACGGGCATAATCTAGTTAAGCCATAAAACTCTCATCTATCTCATAGATCAAATGGGGTGTACATATAGGAGGTGTTGAGTAACCCCCAATGTTGTAATCATGAAAAATCGAGTAGAGAGGGGGAGTTACATTCCCAGAATAGAAGTGTAACTCCCAATGATGTATATAACACAATGACGCACTGACATGCTGACGCACTGATGCATAAGAGAATCTCATAATGACCCCTAAATGACACGTGGACCTACGATCTCACCTAAGTGAGATGACTCACCTAATGATGTGGAAAATAATACACACCAACAGGAAGTGGTTTTTTCTTGTCCATATGTTGTTATTCCGTTGGAAATATGTGTTTAGCATTCACTATGAAATCCCTGTTTGAAAAGTGGTAAAGTGAAACACGTGAGAAGAAAATGTATTATTTTGTTCTGAATATAATATATGTTTTGGAAGGAATAAAAGAAGAAAGGATTGTAATGTTGCATTTTGGAATCAATAAAGGATTACATTACCTTTTTCAATTGCATTGTTGTATTGAATATGATCATTTCAATGTATTGAAATCTCTGTTTGAATGAAGTTAATGCATATAAAGGAAAATGCAAAACTTTTTCTCTAAAATGTGTAAAGTTGGAAATCAGAATTGTATTTTGGCTTTCGAATGGATGGATTTAAATCAAATAATGTGTTAGATTATAATTGGAACATATTCTGAATACTTGGAAGAAGAAAGTGGCAAATAGAACCATTAAAATTTGATCCCTATTTTTTGTAATTTCAAACTGGCAATTATCAAAACAAAAAATGCACAGTTTGAACCTGTAAAAATAAAATAACAAATTAATTGATTAAATTGAAGTAGTAGGCCCTAAACGAACTCAATTAGATAAAAACACTAAGAGGAAATATTTCAAAACTTGGAAAAATCGGGCTCAAACCGTTTTGCAGTCGTTTTGCTATCAAGAAATGAAAATGTTCAAATTACAAATCTATTAGACAAATTGAATCTTGAATCCTTCCTTAAATCCATCTAATAACATGTCACCATGTCTAATTGACATGCTGAGAGAGGAAGAAGATAAAATTGAGTAAATCTCACAAGTTAAAATTTACCAATTCACATAATAAAATCTTCCAAGACATTTTCTTAAAATTGACCCCTTAAAATTTATCAAAATAAAAAATTAATGATCTCTGTGCAATGAGGACATTGATATATTTCCAAAAATTCCTAGTTTTCCCAAAACCGAGCTCTCTAATTAAAGTTATGGCCTTCTGAAGTTTTTCTTCCTTGGCGTCAAAAATTGGGAAAAAATTCCTTGGTAGGCCCGTGGCCAGAATTTTTCCTTTAAGCACTTAGGAAAATTTTCAGGAAAATTTTAAAAAATTTCCCCACCGCCCCGCTAGACCACATCCAATCAGAGGCTACCACGTGGCACCACAGGGTGCTAGCGGAGGGGTGGACCCCTTTTTTAAACTTAGCGCATCTGGAAAATTTTTGGGAAAAATTTTTAAGTTTTCCCCGCCTCCCCACCGAACCGGGACCAATCAAGTGATGCCACGTGGCATCACGAGGCTTTGACAGAGGAGCGATTCCCTTTTTACTTTTTTTGTTTCCGATAATTTTCCATGTCTTCCCCGCCGTCCCACTGACCCGCAGCCAATCAGGAGCGGCCATGTGGCATGAGGAACCACGGAGGCGCGGGTCAATGTTACTCTCTTAGCCCTTCAGGGCATTAAACCAAATTTCTCCCTACCACTCTGCTTTCCTTGTGTTGGCTTAGGTGATGCCACAAGTCCCTTGTGGCTTGTGGACTTTTGGACAAATTGTTGTCTTTTCACCCTGCGCGGGAAATTTTTCACAAGTAACTCCTGCCACCCCGCTCTCCCCGCACTGGTTTGAGAAGTGCCACGTGTCCCTTGTGGACTTGCAAACCCATGGGTATGTGAGCATAAAGTTACTTTTTTTTCCCCACTTGAGAAATTTTCCAAAAATATCCCCGCAGCCCACTAACCCGCCCTTTGGGAAAATTTTCACCCTTGGGCCTGCAGGCCCGCTCTTGGAGAAAATTTTCACCCAAAGGCCCGCCGGCCCATAACTTGAGAAATATGAGGAGTTAGAAGGACTTATTTATATCAATGGAAAGGTGAGAAAATTTCCTATCCTATGTGAATGATTTAGGTAATTTTTGAATGTGTTAAGTTTGAGAAAAATCAAGTTGAAACTTTAAGCTTGTTAGAGTGTGGGTATGGTGATGATTTACCCTCTGAACCTATTAAACCTTCTAACACTAGATTTTTGACCTTATGACCTCTAATAATTTTCAAAAAAATAAAATTATGTTCTAGTGGATTAGAATTTTTCTATAACTTGTTAGCGATAGTTGTTGCCTTTTAACCTAGTTGTAGACTCTTTTAAAATATATATATATATATATATATTCCATAATTTTTCCTAACTAATCCTAGGTTGTTTCTTGGGTCTCAAGTGGGTTTTTTTTAGTGGGCATTACACCTAGGAAGGAAGTACATACACCTAACACTGAGGTAATTGAGAAAAATCCTCCTTATTCTTCGATGAAAGAACCTGAGTTGTCTACTCCTTCCTCTTCCACTAAAGTGTATCAAAATAAGGTCAAATAAGTCAAGTAAGAACCGATCGAGGAAGAGACTCTTCTGAAGTAGTCAGAATTGCCTATTGGGCTGGAGAAAATTATTTTTCTAAGTGAGAATGATGATGATGAGATAAAATACCCAGAAGAAACTCTTGAAACCACTGCTGAAGTAGAGAAGGAAGGACCAAGGATCGAACCTACAAGTTTAACAAACTCCTCTGCAAAGGAAATTCATGTGGTTGCATTCATTTCTCCACTGGAAACAACATTGGTTCATACTCTGAGTGCCATGAGTTCACTTGCACTTGGGTCCCTTGATTCTTTTGTTTCTTCTTCTTCCTTTGCTTGGGTATAGCCCCTAGTTAATAACAAGAAAAGGAAATATTCCTCTTGATCAACAGGGCCTGAATTTGATGCTGTAGAAAATTTTCTTAGTACTACCCCTCCTCCTCCAGCAAAGAACGCAAAGACTACTTCGAGGTTGGTAACTGATGCTCAAGGCCAGCAGTTCCTAGAGGTTGCAAAAACCAAAGTGGACAAAGAGGAGAAATATCTTTTGATCTCTGACTTGGAACTTTCCAGAATTCCAATGGGAGAATCCACACTTGAGATTGAAGTTCATAACCTTCAGGAAACTATCACTAAGGTTATTGAACAGGTGAAGAAAGGCAAGAAAACCATGGAGCAATTGGAATAACATAACCAATTTCTTTCCAACTTTATCAAATCATTGTTGGAAAAGGATAAAGTTTTGGATCTAGCCCCATTGGCCGCTCTTCCCCCTCCCAAAGTTCTCAGTCAAGATGAGGTCTAAACCATGAAATACATCCACAAGTATTCTACTTATGGGAAGGTTGTTGAAGCCATGGTGGATGATATGACTGTAGCAGGTTTAAACTTCATTGAGGAAGCCTTCAAAACTAATGAGAAGGTGATCAAGCTGCAGTAAAAATTCACTTCTTCAATCAAGGCTATGGACAAGGAATTGATAGCCTGGAGTGGGTGTATCGTAGATCTCCGTCTAATGGGTCAAACTGATGATAGCATCTTGTTGGCCAACAATGTGTTTAATGATGTCAAGAATAACTTTTCAAGGACATGGATCTTTAACATTGAGTGGAAAATAAAGATTCTAGAAGAAGCACTGGGGAATTGTGGAATGTATGGAAAAAAGGGGAGTCTTTTAAAACTTGTGTTGTATCCACCTTTAAAGATATCCACTGCCATTTTCATGATGAAACCACAGGTGTTTTCTTCTCTCTCCAAGAAATCAAGGCTTAGTTTAAGGCCTTTGTCAAGGATGATCTGTTCAAGGAAGAGTCAATCACTAAAGAGAAAATGAAGGATGTTTGTTCTCTTCATTCAGCTATAGCTGAGGCTAATAAGGAATATCTTAAGCATACTGAGTTTGAAAAAGACTTGGAGAAATGCCTAGGCACATGGAATCATGCTGCTTCCAACACAATGATTCCAAGGGGCATGGAGATAGTGGAAGCATTGAAGATATTCAGGCACCGGATCCTCAAAATAGTGGGCCCTCTTTAGCCACAACCAGATGCCTCTACTTCTGGCTCTTGACTCTCTTCTTTCTATTGTTAGTTTGGGTCTCCTTGTAAATTAATTTAGGACTTTATATTGTATATTTCTTTAATTAATATTTTGGTTAAAAGAAAAAGTTACTAAATGTAACCACTTTGTAAGATCATATTGGGCTCTCCACGCCATTCCAAGGGGCTGGAACTCTGATAATTTTTTAAATTTTAAAAGAACTAAAAGCTATTAATACAGAAGATTTCCCTTCGTGTTTCTATATGCATCGATTTATTCTCTCTTACATTTTAAAATTTTGTGAATCATTAATCTATTACATTAATAAGATTTTTATTCTTATGGATGTCATTTCTAGAACTTTGTGTCTATGAAATAATATCTGGTGGTTTAATATGAATGATTTTGTTTTATATATCACCCTTGCTCAGCATTTATAAGGAACTATTTTGCTATATATATATTTCCTAGGAATGCTGTTATGTTCTACCTTTTTCCTCCCTTAGTTCTTTTATTCTTTTTTATTGATCATCTACCTTTACATTAAAACACTTTCATGATAGCCGAGTTCCTCATTAAAGTAGACAGTTGAACATTTGTAAATAGTTTTGCTACTTGCTTTCAATAAGGGAGCCTCACCCATTAAAGAGGAGGGACTTTCTGTCCCCTGACTATTACTTTCATTAAAGTCATAATTTGACAACCAACAGTTTTTGGCAACTCCACTGGGGATTCCTTTTAACAAATTTCAGTTTTAAAGAACAATTTCTTGATCATTTTTTATATGGAGACTCCAAGATTTACTCGCGGAAGAAGGGCTCTTGGAATTGAATATTCTCAGTTTTAACTATTGGAGCAGCAAGGCTTTGCCCTTCCTTCGACAAGGAGAAATATAAGATCTCGTTCTACAAGCACACCTCTTGTTGAAGATAGAGCTTTTGGGAGTGGTATTCTTCATGACCAACTCAGCCCTAATCTCCGCGCTTTAATTCATGTCGATGTTTTAGTTCCACTTCAAGAATTTTTTCAAGAATGGTAGTTTCATTACCTTGGGGCCAATGAGTTGGGCCTCATGCCCTTCCTTAACCTTTGCATGAATTACCCAGGGGTAACAGAAAGAAATTTCCTAAGTTCAGAGGTGATGGAAAGGTACATCCTGATGAACACATTGTAGCCTTCATAGTTGCATGTGGAGTCCTTGGAGTTGAACTTGAGGATGTCTCTGTGATGCTTTTTGTGGAGACTTTGCAAGACAATGTGAAAGATTGGTTTTACCATCTCCCCACTAGGGCCATCACCAATTGGGACACCATGACGACCCAGTTTGAGCACTGTTTCAAACCTGCTAAAGATTTGCATGCTTTGCTAGCCCAGATTTCTCAAATCAAGAAAGAACCACATGAGCCCTTGAGAGAATTTATGGCCAAGTTCAACAAGATGATTAACAAGATCCCACAAAACACCCAGCCTGTGGATCAAATTCAAAAGTGTTTTTTCCTAAATGCTCAATTTCCTTAAGTAAGCCTCGCGTTGAGAAGAGCCAATCTTGCAACTTTGGATGCTGATCAAAGATTAACCATCAGTGTTGAAGATGACCTGATCATGTCTAGAAAATTGAAAGGAGACTCTTCCAAATCCAAAAAATCTTCTTCCTCTTCCTCTACTCCTAGAGCTAATGTAGATTAGTTAGTAGAGAAGCTTGTCAATGACCTCATTTCCATCAAGAACAATTAGCTCAGCATGCTCCTTATCAAGACATTTCAAGGAAGAACTTTCAGCCCTGAAACCATTTACCTTGTTCTTAGACAAGGTTGGAAATCGAAGGACCACCCATCATGTTCCCTATTAATGCAAATTGTGAAGTTGAAGAACCTAATGAAAAATAGGTTGATGAATACTTTGAAGAACCTGGAGAAGAGGTTGAGGAAGAACTGGAAGAACTTAATGAATCTCGAGTTAATTTCCTCACTATTGAGGGCATTGATGAAGAAGATGATTATGATGAAGTAGTGGCAGAGATGAACAATGAGTCATATGCTATTATGACTCAGGAGTAGACAAACAAGAAAGAAAAATTGATTCAGCCCTGCTAAAAAATATAAGGAGCATCCCACTACTATTCCAGTGATTGCAAGAAGAGTATCTCCTATTCCCACTGCATCCACACAAAAGGTGAGTTCTGACTAATTCTTCTTCTTCTACTCCTACTTCTAAGACTTCTTATTCTCCAGCTTCAAAATCTAATAAGCCTAGGATTCCTAGTGATGATACTCCATCCACCTCTGGATCTTTTGATATCATTGACCACCTCAAGAAGACAAAAATCTAGATTTCGGAGGCAGAGTTTTATCAAAGCCATCCAAAATCCTTTGCTAAAATGGTTCACTTTGTCAACTCCCATTCCAAAACTTCATCCAACACTTATAAAGGTATTTTTCCCACTCCCTCTTCTGCATCCCAACCAAATCTTGTGGCTGTAATCACCTCAGCTAATGACAAAATCAAACCATTCTATGTGACCCTCCTCATAGCTGGCCATAGACTCGGCAACTATGTCATAGACTCAGGAGCATTAGATAATGTGATGCCTGGAAAAGTGGCTCATGCTTTAGGTCTTACCCTCACACGCACTTTTGGTTCTTGTTATTCCATGGAGAGTAGTGAGTGGTTGAAAGAGTTAAGGATGCACAAGTAGCTTTTGTTGCTTCACCAGATAAAAAGGCTTAGCTACTATTTTGGTAGTTGATATTCCTCCTTCATATGGCATGTTGTTGAGTATGAAGAATGTAGGAGGAGAAATTCAAATGGATTAGTCATATGCCCTTATACCAGTCAATGGAAAGATGAAGAAGTTGTTGCCTGAGAAGCAAACTAAATATATTGTGCAAAAGACAGATGATCCCAAGGCACAAATACTTTATGAAGATATTGGGCATGGCAACTACATGATCATGTCTCGAGATGAGGCGGAACATCCCAAAGAAGTGCTCCATGATCCTAATAGCGTTTGGAATTTGGAATTTGATGGAAGTTGCTCTTCAGCTGGTGCTGAGGCTGGTGTGGTATTGATATCTCCAGAAGGAAAGATTCATCCTTTCTCCTTCAATCTATAGTTTGAAAATACAAATAACACAACATAATATGAAGCTCTCATCCTTGGACTGAACACGGAAAAAAAAGAGGTGTAAAAATACTCCTGGCTCGTGGAGATGTAGAACTAGTTGTCAAACAAGTTAGAGACCCTTTTCAAGTGAAGAATAGAAGGTTGAAGCACTATAGGAATCTGGTCTGGGATTCTATTGAATTCTTTGATGCCTTCTCCATCAAAGTAGTGCCAAGGGAGAAGAACACAGGGGCTAACTTCCCTAGTTGTTTCAGGGTCTTTGCTGATACCTCATCCTGATTTTTCTCAAGATAAATTCACCATTGAAATGATCCATAGACCAAGCATGCCAGATAATGCAAACAATTGGCAAGTTTTCAATGACGACCAACATTTTCTCTCTTTCCTGGAGCTCAAGGATAACTTTGATCGATTGTATTTTGAAGGAAGTGACAATCTACCCCGAGAGAGTGTCTTTTCCAATGAGGAAGGTGTCAAGGAGGAGATGGATCAAGATGGATGCATCAAACTAAAAGGTAACAAGATCCCTAAAGGGCTGGTAAGTCTGGAGGAATTGATTGATAAACATGATAGATATGTCACGTCCAAGGCTTCCAAATGAGCTCAGCAGTCTGCTGAATATGAAAATATTAACATTGGGAGCCCTACCAAACCCAAAATGGTGAACGTTGGAAATTGTTGTACCCAAGAGGAGAGGAAGAAGGTGATAAATATTTTGAAGAGGTACGTTGATGTCCTTGCTTATTCTTATTATGATCTGAAAGCTTTCCAGCCAAAAGAAATGCAACATTTCATTCCCCTCAAACCTAGGATTAAACCTTTCAAGCAGAAGTAAAGGCAGTACAATCAAAATATTTCCGACACCATTTTCCAAGAGATACATAAGTTTTTAAAAGCCAAGATCATCATCCCCATTCATCATTCAACATGGATTGCTAATATTGTACCTGTCAAGAAGAAAAATGGTGAGATTTGGATCTGTGTTGATTTCAGGAATCTAAATCAGGCTTCTTTGAAGGACAACTATCCCCTACCCATGATGGACTAGGTGTTGCAAGATGTCACAAGTGTGGAGATGTTGTCCATGCTTGACAGTTTCTCAGGATATAATCAATTGGAAGTCAATACTGCAGATCAACACAAGACTGCCTTTACCACTCCTTGGGGTACTTTTTCCTACAAGAGGATGCCCTTTGGCCTCATTAATGCTGGTGCAACCTTTCAGAGAGAAATGGATTTGGATTTCAGGGGTTTGAAAGGAAAATGTATTGTTGTGTATCTAGATGATTTAACTGTGTTTTCCAAAACTAGAGTTGATCACTTTCAGCATCTAGAAACAGTCCTCTTGAAATGCAGAGAACATGGAGTCTCTCTGAATCCTAAGAAATATGTGTTTTGTGTCACGGAGGGAAAGCTATTGGGACATGTTGTCTCCAAATAAGGAATCAAGATTGATCCTGAATGAGTTCAAGCCATCCAAAAGATTCCTCTTCCCACAAGCAAAAAAAGAGTGCACTCTTTCTTTGGTAAGATCAAACTTCCTGAGAAGATTCATCCATAATTTTGCAAAGCTAACTTTGGATATTTCCCAAATGATGAAAGGAAAGCAGACATTTGGTTGGTCCTCTGAGGGAAAGGAAGCATTTGAAGGCATTAAGAAAGCTATTGCTAGGACTTCTATCTTAGCATGTCCATATTTCAGCAAAGATTTTATTATCTATTGCTATGCCACAGAGAGTACTTTGGCCGTTGTGTTGACTCAGAAAGATTATGATGACCATGAGCTCCCAATTGCATTCATGAGTTATATTCTGAAGACTCATGAGTTGAGATACACTATGATGGAGAAACATGTTTTTGCAGTAGTTAAAGTTGTTAAGCAGTTTCGATTTTACATTCTTAACTCTCACTTTGTTTTTCTTGTTCCTGATACGACTATCAAGTCTATTCTTACACAACAAGAGTTTGGAACCAAGATAGGAAATTGGGTAGCGAAGGTTCAGGAGTATGATCTCGACATCATACCAATGAAACTAGTTTGGGGTAAAGGCCTGTGTGAACTCATTGCCAAAGGAGATGGTCATGAGTTTCCTAAGGATGAAGTTGATGTTCCTATTATTCTGTTCCTCAGCTCAAAAGATGAATGGTACACTAACATTTCTCACTTCCTCACCTATGGTGAGTGTTCATCTCACTTAACTACCAAGAAGAAGAGAGATATCAAGTTAAGGTCAACACAATACATGTTTTGGGAGAATGCTTTGTTCAAGCGAGGAGTGGATGGAAGATTCTTGAAGTGTGTTGACAAAGTGCAATAGAAGAAGTTGTTCTGAGCCTTTCATGATCAAGCTTGTGGGGGTCATTTCTCCTCTTTTGTCACTACTCACAAAATTATTCGTGAGAGGTACTATTGGCCTACTTTGTTTAGAGATGCATCAAAGTGGGTCAACAAGTGTGAAGCTTGTCAAACCTTTGTGGGAAGACCTAAGTTGGATGCTTTACCACTTAAGCCAGTTGTGATCGGATAACCCTTTTAACAATGGGGTTTGGATTTCATTGGAACACTTAACCCATCTTCAAGTGTAGGGCATACTCATGTGTATACTACCATAGATTATTTCACTAAATGGGTAGAAGCCATTCCAGTTAAAAGGACTACTTCTGAGATAGTATGTAATTTCATCAAAGAAAACATCTTAATAAGGTTTGGAGTACCAAACAAGATAGTGACCGATAGCGCTTCCAATTTTTCTTCTGCTGAGATAATGGATTTCTACTATGGGTATGGAATTTCCCTCACTCATTCTTTAGATTACTACCCTTAAGGGAATGGACAAGCAGAATTAACAAACAAGAATTTGGTGACCATTGTAAGAAAGCTTGTTAATGAATCCCAGAGAAACTGGCATAAGAAGCTTTATGATGCTCTATGGGTAGATAGGATTACACCCAAAAGAGTAATTGGAATGTCCCCTTTTTAAATGGTGTATGGTGTGGAAGCTCAACTACCAGTGATAGTGGAACTGCCAGCTTTGCATTTGATGAAAGCTATTAAGGATCCTAGTTTTAGTGATTCTTTGGATAAGAGGATCATGTATCTCCATAAAATAGATGAAGACAGGCTACAGGGATTTGATAGGATCTCTACCCATCAGTAGAAGGTGAAATCTTTATTTGATAAGAAAACCAGATCTAGAGATTTCAAAGTTGGAGACATTGTTTTACTATGGGACAAAAGGTATGAACCTCGAGGAAGCCATGGTAAGTTTGAATCCCTTTAGCTTGGTCCTTTCAAAATCAAGAAATTTCTAGTGAAAATTATTTATATCTTAATTACATGGATGGATCTTCTCTCCCACTTCCTTATAGTGGGAAGTACCTGAAATTGTTCAAATCTTAGATGAATAGGAAGTCCTTTATATATTATGTACAGTGTGTGTTTTCCTTTCCTTGCCTCTGTTTCATTGTTTCTCCGTGTGTTTCATTTTGTATTGATTTTCCTTTGACTCTATTTGCCCAATGGATAAGGCACTGGTCTTCTTCCCCAAATTTTTTCTTGATTCTTTTCTTGCCTCATTCCTGTGATCTAGTCAAGTTATCCCCAGAAAGAGCCAACTGTTGTCCCCTCAAAATTCCCCTCTTTTGAAAGTTAAAAAATTTGAAAAATTTGAGTTGGCACCCTTCAGTAGTGTTTTAGTGAAGTAAAAATTCAAAGAGATGGCGGAAATTTCATTTCTTGGGGTCATCTTAGTGACTTGCGGGGCTGTCGGACATTTTTTCCCCTCATGTCCCAAAAACTGGTGGGCCTTTTGTTCTCCGATTGGCTGATTTCCCCGCAAGTCCTTATCTGTCGGATTTTTCAAAAAAATTCATCCCATCTGTCCAAAGTACACCCAAGCCCCCTGTTCACCACTTCCCCGCATCAGCTAAATCAGCTCTTCGCATCCTTCGCATTTTTGTCCCTTGGACTACCCGTGCTCTTTTGGCCTGCATCGGTCGAATCATCTCTTCACGTCCCTCATGTCCCAATTTCCCATAGACCATCTAGGCCAGTTTTTTCCACTTTTCCGACATTTCACCTTTTTGAGTTGGCGCAAGGTATATTAAATGCACATTTATGATCTTCTCTCTCTTAAACGGCTATTTAAAGGGGCAACCGTCTATGCACTTGTCACATTGTTTTCTCATTATCTCTTGCCCGCATTTTTGCAAAACTGAGTCGTTTTTCCACCTTCCTATATCTCTTTGCAATTTTTGTCATGAATCTGTTCTTTGAAGCCCATTCCTCTGTTCACTATCAAGATGAAGATCAAGTTTCAAGGGCATGAGCATCTGTCCCCTTTGGAGACTTCTGTGCCCGATATTGGAGATAGCGAAGTTTGACATTTGGATTTCGATGATTTCTGGGGTAGATTAGCATTTGACAAACCCTGCTCCCATGGCTCAAATGATAAATGATAGTGGAATCACATACGCCACTGGTTTTCCTCTCTCTGTGAAATGTGTCAACATTGTGCTCACCTGCGGGGCTAATTTCAACCCAGACACCAAGGAGGTTGTCAATGTGCACGGATGAGTTGATTGCAAAATTGGACGCATATCGTTGCCCTACCATCACTCGCTGACCTGTGCATCCTTGAAATAGAAGACTCAGTTGTTCTCACTCTCGCTCAAGCTCAGACTCTGTTTGATCAAGACAATGAGAAATATAAGGCTCGAGTAGCTAAATCATGGCTGAAGTGCCCTAAGAAGGGAGCATCCCAACTCTCTAAGGTTAGCATTGTTCAAGGTCGAATTCAATGAAGAACTATTCAGATTTCATCACCTTGCTTACCAGGATTATGGGAATGCCCTCTACTAATGAATTCCATTTTTGGATGTGCCCTTTCATAAATATCATTTGCGAGGGTAAGAAAAACATAAATTGGGTCGAGATTATCTGTGGAAACCTGACTAAACAATTGTCAAATGTTAGAAGAATAACAAACCAAAAATTTCTACATGACCTCCTATCTCATGTACACCTTGGCAGTATCTCACGAGTGGTTTGGATTCACTTTCATTCAAGGCAAGAAGGATGAACCCATCTATGCATATTGCCCTCAATTTACCCTCAAGGTCAGTAATCATAATTTTAGAAGGGTAAATGATGCCCTCACCATGTATATTGTGATATTCTTAGAGGGTGACACTGCCAGAAGGTTCTCTGATGAGGCTAAGGATTTGATAACCAAGTATGGGGATTTCTTCATTCAGTTTCAAAAGTTCTCATACATCAGGCTGGCTTGTTTTGAAAGCACACCTCTCAAGCTTCCCATGTTTCTGTAATGACAAAATGGCTTTGGTTGAGGTGTGCAGGACCAACTGGATAAACTTCATAGAACCTACCAAGATAAGAATATTACATTGGTCTTCATTTCCCTATCACCTTGGGGAATTATACATGCAGGACAGTTCTAGATGCCCAAAATATAGAAAGGGCTATTGCTCCTCTTACAGTTCATTTCTTCAAGCCCAGGACTTGCTTTGATCTAAATAAATTCATTGATCAAAATCTCAGAATAACTTATCATCACTGTCCTGACACTGAGGATTACTGGGCTGATTGTGCTGATGATTTTGAAGCCAGGAGGAGGCATTTTGGCTAGATTTTCTCTACAACAGATCATAGACCTCAACCTCTACCAGGTGCCTGAAGGGCTTAAGGATGATGATGAAGATTTGCAATCCTTTGAGTACGAAAGATAAATCAAGCACACTCCTCTAGAAACACTGGATTGGTATGTCAAGGAAAGAGATGACTTGAGTGAGATAATCACCCCTGTCATCGTTAGAACAAAGATTTGGTTTGACAGAAAGGTACGTGAACTCAGGATGAACAAAGGTAGATCCTCTTCAAGAGAGACTTCCACACCTAGGAAGGAAGTACATATGCCTAGCACTGAGGCACTTGAGCAAAATCCATCCTTCTTCTTCGATGAAAGAACCTGAGTTGTCTACTCCTTCCTCTTCCACTAAAGTGTATCAGAAGAAGGTCAAAGAGGTCAAGCAAGAACCGATCGAGGAAGAGACTCTTCTGGAGCCTTCAGAATTGCCTATTGGGCTGGAGAACATTATTGTTCTAAGTGAGAATGATGATGATGAGATAAAAGACCCAGAAGAAACTCTTGAAACCACTTTTGAAGTAGAGAAGGAAGGACCAAGGATCAAACCTCCAAGTTTAACAAACTCCTCTACAAAGAAATTCCTGATGGTTGCATTCATTTCTCCACTGGAAACAACAGTGGTTCATACTCTGAGTGCCATGAGTTCACTTGCACTCGGGTCCCTTGATTCTTCTGTTTCTTCTTCTTCCTTTGCCTGGGTACAACCCCTAGTCAACAACAAGAAAAGGAAATCTTCCTCCTGATTAACAAGGCTCGACTTTGATGTTGTAGTAGCTCTTCTTGGTACTACCCCTCCTCCTCCAGTAAAGAAATCAAAGACTACTTCAAGGTTGGTAACTGATGCTCAAGGCCAATAGTTCCTGGAGGTTGCAAAACCCAAAGTGGATAAAGAGGAGAAAGATATTTTGATCTCTGACTTGGAACTTTCCAGAATTCCAATGGGAGAATCCACACCTGAGAGTGAAGTTCATAACCTTTAGGAAACCGTCACTAAGGTTATTGAATGGGTGGAGAAAGGTAAGAAAACCATGGAGCAGTTGGAAGAACAGAACCAAGTTCTTTCCAACTTTATCAGATCATTGTTGGCAAAGGATAAAGTTTTGGATCTAGCCTTATTGGCCGCTCTTCCCCCTCCCATAGTTCTTAGTCAAGATGAGGTCCAAACCATCAAATACATCCACAAGTATTCTAATTATGGGAAGGTTTTTGAAGCCATGGTGGATGATATGACTGTAGCAAGTTTAAACTTCATTGAGGAAGCCTTCAAAACTAATGAGAAGGTGATCAAGCTGCAGTAGAAATTCACTTCTTCAATCAAGGCTATGGACAAGGAATTGAAAGTCTAGAGTGGGTGTATCACAGATATCCATCTGATGGGTCAAACCGATGATAGAATCTTGTTGGCCAATAATGTGTTTGATGATGTCAAGAATAACTTGTCAAGGACATGGATCTTTAGCATCGAGTGGAAAATAAAGGTTCTAGAAGAAGCACTGGGGGAATTGGGGAATGTATGGAAAAAAGGGGAGTCTTTTAAAACTTGTGTTGTATCCACCTTCAAAGATATCCACTGCCATTTTCAGGATGAAACCACAGATGTTTTCTTCTCTCTCCAAGAAATCAAGGCTTAGTTTAAGGCCTTTGTCAAGGATGATCTATTCAAGGAAGAGTCAATCACTAAAGATAAAATGAAGGATGTTTGTTCTCTTCATTCAGCTATAGCCGAGGCTAATAAGGAATATCTGGAGCATACTGAGTTTGAAAAATACATGGAGAAATGCCTAGGCACGTGGACTCATGCTACTTCCAACACAACGATTCCAAGGGGCATGGAATAGTGGAAGCATTGAAGAGATTTAGGCACCGGATCCTCAAAATAGTGAGCCCTCTTCAGCCACAACTGGATGCCTCTACTTCTGGCTCTTGACTCTCTTCTTTCTATTGTTATTTTAGGTCTCCTTGTAAATTAATTAAGGACTTTATATTGTATATTTCCTTAATTAATAATTTGGTTAAAAGAAACGGTTACTAAATGTAACCACTTTGTAAGCTATATATTGGGCTCTCCATGCCATTCCAAGGGGCTGGAACTCTGACAATTTTTGAAAGTGTAAAAGAACTAAAAGCTATCAATACAGAAGATTTTCCTTCCTATTTCTATTTGCATCGATTTATTCTCTCTTGCATGTCTAAAATTTTGTGAATCATTAATCTATTGCATTAAGAAGCTTTGTATTCTTATGGATGTCATTTCTGGAACTTTGTTTCTATGAAATAATATCTGGTGGTTTAATATGAATGATTATATTCTATATATCACCCTTGCTCAGCATTTATAAGGAACTATTTTGCTATCTATATTTCATGGGAATGTTGTTATGTTCTACCTTTTTCCTCCCTTAGTTCTTCTATTCTTTTGTATTGATCATCTACCTTTACATTAAAACACTTTCATGATATCCGAGTTCCTCATTAAAGTAGACAGTTGTACATTTGTAAATAGTTTTGTTGTTTGCTTTCAATAAGGGCATCTCACCCATTAAAGAGGAGGGACTTTCTGTCCCCTGACTATTGCTTTAATTAAATTCCTAATTTGAAAACCAACAAAAAGAAAAGGGAATTGGGAAAAGTTCACAAGGTCAACATAAGAAACAAGGCCAAGACAGGTTTACAAATCACCAAAGATCTGTTGATAGAGGAAAAGGACCTGTTGGATTTAGAAATAGACAATCCCAAGCTAGGGAAAATAGAATGGTACCTAATCCTCTGGCTGCCTAAGTTGTTTTTGTGGAGGAGACAGATGTAATTGATTGGTGTGAAAGATGTTTCATGCCCCATGCTCCATGTGAGGAAGATCAACAAGAAGAAGAAGAAGCTAATGATGATAATGTTGATGATGTCTACATGGTGGGTTGCTCCACGAGCTTACAATAAGGGGTGACTTCAATTGAAGTGATAAGTTCTAGGGCTGCTACTAACTTTTGGGATTGCATCCATCGGGTACCTATTCTTCCTCCCTCTTGTACTTTAGAAGTAGATGTTGTACAAGCTTTTGAACTGCCCAATAATAACTTTGAATATCTAGGATCTTTAATGATAAAGAAGTATGATGGAGGAATCCCATCTAAGGAGTACAGGAAGTTATTGATGAATGTTGTTGTGGCTCAAGAAAAGTAACACAACACAAGAAGCAGGGTTATCAAAGGGACAGGGCCTCAGGCCAAGCCAAATATTCCTAAAGAGGCTCCTAAGAAAGATGCATCTACCAAAGGCCTTGCTATACCAAACATAACTCATACCCCTCCTCATGCCCAAGTTGTCAAAATTCCTATGCCATCTAATGAGTGTGTCAGACTTCATTCCAATGTTACCTTGCCAAAGTCTGCCCCTTATGATATTGCCCAAGTCTTGAGTCAGATCAAGATCTCAATTCCAATTGTTGAGTTGCTTAGGATTCCTGAGCACAAGAAGAGGGATTTTGAATATTTGGGGTTGAAAGAGGAGAAGACTACCTTGGGTAGAAATATAAACATTGTGGAAACTCCCCCAGTCATTGAAGAGTTAGAAACACCAAAAGTGTTGGAGGAACTAGGTGAACCACCTGAGGTTTATTTTGGGACATCCTTGGTGGACTGTCAGCTAAATGTGGATCCATTCTTCACCAGTCTAATCATTAAAGACAAACTGATGCACAACTACATGTTTGACTTAGGGGAGTCATGCAATTTCATGCCTTTGGAAGTCATGAATGAGCTGAATATTAAAGTAACAGCAGCATATGGGAAGTGTACTGTTATGGACTCCAGAGAGGTGCTAGTGGTGGGATGTGTGAAAGGTCTGGTGGTACAACTTGTAGCCTATCCAGGCAGGGACTTGAAGCTTGATGTAGTTATTGTTGACTACCCAGCCAAGTGGGGTATGTTGTTGTCTAGAAAGTGGGTTGCAAGTGTTGGTGGGAGTGTTCAAATGGATATGTCTTATGCCACCATACCACTTGAGGGCAGCCTTGTCAAGCTGTATGGGAAAATAAGATGTTGCACCTTATTATGGATCCCAACAATGCATCCTATGAGGTATTGTACACAAGTGTTGATGCTAATAACTTCATAGGATATGCTGATGGAAAAGAGCACTAAATTAAAGAATGCAAGTATCTTGAAAGGGCGGGCTCTTGTTGGACTTTATTGTTTGATGGAGCTTGCTCCAAGTTTGGAAATGGTGTTAATGTTGTTCTGATCTCTCCAGGCTAGGAAAAGTTTGTATTTTCCTTCAAACTCAACTTTGAGTGTACTAATAACATTGCTAAGTATGAGGCACTATTGTTAGGTCTAAGGATTGCTTAGAAATATGGTGTTAAAGACATCATTGTCAAAGGAGATTCATAATTAATTGTCAAGAAAGTCATAAAAATGTATGCCACAAAAAATCAGAGAATGAAACAATACAATCATGCAGTTTGGGATTTCATTGAGATATTTGATTCATTCAACATTATGCATCATGATAGGAGGTTCAATGATTTGGTAGAAAATCTTGTTGTGTTGGGATCTAGGTTTGATAATTGTGCAGTGTCCCCATATTGTGAATATGATGTTGAAGTATTGACAAGGCCATCTGTCCCTGACAACATTAAGCATTGGCAAGTTTTTGATGATGATGCTCAGGTTAGAACATTTCTACAAAATAACGGAGAGTTTTTCGATCAAAATATTGATTAGGAGCTAATGGTGTGCATAGCAGAGGGTAAGAAACCTTGTTTGGAAAAGGCATTATCCAAATGAAGACTAATACCATTCCTAGAGGGCTGGTTACTCTTGAATCCAACTTTGATAATGTTGATCGCATTATTAACAGATGTATAGAAGCCTTAAGGGATATTAAGGAGCATGACCTTGGTAAAAAGGAGAAACCAAGGAGGATATGGTTAGGAAGTAATCTCAGCAAGGAGGAAAAACAGTCCTATGTCCAATTGCTAAAAAAATATCAAGATTACATGGCTTGGACTTATTCTAAACTAAAATCATACAGAGAGGATCTGTTTCAACATGAGATTCCCTTGGAATCTAATGCAAAACCATTCAGGTAGAAAAAATGACAAATCAATCTACTCTTATCTCTCAAAATTCAAGAAGAACTAGAGAAGCTGAGAGATAGAGGGATTATTCAGCCCACATGGTATTCTTCCTGGATTGGAAATCTATTACCAACCAGAAAGAAGAATGGTGACATCAGGTTTTGTGTGGATTTCAAAAATTTGAACAGAGCATCAATGAAGGATAATTATCCTTTACCAAACATAGAAAACATGTTGTAGCTAGTGAGTAGTTTTGAGTTACTTTCTACCCTGGATGGTTTCTCTGGTTATAACCAAGTTATGGTGAAAGAATCAAAAAGAATTAAAACAACCTTTACCACTCCTTGGGGGACTTATGTGTATGTCAGGATGCCCTTTGATTTGATGAATGCTGGAGCAACCTTTCAAAGAGCAATGGATGTTTCTTTCGTCGGTTACATCAATGATTTTATTGCAGTTTACTAGGATGATGTGACCGTGTTCTCCAGAAAGTGAGGTGATCACTTGCTGTACTTGGGGAAAATGCTGATAAGATGTAGAGAATATGGTATTTCACTCAATCCAAAGAAGTGCCATTTTGGAGTGCAGAAGGTAAATTTTCTTGGTCACATTGTGTCACAAGAAGGGGTGATGATTGATCCAGAAAGGGTAAAGGCCATCAACAAGGTCCCAATCCCAATAACCAAGAAGGGGATTCAGTCCTTCTTTGGGAAGATAAACTTTATCAGGAGATTCATATCAAACTTTGCTGAGTTGACCATTCCAATCACTGGCATGTTGAAGAAGGACTAGGCCATCAAATGGGAGGAGGATGTCATTCAAGCTTTCAATGGGGTTAAGGAGACATTAAAGCATGCCCCTGTTTTGGCAGCTCTATAATATAAGAAGCCTTTCCAATTGTTTTCTTTTTCTTCAGAAAACATTATCGCATATGTCCTGTTGCAAAAGGACGATGAAGGGGCTGAGAGGCCAATTGCATTTTTTAGTAAGGCATTGCAGGGGCTGAGCTGAAACACACTATTATGGAGAAACATGCATTTTCCTTGGTGAAAGAAACAAAGGTTTTCAGGCCTTACATTATGAGTTCCAAAATTGTTGCTTATGTTCCACCACACCATGGTCAAAGACATCTTATCAGAGATGGAGGTCTCAAGCAAAAGATGCAGATGGGTGAACAAGTTGCAAGAATATGACATGGACATCCAAACCACGAAGTTGGTGAGAGGTTTGGGCTTGGCTAAGCTTATGGACTAGAGAAACTTGCAAACTATTGAGGTGAATGAGGTAGAAGAAAGAAGGGTAGATGTCTTTGAAAAATTGATGAGTTTTGAGTGGTACAAGGATGTGATTTTTTATCTCAGACATTTATATTGCCCTGAGTATTTGAGTAAGAACCAGAAAAGGGCCCTTAAGTTGGCTTCCAGAAATATGTCATTACTGATTATGGGTTAGCTTGGAAGAACCCTGAGGGAGTCCTCTTAAGGTGCATCACTAAAGATGAAGCCCCCAAGATAATTGTTGATCTCCATGGAGGAGTTTGTGGGGGGAATTTTTTTAGAAAATTCACAGCACACAAGATCCTGAGGGCTGGTTATTGGTGGCCAACTCTTTTTAAGGATGAAACTCTTTTGGTTAGAAGATGTGAGAGTTTTCAGTGCTTCTCTGGAAGACTGAAAGCTTCAGGATCCCTTCCTTTGTAGCCTATATCAATTGAAGCCCCATTCAAGTAATGGGGAATGGATTTCATTGGTGAGATTTTAGACCCTTCAAGTGTTGGCCATAAGTGGATTCTTGTAGCCACTGATTACTTCACCAAGTGGGTGGAGGCAATCCCCACCAAGAGAGCAACACACCAAATTGTCATGGACTTCATGTTGAACCATATCATCTGTAGGTTTGGGGTGCCAGTCAAAATTGTTGCTAACAATGCCATGAGTTTCAGAGCTAAACCCTTGGTGGCAATGTGCAGAGAATATGGGATAAATTTGACATATGCCTCTAATTATAATCCCCAAGGAAATGGACAAGCTAAGTCCAGTAATAAAAATTTGCTAAAGATTATCAGAAGAACCTTGGAGCTTAACAAGAGAAAATGGGGTGAGCAGTTGAAATTTGTTGTCTGGGCTGACTGAATTACTGTTAAAAGAGCCACTGGGAAGAGTCCATTTGAGTTGGTATATGGAACTCAGGCCCTTCTGCCCCTACATATGTAATTATCCTCATATCAGTTCATGCAACAACTGGAAGATCAAGAAGTAAGTCCATATGATGCCTGCATTAACCAGATTGTTGAACTTGATGAAGAAAGGAGGGCATCCCACCAAAGGCATGTAAGGTTCAAAGAAAAGCTGAAGAAGTTGTTCGACAAGAAGGTCACTCCCAGAGCTTTCAATGTTGGAGATCTCATGCTACTATGGGATAACAGGCATGAAGATAAGGGCAAGCATGGAAAATTTGACACATTATGGATGGGCCCTTACTCCATTGATATTAGAATTGGTGAACATACCTTCTTCCTAAAGGACTTAGATGGGGAACTGCTTGAATTACCTATTAATGGCAGGAATTTGAATCATTTCTTGGATTGATTCCACAGAATCAAGGTGAGCATCATCTGTATAGTGTATAGTTTGTTGGTTTGTTTCCTGTCTTTTGTGTTTTTGCTCATTCTAGTCCTTGGTGACCTGTTTTTGCTGGTTTCTCTGTTCGTTTTTGGGGAGATGGCTCTGTTTCTCTGCTATACAAGCTGACTCCTTTTCCCAATGGATATTTTTGGCACTTGGTCTACCTTTGTTCTTGTGGCACTCGCAGGGAGTGCCCATCCCCGAGTCGGAGCCAATGTTGGTGCTCAAAATAGTTTCACCCCATTTTTCCATTGAAAATCTGTCAATTTACGGCCTCTGCCATATTGTATCTCCTCATGTCGTGCCTAAGAGGTCCTTGCATTCCTTTTGTTTCCATAATCAATCCGTTCATGGGTCGAGGATCACGTATGGTTCCATGGTTGTTTCCTTGTTTCTCTGTTTGTCTGGAAAAGGTCTATATTTGGGTGTAAAACTTGGGTTGTCCCATTTTTCCATTTTCCACAGTTGAGATTTGTTTTCCTTGTTGTTTTTCCCTAAATACTTGAGGAAAAATAAATGGATGTAGTTCAGAGGAATGTATTTGAGCCTTGTAACATTTCTAAATTCTCTGTCCTTGGAGAAAATTTCATCTCTAGGCTCAAATGGTCGTTCTTCTGCATTTTAGGGTTTGATGGGCATTTCTCCTAGTCAAATTTACATCCTTGCATCAATAGGAAATGTGGCTTATTTTGGTTGGCCAGGGGATGGAGGGAAAATTCTTTAACTTGTCACTTTTTACTTTTTGGCAAAAGGGCAAATTTGGTCCCGTAGCTCCGCTCAATTCTGATTGGTTCTTTTGGTGCTTACGTGGCTTCTTCTGATTGAATGGGGCACGATGGGTTTGTTTTTTGAACTTGTTCTTTTTGGCTACTTTGGGAAAAAAAAATTGAACCCACCCCACGGCCCCGCTAGGCTTTGATTAAAGAAAAATTTCAGTGGCAGGGAAAAGGTCTTAGTTTTAGAAGGACATGTTAAGGTTAAAGGCGGAGATGTGGGCCCGGAGGAAAGTTGGACTAGAAAAATGGACTAAAATTTTAAAACGTGGAATCATTTTGAAGCCTTGAAGTTTTTGAAGTTGCGGACACATGGATGTCGGGTCTTCTTTCCCTCTTCTTAAAGAGCAAGTTGGACCATGCTTTTATCAACTTTTGTCACCAAATGGATTGAAAAACATGGACCAAAATGGCCTCTTGTAGACCCGACAGAGAATAGTCAAAAAATTTCCTCGGTCAACGGCGGAGGTGTGGAATTTCGGGGGAAATTTGGAAAATTTCCCTTTTGTGAAGAAAGGAGTTAAAAGTGTAAAATGAAGCGTGGTTCCACTGGGACCCACATCAGAGGCTAGAAGCCGAAGGGCGGAGTTGTGGGGAAACTTGGAAAATTTTTCCTTTTTCCAAATAAGAGGTGAAATAGCATAATTTGGCCGTGGTTCCTCTGGGACCCACTTTAGGACACATGTCAATCTCATTTCTCAAAGGTGGAGGTGTGGAGAAAAATGTGAAAATTTTACATTTTTTCTAAAAGTTGCAAAAGGAAAAGGGGAACCCCCAGACCTGTCTTAAAAGTAGATCTCCCACGTGGATGGTCCAAATTCAAAATAGAAATCAAATGCAAGCTGTGCATCTGTATTTGATTTTTCACCATTTTCACACCAAAGCTCTTGGGGATGTGTATTCTTGTGGGGTTTTATCATTTCTTGGAGTCTCCTGCATGCCAAATGAAGAGGAACATTAATCTAGTAGCCTGGTTTGGTGGGGAAGGTCTATAAACATACCTCACCATTAAATATGCAATCTGACTGTTGGATTTGACCCGATTTTTCTTTCCTTAGCACGCGAAAGACCTGTTGATATCTTGGTTTGGTGAGGAAAATCTAGGGATGTCTTTTACCATTAAGATGAGATCTGATCTCTGGGCTCGATTTGATCTTCCATTTTTACTTCCCGGGCACGCAAAGAACCAGATTGGAAAGATTAGGGGCGGAAGTGGTTGGCGAGTAAAAGGAAGAGTGATCTACCAGAGGAGGGAGTTGAATGTGGGAGATGTTTGAAGAGATCTTCCCCCTGAGCACCTAACAACTTTTTATAGATTTGATTCTAGGAATCGTGATTGGGATCATGGCAAGCACTGGTGCACTCAATGTTTGGTTTTTTTGGGGGGAAAAATCTGTTGCAAAATGTTATAAATGGCATGATTTTTTCCGTGGAAAGAGGTTGGAGGTTGGAAGGTTGGAGTGTTAGAGGTCAGAACTGATTTTCTAAGAAAAAGCTTGATAGAACCCATCTTTCTGAGAAACTATATGAAGAAACCTATTTATCTCTTTTGTGTTAAATTTGATCATGTCAAGGTGGTTGTGAGTGTACAACCATTGACAAGCTCTGAGATTGTTCGAAAAAATTTCCCCTACTGATAAATTTAACCAAACTTGAGTTAATCTATGTTATTTTGGGAAAAATTTGTGTTTGCTTCATTTTTGAATGTCTTCAAGTAGTTTTTCTTGTTCCCATTGCATTCTTACATTGAAATCTGTGTGAATCACACAAGATCTTATCCTTGTGATAGTTTGGTGGCATTTGTCAATTTCATTTATCGGAAGATCTTTCATTTGATAGTGAAATAAACAAATTTAAAATCACTGTGACTCTTAGCATGATTATAAGATTGTTTGTTAGCCTTTGAGGGTATCTTAGGTGTGAAGAAACAAAGATTGATAATGTTCAGTTAAGTTTCCCAATTTGAGCCTTCATTTTGGATCCTTGAAGTTTGTGTGAAAAGTGTTGATCTGGGCCTCCATTGAAGCACATATTCAAATTGTTAAAGGGACATCCTAACTCCTCTGAAGCATTTTTGTTGTTTAAGCTCTCCATTTTTGTAAAAATTCTCAAAGATTTGGTATAATCAACTTTATCCTACTTCACCTCCCACCAAAATCATTCAAAAACAATTAATCTTACCCATACCACCCCTGTTTGTCCTGTGTGTATACAGATGCACAATTTCTATTACCAAAACATGCAGAAACACTCAGGTTTTCATTGTCTTTAGTGCCCTGAACCTTGCTTAGAAAATATCTCCATTATCTAGAGTGACAACTCGTGAGAGTTAGGTTTTGTTGCATTGATCATATTTTCTTCAAGGTCTCCTTAAACACTTCACAAGGAAGGAATTCCCCATCTCCTCCATAAACAACATGCTACAAAAGGGTTCTCTCACCTTGGTTGAAAGGCACAACCATAAAGTAGTGAGGATAGATCAAATCCTCTTTTCAGGGTGCTATCCATTTCTCCACATCTGAGTGATAGAGGGACAGTTAGATCCCATCCCCGGCTAAAAAATGACTCACTATGATCTATTTGTCTCTAAGCTTCCTGTCAAACATGTGATGTTGCTCAAAATTTGAAGGAGAATAAATTTGGGTACCAACAGGAACATTTTAAATTGATTTAAGGGTGTGGCATATAACACACAAGATATTCAATGTGTTTGTCAGTGATTGTGTCCATTTTGTTGTCCTAAATTCTAGGTTGAATCCAAATTCGAGTAGAAACAGATACCTATGAATAACAACGAAGGTGAGCATTTAGAGTGTTGGGTACATTTTAAATTGATTTAAGGACGCAGTATATGACACACATGATATTCAATGTGTTTGTCGGTGATTGTGCACATGTGTTGGAGGTAATGCCATGTTTGTAGAAAAATGTCCATTTTGGTGTGCTAGATTCTAGGTAACAAGACATTGCATATTAAATATAATAAAATATTAATGAAATGTAACACCATGGGTCCACGAGGTTCGTGTCTGGCTGGGACCGGGCCGTCAGGAAAATTCTGACTATGCGAACACGCTTCTAACCAAAACTTGTCCGCCATTTGGCTAGCACGCCAAAATCATGACCGTAAATAGCAAAGATCGACGCAAAAGAGCGGAGAAAGAGAAAACACCTAGATGCAAATCAGACTAGACATGAAATCCAATTATGCCTCGAAATCAAATGATGAGTCGAAGCCTGGATCTTCGTCCCAAATTGAGGGTAATATACTGCATTTTTTATGCGCCTAGTCTTTTTTTCTTATTTCTTTAATGAAAGAAATATATTCTAAATAATGAATATCAGCTGTGATTGTGATTTTTTTGGCGAGAGAGAGTAACTAATAATTTCACAAACGAAGATTGCAAGGCAGGGCATAAAATAAATGCAAAACCCTGCGGAAAGGAGGTTATTCCCGCCTGGCGCACAGAAAATTCGTTTGAGGCTCCAAGTCTTGTGTCCATTCGTGACTATTCATTTCACTCGGAGGATAATTCTCCGTCGCCTACCATTAATTAAGGGCTCCCTTAATTTCCCAGGTAAGGTTTTAATTTTAACCTCATTTCTCTACAAATAATTCAAATGCCATAATTTCATGTCTGAGGCTGATTATCTATTATTTGCTTTTCTAAACAAATGAAGCCAAGATGCCTAAATCTCTGGAGCTCACAGATAATAGGAATTCTGATGAAATATTAAGTAAAGACATATCGAAGCGCAAAGAGCTCATAGATTTGATTCAAAATATTAAATTGCCAAAGGCTGAAGATCATATGGCCAGCATAGAGTCAAGTTTAATGGATTCCATGGAAAGCATTTTGTAGAAGTATTTTTTGTCCTGCATCTCAGAGAAAATACCTTAAAGTTGAAGAATATGTGACACAAATTTTCAGGGCTTGCGGTCTATTGAGTGGGGAGATATTTGTAATGGGGAGCCACCAATCATGCAGGCCAACTATGGGATCCACCAAAGTTGAAGCGGTTGTGCCAGTACGGGAAACTGTCAGAAGCGCTACCCTGAAAAAGTACTTATGCCAAATTAAAAACAAATATGTCGACGATATGGTTGGTATCCATGTCATAACTCCCCACGCTCAACCTAACTTGCACTAGCAATCACACGTGAGCAGTGTAATGTGAACGCCGAAAGGAATGCGGCAGAAGAATTCAAAGTGAAGGGAGATAAATAAAGGAAGAGGAAGGGAGGTAAATAATATGTGGTTTGAGGTGGGAGTCGAAGTGCAAGAGTTGAGAAAGTGGAAAGGGGAAGCAGTTTGAAAGTGAACCCTTTAAGAATGACATGGACCAATGTCTACTTCATCTCGAACTTTACAATCCTCCTTTGTTAGTGTCAAGCTTGAGTAATTGCATGGAAGAAAGAGATGAATGAATGATCATCGTTTATTAAACCCACCCAACAGATGGTCGTACGTGAAAAAATATTTTCCACTCATTTTTTCTTCCAGCTTAAAGCTTGTCAATTGAACAACGTTAAATTTGGTAGTTACGGAGAAGATATGAATGGAATGGTGGAAATTGAATGATGGAGATTGCATATTTGCATGCCCCGAACCTATTCAAAAGCTCAAATTATTCTAGCACAAAGAGTATCTATTATTTGCACTCCACCTCATAGATTATATCTTGTTCGTAGTAGTCACTTGAGTGCAAACAAAGTGTAGAATGTATCTTCATATCAAGCTTTGGTATTTTTTATTTGGTGGCAGCAAATATTTCAATTGGACATTTTTTATTTTGATAAATATGACACATACATGAATGGAATGTTGGAAATCTAAGGTTTGAATTAAATACCTACATGTCACACACCCATTCTAAGGATCAAATTGTTCATAAACAAATAATATTTTCTATTTGTGATCCAACTAAGCATTTCAATCTAACAAAGAGGATAAACAAGACACAAACATGAATGAAATGTTGGAAATCAAAAGATCAGAATTAAATACCTATATGTCCCACAACCATTCCATGGATCAAATTGTTCCTTCCCAAATAATATATACTATTTTTGCTCCATATAATCATTTCAATCCCACAAAGAGGAAAAAACAGGAAACTCAAAAACATGGTTTAAAACACAATGAAAGTGCTTGTGCCTTGTAGCAAATTGAGGCCTCTTTTACCAATTATAATCTCGTGTAACTATGAAAATGACCATGAATATGTGAGGCACTCGAGCGAGTGGATATAATAGTGACATGTAGATATTTTATATTTCTTGGCGTCAAGGGTTTCAAGAGGGCAGTGTTTAATTTATTGGATAAGGAAAATACATGAATGACATTCTAGAAATAAAAATGTGTGAAATATGTACACACATATACCGGCACACCTACTCCCCAGATTAGATTGTTCCTAATAAAATAATATATGTTATTCATGCTCCAATTTATCGTCTCAGTCTTGCTTGCATTATTTACAGAAGTGTGTTTGGTGATTTAAGGGACCTAAAAAGAAGAAAATTCAAAAGATCAAAGGTACAAGACCTAACCACACCACTCGCTTCTTGTAGGACTTGGAAGGCCCCCCTTTTAGTTTTAAGCTAAAGTATTTGTAGGGAAGAAGGAGATGAGTGAATGATCATTGATAATTGAACCTGCCTAAGAGATGGTCATACAAGAGAGATAATTTTCCAATCATAATTTTTTATTCAACTTTAAGGTCGTCTATTGAATAACATTTAATTTGGTAATTAAGGTGAAGATATGAATGGAATGTTAGAAATTAAATGATGGAGATTCCATACTTGCATGCCCCATACATATTCAAAATCTCATACTCTTATAGCACAAAGAGTATTTGTTATCTACATTCCACTTCATAATTTTGATCTTGTTTGCACTAGTCACGAGAGTGCAATCGACTTGTAAGATTAGGGTGCATCTCAAGAGCATGGTCAGGTGGAACATGTTCATGCTGATTGTGTTTATGAGATGAAGAGAGTTGGGAGGTCTTATGTGCTTCCAAAATCTTCCGCCACACCACCTTGAGGAGGAATGTAAAAGACTGCTTCTGGCTGCTAAAACAGTGTTTGTTGTGTGGAGGAGACTTACATTCCGAGGTTTTGTTAATGCGAGTCTCATTTTTGTAGCCTTTGAACAAGTATCGAGCTCCAATGATTTTTTTATCTTACGGGAACAGATCCAAGCCCTGCATCAGTGAAGCTTGGGCTTTTGGGCCATATTCCCGTGTAATTCACTCCTATGATTATATCTTCACCAGAGTATTGCGACCATAATCCAAATAATGATGAGGAGGAAGAGGTGAAACCCAGAAATTCAGGTGTACGTTTGGTGGTGATTTTATTGCAAGAGGAGGGAATTATGGGAAAGCAGGCATCTATACTCTCAATATTTTCTAGTTAGCTTCGCAGAAAAATCATGCAAGTGCGTATCGTAGGTACATAACAACTCACCAGGAGTATCTGACTGTGAAACCTGGTGCAACATGGAAGCATACCAATGGCGGTATGCCTAAACATCATGTGTTGGCCCTATCCCTCACGTCAGTTCGTAGAGAGTAGTGAGGTGGCTGCTGACTGGGAACTTTCCAGTGTTTTTACCGAGTTAAAAAAAATTAACAGAACCCAAGTAATTTCAATACTTCCCCTTGACTTCTCAACTCTACCTATCTATTCACATTTATTGTTATGAATTTGCTACGCTACAACTTGCAGGGCAATGCATCATTTCAAAGCATCATTTCAAATATTTATTGAATGCTACCATTAATTCCTTGCTACCTAAATTATATCCATTAAACTATTTACTCCGCTTTTTGGGGCCATTGTTCTGTTTTTTATTATTTTTACATAAATGAATTTATTTAAGTATTTCAAAAATAACAACGCTCATATTTCATTTAGTTTTATGGAGGTTAAAGGAGATTTCTGAAGGTGGGCTGTGAGAAAGAACATTGCTCATGATAGGAAAGTTTGGAAACAATCTATACATTGCAAATCAGGTGAGAACATTACATTTTTTAAAATTAGTAATAAGTTCAACTCATCTTTTTTATTAATTTATTAAGTTTTTGAACTACTTTTCCAGTCATTTACCACAACATCATTTTATAGTCATCTATCAAAGCTGAAAGGAATAACAATTCTGGTTAGTGTTTGCAAGATTTATTTGAAACAAGGCTAATTGAAAACAAAGAAATTATAAGTTGAATGGTGATTCAGATACTTAAATCTAATATTTAAGGTAAGATTTTTCCTGAGAGAGTTTTAATTACAATAGTACAACAACATATTACGTTGTCACCCCAATCTAAATGATGGAATACGTTATTTTTACAAGCTATAGTCATTATAGTGTATAAAACTATGATGCCACATTCTTATGTGCCTACGGGATCTATATCAAAGTAGGTTGCTTTCCCACGTAATACGTTGTTGCGTCAACGACATGCATTTCTAAAGATTGTTTTGCACATCCTAGTGTTATGAAACTATACAAATTTGTTTCATTCAATTACTTTGAAATAACTTCAAATCCATTCCCTACTATGAGTACATCAATTTAACAACATATTACGTTGTTACCCTTGATAACGATGATCTGACTCATTACTAGGCTACATAAGATCTTAGGGTGTACTATATAAAACTATAATTTCATATATTAGTGTGCCTACAAGATCTATATCAAAGTAGGTGGTTTCTCAAAGTAATACGTTGTTTCTTTGACGACCTGCATGGTGTACTATATAAAACTATAATTTCAGATCTTAGTGTGCCTTTGACTTTGTAGAGAGAGAAAGGACTATGAGAGTGAGAGTAGCAACAGTGGGATTTGTCATTGTTAGAGAGAAATCGAGAAAAAATAGAAGTCGACAATTGCTGTGTGATTGAAAGATATTGGAAAAGGCATATTATAAAAAGTCAAATTTTGCTGGCAGTTTCCTTGCAAGGAGGAGTATTGTCGTGTTACATCACAATTGACCTTATCAAATCACCTTGAGCGCCACGCAAAAGAAAACAACACGCCTGTATAAATAAACATGGATGATCCAAATTATTTAGAGGTCGATGATACGAAAAAGGAAGCAAACATTTTAGATGAATGTGCACTGTATGAAGTGTTTGATGTCCCAAATGGTTCTAACAAATAAAAATGCTTTCTACGTAATTACGGTCCTTTCACTAAAAAGTTGAAACCTTTGACTAGAAACTAAGATGTCTTCAAATGATTTTTTAAGTATACCTACCAATTACAACATTTATATTGTTCACCTTATCAATAGTGTACCACTTAACTTATACCAAAGTAATTAAACATAAATATATATGATGTTTAATATTTTAATGTATAAATCATCTTAAATTTAAATTATATTTTCACCATGTCAATCATATTTAACCTTTGTCAGTATGAAATTTGGCCTCAGTGCAAGGAGTGCAGTGGTGAAAAGACACTCTTCCCCACCACTTTATGTGAAAGGTTTTGGGGAAAATGATTTGGAATTTGAAATGGAGATGAAAGATTTGGAGATGGTTCCCAATACTCTTGAAGAGGCTGCCCTTCACTCATAATGCATCCAGTCAACCCCGGTCAATGCATCATGACCCTCTATTCTGTAATGGGTTGTCATGATGAATTGACCAGGGACATTATAAGTGAAGGGTAGTCAGCAGCCAATAATGCTAAGGTTGAAAAAAACATTACTAAAAAGGAGCCATTTTAGATAGCACTTGGGGAAAAGGTTCTTGTGTTTAAGGGGCTCAAAATGGAGGCTCTTCTGACACAAAACGTTTCCAGTGAGTATTAGATCTACTATGAGAACTTTTGGATGGAGGTTGGCGATAGGCCGAGGTTGCTCAAGCAAAAGCTTGTTTAATTATCTTTTCTGTTATGATTCAAAGGCGATTGAGTCGGTGTTAATTGGACCATGTAACTTACCATTGCGAATCCTTAAAAATAGGAACTCATGAGATAAAAATGAAAGCATGAATAAAGTTATTAACTGAAGCAAGGTGATCAGAGCTTCCATCGCCTAAAATTATGATTATTTTTCATTTATTAAAAAGACAGATGAAACCAATTAAGGCAAGATACATTGATAATATAGACAAAGTTGTATGCTCATCATAAGATATTTGTATTACCATTGACCATATTCGTGGTGGGAGAAACAAAATATATGGCATAAGCAAAATTGCATGTCGCAATATTGAGCTCAAGCTTCAGAAATATTTTTTAAAGCAAAACTTGTTACAGCATATTATCAAGGCAGATAAGCCCGGCTGTTTATACATTTCAACATGAACTAGTTAGCAGCAGCAAATACGACGAGGTTTTTAAAGACAGTTCAAATTTTCATGAAAAATTTCATTAGAGACAAATATGGCATTCAAACCAATCCTTTCTTTCAATTCCATGAACTCCAATATAGCACTTAACAAAGATGTTCTAGAATCTCCCAACGTAAACAAAGGAGTTTGAGAAAATTTCAAAATCATCCTCTCTTGTTCCCAATCTTGTTGTTCATCATCATCATCATGTTGTTCATCATCTCCTCGTGATCATGATAGGCATAATCATGATCAAATAACCATATGAATGTTGGAAGCTTCAAATCCTTCGATCAAGTCCCAACCCCTATTCTTGTAGGATCTCAATAGATTGTTCTTTTTTGTAATCTGAGCTCTAACCTGATGTACAACAAGCTCACTATCCAGAAAAATATTTAATGCCTTGATTCCTCTTGCTGTGAGTTAACTAAAATATGTGAGTTTTTTGTCAGTTCCCTGGACTTAGCAGCTGTATGCTGCCATCAATTTTAGTGATCTAATGGAATTCTAAAATAAAATTTTGATTAACTAAATTTATTTCATTTTGTGGATATGTATTTATGGTTAGCAATTGCATATGGGGTTGTAAACTATAGTGCATTTTATTTTTTCAAACAATTTATCTTTTTATATAGTTTCACACTTTGCATATACGTCTTGCTGGCCACCAGGTTGTTTCCTTGTTTTTAATTATTTATGCCATGCTTGGCATGGAGGAATTTCTGGTCGTTGTCCTTCCTTATTGTTTCTTTCTTTGTTGTTAATGCCTGACATGTTTGGTGGAGAAAGTGTAAATTTATTATTTGGCCACCTATTTGTTTCCTTGTCGGTTTTAATTAAATCATGATTTGAATTTTTTGCTAGAATGAAACACCTTTTCCTCCTAGCCACATATTTGTTGGGTTGTGTTTTTCTCTTTCTGCTCAGATTTGTTTTTCCCTTGGTGCATGAGTATTTTGTTTCCTCCTGGCCGCCTGAGCAGAGAGAAAGTTTTTAGACTATGGAGAGAAGCTTGGAATCATGTCTGTCAAGGAGTTTTTCATTATAGTTCTCCATGGGCACATTGTTTTATTTTCTGGGACGTGGGTCTGATTTCTTACCCTTGCTCGATGGATGACGTTGCCTGTTCTAAACTACAACTTTCACCAGTTGCGTGAATGCTAGCAAAGACTTTGACACATGTTGGTTGCTTGTTGGAGATCCTTCTGTACATATCCTGCGTGCGTGGATGGATGTCCATACCTGTTCCAAGCTACCATTTTGACATGGCTGCTTGGGGTGCTTAGAAAAGGTGAACTATTCTGATTGGACACCTGGTGATGGCGTGAGGGTGGTGAAGCAAGGATAAATTACATGGACTTTTGTTTACAGATTCCACGCATTGTGAATACCTCCATGTTTACACTCACAGTCCCTCTGACTCCTGTGATTCCATCCTTCAAACCCGCCTCCCTACTGCCTCGTTGGATGTCTATTCCTGTCCCTTGGTGCCATTGTCTCTGGCTACGTGATTACTGGGTAAGGCGAACTAATCACTTTGACACCTGTTAGTTGCTTTTGGTGGATTTGGTTCCCCTTGTGAGGAGATGGACATTGTGTTCTGCTCTAATCACCCCCTTTTTGACACAGGGTGGGAATATGTTTTCAAGTTGATAGGGATGGTCAAGGTACTTCCCAAGGATGGCCTTAAAAGCCTAGAAACAAGACGAAAGATAATACAAGAGTCTAAACACGTGAGACGGAAACGCATTGCACACAAACCTTTTCATTCTAAAAGTTTTAATACCGAATCTCTAACCTGGCTAGCCCAAGCATTGATCACACTAATCCTACAACCTTTCTTTCTCGATGCCAAAAGGTTATCAAAGGGACTTGAGAGGGAGTTAACAACAAACGTCAAAAGACAAAGAAAGAGAAACTTGGGTGATAGGGATGAGCTTCATAGTTATCGTAAACTTACTTCAGTGATAATGAAAATACTAGTTGGATCAACATAATAACTTGAAACTCAATCGCAGAGAAGAAGAAATACATAAAAAAACAGAAAAAGGTATATCACTCGAGAAAGAGAAACATAACACCCAGAGGAGAGGGCACACCCATGCTTTCCACCAACATATTGACAATGATAAAAGCTAAAACAAGAAGAAAACAAGCAGAAAGGGGAGATCTCCCATCATGGCGTCCAACTGACAAATCAATGCAAGGAACAGGTGGTTCAATTTCACAATAATTTAAATATAGTAACAGTAGCAAAGTGTAGAAATATCTTTCATGCTTCTCTAGCTTTAATAGGTCACATGGACACTGCACAGACCAGTAGCAACAATCCTCGGGTTGAATCTCCATCCATAGCATGCAAGGCACCAACATTCCATCGTCCTCAAGCTTGTTGGGTGGTCCACACTCTTCTCATAGCCAAATATGGCACAGGAAGTTACAGCCAGGGTATGGCGTCCCCAAAACAAAGATCTAGAGTACCTTGAAGGAAACGTGGTCTCTAGGACTGCTAAGGCTGTAGTAACTACACATAAAGGGGGTTTGATAAAAATCACCTCTCTGCTTTTGAAGATGGTGGGCATTCATTAATGCCCTATCAATTTTTTCCTTAAATTTCTATAATAATAAATATCTTTGTGATAAGTTAAAATGGATAGTGTTATAATCACCTAAATGAAGAGTTTCAAACTCTGAAGACAAAATAGAGCACAAAGGAAACATACTTTGGAGGAAACTATAAACAACAAATGGAAAATACAACTATGTGGAACTAGAAATTATGTAAAATATATTATGGTTGTACTACTGTTGTAATTATTCATAGATTGTTTTAAAAAAATGTAAAAGTTGATCAATGTATTTAACAAACAAAAATGTATATTGTTGTCATGTGTAATTAATATAAAGTGAAATTATGAATCTGTAGTGTTTTATAGAATTTAATTGAATCGCCAATATTATGAGAATTATGAGGATTAAAAAAATTAAGGCTGTAGAGCAGCAATTGCAAACTACTTCATTGTTATGCCTATTTATGATGATTATGGATGCAAAATAGAAAACATGTAAACATGGTGTATTGTTGTTTTAAAAATTATTTAAGTAAAAAAAATCACGTTTCTAATCTAACTTTGTTTCGAAATAACAAGTTGGTTAAATATAGGGACACCTCCCATGCTAAGATCACTCAACTAACAAGCCCGTCTTTGGCAACATGAGAACCATTGGCCATGTGCCTAACAAGGGCTCCACTATTAAATTTAATCAAGTGGCTACTTTATCATTTTACAATTTTCAGTAAAGGTTGTTTATAATGAAGGTTGGATTTTTTCTTCAAATTAGCTATGATTTCATTATTTTCTTCACATTTGTAGAATTAAAGCCTTGCCAAGAGTTGGGGAATAAATGATTTTCTGCCAAGAGTTTAGAACTTGACTGAAATTAAGGAAAAATATAATCTCCCTAATAAAAATTGGATAACACTGTTCTACGATTTCATACTAATGTCTCACAATAAGTTAAGGCAGAAGATAGTCTATCAAGAGTTGACAATTGAATTAAATTGTGTTATGAATAATGTCCCACAATTTCATACTATCTTCGCACCTCCAGCTCAGTAAAGTAAGACGGGTTCAGAAACGAATCTTAATGAGAGTGACAAACAAGACCAACAAAAAATCAAATGAAGAGTCAATAGTTTGTTCTTTTCATAGCTGAAAAGCATTTATAGGCAAAATAGGTGATGTAAGGCTCCTCACCTACATTAATGAACCGCAAAGGATACTTTGAGACTCTCACACAATGCTTCAAACATTTCTAATATAAAACATTATGACTAATACAAAAAATGTATGCAAAATTACGGACAAGCCTCATTGTCTTAGCACAACAACGTGTTTTTATCATACATTTTTAGTCAATTCCCAAAATAGATATGTTAGTATGCACACAAACAAGACTCAAAACACATTGAATTATGCATATTTAATCATTTTCACGCCCTTGGATGGCTATTTTGCATTTAAAACAAGGTATTCAAAATTTGTTACCATATTGCAACCCTTCAAATGGTTATATACTATGAGCTATGCGTGTAGGCTTAACATACCTAGACTTGCAATCGTGCTGATTTGTAGTGAGGTGAGAAATGACCAATATATTTATAAAAGAAGACAGATGGACACTCCATATCCCATAGTTTATAATAGAGTGGTAATTGTCATTATCTGTTCTAATGATTTTCCTTAAAATCGTCCTAAAATGGGGTTTTGGAATAGCTCTTGCAATGCAAATCAAAGAACATTGTGCCTAGTTTTCACTAAATAATAGGGCCTCAAATGCTCTAACATCCTTCAATGGCCGATTTTCAACAATTCAAACATCTAATTTTCAAGGTTTTGAATTCAATGACATCTAGTGAAAGAAAAATACCTGAATTTCATGGCCGAAGAACTGGTGAAGCAATGCCCATGAAGATGCAAGAACTCTCCCCACTCATCATAATTGAAATCATTATCAACCGGCTAGGGAATCTAAACAAGCTGTAAAACCAAAGGCCGAAATATTCAAACCCCTGGGAAGAAAATTAGGTCTAACTAGGGCTTTCAACACAGTACTGGATTTCCCGTTGGTCTGTAAGAGCATAGTGGTTGCATGACATGATCATGTCTAAAAAATCCCTAAATTTGCGAGATCATTTGTGGTTGTGTGATAAGTATTAACAGTGAACTAGCCCAACTTGACAACAATTTCGGTGACCTAAAGAATCGGTTCTAAGCACGGAACACAGATTGATGTTGGGTCATGACTCGCCCACACCATTCACTACCCAACACTTCTTCCACTTGTCTCAATTTCCTCAAACCGTGCCTGTGGAGATCTCTACTGAGTTCAAATCACACAAATCATGACCTCTACAATAAGCAACCTTCAGAAATCAATGGATGTAAGCGTTCCGTATTCAACGTTCTCTCTGCACCTGAATCCTTATCGTCTATGCTTCTACCTGTGTCAGAAGTTGCTCAGCCTCAACCCAATTGTAGAAACGCCTTTCGGTGTAACTAGCAATCATACATAGATGAAAAATTCCAAAGGTATGTATGGAAGCATTCAAAGTGAAGGGAGATAAATAACGGGAGAGGAAGGGAGGAGAAGAAGATGCGGTTTGAGGTGGGAGTTGAAGTGCAAGAGTTGAGAAAGTGTAAAGGGGAAGCAGTTTGAAAGTGAACCCTCTAAGAACGACATGGACCAATGTCTGCTTCATGTAGAACTTTATAGTCCTCCTTTGTTAGTGTTAATCTTGAGTAATTGCATGTAAGAAAGATATGAATGAATGATCATCATTTATTAAGCCAACCCAACAGAGGGTTGTACGTGAAAAATTATTTGCCACTCAATTTTTCTTCCATCTTAAAGCTTGTCAATTGAACTTGACATTAAATTTGGTAGTTAAGGTGAACATATGAATGGAATGGTGGAAATCGAATGATGGAGATTGCATATTTGCATGCTTCGAACCTATTTAAAAGCTCAGATTCTTCTAGTGCAAAGAGTATCTATTATTTTCACTCCACTTCATAGATTTTATCTTGTTCGTAGTAGTCACTTGAGTGCAAACGAAGAGTATAATTTATCTTCATATCAAGCTTTGGTTTTTTTTTATTTGGTCGTAGCAAAGATTTCAATTGGACACTTTTTATTTCGATAAATATGACGCATACATGAATGGAATGTTGGAAATCTAAAGGTTTGAATTAAATACCTACATGTCACACACCCAATCTATGGATCAAATTGTTCATACACAAATAATATTTTCTATTTGTGATCCATTTAAGAATTTAAATCTCACAAATAGGATAAATAAGACACAAACATTAATGAAATGTTGGAAATCAAAAGATCAGAATTAAATACCTACATATCCCACAACCATTCCATAGATCAAATTGTTCCTGCCCAAATAATATGTACTGTTTTCACTCCATATAATCATTTCAATCTCACAAAGAGGGAAAAAATAGGAAACTCGAAAAGGTAGTTTGAAACACAATGGAAGTGCTTGTTCCTTATAGAAAATTGAGGCCTCTGTTACCAATTGTAACCTTGTGTAACTATGTAAATGACCATGCATACGTGAGGCCCTTGAGCAAGTGGATATAATAGTGACATGTAGATATTTTATATTTTTTGGTGTCAAGGGTTTCGAGAGGGAAGTGTTTAATTTATTGGATAAGGAAAAGATATTAATGACATTCTAGAAATAAAAAATGTGTGAAATAAATACACACATATACTAGCACACCTACTCCCCAGATTAGATTGTTCCTACCAAAATAATATATGTTATTCATGTTCCACTTTATCGTCTCAATCTTTCTTGCATTACTTGCAGGAGTGTGTTTGGTGCTTTAAGAGACCTAAAAAGAAGAAAATTCAAAAGATCGAAGGTATGAGACCTAACCACACTGCTTGCTTCTTGTAGGACTGGAAGGCCCCCCTTTTAGTTTTAAGCTAGATTATCTATAGGGAAGAAGGAGATGAGTGAATGATCATTGATAATTAAGCCTGCATAAGAGATGGTCGTACGAGAGAGATAATTTTCCGATCATAGTTTTTTATTCAGATTTAATGTCGTCTATTGAATAATATTTAATTTGGTAGTTAAGGTGAAGATATGAATGGAATGTTAGAAATTAAATGACGAAGATTCCATACTTGCATGCCTCATACATATTCAAAAGCTTAGATTCTTTTAGCGCAAAGAGTATTTGTTATCTACACTCAACATCATAATTTTGATCTTGTTTGCACTAGTCACGATAGTGCAATTGACTTGTAAAATTTATCTTCATAAGAAGTTTTGTTATTCTTTTTTCATTGCATCAAGATTTTCAATTTGACATTTGTTATCTCGATAAATAAGACACATACAGGAGCGAAATGTTATAAATCCTACATGTCATACACCCATTCCATGGATCAAATTGTTCCTACACAAATAATGTCCACTATTTATGCTCCATTTAAGCATTTCAATTTCACAAAGAGGACAAAATTAAAAATAAAAAAATTCGAAAAGGTTAAGGACTCAAAACCCAACAAGAGTGATTGTCTTGTAGCAATATGCAGTCTCCTTTACCAGTTGTACGCTCAAATAATTATATAAACAACCATTAATAAGTGAGACCCTCGAGTGAGCGGATATACCAATGAAACGCAGATTGTATTCGTCAAATTGAGTTTAATATTTATCTTTTTCATACCAACAAGACTTTCGATTGAAAACATAAAAACCATATTATCAACAAAACTTTTAAAATATTATATATATATATATATATATATATATATATATATATATATATATATATATATAATTAAAAAAACTAAAACAATATACTAATAAAAACTATATATATACTATACAATATATAATATTACATTAATATAGTATATTTAATATTTTGGTATGTGAAAAGTGCTTCGTAAGAAAATGCATGGGCGGAGAATTTAAATGGTGTTTCTCGTCCTTCAAAGTTTGGTGACTGTTAGAATATGTATATATATTCAAAGGAGGAGAACACCTCAAGAATGAGAATAGGGGACTGTAGTCCATAGATTGTCGTCACTTCCAAACAATATTTTTATGTCTTATTTTCCTCCGTGTGTAAATGTCAATAAAATGTATGGGCAGTTTTTGGGGACACAATAATATCTAATACCGGTTATGAGGTCATAACCATAATCCTGTCATTTGTATCACCACATGCTCCCGCAGGTCTGAAGACTGAGACCACTCCACAAATGCCAGACGCATGCGAAAATATCACGCTGTATAAATACACATGGATGACCGAGATTATTCAGAGATCGACAATAAAGCAAACGACTTATATTAATGTAATTATTCTAATGCACCCCCAGCTTAATAAACGGGAACGCATTGGGCACATAGAATCATAATCGTAAAGCATTCTTTACTATAGTTAAACAAACAGTTCTATTAATTTGGATTTCAACTTGCGGGTGTATGTGCGAGTAAAGTCTTTTTTACTTAAATGTAAAGTATCTTTCTTCCTAAGGTCTTTATAACTTGACCTACAAATCCGTTTTCAAGTCTTACATTCATCCAAAACGGTAAACATGCCTATGTAAAATAATGTAAACAATCTTAATTTACCTTTTGTGAACAAGATCCGAAATAAATACAAGGGGCGAGTAATGAGGTTCGACGACAAAAAGCAAGAGACTGCAAACACATGCAAGTAATGAGGTAAGGTAGATGTGATTGCCAGGGGTTAGGGTGCATCTCAAGAGGATGGTCAACTGGAACGTCTGCCGTAACAAGTTCATGCTGATCGTGTTTATGAGATGAAGAGAGTTGGGAGCTCTTATGTGCTTCCAAAATCTGCCGCCACACCACCTTGAGGAGGAATGTAATAGACAGCTTCTGGCTGTTAAAACAGTGGAGTTCGTTGTGTCGAGGAGACTTATATTCCGAGGTTTTGTTAATGCGAGTCTTATTTTCGTAGCCTTTGAACTCCAATGATTTTTCTATTGCAGTTGGACGAATTGAACTCATGTCCGCTTTGACATATGCGTTTCCATCTTGAGTCTTCATCTGCAGCCTTCGACTTTGCAGAGACAGCAAGGACTATGAGAGCGAGAGTAGCAACAGTGGGATTAGTCATTGTTAGAGAGAAATCAAGAAAAAATAGAAGTGGACAATTGCCGTGTGACTGAAAGATATTGGAAAAGGCATATTATAGAAAGCCGAATATTGCTGGCAGTTTCCTTGCACGGGGGAGTATTGTCGTGTTACATCGCAATTGACCTTATCAAATCACCTCGAACGCCACGCAAAGTAAAACAACACGCCTGTATAAATAAACATGGACGATCCAAATTATTTAGAGGTCGATGATACGACAAAGGAAGCAGACATTTTAGATGAACGTGCACTGTATGAAGTGTCGGATGTCCCTAATGGTTCTTCCAAAGAAAATGCTTTCAGCGTGGCAACGCCTTCTACGTAATTACGGTCCTTTCACTAAAAAGTTGAAACCTTTGACTAGAAACTAAGATGTCTTCAAATGATTTTTTAAGTATACCTACCAATTACAACATTTCTATAGTTCACCTTATCAATAGTGTACCACTTAACTATACCAAAGTAATTACACATAAATATATATGATGTTTAATTTTTTAATATATAAAACATCTTAAATTTAAATTATATTTTCACATGTCAATCATATTTGACCTTTGTTAGTATGAAATGGCCTTAGTGCAAGGAGTGCAGTGGTGAAAAGACACTCTTCCCCACCACTTTATGTGAAAGGTTTTGGGGAAAATGATTTAGAATTTGAAATGGAGATGAAAGATTTGGAGATGGTCTCAATATTCTTGAAGAGGCTACCCTTCACTCATAATGCACCCAATCAACCCCGGTCAATGCATCATGACCGTCTATTCTGTAATGGGTTGTCATGATACATTGCCGGGGTACATTATAAGTAAAGGGTAGTCAGCAACCAATAATTCTAAGGTTGAAAAAGACATTACTAAAAAAGAGCCATTTTAGATAACAGTTGGGGAAAAGGTTCTTGTGTTTAAGGGGCTCAAAATGGAGACTCTTCTCACCACAAAACGTTTCGAGTGAGTTTTAGATCTGCTATGAGAACTTTTGGATGGAGGTTGGCGATAGGCCGAGGTTGCTCAAGCAAAAGCTTGTTTAATATCTTTTCTGTTATGATTCAAAGGCGATTGAGTCGGTGTTAATTGGACCATGTAGCTTACCATTGCGAATCCTTAAAAATAGGAACTCATGAGATAAAAATGAAAGCACGAATAAAGTTATTAACTGAAGCAAGGTGATCAGAGCTTCCATCGCCTAAAATTATGATTATTTTTCATTTATTAAAAAGACAGATGAAACCAATTAAGGCAAGATACATTGATAATATAGACAAAGCTGTATGCTCATCATAAGATATTTGTATTACCATTGACCATATTCGTGGTGGGAAAAACAAAATATATGGCATAACTAGCAATATTGCATGTCGCAATATTGAGCTCAAGCTTCAGAATTATTTTATAAAGCAAAACTTGTTACAGCATATTATCAAGGCAGGTAAGCCCGGCTGTTAATACATTTCAACATGAACTGGTTACCTCATGGACTGGAAGATTCACAAAACTTGATATGTTCTGTTTCTCCTTTAAATTATTCCAACTTTATTCTTTTAATCGGTGCAGTACTGTTGTCTTTATCAGCTTGGTTTCCTCTATCTTTCCCCGGATAGATATCTTTCCCAAACAACCTGAACTTAATTACGGTGGGTTCTACTTCTGCACCAAAAGTAGCTGAGTCTGGGCTTTTCTTGCTACCTGATAAAGATGAAGGAGGAGCTGCTACACTATTCTGAGCAGTACTGCCATGAATGGCATTGGATAACGATTCTGAAGAAAGATGAGGCAGAGATAACTGTAGTTGCAAATCAGGATCGCTGCAACTCATATAAAGCTGAATTAGGGCATCCGAGTCTGGGCTTTGCTTGCTACCCAATGAAGAAGTAGCTTCTACAGTAGACGAAATGTTGCCATGAATGTCACTGGATAATGACTCTGAAGAAAGAGGAGGCAGAGATAACTGTAGCTGCAGATCAGGGTCGGTGCAAAGCATAGAAAACTGAATTATGGTCTGTTCTACATGACCATCAGCAGTTGAGACTGGGTTATACTTACTACCCGATGAAAATGAAGAAGCAGGTGCTACACTAGATGAAATATCGCCATGAATGGTAGTACTGGATAAGGATTTTGAAGAAAGAGTAGGCAGAAATAACTGTAGTTGCAGATCGGGGTCGCTGCAACTCATAGGAAATTGATTGGAAGCAATATTATGAGCCAGAGGGCCACAGGTGGATAATGATAGTGAGGAAAGAGGAGGCAGCAGAGATAATCGTCGTTGCTCATCAGGCTGGATACAACTGATACAAAATTGAATGTCATTCTGCATAAAAATCTTTACAATATGACCGGGCTCCAATCCTCTTCTCCTCACAAAATCTCTCCAACCACCAATCAATACATAAGTTTTGCTACTTGGCCAACGCTTGAACTTAAATTTTTCGAGCTTCAACCCCACATCATCCAAATCAACTACGTGAAACTCCTTCCCTACACCTTGTTCAATTTCATCCCTCTCCTGTCGCCCATACGATGGCAAAATATAGTCTTCTGCGTCTCTTTTGTGAATGGCAAGTCTACAGCAGGACCCTGTATCGGTTTTTTCCAACTCTTTACAGAACAAAAACCTTGTGCAGATACCCATTATTATTATTCCTCGATCCTCCCGAACAAAAACCACACTCAGATTCAATTATTCTTTGCATACAATGAAATCAAGCTAACAGCAGGTAATGAATAAACCGAGTCTTCTGTGAACATTTATAAATTACTTGAAAAAGTAAAAAGCATTGGAACCTTAAAATAGCACGCCAATTCTCAATTTGGAAATAAAAGAAAACATGCGGAATGAAAATGCCATTTTTAGTCAAGTTTTATTAATAAAAAAACAACTGACATCCTAAAAACAGAGCATTACAAAAAGGAATGTTTATTTTTAAAATCTTGATGTTCTTTTTTGGCAGCACCAACACACATTCTTCACAATATAATTTGCACTTGTCCCCTTCAAAGTTAACGAATTCTCATATGGTAAAAATACTTTAACGAATTCTATTTTTAGCTCGCATAGACGCTTTCACGCAATAATGCTAAGCAGCCGATTCAATGGTCAAAATGATTATGTTTTCAAATAATTCAGGGGAATCAGTGATCTATCATACTGTCATTTTATTTCATAGCGGATACAAATAGGGCACAGAATACCACTGATTTTATTTTTTTGATCCCGTAGAGATGAATGTCTAGAAATTTCTAATTGCGAGCTTGGGATATCAAACCGCGAAGCTTCTCTGCCTCTTGCAAGGCATTAATATAAATAATACATTTGCTAATGGCAGCCCCGTCTTTTACTGTCATTTGTTGTTCATTAGGAAAATCTTTTTTTGTGTGCACATCTAGGTCATGTTTCAATCCTAAAACACATTCAAGGTTATAAAAGGGAACATTTCAGTTTAAAGATCATAATTCGAGTGATCAGTTACAAGATTATAATTTGGTTGGTCAGCATAAAGATTATAATCTAGTGATGAGCCAACGAATTTGTAAACATAGAATCTTTTGAATACATGGATGTAAGACAATTGGAAAAGCTTCCAGCCCGTATGTTGACGCATGAGGATACGTGCAATCTGCATCATCTAGTTGTTTGGAGAGTCAACCAATGTAATGTTTAACAATTGCATGTAAAGTGAATCATTGGACGAATCAAGGGAAGATGAAAACTTGGGTGATCTTGTAAGTGGTGGGATGAGATACCATATGCGAGAAAGTATGAATCACAGTATTGAATATGGGTCCATGAAGCAATTCGATGCTGAGCTCGAAGGACCCTCAATGCGAAGACTGAAGCCTGTTGACCCCGAAACAAAATGTAAATTTAATGCAAATCAAAGTGGAAAGATGAATTCAAACTCGGTAGAAGTTCAGTCTTTGATGTTAGCAGTAAGACAAGTGAAACGAAGAGAACAACTTAAATTGTCCCACACAAAACAGTATTTGCTATATTTTCTCCACTTCATTGTCTCAATCTTTCTTGCATTATTCATAAGCCCACAATTTGCATGGAAAAGAGCAAAAAAAAAATGAAAAAATCCATTTGGTTCCACGTGTCTTGTAATAATGCCCAACACTTGGGATCTCTAAGCTTTTAAGATGTCTAGCCAACTTATTCAGAAACTCACAAGAGATAATGTCTTATGGATAAGAGAGATAGCAAAAATAGGGCCATGCAGTTGGCGATTTAGGTGGCTCATTCAGGGCTTCACACATGAAGTAAACACTGCATATGTCAACACACTATTTTCCTATGTTTGCGCACATGGAGTAGATGTAAAACAAATCTCCCAACAACATATTCCCTATATCATGTTCGTAATATATATTAATAATATGTATGCCCTTTTTTAGTAATATGTGGCGTCATTGGGATTGGGTCTCCATTAAATACGATCAAGTAATATTAGCTGGCAGCAATAACATACAAAGCACACAACAGTGGAGAAAGGATTGCACAATACAAAAGGCTATTTGGATATTATAACGGCCGAAAACGTGCTTTTTGTTATCGACCTGTTTTAGAAAGGTGCTAAAAAATTATGTGGTCAATGGACTTGCCTCGATCGAACCCCTAATTTTTTATGAAAAATGTATCTTATCAACTTAAATTCCACACATGATAAAATACCAATCACCAGATAGAAACGATGAGGCAGGCGACACATTTTAAAATAAATGGATTAACTGTACTTGCTTATTCTAACACTTTGCAGCCCCCTTTTCAATTATGAGCTCAACTAATTACAGGAAATAGTTGTTACAAGAACAATCATTGATAACTGAGCCACTCCAATAACTAGTCATATGAACAATAGATTTTATATGTCATTAAAGCATTGTTATTTTTTATTTTATAAACTAAATTAAACAATTATAAATTGTGTTAAGAACCAATTTATAGGTTCAATGAATTATGTTATTCAAACAACTACTACTCACAAGTGTTGTGTCACCATGAGAACTTGAGCTTTCTATTTGTGCCATGATGCACATGCATTCCATGACAAACAAGCAACACGAATAATACACATGTAGTCAAATAAACACCCAAAAATGTCATTATAATGTGAATACATGATGCAATCCAAACTATTTTAAAAGGAATAAGACTCTGTAATAGTGTAAAAGTATTATAGCAAAAATGAGTCCCGTGCAAAGGAGGGACGACATAGAGGAAAAGGAGGAGTTTTTGGAGCTCATCGTATACAAAGAACAATTCAATAGAAGTATTTTTCCTTAGGATGTTGCTTTTCTGTAGAGTGCAAAGATAAAAGAGACATGCTACAGTGAAAAAGAAGACAATCTTTGGTACCCTGAACTCACCATTGGAGAGTTACGATCCTCTCATTTATTCTAAGTGCCTATGTCTTCACTTTCCCTTCATCAAATTCGGCTAGCTGCTACTAAATCCCTTCCATGACCGGTTACAAGATAGAGGCCATAAATATTTGCTACAAGATAATGCAAGGGCATAGCTAGTTTTGTAATACAGGTGGTCATGGCGTAGGGAAAATAACGAGGAGAGAAGATGTATATTAAATGATGTAACTTTAGTCTTGCTTTAGTTTGCTTTAGTTAAGTTAGCTTTATCTTATTTTTATCATTAGATTTAATTCAAATAAATCTGTTTTAAATCATGCATAGCATGCAACTGTTTTAAAGCATGAGTTTAAATTTAGAATGCTCAGTTGAAGAGCTGTTAGTGGGTGAGTTATTCTATTTAAATAACAGCAATTGTAATTGCTTTGTGCACACACAAAGGTGTGAAATCTGCACAAGCAAGGAAGGATGTGCATTGAAAGCACACAGCTGCATGCACAGCTTGATTGTAAAGAGCTGAAGCTCTGAGTATGATGAAGCTTTTATTAATGGAGATTATGCACAGCAGTGCTGGTTTGAATATTCATATGTTTATGCAAGCTATTTAAGTATTCTGTTTATTTCTTTTATGTTGTTTGTTGTATAAGACTGCAGATTTTCTACAAATTGGTATCAGAGCGAGGTTATTCCAGCAGCTTATTAAATTGGTAGCAAGCTATGGCTTCTACATCCGGTATGCAGACACCGCAATTTAATGGAAAGAATTACGAATACTGGTCGTTGACCATGAAGGCGCTATTCAGATCTCAAGACGTGTGGGAGATCGTTGAAGATGGGTACACAGAGCCTGCAAATGCAGCAGCATATATTGCACTTTCTCAAGCAGAGAAAGATACTTTGAAGGAGTTACGAAAGAAGGACGGAAAAGCTCTTTTCTATATTCATCAGGCAATGCATGAAAGCATTCTTCCAAGAGTGGCAGCAGCTAGTCAAGCAAAGACTGCATGGGATACTTTACAAGTTGCATATCAAGGTAAGGAGAAAGTAAAAACCGCCAAGCTACAGTTACTTCGTAGAGATTTTGAGAATTTAGCAATGAAAGATTCAGATTCTGTAGAATCATTTTTTACATATGTAGTTGGCTTAGTCAATCAAATCAAATCTCATGGTGAGACTCTTGAGGACAGAAGGATTATTGAAAAATTGCTTAGAAGTTTGCCTACGAAATTTGATCCTTTAGTTGTTGCTATTGAAGAAACTAAGGATCTGAGTCAGTTTTCTATTGATGAGTTACATGCATCACTAATCAATCATGAACAGAGGATGAATAGATCACATGCAAGTGTAGATCAGGCTTTTGCATCTCAGACAGCAGGTAGTCGTGGCAAAAGAAGAGGAAGTTTCAGCCCAAGAGGTAGAGGAAGAAGTCCATCCAGAGGACATGGCAGCAGTTCATCATACTCAAGTGGAAGAGGACATAATCAAGAACAGAGTTATGGTCAGAGACAAGATAAGTCTCATGTTCAGTGTCATTATTGCAAGAAGTATGGGCACTATGCTTATGATTGCAAGAAAAAGCAATATGATCAAGAGAGACAAAATCAAAATCAGGTTGGAAGTTCTATTTCTAAACCTATGTTTATTGCATGCACAAGGATTGCTGAAGCAATACCTTCTTTATCCCCTATTGAATGTAATTTGTCAAAAGAGAGTCCATGTGATGTATGGTATTTAGATTCAGGTTGCAGTAATCACATGACAGGTAATCTAGATTTGTTTTCTAGTTTGGATGATTCAGTTAAGAGTGATGTAACTCTTGGAAATAACAATATTGTGTCTGTGAAAGGAAAAGGCACGGTTAGTATTCTAACAAGACAGGGGGAGCAAACAAGTATGCAAGATGTTTACTATGTTGCAGGTTTGAAACATAACCTTATGAGTATTGGACAACTGGTACAGAAAGGATACCGAGTCTATATGGAAGACAATGAGTGCGTGATTGTGGACAAAGCTCCTAGCACTCAGTTGATTGCAAAAGTGAAGATGAGCAGTAATAGGATGTTTCCATTGATTTTGAAACCTGGAAAGAAGAAGAAATCAGATCTGTTTGCAGCAAAGTCATGCGTTAAGCCAAATCAGTCTTTTGTTGAGTCCTGCACTCAAACAGATGAGTCCTGCGCCAATGAAAATCAAGTCTGCGCTGAAGGAACACAATCAGCTTTTCATTCAGTTATGAAGGATGAAACATGGCTTTGGCATCTAAGGTATGGACATTTGAATTTTGGAGGTTTGAATTTATTATATAGAAAAAATATGGTTAAAGGTTTGCCAGTATAGTGTGTAAGAGGTAGGGACACAGTGAAGTAGTTAGAAGTGGAGATAGCTATCAGATTTCAATGTATGTCTTGCAATTTTAATCTCTGTCGTCCACATGTTGAAAGGTGTCAGAATCAACCATCCTTGCTTCTAATAGGGAACACTTTTGGCGTAAAAATACAGTCAATCGAATGGGAAAAATCACATATGTACTGCTGCTAACATTCCATCATCTCTTACACATTTTAAATTTTCATCTTTCTGGAAGCAATGTTTACAACTAATCTACTATGATTCTTTGCAACATAGAAATCCCTCTTTTATGTTGTCATTTTTTGTGCATGTTGAAACATAAGGAATCACGTTAAAAAGATTTGTGCATATCTTGAAATACCTTGTGTTCATCTGCAAGATGTGTTTTTAAGGTACTAGTACTAGTACTTGTACTTTTTGGGTGCAACGAGTTTTGCTGATAAGGTGGTGCTTGAAGGTTAGTAAATACGAACAAAAAAAGTGGTAGATTTCCCAAATATTATTAGACATTTTTTTATTGAATGTTTAATAAACTTTTTGAGCATTTATTTGAAAATGGATTCCCATTTATAAAAGTTATCATCTTAATAATGGTCAAGCATATAACTAATTATATTATTATTATTAAAAAAATTCCCTCCCTAATAATAATAGGTTGTCACAATAAAACATGACATCTCTTTTATTAAATGTGTTTCCTCTCATGAAAATATCCACTTTCTTTTTAAGATATGTTACTTATAAATTTATAGATTTCTTTTACAACATGAATGTTTGTAATAAGATCCTATTGTCTAATAAATACATCATTCTCATTACTACGAATAAAAAAAATCTCTAGTATTACTATGAATTTTCGAATAATTTATCTTAATGTTTTTAACAGAAATTTTAAACATCCTACAAAGCTCTTATAAATGTCTCCCAAAAATCCTAGGAGTAGGGCTTTGCAAATATTTAAGACAACCCTTAAGTTTAAGAGAAAGGTGTCAGAATCAACCATCCTTGCTTCTAATAGGGAACACTTTTGGCGTAAAAATACAATCAATCGAATGGGGAAAAATCACATATGTACTGCTGCTAACATTCCACAATCTCTTACACATTTTAAATTTTCATCTTTCTGGAAGCAATGTTTACAACTAATCTACTGTGATTCTTTGCAACATAGAAATCCCTCTTTTATGTTGTCATTTTTTGTGCATGTTGAAACATAAGGAATCACGTTAAAAAGATTTGTGCATATCTTGAAATACCTTGTGTTCATCTGCAAGATGTGTTTTTAAGGTACTAGTACTAGTACTTGTACTTTTTGGGTGCAATGAGTTTTGCTGATAAGGTGGTGCTTGAAGGTTAGTAAATACGAACAAAAAAAGTGGTAGATTTCCCAAATATTATTAGACATTTTTTTATTGAATGTTTAATAAACTTTTTGAGCATTTATTTGAAAATGGATTCCCATTTATAAAAGTTATCATCTTAATAATGGTCAAGCATATAACTAATTATATTATTATTATTAAAAAATTTCCCTCCCTAATAATAATAGGTTGTCACAATAAAACATGACATCTCTTTATTAAATGTGTTTCCTCTCATGAAAATATCCACTTTCTTTTTAAGATATGCTACTTATAAATTTATAGATTTCTTTTACAACATGAATGTTTGTAATAAGATCCTATTGTCTAATAAATAAATCATTCTCATTACTACGAATAAAAAAAATCTCTAGTATTACTATGAATTTTCGAATAATTTATCTTAATGTTTTTAACAGAAATTTTAAACATCCTACAAAGCTCTTATAAATGTCCTCCCAAAAAGCCTAGGAGTAGGGCTTTGCAAATATTTAAGACAACCCTTAAGTTTAAGAGATTCATCTCCACTTTATCACTTGGTTTTCATTCACAAATCTTGCAAAGCAACTTTCAACTACTTTAATATTTTTAACTTTGGCTAATAAATTAACTACTTTTTCATCTCCTTTCATAGGAGTTGTAAGCAATTCTAAAACTAATTTAATAATTTTAGATAAATGCATACCTTCATGCATAGATTCTAGATGTGTCCATACCTCTTTAGGATGTTCAATATTACCAATGTGTAGAAGATATTCATCGTTCACATTGCGCAAAATCATGGAAAGAGCCTCATGCATTCGTTGCGAGTATGTATTCATGTTATCTACAGTTGCTTGAAGACCGGTGGGAGAAACCTCAGATCCAGAAAGAATTGTCTAGAGTTTTCCTCGTCATAAGTTCTAATTTGACCCTGATCTTCCAAATGTTCTAGTTGGTTCCATTCAGGATCTGGGTTTTGTCAAGATAGAAATAGTTGGACGCCATTGTTTTCCTGAACCTGTAAAACAAAACTCATTATAATAAATAAATAAATAAAATATAAAACATTTTCTCTTAATTTACCTTTCCGGGTTGGTTGAAAAAAACCCATACAAATTACCTTGCTCTATCACCATGTTAGAATTTGAGGATTCTAATAAATACAAATTTAATCAACTTACATATTATATAATGTTATAATAAATATTTTAATAAACATTACATCATAACATAAGTAAATAAAGAAATACCAAAAGGGTAAAAACCACTTTGAAAATAACCTTTTATTTTAGAGAACTTATTTTACATCCAGTAAGATCACCTCCTCCTTAAAACCCTATTTACCAAGGGTAAAACCAAATCACTTGATTTTCACACCTTTGATATATTTCCTGAATATATCAAATGAGAACTTAAAGTCCTTTTTATATAAGGTGATAGGGTATGTCTCCTGGCCCACCTTTTCAACCTAAATGGTTGACACATATACTTAGGTGAGTGTATTTAATAAATATAAACATAAATGATTCACATTATTAAATACTTACCTAATGTACTATATTACCTAGGTATGAATATTTAATAATAGAAAAATATTTCATATTATTAAATATTTAACCTATATAATAGTGATGGACCCATATTAATTAAGGGTTGGCCAGACCACTTAATCATTATGTTCCAACATTTCATGGGTGAAAAACATGCTAATCCTACTAATCATCTTAGGGATATCATCCACTTGTGTTGAGTTCGTCACATAACCCAAATAGATGTTACAATGACACTTATGACAACTTTCTTGAAAGGGAAAGACCTGACATGGTATGGATGCCTTCTTCCCAATTCTATTTTCACATGGGATGGATTTGGAGAAAAATTAGTGAGATAATTTTCATACAAGAGTGACCACATGTCACTTATGGAGCAACTGACAATACTAAAGAGGACATCTATTGAGGATTTATTTGATTTTAACTAGAGATTCTAAAATTCTTGGGATAGAATCCCACTATTTGGTACAAAGGCCTTCACATTTAGCTTTCTTGTACTATTTAAGGGATCTTAATTTTGACATTGTTGTTATATTCCAATGTAAGGGAGGTGCGGACCTTCTGTGTTGTATTTGATATTACAATCTCAACTGGGAACAACTTGATCCAAGCTAGTAAGCTAGCTCCAAAGCCCCCTATGTCATTATTCCCAAAGTTAAACCTTATTCCTATAATTCAGCCCCAACCTATTATTGTACAACCATCAAAAAATTTCCTCAATACTTTAGCTGATGAGTTTAAGGTTGTATGGCGAGCCAAGAATGTGTCTTAATGACTTGCACTCTTAGGTTTTCCTTTTTACAAGGGAATGAGGCAACAAAGAGGAGACACACATGAAATAACACAAAATTAATTGATTTAAAAGGGGATACAACGAGCTTTAAGGTTGCATATCCAGAGGGAAATGATCTCTACACTAGGTCAACTTAGGGTTCCCAAGGTTTGTTGTCAAGATAAAGGAGGGTACCCTTCAAGGATATCAGTTAATGGGGGAGAGATGTATACCGATTAACACAAGCATGCACAATCTACACTATTGAAATATAATTGTGCTTATCTAAAATATATTATTTTAGTAATAATCTAAGAAAGTATAGTAATGTAATAACTGAAATATAAGAGCTAGATAATTTATTTGATATTTTAAATGAAATGAAATAAATGAGATATGAGGGAGAAAGGTACTAACCTGTATTAGAATTACCTTGCATTAATCTGGGACTATACAGGGTGATGTGTAGGCCGAGTAGAATGTCGTAACAAACCTCAGAAAATTACAAAAGTGGCAGATCTGGCTAGATTTGGGCACATGGGGATGAATAGGAGTACCTGTGGGCACCATGGTCTATGGAGTGACTTGGAAAATGGATCTGATATGGTCACTAAATCTTCACAGTACTTCGCCTTTGATCGGGTTAATGGGCCTATGCACAAATATGGGGGGCCAAAAAGTGGACACAAATCTGATTTTAAGCAAAACATGCGTTTGGTTTAAGTGCATTGTTCTGAATCATTAGGTTTGGTTGTTACCAATCCTAAATAATGTGCTCATGCTATAACATGAGCACGTTATAGCGCACTCACGTTCCTATGTGCTCTGTAGTATATGTGGTTGAGGCATGCTTCTATGTACAAAAATAAATGTTTAAGTATAAGAAATAATAAAATATAAATAATAATAAAAGAAAAACTTATACTTTAAATTTATTTTAGTAAATATAAGATGTTAGGGTCACTCTACACCTTATGGAACTAGTCTCACAACTCCATCTGTCACAGTTTAGAAGATATTTTTTCATATTCTAATCTGGTCAGTACATAGATATTTTTCAAGATTTCAGCATTCAGCCTTCAAGCTTTTAGGGTTTAAATTATATAATCGATATATGTTTTATGAAAGAATATAGGCGTTGTTTAGGTTTTGGGGCCTTTTGGATTGGTTATTGATATTTGTAGGATTTTTAGATGTGTTATTGATTGGTTATTGATATCTATAGGAGTTTTAGGATTCCATCATGTTCTCAGACAACTAAACCACCTATTTCACTCATCTAGTTACTCACCATTCATCCAAAGACTCCTCTCACCTACCTTTACCAAAATTTCCCTTACGTTGCACAAGAGAAAGGTTCACTGGTCACTTCTTGGTTTGTCTACACTGCAAACTCTTCAAGCAAGCTAAAATCATCCCTAAACACCCTTCTGAATCTAAAGGAGGTATGACAAGTTTGGTTAACATATATCCACTTGTATGGGGTTCTGTAGGAGAGGTATTCATAATTATGGGAGGCTTTAAGGAGTTGCATCAACCGTACCACAATAATAATTGTATTCTCATGAATAAACCTGACAGTGATTTGGCAATCTAAAAAATGCACTTATCATAATAATGGAAAATAAATCCAACTAATAACAATTAATCATCAATAAGTAAATATGTGGTAGGAAAATCAATGTCTACCACATGCCACCTCCTCCAAGAAAGGTTGGGGGAAATGACCTCAAATTATAAATTTCATTTCGTTTAAGGGAGATTTTAAATTCACTTCAAGAAAGGTTGGGGAAAATGAATTCACTTCATGTAATTTCATTTGTCAGGACTAGGAACACGACCTAGACCAACAAGGACCAAATTAGATTGACAATTCCAACAATGAGAGGATTTTTGAGGTTCAATTTTATTTTCCAAGATGCATTAATCCTAATGTTTGAGAATGTTTCTCTAGATGTAACAAAATTCTAATTCAGACACTTGATGATTCCTGAATGTTCAATCCTGCCACAGACCCCAGTAGTCCTCGATCTTTGGATACAGGGAGACACTATTACTTGGCTTCCATTTATAATGATAGAGATATTTGTAAATTCGTGTTATGACCTCTAAATCTATATGCATTTCAAGTGGTTTGGAAATCACATCACTCCCTTCACTAGGATTGATGACTACCCCTATCTTTTTGAAGGCACTTTTGAAAGCATCCATGGGTTTATCATAGAAGGAATTATCAATGAATAAAAGGTCACTAAGCCATAGGCCAACTGACTCCCATTCAAAACTAAATAAGAAATATTTACTAGGTGATTGATAACCCCTATGTGTTCTTAGCCATTCCCATGTTGTTATGCTTATTTTGTACAAGTAGACTCAATGATGGTTCTAGGCACGAGACTAGGAAATATGGTCCTAATATTTTCATTCCCTTCTAGTCAAGTATTCAGAAGCCATATTAGTCTTGTTGATACTTAGTACTAAATTACCCATGAAATATAATTCTCCATATTTCATTTTCTTTTCTCATCTTCCACATCATACTGAATAACTGATTTGACAGGGGATCTGCCATCTTCGACAACGATACACTGAATATGAATATGATCCTTGAGAGTCAACCCTCATCCAACCATAATACCAGTACTGAACTCCTTTGTTGGTAATGTTCTCATGGTTAAGGGTTGAATGTTTAGGGTTAAAGGTTTAGGGTTTGAGGTTTAAGGTTTATGGTTTAGGGAACTTAAGGATCAATGTTCATGGTTTAGGGTTTAGGTTTTAGTGTTTATTATTTAAGGTTTAGGGTTTAGGGTTTAGTGTTCATGGTTTAGGGTTAAGGGATCAATGTTTAGGGTTTACGGTTTACGGTTTAAAGCCTAGGGTTTAAGGTTTAGGTTTAGGGTTTAGGGTTTAAGGGTTAAGGGATTGATGTTTATGGTTTAGGGTTTAGAGCCTAGGGTTTCAAGGTTTAGGTTTTAGGTTCAAGGTTTAGGGTCCATGATTTAGAGTTTAGGGCTCAGGGGTTAGGGTTTATGATTTAGGGTTCAATGTTTAGGGAACAAACACTCTAATGTATTGATCTTATGCACTTGATCTTCAGTCTACAGTAGTGATTACAAAGTGAAAACTACTCTTGATCTTTTACACTATAAGGATCAACAAACCTTATATATTGCACATAAGAATCTACCAAACATGTTTCTCCCCACATATACTTTTGCTATTGAATGTCAATTTCTTCACACTCTGAAACAAATTTAACATTTCTCATATTTCCATGTATGGTATTATGTAAGCCAGGATGACCCATTGCAAGATGGAAATAATAACCACATTCTCATATTCACATTCATGATTCACTTTGATACATGTTCATATTCATAAGAACCTCTTCTTCCTTGAAAGTGTCTGGTTTGTCTCAATAAGGATTATGTAAACTCCAGAAATTTCACATTTCTCATGATAGATATGATCGTTGCCACATAGATGTTCAGTATTGGAGTCTAAACTATAAAAATGAAACAATTATTCAAAAGAGCGTAAAAAATGATCAAATTTGAATGGTATCCTAATCAGTCAGACCCAAAAAATACCACTGGACTTGTTATTTTCAATTTATAACACTCTTAGAGCTCCGAATATTTCACAAGCTATAGAAAAAAGGAGATAGATGTATTGGGTAACATTTATTTGTACCAAATTAATCTTAGATATTTGGCATTTCCTTAAAAATATTAACATATGAAAGGCATCAAATTGTGATGACTCTCTTTGAATGTTATGCCTATGAAGCAGATGAACCCTTTTCAGTTGAATACTCTCTGTCAATACTAATAAGAATGGGTAAGACACAGAACATTTTGTGAGTGAAATAGTTCCCATGTGATGGGAAAAAGAAGATAGTTAGGGTATTGGGTAACATTTCTTTGTGCAACCTTCCCGCAAGGAAGGGGTTTCTTAGAAAAGGGTTGTACCAAATTTTTCTTGGATATCTGAAATTTCCCTCCTTCAAAATTTTGTACCAATTTCAATCATTTCTCATTAGTATCTTTTTTTAGAAGTCTTTCCAACAAGTATTTTTAGTGTTCAAGGTTTAAAATTTAGGGTTTAGGTTTAAGTTTCAGGGTTTAGGGTTTAGGGCTTAGGGTTTAGGGTTTAGGGTTTACATTTTAGGGCTTAGGGTTTAGGGTTCAGGTTTAGGGTTCAAGGTTTAGGGTTTAGGGTTTAGGGTTTAAGGTTTAGGGCTTAGGACTTAAGGTTGAGTGTTTAGGGTATAGGTCTCAAGGTTCAAGGTTCAGGGTTTAGGGTTTAGGGCTCAAAGTTTGGTAATTAGGGTTTAGGTTTTAGTGTTTACGGTTTAGGGTTTAGGGTTCAAGGTTTAGGTTTCATAGGTTTAGGGTTTAGGGTTATAGGGTTTAGGCTCAGGGTTTAGGGTTTATGGTTTAGGGTTTAGGGTTTAGGGTTTAATGGTTTATGGTTTATTAGGGTTTAGGGTTTAGGGTTTAAAGTTCATATTAGAATTTTTGTCACTCAAAATCGGTGGCAGGACAATCAATGTCTACCATGTGCCACCTTTAAATTCCAAATTTCATTTTGTTTAAATTCACTTCAAGAAAGGTTGGAGGAAATGAACTCGGCATTTTCTTCATGCCTTCAAAGGTCCAGAATGTCAATTTTCCCCAAATTTGGTAAATATGGAGAACTTGGAAAACCAAATTACATTTATAAAGATAAGTTCAAAGCAAAGGAATGCATTTCGTAAGTAATTATAGTCAAATTTGTTTTCTTTTTTTTGTTGATATCTTCTACAGGACCAGGATCATGACCTAGACTAGAAATTTGAGAGGATTTCTGAGGTTCAATTTTATTTTCCAAGATGCATTACTCCAAGGTTTGAGAATGTTTCTCCAGATGCAACGACATTCTGATTCAGACACTCGATGATTCCTGAATGTCCAATCATGCCACAAACCCCAATAGTCCTTGATCCTTGGATACAAGGAGACATCATTACTAAGACAAACCAGGGACTTTCAAGGAAGAAGAGGTTCTTGTGAATATATAGTTTTGACACATCACATCACACCTTTCATTAGGCTTGATGACTATCCCTATATTTTTAAGGTACTTTTGAAAATATCCATGGGTTTATCATAGAAGGAATTATCAATGAATGGAAGGTCACTAAGCCATAGGCCAACTGACTCCCATTCAAAACTAAACAAGAAATATTTACTAGGCGATTGATAACTCATTTGTGTTCTTAGCCATACCCCTATCGCTATGTTTATTTTGCACAAGCAAACTAAATGATGGTTCTAGGCATAAGACTAGGAAATATGGTCCTAATATTTTCATGCACTCCTAGTCGAGTAGTCAGAAGCCATATTAGTCTTGTTGATACTTAGTACTAATTACCAATGAAATATAATTCTCCATCTTTCATTTGATTTACTCATCTTCCATGTCATACGAAATAACTAATTTGAGAGGGGGGCTACCCTCTTTGATGGTGATACATTAAATATGAATATGATCCTCAAGAGGGGAGATGCACCTAGAAAGGTATCGTCTGATCCTACACCTAAGCCCTAAGCCATAATCCCTAAACCCTAAATCATAAACCTTAAACCCCAAAACCTAAACCCTAAATCCTAAACCCTATTTTTACCACCTTAAACCCTAAACCCTAAACCTTAAACCCTAAGCCATAAGCCATAAACCCTAAACCCTAAAACCTAAATCCTAAACCCTAAACCCAAAACCCTAAACCATAAACCCTAAACCTTAAAACTTAAACCCTAAGCCATCAACCCTAAACCCTAAGCCCTAAACCATGAGCCTTAAACCCTAAGCCCTAAACCCTAAATAGTAAACCTTAAACCTAGAGCCTGAAACCCTAAACCCTTAACACTAAACCCTAAATACTAAACCCTAACACCTTGCCCTAAACCATAAACCCTAAACCCTTAACTCTAAACCCTAATCCCTAAACCTTAAGCCCAGAGCCCTAAATAACTAAACCTTATGTTTACCACCTAAACCCTAAACACTAAACCATAAACCCTAAACCCTGTACCTTAAACTCTAAACCTCAACCATAAACCATGAACCCTAACTCTAAACCCTAAATCCCTAAACCCTTAGCCATGAGCCCTAAACCCTAAACCATAAACCCTATTTTTACCACCATGAACCCTAAACCCTAAACCATAAACCCTTAACATTGAGCCCTAAACCCTATAAACCATGAGCTCTAAACCTTAAACCATTAAACCCTAAACACTGAGCCCTAAACCCTAAACCCTAAACCCTAAGCCCTAAACAATATTCCTAAATCTTCCTAAATTACCTCCAACACTTTCAAGATTCTCTGACATCACCTCTAGATGCTTAATATATTTCTCGAACTATCCTAGAGGGTGTTTGATTAGCTCAAAACTATTCAAGGATTAGGGTTTAGTTTAGGGTTGAGGGTTTATTGTTTAGGATTTAGGGTTTAGGGTTTAGGGTTTGAGGATTTAGGGTTTAGGGTTTATGGTTTATCATTTAGGGCTCATGGTTTTGGGTTTAGAGCTTAGGGCTTAGGGCTATGGGTTGAATGTTTAAGGTTTAAGGTTTAGGGTTAATAAATAAGGGTTTAATGTTTAGTGTTTAGTGTTTAGGTTTTAGGGTTTAGGGTTCACGATTAAGGGTTTAGGGTTTATGGCTCAGGGTTAAGGGTTGATGGTTTAGGGTTTAGGGCTCAAGGTTAAGGGTTGATTGTTTAGGGTTTAGGGTTTAGGTCTCAGGGTTCAGGGGTTTAGGGTTTAAGTTTATGGTTTATGGTTTAGGGCTTAGGATTTAGGGTTTAAAGTTTATGTTAGAAGTTTTGTCACTCAAAAACACAATCTGGGGTGTTAGGAAGGTGTTTTCAACTCACAAAAATTGGCCCCATCCTCGTGAGATCCTTACCAATGGTAAAAAATAGTCTATTTATGATAGCACCCATTCCCAGAGGTATTTATCAATGTTTAAAAATATTAACCTATCACCATGTGGTGATCATATCTTTATTGCTTACAAATTTAGGGCCATTTTTGTCAGGAACCGAAAGGGGTAGCTACACTATCTTAAAATTCTTCATGAAACCTTCAAGTCTTAGAGAAAAATGAATGTTACCAACATGTATAGGATTCACATATATTTCCAGTGCCTATTTATTTTCCTCCCAACTCCTTACGGAGCTCCCAAAATCATCCGAAGAAGTCAAATTTCACCATTAGAGTGATTGTTCCTTGCACCTAGAAAACCCATTGTTGAGAAGATTTCCCTTGAATGAGTAAACCTTTCCTAAATCTTCCTAAACAATCCTAAAAATGTCAATAACTAATCCAAAAGGCCCCAAAACCTAAACAATGGCTATATTCTTTCACAAAATAGATATCGATTGTATACTTTAAACCCTAAAAGCTTGAATGTTGAATGCTGAAATCCTAAACAATACCTATGTACTAACCAACTTAGAATCTAAAAAACTATCTTATAAACCTTGACAGATGGAGCTGTGAGACTGGTTCCATAAGGTGCAGAGTGACCCTAACATCTTATATTTACTAAAATTAATTATAAAGTATAAATACTTGAACATTTATTTTTGTAAATAAAAGCATGCCACAAACACATATACCACATAACACATTGAAACGTGAGCGTGTTATAACATGCTCACATTTCACCTTTTTTTTGGTTTGAAATTCCCAATCCATAGGCTTGGATTTGCCTTGGATTATCAAACCAAAGGTTTGGACTGTTTCTGCGTGATGAAAACCGTGTTTGACAAAAAAACATCAAAATTTCACATGTGCACCCCAATATCTTAAGCATTAAAACATAATATTCAAAAATAAATTCCACTTCGATGTCAAGCTCCGTTTTACCTTGATGAAGATATAATTCTTTCTAAAATCGAATTAGTTTAAGGCTTTCATCCATATTTTCTTTTACTATTGCCTTGTTTTCTTGCAAAAACCTATGCATACATTTTGGTGCACAATTTATGATTTTTTCATGCAATTTTTTTAACTGGTTTTTTCTAAACTCCATTCTACACGCACTTTTTAAAAAAAAATTTTTTTCTCAAAGTTATGGGGGTGCACACACAAATATTTCATTTTTGGGATATGTGCACTTTGAAAATTAATAAAAAATTATACATTCATCCAAAAATTATGAAAAATTAATGGGACATTGTACATGGTCTTAGCTAACTTTCTACCAAAGGGATTTGAATTTTTTTTATAGAACTCAAAAAATGGGGGGGGGGGGGCGCACACACAATAGGTTTCTTATCTTTTTGACACAAAAATAGACATACTTTGTGTGCTCACCACATTTGACCCTCTTAATCTCAATAATTTTGAAAAAAAATTAATAGTTTAGAAACTAGATTCTGAGCTCTACGGTACTTATTCTTATCACTTTGTCAAATTTTGAGCATAGGCATGCTGAATTATTCGATGAAGTTTAAATTTTCTCTGATTTCAGGAAAAAGGTGTCCCTTTTTTACCCCCCATTTCCATGCACTTACCCTGATGTTGCACTTGATTAGCTGATGTCATAATAAATCTCCAATGGATGATATCCTACAAAACCCCACACAAAAGCATCAAACCCCCCAAAAAAAAGATGCAAATGAATGGGTAAAACTATCCTCAACTGCCAAATGGATGGACTTATGACTTAGCATTGCACTATATCTCAGGCCTGATGTAGTTCTATGTGCTTTGTGTGTGGAATGATGTACCTAGGGTGCCCTAGTGCTAATGACGCCAAAGTAGCAAGAAATAGCGAGATAAAAATGTAGAATGGTGGATGGAATATAATATACCCCCCTTCCTACATAGTGTGTGATGTAGAATAGTACCCAAATACATTCCCTTGCCTTATGTAAATAGATATCCCTTAGTAGAAATAGTCCGCCCATAAGGTAGTATGTATGATGTATTTATATAGGGACCTATTACTCAAATTGTGACACTAATGACCCAACATGCCAACTAGTAGCTAATGGAATGGGAGGGAAAATCATAAAGACCAACCTCAAACATCTAAATAAGAACCAAGTGTGACCGGGACCAGGGCACCTAGAAATGAGGGGCAGGGCACCTATGGTGCCCTAATCCCTTCCTAGGTTCCCTAGTCAGAGACCACAGACAAAAAATGAGTGAATAACGATAACTAAGACTCCTTGAGAGACGACCAGAACTGTCCAAGTAAGCAACAACTGTGAGAAACAAACAATGACGATGACTAATTGGAATGACAATAGAACTAGGGGATGGGTCATTAGTAAATACATTTCTTATGCAATATCTATATATAAAACAAATATTTGGTGGTATAATTATAGTAGTATGTGTGTGATTCTGTCACTACAAACTGAAATATATATAAAGGAAAGCTAAAGAGCTGATCATATAAGAGAAATACGCTAACTAGCATTGATGCAGATACAACACTAAGCTAAAATTAAAAAATGGGAAATGAGATGAACTAATTTTTTTAAAATGACAGAGGGTTAGATCATTTACCTGTAGGGTGGTCGTTGATGTTTCTATCTCGCAAGAGAAATAATACGTTGAGAGAAAATATCTTTGGGTGGAGAAGTGAAACATCGTTCATGTCTTAGACTCACTATAGATGACCCAATTATACAAATGATCTAATGATCAAGAAGAGTTTCCAATCCAAATCAAATGTAAGATAGTTCAAGAAAAGAACAATCAGATGCAAAGATGGTGCAAAAGAGAAGAGTAGATTATTTTTTATGTCATTCCTTTCTTTCTCATGAAATGTTAGAGTGTTATGTGCATATATACCTGAAACCATCACCCTCAGGTGATGGTGTCGGCCAATGGAAAAACTAACACCGACACCATCACCCACGGGTGACGTCGGCCAAAGACAAAACTAACGTCAAATGTGGTAAAAAATTGTCATGGATCAAAGGAAAGTCAGTGGAATAAGTGTCAATGACGAAGTCAAATGCAATGAAGTGTTGGGAGTGCTAATGTGTACAACATAAAAGCACTGACAAAGGAAAGGGTAACTACATCTAGGGCTATAGAGCGGTACATCTCTCTGTATAGTCATGCCCCATTCTAGGCAGGCACCTTAAAGCACCCGCTTGAGAAATAGATGCATCAGTGACCCTTATCTACACAAAAGATTTGTTAGTAATAACATGAAAAATTAGGTGTATACATATGCCCCAGTATTTGATCACCACATGTCGTAATAGTGAAACATGAGGTGGTCAACAAAATGCAACAATCCATAACACCGAAATCAAAGGTAAATACTAAAATTAATTACATAAAATTAATGGTGAAAGTAATAAAGGACTAGCTGAAATGAAATATACCCACCAGTGTGTACCTGATAGTATTGCTCATCCTACCATGTGTGGGCGCAATCCATGGTGTGAGAATACTGAAGAAAAAAAACTGAAAAGAAACACTAGATGATCATCAGTAAAATAAGACACAAATCACCTAGTTGGGGTCCCATGGATAGATGTCATGTCATAGTGTCGTAGTGTCATAATGTCATAATGACACAATGTCATAGTGTCATAGATATCTAGCCTTAAGGGGTGGCTAGAAATGCTAAAAAGTGCAAAAAACCATATACTAGAAGCTATAAAGACAAAATGTCATAAACCTGAAGGTGTAAATAAAGAGAAGATGGATGATTAGCCTAAAGGGTGGATAACAACGTTTAAAAGCACAAAAAACCATGAGGTAGATGTTATAAAGAGAAACTATCATAAACTTGAAGGTGTAAATAAAAATAAGATGGATGATTAGCCCAAAGGGCGGATAACAACAATGAAAAGTGAAAAAAACCATAAGGTAGATGTTATAATGATAATGTCATTAGATAGCTAAAATTGGTAGGAGGTGGACTCGGTAAGATAGCCCAAACCACACAATGTGAAGAAGCCAAGGGGCAGAAAATGACCATGACATCCAATGATAAGTAGTCGGGTGCTTTCAAGTAAATAAATAAAAGCAAGACCATAATCCTAAGTGAGGATGCACATAATACTACGATGATACAATGGGAAAGACCAAGGTGTACAAATCCAAAATAATTGGAATCAAGACCGTGACGCTCCAATGGTAGCAGGATCCAAGGTGTACAAAGCTAAAATAGGTGGAATCAAGACAATGACACTCTAATGGTAGGAGGAGCCAGGGCATATAAAGCCAAAATAGGTGGAATGAAGACCACGACACTCCAACTTTAGGAGGATCTAGGGTGTAAGTGATTATAGATCCAGGTAGGGCCATCAAACCAAGTGAGGATGAAGTGAGATACAAGGAAATGCATGAGAACCAAAGTGGGGACCGAGATCCCAAGCAAACGTGAAATATTAAGCTAAAGAGGGAAAGAATATGTAGTCAAAGTACTATAGATAGCTAGCCACAATGAGAAAAATACTGTAAGGTGTCAGTAATGATGTCATCTACCTGGTGGAAAATGTGATCTCTAGCTCAAGACATGTAAGATGTACAAAATTGAGCATATGTGGTAAGGTCGATATGAACAAAGAATTATTTACACTGATGGAAGATGTTTTCCTCTAAGAAATGTAATGAGGAACTCTTCCTCAAAGTGGGAGGAAAGGGGATGTTCATGTCAAATAAGGCTATCATGCGACACTCGCAGTGGCGAGGCGATATGTGCATGAGTTCCAGAAAAGGGATTTGGCTATGAAGTTGGGTTAGTGTTTTAGGAGGATTCTATTCATCATGCTTGAGTTATGCAGTGGGATGAGAGTGATAGGATTTCTCATGAAAAAATCTGGAAGAAGTGGGTGTAATTAGGGAAATTTCAGAAACTATCTTTTGCTTAGCTTCTACACTATCGACCCTATAAGTTTCATTTTGACAAGGGTCGATATCATCTGCAGAAGCAGTGTTAGATGCCATCGGCCCTATGATATTTTCCATAGGGTCCAATGGAATTTTTAGTTTCAGAAGTGATTTTAAATGCCATTGACCATGAAGGATATTTTTCATTAGGGTCTATGGTGCATAGAAGAGGGATATTTATGTGTTGGGATTCTTTATTTTGAGGTATATAAGGGTACACAACCCTGTGAGTTTGAGGATGGAATGATATGGGGTACTCAAGATCATTTTGGATAGTTTGTAACATCTTATTTTGGATTGGAGGTAGAGGAATAGGATTACCATGTGTACCCACCAATGGGGGAGGATTGTAGGAAGGAATGTTAGGCACCACATTTTGAGATGTTATTTGTAACATTTTATTTTTCATTTGGATCATACTAGTTATGGTGCAAACTTGAGACGAAGCCATCTGATCTAGAAGTTTTACTATCACCATATTAGGATCCATAGAAGAATAATGACCTTTAGTGGTGGGTTTTTGTTTGTGATTTTCATGCTTATTAGTGGGTGTTTCAGGAGACTTACCTTGATCATGATAGGGTACTTCCTGATTGAGATGAGGTATAGTCATCTCTATGGCATTGGTTGGTATCCTTCATAAACCTCCATCCTTGTTAGGAGTAAAGTAATCATTTTTTTTAATGTTCTTAATAATGGATCTGGGATCTATTTGCTCAATCTTAACCATATGAAATTATAATGAGTTACCATAATTTGATTGATCAAAGGGACAAGCTCAGGACAACATAGTCTCATGAGTGAGATCAAGGATAGCAGGAAGCTTAGTGCTTGTAAGATGAGAACTAGAACATTTAACAACATGAAGAGGAGATGTAGGCATAAAGGAATATCCCATGGAGAAATTTAGGGGGTTCAATTGTGCCAAAAATATCCTCAGAGGTGACATTTTTGCAATCTAGAAACCAAAATTTAGGTTATGGAAAATTGTGCTTTTGACACTATCGACCTCGTCAGATGTTTGCACAGGGGCTGATGGATTTTGAAGGGATTATTTTCTAAACCAAACAAGATCATCTAGGGGAGATGGTGTAAGTTTTAAGTTTTTTCTATTGCGATGCTAGCGGCCATGGAAAAAAGGGTTGATAACGTAGGTTTTTCTTGGAGATGTTAATTTTGTAAATCCAAATTTGAGCCAAATTGGAGGTGGATGCTTTTAATGAGTTATTCTTAGTCATGAGGTATGCAGGATTCACGTTGGGTTCACTAGAATGTATGGTGTGCCAAGAATATGTCTCAATGGCTTACATTCCTATGTATTTTGGTCTACATGGGTATGAGGAAATGAAGATGAGACACACATGGACCGAAACACAATTTATTGATTTAAAAGGGGCTATAGTGAGTGCTAAGGCCGCATATCCATAGGGTAGTGATCTCTACACTAGGTCAACCTAGGGTTTTCAAGGCTCGTGGTTAAGATAAAGGAGGGTACCCTTCTAGGATATTGGTTAATGGGGGGGATATGTAGATCGATAAAAATATAACACAAGCGTACACGATCTACGCGACTAAAATATAACTGAAATACAAATAAAGGAAAGTTAAGTTGATCATATAAGACCAATATGATAACTAACATCAATGTATATACAAATGTTGGAAGCACAATGGATTGAGAGGGGAGTGAATCAGTCCTACAAAACTTTCATTTCATTTTCCATTACATAAAATCATAATTCAAACCATTCATTCAATCCACCATGAATCATGTGAGCTTATTATGTGCGTATTAGACATTCATAAGTGCATACAATAAGAGATAGAACACATAGATGCCATATGTAAGTGGGAAGCCCTTAAGGGGAAGACAACCCATTAAAACCTTACCTTCTATTACACAAAGCAAGGACTTGCAATAATATTACACATCATGCAAGATTTGTTTAGTGAGGCACCCACCTCACGAGGAGCATCAAGCCCTAAACCTTTGCTTTTATTACTCAAAAAAAGGACACTTATGAATATTAATCATCATAAGATATTTTTTAAAATAATTATCACATATAATAGGCTGCTCACACAAATTATTTTGATCCAAGTTCAGCTCACAAACACATCAAACCCTCTTCAAACTTCTCTCTCCTTCAACTCGATCAAATATGTCCTCTCATGTATGATTAGGTAAATTTTCTTTGCATTACTAATACTCAATCTTCTTTAGGTGTTCAAAATTATTCTAATATCTTTCCATAACCCCTCTACACTCTTCTTTAACCTCCTTTAGGTATCAATTTTCCTCTCTTTCTCAACTTAAAAAACTAGTCACAAATGAATGCAAACAATTGCTTATAGACATGAAACTTACATATAACACCACTATATCAGCCGTTACCAAGTAGTTCGGTCATAAAAACTCAAAAAAAAAGAAAAAAATCATATGAAACAACTCAAATGACCCAAGTAGGTTGGAAGGGGCCAAGACATCATGAATAAGCACCAAGACATCTCCACACGCTCAAAACATGCTCTCTAAGCACTAGCAAATGCTCCAACATCTCCATGGTCATAAAATAGATTTATCATGGCTCCATAATCATCATGAAACATGATAAAAACCTAAAATCATCACCAAAAATCTAAGGAATCTCTTAAACATCCATATCCACCATGAAACACTCCAATAAGCATGCTAAAACAACTAGGTTTCCAAGCACCCAAAAATTCAATCCCAAAAACAAATATGATTTCACATAGTTAAAATCATAATCATGATTCAATTCATATATCAATGGAAATTTCTCTAAATAATATTTCTATAACAATTCACATTTTCATCCAACTCATAGTGGAAGACCTCCAAACTGTTCAAACTATGTAACTGCTCCAAACTGGCTTCAAGACCCCAAAACTAGGTATTCAAAACTGATTTGGTTCACATACCAAAACACCTCATCAAGAAAAAAACCATATACCATTGGAAATTTATATATGTATACTTTCCATAACAACTCACTTTATCTTCCAACTCATAATGGAAGGTCTTCAACCAAGCCAATATCTGAAATTGTTCCTTCTAGCTTCAAGGACTCAAGAACTAATATTGAGAGAACAAGCTTTAAATTACCTTCAAAATCACTTCCAATATCAACCATAACATGTAAAATATTAATGAAACATTTACCAACATGTAAAAGCACTAAGAAGCATATGTTACATGGAGAAATCTGACCCAACACACCTATTCCTTCACACCTTCTTTGGCAAACCAACTAGGGCTTAGAAAGCCATTAGGTATTCAACTGAAAACCACTTCATCATGTCATTCAAAACACTTGAGAACATCATATTAGGTACCAATAAACTATCCATGACCAAAAACAAGCACTACATCGCACAAAATGATCAAACACAGCTCAAACCACAAGACTAGAATTTTATCCCTTTAGGCCAAAATCGGTAGCATCACTTTGAGGACCTGTATATTTAATTTTCTCCACTTTACCTACCTTAAAATATTCATGATCATATTCATGAGCCTTGAAACTAAAAATTCCCTAAAAACTAGGGTTTTTCTCTCTCTTTCCAAAATATCCAGAACACCAAACCACCAGCAAATTGAGATTTGAGGAATCATCTTCAACCATAATGCATCACGTTTTCTTTCCAAGACATTCTGGATATCATGCAATGAAAATATTTCAAGTCACTCTTCTATGAGGGTTTAGCTAGGGTTTCAAACCAACTTATCTTCTTAATGATCATTCATAAAAACCTAACTATCAAATGAGTCATTCTTTTTGAAAAAAATTGTATAATCAATGTAAAAACATCCATAAAAACTTATGGTTCCCATTCAAAGTATTTGTGATTGGGTGAGCATTTTAAGTTCACAATTCAAGCTAATTTCTCCTTCTCCAAAACTCAATGTTACCAAAAATGACATATCTTGCACAAATCTCTTCACTTGGACTTGAAACTTGTCATGAAGCATCATGAAAACATCCTCTATCTAAAAAACTCACATCCTTTCTCAAATGTTTATGAAACTCTCTAGCCACAATGAATTTACATGTTCTCACTTGGTTTGTCTTCACCTTCTTACTTCCCAAGGACCATGAAACTTCATCATACCTATGAGAACTAACTTGAAAATCATCATGCAAATCATATACAACATCACCATGCTCCTACCATACTTTACCATGACTTCCTTCCTCCAAATTTCATGCCACCATACAAATCTACAAGCTCTAGGTCTATGAATAGGCTTATAATGATTACTTAACACCATGACATCACATGAAATGACCATGATGAAAACATGTAGACACTTGGAAACCTCTTTAACACCTCTTTGAAGATGATGGAACTCATACCAACCTTTGGGACTCATGCAATGACCATATATGTTTTTACCATGCTTAGACACCATGACAACTTCACCAAAACTAGTCATTACCAATCAACCTTCATGTCAGACACTAAAAGACACCTAATGAGGAATCATATGACATCATGACACCATTTTCCATCAATGGACTTTGACATCAATGAAAACACCAAGACACAATGGCCATCAATCTCCCCCTTTGTCATTGATGGCAACCTCAAGAAAAACGGACCTTCATGACTCCCTTTTCCATGATTCTGAGCATACTCTCCCCCTTTAACATCTATGATGAAGTAACAATGATAAATAGACATGAAAAAAGTCAACAGATAATGAGAACAATGCAAAAACACAAACTTACTTGCTCAAATGATTCTCCCTTGGACTGTAATTTCTCTTTTTGTCTTCAAACAAAAACAATAAATGATCCATGGACCTCTAATGAGAATCCCAAAATATTCCTTTAATATTCACTTCACTTTATCTTCATCTTTTCAATACATCATCCTCTAAGCTTTTTTCATGCTCAAAAACCTAAGTTTTGCCTCCAAGTACTACCATACCATCTGTTAGGAACAATGTCCCCAAAGAAAAAAAATTAGTCCATTTTTGACAAACTTCTCCATGCAATGAGATCAACCCAAGCATCTAAAATAACCTCGAATATCTTCCCTTATCACAATTCCATCATATTCTAACTAAAAAAGAAAATTTTTGAGGTCATACCTTTACCAACTGTCATAGAAGCGGGTCATCATAAATGGCTCAGTCCTTAAGTAACTTCTTCAATGTAATCTATAATTCTTATATGCTAAACAACTTGTTGAGTCAAAAAATACTAACTCCCCCTACAACATTTATTGTAAATGCCTATCACATTACCTTACTAGCTACCTTGACACCATTTTGATTCATAATATATCCTTTGGATACCATTAACAGTTCCCCCCTACTTTAATAGACCTGTAACATTCTACTTTAGTACATAACATGTAGCTACCGCCTTGTCATGATAGGATTAATCAATTTGAACCTATCCTGCAACACACATTTCAAGGATAAGGATATTTCAAGCTCCCCCTAATGTTTATTCACCATTATAGACATCATCAACACCATGCTCTGACTGTAATAATATCATTATAACATCTGCTACCATTTCGTGGATAAATTCAAAAGGCTTACCTCATATTTTGAGGTCTGTTTTTGCATAGTTTCATCAAACCACGTCATGTTTGCAAGAATTTTCATCTTTTACACAAGACCTTCTTGATGACTTGATACATGAATCAAGACACGACTGACTGTACAATAAATTTTTGATGCACTAAACTCATGTCACACAATCATACCTTTGAATAATGTTTATCATGAAGCTCGGGTCTTGAAAAATGACTACTTATTCAATTTCAGAGTGCAACACTTAAAGACTTTATGGATTTATAAGATGTATGAACAGTCTTAGAACCATATCAAGCATGTCTCATATCACACAGACCCATTTTACAGTTAGGAACTCAAAAGGCATACCTTATCTCATCATGATCTTACACATCTTCACATACCCTCATTAGGCTCAAGTCTCTGTTCTAGACCTTTAATGATTTGCAAATCATCTTGATCATCATAGAGTTTATGCACTTCTTGACAACATCATAAAATTACTACTCTTCCTCTATGAAAATAACCTTCTTTTAAGGAGATACACTAACTTTCTTATACCCACACTACTCAGAGAAATATCTTGAACAACTTAGATCATACCTTTTGGAGAGAGCTTTAGCCTTTCCATAACTATATACTTTAATTCAAGCTTTCATTCTTCATTTTTAGAATTCCAATAAATTCTTAAACAAGATTCTTCTGTCCAATTGTGTAGATTTCAATAAAATTTTCATTGAAAAAAGTAGCATACCCTGTTTAGGATTGATGAAATAAAATTACAAGGCCTTTTTTATGACTGTTAACAACATTATGGACCTTTATGATATCCATGACTTCAAAGATACATTTTCTTCATGACTAAAGTACATACCATCTCTTAATGGTTTAACCTCTTGACATCTTCTTGGAGAATTCAAAAAAAATTCACAAACATCTCCATACATTCATCACTTCATCTGATATCAAGCATTTTCTACCACAGTGCCTGCTAGAACTTCGACCTCTTAACAAACTAGAATCTTTAGTCTCTGGCTCAAGAAATAGCCTTAATCATAACATATAACATTTTAGTTTATCTCTCAATCTCATACAATCTTTATCCTTTGATGCATTTACACATATTTATTAAACTTGAAATAATTTATACCTTTTTGTACAACTTTCAAGATATAGAAAGATTCTTGATACATATTTAGAACATGAGTCAAGAACTTTAGACACATCTCATAGACCCCTAGTCAACTCTAACTCATACTTTCTCAATGACACACAAAATATTCTTCTTAACATGCTTAGTCATTTATAGGAATTTCAAGGAATTTCTCCAATCATTGTAGATCAACATGGATTTATGAAGACACAATAAGAATCACATACACTTCTTTACAAGATATTACTTTACCCTGGGTTAAAATCCCCACCTTGAGGCCTCTAGAATTGGATTAACACAGACCTAAGTCCACTGAAAAAATGATCATCATGCTTTGAAACTTTTGAAGACTCACAATACAACCTCAAACATCCTTGACATTGAGTCACTAACTCAGGACACAAACCATTTTAGAGATGAAATATAGCACTGTAAGACTCTTCTCAATTTAACAAGACTTTTGATGAATAAGTAGTCTTTTAAGATACTTAGACCATTGACATAACAAAATCCTCATGAATACAAAAACTTTTTCTTGTAGAAAATACATATTTCCTCATGGTGACAACCCTACTTGTGATAGCATAATCAGAGCTCTTACACTATGACTTAGACCAAAAGACTCAACTAATTTTGCTTCATTTTGCAAAGATGAAATGGGTACAGTCTACAAGAGGCTTTGACCCAAATGCAATATCAAATTTTAAGATGGAACCAATATAACCTCATAAAGCACAAACCTTAAATCTTCACGATATGAATTCTTTGAAAGACACAAACTCAGACACCTTATCAACAATAAAAATCCTAACCACAAACCTTATGAACAGATCAGATCTCATACCTTAAAACTCTTGAAGTATCTCAAATACCTAGTTTATTCAACTTTTCTTGTACTACAGATTTAATAAAAAATAATGCACATATGAATTTCCTCAGCTCTTGCTTCTTCAACAAAAGAAACCATACCTCATTGATTGGACTTGGGCTTGATGAACTTGTATTCCATTTTTTATGTAACTAGTCCCCCTCCTCTTTGACAAACTTTATTGGATTATCCTTTAGGCTAAGCACCTCTTCCTTTAAAGAATCATTCTTATCATGCATTGAATCTTCAACCCTCATACTCTACATATTAGACTAACAAACAGTTCTCTTAACCTCATTTGTTTGATCAAACACCTTCTTGTATTTAGGATCTTACATGATAGTCTTAGACTCATTCATGGGAGTGATTTTCCTCTTCAATACTCTTCCATTTTGAACTTGAAACATGTTTTCTAGAACCTAGAAGTTTCACCTTGATAGAAATTTCTTGCAATATGAATTTGTTTTTGAAAACTATAACACACAACATTATTATTTCCTCTTAACTCATATACACTTGAATTCCAACCAAAATCCTTAGCCTTGTGACCATACTAACAACATGAGTAGCATTCACCTTTGAAGAAGCTTTCATCATTCCTATAAGACCTTCTTTTGTATTCTCTAGCTCTATGACCAAAATAATAACACACATAGAAATAACCATTGAAAGAAAACATCATACCTCATTGCATTAGGTTTTATAATAGGGTTAGACCTTATTGATTCAGCCTTCTTGGTTAACCTTCATGTATGATTGATTACTAGGTCCAACTTTGTCATCTTCATGCTTTTCTAAATGTTCTCCTTTGTAACCTAAACCGGATTTATCATTTTTCTTCTATTTGGTTATTTAAACATATCATCTAGGGCTTCAAATATTTTATCCAACCTCTCATAGGTCTTCAATCTTCTTGATGAACCTTCTAAATCATATTCCAAAGCTTTCGACTTATCTTCATACCTAAGGAAAACATTTTTTTCACACTCTCTACTTATGATTCCAAATCCTTGATGGCTTGACCATGCTCTATCTCCACGCAATTGATCTAATATTGTAAATTATGCATCAAGGACTCTAAAACATCATACTTATTTCTTAATGTTGCTTCAAAAACAAAATATTTACCCCATGCTTCAAAAGGATTCCTTCAAGTTGTCAAACTTGCTTCTCAAGGACCATATCTAATACCAATTTATGAAAACATGATGGAATAGGAGGGGGGAGGGGATGAATAAGTCCTAAAAAAACTTTCATTTCATTTTCCATTACATATAATCATCAATTAAACCATTCAATCAATAAACCATGAATCGTGTGAGCTTATTATGTGTGTATTATACATTGAAAAGTGCATACAATAAGAGAGAACACATAGAAAACCTAATGTAATTAGGAAACCCTCAAGTGAAAAAAAATCCATTTAAACCTTAACTTATATTACACAAAACAAGGACTTGTAATAATATTACACACATCCCTGTCTAAGATTTGTTTAGTGAGGGCACCCCACCTCATGAGGAACACCAACCCCCTAAACCCTTTGTTGATATTTCTCACAAAAAAAGGACTCCTATGAATATTAATCATCATAATATATTTTGCTTCAGAATGATCACATATAATAGGTTTCTCACACAACTGATTACTATCCATGTTCATCCTCACAAAACACATCAAACCATCTTCAAACTTCTCGCCTCCTTCAACTCCCTCAAATCTCTCCTCTCATTGTTGATTAGGTCAATTTCCTTTACATTAATGATAATAAATATTATTCATGTCTTCAACACTCTTATAATATTTTTTCATAACCCCTCTACACTCCTCTTCAACCTAATTTATGCAATGCTTTTCCTCTCTTACTCAACTTCAAAAACTAGTCACAAATGAATGCAAACAATCGCTTATATAAATGAAACTTGCATATAAAAACCCCTCTGGGTCAGTAATGAACAAGTAGTTCAATCACTCCAAATTAATAACATAACAAAGAACATCATATAAAAAAACTCAAATGACTCAAGTAGGTCAAAAGGGGTCAATACATCATGAACAAGCACCAAGACATCTCCCACAAGCTCAAAACATGCTCTCCAAGCACTAACGAATGCTCAACACAACTCCAATGTCATAAAACATATTTTTTCATGGATCCATAATCATCATGAAAATATTATAAACAACCTATAAGATTCGCCAAAAATATCAAGAAGCTCTTAAACATCCATATCCACCTTGAAAAACTCCAAGAAGCGTGTTAGAACAACTAGGTTTCCAAGCACCCTTAAATTAAATCCTAGAAAAACAAATGAGTTCACATAGAATAAAACTCATCATCATGAATCAATTTCATATATAAATGGAAAGGTATATGAATATTATTTGTGGAACAAATCACATTTTCATCCAACTCATAGTGTAAGACCTCCAAATAGCTCAAACGCCTGAAACTGCTTCAAAATGGCTTTAAGATACAAAAATAGGTCTTTTACTACTGAGCTGGTTCACATACCAAAACACCCCATCAAGAAAAAAACCATATACCATTGGAAATAAATATAAATATAAATTTCTGTAACAACTCATATTATCTTCCAAGTCATGGTGGAAGGAATTCAACCAAGCCAATCTCTAAAACTTCTCATTCAGGCCTCGAGGACTTAAGAATCATTCTTGAGAGAAAAATATTCTAATTACCCTTCAAATCCATTTGAAATATCAACCACCACATGAAACATATCAAAGAAACTTGTACCAACATGTACAAAACACTAGGAGGCATATGTCACATGGAGAAATATGACCCAACACACATGTTCCTTCACACCTTCTTGAGCAAGCCAAATAAAGCTTACTAGTAGGCCCATTAGGTCTTCAAATGAAAACCACTTCATCATACCATTAAAAAACACTTGATCATATAATATAAGGTTATAAATAAACTATCCATGACAAAAAAACAAGCACTACATCATACAAAATGATCAAACACAACTCAAACCACAAGACTAGCATTTTAGCCCTTTAGGCCAAAATCAGTAGGATCAATTTGAGGACCTACGTATTTCATTTTCTCCATTTTACCTAACTAAAAAATTTCATGATCATCTAGAGAACCACCGAAGGATTCTGTAACAATTTTTTTTTCATCCCAGACCTAAAACTGTAAATGACCTAAAAAATAGGGTTTTCTCTCTCTTCCCAAAATAGCCAAAATGAGCTTTGAGGAATCCTCTTCAACCTTGATGCATCAATTTTTATTGTTAAGAAATTTTGGATACCATACAATGTAAATATTTTAAGTCACTCTTCTATGAGGGTTTAGCTAGGGTTTTAAACCAACTTATCTTCTTAACAATCGTTCATAAAAAGATAATTATTGAATGACCTCATCATTTTTGTAAAAAAACTATATAATCAATGTAAAAACATCCCCCAAAACATATATGTCCCATACAAAGTGTGTGCTAGTGGGTGAGCATTTGAAGTTCACATTTCGAGTTGATTTCTCCTTCTCTAAAACTCAGTTTTACCAAAAATGACATATCTTGCACAAATATATTCACTTTGACCTGAAAATTGTCATGAAGCATCATGAAAATATCATACATCTGAAAAAACTCACCTCTTTTCTCAAATTATTTTAAAACTCTCTAGACACAATGAATTACTTGGATTGTCTTCACCTTCTTACTTTTGAATAACCATGAAACTTCATCATACCTCTAAGAACTAATATGAAACTCATAATACACATCATATAAAACATCACCATGCTCCTACTATGCTTTAACATGACTTCCTTACTCAAAATATCAAGCTACCATACAAAACCACAAGCTATAGGTAAGGAATAAGCCTAGAATGACCACTTCACACCATTACATCACATGAACTGAACATGATGACCACATGTAAATAATTAGACACCTCTTTTACACCTCTTGGACCATGATGGAACTCATAACAACCTTTGGGACTCATGCCATGACCATATATGCTTGTACCATACTTAATACCATGTTTAGACTCCATGACAATTCACCAAAACCAATTACTACCAATCAACCTTTATGTTAGACACTGAAAGACACCTCATGAGAACTCATATGACATCATGTCACCCTTTTCTATTAATGTAATTTGACATGAATGAAAACAACAAGACATACTGGCCAACAATAACACTAAGCTAACATAAAGCAATGGGAAAGGATATGAGACAATCTATGCAAAATGAAAAGAGGGTTAGAGAACTTACTTTTGGGGTGGTCATTGATGTATCTATCTCTCCAGAGAAACAATACACAGAGAGATAATCACTATGGGTGGAGAAGGGTAAGATTGTTCCTATCCTAGACTCATTATAGATGACCCAATCATGAAAGCAATATAGCAACCAAGAAAAGTTTCTAATCCAAATCAAATGCAAGGTAGACCAAGAGCATAGCAAGCATATGGGAATATTGTGTAAAAGAAAAAAGTATATGATTTTTTCATCTCATTCCTCTCTTTCTCAATAAATGTCAGAGTGTGATGTGCATATATACCTAATGCCTTCGCCCGTAGGCAATAGTGTCAGCCAAGGGAAAACCTAACACTAACACCATTTCCCACGGGTGATGGCATCGGCCAAGGAAAATCCTAACATCAAGTGGGGTAAAAAAAATTCATGGATCAATGGCACGTCAATGGAACAAGTGTTAATGACAAATTCAAATGCAAGCAAGTTTTAGGAGTACTATTATTTGTAGTATAAAAGGATTGACAAAGGTAAGGGTAACTAACACTAGCGATACATAGCGGTACATATATTTATATACTATTTATAATCCCATAATGACCATGTGTTTAGTCATGCCCCATTCTCGTCAGGCCTCGTAAGGAACCTGCTTGAAAAATAGATGCATCAGGGAACCTTATCTGCATAAAAGAGTTGTTAGTAAAAACATGAAAAATTAGGTGTATAAAATGGTCATGTTAAGGAATTTAGCAATAAAAGTGTCCAATTTGAAAAGGTAGCAAACTCCGTCTGCTCAAATACCTTGAAAACTATATAACCCAGCTTACCAACCCACTAAAGCACAATCTCAAAATCAATTCAACCCTGCAAGGCCTCTAAATTAGATGTACGCAACTCCTGCTAATCCTAATAGAGTAATTTTCATTTTGCAAAACAACATGGCTGAATATCTAAGATGGTGTTATCCTTACTCTCAACCCTTTGAATCTAATATTTTCCCTCATGGATTGAAGTGACACAAGACTTGGCATTTTAAAATTATTTTGTACAGCCTAATCAAATTAACGATCCATCACTACCATTTACTTTAGTAGTTGGTGAGTGCTTGGTCTATAGGTAAGGGGAGGTTTTTTTTGCCACTAATCAAGTTATGGGAACTCAACAACCACAAGTACATTTTTATTATAATACAATATCAAAGAAAAAAATCTTAGAGACAAGAGTTCAAGCATCTAGACATCAAGTGAAAAAAAAATTAAGGGAATAAATCTCAAAACTAGCAGAGGTTTCACCTCACATGCCTGAGACAAACATGGTATATATAGTTTCACATCAGCCTATAATTGATAAAAAAAATATAGTTATGGATAATCAAAATTTATAAAGACCTGCAACAACAGCCCTTGTTATTGTTGAGAAAATGAAGAGAAAAAACTTTCATGTCTCCTTATGGGATGCTTTGGAAATTACAGGGCATAAGTATTTGTTGTTGGAGGATTAAAGAAATTCAAGTTTCTTCCTAAAATCCAAAATGAGGCAAGTCTAAATCCAATCAATTGTATCACTATAATGCCACTAATGCAATTTGTGATCCTAAACCCCCTCCATTTTACATATTATTAACCATTGGGAAATATCTAGTCCATAATTATATGTTCAATTCTAGGGCTAGTTGCATAGTCATGCCCAAGCAGGTTGTTGATACACTTGGCTAGATTTATACCCCTCTAAACAAAGGTGTTGTCGTGCTAGATTTTACCATTGTGAAAACTGTGCATGTCATTAAAAACCTTAAACTAACCATACATGCTTGCCCCAATATCACCATCCCTAAGGATATTTTAATTATAGATCTTCCCTATGTCTTTGCTTTATATTTGTGTAGAGATTTTACTGCTAAATTAAAGGAGTATCTATCATCTGATTGGTCTCACATGTGTCTTTAGATTAGGTATGTCATTAGAATCACAATAAAGGCTAAGCCAATTGACCAATTCCATGTGGAAACATATGATCCAAATCTCACTGAGCTAAACTATGTCAAAACCTCAAAATTTGAGGGAGTATAGTTTAACCCTAAACCTTTTGAAGTGAGAACTAAAGTTTTTAATGGAAAAAAATGATGAATGGGCCAAATAAATATGGATTTCTGATCCTTATGAGGCATTTGAGGATACTTGAATTGGCGCATGTTGTCTAATGGATGAGGACAATTTCATCCCTAGCCTATTGAAATTAGAGAAAGATTTAGATGGATTATGGAAAAAAAATGCTTCAAAATCTAAAGTCGAAGTTGGTGCAGGTGTTACCTTGTCTTCTCAAAAGGAAGATAATTTATTATTTTCCCATAGGCTGCAATTTAGTTATACTAACAATGTTTCTAAATAGGAAACCCTAATTCAAAAGCTAATAATAGCTAAAAATAAAGGGATCAAGAAGATTGTGATTTTTGGGGATGCTAAAATAATTGTTCAACAAGCTAGGTCACAATTCTTAGCTAAGAACCCTCTCCTCAAAGCCTACAAACATAGATTTTGGCACCTCTTTGAATATTTTGATGTCATCAATTTTTAATCTGCCTGAGAGAACAAGGTGCAAATGTAGATAGGATGGATTTTATTCGATCTCAATTTGATCCTTCCAAAGATATTATGAACATTGCAAACCAACATATTAAGCCAGTAATCAGACTAACAGTGCTTAACAATGACTATAATTGGCATGTTTTTGATAATGATGAACATATTTCTCTGTTCATTTATCAATAAGTTGAGTTCTTTTGGGTTTTGCAGCCAAGGTTATAAGAAAGTTATAGTGACCAAATCATTCAACTAAAGAACAAAAAACTATGCAAAGGTGTAATCACTTTGTAAAATATGTTCACCCCATATGATCAATATAAAGGGGAGGAGGATTTTGAAAAGAAAATAATACTGTCATGATGTGACTAACTCTAATAGAAAGTAACTGAAATTTGGAAATGTATGTATATCTGAGAAGCATTCTGATTTCATCCAATTATGCCAAGAATATGATGATAATTTTGTATTATCTTATGATGACCTTAAAGGCTACGATCCCAATATCATTCAATACACCATTGAATTTTCCCTTGAAACCAAATTAGTGAGACAAAATAAAAGGCCAACTAATCCTAAGAATGAACCTTTAATGAAAAGGGTCTAACTAAATTGATTGAAGCTAAAATTAGCTTCCCCATCAAACACTGGTCTTGGATTGAAAACCTCATCCTTGTTAGGAAACAAAATGGAGAGATAAGGCTATGTGTAGATTTTAGAGACCTCAATAAATCCTCCCTTAAATAGCATTACCCTTAACCTTCCATGGACCAAAATATTACAATCAATAATAGGGGATGAGATGTTTTCATGTCTAAATGGGTTCTCAGGTTATAATCAAATTCTTATCGAAGAGTCTGACCAATATACAACAACTTTAACCACCAAGTGGGTGACATTTGGATATCAAACTAGGCCTTTTTGGTTGTATAATGTTGGTGCTACCTTTGAAAGGGAAATGGATTTAGCTTTTAATGGGATAATCAGTGATATTTTTTTGATCTATTTAGATGATATTAATTTTTTTTCTATAAAGGAACGAGATCATCTGATGTATCTTAATCACATTTTTAATATATGTATAGTGCTTGACATATTTTTAAATCCAAAATTGTATCTTTACTTTCCTTGAAGGTAAAATCTTGAGACATTTTGTGTCTGAGGATGGTATGTTTATTGATCTAGATAGAATTATGACTATCTTGGCTCTGTCTCTTTCCCAATACAAAACAACATTGTAGTCATTCTTGGAGAAGATAAATTTTGTAAGTTCATCACTAAATTTGTTCAGTTGGTATGTTTAGACAAAAAAAAATGCACTTGGTGATTAAGAAAATATTGAAATAAATAGATGCCTAATACTAATTATGTAATGACACTAAATATATGCAATGAAGTAAAGATTTGACCAAAGCAAGATAAGCTATAAATTATGAAACCCTAGTTGTAAATGAAAGGAAATAATACTTAGCTGATTCACAATTAAATTTGGAATGTGTTGAAGTGACGAACAGAGAGGGGAAACTATTACACCGAAACCCAGAAAATTGTAAGTGTCAGAAATTCTAGGACCAGGGCGCCTAGGGTGCCAAAAACCAATTCTGAGTACATGTGACTGCTTAGAATCTCAGAAAAATAGTTTCACAAGGTTTGTGAGATGTTTTCTATCCTTTTCTACTTTGTCACTAATATGTTGCACAAAGTCCAGAGATGACGCCCTATAACCTGCCAATGAAGAAAATGACATGTAAAACCCCCAAAACACATCAAATACCAAAAATAAAATAATACAAATTAGGGGTCAAACTGTCCTCGACTATCAAAACAAGTGAACTTATGACCGAGCGAGCATTGCTTTACATCTCAGACCCAATGTATTTTTATGTGTGTGTGAGGATATTGAACTGTAGATGGATCTTATGCATGTCATACATGATAACGAGAAAAGTAGCTATATGTTAAAGAAATGTAAATAGATATTTTTATGAAATAATGAACTTTCCGCATCCAATGAAGTGTATGCAAGAAGTAATGTAGTCCCTTGCCCTTGTGTGTGGATGTCTATATGGATGGTTGAATGCTCTTGATAATGTCCTTTGGATGCAACCTTAGGTGGTGATAGATAATTCTTAGTGTTTGGTCCCTTATTATGATCACATAACTTTATATTTATATGATTCCCTTACTTGAATTTCATAACCCTGAAAAGGATGACTACCAAAAAGATAAGATTCCCAAATGGCTAGAAAGTACTAAAAATATGTGAGTAAAGTACTAAGATGTCGGGTGCACCCAGAGGGGACACGGGCATCTGGCTTTGGCATCCTGGCTCAGCGCTAGTGTCTAGGATGAGAAATGTTGAAGAATAAAAAGATAGACTATGCAAGAAGAAGTATAAGATCAAAAGAGTAAACACAAAGAAAGTAAACATGGCTAAATACATGGGTTAATTAGTACTTTTCTTGCTTAGGAATCATATGAATAGTAGTATGTTATCAAGACTAGATAGATACCCAAAGTGTGTTATTTAGTTTCTACATTTCCCCCACTTTATGTTTTTGAGAGAATTATTGATAACATAAAGTAGATAAGAGATGCGTAGCTGATAACTGTGTATATTGATGGTGAATAGCATGTCGAGAGATGATAAAAAGCGTGGAGTGATAAAAATGTAAAGCGTGGAAGCTAGAGAAGAGGAAGTGAAAAGTGATGATGATGACCCTATGGCGAAAGAATATGTGTAGATGTTGTGATTGTTCCTATTTTTGATGTTTGTTGTTGTGTTTATGTGTGATTTATGTTGTGTTAGATGTTGTGGATATGATGGATTGATGTGACTACCGCTTCCCATAAGGACAGACCTGCAAAAGAGAAGAATAAACAAGTAGTCAAATACACATATATGTGATCAAAAAGAGTAAAATTTTTGTAAGAAAGTATGTAAAAATGTGAAAAGGAACATGTGCACCTGATCCATGATGAGTAAATGAGATAGAAAGGATCTTGAAGATGATGTAGAAGAATGAGTTTTTCGGGTGATCTTATGCCAATTGCGCTGACTACAAGTTTTTTGGGCGATCTCATGCCATATGGAAGAAGTGTAGGGATAAAATTATGGTGTCATCCTCTAACATTTAAATGATTCCTAAAATGTGAACACCACTGCAGATGGTGTGTAAAAATATGATCCATTTCAAACAGTTCTTATCCAACGCAAAAGTAGAAAATGTTGTTTAATGCATGCATGTCGAGTGCTGAAGGACTGCTATCCTATAAAAGTAGTTGTGTGAAGTGCTATAGACTGTGCTAAATGAAAAATGATGTGTAACTTCCCCCTCGTCACATGCATCTAGGAAGGGTCAGGGGTGCCCAGGTGCTATTATCATAGTCTGGGTACTAATGTCTATGATGTGTTGAGGACCCAAATTAGATTCCGAGCCTTTTCTGAGACTGAAAACTATGCTACATGTTGGTACTGAAATGTGTTAAACCAAGACTATAAACTATAATATGGGGTTCCTAATTCACCCAAATGATTCCCCCCTCATTTAGGGTGCATGCAACGTCATTGAGGAGTATGTAGCCCAAAGGAGGACAAACCGTTGAACTGAAATTGATGCCCTACAGGGGGAGTGTGCTTGGTAGAAACCAAGGCACACACAAAAAAATGGATAGGATACAAGTGTAATTACAACTAATATAAACACACATGTAAGAGACAATGTGTAAGTTAAGCACAAAAAAAGATAGTGTAAATACACAAGAAGAAAAAGTAGACTGAAAAAAGTGCGTTTTAAACATGGTACATCACTCACAATTTCATAAGACAATCAAGGCCGTAGTGGCCAAAATCATATAGACAATCAGAGAACAAGTAAGTCGTAGGGAAAATCCCACAAACAATGACAAACAATTAAAGATAAGAGCAAGCAATTAAACAAACAACCATGGAAGAAAATATACCTTCAAGACAAATGATGCACTTGAAGCACCCATTAACATGTTAGACAGATAAAAATTACATCAAAGCGTGTATAATCTGATAATGATGTGCTATGAAAAATGAAACAATAGCACATGCAGTGTATGAAAGTGGATGCCCCCAGGATCTGTTGTGAAAATGGTATGACATACTATGCCAAACATCCATGTTGCATATATTGATTTGTGTAGATTTTTCCATCACAACTAGAAGAAAAGTGAACACGCATGTGTATACAGAAATAATAATGACATATGGAATATCTGACTAGCATGTGTAACAAAGTGTACATGTAAGTATAATAAAGTAAGAGTAAATGTGACTGAGATATGCAGTATGTTGTAGATGAGATGGAATGGAATGCAAAGTATGTGTGATAGGGATCTCATGCCCCCTAAGAGAATACAAATGTGTATGCATGTGATTAGGCTCAAGAATGTATCGTAGAGCAAGAGTGTGTCATCAGGAAATGGTTTGATAGTGTGCTAGAAAGATGTGATTGGTAAACCGTAGAGTGTAAAGGACGCATGAGTGAGTGAATGCGTGAGTGTGGTGAGGTCCATTTGATATGTAGACCCTTAGTAGTTGAGTATGGACCATGTAACTAGAGTGCATCATAGGGAAATAAACACAACATGTAGAAGTAGATGCAAGAAAGATATGTCGTGAATGTCCTGATTGTGAAATGTGTAGTCTATATGATGTGTAAGAGAGGATGCAAGAAAGAGATGTGATGAATGTGTGATGTTTGAAATATGTAGTGTATGAGAGTCATGCGTATAGTATTCTCTCAAAAATTCAAGTGTGAACCATAGCACAAGAGTGTGTCATCAGGTAATGATGATACAAAAGTATATCAAGATGTGTATGATGCATGTGAGATACTAGACGCGAAGTGTGAGACACCTAAGAATGGTGGGAGGGGGTTAAATAAGAATGATTCCCATAGAATTTATGATAGTGATTATGTTATCCAATCAAATGAAATGATGAGGGTCAAAGCATACAAGTGTGTCCCACTTTTTGGTCATGATCTAAGATAGGTTCTATATGAGATAGATTTTGCATAGGAAAATGAATCCTATGTGCATGCAACCGATGAGAATAATGTGGAGGAAATTTAAATGTATGTGAATCAAAATAAGGACGTGATGTGACACCTATGTGAAGGAAATAGTGCGAGGTTATGGACATTCCTATGTGAAGCAGGACTGTAGAGAAGATGCACACCTACTATGAAGAAAAATGAGGTGGTGATTTATATCGATCTGAAGGAGATGTCCTTGAATGAGTGGACCTAGACTAATTTGATGGACTAGTAAACTGATGAGAATCATGTAGGTCTTATATGAGCAAGCGAGGTAGAAGAATGATTGTTCTTTATATTTTGAAGGTGCCATGAGGGCCTAGATGTTCTAGCAAGTATAATCACAACCTCAAGAGCAGGTACTATGGAAATGGTATGGATGGTAGATTGCCATTAATAGTGATGACTTGTTTATTGTGAATGAACTTTAAGACACAAATGAATCATGAAGATGATATCTTGAGTTGCGTTCAGAGTTAGGGGAAACCTAGGAGCATGTCACATCCATTCCACTAATGATGTGCCATAATGAAAAGGCAGAAACATGGTAAGTGGACCGATAGTGACCAGAATATTAACAAAACTATATTATTTAGGTATTGGATATGATATTCGTGAGATTGAAAAGACGATAACGAAAATAAGTGCAATAGAACATGAGATAACATGAAATGGTTGATCAACTGATAGTTGTTATTAATATAGAGTGGATCCAAATAAAATCACTAACTGTGCAAGATATTACAAGATAATGTAGCGTGATATTTATGGTTAGAGAAATTAATGATCGGATGGAGTATGGCTCATTGTGAGACAACTAGAAATTCAAGAACCCCCGATGCAAGGAGGAGGAATTGCATGATACATATGACTTGGTGATTCATTCAGCCGCTTGCTTTATCATGCTTCGGGAAGAGGATTGTTGAATATTATTAAGCTTCTTATTTTAATTGAATGGTGTAGAATTCATAAGCTTTGGAAGCTCAATTATATTATTATTGATCTAAGATCTTGAATTATATTGCGAGATTTTATAGCATCAATATGTATAATGTCTAACACATTGGTTACAGTCACATCTGAAATTTTCATTTTAAATGTGAATTTTTGGATGTGATGGGTCCAAATTGAGTGGAGAAGGAACCATAATAAGATTTATCTTAATTATTTTTCAAACTAGAAGATGTGGAGAAATAGTCAATTTTATATATTTATGCTTCGGTGGTTGTCATTGAAGTTATTTAGTATTAGAGATAGTGTTGATAGTTTCTTTCGCTTCAGTAGGTTTTTCAGTTGGCTTAAAATATGATTTAATTTGAGAGTGCGTAAAAGATGAAAACTATTCTTGATACTTAAGCTTCTCCTATAGATAATACTTTTGGTTTCACATAGCTTAAGAGTGTGGCATAAATGATTGAATGATTGAGAGGTCTACAAAGATAACACTCTCTTGAAGAGGTGGCAATAGAATTTGGACAAATAGATCTTGAAGCTCAGAGTCCGTAAGCACATTGGACATATTAGATAAGTTGTACTTATAACCACCTTATAACACGAGATATAATCCACTAGATGTTTCATTAGATCAATATTTAAGTTGAGTGAGTTGAGCATAGGATATCTTAGAGCCGATATTTATATAGACATGAGCAAGAAATGCATCGGTTACATGCATAAAATATGTTACTTGGTGGACAAGCTACATCATAAAACCAACACATTACATAATCATGAACACATTATGAAGAAAGTTAGCTTATCTAAGATAGTATGTTTGTTTGCAAAATCTAGACATGCCACATGAAACATTCAAAGATGATCTTGTGGGTCACCTTGCCCATTGAAAATGCGAATCTTTGGGGTGACAAAATTTGGAGGAATGGAGTAAGCGGAAATGGCGGGTGTGAATGGAGTATGAAGAAATTAAGTGGAATCCAGAGATGGAGATGCACGAGAAGTCGCATGCTGAAATTTCCAGATTTGAACTTAGAGATCTTGATGAAGGGAGGCTAAGTATAGAATGCGAGCGGAACAAACTTTTTGTGTGTGAGAAACAAGAGGTCGAGTGAAATGGTTAGTGGGAGTAGGAATAGAAACAAGAATGGTAGAAATAGGCAGAAGAGTGGTCGATAAGTTGATAGGAGACCAATAAAGAAGGTGGATTTGCAGTGAAGCGATTCACCAAAATTATTAAGAAAACATTTAAATAAATAGATGTGTAATACTCATTATGTAGACAACCATAAATATATGCAATGAAATACATAAATTTGACAAAAGAAAAATAAGCTAGACAAGTATAAAACCCTAGTTACAAATTAGGAGGATAAGAGATACTTAGTTGATTCATAATTAAATATGGACCATGTTCCAAAGTGATGAACTAATGAAGAGATAAGGGGAAATTTTCACACTAAAACCCATAAAATTGTAGTAGTGTCATAAGATTTTCCTAAGACTGGGGTTCCTATGAATAGGTCAGGGGTTCCTGCAGGCACTACATACCTGCTCTATGTTTTTATGACTGCTTAGAAACCTTAGAAAACCAACGTTGGGGGGTTGCAAGATGTTTTTAATCCATTGTTGCTTGCCCTTAGTATGTCACTAGTATAGTCCGCAGATGTCACATGTTCACCAATGTCAATCTAGAAATGACATGCAAAACCCTCAAAATCGCATCAAATCTGAAAAATAAAATAATGCAAATGAGGGGTCAAACTATCCTTAGTTGTCAAATTAGTTATCTTGACAACTGATCACTACAATGTATTTCACACCCAACGTAGCTCTATGTGTCTGTGTGTGTGAAGAGATTGGACCTTATGTGGCTCTTGTGTTTGTCACACTTGATAGACGAGCAAGTAGCTAGATGTAAGAATATGTAAATAGATGTGTGCATGAAAGAATGAATTTCCCCTCCTAAGAAGTCTATGCAAAACAATACAATATCTTTCCCTTGTGTGTGGATGCCAGATAGATGTTTGAATGCTCTTGATAATAGCCTTTCGAATGCAATCTTAGGTGGTGATAGCTAATGCTTAGTGTTTGGTCCCTTATTATGGTCACATAACATTTATATTTATATGATTCCCTTGCTTGAATTTCATAATTAACCCTAAAAAAGTCAACTAACAAAAAGATAAGAAGCCCAAAAGGCTAGAAACTAACCAAAAGATGTGAGAAAAGTACAAAGAGGTCAAGGGTTCCTAAAGGGGATGGGAAAGCCCAACGTTGGCATCCTGGCTAAGCACTAGTGTTCAGGATGAGAAATGCCAAAGTATAAAAAGATATATTGGGAAAGAAAAAGTGTAAGATTAAAAGAGGAAATAGAAAACAAGTAAAGGTGTCCAAAGACTATTGGTGTAAGTCATTTTCCACATCATCAGGTGAGTCATCTATCTTAGGTGAGGTCATAGATTTGAGTTTCATTTAGGAATCATTATGAGGTTCCCTTACGTGTCATTGCATCAGTGCATCAATTGCATCATTGGAAGTTACTTCCCCTTCCGGGAATGTAACTCCCCCTCTCCACTTAAGAGGTCATCATTACGGCACTAGGGTTACTAAGCACCCTCTATATGTAAACCCCTTTAGATCTATGACATTAGAGTGGAGATTTTTGGATTAACAAGGTTATGCCCTATTTTTGAATCTTTTACATGCACGTTGGTTAATTCTCGCTCCTTCGCGGGACCTTGTCACGTTGCCAGTTTTCACTTCCGTCGATGTTCACATTATCCCTCATGATCCTCGTGATTCAAATTTGCACACACTCTTTCATGGTATCAGAGTGCACATTGTGTGGATCTGTGAAACACTTCATTTTTGCTACTCTCTAGTTTTCTGTTCGTGATAAACTAGTGATCCATAAACTTCTACATTGGAACTCTACAAATCACACAACTATGTTGTTCTACTTCATATCAAATTTGGAAAATGACAGAATTTATTAAAATTTAGAGCTTTGTGGTGACTAATTATCTAGGTTTATATCCTTTGGAAATTGCAGTGAAGGAGGTAATTCAAACTTCAACACCAACAATTTTATCCTGCAAACCTCCAAGGAGGAAAAGGTCGTATGAAGGGAAACTACTCAAGGGTCTTCCCACTTTTATAGGAAAATTATAGACTACAATAAGTATGAAAATAAGCAACAATGTAAATCTTCTCTCCAATTACTTATCTTGCTTCTATTTCTACACCTTGCTCCTACATATTCCACTCCAGCACTGAAGATCTTGCTCACTGCTCTCATTAACTTTGCTTCTCAATCTCTTTGGATCTGTTGAATTTCTATTCTCTTATTTCTTTCTCTACATTTATAGGCCTTCCCATGTCCTTCCCATGCACTGGAGGATCTTGAAAGGGCATGGAAGGGAAGAGACACAACTGGGCACTTCAAGGTTATCTCGTTCTGCTCGACATTACATTCTTCTTTTCCTTGTTCAAAAGTGTCAAGACCGATGCCCTCCTACAAACCAATGGTCTCAAGACTGCCGCCCTTGCTATTCAGTGGTTTCCTAGGACATGCCATCCCCTATAGAGCGGTGGTTTTGAAACTGCCACTCTGCTCAGCAAGCAGCGGTTCTATCCAGAACCTCTTTTTACCTCATTTTTCTCATGTTTGACTTATTTCTCCTTGGACTTAGTGCTGATGGAACTAATGAAGTGGTGTGTTTTCCTGGATCCCTATGGATCAACAAGTCTCTTGAGCATTCGTTATAATGGTTATTTCATACATGATCTCTCTTGCATTGCTTCGGGCTCTCAGCATGACCTTGTTCGGGTTGCTTGTTCAATTTTTTTCAAGTGTCTGTGGTTTTTCAACTTTTCAGAGCCTACATATGCATACTAGTTGTGGAGGTCCCCCTTACACGTTTTAGGTTGTATTTCATAGGTTTCTGATCAATGTTTTGTGTTCCTTTTTGTGCATCTTTAAAGGCTTATTAAAGTGTTGTCTATGTTGCCTAACTTGGCCCTAAATCCACTGAGATGGGAACCGTGTTTACTCCAGCTCGCCCCCTTACACATTAATTGGCTCGGTTTTACATTACAACAGGTTTTGTTTGATGTCACCTAACCACTCATGCTCCTTGTGAACTCACCTCAGCTGCTTCCCATTTGGTTGTGTAGCTCTTGTAACTCAATTTTTTTTCCTTTCTCGTGTTGTGTCCATTCTCCACTAACTCATTCAGCTAACAACTCAAACCTAGCATAATCCACCATGCTATGTTCTACCCTTGTTTGGCTTAGTGACATACATTGTGGACTCCATTAGTCAATTTTTTGCTCTGTGTTTGGCTCGTCACTATGTGGATTTGTCTTGCCCCTACTAATGGAAAAATTTTTTCGCATCGTGTTCACCATTTTACCTTTTGGTATTGTGGTATATCTCTAATTTGGTGGCAACGGTTTCTAGCTCGTTGCTTTTGTAGTGCTCCTCTTCACCTGTGGCTAGTGGAGCACATCCGCCACAACCTTGTGACAAGATAGCCTTTTTTTTTTGCCTTGAGATGCCTTTTCTCTCACATTGAGTAGTGTACCCTTGTATTTCTTTTTTCCTTTTTTGCTTGATTGGGTGTGTTCCTCTTCTTCTGACTAAGGCTTCATTTTGGCCTCCACTCTCACATGAATTGATCACCTATTGTGAGGTAAGTAATAAATTTTCTGAATGTCGCATGATGCGTACCCTATTGTATTCATGCACTATCTTATAAAGTTCCGAAGACAGGGGGTTATCATTGTTCTTCTCAGAGGTTGTGTTGTTTGTAGACACATTATCGAGCTGAGTCTAATGTCTTGTATTCTTACACCCTTCTTCTTGTGCACCTTAGCACTTCTTGCTTCCACATCATGTAGGATGCTCTTTCTATACTTGAGTGTCACAGGATTGATTTACAACCTCCACCACTTCTTGGGAGAGATAACTATACATCATGGCATGTCTTCTATGGAACGCTACTTCACCTACGAAATTCTTACACACTTCTTTCTTGGGCTAGTTCCTGAACCCACTAATTCTAGTTTTCTTGAGGAATTTCTCGACACATGCAACCATGTTGTTGGTCACTTGATGTTATTCCATCACCATACCTCTCCGCATTCACGTGGCAGAATAAGATCCTCCCCACCACATATAGAGCATCTTTCAATTCCATGTTTGGAGACCATTCATCTAGTGTTACCACTACAAAGCTCATTTTTGACCATGTTCATGCTCCCATTCACTCTTCACACTCATGTTCCATTGGAGACACTTTCTATGAGATATATGTGACCATTTCCCCTTATTCTCCCTTGCATCTTGATTTCTTAGTTGACGATACCCTCCCTACACTTGTTTGATTTCATTGAGTTCCATGTTGCTTCACCTTGGCCTTCTAGTAGCTCTTCATAGTAGTCTTCTCCTTCTTCTTCATGTGATGGAAGTTCCACTAAAACAAACTCACTTAGTTCTACTTCTAATGATGAGGATTGTGCACCCATTTTTGATGCTGAGAGTTCCACTGAGGACTACTCTCCTCCTCTCACTATTCCAAAGAGTGTTGACACATCCCACATCTCATCATAAATTGAGTAGTCTCCTTCTCAGTCTCATACAATAATTTGCCATCCTCCTTTCAACTTCCAGTGTATGAGGTCCTTTCCAATCCTCTTACTTTGTGCATGGATGATTCATACTTGCTTGACATTACTCTTCTATTTTTCGAGCCCCCTCATCAGGATGAGTATCTGCTCAAACTTGGTCATCTTTTCGTAGAGTCCACTTGTGATTCACTATTGGTTCCTCATCACTCTATAGGTGTTTTGGATGAGTCCATCATATCATTTTTTTGGAATGCCCCTTTTGGTACTCTTATCCCTTCCACTTTTCAGGAGACCTTCTTTTATCCAACCTTGCTAGTGGATCCTATTTCTATTGTGGGGGTTTTTGTTTTCCCCTCACTTCACTTCGACATCCTTTTTATGGGTGTTCCTCTTCTTCACACTGAAATTTATATGCATGTGGAATTACCTTTGGTTCCTTGGCACATTATTGCTAGACCTATCTCACACTTCCGTGGACCAGACTCAGATTTCTTCGTGCTACTACCTTTAGTTTCCTTCATGGAGTGAACAAATTTCCAATACTCCATTTATTTCCTTCCTAAGGGCAGGCACACCATTCAGTGTGGGTCTCTCTTCTTCAGTCCAGAGGTAAAGGACCATGTCATTGACACTCTTCTGGGAGACTTCCTAGAGTTGCAGAGTTCATATTCATCCATGGCATCTATTGTGTTCCTCTCATCTCCCTCTTCTTCTCTCTTCTTATTCTTTCTGAGAGATTCCCCTTTATACATGGGTACCTTATCATGCTTCTCATTGGATAGGACCCATCCTAGGCATCTTTCTTAAATCAAAGAGTGTTTTTTTCTCTTGTGGTGGATTTTTTGCCCACTGGTTTTCCTTCACTGCTTGAGTTCCTTATTGTGCATGGGTACCTCATCAATATTTTGTGTCAAGACCCATTTCTCTTTTCTAACTTGCTGCCTCATCCTAAGTTACAATGAATTTTCCACATCATCAGGTGAGCAATCTCACTTAGGTGAGGTCATAGATCTAGATGTCATTTAGGGATCATTACGAGGTTCCCTTACACGTCAGTGCATCCATTGCGTCATTCGGAGTTACTTCCCATTTCTGAGGAATGTAATTTCCCCTCTCCACTTGAGAGGTCATCATTACGGAACAGGGGGTTACTCAACACCCTCTATATGTACACCCCTTTAGATCTATGAGATTAGATTGGAGATTTTTAGCTTAACAAGGTTTTACCCTTTTTTTAAATCTTGAATGCACGTTTGTTGATGCTCGTTCCTTTATGGAACCTCATCATGCTATTTTTTTCACTTCCATAAATATTCACACTATCCTCATGATCCTCGTGCTTCATTTTTTCATGCACTCTTTAAAATAAATGGGTTAACTAGTACTTTTCTTACTTAGGAATCGTATGAATAGTAATATGTGATTAGGACTAGATAGATACCCAAAGTGCGTGATTTGGTGTCTACACATAGGTGCATTCTAGGTCCTAAAGCATAATAATATATGCATGATTTATAATCAACAAAACTAGTGGTTGATGACTCCTTTTTGCCCTTTGATTACTTTATCTCTTGCACTTTATTGGCTTTACATATCTTACAACTCTTTCGGTACTTGATTGATTTATTTTTTGATAACCTCATACACTAGTTCCCAGCAAGGACAGAAGCTCCTAAGCAATCATATCCTTTATGGGTGCTCATATCCATATTTTCCTTTGTCTTACTCTTTTGGATCCTTTGCATCTCTTGGGCATCTTTTAACACTTTGGGTCAGCCTTTTAGTTGTCAATTATGAAATTTAAACAAGGGAATCATATATATATATATATATATATATATACTTAGTTAATGCTCTCAAATAAGGTGCTAAGCACTATAAGCATTATCTATCATCACCTATGCTTGCATAAAGACACAAGATCACTACAATGTATACATTTAGCACATCCATACAAGGGACAAGGGTTGCATCTATTTGCATACACAACATAGGAGGGGAGTTCATTCTATTCCATCACAAACATTCTGCATACTTGGAACAATCTAGATCTAGCCCATTATTATCGTGTCACTCTCACAAGGGAAGCTTAGGGCATCATTACACACAAACATGAAGAACTACATGGAGTTTGAGATGTAGTGCAACACTCGGTCATAAGTTCAATCTTCAAGTGACCATTGGGGTCAATCCAACTCCCCATTTTACATATTTTTTTATCATATTTGATGTGGTTTGTGGGCATTTGCAACTATTAAACTATTTTACAAGTTGCAAGTATGACCATCGATCTAACAAAAAAAAAGTGTGACAAAGAGAGATCAACAACAAATCTCCTCCTACCCGAAAAAACCACCCTCTAAGCATCTGAGCAGACATATGCACTGAAACTAGTCAATAGCACCTAGGGTGCTCTTGTCCTCCTATGGGAACTTCTATCCCTTACATTCTTAGGGTTATGAACCCTCATCAAGCCATTTCGATGTTGTTTCCAGCTTGTTTGAGAAGATACTCAGTCCCGATCACTCCTAGGTTGCACAAGATAAGCTAAGTCCTTTTCTCATCTTACTTTCCTAGGATTTTACATTGTTAAATGATTATTATTTGTACACTACTATACTTTATTTCTAGCATATCATTATTTACTTTGAAATTAATGTTTAATTAAATTTATATTAAATCATTTGGTGAACCCATTTTCTCAAACTCTACCTTTCTTAAATGACTTTTTTTTTATGCCCATTACACGTAGTGGTCATTTTTGTCCTCTTGAGCACACTAAGCTTATCCATCTACTCGTAAACTCTCTAAATCAATGGATAACTCTGATAATACCCTAATTATCTCAATCAACATTCCTCTTAAAAACATTGAAACTTTTGACGGTGAACACTCATACGATGAGGAAACTAATGTTTCTCAAGAGCAACTTGACAAGCTCACTAATTTCCATCCTGCTTTACGCAATCACCCCACACATATTTCCTATGTCCTCAATACTTTAGTCACCACTCAAAATCCAAATATTCTACCACTATCCCTCTCATGGGTTTCTCCTCGACCACCATGACATCTACCCCACCTTCCACCATTCCTATTTTTATTTCTATTTCTACAACTAGTTATTGTCTTCTCCCTCTCAATAATTCCCATACACAACCTAGCTCCTCTTCAAGAAATCATGACCTAGCCTCATTATACCATGACCTGCAAACTCAAATTTGTCAATTGTAACAAGCCTCTTCATACTTCTCTCCATATATATATATATATATATATATATATATGAAATGGATTTGAAGGAGTGAGGAATATATATATATATATATATATATATATATATTCCTCACTCCTTCAAATCCATTTCACACCCACCATCTCCTCTTAGCTACTACCTTATAATTTTTTCACACCTAAGTTTCCTATATTCAATGGCCATGGTGACCCTCAAAAACACCTTCGCTCCTTCTATGTTACATGTCTTGACTATGCTCATGACCTTACACTGTTGGCTAAATTGTTTCCTCAAAGCTTAAATTGACTATGATATGTGATGGTTCTATGAATACCTATACATTCGGTAACATCTTTTATAACTCTAACCAATGCATTCTATTTTCAGTTTTCTATAAATATTGGCATTAAGATATCCTATGCACAAATAGATAAAATCAAACAAGGATCCAATGAACATCTTATGGACTATATCTTTCACTATGAGAATAACCTTACCAAAATGACCAATGTCCTTAGTGATTCAAAATTACAAGACCTATTCATTCAAAGTATTTTTCTTCCACTCCAAGACAGTGTCATTTTTGAGACTTCTTCATCTTTTGATCAATTGTGCCACACACTCAAACTGCATAAAAGCAAATTGATATCTATGGGAAAACTAAAGTATTATGATACTCCTTCCTCTTCATCCAAAAAAGTTCAAGATAAATCCACCTTCAAACCATCCACTAAGTGATCAGGGGATCATTTTTGAAGTTGCCTAAACATCCCTATATTGTTTCAGTGTGGAAGATCATTTTGAGATCTTTCCATTGACTGTGAAAACGTGAAAAATGGACATCGGGAGCTCTAGATATGTCTAGTCAAAGTTCACTCAACGAGAAAGTCAACTCTAGTCAACTAGTCAATATTTGACCAAGGGCACTTTGACACATGGCGAAAAGCAAAAGGGAGTCGTTTGTGGGTTTTTGATCTCCGGTCTTCAATATGCGTAAAATTTGGTGGTCGCGACAAGAGGCTCAACTTTTTTAATGGAGGGGAGCCCGATCGCCATGTGGACTATGGTATTATCGCCGACATGGTGGGTCCACAATCCACCATGAATATAATTCACTCAATTTTCCTATCAAGAGATGACAAGTGGACTATATGATATGGACCAAGTTAATTATTTTCTATATCCCATTGTATGGGTCGAATTTATATTAACTAGGTAAGTCCACTTATAAACTAATTTACATGCCACATGTCTAAGTGGGCGAGTTTTATTTTGAAACCATGTATTAATGTGAAGTGGTCAGCCCACATAAACCTCCACTTACTCACATAATCCAACCAAACATACATGCCAAGCTTCCATGTGGAGAGGAGAAGGAGATGGGGGTGGTTAAGCTTACGTGGTCCTTTGACCACTATATTTGTGTGGGGAAAGGCTTATTAAAGCCTCAAACATTATCAAACCCACCAAATGTGGGATATAGCCCACTTCAAAATCTGCCAACATGGGATTGTATCCCTTTTCAAATGCAATCTGCTACCATGGGGAATTTATCCCATTTTTCATGTATGGCCTAGGCTAAAATTAGCATTAGGATAATTTGTAAATGCATTTTTTAAGGGCCCTATTTTTCTATAAATAAGGAACCCATTTCATTCTAATGGACAGACACATTAGCCTGAGAAGCTTATTATTTTTTAAGCTTATTTATGGGATGTGAGAGAATCATTAATAAGGAAATTTTAATATAGTTTTGTAAACTATATTAAATTCCTAAAATTACTATAGACAAATATTATTTATTGGCCTATTATTTTAGGCAATAGTAGATGAAATATTTGTGATTGGGAGTAAAATGTAAAATAACCAATAGGCCCATTGAGCCACATTAATCACTTGCAAAGCCTAGATTATTGACCGGAGTGCTAGAGGGTGCATTGATAACGTCAGGAAGGGCAATCGAAGCCGAAGGAGATTGTGCATCAGGAAGGTGAAGAACAATTCAACTGATCATTGGAAATTCTTCAAAGAAATGGAGCGTTGATAGGCAAGTGAAATTCCATTAGGTTTTCTTGTGAAAGTACTATTGTAACTTACAAGTTTTTACTAGTGGAACAGTTCGCAAGATTCATTTTAAAAATAACTCTTAGAAATAAGAGGTGGAAAATACCTAGCGAATATCCTCAGAACTAGTTTCGTGGGAAGGTGATTTTTTTGGGGGTCCGGCAACAAAAATTTTGCTTGATTTTTAAGAGGTGTGACAAAAGGCTGTAGACGTGCGATAGGAGATTTGTTGTCATGCGTCAATAAGGTGGTTGACGTGTGTCAAATAACCTCACTGATGCGCATCAACAACCTTGTGGACATGCATCAATGAGGTTCGTTGACGCGTGTCAACCACCTTGTTGACGTGTGATAGAAAATCTTCTATTGTGCATCTGCAGCCTCTGCCCTCTGGTCACGCAACAACAAAATCTCTATGTCACACATAAACAAACTCTTTTTCACGCATCTACTTCCTCCACACTCCTATCGGACGTCAACAAACTCTCCATCTCACACGTCAACAAACTCTATGTCGCTCGTCTGCAGCATCCGCCCTCCTGTCATGCGTCTATAGCCTCTGCCCTCCTCTCACGTATTTATTATACTTGATAATACATATGCCTCCAGGTGGTATGAGTGATCTAGTAGTCTTCTACCTTATGAATAATCTAGGATTATATAAGGGATAGTTTCAAGGGTAGGCGAAGCCGACCCCTAAAAAAATTAAACTGTAATTTTTAGGTGAACAGGTCACTAACTTGCGCTAGAAAATTCACCTTTTCAAATTTTTCAAAAATTGAATATTCGACATATTACGAATATTTGCCACTAAAATTATCCCTAATGGTTCAAAAGAACTTAGAGATGCAAGCAATTTTCGAACTCCGTAATCAATTATTGTACAATTGTCTTTATTGTCTTGCATTAATTTTTAAAATTGATTACTACAAAAGGAGCAAATTGTTGGCAATAATTAAAGCCTACAAGGGTCTGAGATCAGATAGATAAAAACTTGATTATTTTTAGAACACTAAGCCTACCAACACTCAAGCTATTTTCAACATTGTTTCTATGTTGGCCAAGCTTTAGTTTCAACCCATGAAGTGCACCTTCACTAAGCTACTTTGTACACCTCAGTTCCTATTACCGCAACTCATTAAAAGTAGTCTAATTGCTCTCCCTTTGCCACTCAAAATATATCCTTCTTTACCACATGTCCGTAACTACGATGAAAATGCAAACTGTAATTATTTCCAATGCAATGGGCATTTTACTAGTCACTTATTTAAGCTCAAACATCTTCTTCAAGATCTTATCAACAAAAATGTAATTGAGCTTCCCAAACCAACTAATTCTAAACTAGTCAATGATAACCAAAATCTTAAAATCTTCAATGATCCATTACCTAAACACGAAAAACCAACTATTGATTGCTCAAAAAACCATACATATCATGTTGTGCTTCCTCCTTCATCGACACCACTTGACTTTCATATTGCTACTGCTGACATGCCACTACCATTTATTACATTCTAGGATCATGATTATCATGCTACATTTTTCTCTTATTCATTGTATATCAATGCTTCTATTGGTGCTCATATAGTCAACAATACTATGGTCCATCCCCCGGCTCCGTCCAATGCATGCTCAATGGCACTCTTGCTGGCTATAAATTTCCCAACTTCTCAAATCACATTTATAGTCCCTAATTCTTAAGGACATGTCATTCTTCCGATTACTGTTGGGTCCCTTACCATACAGACAAAATTCCTCATTACATATGAAATCAAGGGCTGTGACATGGTCTTTGGTCTCCCTTGGCTCTATGCTACCAAGGTTATCCCTTCCATTCACAATAAATAAGTTTCCACCATCAAACATATTCCACTGCGCACTCCATTACCTCGTCCAAGTCTCACCTCTATTTTAACCATGGTCATGGAATCTAGGCCTCCTACACCTCTCACAACTACATCTATCTCTATACCTTTCTTTCCCATTTGTACATGACCTACATCATGGCCCCATCATCCTCTTCCGTCCATCAGTCCACCCCTTCAGCCTAATTCCCCTACCTAAGCAACCCATTCCTATAGGTATTCTCTACCTCCTTCACCACATCGGTCTCCCTCACATACACATATTGACTCTCCTACACCACTGGTCCTAGACCATGGACACATGCCTTATCTTTCCTGAATACTGAATGAATAGTCCTCACTCTTCACTATCATCAAATATCTTTGCATCACTTACACACTTGGAAGGAATCACACTTTCTCCCCCCTCCATAATTATGTGTTTTCTCTCTCATCTACTCATAGCTTATCTACTACACTTCACTATTTGTGTTACGTGGTACATGTTTACTAGCATCTAATCTAAATCAAATGCGATGCTATCATTACCCGATGACGCAATCTTGTTCCACGGTTCATACTTGACTGTTGAGGGTGTAATTTTTTAATGAACCTCACTTGGCACATCTTGATGAATCTCTCTATCTCTCACACTCTGTGATTCGTGACTACCTTTCTGAGCATTGCCACATCTCTGGTACACATAAATTACCTTTCATTATCTAACAACACACTCTTGTTACATGGTTCATTCTTGACTATTGAGGGTGAAATTATCCGATGAACCTCACTTGTCACAACCTAGATATTCACGATCCATGCTTCATTTCTATCTTTCTAAGCATTGCCGCATCTATGGTAAAGATACTTTACCTTCAATACCCATTGACGCACTCTTGTTTTACGGTTCATACTTGACTGTTCAGGGCACAATTCCTAAATTAACCTCATGTAACAAATATCCATTCGGGGGCAACATGGCTTCTCCCATCTACACATCTAACATATCACAACACACTATCACATTCACACAACATCTACATATCTTAGTTTCCTTTACTCTTGCTCGCTTATAATATTCAAATGTCATACTTTTTTTCCTATGCTAGTTGGATTCTTAGTATTTCATTATCTCTTTATACACACATGCGTGCTCACATGGTATCTTGAGGTGAATACAAGACTTTTATAGATTCTTACATGATGCACGATGCTCGACACTGATCTTTACCAGTCCCACCAAGGCTCTTGGGGGCATCTACCTTTACTACTCCCATACTCCACACTCATAGGTTATATTGTCATAATATTTACTACTTGTCACTATTGTCACTTACTTTTCATTTATCTATACATGATTCAACATACTATTTATCTTTCTAACATGTTAACGGGTGCTTCATGTGTAGCATTTTTCTTACATGGTTACATACAACCATGGTTATATGTTACTTCTTGTTGACTACTATTTGAAGGATATGCCTTATGTTATGCTTGATCATTATTTTCTTATGGTCACTTTGGCCTTGATTGTCTTGTGACATTGTGAGTGATGTCCCATGTATGAAACCAATTTTTTGCAGTACATCTTGTCTTCATATTTGCTTTATAAATTTTCTTCTATTGCATGATATCTCTTTTTCACTAACTCTTGTATCTATCCTATCTTGTTTGCATGTGGCTTGGTTTCTACCATGTGTATTCCCTGCCCCTTATAGGTATCCAATCTTAGATATGCATATCAATTTTAGGTCCTCTCGTTTGGTTTTATTCCTCCCACAATCATCACACGCACCCCAAACGAGGGTGGAAATAGGGTGAACAAATCACCCTTCGAACAACACAAATCTCTAGAACAAAACAGAACAATACAAAATTGGAAAAAATACACAGTCACAAAGTGGTCTAGAATCAGAATTGGATCATCAACACAGAGCAGACACTAGTGCCCAGTATCATACAGTAACAGTGGGAACTTGTGTCCTTATTTGACGCTAGTGTCTTAGGGGAAAAAAACAGACAGTTTCTCAGTTCAACATAGTTTCTAGCAGTTCACAGTATGGATCTATAGTATCATTCACTTAGATTCGATTACAGAATTCACTCAATCAGTTATGATTCGGTTACAATACGGTTATAATTCAGTTACAAATCAGGACGTTCCAATCTATAGTGGCAATTATTTTTGAGAAGCATGATGGAAGGAGAGAAAAATAGACCTCTCTCCCCAACAGTCTTCTCTTGGCATGAGATTTCCCAAACAAACTCACCCTTGGTGTGAGATCCCCCAAAAAAATCATCCCTGGCATGAGATCACCCAAAAAACTCACTCTTGGCTTGAGATCCCCCAAAAATATCACCCTTGGAGGTAGGACTCCCAAATCCGAAACATCTCCAAAGTAAAAAGGATAAATTTCTATCCTTTACTCTCTTATATGTCAAGTGCACTCTTTCCTTAACTATTAATTATTACACATTTTTACTTTCTCATACATAAATTACTCTGATTTTTCACATATGGGACTTTGACTACTCTTTTTCTCTTCTTTTGTAGGTTCATCCTTATAATAAGCAACTCACATCAACAAACACAAGCTCCAGTAGCACACTACTACACACACACTTCACCCCTAGGGCCTACCTCTCTTTCCTAGTTATCACACTTCACATTACAATCACTTCACGCTTCACACAACTACTTTTCCACTTGGCATGATATCAGCTACACTCTTCACCAGATCATAAGGTAGACATATTTTATCTACTTTATGTTGTTGAATGAATTGTGTTATTGAGTATTCATTCAACAACATAAAGTGAGGTAAAATGTAGACACAAAATCTATGCACTTGGATACATTTCTAGGTCCTAAATCATGTTAATATATACATGATTCCTAAGGAAGAAAACTAGTGGTTGAAAACTCCTTTTTTCCTTTTGATTGCTTTATCTCTTACACTTTAGTAGCTTTACACATCTTACAGATCATCTAGCACTTGACTAGGGTTTTACATTGTTAAATGATTATTGTGCATGTTAACTCCTATGGGCACTTTTTTCCATTACATTCTTAGGGTTCTAAACCCTCATCGAGCCATTACGATATTTTTCCAGCATGTTCCAGCAGATACTTAGTCCTAATCACTCACAGGTTTCACATGATCAACTATGTCCTTTTCTCCTCTCACTTGCTTAGGGTTTTACATTGTTAAATTCTTATTACTTGTGCAATACTATACTTTATTTCCTGCATATCATTAGTTACAATAAGTTACTTTGGAAAAGGTTTAATTCAATTTATATTAAACCAGTAAGACCACCCATAACAATGATTCTTAATAAAGGATGTAATTTCCAATGGACACAAGAGTCAAACAATAGTTTTGAAAAGATCAAGCAAGTTATAGCCCAAGATCCCACTCTCATCAACCATTATTTTGACAAATAATTTACCTTGTATACCTTTGGAGGGGAGGGAATTATTGCTACCATCTTAACCCAGAAAAACCAACAAGGATTAGAGCAACCAATATCTTTTACAAGTCAAACACTTTAAGATTATGAGCTCAAATAAAACTTTGTTGAAAAGTAAACGCTTGTTATTTTGAGAGCTTTAAACTTTTTTAAATAATTATTATCCAAAAATAAGATCAAATTCTTTGTTACTCATCCAAGTATTGAGCAGTACATTATGAACACTAAAATAAGTGAGAAAAGATCCACTTGGATCACTAAAATAATAGAGTTTGACATTGAAATAAAGTCCACAAAGCTTATTAGAGGTAAAACATTATGTCGGCACTTGGCTAAAGATGAAATGATCACACAAGAATTAGTTTATGTCTAATTAGAAGAAGTTGTAGTGGAGGGAAGTTTGGAAAAGGACTGGCTTCAAAATATGGTTGCATGTGTTTGCATTGGAAATATGCCCAAGACTTTCAATAGAATGTAAAGAAGGAATTTTAGATTGCAGACCCTTAACTATGAATTGATTGCAGGTGTCCTTTTCAAGATAAAATTTGATGGTGTGATGTTAAGATGTGTAAAACTTGACAAAGTTAATAAGGTAATAAAATACTTTTATGTAGGCTTTGCTAGTGGGCACTTTTCTCCTTAAACTATTGCAACTAAGATCTTAAGGGCTAACTCTTTTTGGCCCACTTTTTTTTCAGATTTTTATAAACAAATAAGCATTTGTAAAGAATGCTGTGTTCTTCACTAGTATAAAATGGAATGCATCCCTTCCTCTTTAACCCATTTCTATCGATCAACCTTTCTCTAAATGGGTTTAGACTTCATTGGTATGGTGAACCATCCTTTAAGTGTTGACCATAATTGGGGTTTGACTGCTACAAACTACTTTACAAGGTGGGTAGAGGACGTGCCTCTTAAAGAAACAACTAAAAATTTCATTATAAGCTTCTTAGAAGATATTGACCAAATTTAGAGTCCCCCCACAGTTATATCCGATAATGTAAAGTTTTTCATTGGAGCCAAAGTGATTGATTTTACGTTGAGGTATGGTATTTATTTGAATACATCTTTAAACTATCATCCTCAAGGAAATGGCCTTTGTTGAATCCTCTAGTAAAACTATAATCAGAATCATGAAGAGAACAATGGAAGATAATAAGAGGCAGTGGCATACTAAGGTAATAAAAACACTTTAAGATGATAGAATCAAACTCAAGAAGTCTATAGGTAATTCCCCATTCATGTTTGTGTACAAAAGAGAAGCTAGGTTTCCCATCTCACTTAAAATTTTAGCTCTAGAGCTAGCTAACAAATTGAAGTTAGAACATCATGATGCAAGAATGATAAGGATTGTTGAGTTGGTTAAGTTAGAATAAATTAGGGAAGAATATAGAGAGAAATTACAAGACTAACAGTAAGCTAAGCAAAAGTAGTTCAAGAAGAAATCCCACCCTTAGTAACTTTGAAAATAAGATTTTGGTCCTAAAATGGGATGAAGACCACCCCAATCCAGGAAAAAATAAGAACTTTGATGCTATTTGGATTGGTCCTTATCAAATTACAGAGGTCAAGGAGATTAATGCTTTTGAATTGGAAAAGCTTGACGATGAAATCTAGCCTATCCCAATCAATGGGATCTCTATCAAGCCTTATTTATAAAGTTTTCTCCCCCATGTATATAGCTGTAAAAATTTCTTATTCCCCACTTTGTTTTGTTTTGTTTCATTTTTTTCATTGTTGTGTCTTCTTGGCTTCAACTTTAGACTATGGATGTTTTTTTGCTCATTACATGTTTTTTTAGTTGCATTACCTATTTTTAGTCAAGTCTTAACTACTAAGAAGTTTGTTTAATAGAGGTTGTGTTGTCACCTTTTAGTCACCATGGTTTCATCTCTTAAGTTTCAGTTATTGCAATACTAATATTTCAGTCTAACTTTGTTTAAATAAGAACTTGCAGTCTTATAATATCCCTATTCATATACTGAGAAAACTAGCTTCACACATACGCATTTTTCGTCTCTTTTTAATAACTTGTGGATTATTTTCAGAATTTTTTATAGTTACAAGTATAGAGGCATGTGTTTATAAATCATTTTAATAATTTTGGGGAGAAGAAGCTAGGATAAAAGTAAGCGAGAATCATCTTGGGGCACAAAGCAGTTTCTAGGCCATTGCAATTATTTTCCAGAGAAGGTCAAAGGATTAAAAATTATGGAAGGATTTTTTTAGAGTTTTATACTGACTTCATGCCCAATGGATGCATAAGGAAACTAGTTCTCACATCTTGTAGGCAACTGGCCCCTTTGAATCACCAAAAAAAGTTTCCAAAATAAGAACTCTACTTATTTGTGGAACACTAATTACAAAGAAAATGAATACTTGTGTTCCTCAATGTTATTTTCTCACTTTTGCACCTTGGTGCCTCAAAGTGTTCAGATTATTTATGTAGATAAAATTCAGGGTTCCAGTTTTAAAAGTGTTCAAAGACTTAACCATTTTATGCCTTACTTTGGCCTTGGAATAAAAAATATGTGCACACAGTAGATCATAGATCAAATGAGCAATATACCAAAGAAAAGTGGGTCCACACTTCAAATTATTTCAAATTATGCACTATGAAGGTTTTTAAATTATGCACTATGAAGGAATTAAAAAATTCGCACTACAAAGGATTTTCAAAATTTTAATTAGAATCTTCAAAATGCCATAATATTCACAATGAATCCAACCATAATGAAATCGGTAAGGTTGGAACTTCTTGGAAAATTCATGAGCATCAGCTTCTAGTGTAGGTCAGTAATATCCCATTAGTGGGAATTTACGTATAGTAGCATGACCACTACAAAGGCCATCGCAAGTGCCCCCATGCACTTCCTCTGAAACAAGGGGAACCTCATCTTTGTTAATGCATTATAGTAGGGTACCTTCAAAGTTGTGATAGTATAAAAATGTCATCTTTAAGTACATATTTAAGAGCCTTTTGTGTATTCGTAATCACGTTTAGGGATCAATATCATTTGGGTAAGTTTTGGTATTGTATGAATTGGTGGATGTCAGCATACCAAGGGTCTTTGTGTAAGTTTGTGTGCATCACTCGGATAGTCATCTTGGGTGCTTGGAGGAGGTGAAGCAACTAGATGTTGGAGAAATTGTATAAGGGAATTCTCATGGGAATCATAATGTGACTGAAACTGAGTGATTTATGTGTCCAAAGAGTCATCCAAGGAATTATTTTTATAGGGGATAGATTCAATGGTAAATAAGGTGAATTGTGGCATTAATTCTTGGAATAAGTCATAAGAGGTTTTCAGGTTTTCACTGTGACATTGGTATTCACCATTAACACATCGACACACAAACTAAGAATCCACCATGACATGAAGATAAGTGACACCCTCAGCTAAGACAACTTGTATACCTAGGATAAGGGCCTCATATTCCTCCATGTTGTTAGTGATCTCAAATTCGAGTCGATAGGAAAGCAGGAAAGCCTAGCCAGAGGGATTAATGAGATCACAACCTGCCCTAACTCCTTGGAGGAATTTTTCCCCATTAAAGTACAGTTTCCATGTATCCTCATGGATATATATGGTGAACTCCTCAATGATTGTGGGAATTGGCTCAATTTTTTAGTGAAGGAAGCACTTCAATACTCGTGGTCAAAGGATTGTGCCTCAATGTCAGATGAAAAGCTATACTAATAATTTTTTTATGGATATAGCATTTTCTATTCCCTCAATGAGGACGATATCCTCATCAAGTAATGCATCATGAATGGGATGAGATACAGAGATGGAAAACAACAAATTGGTATGATGTGACTTATCCTTTCACGTCCCTCCACGTGATGATACAAAGGTCAAATTCCATAAGGAGGGTCATCTAATTCCCAATGTGATAGGTGGGAAGGAAGGCATGCGAGAAGAAGTGGCACAAATGGTTTGTTTGGATGATGATGTAGGTAATTTGATATAGCATATAGTGTCACAATTTCATAGTGGCATAATATATGGCTAGACAAGCCATTTCAATGGAGGTGTATGGTGTATGGTCATATTATTCTAGTAAGGATTGAATAATATATTAGATGACATGTTACTTTCCTTTTTCATCTTCATGTGCTAACATTACCCCAATAAACACTGGAGTGGAGGAGGTCTATAACATCAGAGGTTGATCTGGTGAAGGGAGGTTTTAATGTTGGAAATGAGGATAAGGAGTGTTTCATATTGTTCAAATTCTTGTTAACAATATTTTGTGCATTCAAACTTGTTTGATTTTTTAAGTATGTTATTTATGGCATGAGTACGATAGGTAAATTCAGGGACAAATAGCCAAATTGCCCCAAGTTTATCAATAAAAGTACGTATGTTTGCTATGGAGGTCGACCATGGCATGTCAAGGGTGGCCTTGATATTTTTTAGGTTAACATCAATAGAAGAGTTAGATATTATAAACCCTAGGATATTTCCTCTTGTCACCCCAAATATGCACTTTCTAGGATTAAGGTGAACCTCATATTTACGTAGGAATCCTAAAGGTAATGTCTAATTCATAATCGTGATCATCAGTGCATCGGAATTTGATGAGTAGATTATCAAAAAATACTTCGACGACCTTGTATATGAGATCATGAAATATGTGTATCATGGCACGTTGATTTTTTGTGCCAAACATTTTTAAGTCCAAAGGGAATATTTATGTAATAATAAGTACCCCATTCCATGGTGAAAGTAGTTTTGGGCCAATCCTTGAGGGAAATCTAGATTTGATTATATCCAAAGAACCCATCCATAAGACATAACATCTCATACCCTATCATGGTGTCGATGACTGCATTGATGGAGGGTAGGGGAAAGTTATCTTTAGGAAAAACAAGGTTGAGATTTATAAATTCGATGCAGATATGGATAGCTAAGGTAACATTCTTTCAAACAAGGACAATATTAGACACCCCATTAGGATAGTCTACCATACGAATGAATTTGGCATCTAAGAGTTTTATGATTTATTTATGACATAGGTCATTGATTTTTTGAGGGAACTTTGTTATTTTTTTGCTGAATAGGTACAATGTTTGTGTTGGTGCTCAAATTAGTCTCGCCCCGTTTGTCATTGAAATTCCTCAATTTACGGCCTCTGTCATGTTTTCTGTCTCCCTGTATTGGTGCTTGAAGACTCTTTCCTCCATTTGGGTTGTCATGATCAGTCTCTTCCTTGGTCGAGGATCAATTTAAAGGTCCAAAATTACTTTTTTGTTTCTCTGTCCATCTGAAGGAGTCTGTAAATTGGGTGTAAAACTTGAGTTGTTCCTCTCTTTCCGTTCCTCACAATCACGTATTGTTGTCCCTGTCGTTTTTGTCCCAAATACCTGAGGAACAAGATTGGATGTAGCTCGGAGGATCATGTTTAAAACTTATAACATCTCCAAATTCTCTGTCCTTGAAGAAAAATTCATCTCTAGGCTCAAATGATGGTTTTCCTGCATTTTTACGGTTTGACGGGTGAGTTTTCCCTAACTTTTCATGTAACTTCCTAAAGGGCCTGGGACACATGGAGGGATCACACATGTTTAGGGATTGGCCTCTGAGTTTTATTTTAAAGAAGCACCAGGAGGACACTTGGAGGCTTCCGCTCACTCTACCTTTTGCTTGGACTTTTCAACGGCTGAAAGAGATTGTCTCGGACCTTAGACACATAACACCTTCCGCTGAACCTTAAAATTTTTGACAGACTCTGCCAGACATAGACACATGTTGAGCCCGTAATTTTTTGGGGTCTATATTTTTCGGGGCCATCTCAAAATGCACCATTGAGACACGTAGCAGACGGGGAAATGGAGAAACGAAGCTTCGAGGTTATTTAAGGTTTTTTTCCTTTTGTAAAAAGGGATAAAATTGTAAGCTGAAGTGTGGCCCTGACAGGAAATTAGTGTCAACATTGAATAGTCAAAAATGGAGGTGCGGTGAAAATGTGGAACTTTTTCCTTTTTGGAAAATAAGTATAAAATGAAAAAATGAAGCGCAGGTCCGCTGGGACCCACATCAGAAGCTAAAGGCAGAAGGGTGGAGCTTTTGGGAAAATTTGGAAAATTTTCCTTTTTCCAAAAACGAGGTAAAATATAAAAATTGAGTCACGGTTCCTTTGGTACCCACATTGGGACACGTGTCAAGCCCATTTTCTGAGGGCGGAGGGGCAGAGAAAAATGTAAAAATTTTACTTTTTTCAAAAAGTTATAGAATGTCAAAACGTGCTCCTAGGCCCATTTCCAATCACATTTTGCCATGTGAAGGGCTCAGATAAAACGTTAAAATGCAAGATCAATGGTAGCTATGCATTTCATTTGATTTTACCGCCATTGAAGCTCCGGGATGTTTGGAGATGCATTTTTTGCATCATTTTTCATCAATTTTTTGGCAAATTTGTGTCATTTTGGTTTGCAAAGTTCAATTGAATCAATTTGGGAGCTTAATTTGTAAATCTGAGGTACTTTTGAAACGGATTTTTTCCCAGGCTCGTGCAAAAATGCAAAATGCTAGATCCAGAAGTTACAGAGTAAAAATTCAGAGGGAAAAGGATGGAATGATGAGGTTGCATGGCAAAAGGTGAAAAAGGTGTTGCCTCGAGAATGAAAAAGATTACCTATCAGATCCAGCTATGCAGAGCCTCCTGAAAATGATTAAAAGGGGAATTTCTCACATGATAGAATCAAAATGATTAAAAGGAGTTTCAAAATGATTGTGGCATGGCATCCTAGTCATTAGTCGAGGGTCTGAGAAACATGATCAATTCATGATTTGTCCACTTGGCAGATGCGGGTGCGAATTTGTTAAACGTCACTTTATGTAACAAATTAGTAACAAGCAAAGGTCCCTCAAATATTCTTCTTTTTAGGGAAAAAATTTGGGGTGGATGAAATGTATAAATGCAATGAGAATACTCTTACAAATGGTCAGAGTTTGAATTCTTGAGAAGAAATTTGAGAAAGTCATCTTCCCGAGAGACCAAAGCCAAGATTACCTGTTATTTTATTTTGTGTTATATTTTCTGTCGTGTCAAGTTGGTTGCATATGTATAGCCATTGAAAAGCACTGAGATTACTCTGGAAGCTTTTGTTGGACCCCTGGAATATTGGCCAAGTATGAAGGCACGTAAGCGCGCAAGGTCCCAGTTATGGAATGGCACGCAAGGCAAAAGTGTGCAAGAGAAGGGTATATGGAAGCATGTAGCACACCATGATGCGCAAAAGGATCAGGACTTAGTCATTTTGGACATCCGGGGGATAGAACATGTGAAAAGCATGGCTCGGTTGCACGTGGATAAGATGACAGTCGAGCGACAGGTTGGCCCAAGAAGGAGCATGTTTGTTATGAGAATCTTCTAGAAGAACATCATGGAATAAAGTGGAGAGCTTAGGGCCTAGAGAAGCATGCTCACATGGAGGACCACATTCAGACACTTAGCACCGGATTCTGAGGGTGTTTGGAGGACGGGTTGGCAGTCCAAGAAAGCTATAAATACAATTTCCTACAAAGACAGAAACATAGATATGCATATACATAGAGAGATATATATATGGAGATATACATACAAGTATCCAAATAGACACCTAGGGAGTGAGTAGAGCTTTGCAGAAATTTTGTGAGGACTTTGTTGGTGAATAGTTGTATTCGAGAGAGAATGCACTAGGCCTAGGGGTTGTAAATTTTCTTTTGGGTAGCTTAGCTACATTAAGTCCAGTGCAATGCATGACTACAGTCTGCTTCTCTGCGACCCTCTGTAATGGTTTCAGGGATGAAGTAAGGTTACCTGTCATAATATATACATGAATATTAATGATTTTGATGCATGTTTCTCTCTCTATGAGTTTTCTTTCCTTTCATGCTAAGTATGAATGCTTGTATGTTTCTTTCTGTCACAATACATGTTATGGATTTTGTTAAACACTTAGTCTGAAGTGACTGCAAGGATCTAGAGTCCATTCTAAGCCCTATGGTTCTTGTATGTCTTAAAATTCCATTCTGAAATCTCTTACACTAATCATAGATGATGTTTCCCACTAAACTCACATAAAAGAGAGAATCAGTACCCGCGCGTGCCTCGAGTGAGCACTCAGTTTTCACTGGGTGATAGCCTGGTGTGCATGGGGTTCCTTTCTTTTATGATAGGAGTAAAAATGACTAAATCTTGGTTCCGTTGCTGGGACCTCTTTTTGAAGTTGTAGTGGGATTTAGCATACATCATGTCTGTGTAATGATTAATGACAGAGCGGTTAACGTCAAAAAATGTTGAATCATGGTTCAAGAGTATGGAGGATGAATTTTCTCAGAGATTCAACACTGGACCTGATTTTAATACACGTAGATGGGTACAAGAGAATCTCTACCACAATCCGTATGAAACTTTTTTTGTTGTTTCCCTATGGAACTGTATGAATGGGCTCTCATCCTACGCATCTAGATCAAGTTGGCATTGTAGATCGCATATGTGGACCCAAGAAGAGTACCAAAAGCTACAGGATGCAGATCTGATGTGGACCCATGCTGTGGATCATTGGTGGAAAGGAGTATTGGCTAGCTACAGTCTAGAGTACACTATTTCCACATATTCTTGTCTGGAGGTTGCTAAGTTTGAGTTTCTGATGGAGCCCAGAGGATTATTTTTACATTTTTTCCCTCTAGCTTTGAAGATCTTGATGAATACCATGAGTTTAGAGGCTTTCCCAATGGCCGAATAAACCACTCTGAGTGTTAGTCGAGGAAGCTAGGGTGGAGGAAGATGGCAGATGTTGCGGCAGAGAAAGAAAGTGAGGAGAGATGACTCAAGTACAGTGAAGTGCAGGAAAGGGAGATTGCTAGATGATGCGAGGTTACAGGTGTGATGGATGTATGGTGGTAGATGGTTGCAGGATGGATTTGAGGTTCGCGTTGAGGACGTGGAGCCTGAGCAGTCTGTGCAAACCCATCTTGGCAAGTGGCGTGAGAGAAACCTCTTCAGCTTCTGATGAGATTTCATCGCACAAAGAAAGAAGAACCATTGGCATGCATCTGAGCCCACCTAGTGACCAGACCCTAGCACTTGGTTTTTCTAGATTAGGGGGATAATACTACTAATCTAGTTGATTACATTGGAGTTGATTGTTATACGCCTAGGAGGTATAATTTCTCATTTGGTACTTCTATGGCTACAAACACCAGCCCGAGTGTTAGGACTTTTCGGGCAAGGTATAGGCACACAAGCGTTTGGTCTCACATTTGGAAGTGGCATGGGGTATACTATTAGCAGTGGGGCATTATCACAGACTGTAGGTGCTCAGCTCAGTGGAACTATGGGAACCCTTAGCACGACCACTTCAGGACCTAGTGGGCCTGGTGGATCTGGTGGTTCAGGAGTAGGAGCTGGTGGGTCTATTGGATATGGTGGTTTAGGGACCTGGTGGATCTACGTGGTTTAGGACCTGGTGGACATGGTGGATCTGATGGAGGAGGATTTGGACCCCAACCACCCCCACAAGTTTTCTTTAAAATTCCCTACATTTTCCTAATTATATAGGTATTGAGGATGTTGCGGGAACATGTTCACAAGTGTGAACTGTTATGGCACACGAAGGGTGTCACAACCCCAGATCAGAAGGTTAGTCAGTTTACAACCACGTTGCAAGGGCGCATGCATAGCTGGTATAGGAAGTATGACCCCTCAGCAAGGAATGGTAGAGAGTGTGTGGGAGTATGATGCACGCTGTAAAACTCTCTTGTCTAAATTATCGTATGATATTCACCCTTCACAGCATGTGCAATGGTTTGTTGGAGGGTTGATCACCCCTTTTAGAAGGGCCTTGTCTCATAAAACTTTTACAGACTCACACGAGGCATTGGAGGCTGTCCTACGCGCCAAGGTTGTTGGTAGTGTTGATACTAGCGTTAGCTCATTCTTAGAGGCCCAGATTGCTACTATGGCTAAGAAGTTGGAAAATTTATCTGTGAACTCAGCCCATGAGACTCACAGTGGTTTGTGGTGCACAGATTGTAAGATAGAGGGGCACATTAAGGATAATTTCCCCTGGAGGATAGTACGCATTGTGGTGGTAGACTGTGAGATTTTTCATGGGGACCAAGATGTAAGTAGATGTCCCTTGTTGTTGTGTGCAATCACGAAGAATGTATCTTGTTATTACAATATTTGCACTTCTACAACCCATGATACTAAGGACTATAGGATCATTGATCAAATACATGAGGCCATCAATCATGGGGTGTGCCAAACCAGTGTTACAAGTAGTTCCAAGGGAAATGATCACCATTATGAGTGCGCAGATGGAGGCGCGCATGGAAGAGGTTTTGAGGAGGATTTTGTGGTCATGGTAACCACAGAGGAGGAAGGATTAAGTTCTTGTGTGAAACCTATTTCAACTGTGGATCTACAGAGCATTATAAACATGAATTCCCAGACCTATTACAGTGCTCGTGGTGTGGAAATAAGCATAAGTATGAGGAGTTCCCAGAATTGTTTGAGCATATGAATCAGTAGCACCGAAAGGACAAGGGCACTACAATGGTCACTATCAATAAGGTAGACATACAGTGGATTCCTCGGGTTACACGGTATGCAGGTATGGAACTTGTCTTAGTAACAACAAGGACAGAAGCCATGCGCACAAGAGAGGTACCAAGACAGAAGAACCTAGTTTCAAGGGAGGAGGTCATTCATGGAAAGTATCCAGACCCCACACATCAAAAAGAGATATATCAGGACACCATGGATGTTATTCAAATATTACAAGGGGAGATCTAGTGTCTAAAGGAGAAATCCAGGAAGGAGGAACAAGGAAGGAGGATCAAGGCGCAAAAGGATGACCTAGATGAGGTCAATGAGGTGTGTAAAATGCTAAGGCATGAGAATATCATTCCCTTGATATGATCATGGTTGAGAGATAAGGTACCATGCACCAGAGGAGAGTGCTAGAGACAGGTATTACGCGTGAACCTTCCCCCTCACAGCCTCGACTATGACAAGGAGATTACATTGAATGCAGTTGTAGATGGATGGGTCCTCAGCAATATCCTCATTGACACATGCGCATAGGTTAACATTATAACTTTGGATGCATGGCATCAGATGGGAAGACCCACATTATAGCCATCTTTAAATGTGTTGTATATGGAAAACAAGACTAAGGCAATGCCCATCGGTGTCATAAAGGATGCAACTATTACTATCCAGGGAGCCAAGTTTACTGGGGACTTTGAAGTCTTGGCACTCACCGAGGTAGACAATTTCCTAGCACTACTTAGGCGCCCCTTGGTGTTACAAGAACAATGCAGACCTTTGGTTCAACAAAGGGTACATCAGCTTCAAGAACAAGGAGGAATGGGTCATTATACCCCTGCGCTGATGGGAAGTTGGCACCCTATATTGAACCATTGGAGGAAGAAGTTATGGACAGGATATATGTGCGCTCAATCAAAGACCCTGAGATGATACACCTTACTAACGAGGTTATCCAGTTTTAAGATGCTCAGTCAGTGAGTGATACCACCAATCTGGCATGTGAAAATTGGGTGCATGGGACTTATGAATCAATGGGATGGCAGTTGAGATGGTTCGGTGACCAAGGTAAAAAAAGCACACATAGTTAGGTGCCTTGGGAGGGAAAAGAGCTTGCCCAAGTATTCAGCAGGTGCCTTCCCTGAGATCTTTCTGCAGGAGGTGGAAGCTCAGTGGAAGGATGAGAAGGAACGGAGGGGGATGTTAATTTATGTCCTTGCTCATCATAGCAGCTTGGTGGTGGGCTACACATCAAGATAGCCTTTTATAGTGGCGCATGAGGTAAGAATGGCTCTCTCTGTCATGATTTTCTAGGTGCAATGTACCCACCCATCATCAAGGAGTACCATGGGAAGGAGCCCACCTCTTTCCATATCCAAGAGTGTGAATAGTTCTGGAGAGAAGGCGCAGAAGCTTTTCCACCATCCCTCTAGGTGCACAAGTTATATTCTACACTACAGGGTTACACACGTGTATGGTATATTCATTCAACAGACCACGCCGCCAAACAAGGAATTGACAAGAGCTCACGGTTGACCTTATTCAAACCTTTGAGTATCAAAGTAACCAAACCATTGGTTGATAAGGCCTTATAAGGTATCAAGCACCTTACCATGGGGGATAGTTCCAGGATGGAAGATAGCTTGTTGGAATTACTAGGTGAACCAAGATTGGGGGCACAGTTTGAAGAAGAAGTAGAGGAAACATAAGAGTTACAGATTGAGCACGCGCGTGTTTAGAAAAAGAACAAGGAAAGTTGGTATATGTGATTGATGGAGAGGAATTGGAAAGATTAGATGTTGGCCATTCTATAAGGACACACGAGGTAGTAGATAGTGCAGATACTCGCGTGCATGCCTACCATGAGCCCTTAAAGATGAAGAAGGTTAACATCGGTTTAGAAGAAGAACCTAAGGAAGCTATTATTAGAGATTACTGGTTAGATAAGGAAGTATCTAAGATCATTGATCTGCTACATGAATTTGAGGATTTATTCCAACACTAGGTACCCACGAGCTCAAAGGCGTTCACCATTCCTTGGGGGAGATGAAGATAAAATTGAAGGACGGTGTACACCCTAATTAGGAAAAGTCCTTTACCGGATGAATCCCAATTTACGCATGAAGGTTAAGCAGGAGATAGAAAAAATGATAGCCTTTGGGATCATTGAGATAGTGGAAGAATCGGAGTGGATAAGTCTGATGGTAATCAGCATCAAGAAGGATGGGAAAATTAGGATCTATGTGGATTATAGGGAATTAAACGCAGTTTGTGTCATTGATGCCTTTCCGACCCCATTCACTGAAGAAATTTTTGAAGGAGTCATTAGACGCAAAGTCTATTCCTTTACGGATGGATTTTTAGGGTACCACCAAGTCCGAGATTGCAAAGGAGGACCAAGAGAAGACAACCTTTTCCACCAAGTGGGGAAGTTTTACATATACAGTCATGCCCTTTGGGTTGAAGAATGTGCCTACTATCTTTTTGCAGGCATAGTGGTGCAAGCATTCCAGGACTTCATCCATAAGTTTCTTCAGATTCTATTTAGATGATTGGACAGTATATGGTCTGGTTAAAAGACCATTGTGACAATTTAAGGTTAATGTTTGAGAGGTGTAGGCAGATAAGGATATCTCTCAACATTAAGAAATGTGTGTTTACTACACCCTTTGGGAATTTATTGGGGCATATCATATGTAAGGAGGGCTTGTTGGTAGATCCCGCTAAATTTTTAGTTATTGTGGGGTTAAGGGAGCCTACTAGCCAGAGCGCAGTGCACCGATTCCTTGGGGCATACGGGATATTATAAGAAATTTATCAAGGGATATGACAAGATTGTCACGCCTTTAGAGGAGCTGCTTAGACATAAACGTTACCTTCCATTGGGGAGAGGCGCAGCAAAGGGCAGTTTGATACATTAAAAGATAGGCTTGTCACCGCACCTATATTATGTTTTCCCTCTTTGTGACAAGCCCTTTCATGTCTATGTAGATGCCTTAGGGACCATCATTGAAGCAATGCTTGCACAACTAGGTGAAGGTATTGTTGATCATCCTCTATGTTTTTTACGCAAGAAGCTGACACCAGCAGAGTAGAATTATACCACAACTGAGCGCGAGGCATTGTCAATGATCTACATGCATTTCAAGTTTAGACAGTATCTGCTAGCAACACCCTTTGTGTTTTACACCAACCACATGGCATTAAAATATTTGGTGAACAATCTCATCCTACAAGGGCATATATGTCGGTGGGTTTTGTTGTTTCAAGAATTTGAATTCACCATTGTAGAAAAGCCTGGAAAAACTCAATTGTGGGTCTGAACATCTTTCAAGAATTGATTCAGGGGGGAGGACGTGCAAAGTATTGAGGAAACAATGCCAAATGCGCAACTATTTAGGTTACAGCGCATGCGCCCTTAGACTTGGAAGAGATTGCAGTATTTTTAAAGGAAGGTGTGGCGCCAGAAGGAATGAAGACTTTAGAGAAAAAGAATTTGGCCATATGCATCGACGCACCCTACACTGTTAATCAGTGGAGACTTATACAAGTTTGGACATGATGAAGTTTTGCACAAGTGTGTATTAGAGCATGAGCACCTGGCCATTATGGATGAAGCAAATATGGAGGAAGTGTGGGTGGGAATTATGCAGGTGATGCCACCGGCGCATAAGATATTAATGGCAAGTTTGTGGTGGGAAACCTTATACAAGGATTGTAGAGACTATTGTAAAGCATGTGACCATTGTTAGTGCCTTGGCAAACTAGGAAGGAGAGATGAAATGCCTTTGCGCCCTATGCCTAGTGCATGGAGCCTTTTGAAAAATGGGCAATAGACTTTGTAGGGACCTATTGCACCAACGGTGCATAGGACTAGGTCACATTATGTCATTACTTACATGGATTACCTAACAAGGTGGGTAGAGGTAGCTTTAACTAAAGATTTCACAGTAGCAACAGTGGCAAGGTTCTTATGGGAGAACATTATCACAAGGTATGGACACCCATTGAGTTTGGCCAGTTGATAGGGGTACCACATTTCTTGAATTAGACCCTGAGGATCCTATTATCAGAGTTCATGGTAGCTCATCACAAGACTACACCCTATCACCCACAAGCATATGGAATTGTGGAAGCATTCAACAAAATACTGAGTCATACTCTGACCAAAATTTGTGATGTCATAGAACAAGATTGGGATGACAAAGTATCAGCAGTATTGTGGACTTACAAGACAACGTATAAAAGGTTGAACAAATCCACACCTTTTCAATTGGTGTTTGGCACAGAAGTTGTCTTTCCAGTTGAATTTATGTTACCTTCTCTGTGAATAGCATGCACAGGAGGGTTAGCCAATGAACGAAGTGCTGGAAGAAAGGATTGATGAGTTAATGAAACTAGATGAGAGACGAATCACTCACCAGGTGGAGCCAAACTAACGAGAAAAAGAAAAGTAGAAGGCTTGGCATGATCACCACATTAGAAACAAGAAGTTTGAGGTTGGGCAGATGGTGTTACTATATGATTCTAAGTTTCTGCACCATCCTAGGAAGTTGAAAGTCCATTGGTTGGGTCCTTACACAATCTCTACATCCTTGATTCAGGCGCGTGTCAGTTACAAGCACTGGATGGGACGAAGTTTCCTAGACACTTCAATGGGAGTAGGCTGAAGCCCTACTATAAATAAGTCTTCTTGGTGTTTGTAAATAAGGCATTTTTTCCAGTTAGTTTAGAATTTTCCTTTATGCATTTCTCTTTCTTGTGTTTCCCTTTCGCGTTGTTGTTTTGTTTTGCACCTTGGGCACTGGTAACCTTATTACTGTTTTGGAGAATTTGTGAGTGCGCAGAGGACCATGCATCATTTTAAGTGTGGGGTGGAAAAATGTGAAGGAGCACATGATTAGAGTGCCAAGAAAGTTGTGTTGAAAATGGCCCATGTTGAATGGCTCGGTTGAAAGAGGTAGTATGAGGAGAAAAGATGGAAGAAGAATGGTTGGTGCCAAGATAAAGCTACTTGTAGATCCCACGTACTAAGGAGGAGAATGTGCACATTTAAGCAACATGAGGTAGGCGAGAGTAAGAATCATGATAGAAGAAGTGCCTTCGATGCGGGTTATGCGCGCGTAAGAGTCTCCTGTCATGTTGGATTGGTTGCGTGCCAGAAGGTTGGAGGAGTTTTCATGCAGGTCGGGCATGTAAGTGAAAGTGCTGAAGATGGGTTTTGTTTGAAAAATCCACATTAAATGAAAAAATTATGGTGGTAGGTGAAGTAGCATTTAATGTTCAAAAAGAGAAAAACTATAAGTAAAGGGTTGAGGCACTCTCATTTTCACTTTGCGAAATAGAGAAAGGAGTGAGTTTTATAAACTAGGGTTTCCTAGATTTGATCTATGCGAAGAAAGATCTATGAGATTGAAGCATGAGCAGCCAGTTTGAGTTTACAAACCAGAAGGAAGGAGTTACACGGGTGTGAAAAGAGTTGTGAGGAGGCGTTGTCTCATGGAAATTTGATCCTAGTTAGGGTTCGACAAAATTGGGCATGGGTTCTCCGAGATTTATATCACGGATTTGAGATCGGATGTTGGAAGAAGTGGGACAGAGTAATAAGGAGGGAGTGGAGTGATAAGAAGACCTCAAAAATGGCACCCAAGAAAGGAAAGAGCAAGGGTAAGGGCAAATAGCCAAGAACCCATTGTAAACACAAATGAAGAATGGTATGCGGAGATGCAATACCCAGATGGAGTGATGATGGGTAAGGAGTGGGAATCCCACCTAAGAAATGTGCATGTAAGTGATTATAACCATCCAAACAAACACGATAGAGAAGGATATGGCACTATAATTAGTGTACCCCACAAGTAAACGAACACCAGAGGGCTTGCCAATCTACGATGATGATGTTAAGGTCAAAATGGAGAAGGCAAGGTTGTTGCAACTCTATGAGTTACCCTACTTTGGAAAACCAGGGCGTATCAATGGTTAATGTCGTGGGTACATGAAGATTACTTCCACTTTGTAAGGCACAAGATGCGCATCACTCCCCAGCTTATCTCTCAGTTCACAGGCCTTATATGTGAAGGAAACAGCTTGGAGGATGACCTGAGCGACAAGGAAGCAATTCAGGAGATCATAAATAAATATGCCTGCAAGAAGGGGTCAAGATACTATGACATTTCATGGACATCAAGGACCCCGTGATGAAAATGGATGTGCATCTGGTAACAAAGCTCAATGGCCAAGAGAGATGGACCTAGGTCAATAAGCCTTGGTTACATGTTTGCAGAAAAATTGTAGAAGGCACTATATACAACTTGTCTACTTACATTGCGGAGGAGATTGTTAGTTGCACGAAGGAGGGGGACAAAATCCTCTTCGGCAACGTCCTCCTAACCATTTTATTTTCAGAAATTGGAGTGACTGACACACCAGACAAGTTTGTTATGGGAGTACTCCGCCGAGGATCCTTCGCACGCGAAGAGATTTGAGAAGTATGCCTGTGACACAATGATGGCACCCCACAAGGCGCGACTAGAGAAATGGTATACGCACCTGAGGAACACGTTTGGGGAAGAATGGAGAATCCCTGAACAACTCCCAACAGCCACTGAAGGGGAATCTAAATTCACTATTTATCAACATTTCTACCTGGGCAGGTTCAGGCTGATAGATGATTCATGGAGCCCTTGGTGTAAACTTCCTTTCACGTTCACTACTCAATACTTCCAAGTGGGAGTAAACAAATTTAAGGAATCAAAGAAGTTGAAGCTAGAACTAGGTAGTCTGGACCAGGAGCATAGAGAGATGTGGAAAATGATTTAAACTACCTCGGTGGCAAGAGCGCGTACGTAGAAAGGTATGTGTACCGCACGAGGTCCAGATGACAAGGCTGATAACACTACCCATTGCTAGGAGGATCCGTGGCACGCGTATACCTCCATATAGCCAAAGTTTGAAAAGGGTGCATACCTGGAGAACGAGGTATCCATACCTAAGGATCCCATGGAGAGGAAGAATCCCATGCCCAAGAAGAGGGGAAGAGAAGATGAAGCACCAAGTGTGTAAACTACTCAGACAGTGAGCATGGCAACAAAAAGCACCAAGCCAAGCACTTACATGCAGAGGAAAAAGTCCCCGGTGAAGGAGAAGACACCAAGAAAGTAGAGGCACCTAGGCAACCACTCACCAAGGAAGAGTCACCTGAGGAAGAAGAAGAGGACGAATCCCCCGTCAAGGAGACACCTCTCAGGAAAAAGTAGAGGGTGGAAGAGGAAGCTGACTCGGAGGAGACCGATAGCTTGGAGAAGTACATGGGTAAAAAAGAAGGTGAGAGTTAAGAAGATGATAGCAAGGAAGAAGAGCCTAAGAAGGACCATAAGCCACATGTGTTCAGTGTGTATGACTCGGGAGAAGAGAGCAGGGAAGAGAAGAAGGATTTCATATTCACGTGGTGCAAGGGCACACAGGATAGAGGAAGGCACTAGAGACATGAAAAGGAATGAGGAGGTTGGCGGGGGAAAATAGGGGGCTAGAAGATTCACAAAGGAGCAGATCACTGAGGTGGCAGAGAGAGAAGAAAAGAGAATGCTCGAAGCCTTAGTAGACCAAAAGTTGGAGTCGCAGCACTGACATAGTACTAGAGGAAGGAAAGGAAAACACTGATAAGGAGCATGGCAGCATGGGAGGAGGTCCCACTCTAATAGTGAATTTTCCTAAAGGCACGCGCTTAGGTAGGAGAGCCCTCGATATAGAACAAAGACAAGTAATGGGATACATTAACAACTCGAGGAAGGTACTACGCACATAGTTCCAAAGCACAGTACCCACAGAAAGGATTTTAGCCATGGGGTCATTTGAGAAGGAGGGCGCATACCCCAGAATGAAGAAGATGCTCTCTTGGGTGTTTGAGTCCCACATTGATGAGCCAAACTTTGAAGTCTGCCAAGGAGTGATCATCATAGTACCAGAGTCTAAGGGAGCCAATCCCTTGGTGAATGCCTAGGAACTCTCAGATGAGCAAGTTTGTAACACACTCAACAAGGTCACGGTTGAGACAGAGGCTAGGCTCTTCGCACACAATGACAGAATAAGAGTACTGGAGGAGAAACTAGGGAAGAAAGAGGAGGATCTGATGGAGAAGACCACAGAGTTTAAAGCAGAAAGAGTTGATCAACGCACAGCTAAGGTGTAAGTTAAAGGAAGAGAAGACAAAGGTGCAGGAAGTGTACAAGAAGATGGAATCTATCAAGGGCTCCATCCTTTTAAAGCACCCAGACTTAGCGCCACCCACACAGAAGTACTCATCCCTTTTGGAATGTATAGAAGGTCTAACACACATCCTCACTATGTAGAGACAACCTTTGGCCTTAGAGTCTGCAGAAGAAGTGGTCAGCGTGCTTAAAGGAGGAGGATAGGTTGAAGGTGGTAGCACTCATTACGGAGTACAGCCAGGTGCTCGCAAAAGTTAAAGTCACTACCCAATATTCTGAGGCTGCATATGATACCTGCGTAGACAAGGATAAGGTAGCAAGCTATTTGGTTTCCACACTTGAAGCAGAGCTAAAGGAATTCTAAGAGAAGAATAAAGGAAACATGGCAGAGAGGGACAAGGTTCTTGCCAAAGTGGAAAGAAAATCTGAGGCGATTGAAGCTTTAAGGAGCTCAATCAAGGCCCAGCTGAAAATAACTATATCCTCATATTACCAGGAGGATGGACATGCTTGAAGACCTGGGCAAGAAGATGGAGAAGATTGTGGACACTTTTGGGCACCCAGGGAATTGGCCTGATTTTTGACGAGGTGAGCATCCTGGTCGGTGACCTCTGTCAAAAGGCACAGAGTGAGGTTGACATTTGGAACAAGATGGAGGTAGACTTATGGAGGGATTTTCTCCATCGTGCGTGAATTGATTCCCCCCCATTCTTCATTCTTCCCCTATTCTTTCATTCCTTTATTCTTTTACAAAATGTAAGAATACACCTTGGTTCTTTAAGGAAGCCTACATTCTTGCCTAAGTAGATTCATTCCACGGACGGAGAACAAGGCGTAGTGTGGGGTGATGTTGGACCCCTGGAATATTAGCCAAGTATGAAGGCACGTAGGCATGCAAGGTCCCAGTTATAGAATGGCATGCAAGGAAAAAGCACGTAAGACAAGGGTATAAGGAAGCATGTAGCACACACGAAAGGATCAGGACTTAGTCATTTTGGACATCCAGGGTAGAACACGTGAAAAGCATGGCCCAGTTGCACGTGGATAAGATGCCATCCTAGCGACAAGTTGGCCCAGGATGAAGCATGCTTGCGATGGAATCTTCTAGAAGAACATCATGGAATAAAGTGGAGAGCTCAGGCTTAGAGAAGCATTCTTGCATGGAGGACCACGTTTCAGACACTTGGCATCAGATTTGAGGGCACTGGAGGATGGGTTGGCAGTCTAGGAAAGCTATAAATACAAGTGCCTATAAAGATAGAAACATAGATATACATATACATAGAGAGATATACATACAAGTATCTAGATAGACACCTGGGGAGTGAGCGGAGCTCTGCAAAAATGTTGTGAGGACTCTGTCGGTGAATAGTTGTATTCAGGAGAGAATGCACTAGGTCTAGGGGTTGTAAATTTTCTTTTGGGTAGCTTAGCTACATTAAGTCTAGTGCAATGCATGACTATGGTCTACTTCTCTGCGATCCTTTGTAATTGTTCCATGGATGTAGTAAGGTTACCTGTCATAATATATCGCATGAATATCAATGATTCTGATGCATGTTTCTCTCTTATGAGTTTTATTTCCTTTCATGCTAAGTATGAATGCTTGTATGTTTCTTTCTGTCACAATACGTGTTATGGATTCATGTTGAACGCTCGGTTTGAAGTGACTACAAGGATCTAGAGGCCGTTTTGAGCCCTATGGTTCTTGTATGTCTTAAACTTCCCTTCTGAAATCTCTTACACTAATCATAGATGATGTTTCCCACTAAACTCACAGAAAAGAGAGACTCGGTACTCGTAGGCGTGCCTCGGGTGAGCGCTCAGCTTTCGCTGGGTGATAGGTCTGGCATGCATGGGGTTCATTTATTCTTTGATAGGAGTAAAAATGACTACAGCTTTCCCCTACTGATGAATCTAAGCAATTTTGGAGTTAATTTGTGTCTAATCTCTAGTAATTTTGTGTCTGCTTTATTTTCAAAATGTTTGCAAATAGTTTCTTTCATTCCTATTGCAATCTTACACTGAAATTTTTGTGAAATCACACAAGATATCGTTCCCTATGACAATCTAATGGTATTTGCAATTTCATTTCAAGAAGATCCTTCATCTTGGATGAGATAAACAAATTTAAAATCAATTCACTGTCATTTGTTGATAAATATTGTCTGTAAGTCTTCGGGTGTACCTTAGGCGTGATTAATCAGAAACTTTAGTGTTTAATTGAGTCTTCCAATTCGAGCCTTCATGTTGGAGTCTCAAAGATTATTTGAAAAAGTGTTGATCTAGGCATCCATTGAAGCACACCTTCTGGTTGAAGGAACGTCTTGACTGTTTTGAAGCTTGTGTGTTGTGAAGTTATTCGTTATTATGAAGTCCCTCCAAAGATATGGTATAATCAAATTTATCCCTACTTCATCTCCCACCAAAATTGATTTTAAAAACCATTGACCCACCCTGAACTACCCTTGTTTTCCCTGTGTATCAACAAAGGAAAAAAATCTACTTATCAAAAATACAGTAGAACAATCAGGATTTCTTTATATGTCTTTAGTAACCTTTTCCTTGTATTGAAAATATCTCCATTTAATATGGAAGTGACAACTCATGAGATTCGGATTTGGTGTGTTGATCATATTTTCCCAAGGTATTCTCTATAAAATTTGTGCAAATAAGGATTTACCAACATTATTCAATAACAGAGGTTACAAAATAGGTTCCATCTTACCTTGGTTGAAAGGCACAACCTAAAATAGTTAGGATAAGATCACATGTGCTTTTAAGGTGCTACCCACTTCTTCAAATCCTGAGTGCTAAAAATTTAGATAGATTTATTCCCTGGCTACAAAATGACATACATAATCATCTATCTACCTCTGAGTGTATTTTCAAATCCATGATGTTGTTTGGCCTTTGAAGGAGACTAAATCTGGGTACCAACAGTTTGGATAAGTGATAATATTATGGGAGATAATTTAAGGATTGATGTCAGGCATATCATGCATATCCCCATGTAAATACCTTTTTATGCTTTCATAATATTTCTAATAGACACTCACATAAATGCAGGAAATAAATCACCAAGCATGACTACATGTGTGGTACCATCATCAAGTTGTACCACTTGTTATCTCATTTTAGTGATTCCAGCTAAAATTAAGATAATCGTAGAAATTTTTTGGGAAAATATCCTAAAATTCCCTTTTAAAGAGATTTTCAGGTTTTTGGGTTTCAACAACATGAAAACATGTTTTTTACATGCTATATGCAAATTTTTCCCGAAACCCGAAACCTGAAACTAGCCAGTACTTCGGGTTTTCGGAACTCATGAGCATCGGAACATGACTTGCAAAAAGCATGCTACATGTCGATAGACTTCTGAAACTGAAACCTGATATGTCTCTTTGTGTCAAGTTTTCAGAACCTTGGAACACCCAAACATCTCATGTTTCATGTCATCTATTTCCCGAAACCTGAAACCTGAATTGATAGCTAATCCTTTGTATCGGGTTTTCAGGCACTCCAAGCATGATGACATGGCATTAACTCTGAGTTGTCAGGTAGTTAGCACACATGTCATGTGAAGTGTAATAAATGTAGGGGTTTTTATAAATAGTTGGATTTACACGTCATTTTTATCTATTGTGCTTTTGGTTGTGTGGATTTTCTGGTACATGCTCTCTCAACCTTCGAACCCGATTTGATTTCATGATCGATTGCGTGATTCATTTTCGATTATTTTTCAAATTTTGTTGAAGGTATTTTCTCTACCCTCTACTTGTGAGGTTTGTTGAATATGTTTTTGTGATGTTATTTACATTTACGTCCTCCTTCCTTTCCTGCTTTTCTTCTAGGTTTAGGGGCTTTAGGTTTTCTTCTTCTTTTTGGGTTGTATTTCAATAAAAATTATTAATTAAGAGTTTCACCCTTAGGGTGTTTTCCTATTCTATACCTTGCAATGTACTTTTTTTGTGTTTTAAAGAAAAGGATAAGAATAAAAAGTCCTAACTATTGAAATGGTAGAAATATTGCATGTCTTGACATATCAAAAAGCCTGATCCCTTATTTTAAGTTTTGCAGGGTGTTTTACAATCTCCAATTTCTACAGTGTTTCAGGATTTTCTAAGTTCTAGACATCCAGCATCATCCAACATCTGATTTTTAGTGTTTCGGGTCTTGCAAGGTGCTCAACATCTTTCGATTCCCACAGTGTGTTGGATCTTGTACAGAGTGTTTAACACCTACTAAGTTCTGACACATTCTCTCCAGTGTGTCAAGTTTTGCGAAGTGTCTGAAAAGACCTAAGTTTCTGACACTCTCTCTCTAGTGTGTCATGTTTCATCAGGTACTTTACAAGTCCTAAAATCCGGATAGTGTGGTGGGTCTGTGGGGTTTCTCAACAAGCTTCCAAGTCTGATTTCTCATGTAGGAGTTGTCTAGGCATTCTTTCTTCAAGATTTCTTATGTTGGATCCTAGATCATCAAAAGACAAGTCAGACAGGCCAGGGAAGATGAAATACAAGTATCGGAAGATGGAATCCCCCTCCTATATAGATTACAATTATGACATCCAAGATACAGAAGCTTGGTAACATTGACATGGAAGATTTTTGGAACAGAACCAAGGATTCTTCTCAGAGTCCCTAGATGAAGTCAATAACCAACAGTGGCCTCCCTCTTGCAGTAGGATTCCCAATGTCTGACTCAATGCCCTGAGTTCATTTTAGCCTGTGCTTCCCATTATGACTCGGACTCTTGCTCAATGAAAAATCAAGTAGGAGAATTCATAATGAAGTTGGATGGGGGTTATTTTGATGACCTCTTAAGGTTACCCAACTTTCAGGAATATGTTAACGTAGATCTTAAGTCAGCACAGAAAATCCTGGGACAAAGATCAAGAAGACTGCATCAGGCATGTGAATACGAAAGTTCTTGATTAAGGCCAAGCCAGCCATCTCAAGGTTTCCCAAGTTTGTCCCCAGGAGTGATTTCATCCTTGAAATCAGCAACATCATCACCTTACTAAGTCGAGTATTTAGACTCCCCGAGTCAAGGGAGTTCCAAGGATGGATGTATCAATTCATGGTTATTATGAAGAAGAACGAACAAGGGATCGATTGGAGTAGTCTCATAAGTGATGAGATTGATTCCCATATTAAGACAGTCTTGACTATGGACAAATTCTATATGTCATGGTATGTCACCTATGCAGCAGTTGGCATGAGAAATTATCCAGGATTGGATGCAAAAGGAGATAGGGCTACAGAACACATATATTGGTACCTCCCGCAGCTAACAATGAAAGGTTTTGAAGATCAATTCAAAAGGGTGAATGATGCTTTCGTTTATGAAAATATTTGTAGGATGAACCCTGATCTAAGGAAAAAAAGAGTCTCTGATGAAGCATGGGCAAAGTATCAAAATGGGGTTGTATCTTCTTGCAGTTTAAGAAGTTCACATACCTTCAGGTGGTCATGTATCTAGGTGATCCTTTTAGATTACCCAGATTCCCAGGTGATAAGCTGATCCTAATGGAATTGGTAAGACAGTTGTTGGATTTCCACAAATTCCAACAAAGCAAACACACGGTTGTCATGTCCTTCCCCATTTCCATTAGAAGATGCATGTGCTCGACGGTGGTCAAAGCTAAGAATGTAGTGCATGAGCTTCAGGACAACTTGAAGAAGCACATGAAGCACAGAGATGGATTTGATTTCTGAGGATTCCTTAAGTCATACGGGACTTTATATCTACATGTTCCCAACATAGAAGATATTTGGGTTGATCTCCAGGATGGAGTTGACATCCGAAGAAAAGATAACAGCAGGTTGAAAATTGAAGAAATCTAGATGTTGGATTTATCTGACATCCCAAAAGGCACTAAAGACAATGAAAGTTTCCTTGATGCCTTGTATGATGGGTTAAATGAAGATCAATATGTATTCCCGGCCATTGATTGGTCCATTGCTAAGAAAGCTTCTATCACGGGAAGAGATACTCAAATTATTTCCTGTACTAAGGCGTGCCTCATTTCTTGGGGAATGAGTTATAAAGAAGGGAGTTTTGCAAAGCTAGACACTTTGGAAGAGGGACCCTCAAAAGGGAAAAAGTAAAAGGATAAGAACCCTTCCAAAAGGCTAATGAAGGTTAAGTTTGTAAGAAAGGGAGAAGATCAAGTAACTACACCAGTGGCCACTCTCCCACAAATAGTTGAGGTTCTTGATTCACCTCCACAACTAGAACAAGGGAATATTTCTTCAAGGGAAGAGATCATTCAACCTTCCATTCCTCCTTTGGTAGATTGTTCATTAGATGTAAGTCTCCCTCCCGCTTCTCAAGCTCTAATTCCAGAATCCTTGCCTCCTCCCATTCAATCATCCTTGCCTCAGGTTTCTTCACTAAGTTCCTCAGCCATGGCTAGTATCTTCTCTAGCCTCTCACCTCTTCCCACTAGACCCCAGTTAACCGTGGACATGCCTCCTCCTGCTACACCTTTATTCCCTGAATCCAATACCATGGGCGCTACACTTACGATGGTACACTCCACAAGATAATCCTCCCCACCTGAAGATGTGCCCATAACACCTCCAATGGAAGAAACTTCTTCTAATATGCCTCAATGGTTGGTAGATCAGACTATGAGGAAGAGGAAGGTAGTTGTTCCATTACCAACCTTTGATTTTAGTTCCCTTAAGGTCACTCCTACTAAGTCGGACAAGAAACCCAAAACAGTCTCAAGGATTTCAGTGGATGCCTTAGGGCATAAATTTGAAGAGATTTCTACTCCCACAGCTAATAAAACTAAGTATGACATAATGGTCACAGATTATCAAATCACGAGGGTGGACCTAGGGAAAGTAACAACAGAGGGAGCACAGCAGCACGCACAAGATGCCATGAATGTGTTCTGCCAGAAGCTGAGGGAAACTAAGGAAAACATATATGAGCTAAAAGAGAAATTACAACAACTAATAGAAGTGTTACTCAAGCTCTCGAAGCCTCCTGAGACAACACCATCATCCTCTAATCCTATCGGGTTCGATTTCTCATCAGTACCCATGATCGAGAAGATTAATGAAAAGGGGAGAATGGTCAATGAATGGACCCAAAGGCTGCTCCTGCAAGGAAAATAAGTCATCGAAGATACTATGGAATTCTAAAAATCCTTAGAGGATATAAAGAAAGATGGAGAGAAAATGGATGATGAGTTTTCAGCAGAAATCAAAAACCTAGAGTTGACTTTCGAAGCACTCCAAACGCTGAAATAGATTCCATCCCGCATCTTGGTCGAAGAGGGCATCATTCTGCATGGGGATAAACATTTTCAGCTAACTAAAGCCATCATATTTAGAATAAATATTCTCAATGAAGATTGCAGCAAATTGAGAGAATCAAGAGATCAATTGGTCAATGGCAAGAATGACTTAGAAGAAGAGCTAGTCAAAATCTATGCAAAAGTGTTGAGTGAAAGCTTGGGTATCGTGCTTGTTGATGATCTTTACAAATAGATCCAAGAATCAATTCAGCATGAACCAACTTACAGATTCGGCATGGAAATCATTGACAGGTTTGTAAAAATTGAACATTCTTTGGAGACCCTGAGGAAACTCAACAAGAGATTGAAAAAGCTTCCTGGAAATGCTAGTGATACTTAGGAAACATGTGAAGTTCTGAGTGATCATTCCACCACGCCTGATGAGAATGAGATGCAGGGTATAATCTGAAAATTCCAATAATTTTGGGACAAGTAAGATTTTTTGGAGGAAGATAAAGATGATGATACAGAATAAGCACAATGTGACATGTCATTTCAATCTTGAAATTGACATGTCTTTTTCATTTCTGTTTCATCACATAGGAAGTAAATTTTGACTTGGTCTCCTGCGTGAGAGTCCAGCAAAATAGGACTCTCTTTCAAAAGACTATTTTCTAGGATTTATCCTATTTTCTCTCAACTCCTTTTATTATAAATAAGGGATGCTTATGCATTCCAAAGGGTTGAGATTTTTGGAATATTGAGAACTTTTGTGAAGAAGAAAAACATTGTGTTTTCTTTTAATCATTCAAGGAATAGAAATCGATGCTATTTTTGCAAACTTTGTGTTGTGAGATTCGTCTCTCTTAAGATATTTTTCTTATGTGCAGGATCTTAAGCTATTCTTTGTTTAGAATTCTCAATCATTTTAATTTTTTCAAACATTACATTACATTTTTTATCTAGAACACGTATGATTATTTCATGATCTGTGTTTGCTTGAAAGAAAATATGTTCCCATCACTTCCTTTCCATTGTGTATTCCTTTCTGATCCATTCTATTTCAGAAAATAGCAACATCTTTACCTAGCATGGATATGGACTTTGGGATTCTATCCCAACCCCAATGGTTAGATTAATTTGAATACTGTACATAGTATTTTTGTTGTGTTTTAGATTAGTAATAAACAGGCAGCCTCACCTATCTTTGAGGAGGGATTTAATCCCATTACTGTGGTTATACCTCAAATTTTGGCGTGAAAAAATATCTAACCAACAACACTAATGGTTGATTTAACTAACATGGCATTTCCATCTTCATAATGATATGGGGCTTTAGGTAATTTATCTACTTCATCTTGGATAGGATCAATAGTAGTGACATATAGGATCATCGAAGCACATAGTATTCTTAGAGAAGTTTACCAAATTATGATGATGTCAGAGAATTTTATATTCTCGGGTATATAGGAGTTCTAGAATAGCCTTTTGTCAAGGGTAGGGAAAGGCCCATGATATTCTACATAAATTTTGAATCATGCATACTACTTACTATCTCTATGTTGGCAAGATATGGTCTATCATACATCTAATACCTTAACATCTAAGGTGACATCAATAGGTGCATGATAAACAACATTCATGCTAGGAGCACTGAGACCAGTGTTGACTGCAAAGGTTGGCTCAAAAGTTAGTGTGTTTGACATAGTTGTTGTGGGGGTATGACATGAAGCATAGTCAGAAATTTACTCGATGACCCAAGGAGTATTGAGAATTGGTGGATTAACAGGAGAAACATAGGGAATCATTTCTTCCTCATCCTCACTATCGCTATTATAATATATATGAGGTTTATAAGATGTGTCAATGGTGTTTGATTTGAGTTGAGAAGACCGTATTTGGGCCAAGGAACGTTGGTAGTGTAATACCTCCAAGTTCCTAGAATTAGCTTACAAAATGATATAATAATCATCGAAGGAAATCCGTTTTCCTTTAGGATCATGCACCTCCTCCTTATCCGAAACATTGATCCTTCTAAAATATATAGGTGAAAGGGGAGGGTCATTATAAAAGAGTTATATAATTCCTAATTCATTGCATTCTAAGTGATTAGAAACCGAGGTGTCACTCGTTGGCTACTTCATATCAATTTAGGGTGGGAACCAATAACAAGGTAAGAGTACCGGAGGTAGGCGATACACAATTTCATTAGGTAACTTGTTTCTGATAACTGTATTTTTGAGATCATTAGGCTTGTAGTCATCTAGGAGTCTGCTAACATAATTTTAATTTCAGACCTAAGATCAAATAATTTTGGGTAGGGAATGCTTTGGATCTTAGGAGAAGTTGGCATTAGAAAATGTTCATTATGGAATGGTACCAGGATATCCTAAGGGTTGGGATCAACATCAAGTATAAAGCATTTTTTTTATGGATGAACTTGATACATTGGTATCTAAATGATGCAAATGTGTGAATATAATGTGTTTGTGGTTGGCCCAATAAGAGGTTGTAAAACAAAGGATGATATATAACCATAAGTTTGGTTCAAACCATTTTAGGTCCAACTTTTATGGGTATCCAGATACATCCTATGGGGTTTTTTTGTTTTTTCAAAGCCACGATAAGTCAAGTGAGGTCATTGAATGAATAATTGAGGTTCTTGATTAGGGATAATGAAGCTAAATTTATTCCCAATCCCTCATCCACAAGGACCCTATGCACATGTGCCTCGTGAATGATAACACTAATGAGTAGGGGTGGTTTGTCTACATTAAATAGGAACTTGTTAGTAATCATGTCATCCTCAACAAATTCCAAGGTTAGGAAACCCAGATGAGAGTGTTGTAAGGAGGGTGTCGTAGTCTATATGTGACAGGTCTCTAGATTTGGGGATGTGGTAGGGATATTCTGAGCTACACAAGAAGGATATTAAAATCTCTATAATTATTGGAGGAGATGCCTTTGATACGATGCTAAAGTACGCATGAGATCCATGAAAGGTATCTTTAATGTAAGGGGATTTAACTCATCCACAAAGTTCCAACTCCGCTTGGAATAACTTCCATAGCAATATCGTGGTGGTGGGAAAATGGAAGGTGCATATAGAGGTGATTTAGTTAGAGCCATTTTTTCAAAAAATAGTGGGATAGTATCCTTACTTGGTACTTCTTGTGACACCATAGGTGGAGCCTTGACTGTGGGAGCAAGCTCCATCATTGGTGGGTCTTGGGAAGTATCAAGTAGTGGTGTGTTGTCAAAAGGTATCTTTGGCTTGATGACAAGATATTTATGGGTAGGTTTATGTCTATATTTTTCATTTTCTATATTGATATATTGAGATTCTAAGAGGATTTGATTGTATGAAGGCTCTATGGTGCCTACAACATTGTTAATATGGATTCAATGATTTCTATTTTGACATTTGGAATGGGAGATCTCCAAGGATCGATACTGCTCATAACGCTCTTGTATAATGGTAGAGTAATGAAAATAAGAACAAAGGAATAAGTCAATACTTTCCTTCCTAATGTCTTTATAATCACTACAAGAATGTCATATAGTGGCATTCCACCAACAAAATAGATCATCCCTAAAGTTATTCAAGGCTTTTTTTGAAGGGGTAACTATCCATGGAGTGGGAAGAATTTCAAGAATTTAGGCACAAGATAAAGGATTATGAAGGGAGGTGTAAGGATAATATTGACATGCCCCTACTCCTTTTTCTCTAAGAGGATTTGAAGGGATGATTACATGTGTTGTGATTTTGAGTTTAGGTGATGAATTGGATGTGCATCCAAACTCACACATGAGATGATCTTGTCATTTAGATTGTTCAAGGGCTTCCTCCAATGTTTTGGGAAACAAAGACTTGACTTTATATTGGAGCTTGGGTGTAAGGGCCTTAAGGAATATTTGACATAAGATTTGATTGTCAATATTGTGGTTAGCTTGTATGGAAATTATTTTCCATTTCTTAATGAAGCCTTGGGCAGATTCATAAGCCCCTTTCCCAAGGTTTATGAATATTTTTAAGGTGTTTTTGGGAAGGTTTTGTTGCTAAAATTTTGCAATGAGATCCTTCACTAACCTTTCTAGGTCAACTATTGAGCTAGGAGAAAGTTGGTTGTACCATTATAGTGCTTTGCTTATGAAATTCCTCGCTAGAAGCTTAGAAATTGCATATGTATTTTTCTGAATCCATTCTTTGTAAAGATTTCCAAAGATCTTAAGATAAAGGGTTGGATCCATAGAACCATCATAGGAAATGGTAGGGATAGTCTCTTCTAAGTCCATGACAACAATGTAAGGATCTAAGGGTTCATTTTGGACAGTTTGTACCATCTTTCTCCAAATTGGTGGAGAAGGAAAAAGATTCATGTGTGCAAAAACCAATGGAGGGGGGGTATAAGAAGGAAATATATGTGCCAAATTTTGAGATATTAGTTGTAATATTTGATTTTTCATTTTAATCATGTTAATTGTGGTGGTAGCTTGGGATAAATCCATCTGATCTAGGACCTTAACTATTACCATGTTAGGATCCAGTAAAGGAAGAGTGTCCTTTGTTTATATGTGATTCTTCGTGATTATCATGTTCATTAGTGGAGGTTTTGAGAGACTCATTCATATTAGTCCTACATCGAGGAGTTCTAATCATGGTATGGCAATCCATGGTTATGACGGGGCATGGATATTTCCATGGCATCAATAGATATCTTTCGAAAACCTTTGTCTTTGTCAGGGGTAAAATATTCATTATTGTTGAAATTTTTAATGATGGATATGGGATATATGTTCTCAATCTCAACCACATTACATTCTACTGCATGACTATGTTCTGACTAATCATGAGGGATAGGGTTGGGGCAACAAAGCTTCACATGTGAGATTAGGGTCACTAGGAAGGGTAGTGCTTTTAGGATGAGAGATATAACACTTAAGATCATGGAGAGGAGATGTAGGCACAAAGGAGTACCCCATGGATAATTTCAAAGGATTTAATTGTACCAAAAATATGCTCAAAGGTGACATCTTTACATCTTTGAAGCTGAAAATAAGGCTCTCGAAATATGTAGTATAGACAAAATCAGCCATGTAGAATGTTTACACAGGGACCAATAGAGTAAGGAGGAATATTTGGAGGGATAGAAAGGTTCAAATCTACCAGAAAGATTCGAACAAGGGTTGATGGCATCTAGAAATTGATAGGCTAACAATAGACAAGATCAACCATGCAACAAGATCTGCCTAGGGGCCAAAGGTGTATAGAAATAGATGAAGCAGGAAAAGATAGGCTCGCATAGGGGATCCCTATGGTGTCTAGTGCAGGTAGGTTTTTAGGATTTTTAGATGCATTTAGATGAAATCACAGTTAGATCCATTCGAATAAGGGGGTCGATAGGTCTTCACATCAGGTTCACCTTTTGGGCCAATATGTGTCTCAAACAGCATTCACTCTTACTCGATCAGATGAAGTCACAGTAAGATCCATTCTCGTTAGGCCTTCACATCAGGTTCACTAAGAGAATGTATGTGGGCTAATTAATTTGTCTCAACAACATTCACTCTTACTCATTCCGTTCAACTAGGGTAATTAGAGGCAATGAGTAGGAGACACACGAATAGCACTGTTGTACATACAATGGGATAAAATTAAAAGGGCTATCAATGAGTGTTAGGGCCTGCATATCTAAGAGGGAAGTAACCCTTACACTAGGTCAACCTAAGTTTTCTAAGGCCTGCACGTCAAGATAGAGGAAGGAACACCTACTAAGATATCGAGTGGTTGGGTATGGAGAGGTATAGATCAAATAAAAGAAAGAAACATGCAATAACTGAAATGAAATTAACTAAAGAGATTGATATCTAATAAGAGTGTTAAGCTAACTAGCATCAAGCATGCATAATACTAAGCTAACATAACACAATGAAGAGGAGACTGAACTAATCTATGCAAAATGACAAAAGAAGGGTTAGAGCACTCACCTTGTACCATTATAGGGTAGTTGTTGATGCATCTATCTCCCTTGAGAAGAAATAGAGAGAGAGAGAGAGAGAGAGAGAGAGAGAGAGAGAGGGAGAGAGAGAGGGAGAGAGAGAGGGAGAGAGAGAGGGAGAGGAGAGAGAGAGAGAGTCATTATTAGGTGGAGTAGGGGAAGACCATTCATGCTCCTAAACTCACTATATGATGACCCAATAGTGCAAGAAATCATCCAAGAAGAGAGGTGTCCAATCCAATCCAAGCAAAATGCAAGATGAACCAAAAACTAGGATGAGCAGATGTGAAGATGGTGCAAAAGAGAAGCAGAAAGTGGCAACTTCAGATGTCTTAGCTTCCTTTTTCTTATGAGTGTTAAGTGAAGTGGAGGTATATATAGGACATGCACTGCCCATGGGTGATTGACGTCATCCATGAGAAAATATGAACATCCAACATAATATCACCACATGGGTGATTGTGTCAGCCAAGGATATAAAAATAAAGTTGATGTGCTCATGAGAAAGTAACAACAGTGTGTCATGAGTCATGAAAGAGGAAGAACAAGGTGCAAAATGGTAGAATGCAAGCAATAAGTCATGAATGTTATGCATATGTACAAGACCTAGGATGACAAGGGTACCTAATGCAAACTAAGGCTACTTGACCAAATAGCGACACTCTCTCCATGTACTATCTCTAACCCCTAATGATTATGTGAATAACCATTCCCCATTCCCGTTAGGTCCTCTTTAGACACCCACTCAGGAAATAGATACATTAACAACCCTTATCTGCACAAGGATGATACTAGTGACAAGTATGAAAGATGAAAAATTAAAAGTGAAAAATTAGGTGTATACACAATCACCTTAATGTTCAATATGTAGTGTGTAAATTTATGTACTTATCAAATAATCTTAAATATTTCCTTTTGATGGTGGTATGTTGCATAAAGGTGAACTCATGAATGTAATACATGATAGTACTTTTACTCTGACAGGATTTTTGATACCTATAATTATAGATAATTTGCATTCCAAGGATTATCATTATGAGGATATTTGGTCCGAAGATGTAAAGAGATATATAACTGCTCCAGAGCATATTAGCAAACCTAGTCTGAAAATCTATTCCACTTCTTGGGAGATCCCTAAAGTTCTAGGTGGAATGGGAATCATCATTCTTTCTACTTCCCAAGGAAGCTCATTCACTCTCCATTTCTTCTTTCTTATAAGTTAGTATGCTTGTACAAGAGTGTTATGAGGAAAAGGCATAAATAAATAAGGGATATACGTAATTTAGGATGATTAAAACTAGAGCCTGAGAGATAGTTTCTTTAATTTTTTCAAATATGGTGTGCACTTCTTCTATCCACTCAAATTTCATGTCTTGATTCAATAGTGTTTTGAGTAGTTTAACTATCTTATAAAATCCTGAGATAAAATTTCTGATGAAGTTAATATTTTGGAATAAATATATCAAGTATTTTCTACCATTGGGAAGGGGATATTCAAAATGGATTTGGTCTTATCCAGATCAATGGATATACCCTTCTGTAGACACTAAATCACCACTTTGGATACATTTCTAGGTCCCAGTCTCATACTACTATTCATATGATTACTAAGTGAGAAAAGTAGAAATTGGCATTTGTATTTGGCCTTTTTCTTGGGCTTCATGGCTTCTTTCTGATCCCTTACACCCAACATCCCAGTCAATACTTCACGGTTTCATCTTACATCACTCTAGACACCGACACCTGGACTAGATAACCAGCACCAGGAACCCCCAAACTTTTTGTACTTTTATCTCCTCTTTTGGGCCTCTTTTATATTTTTGGAATCTTATTTTCTTATGGGTCAGCCTTTTAGTTTCTAATTGTGAAATTCAACCAAGGGAATCATATAAATATAAAGCTATGTGACCGTTATGAAGGACCAAGCTCTAAGCATCTATTAATGTCACCTAAGGTTGCATCTAAAAGCATTTCAAGAGCATCACAACATCCATCTAACTTCATCCAAGGGACAAGGGACTAATACTTATTTACTTGCATTCAAAAAATATTTGATTCATTATCTATTACTAGCAATCGTATGTGCATTATACGATAGAAATGTCGAAGGGGATCTTTTGAAGGATTCATATTGGAAGGAGAGAAACATTGGAAGAGGAAGAGGGGTGAAGATAAGGGGCTAGGGGGTGGAGAAGTGTAGTGGACAATGACAAATAGAAAGTAGAGCCAATGTGAAACTCAAACGTTGAACAAAATGATGACCTATATGAAAATACTTTAAAGTAGACTATGAGTGTTGTTTAGGACGATGTAGAAACAATATATAGATATATATGTGAATGTACGGATTGGTAGAAAAAATATTTCCGAAGCGAAAATGTGTTTTTAGTTATATCCTTAGCATTTAGAAACTTGAATATGTGGAGTGTAAGTAACATTGAGAGGTGGAAATGTCATGTGAAGCTCTCCCCATCGAAGATTGTGATGGCATCATTTTTTGACAATCACCAACAAAAAAAGGGACATGTGTTGGCTTTTGTGGTTTTTGATTGGACAGGGGAAATTAATCACCTTCATGGGCCACACCTTTTCCATGGATGACATTATTCGTCCCCAAAAAATATCTAGTATATGAGCTCAATTGTATAGTAGAGATTTCACATGGACTATTTCAATCTCACATGTATTACTTACATGTGTGCAATTAGTGCTTCAGATGTGAATTTTCCCTTAAGTTTATTGTGAATATAAATGTTAAATACACGGAGGAATAACTTTTTATAGGTTATGCTAGATTTAATTATCAAAATATAGATTTTAAAGCAGATATAAGAGAAAATTTTAAAATGACAATATTTTGAAGGATTTGATCAATTCTAAGGATTGGAACATGGTTATTGTGAAGATAGAGGTTCAAATACACAACAAGGATACATTTTCTTTGCTTTAGTTGTAAAAATGGAGGTTAAATGCATAGTTAGGTCAAGGATTTTGCATTTTACTTATTTGCAAATTCTCGCAAGATTTTGTTTATTTCTGCTTAATTTTTTTGTGGAAACCACTTGCGAGTAAGATTCAAAATATTGATATCCTGGATATGAAATCCGACTTTAATTCTCACAAAAAAATTCCATATAGATCGATCAAATCTATATTTTTTCTGCCAGTGGTTCCATTTTGTGAAATGCATAAGTTTTTTTTGTTTCTGGTGTGGATTTGGTTAAATGGTTGGTCTCCCTATTCATTGCGGACGTGTTATCAGCTAATTTTGACTGCACAAAATTAATAAAAATGGAAATTTTGAAATTTTTCAAAAGTGTTACTTTGCGTGATACTTTTCTCTCATCGCGACCGTCTCATTTGTGTGATTGTTCTGGTCTTCGTTTCATCTATTTCAAGAAAGAACTCCTCTCACCAGGTCTTAAACTACATTAAATTTAATTAATTAATTACTCTTTGTTTGATAAAATTAATTTTTAATAACTTTGGGGTTTTTAATTAAATAAATATTAATTAAAATTCATTTGGCAAGTTTATTTTAATTTCCAGGGGGAAAATAAGCTTCCACTTCCCATTGCCGGCGATTCCAAATTGGCTTCCCAGGCCTGGATTTCCCCTTTCTTGGCAAATTTGTTTTAAATCCTCACTTGTGGGATTTCTTCCCCCGATTGCCAAATTAATGAATTGGCAAACGGGTAAAAAATCTCTTGATTTCCCACATGGGGAAATAAAATGGGGATTGCCAACCTGCCTTTCCATTTCCATTGGCAATTGGCAGTTGATTTCCCCATTTCCCCCTAGCAATTAATGCCACTACCCAGGAAGAGCGAATTTTTTTTAACGGCATGAATTAATCCTCAAAAATTCCTCTGTCAAACTCGTTGGAAAGATTCGTGTGAAGCTTTCCAATTTCTTCTTATTTCTTCTAAAGGAACAGAGTAATTTTTTTATCACATCGCTCAAAAAATACCAGTTTACTGTGAACGCCATTTTGAAGGAGGAATGCGCATTGCAAAAGAAGACAAGGAAAATCAGAAAATACACTGAAGTCCATTGTAAAAGAGGAAGAGAGAAAAGTTTCCAAGCAAGATTCCATGCAGCCAAAGGGGGAGGGAAAGATATCATCATGCATTGAGAGGCAGAGTCCAAAATACAGGCACTAAGAAATAGCTATATGCCCAGCCAAGGAGACAACAAGAACATAGGCCCACGCATAGTTGTTTTAAAAAGAGCCCACGCATTTCCTAAATTCTTCACACCACGCCTTGCTCCAAGAGGCCACGCTAATGGTTAAGTCTATTTTTGATTCATGCAACAATTGGAAGGAGATCCATGCATATGAAGTAATACACCAGTCAAGGAAGCTTTGCCCACGCAGCAGTCAGAGTTCCCACGCAGTAGGAAAAGAAAAAAATAGTTAAAACATTTCCCATGTAGCCGGGAGAAGGAGAATATTTCAACTCATAGGAAAAGTTAATTCATTCAATTTTTCCCACACCAAAATCCAAGGAAGATTAAGATCCATACGCATTGGGAAATACAGCTACACCATGTAGCCAAAAGGTAAAGTTAGAGAACAAAGGCCACGCATGCCAAAAGGAAACACTCCACGCATCCTGTAGGAAGGAAGCAATAGTTTGAATAATATTAAAGAAAATTATAAAACATTGTTGCCACGCATTCACCAACAAAGGGGACGGCAAGAACAAAGAGCCCACATATTCACAAAAATAGGAGTTTTCCTATGCAAAATTTAAAAGACCACATGGGTGAGGAGAGAACAATCCAAGCATTTACCTTGATAGTCCAAAATATTTTCCATGCATTGTTTAAAATAAGAGAATGGTCCAATAATTTATTCCACGCATGGGAAGTAATAGGCAGCAGAAAGAATAAAGTCCAGGTTGGAATTACAAGTTCAACACAGCCATCAGGAGAATTCACGTGCCAAGAAAAAGAATACACTTCCACGCATTCAGGCACAAATAATACAGTGTCATTTCCACGCATGCAGCAAAAGGAGGCAAAAAACTTCAACACCTTGGTTTGAGAAAGGCCACATTTCCACGTAGCCAAGATTACAGAAAGCCACGATCAATCAGAAATTATTGCCCACACATGTTTTGCATTAAAATCCATGGAGAGGGTAAAGAAGAGCAACTCTAATCAGGAAAGGCAAAGAAGTAGAAATTTTTAAAAAAATCAAATCGAACCTGCATAAAGCCATTGCAACCGGATAATAAAAAAAATTATAATTATTTTAACTCGGTTTGTAACTCGAGCTTAGTCTCAATAGTTTGCTTGTGTTCGCATTTTTTTTTTTAAATCTAACCTAGGATCAATTATTATTATTATTTTTAAAAATAATAATAATATGAGTCACATTTCTTTTGCGTTAACGGGGGTTTCGGAGACTGAGACCCAACCCTGATTGCATTGTTTTACGTGCCTAAGTCATTTTTTCTGTGAAATTCATAATGGCCAAAAAATCTAACAAATCTGCAGGAAGATCGAGGAAGCCAGTGGAGAAATCAAATAAGTCTACACTAAAGTATGAATTCTAAGGAATCATTCCTCCCAGTTTCATCAAGTCAGGATATGAAAATATCATCGATACAAATATGGGTCACATCAATATGCAACAATTCTGCAAATGGGTGAAAACTGAAGGTAAAACCATATTCTTATATAGGCTTTACCATAGTGGTCTACCCCAAGCCGCAACATTTCCTATCTCGGTGAAGTGTCCAGAGCTGGTTATCGCTTGTGTGGAGCATTATGATCCTGAGAGATGATGAATTTTTAAAGATAATCACGAGCCTTTCCTCTTAATCACACCGGAGCATATTGAGGAATTGCTTGGCATACCTGATTTTCTTGAGAATGCGGATATCACTTGCCAATCAGCATAAGAATTTTGGGATGAAGAACCCGTTAGGTGGAGCAAGATGGTTAATAACAACTGGTTAGTGACCAAGAGGCCTCGAATTGACCGGCTTCCCAAAGAACTTTACCACATTGAGTTTGTGGAAGAAATCAGGGACATGATTACTCTCCTAAGTTGAGTTTTTGGTTGACCCTCTGCTAGGATTTTCCACCCATGGATGTATCAGTTTATCTATATCATCCTTGCCAAGAAAGATTTTGTGGATTAGTAATACCCTTCACAAACAATTGATAGAAGTTAAGATGATTGGATGCTTCTACATGACATTGTATCTGACTTATGCAGTAGCAAGAAGAAAGATATTCTTTGGACTCAAAACAAGAGGAGTCATGGGTCCATCAAATAGTGTCTTCTATTACTATCCGCAACTAAGTTTCAAAAATATCTCTCACCATTTTAGAAGAGTCAATGATGCATTCACCTTCCGCATGATTCGGAACCTAAATCGGAATACAGAGGAAATATTTTCTAAAGAATCCATGAATGTCATTTCCCAATGGAGAACCTAGTTTATTCAATTTTCATCCTTTTCCTACATTCACGTGAGTGGCTTTGCTGGTACTACATGGAAGCTTTCTAAGTACATCAGTGACAGATGTGCATTAATGGAGTTTTGCGACAATTATTCCAAGTTCATTGTCTTCTCAGTGACAAGCATCGTTCAAGAATTCATTTCCCAATCCAAATCGGGGAATACCAATGTCTAAATATTTTCAGTGCACAACTCATGGAAAAAGAGTTCGCCCTCATCACAATTCATCCATATGTGAAGAGATCCCAATTTGATATCAATGGATATATGCAGAATATTCTTGGAGCAAAGTATCAACATAACCCTACCATGGAAGATTTCTGGGCTGCCTATTCGGATGAACATGAAGTAAGAAGATGAGAGTTTTCTCACCTAACACTTTCTCAGATCAAGGCCTTTCGCATCAAGAACCCTCCCGATTCATTCGTAAATGATGATGAATATGTTATTGATCCTTCATATGATGTAGTTGCTTTTACCCCGTTGCCTCGAATTGACTGGACCAAGAGAGATGAATATTCTCTTGATAGAAAGAATCAACTTATTCTTGAAAGAAGCATATCTTGGTACAATAGAGAAATTTCCAAGTTACAATCAATTCAAGATCATACATCAAGATCACAAAAATTGTCAACTCAAGAAGGTATCAATTCAGCCAAATCCCCTTCTTGATCAACCTCCGTACCATCCAATCATACACAACAAGCAAGAAAGGAGTGGTTTCCAAAATCCACTTCGCCGAATAATGTGCCACGAGGAGAAAAATTTAAAGGCCCTAGCCCCAGTGAAGGAAGAGAGCATGTATCAGGATTTTCTACTTCAAGTAGAGATTCTTCTACTCTCCTTGTTAATAGTTCTTAGAAGCTTGTGAAAAATGATCCTCAGCCATGCCTTGCAAAAGCGTCCACTCAGGTGCAGGTAGTCCAAATATCGAACACTTCGGAACCTACAGTTCATGAAGAGATTTCCCAAAATCTCCCAAATGATCAGGAGGTGGATATTGTGGTTATTTCTCCTCAAATTGAGGTCATGGAAAGGATTCTTAAGGAATCTCATGATGTCGAGAACAATGATAATATTGCTTCAAGCTCTAGGATTCTGTATGCGGAAGTAGTGAATGATACTCCTTTTTGGGTTGATTACAAAATCAAGAAAAGGAAGAGGGTTGTCAAGGCAATTGACATTAATTTTGATGCCCTTTTCAAACTTTTGAATGACGTCATTCCCAAGAAGCCTAAAGTGCTTTCTCGAATAATGGTGGATAATGATAGAAACAAATTTACAAATCTTTCCATCCCACAAGTTGATAAGGAGCATGATGCCATGACACCTGTTGATTATGAAGTTTCTAGACTTGGACTTGGGAGGTCCACATTAGAAAGTGACATGGCAATGGATTGCGATTCAATTGATATCGTGCTAAAGAGACTTGAGAAATATAAGTCTCAAAACTCTCAGCTCAAGGCTGAAAAGAATCAATTAGTGGAATATTTTCAACATCTGATAAATCCCATATCATCCACTTTCCCAGTACCTATGCAGTGGCTGCCCCTGATGAAGAAACTCTCAATTTTTCAAAAGAAATAAACACATTAGGCCATGTCACTAAAACTTGGCTTTTAGAGATTTTCGTTTTAGGCCAAGGGATGATCAACACAGCGGTTAAGCTCCATGAAGATTTCAGTGCATAGATCCAATTCTTTCTTTCAAGGAAAGTTTTGTTTATAATATATCAAATTTGGATGAGATATTGCCCAGTCACAGGAGATGACGAGTATGGAATCCTCAGTTTTATCCATTGAAGGAATTTTTGAATTTGAACATCGAGGGACACGTTTTCTTTGGTGTCTGCATCTAAAATCAAGGAAGACGCTTCTCGAGGATTCTATGATCCATTATGAGAGCATATACAATGAAGCCTTCACTTCACTCGCCTTGATTCAAGAATTCATAGTTGAGATCCCTTACAACCTCGTAAATGAACATAATCAAAGGTGTTCATCAGAATAGGTGGAAGAGAAATTTTCACAATTGTTTAAGGACATGTAAACTCCTGCCAATAATTTCTCATCAGTTTCAATGGAGTGGTGCATCAAATTAAAGAACTTATTTGAGAACGCTCAATCAAAGTTTGTTAATTTAAATGATATGCCAAGTAGGATTCTTGAATTGCAGGTATTTTGTGAGGCTATTCTTCAACCAAATGAACCTCCAGAAGAAGAAAATATGTTTGAAACTTTGGGAAGGTTTAGATCCTTTCAACTAGCAAAAGCGGCAGGTCCTAATTTCACCGGCGGTTCAGGGAGATAGTTTTCTTGGTATCTAACGAAGTGGGAGAGTCCAATTCTCATACTTTTGAGAAAGGAAGACCCCATTTCAATGGATAAGGCACTGGTTATTATTATATATTTTAAAAAGTGGATTTTTAAGAAAAGGATGTTGTTATTTGCTTTCGAAAAGTTGTGGATAACTTAAGTGATTTCTATTTTTAGTTGCTTTTAATAAAGCTGGTTAGAAAAATTCAAAGGTCACTTAAGTGCCTTATTTAATGATCATGTAAAACCCTAACTACTTTGTAACCAATTTTTGGGTTATAAAAGGAGGTGAGGGGCTCATTTGTAAAGGGTGACTTTGAGAGAGGAGAAGAAAATACTTTTGTGTGCAAGCTTTGTTTCAAGAAAGAAACTTTGTGTTCTCTTGAGAAGACGTTTTGGAGTTAATGAAATATGAACTTTGTGTCCCATTCATTCTCTTATAACATTTGATGTTCTTATGATTGTTAGATGTTAGTGTTTGAATCTTACATGCAAATATTGTCTTTGATATTATTTTCAACGTTATTAATCTGTTGTTCTAGTTCATAGTGATCAAGCTCTGATTATCTACTTGCTCACATGTGTTCCCTTTTACACATTCTTGTTTAGCTAACTCAAACTCCGTTTTATTTGTGTTAGTTATTCATCTTTCCTCTTCGTGCAATATTAGGCTCTGTTTTTACCTCTTGCATTTTCTTTCAATTCATTCCATTCCACTCCTTTTCTTCATTCCATTCCATCTCCTTCATTCACTTTTCTTTCCATTGATGTTCCAAAACACCCCCCACATACAATTTTGAATGTACAGATGTAAATACAGCTTTGGTTTTCAATAAAGGCAGCCTCACCTTCATTAAGAAGGGACTTTGTTCCCACACTGTTGCATGTCATTTGCATGCGTGCAAATCCATATGCTAACAGGAGGATGGAGTCAAATTTATATTGAAACTAAGATCCAAAAAACTAAAGCTAATGTTGTGTTCCTTGACGGTGCCCTTTTTCGGCAACTGGCTTCAAGTTGGGGACATTTTGAGTCACCGCAATCTCAACGACCTCGCTAAGAAATACGACGAAATATTCTTGCCGAATATTGGACAGAGGAATCTGGTGGTTGTGTCATTTTTCGTTAATTATAAGAAAGCACAACATATTTTGCTGGGGGCTAGATTTGCGAATGAGCATGACGGAGCCACATCTTTTCGAACAAATGTTGTTTTCAAAATACAATATTGGTTATGGAAAGCCTTATCTACATTAGAGAGGGGTGCGCGAATTCATAGGAAAGGGACTCGTAATGGTGTCACTATACAATTTTTTTTATGTCCGACCATATTTAAACGTGGATCAATCACCTCCCTCCCTTATCCTTTTAGGTTATCGACCACATGTATTGAACTATTGTCACCAACTTTTTGGTTTTGTTAATGTGGACAACTCACAGCCTACCATAGAGCATTTACGGATGCAATGATACGACCTATTAGAATGAAACAGATTCCCTCCCCTTCATATTATTTTGAGAAGGTCGTGTATATTCCTAAACAAACGTACACAATTTTCACGAGGAAGTATGAATTTGTCTAGAATTTGGTGGATGAAATGATAGATGAGAATTTGAAGGATGAGTCGCTAATCGAGGTGATTAGAATGGCTCTTTAAGGAAGCAAAAATATAGTCCGTGTCTGAAATCGTTAAAGGTCAAGACCTATGCAGGGTGGCTTCTCGCGCAGAACACGCACATCGCGCAGAAAATTTCAGAATGCCCACGCCATATGAGTAAGAAAGTTATGCTTTCAATGACATCGACTACAGAAGAGAATTTTGATCTCACTGCAGAATAATTAACAAAGGGATTGTGTTTGTCATGTTCCTGTCGGCAAACAATTTCTATATAAGATCATTAACAGTTCCTAAGCTTTTAATTTCAGAAGAGTCTAAAATATTCATGAAATATTCATTTATGATGGTGAAATCTGATTTACTAATTTTATATATTGAAATGTATTATGTGACCAAATGGAAATGGTTAGGTAGATTGGCCATAAATATCTTTAAAAATCCTAGCGAGCCATTTCACTAATATTGATCAGGGGATCGTTTTTGAAAGTTCCCTAAACATCCCTAAATGTGTCAATGCAAAATATCATTTTAAGAGCTTTCCATCAACTATGAGAACATGACAAACGGACATCGGGAGCTCTAGTTATGTCCGGTCAAAGTTCAGACAACGGGAAAATCAACTCTGGTCAACTGGTAAATATTGGACCAATGGCACTGTGGCATGTGATGAAAAGGCAAAGGGATTCGTTTGTTTGTTGTCAATCTCCGGTCGTAAAAGATTGCCATCAGGCCGCCATGTGGACTATGGTATTATCGCCGACGTGGTGGGTCCACAAGCCACCACGAATCTAATACAATCAATTTGTCTATCAGGAGACAACAAGTGGAATACAATGGTATTACATGGTTTGCCATTTACCGAGTTAATTATTTCTATGCCACATTACATGGGTCGAAATTATATTATCTTGGTAAGTCCACTTACACACCAATTTCCAAATGCCACGCATTATGTCACAAACCATCTATATTAATGTTCAAACATTAGTATACCCACTTAAACCGCCAACATGTTATGCTTCCACGTGGAGGAGGAGTGAAGCGGTTGTAGGGCATGCAAAGCCATGCGTAGAAAACCACGTGGGAAGAAGGTGGTGAAGCGGTGTTGGGGCTTATGCCATGCGTGGAAAGATCCACATACAGAATGGGGGTGGCTAAGGTTTGTTAAAACCTTATCAAAACAAAACACCGCCCAATGTGGGATTTATACCCACTTAACCCTTATTCAAAAGCCACCTCTTTTGGGATTTTTATCCCATTTAAATATGCAAATCCGCTGCGTGGGGATATAATCCCACTAAACAATGCAATCCGCCAATTAGGAATTTTTATCCCAATTTTCATGTACGGGCTATGGTATTTTTAGCCTAAGGATTATATGTAATGCATTTTTTAAGGGTCCTAAATTTGTATAAATAGGGAACCCATGTTATTGTAAAGACACCGGCGCAACAGAGAAGCTCATTTTTAGAGCATGGAAAGGTGGACACATCAGCCCGAGAAGCTTATTATTTGTTAAGCTTATTTGTGGGATGTGGAGAATTAGTAACAGGGAAATTTTAATATAGTTTTGTAAAACTATATTAAATTCCTAAAATTAATATAGACAAATATTGTTTATTGGCCTATTATTTTAGGCAATAGTAGACGGAATATTTGTGATTGGGAGTAAATTATAAACTACCCAATAGGCCCATTGAGCCACACCAATTACTTGCAAATCCTGGATTGTCGACCGGAGTGCTAGCGTCGCATTGATAGTGTCGGGAAGGCCGATCGAAGCCAAAGGAGATTGTGCATCAGAAAGGTGATGAACAATTCGACTGATCATTGGAAGTTTTCGAAGAACTGGTGTACTGATAGGCAAGTAAAATTTCATTAGGTTTTCTTGTGAAAGTACTATTGTAACTTACAAGTTTTGACTAGTGGAACGGTTCGACCACGAACCGGAGACGTAGGCAATTGCCGAACTCCGTAATCAATCTTTGTGCAGTTGTCTTTAATGTCTTGCATTTATTTTAAATTGATTACTTAAAAAGGAGCAAATTGTTAACAAATAATTTAAGCCTACAAGGGTCCGAGATCATGTAGTAATAACTTGATTATTTTCGGATCAAGGAATGGTATAACATATACAACTTGTTGATCTCGTAAAAATCACTATCATTAAGAACGACAAATAATAATTATGATTTCAACATATATTAGTATTTATTTTAATAAATATTTGATGAGACAATGAACCCATTAAAATATGATGCCCTTGGATAATAGAACCATTGATCTATACACAATTAGTATCTCAATTTAACTCACAAAGTCCAGCTATTAAATTACATTTCAACGTTTGAGTGTTACTCCGTTCATGGCTACACAGGCACATTTGCATGCACACAAACACATGCGTGTGCGCGTAAAAATGAGAGGGTCAGCTAAACAAGGTCAGAGAACAAAACTTGGTTTAATAAATTGACAACTGTTTTTCCTTTCCAACCCGTAGTGTCCTTTATAAAAATAATAACACTCAAAAAGGAAGTGTGCAGGATCTCGACAGCCTCCGAGCAAACATTTTACGTCATTAGCCAGCCAATTTTTGAAGGTGAAGAGCCTCTGCAGATGGTTAATTGTTGAGTAATTTTTGTGTTCCCCAGTCAGGTTTTAGGAAGATTCTAAATTTGGTTGTAAATATGGAGGAGCAGGACGACTTTAATCAGTATACACAATTAGCTGTGTATTTAAACCCACTTTCCAACTCCATAGTAGATGGGTATATTTTTAAAAACTTAAGAGAAACCATTCAGGGTCTTTAAAAATAATGGGTTTGTTAAGAAAACAAATCATATTATAATTAATTTGTCACATAAATAATGGGAATGGCGGAAGTCATACATTAGAGGTACATTGCAATTTTCTTATAATGTAGTGGCCTTAATTAGAGGTACATTGCAATTTTCTTTTAATGTAGTGGCCTTAACTATTTGTATAAATATTTTCACTTAATATAATAACTCATCATAATGTATTTGAATAATAAAAAAATAGTGTATATTAACATAAATTCAATTAAAAAAATAGAGCCTTGAGTTTTGAGGTTTTGTTCACAATGTGATATTATGTGAGCTATATATAATTAAAGCTTACCATTTCAAATTAGGATGGTTTTCATTTGACATGTGTTCTCAATTTTCCCTATATATGTAGGCAAACATACTAGTTATACAATATTCCCCCAATATTTTGTTATCATGGATAACAAATGCACTTACATCAATATGTTTAAAACATAAAGAAATAAAAACCAAGTGTAACTCTTATTTATAAAAAAAATTACTTTGGAATTCATATTACATGTACCAACATTCTCATCCCTTCAATTTTTAGAGACATAATGTGCTATGTACCTTGGGATATGATAATATAATATATATGCGTCAATGGAAATTTTGACATGTGGCACACATCCCCTTAGTTAATCATATGGGCTCACATAGGAATTAATTATATTGGGTAATGAGTCGGCCTACGTTGGGATTAGGTGTTACCCATCCTATTTAAAGGATGTGAGTATCATTATGAGGAGGTCATGTATGTATGAGTTGAGTCTTCTACTTGGTAGAGGTATATTGGAGGTGTCCCCCTCGAAGGTATATTAGGGCATCTTGGCCCCCCATATATCTTGTGTTGTGTTATATTATGCAAATTATTCATTTATTATGTGCAAAGTTCTTATCATGATGAGTATGGGATAACCCTAATGAGGTTTGTCTCGTTATAAGGGTCCCTATTAGATATTTTGTTTACCCTACAGTATTTCCCTAACCTCTTTGGAATGATTTGGAGAACGTTTTGAGATCTAACCTCTATCTGAATGAGATTTCTCAATCATCACCACTCTACCTATATCTCCTTCGATGTTATCACCTTCACATGATACTACCAATTGACGTGATATTAAGGGGTATCTTTAAGCTCATTAGGCTCCAAATATTCAATTGATTCCATATATAAGAGGTTTCCCTTTGAAGAATCCATTCCACCCATAACAGTAACTAATACAATCAATCCATTATTAACTGCAATATCCTTGATGAAAACATTTGATCTCTTTTTTCCTATTTATCCCTTTTCCCATATTATTTTCCCCTAAATTTCTCCCCTCAATATCCATGAGTGCCTCCATATTTAACCTCCTCTTAGACATCTTTGATATAAAAATAACTGCCCTCTGCTATCCTCGTAGAACTCTGCTATCCTCGTAGAAGGACTCAACCTCATATCCAAAAATATGTGGATATTTTGGTATTGGGATCCATCATCATCACATCCTAACCATAATAGTATTAGGAGTGCATCAAATCATCGAAAAGAAAAATAGTAGAAGATATCAAAAAAATTTACTTCCTCCCTAATTTCATTATGTTGTTCGTGCCCACGATTTTTAATCATATTCCTCAAGTAGTTTGAAACTACTATTTTCACCATGCTTGAAGCCCTACAATAAAAACCCACCTAGTAACCTATAGGAAATCTACTAATAACCTTGTGCTTCAACCCCAACATAAATTCTAATATTAGTTTTCCTCATCCATTCTCTACACTAGAAATGAAGAGAGAAATCTATAACTAAGTGGTCATATGCATGACATATAACACACGTAAAAGGGATTTCCGCAAAGTACAAGGATTGAGTATGCTTCCAACGAACATATTCCAATTCTATTTCCTCTTCCAAACATTATTTCAAATCGATATCAATGAAAATTATATTGTCCTAGAGGAAAACACTTCAAGTAATTATCATCCACCTCAAGAAAATGTTCGATGTTGTTTATAATTTCTTAAAAACATATTCATTCCATAACTCTTAATGAAAAACATGGTAGCTTTAGCTAAACACATTGTGTCGATCACCTCTCGACCAAAGGATTGAATCCCAAGGATGACCTCTCGACCCTAAAACCATTTCGTATCTAAAATTTTTGCACAGATAAAGGCGCCATGGATATTGAGGCGGCGGTAGCTGCAGGAGAAGGAAATCCTGTGGAAGACCGTTGCAGAAACAGGGTGACAGAATTAGATATGCTTGTTGCCTGGGTGACTTGGCTTTTGTTGCGTACCTGGCCACTGTGATTTCCATCTACATGTTCGCTCCATTTCCCACTACGGCTTTTTAGATGTGATTTCCATCTTTATAAATTTATTTCCTATTCTTTTACCCATATAAGCAGAACATAACATCGGGAATATGAACAGAACAAAATCAAGTAGATTCGTCCGACAACAGAAGAGAACAAAACCCCCAAACATACACCCCATCGTCAACGGAACTTGTGTAATTTTTTGAGTTAAAAGTAGATTTATATAGGTGTGGGTTAGCTACTAAATATTTATTGCACTGTCTCACATAATAAAACTGAGCACTTACATTCATCTAAAAAAGTATATATACTTTTTAATGAACTCTGGAATGTGGTCTGTTTTGGGAAAATTCCGGGCTTAATGCCATGAAAGAGTTACCAGGCCGTAATTTTTCTCTATTATTCCTCTGCTTTGAAAATCAATCTGCATATTGTTTTGAGGTATTATGCGGGCTACTTCCCGTGGGTTTTAACCTTTTTCCCACAAGATTTGCTCTTGAGAAATATATAATGCGGAACTTTATTTTCTTTCACGTCTTTGTTTGAATGTTTGATTGTATCCCATATTCATCACACAATCATCCCAGGTGCCTTCCAGAGTTACGGTCCAAAATATTTTATGAACTGTTTTGATGGATTAAGGTAACGGGTGTATTAAGTCTTGCCGCTTTAGTAGGCATATGTGGGTTATCTATATAGGGTTTTGTGAAAACAATGTGTTTGCCCCCACTCTGTAGCTATATTTACTTCTGTGTCAAAGATGAAATTTATCAAGATGATAAAATTACCACAAAATGATAGATCTTCAGTGCCTATGTATTACCTCATACTAGGGAGATGAACAAACTAATGTGTTTTCTAAAAGTATTATCGGAAATGATTTTAGTTGCATTCTATCATTGTTATAACAAGACATGCCAAGTATATAGTTTGTTAAGGTGAAGATAACAATAGGAATTACTATTAGTTCAATGACACTTACGCAATATAAATATCTAGAGAAAGAGGATTTGATTATTTTATGTCTTTGGAGTTTCCATATATAGAATTTAAATCAATGTATTCATTATAGTATTTTCATTATATGGGCAGACAATTTATCTTGTTTTTTTAAGGAACCTATAACATGCACCAAGAAAATATCTTTCTAAGCACCGATAAATTATATGTCAAGATGCTTATAGAGAGGTTTCACTAATGAAAAAACCTGACGTTTTGCTTTCTATTCAATATTGTGAACTCAACCCGCAGTAAAGTGATAATGATAACAGTGTTTCCTTTGTTTTATAGTTGGAATTGAAACATGTGCCATCCACAACTGAGTGGTAGATAAAAACAATAATTCAGCCCTGCAGCATTGTAGAAATCATTGTCGATTTTTGTACGCAGTTCACAGATGACACCATTTTCTCGCACTACCTATTATGTGACTCTGTTGATGCATGAGCTCAAAGTAACCATCTCGGTGCCGACCTTTTCATTTTACATTTCACCCAGTAAAAACTTGAAGAACCTGCCCACGTGATAACACAGGTCTCACTCGCAATTGAAGATACACAACAAATATTTCGCAATGAATTTTACGAGCAATTCCCATTCTAATAATTACAATTACTATTACTATAATTTTCTTGTACAATTACAATGTTTCATTGCCCCCTCTTGCAGTGATTGTTGTTGCTCTAATAACAGTGTATATTTTCTCCCTGTGGAAGAGAAACTACTAGTTTATCTTATATTGAATCTAATTACGTCGGAGGCGTGGTACCGTGCAATTTAAGCTCCTCGACATCTTTGTCGAGCTTCACCAACTTCCCACCGCATGGCCGCCTCCAAAGGAATGATTACTGATTGGTTAAGCAGCTCAGGTACGTTGACGACGTGAAGGAGCTTGACCTGCTTAGTTACGCCGACTATATTCTACACCTTTCCTGTGATATAAGTTTTTTTTTCATTAGAGACCAAACATCCATTCAAATCAGAGGTATGTCGATCAACCATCATACAAATATAGAGACACCTAGTTCGTCATGTCCATTGTCGCAGATTCTTGAAATGATGGCTTGAAGATTTAAAAAATAAAATGAATCAGCCTGAAGCGATTGAACACACAAGAGCTGCAACAATGGTCACCTTTACCTGCCCTCTTCGTAGTGATGCCTTGCGCCTCCTGTATGTATTATCTCCTTAACATTTCTTTTATTAGAAGAAAACAAACGTTAACCTGAATGGTGGCCACATTTTCTCAATAAATTTTTCCCTACTTCATGTAATGACGCCTAATATTTTAACCCTAAAACGTGGAGTAGAAGTGTTTTGTTTTTTTGTCCTTCAAATTGCTTGTATGAACGCAAACTAACAGCCAGTATAATCTGAAGGCCTATAGATTTGCTGAAAAAGAACCGTTGTCATCCTTGAAGGAGAAAGACGTCATGTGTGTTTTGATAAGGATGTAGTTTAGAGCGGGTTGTGCCCTTATTTTATGAGAAGATTTCCAGGCTTTCCATTGGCATACTCCCTTACAATGAATACAATATATGAAACGAGAAAATCATGATTTGCGCATGCTCTTTGTATATTTTCTTGTTCTAGGGATTCATCTCTCTCCACCCCCGGTAATGATTCTGAAATGAAATTTTTACCCTCTCACTCTTTCAATCTCTTCAATCATTCCCAATATCCATAGTCCACGTACATTTTTCTCCATTTCAATAAAACTAATCAAGCTAACAAGGCATGTGATGGAAAGCCAAACAAATGTTTCTCAAAATTTCTCTATGGAATGGATTTCATCATTTCATGGACTGCAATCATAGTTAGATATGAATAAAATAAGGTTTTCAATTTATAATGGATGCAGTTGGCATTTATAAAGTCAAATTTAGCTACTTTTGCCAATAATTAGCATGGAGTTTCATCTAAAACTAGTTGATTTACAAAAAAAACATTGTTAGTTGATGTAATTTGCATTATTTTAACTGTTATGTATGCAAAAATACTAAGCATAGAAATGGGTTCATGAGTGTTATAAAAAGACTTTAATTTTGTCCCCGCTTTATTTTTCGAAAAGTTTTTAAAACAAAAAAAAATCAAGTCGCTTTTCATGCATATGTTATTTTTAAATAGATGTTCCTATTTTTAGGAAAAGCTAATAAAGCAAATAAATCAAAAGCTTTGTATTGCACAAAAGCATGTGCTAATTTTAGGAGAGTGGAGTGTTTTATTGTTAGATGAAAGCCATCTATTTATTATGGGTAATTGTAAGTGTTTTGATATAACACATTCAAAGAGATTGTATTGAGCTGAAGCTCTGACAAGGAAGAAGAAATATATGCACATAAGTGCTGATATGAGTTTGCACTAATCTGTTTTATTTGCAATTCATTATTTTATTTCTATTAGTTTTTATTTTATGTTCCTAATTTCTACAAATTGGTATCAGAGCAAGGTTTTTCAGCAGGTTTCTAAATGACAACAGGTTATGGCTTCTATATCCGGTCTGTAGACACCACAATTTACAGGAATGAATTATGATTATTGTTCATTAACCATGAAGGCACTATTTAGATCCCAGGATGTGTGGGAAATCATAGAGAATGTGTACATAGATCCCATAGATGCAGCAGCATATAACGCACTCTCAGAGGTAGAGAAAGACACTTTAAAGGAATTAAGAAAGAAAGACGGAAAATCTCCTTTCTTAATTCATCAATCCATGCATGAAAGAATCCTACCCAGAGTGGCAGTAGCCAGTAAAGCACAAATTACGTGGAAAACTCTCCAAGTTGTGTATTAAGGTAAAGAGAAAGTAAACACTGCTAAGCTATAGTTACTTCGTAGAGATTTTGAAAATATGTCAATGAAAGATTCAGATTCTATAGAATCATTCTTTACTTTTGTATTTGGTTTAGTCAATCAAATCAAATCTCATGGTGAAACTATTGAGGACAGAAGGATTATTGAAAAATTTCTTAGAAGTTTGCCTGCAAAATTTGATCCTTTGGTAGTTGATATTGAAAAAACTAAGGATCTAAGTCATTTTTCAATTGATGAGTTGCATGCATCACTAATAAATCATGAACAGAGGTTGAATAGATCACATGCATTTGTAGATCAAGATTTTTCATCACAGGTATCAGGAAATCATGGAAGAGGAAGAGGAAATTTCATCCCTAGAGGCAGAGGAAGAAGTATATCTAGAGGACGCAACAGCGATCCATCAAACTCAAGTGGAAGAGGACATAGTCAAGAGCACAATCATAATCATTTTTCATGTTAGAGATAGGATAAATCACATGTGCAATGTCACTATTGCAAGAGATATGGGCACTATGCTTTTGAATGCAAGAAAAAGTAGTATGATCAAAACAAACAGAATCAAAATCAAGTTAGGAGCTCTACTTCAAGCTCCATGTTTATTGTGTGCACAAATATTGCTAAAGAAACACCTATTGAGTGTAATCTATCACAAGAGAGTCCTAGTGATGTATGGTATTTGGATCCTGGTTGCAGTAATCACATGTCAGGTAACTTAGATTTATTTTCTAATTTGGATGAGTCAGTAAAGACATAAGTTACCGTTGGGAATAATAATAAAAGAACTGTAAAAGGAAAAGGAACAATCAACATTCTAACTTAAAAGGGGGAGAAAAATATTATGCATGATGTTTATTATGTTGCATGCTTGAAGCATAATCTTATGAGCATTGGTCAATTGGTACAAAAGGGATACAGAGTTTACATTGAAGACAACGAATGTGCGATCGTGGATAAAGCTCCAAGTACCCAGGTGATTACTAAAATGAAGATGAAAAGCAATAGAATGTTTCCTTTGAAGAGTATACCAGCCACATCCAAAGTTCATACTACATATCATTCCGGAGCTAAGGAGATTGAATCAACTTTTCAATCAGTTGAAAAAGATGAATCATGGCTATGGCATCTCAGGTTTGGTCATGTAAACTTTGGTGGTTTGAATTTATCACACAGAAAAAATATGGTGAAAGGTTTTCCTTTTATTCAAAAACCAGATAGAGTTGGTGAAGATTGTATTTTAGGGAAGCAATACAGAGAGTCCTTCCCGGTTGGCAAAACAAAAATAACAAGTGCACCACTTGAAATTTTTCATTCAGATTTATGTGGACTGATGTAAACAAATTCTATTAGCAGTTGATCGTATTTTATGACATTCATTAATGACCATACAAGGAAGACATGGGTGTACTTTTTGAGACACAAATCATATGATTTTTATATTTTTCAGCAATTCAAGGCTTTAGTGGAAAAGCAAAGTGGGTACTACATCAAATTTCTAAGGACAGACAGAGGAGGTGAGTATGGAAAAGCAAAGTGGGTACTACATCAAATTCATAAGGACAGACAGAGGAAGTGAGTATATTTCCAATGTTTTTCTATTTTTTTGCAAATATCATGGTATACACAAGCAGTTTACTACCAAGTATACACCACAGCAGAATGGTGTGGCAAAGAGGAAAAATAGAACTATCATGGAGATGGATAGAACTATGATGAAGGAAAAGCATCTTTCAAATGAGTATTGGGCAGAAGCAGTAGCAACTATTGTTTACATCATAAACAGGTGTCCAAAAAAATTGTTTGAAACACGGTTCCTCAACAAGCTTAGACTAAGAGGAAACACATTGTTTCTCATTATAGAATCTTTAGTTTGTGCCATATACACATGTGCCTGATGACCTAAGGAAGAAATTAGATAACAAAGGAGAAAAGTGTATATTTGTTGGATATTCTGAAAATATAGAAAATCTTACAAGTTGTTTAATCTAGTTACCAAAAAAGGTAATAATCAGCAGAGATGTACAGTTTGTTAAAAATGAGGCATGGGATGCAAGTATTGAAAAAATAGTCAGTGTAGCAGCAACTATTCCTCATAATGATATGGCAGATGAAATCATAAAGCAACAAGGTATTGTATCTTCTTCGAATCTTGTACTTGCACCACAAGTTGTAGCACAAGCTACACCTCCATCTACATCTAGGAGGTATCCAAGATTCCAGTCATCTTCAACCATCCAACAGACAACACAAAGAACACCAGAAGTAACTCCTTCAGTACAAAACAGTCCATCATCAGATAGCCCTTTGTAGCGGAAAACAAGGACTCTTAGTGAGATTTATAATGTTGATACAATAATGATTTTTCAATTTTTGCATTGTTTTCTCAAGTTGCAAATACAGTATACTTTGAAGAGGCTATAAACAATGAAGTTTGGGTTCAAGCCATGGATGATGAGATAGACGCTATAGAGAAGAATCAGACATGGGAATTGGTAGATCTTACATAAGGAAAGGACGTGATAGAAGTGAAGTGGATCTATAAGACCAAATATATTGTTGATGGTAAAGTACAAAAACATAAAGCAAAGGTTGGTTGCAAGAGGTTTTTCACATCAATATGGAGTAGATTACAATGATACATTTGCACATGTAGCACGTTTGGACACGATAAGAATTTTTTTAGCAATTACAACTCAAAAAAATGCCCTATTTATCAAATGGATGTAAAATCAGCATTCTTAAATGGTTTTCTTAAAGAATAAGTTTATGTGAATCATCCAGAAGGTTATGAGAATGAATGTTATGAAGGAAAGGTATACAAGCTGAAAAAAGTGCTCTATGGTCCCAAGATAAGCACATAAAGCTTGGTAGAATAGGTATTGTATTCTTATTTGATGTCTAGAAAAGTTTCAATAGGAGCAAGCTAACACGTGCCGACCTTATACATCAAGATCAATGAGCAAGGTAAAATCTTCATTGCATTGTTTATATCTGGATAGAATTTAATCATTACTATAAAATCGTATGTACATCAAGTTCATATCAAAACCTTTGTATGAAAGTGGACAATGATTTAGTGATGACTTATATGCTGATACAAGTAATCACTTTTTTTTGGGATTATTGAAATGTGTTCAAAATTAGAAAAGCCTATACAAATATGAATCACTAGACTCCAGAATCTAGGCTACTAATCTACTGAATTTTGGGTTCAAAAACGTGGTATGTTTAGATAGACTCCATACACTCATAAATTGGATATGGGAATTGGTAGATTTTCAAATTGAAGCCCCCCCCCTGATAGGATATTGAAGTCCGGGTATATAAGCCCTGGATAAATAGAACTTGTTGATGGTTAAAGTATAGAAAAATTAATCCATGTTGGTGAATAGAGGTTTTTCACAACAATATGGACACTGTTATCTTGGGATACATGTTTTTTTCATGTACCCATTTGGTTTTGATAATGAATGGTTTTCCATGAAAGTGGTTGAAAACATCAAAGACAAATGGCACTTTCCATTTGATCCCACGGATGTAAAATCAAATTGCTTGAAGCAATAAGTGAAACAAAAGTTTTGAAGGTCTTAAACATATGACATGAACATTCACGAGACAAAAGTTTATTGACCTAGATTGTAAAAATTTTAAAATGAATTTATCGAATATTGTATTCATTTGAAAATCAAGTATTACTACAAAGCTCAGAACAAACACCTCTATGTGCTATGGTACTATTTTTGAGACATGAGGCTTTTTGATTTGATATCGAGCATGGTGAATTCTTGCGTAGGAGCATAGCCCAAATTGATGTTTAACTATATTTTGAAGTATCAATGTATCAAGGTGAAATTGATGTTATTTTTCTGTCCCTTATATGTGGACGATCTTACCCATAAATGGAAATCTATCTACATATTATTCAAATCAGCTATGAAGAAATAATTTGAGATGATTATATCTAGGCCTCATGCACTATTTTTTGGGCATTGAAGTTCAACAATTAGAAGCTGGAGTTTTTATTTCACAAGCAAGGTATGCTAATGATGTTTTGAAATAGATTTAACATGTTGAATTGCAAGCCAATGCACCAACACCTATTGCGATTAGGTTTTAAGTTAAGCAAATATGACAGCGGATCATTTGTAGATTCAACATTGTTCAAAAGGCTAGTTGGAAGTCTCATGTATTTGATGGAGAAAAGGCCGGATATTATGTATGGTGTGAGTCTCATCTCAAGGTTCATGGAATCTCCAAAATATTCACATTGGCAAGCTGGAAAAAGGATTTTGAGGTATGTATGTGGAACTAAGAATCATGTAATTTTATATTCAACATCAGATGAGTTCAAAGTCATAGGTTATATAGATAGTGATAGTGCTGGAAGTATTGATGATAGAAAGAGCACATCCAGCTATGCTTTTCACTTTGGAACATGTGTAGTTTCATGGGCATCGAAGAAGCAACCCATAGTCACACTATCTTCAACAGAAGTAGAGTATGTAGCAGCAACAGGAGCAACATGTCAAGTTGTTTGGATGAGAAGAGTGTTGAAAGATTTGAGGCAATAATCAGGAGGATGCTACACATATTCTTTTGTGACAACAACTTCAACAATAATATTGTCCAGAAATCATGTTTTTCACAAGAGGAGTAAGCATATAGACACAAGGTATCACTTCATTAGGGAGTTGGTTAACAAAAAGGAAATTTTTATTGAATTTTGCAGATCGCAAAGATCAGTTTGTTGATATTTTTACGAAGAGCTTTGGGAAATGAATTTTTCGAGTATTTGAGAAGTTGTTTAGAAGTTTGTGATCAGGAATATGTCAGATCTGGAAGACGTACACTCAGATCCATAGAATAGGATAAAATTTTGAAGGTCAAAAGTAAGGGGGAGTGTAAGAAAAAAATGTTTAATTTTTTCCCCTAGTCTATATTTTTAGGAAAAAAAATTAAAGCAAAAACAAGCAATTTACTTATTGCATGCATAGGTTATTTTTAATCAGTTTAGTTTTAGATTCCTAATTTTAGGAAACAGCAAATAAAGCAAATAAATCAAAAGATTTGTATCCATGCACAACCATGCACTATTTTTAGTTGATGGTCTATTTTTAAGAGAGTGAAGTGTTCTATTGTTACATGAAAGAACTCATCTATATTATTAGAGCAATTGTAAGTGTTTTGATATCACACATTTACAAATATTGTATTGAGTTGAAGCTATGATAGAGGAAGAAAAAATATATACACAGAAGTGCTGATTTGAGTTTGGAATAATCTTTGTTTATTTGCAAGATTATTATATTTTATTTCTACTATTTGATTTTTTATGTGCCTAATTTCTACAATGAATTATTTGACAGAATCACTCAAAACAACAGGATTTCATGGATTGATTTCATCATCGTATATGCAATAAATAGAATCGTGAGGAATCCTTTAGATGTTTTAAAGAAAATGCAAAGCAGATTTAGAAATCTCATTTGTTGATATTTTATCTGCCTTTACAATATTTGGAGCAACAACCACAATTTCTAATTTATTTACAATCTCGTGTATGGTTGGATAAAATAGGTGGAGATGTTTTTCCTTAAAAAAGTTATGTACCAGAATACCACAAGTGGCCATCAATATTAATTTTCTCTGTAATCAACTACATCACTATTTATTATGCAATAGTAGGTATTGTGTATCTTTACAATTGTTCAAGTGATTGTTGTAGCATTGCACTATACATATGCATATGCAGATCCATGTGTCATTTCAATGTGAAGATTTGGATGTCATTGTATCCATGAACTTTCGTTACAAAAAATTCTGGCAGAGGCATCAAATAAAGATTAAAACCAATATTCTTAAGGAAAAAACTTCATAAAGTTGTGCATATGCACTAAAATAACAATGTTGTGTGTCCAGGAAAACTCTCTCTTGAATTATTTATTATACAATATGGCTTAAAAAACAATCCTTTGTTTACGGCATAATGTTTGTTTTTTCCAAAACAAGCCATAAGAAATGGAATGCTTTGAAAAAACCATTCCACTAAACTAGCGCCTTTCCTATGGGCCCCCATAGACCAAACTCTAAATTGTATTGGTCACTATTTTTTTTTAATCTCCTCAACACGTATATAATTACCTATGTAATACACATCACAAGTTTTTTTAAAACTCCACAACATTTCATAAGCCATTACAAAAATTGATCAAATGTCGCTACTAAAGAGTGACACCACCCGACATACAAACTACACGTACACAATTGAATATATGGGTACTACTAGGTTTAAACGCCTTACTCATTCAGCTAATATTTATACTATCTGGTAAAACTACTCCCCATCCCAATTTTAAAACAATTACAAAAAATTGTTATAGCAATGTACTGTCAAAAAAATAATACTTTCCTAGGTATGTAATTTTGCTTGAAAAATCCCAATGTTTACCTTGTTTGTTACAACTTTATAGTTACAAAATACTATACTCGGAATAGAACACAAATACCAAAATGCCAAATAAAAAATAGCACCTACTGCTCACGCTCACAAACTATGATCACAATAGCCTAAATGTATGCCTTCCTTTCACCAGCTACTAGCCTCTTCCCACATATGATGCTCATTTTCTCACATTCAATGGTAAAAACTCTGATTTACATAGCCATTCCCCGTACTCCGATAACAACTAATTCCACTCCACATCTCCTTCATTCTACATACACCTCCTTCTCACCTTGCATATTTAAAAATGTCATTTCACCAACAACACCCCTTCCAACCACAACCCTTCAGCCATGTCCCCTTAACATACACTTGTGGTGGGAATATTAGAAAACCGTAGACAGTGGGCACTTGAAAATTTAGAGGTTCAGACTTACAAACGGTATCCCTTATGTTCACGACTTGTTTTTTGGTATTCATACTTTACATAAACAAAAAATACTTTAGTATTACATAAATAATGACCTACATTAAATATATATGCCATTAAAATACACCGAAAACAAACTCCATTAAAAAACATATAAAAGAGGCTTATAAGTCTAAAAACTCAAATCCGCGGTCAATATTATTTTGTAAAGCAAAATGGTGTTTTTTAAGGTGGTATCCCGTTATCAAAATGGTTTTTAATGTCTTTTATGTTAGTTTTTGTTTTTAAAATACAAAATATCAGCATAAGCCTTGACATCTACCTCGTTATATCCCTAAAAAAACATATAAATGAGGCTTATGAGTGTAAAAACTTAAACTAAATGTATGGTGTTTTTTAAGTTGGGATTTCGTTGTCAATACGATTTTTAATGTCTTTTATGCCAATGTTTTTTAAAAAATAAAAAAACTCAACATAAGCCTTGACACCTACCCTATTGTATTCCATATTACTATAAATCCTTATTACTTACATTTCATCCATTTTTTTATACTCATAGAATTGGACGCAACTACCAACCCTATGTACCTGGTTTCCACAATAACCACTAACAAATTACATCCATGCAACATTAATTAGATGATTGAGGGAAAAGAAACTCATAACGGAGCAGTACACACCTATGTCAACTAAAAAGGTGAGGGTAAGGCTTTGAATTTCAATGTATTTGATTCCTTGGGTGAGGACATGAATGCCTTGTGCTTCGCCAATGATGGAAGTTATACGCAATGATGTACCATTTCCATTAAATACCAAACAAGATATATTCTATCCATAACCTTATGTGGGTCCTTATGTTATGAGATCAAACATGTGTTACAACCACGAGCTGATGCAACTGATATACATATACCAATATTAGCTATTAATAAATCCAAGGTTATAACAATCAAACAAATAAGCTTAACAACAGGGGCTAATACAAAATTGTTTTCAGAACCTCCAGTAGAGGAAGTAGAATCCCTCCGTATTTGGGTAAGTACCACAGGAATAACTGATGTTTAAATTAAGCTTAGTGTAGAAATACTGGTTAAGAAAAAAATTGTTGACATCCAAGCTCCCACTTTGCGAAACCCATTCCAATAGTTTGTAATTGTTGTAACCATTATACATATCAATATGAAAAACTTTTGCTAACATGTTTTCTCTTATATGGTTAATGGTAGACAGTGCTGCAAACAAATGGTTATAGCTATGAATGACTCATGACATTACTTAGAATACAACTTGGGTTCTACCCTAGACAAATACAAATATGCATTGCATATGATGTTAGAGGACCCACCTAGCACTATCTAGGAAATGGATTTTGATGATGTAACAAAATATTTGTTAGGCCTTCCTATAGATGCTCTTACAAAACTAGATACATGTATTAATGTTGTGTAGGACATTATTAAACAAGTGGTCTTCCATGGGTTTAAACCCATCCTTTTTTTTTCCCCAAGTGCCTACAATGGTAAATATGAATTATCACGTACCAAACACAACTCCACTGCACGCAAACAGGATGTAAGCTATGCACAAATGTTAAAAAAAAATTTGGAATCCCCACCATTTGGATTTTCATTTACTACTATGGAAAAAATAGACTACATTGTGTTATTCTCATACTTTACATCCACACACATAATCAAAATTTTACAACTTGACTTTCCTTAACCAACTTAATTGGTAGCATGATGTACTACTAATTGAATTCAAAATTACTTGATTTTCCACAGCTATATTATTATGATGCCTTATCATCAGGAAAAGAATCTACTTACCTAAATTACTTGATTAAGTTACTGTTTATAAAATTTAATTGAATTCCAACCGATTTCTTCAAAAATCCTCACTACCACTCTTCAACCTAGATCAAATCAAATTAAACAGGACATGTACTCCACACACCATTCAATAATTCATGACCTCACCTTGTATACAACTACCTCTATAATGTGCATCACACTTTTTTAAAAACTCCACAACACTTCACAAGCCATTACAAATATTAATCAAATGTCACTACTAAAGAGTGAAATCATCTGACACATGAACTACATGTACATAATTGAATATATAAGTACTACTATAATTAAACACCTTACTCATTCCGCTAATATTTAAACTATCTGATATAACTACTCCTCATCCCAATTTTAAAAAAATTACATAAACTACTATACCATTGTACTGAGGAAAAAATACTATTTTCTTAGCCAAGTAATTTTGCTTGAAAACCCCCCAATGTATACCTTATTTGTTACAACTTTACTGTTACAAAAAATACTATACTCAGAATAGAACACAAATACCACAGTAACGAATTAAACAATAGCATTTACTATTCATGCTCACATACTAAGATTACAATAGCCTAATTTGTTGTCTTCTTTTCACTAGCTACTAACCTCTTCCCACATACAATTCTCCTCTTCTCACATTCAATGGTAACAATGCTGACTTACATAGCCATTCCCCACACTCTAATGAAAAATAATTCCACTCCACCTTTCCTCCATTCTACATACACCTCCTTCCCACCTTACATATTTAACAATGTCATTTCACCAACAATGCCCCTTCCAAAAACAACCTTCCACCACGTCCCCTTTCGGCATAGACTTGCTCCCCATGGAGCAACCACTAGTTTTACTCTCTGATTAAAAAAAATAGAGCACAACCACAAACCAAAGATTGTTCAAAAGTCTTCTCATGTTTTTTGGACCAATAAAAATGTTGTTTTGAGTTAAGAACTAGTAAAATCTCTTCACTACATACTTTTCTACCTAGTTTGCAATAGAAACCAAGGTAATTACCAACACCCACTACTACATATAAGAGATGAGATGGGAAATAAAAACTTAGAAACTTCCTTAAACTTGAGAAAAACAAGGGTTGATGTCACTAATACAATGGTTCATTCAGAGCCAAAATATATTTTGCGGATAAGTTTAAGGACAGAAAAAATAACTTAAACATGAATAAAGAAATATTTGTAAATTTGTACAAGAATGATCATCTATTTTTCCCTTATATGAAATTTTAATGTGTGACAAAGCAAAAAAATAATATAAAAATTGATCACGTATTGTTTGGGGGTCTCATGAATCTTCAACAAAAAATCGTTAGGATGGAGGAAATTTTCATCTTTTAATTTTCCAAGATTTTGATAGTATAGGAATACCTTTACTTTGAATCGTGTCAAATACCTAAATTTAAAGAAATATTTGAAAATAAATACAAAACAAATACCTAATTAGGAAAATTCTCCACTAAGGAAATTGAAAACCCCACCTAATAAAATATGCTTTTAACTTAGAAAAATAAACTGAATAAAATAATTTTCACATAGAAAAATCCATTGAATTTAGCTTCATATGAAGTGGGAAAATATGTAAGTTTCATAGGGTGAAAAAACTAAAATAATCTCTATCGACCCAAAAAACCAAAACTATGCAACATAAAATAGGGTTCCCAAAACCCGTAAGGAGATAAAAACCCCCAAAATTGAATTAGGGATGTCAAACTTGAGACAACTGTTAGCAATCAACATTGAGGGGAGAAATTTTAAAAGCCTTGAAATCGACTATTGTTTATAGACTAAGGGATACACCCAGGAGAATAACAAATAAACCCGATGGGGTGGCCCTTTGATATGCAACATTTTTCGGAAACTTTATGTGGCACCAATTTTATGGTGGCCTTCTATGCATATCCACATAAAGTTATGGTGGCCTTCCAATTTTATTATTATTTTTCGGAAACTTTATGTGGCACCAATTTTTCGGAAACTTTATGTGGAAATGGGGCTCATAGATGATGGAAGAGTTGATTTGGGATACATGTGTCTAACAATCAAGGCAATGAGGATGGATGATCCTCTACCAATGGGATTGTGAGAGTGTAAATTGCTCATATAAGGTAGCAAAGCTTTTATCCACCTTTTCAGAATGGATTCTACAGTCAAGGATGATGGTAGTATGTAACTCTTGGTATGTGTTTTAATCAATGAATGATGGGATGTTTTGTTGAGCTACACATGTATGAAATGGTTGTTCAATGAAGGTTGAACCTGGTTTGGAAAGGTCATGTGAATAAATGGAGAAAATTGAGATGATCCTAGACCTAAGGATGAGAGAGAACTTAAGTCTCTAGGGGTAAAAAATATCTCCTAAGAAGGCACATGATAATGGGTACGAGTGTGGAAAAAAATACATCATGTATCATATCTAATAGGACATCATCTTGACTACTATTTTGCTCGATAGGATTTTGCACGTGTGGGAAATATCTATCCCTTCCAAGAATGATTTGGATATAAATTCATTCACAAGTATAAGGGATGATTTGTTGTGTGGTGCTAGCTAGACCTATAGTGTAGCATGGATGTAGCATGAATTTGGGATGTGAGGATGTGACAGCTAGAAATTGGGTCATATGGATGGAATATGGCCAAGAATAGAGCATTGTGGGTGAGTTGTGGCTTGAACTAGACCCGTATGGGGGTGTTTGGGATTTTTTTTGAAAAGTGATAGCTTGATGTCCCACGGATCAAAAATATATTTTAGATGGTTTGGTTTCATTTTGAGAGTTAAAATGATGGTGTTATGGTTTGAGAGTGTTATATTGTTTTTTGAGGAGGTTTTGTGATTTGTTTGAGGTGGAAAAAATGTGTTTGTTATTTTTCGTTGGTAGTTTTAGATTTTTGTTTTTATCTAAATGAATACTTGTTTGTTTGTATGATTTGGATGGTTTGTTTTTATTATACTAAATGAATCAAATTATACCTGAAATTAAGTGACTATTGAAAATGAAAATGTCATTACTAATTAAATATGTGCTAAGCAATACATGCAATGAAAAAATATTAACAAACCACTATTTATCTAATCTAAAAGTGACATGTAAGCACAATACTCTTTTTTGTTTATTTTAAGGTTTCTAAAATGTTGTGGGATAGATAACAAGATCTGATCTACAAATGCAAATGAATGATTTTTAATGGTCTAGATAACACGTTAATATCAATAAATTAAATCTACAATCCCCTAGGTGTGATTTGTAGTTTCAAGTCTAAGCTGAGTGTAGGAACAATTTTTAATTCTACTCTACAATGATATTTCAACAAAAAGAAAAAAATATAAATGCTAAATGAAAATGCCTTGATTTATAATTAAATGGAGGGAGGAAATGTAGTCATTGGTTAAAACAAATTTCAATAAGTGATATGATCTATACTAATAATGCATTTTCAAAACAAAACTTAAGGATAAACTACTTGTTTTTGGTATTTTCTTGGGATATGATAAAATATTTAGAACCCTAGATGTAGACTTATGAATAGAGAAAATAAAAATATGAGGCTAGAACCCTGATGAAGGAGTATCTCAAACAAACAAGATTTAAATATAAGACTGTCAATAATTAAAATTCAAATAATGATCTAAACTAACTCTTATTTTCCTTTTATCTTTCAATAACTTTTAAAATGAAATCGCAACAATAGAAATCAAAGAAACGTGATCTAAAATATGATAAAATCATAATACACAATATCCATTTTTTCTCCAGTGATGGAAGAGGCTCAGCTAGAATGTATTTATGTGTACCCTCAAAAAACTATCTCCTTGTGTGCTCAAATGATCTGTATGGTAGAAGTGGTGGAGCAAAAGGAGATGGAGGCAACTTCGATTGAACAATAAATGATAGATGACATAAAATTTTTGGATGGTCCAAATAAATGTAGAAGGTTGGTTTAGAATTCCATGTATCTTCCTTGTGCTAGTAGCAACAAGAAATAAAAGGTCCTTATAATTGTTTTGCACTATCAACAAAAATTTTGGGCTCTCTCTCTCTTAGATGCAAAATTTGTAGAAATTGAATATTGGAAGTAGAAGTACCTAGAAAATCAAAATTCTAGGGGTGAGGATAGAAATGGTCACATAAATTTTCTTAAAAGAGAATCTTTCAACCAATTCATATCTTAACTGGAGATCAAAATTTGATCTATAATTAGCATTGGATCAAGAGGGAATGAGGTGTAGAGGTTTGGAAAAATGAATTGGGTTCAAAACAAAGAAAAACTTGCACATGATTCAAAATTAGATCCAAAAACAACCCACAAAATCAAGAAGAGAAAAGGCATGCAAAGGATGACAGAACCGCCGTGTTAGTAGGATGCAGTTGTGCAACTGCCACGGTGGGAGACCAAACCAATGGTAGGAAAAATAGAACCATAGTGGATTGAAACAAAACTGTCATGATGGAATATAGCCACTTTGTTGGTTTCATGTCAAATGTCCAAGGGGTGAAAAAGAGGGGAGAGAAGAAAAATATTCTTCCTAGAAAGTGGGGTAAGCTAGAAAGAGCTAATTTTGGATAAAATAAGAAAATGTGCAAGAGAAAGTGTGTGAATGTGGTTTAAGAAATTTGAAACATATTGTCATGTTTTGGAGGTCCTCATCATCATCATGGGTGTATCCAACATATTACACCATATAAAAATATGTGCGTACATATTCACACCCAGGGAAGTTTCCTATAGTGAATTGGCTAGGGTATGATGCCCAAAAATTTCACAAGAAAAGGGAAAGGAGAAAGGGGAGAATACCTACCTTACTTACCTTCTAATGGATTAAATCTAGCCGAGACACTTTAACGCGTACAATAGAACAAATTGGAATCAATTTCAGCATAAAAAGAGATTAACTAAATGACTATGTAATCAAAACTAAAATGAGATAACTTATTATTTATGTGGAATGGAAATTCTACATGTTGTCAACATAGACGCCACGTGTAAGACATAGAAATAGGTATACTATATAAAATGAAGTATTATTGGGAAATTGAAATGGATGAAAAGGGGGGCACCTGATTGTTATGGAGCTGCAAGGTCAAAAAAATCATGTAAAATTGGATCAAAACAACTCATTTATGCCCCAAAGTATGAAAAATAGTAATTTTTCAATTTTTGCACTAAAAATGACACCTATATATTAAAAAATTTACCGAAAATTGAAATCATTTGTGCTATGGAGTTTTGAGATTTTTCATCTCTAAAAAAATAGTGACATTTTTCTACGCAGAGATAGGATATGGGAAGGTGACAACAACATGATGGCAAGAGTACCAGTGGAAGTAAGTGGTGTATCAAGACATGTGAGTTATGATATTTTTTCTATTTTGGGGGGTGTAACATATTTTTCTCATATCTGTCATTTGGGGGTGTCAAATTATTATATGACTAATTACCCATAGTTGAAAACCATATGGTAATATTAAATCCATGGAATAATATGTAATGAATAAATAGAACACACCACTTTCAGTGTGTATGGAGTAAAGAAGAATAAAGATTAAAAAGATAATAAGTTAAGAAGTTAAAAAATAAAGTAAGTAAAGAATAATTATTTAGTCACCCGATAACATAATAAGAAAAACTAATTTATTTTATCATTAATTAAATATGGCTAATATTAATATTTAATCATAATGACTAAGATAACTTTGTAAAACATAAGTATAAAAGTAGAGAAATCAACTAAGGTAAATTTCACAACACACAAAATAGGTTATGATTACATATCATTGGGAAGAACCTCAATGATGACCACTCAACTCACCAAGTGGAAGAAATAGGCTCAGTCATAACTTATGCAATGAGGAATCCCATATTAATTTCATAATACACACACAATCCTAGTCTGGGAAATCTGGGGTGTATTTTGTACTCCCAGTCAAATGCACTTTATGCAGTCCATTTTAATCACAAGGAACATTCCTTCCACTTCCACATGTTGTTCTCCTTTTAAAAAATCCTTTACATAAATCAATTTTTATATCCTTTCATTTTCACTTATTTACATCCACAAAAATCACATCATCCTTTGAGGGCTCCCTCCGTTATTTTTTACATTCCAAAGGTTCTCACCCTTCCATATGTATTTTTGTTATTACTATATGGTAAACCCACATCATTACATTAAAACTCTTTCACACCCATGACATCAAGTTTCCACATTTATTTTTACGTTCTCCCATGTTATCGGGTCACCAAATAATTATTCATTTTTTTCTTATTTGACATCTTATGTTATTATCTTGTTTCTTCTTTACTCCATACACACTTAAAGTGGTGTGTTCTATTTATTCATTACATATTATCCCATGGATTTAATAGTACCATATAGTTTTTCAACTATGAGTAATTAGTCATATAACAAAAATTGTTTGATGTTAGTATTAAAATGTCAAGTAAGCAGGTAGGTTAGGAAAATGTTACTTTTTTTAGAATTTTTTTTGCATCCCTCTCTGTAGTATCAAACTTTTGATGTAATAATTGACGTGTGTGATTGATTATGTGGAGTTGTGAATTATTATGCGAGAGTGTTTAATTTTGTTTATTTAAATGCAATTTGGGAAAAATATTATCACTATCAATAATATGATTAGCACTTCCTCTATTATCTCATGTCGAATTTATATCATGCTCGGTTTAACTCCTTGTGTTTTATTGTTATGAGTTGGTTGCAGGATATATTTCCCTTGGACTAGAGGGAAAGCATCATCAGAGAGATTAGAGTAGATACAAAGTTATGGTACCAAAAGAGAGAGGGAAATGTGTACCCCAAAACCTTAGCAACTTGGCATAGTATACCACCTAGGAATAGTGTATGTCTTTTTGTGTCATTTTACAAATTCTTTTTATTAGGACACTTTGTTCTTTCTTAGCATGCAACAATACCAAAGAGTACTTAGGTGACCTTATTAGAATTTGAGTCTCCATCTGGAATTGGGTCTGTTATAGGTCCACCCACACATACAATTTAAAATCACATTATATGTTCCATGTTTTTAACCATAATATACTTATAAAATTTTAAACTAACCATCTCCTCCTTGATTTATAATATAGATTTATATTTATATTATTAAATGTACTTAAAAATAAATCAATACATGTATATTGTTAATTTTTTTAAAAATGTTATTTCTAATGATATTTTCCAAAATTTGGAAGAATATTATAGAAAAATTAATGTCAATAATAAAAAAGGAAAGAATTTATTTGACAAAGATGGATGGCCATCATTTAAAATTTTCTTGCATTAAATATTGAGTAGAGCAATAAAGGAAAAGAAATATAAAAAAGAAAGAATTATTGCTCGACTCACTATGAGGTTGGAAGGTGTGCCCTTTCAATTAATAGGTATGAGAAATTTTAAATGTTCTCTCAAGAGTTCATTAAGAAAGATGAGCTCCCATGTTGTAATTAAAAAAAAAAAGACAAGATTCCCTTAAATTAGAGACCCGTAGAAAAAATCCCTCAATCTATAAATAAGGAAACAAATAAAGGAAGACGCACCCTTTCTTTTTGGAAATTTTGGGAGGAGCAAATACGGGAGAAAATATTTTTGAGCAGTATATTATCTTGGAGAAAATTTGCAAGTGATAGAGCAAATAGGGGCACATAAGAAGAGTGGAACTGGAGATTAGAAGAATTAGTTGGTTGTTGAATGCTTGGGATGCACCAAAGGCAAGTTATTTTTATTAAAACATCTCTCACCACTCTTCAAACTTTTTAACAAAAATTATGTCTTCTTTCATTAAGAATAATAATTTGTAACCTGTTTTAGAATTTAATTGAATATCATATATTCGATAAATAAATCTAATAGAGTGCAGTTTTTCTTTTACTTTTAAGAAGAGGAAGGAAAGTCATCAATTTATTTATATTCTATATATAGACAAAATAATAAAATTAGGTAAATGTTGAGAAAATTATCTTTTATTAAAATAAATAAGAATGAGATTGTTTTAAATTATTTTAGAACATGGTTTGAAATTCCAACCTCCATCATATTTGGATTGGGCTCAATATATTAACTCCCCCCTAACTCGTTGGAAATATATTTTGCATAAATTATAATTATTCTAATGTGTAACTAATTTTTGTGTTAGTAAGAGAAAAAAGGGTTGAGAGTTATATCTTAACTTGAATTGAACTGTGGTTTATTCTTCAATAATATAATTCTCAAAAGACTCTTGATAATTTCTAAACCTTCCATCTTTTAAGCATTTTAATAAACTTTGCATTTTTTAAAAACTTTTTTCAAAATTAAAGGCATGTTAGCCATTTAAATCCATTTAAATCGCGTGGGATTTTACTTTTGGTAATATGATGCCCTTTCGTTAGAAACTTATGATTTGAAACATAATTAAGATTTTAATTATATATTCATTATTTTTATTTAGAATGCCTAATTTATTTAGTGTTGAATAATATGCCATATGGATACATTCAAATTATTTATAAAATTTAATATGTCAAAAAAATATTTTATAAATAAATCATAAATAGGTTATTAAGATTCCAAGAAAGGTATATTTTTTTAATATATTTTATTTATTATCATGAAATTATGTATGTGCTTATACTAAAAAAACTTCATGTTTATTTGTGAGTCTTTGAAATATGTTATAAAATTTCAATCTAATTCCTAAAAAGGTGTTCCCTTAGAATAAATAGAAGGGGATGGGGCTCCTCAATATTTTTAACATCAAACTTGAATTAATGTGGTTAGCTTCACCTCTTTTTACCTATCACCTTAATGCATAGGTAAGAATAAGTAAACATTTGGTGGCTAATAGTGAATCTTGACATGCATGTTCATCTAGGAACCCTATGATACCTTGTTTAAATATATGATTAAGTTTCCTTCTATTAATTTTATTGTTCAACCTTGAATAGGTAGTGAAATTTACTACATCCTTTGTTATCATGTGAACTCTAGTATAATCCTTAGAATTTTTTATCATTGGGAGTTTACAATTCCCGGTGTCATTAAGGAAAATAATGCTTTGTGAAATGTTATGGAACATTGATGTGATGCATTATCACCCACATACATATGAGAGTTGTTCACATGTTAAATCTTTTTTTACCTTGGGGAGATCAGTTTTTGTCCAGTATGGGGTGAGGAGGGATGAGATGAATCAGTAGTTATGAGTAATGTATAGTGAACATTGGAAAGTGGGACTAAAAGGATAAGGGAATTAGTTTAGTCTTGTTGGTTGGATATTTTGTCAAACCAAAATATGAGGTTCAACCACAGTACATGGGATTAAATCCCTCCTCAAAGATAGGTGAGGCTGCCTGTTTATTGCTAATCTAAAACACAGTAAATAATATATACAATATTCACACTAATCTAACCATTGGGGGTTGGAATGAAATCCCGAAATCCACATTCACATGATTCAAGGATATTGCTTTCGTAAGTGAAATAGGTTAGAAACTATTACAGTGAAAGAAGCACGGTAGAAAATAAATGGGAGAAACGTATTTTCTTTCAAGTAAACACAGAGCACGAAATAATCATACGAGTTTTAGATCACAGATATAGCGTCCGAGATAATTAGAAACACTGAGATTCTATGCAAAGAATAGCTTTAAGATCATGAACATAAGAACACTGTCTTAAATAAGATATATTTCACAACACAAAGTCTGCAAAACAATATCAACTTCTATTCTTCAAAATGATTGAAAGAAAACACAAAGTTTTTCTCCTTTCCAATAGCCTCTTAATGCTTCAAAAATTCTCGACCCTTTAGAATGCACAAGCATCCCTTATTTATAACAAAAGAAGCTAGAGATAAAACAGGACAGATCCTGAAAAGTAGCATGCTAACTAGAGTTCAGCTTTGCATGATTCTCACGTAGGAGATCAAGTCAAAGTATGAATTAAAAATAATGACAAAACGGAAATAAAAGATATGTCATTCTAAAAATAGAAATGTCATGGGACGTTGGAACTTAATCCGAGTCATCATCTTTTGATTCTTCTTCTTTCTCTTCCTCCAGCTGAGACTGTTTGTTCCGGAACTCCTGGAACTTCCGAATAATGCCTTGCATTTCATTTTCCTCAGGTGTAGTGGAATGATCATTCCACATTTCGCAGGTCTCATGGATATCACTGGCACTGCCAGGAAGCTTTTTCAACCTTTTGCTGAGCTTTCTTAAGGCCTCCAACGTATGTTCAATCCTCACAAACTGACCAATGACTTCAAGGTCGAATCCATCTACAGGTTCATGCTGAACAGTCTCTTGAACTTGTTTGAAGAGATCATCTGCTGATAGGGCACTTGAGTTCCCAACTGACACCTTTGGACAAATCTTAAGCAATTCTTCTTCCAGATCACTTTTCCCATCGATCAATTTATCTCTTGATTCTCTCAACTTGCTGCAGGCTTTGTTGAGGATCTTTACTCTGAACTTGATGGCCTTGATCAGCTGAAAGTGTTTATCTGTATGTGGAAGAATGCCTTCTTCTACCAAGAGATGTGCTGGTATTTGCTTTAGCACTTGGAGAGCTTCACAAGTCAAATCAAGCTATCCAAGTTCTTCAGTGAATTCCTCATCCATCTTCTCTCCTTCCTTCTGAATCTCTGCCAAGGACTGATGAACTTTCACCACGTCTCGAATTACTTCCTTCCCTTGTTGGAGCAACTTTTGGATCCATTCGTCAACCACTCTTCCTTTTTTGGCAATCTTCTCAATCGTAGGCACCGATGAGAAATCAAATCCGGCAGAAGCAGAAGCAGAAGAAGGTGGTATGGATTCAAGGGGTTTTGATAGTTTGATCAAAACCTCTGTCAATTGCTCCACTTTTTCCTTAAGCTCATTTCTGTTGTCCTTTGTTTCTTTCAACTTTTGGCACAGGACGTCTATGGAATCCTTTGCATCTTGCTGCGCCCCTTTTGCTGTTACTTTCCCTAGAGACACCCTGGTTACCTGGTAATCAGCAGTTGTTACATCATCTCTAGTTTTGTCAGCTGAGGGAGTGGCAATCTCTGCGAACTTATCTCCTGAAGCATCCACCAAAACCCTTGAAACTATTTTGGGTTTCTTGGCTGATCTCGCAGTAGAAGCCTTGAGTGAGCTGAAATCAAAGGTTGGTAGGGGTACAATCACTTTCCTCTTCCTCGGAGTTTGCTCGAGTAGCCATTGTGGAGTATCAGAGGAAATTGCCAATGTTGTAGTAACTGGTATTCTACTCTCAAGGGGAGCAGATTCTACTATTGGAGGGGGAACAGTAGTCAACGTGGTAGTAGGTGCAATGAATAGAGGCACAGGTTATGGGGGAGTGTTGGTGATCACTTGGGTTCCAGCAGAGAGGGGTGAGAGCCCGGAGAAAATATTGGCCATACTTGAAGAAGTGGATGGGGAATGAGTAGGCTGGAGTGGTTGTTGAGGGGGAGGCACAAATTCAGTTTCCAAAGCCTAAGATGCAAGAGACAAAGTTTCTTCAATTTGATAATCAGCAAATGATGAAGTCAAGAGTTGGCTTCCTCCTTCTTCCAAATTAATTTCTCCTATTTCTGGTGGTGTTGGTGATTCTGGCACAACCACCGTTTCAGCTAGAGAGATAATTGAAGAGATTGGTCTTTCTTTCCTCTTCTTGGGAATCTTGATTTTTATAGACCCCCCAGTAGATTCCTTGTCCTTCTTATTTTTGGAGGGCCCTGCCTGAGAAGCAGCCAATTTTGGAAACTTGTCATCCTTAAAATTCATCCCCCAAGAGGAGAGCCATTTCTTTGTACGAGCCAGAATTAGGGCTGACCTATCGGTGATAGAGGCTTTTTCGCTGGCCGACCAATCAATAGGCGGGAAAACATATCGATCTTCATTAAGCCCATCATAGGACATATCCAACACACTTTCATTTTCAGTTGTGCCATCTGGCAAATCAAAAAGCTCTAGCGTCTGAATCTCATTAATAGTTAACCTACTATTATCTTTTCTGCGAACTGCAACTTCGTTACGCAGATCCACCCAGATATCTTCAATGTCGGGCCTGTGCAGATGTAGGGATCCATAGGTTCTAAGTACTCCTCGGATGTCAAAACCATCCCGAGACTTCATATGCTTCTTTAATTTCTCCTGGAGTTCACATTCAACATTTTTGGCCTTTGCCACTGTTGAGCAAGTATATCTCCCAATAGAAATTGGGAAGGATACTGCTGCCTTATGCTTGCTCTGTTGGAATTTGTGAAAATCCAATAGCTGTCTGACCAATTCTATTAGTATCAATCTATCCCCTGGATAGCGAGGCAGACGGAAAGGCTCTCCTGAGTACATGACCGTTCGAAGGTAGGTAAACTTCTTGAACTGTAAGAAGATACATCCCCATTTAGATACCTCAGTCCAAGCTTCGTCTGATACCCTTGTCTTTCTTAGCCCTGGGTTCAGCTGGCAGATGTTCTCGTAGAAAAAGGCGTCATTTACCCTCCTAAAATGATCCTTGGACCCCTTCTTTGTTATTTGAGGATAATACTTATAGACTGGGTTTTTCGTTCTGCTTCCTTTAGTATCCAGTCCGGGATAGCTCCTCATTCCAGCTGCTGCATAGGCCACATATGAGAACATATAAAACTTTCCGGTCGACAGGACCATCGTCATCTGGGAATCAATTTCATCACTGATAAGGGTCCCCCAGTCAATCCCTTGCTTGTTCTTCTTGATGGTGACCATAAATTGGTACATCCATCCATGAAATAAATTTGATTCCGGCAAGCCAAAAACCCGGCTCAGTAGGGTGATAATATCGTTGATTTCTTGTATGAAATCTGATCTAGGGATAGTTCTTGGAAATCTAGATATTACTGGTTTTTCCTTGACCAAGAACTTCTTATTGACATCCCTAATGCAATTTTCCTGGTTACTGTCCCAGGCCTTCTGAGCCGACTTGATGTCTAGGGCCCCATACTCTTCAAAATTTGGTAGTTTCAGGAGATCATCAAAATAAGCCCCATCTAGTTTGATAACTACTTCACCAGCCTGATTCCTTACGGAACGAGAAGCTGAGTCGTAGTTGGATGCACACGCCAAAACAAACTCTGGACATTGGGCAGACATGGGGAAGCCTGCTGCAAGGGGCAAGCCACTGTTAGCTAAAGCCACCATCCATGGGGTTTGAGAAGAACTCTTCACCCTATTCCAAAAGTCGTCCATATCTATGTTTCCCATTTCAGTATCCCTGATATCATAATTACAGTCGATATATGACGGGGATTCTGGTTTCTTAAATTTGTATTTCATCCTGCTAGATTTTTCGGCCTTCTCCTGTGATGAACCAGGATCCGACATGAAGAATATTGGAAGGAGAAAGGCTCGGAACTCCGGAGATGCTGTGCACACTGAAAAACCTGATTGACTGAATGCATCAGAAGAAGAGAAGAACCCGACACGGAGAAGAAGATATCGGAAAACTTTGAGAACCCGACAGGTCTGATATGTCAGAATCTTGGCGAAACCCGACACTTGCTTTCAATGGCGGAAACAGGAGAAAACCCGGCACCCACTTTCGATGACGGAACTTAGGAGATGCCCGGCACTTAGTGTTGAGGTCAGAATGTTGAGAAACCCCGTCACTTCGAGCTTCCAATGTTCTTCAGACTTTTGAATCTGCAACACAACCTTCAAAATCCAGGAAACAAAAACAGAGTCTTTCCTTTGAATTTCTACATACACAACTTCCTTTCTTTTTTTGTTATTCATATTCCATACATCATGCAAGTAATTGGAATTTGGAAGGAACAGCACCAATCGATAGTCTCAAAAAAGAAAATAAACCCTAAAAACCCAAAACCCTTTCCAAAACAACACAGAAAGAAGAAGGAAGAAAAACCCTCAACAACTGGCAAGAAATTGGAAAGAAAATACACGCAGTCGATCCAGAAAAATCAAGAATAAAGAAGGAACAAAAAATACCTTCAATTCGAGACAGGTAAAATCAAAAACAAACGGTCCAGTCTGGTAACGCGAGTTTGCGGGTTTTGGGAGCGGAAGAGCATGCGAAAAATCCACGAATTAAAAATATGAACGGTAAGAATGACGTGGAAATCCGTGTATTTATAAGAAAATCAGTAATAAATACACTTCAACTCGGCACGTGCCAACTCACCGACCACTCAGCATGAATGCCACATCAGCATGTTGGAGGAGTCCGAAAACCCGACACGAGGAGATTTAGTGCATTTTGGGTTTCGGGCTTCGGAAAACATGGAGCACAAAACATGTTTTGAATCATGAATGTTCCGATGCATTGAACTTCCGAAAACCCGATTACAAAGGATTGAGCGGACTTCGGGAATCGGAGAACATGGCGCATAAAACATGTTTTGGAACATGAATGTCCCGATGCTTTAGAGTTCTGAAAACCCGAATACAAAGGATTGTCTTAACACAAGGCGGGTCTCGGGTTTCGGAAGTCACGCGACACAAAGCATGTTTTAACTCAAGTATGTTCCGACGAGTTAAATTTCCGAAAACCCGATTACAAAGGATTTTCTCATTGCAAGGCGGGTTTCGGGTTTCGGAGGTCATAAGACATAAAGCATGTTAAAACTTATGTCAAGCTGTTAGTAACACCCGAAAACCCGATTTTCTCTAAAAGAGGTCATAATGCAAAATCACTTCAAAAATTTTGTAGGGGTTATCCGATCGTTTCGTTGTGAACTCAAAACGGGGATAACAAGTCTTCACCATGACTCAGTAGGAGTGGATATGCGTCTTTTGTGGGGTTACCAAAGATTGACCCAATTTTTGTGTTACCAGGCATGCCTCATATGAGTTAGGATACATCAGGGGTTGCCCTTTATAATCCAAGTCTTATGGGCCATAAGTAATTAATACTTAATATTAATAAGAATGTAATTATTCTTTTCTAATGTGATATCATGTATTAGATCATGACTGGTTAGGTCATATGATATAGGGATTTGTATACATGGAACACTCTCTCTTTTAGTATCATTTTTCATATCTACCATCATCATGAGGGGTAGGGCCAATCTCGAGATATGAGTGTTTTGTGGGGGAACCAAACTGGCTCTATGGTTGGAGTAAAAGTGTTATGATGATGTTATCCCTTTCCTTATTCATTACTGCAACATCGACAGGATATCCGATGTTATCTTGATGGTGACCACATTGATAATTATCCTTATGTTCTTCCATATCAGTGTCTCTCAGAACAATATTGTATTCTTAATTGTAATCTATATTATAAAAAAATGACAATCATGTTGAGCATGATGAATATGTAGTGTACTTGAAAACTCTTATGTACAAAGTTAAAAATATAAAATATTTCATACCATTAGTATCTTTATTGTAAAAGGAAATGGGTAATGAATTAGATCCTATTTCATTATATTAGTATGTTAGTATTCTCTCTATGCTTAATGAATTGAACGATGTGGAATGAATTCATTCTCCTATGTAAATATCTTATTTGATTAAAATAATATGAGTCAATTGATTAAATTGCAAATGGATGATGTGCTTTGATTATTATACTTTCCCTTCAATATGCAAGCATTAGTTTTTCCCTTTTGTTTCTACATCATGGATAGTTTAAGTTAAGAACTAGGGATTTGATTCTCATCCTTGTTGTAATTATATGGAATTTCACATGAAGGAATGTATATAACTAAATAAAAAATTTATTAAAAAAACAAAAAAATTGGGGTGTTTTCCTAGTATTCTACCATGGGGTTCTTACATTTTGGTATCAGAGCAGAGATTTAGCGCTCAGACCTAATGGAACCCACTACTTTCTAAGTTATGTCTTATTGGTCCCTTCAGATAGTGATGGCTAAGACACGAGCTAATCAAGTTGAGGACCATGAAGGAGATGGACTTCAAATTAAAGTCGATCAAATCCTGACCTTGGTATCTAACACCTAGGATAGGATATCTCCTAAAACAGAGGATACATGATCTGACACAAGAAAATGACCAAGGGAATGGATAAGATCAAGACCAACCTAAATAAAATGGAAATTTAAATGAAGAAAATCCAAATCAGGGGAATCAAAACTGAAAAAAAATTGAATGAAAAAATATGACCCCACCTAAGAGGGCACAAGTTGATATAGAACTAGCTATAGACTTGAAGAGGATAGCTCCACCAAATTACAATGGTATGGTACTCAGAGATGGTGCAAAATCATGGCTCATCAAATAGAGAAATATTTTGATCTTCATAAATTCTCTGAGGAAACCGAGACAGTTTGGGGGGCATACCAAATCTCTGAAGAAGCCTCGGCATCATGGGAGAACTTAAAATTAGAAAGACATTTAACTTCTGAAAATACAACATGGGAACAATTTGTTTCCTTCTTTCGGAAGAGATGACTACCTCAAATCTACTTTGATGGAAAAATGACTGAATTCCAGAACTTCAAATAGGGATATATTGTTAGGAATTAGTATTCACATGGTTTATTATAATTGGTTAGTATGTTTATATTGTTATAACAAATGTATAACAATATATTAGTACGGGTAGGTTATTGTTTTGTATACTTCCTATTTTATAGGAAGTTGTTCAACAACATTCCTAGCTATATAATAGCCATTGTATTAGCATGAAATATAGAAAATATAATATTATTTTGTGTTATTTCATGTGTAAATTTGTTGTTGCACTTTCATTTGGTACCAGAGCGTTGCATTCCTTCAATGGAGAAATAATTGTCTACAGGGGCGGCTTTGTTTTGTTGTCCCAAATTATGTGAAAGAGTGAATAGATTGTTCAGTCAAATCATAGTTGTGGTCGAAGAATCTAAGAGGACACTCGTCATTGGACTGCTCCATGAACTATCTATAGCATCTCCTTCATGGCACATCTCGTATGTACATTGGAGGTTCCAATATTTTGCAAGTTCGTTGTCATTTCCTCTTTCAATTAGACAAGTTCATTACAATTACATATTCAGTCAGGTAGATTGCGTGTATTGTCAAGACGTCTCTCTCAGCAAGAAATCTGAAGTAAAACAACATCAGATTTTGGCGTAGATATGTCATATTCGAATCTGCATCAAAGCGACCGTTCAACTCAATAGCTGTCAATAGATTGATCTGCGCAACTTTTTATCCAACTACTCATCGATCCTTTGGTTTTCGAACTAAGCAATCCTTGCAGAGATCTGGGAGTTGTATCACATACAAACTAAAACTCGCTAATGGTTCTGTCTCGGTCAGATCTTATTTGGTGGACACTAAGACTCAGCTATCACCTGCAAGTGAATCAGATCCATGACTTTATATTGAATAGTATGAGATCGACGCACTTGACGGATTACACATGTAATACATGCAGTTCAACTTGAAAATTCCGTATATGCATGTCAATTAGGCTATTTTGTCGTAGTGAATCTAATAATAGCCTCCAGCTATATTAGAAAATTGAGTCGTTATAGTTTAGTTTTGAGATTTTAATTGGTCATTAAGTCTTTTGTTTTTTTTTAATAGTTATTTGAGTCAAATAAAAGTATTTTTAGTAGTTATTGTTTCATCATGTAATTAGTATCATGTATTAGAGTCTTAAATCGTATAAGTTTTAATTCAATATATTTGGCCACGTTTTAATGTAGTTTTTTTTTTAGGGTCCTTTCATCATTTTGTAATAATTTTGTATCAGCATATTGTCTAGTTTAATTGAATTAGTTGTAGATAAAGAGTCAGTGTGTCATTTTGTATCAGTGTCAAAATCAAAACCAAGTCAAGAGTTATTTTGTATGTCTTATGTCATATAAAAGTCCGTAAAATAAAAATATATATAAAAAAAAATTGCCTTACGAACACATTTTCGGTGGAATCCGACGTTCGGGTAAGGTGTGTAATTTTTGAGCCTCAAATTTCAAATCTGCTAAGTTAAGTAGCATATTACTGGAGGACGGAGGCACCGGAGGATGGAGGTCATTCAGCGACCTCTCGTCAGTCACCAACGACGGGGCCGCGCAGAAGCTGTGGTGGCATATGTATGGTGTGAGTATATGATTTTCAGTGTGGTTTCCATTTTCTCAGTGTGCTTCAGTTTGCAGTGTTCCTGTTGATTTGAGTGGTGTGTGTTATTGTTAATACTGAAAAATAATTGTCTAAGAGAGTAGAAAACTACGGAGATCCTCTGACTGCAGAGATCCTTTGACTGCCATACTTCGTTGGAAGATGATCAGTCAGTGAATACGTTCATTGGCAATGGTGATCATGTGCAGTAAGATCAAGACAGCAAGATCCAGTTAGTATGATACAACACAATACATTTTTCCCTTTCTGATTTCTTATTTGGAATTTCACATTGTGGGGGGAAATACATACCAATGTTCCATTCCCATTCTGCACCCAAAACGACTTAGTCAAGGAAAGCTTCCAGTGGCAGTGGCAGTTTTCTATACTGTTCGAGATCGAGTGGCAACGATCAATTACAGAGACTACAATTAAGAACATTACGATTCTTATAGGAAGTAATGTGAAATATTTTCAGTATATCTTCTATTGTGCAGTTTTGTAATATGCATGTTGTGTTTCCTACATAATTCCCTGATGTATAAGCATAGTGGTGAACAGTAGCACCAGAGTAAGTCAGTTCATGGATCTTGAAAGGGTTTGTGGGAGGATCCAGAAAACCACATGAGGTCGACAGTTGATGAGGTTCCTGTCACGTCAAGGTTTTTGGTAAGCCTGTTTAAAACCATGGAAGGAGCAAGCCTTTCTTTTGGATCAAGGTCATGAGTCACAGAGTTGGACATGCCACAGGGGTGAGCATACTGTAGTTGAGTGTGTGGATGTTTTTCTACCATGTAAACACTAAGGGGGGGAATGTTAGGAATTAGTATTCACATGGTTTATTATAACTGGTTAGTATGTTTATATTGTTATAACAAATGTATAATAATATATTAGTACGGGTAAGTTATTGTTTTGTATACTTCCTATTTTATAGGAAGTTGTTCAACAACATTCATGGCTATATAATAGCCATTGTATTAGCATGAAATATAGAAAATATAATATTATTTTGTGTTATTTCCTGTGTAAATTTGTTGCTACACTTTCATATATGTATGTTACTACTTACTGGAAGAAGTTCACACGTCTCTTTAAGTAAGTACCATAGTATCAGAAGGATGAAAGGTTTAGGATCATAAAGTTCATCTCAGGCTTGAACCCTCAAATTGGAATAGATGTGGACATCCATGGACCCACCTCCATGGACCAGGTTTTTGAAAAATCCATGAAGCGAGATAAGAAACTAAAAACTTTAGCTGCAACAAGAAGATATTTCAAGGAAGGAAGAAGAGGACAACAACATCAAAATTCAAGTCCATTTAAAAGTAAAAATTGGAAACACAATAAAAATGGGGCGAATAGGAACATATGGTCTGGAAGGAATTTCAAACCTAGGAACTCCTTCAAGAAAAATGGCGTACCTAAGGGTAGGAATGAAAATGAAAACAAAAATGGAAGGTTTAACAATAGAGGAAAACCTCTAGAAAGGAAAGGTACATTGGGAGGATGATTTAATTGTAGAGGTGATCACTACGTAAATCATTGTCCTTGTAAAATAGCTAGTGGAAATCCTAAGGCACCTCTACCAAACCAATAACAACTATTCCGGCAGAAGATCCATGCAACAATAGATAACCACGAAGCTGATTTTCAAGTGACACTGATAGAAGCATCAAGAAAAGTTTTTGGCTATCTAGTTTCCATTCTTATTGATGCAAGAGCATCGGATTTTTTACTCCTGAGATTCTTAGTAAAATTTCTACAAAAGTAGGATATATGGAAAGATCTTGGTTAGTTTAGTATGGGAACCAAGCAGAAAGAAAGGTAGAGCAATGTTTGAGGCTTAGTTAAAACTTCTAGAATTTGTGACTACAATTAACTTATATTTTGCACCCTTGGGATCTTATGATGTTATCCTATGAATTAGCTGGTTAGCAAAACACCATGAAAAATTTGATCATTTTTCCAAAGATATTGTTTGTCTTGATGACAAATGTTACCCTATGCATATCCATGGAATCAAAAGAGAATTAATTCTAAGGAAATTTTCAGCAATGCAGTTAAAGAAATCCAAGAGGAAGGTGTGTGTAATGCTTCTAGTGCATATCATTGATATAGAAACTGAAAAAGGGACCAAGTCTTGAGGATTTCCCTTTCCTCCAAGAATTCATTCATTTTTCCTTTATGAGTTACTAGGAATTCTACCTCAGAGAGAATTGATTAACTAAAAATGTAATATAAAGGTACTAGGTAATCTAAGCTATGAACAGGTGTAAATAACTTAAATAGATGTTGTAAACAGATGCAAAGATGACCCAAGCAACTATGAAAAAGGAATATGCTAACCCTAATATGCAAGAGAGGAGAGGAAAGAACTCAACTGATTAGAGGATCTCGTTGGACAATTTTGTAAAGGTGACTAGAGAAATTGAAAGCAAGAACGAGCATGTAAAAGCCTCAAAAATGATGGATCTAGAGTATCTAGCTAGACTGGAGCACCTGGAGAGGGATTGGGGTGCCTACAAGCACTCTGGTCTACAAAATGGGTGCCATAGTCTTTGTAAAATCTCTTAAACTTATCTTTGTAGGTTCAACAGATGGTCTAAAACCCTCGTTATCTTTTGCATTAACTTTGTTGCACTGCTTTGGATGTTGTTGATATTCCAAGATGATGAAAAGACTAAAAAGGAGTATTAAAACCCTAAACAAATAAGAATTCAAATGAATGGGTCAGAATGACATCATTTTCCACAATAGTGGGCTTACTAAATGAGCGTTGCACTACATTTTGGACCCAAATGTAGTTTTGGTGAGTGTGTGTGCATAATGTGCCCTAGGTGCTATTATGCTAGTCGCACTTTACAAAGTAGTAAGTAATAACTACATGTAGAAAATGTAATAGAATGTTTGCATGGAATAGAATAGAATCCTCCCTTATGTTGTGTGTGATGCAGATGACCTATCCTTGTGCCTTATGATGGATCTATGTGGATGCAAGTGATCTCCAATGCGATATATGGATGCAACTCTAGATGGATGATAGTAGTGACAAGTGCTTAGCGCCTCATTATGGTCACATAACTTTGTTTTTATAGGGTTATCTTGATCTAATTTCATAATTAACTCTGAAATGGCCAACCACCAAAAAGATAAAGACCTCAAACAACTAGAAAGAGCCCCAAAAGTGGCGGGAAATATCAAAAAGGATTTTAGCACCCATGGGTGCCCTAGTACTAGCTTGTGCACCCTATTCGAGGCTAAAATAATGGAAGATGACTGAAACAGATTGGGCGTTTGTGTGGTGTAAGTTGGGAATGATGATAGAAATCAAATAAAAATGGCTGAGAGATGGAGATTAATTATAACTTTCTTCACTCAAATACCCTCTAAATAGTATTATAAGACCGGGACTAAATAATGTGTAAAGTGCATGATTTTGTGTCTACATTTTCCCCCACTTTATGTTGGTGAGTGAAAAGCTCGGTAACATAAAGTAGATAGAGATGTGTACCTGATGTCGATGTAGAGTAACAAAGAAGGCATGTCGAAGGACTAGACAAAGAGTGGAATGACAAAAAGATGATGGAGCATGGAAACTAAAGATGAAAATGTGCAAAAAAGTGATGAGAGTGAACCTAGGGTGGAATGTGTGTGTTGATGTTAATGTGTGTAGTGTACCAGTATGGTTAGTATGTGAAGTGTGCTACCACGAAGTGTTGTTGTTGACGTCTTTTTTGTTGCCCCCATTTGATTGCTTGTTTCTCATACGGTCAGACTTGAAAGGAAAAAATAGTCAAGTAGTCAAATATTTATGTATATGTGTGTGAAAACACAATGTAAAAGGTTCATGTAAAAGTAAAGTACACAAAATAAAAAGTGCAAATGGAACATATGCACCTGTTCCATGTCGAGAAAGAGAGTGTAGAAGGACATCATGTACTATGAGTTTTTTGGGCGATCTCATGCCACCCTGGTTGAAGAAGTGTAGGGAGAAAGTTACATTATTCTTCTTCCTATAATTTCTTCCCTAAATGTGTTTGAAGATATCTTTTTACGTCTTGGTTTTTGGTTGATCCGATGCCACTAGTCAAAGTAGTGTAGGGGGGCATACCCACTATAACCTCCAACCCTATAACTTCTTCCCATAATTCTAAGGAAAACCATGTCCTGTAAAAGTCACAGTGTATGGGGTTCGTAGACTGGTCTAAACTCGCTCATTTTATGTAAACCCATAATTCCAAGGGCAGAAAGTGCACTGAACTGAACTGGTGTAAACACGTTGTGTAAATTGTAAAACCCCAAATGATGCCCCCCTCTTTAGGGGTGCATGTGACGTCACTAATAGAAGAATGCGGCCCTAAAAGAAGACCAATTGCATGTACTGTAAAACTCTACCATGTAGGGGGGAGGGAATGTGCTTGGTAGGAACCAAGGCACACATAAACAAGGATGGATATCCAAAGACAAGTGTTAGTATGAACAAGCATGCCTATAGAAAACAGTGTATAAGCTACCAAGAAAAGTAGTGTAAACACTCAAGAAGACAAGGAATCTGCACAAAACGGGTCACAAACATGGGACATAACTCATGATGTCACAAGACACACAAGGCCATCATGGATGCAACTAAAAAACAAGTGTGCACACCAAAAAAAGGGCAAGGCCCGCATACAAGAACAAATAGTAACAGATAATGTAACAAACAAATATGGAAACAAATATCCATGCATAACAAATTTTGCGCATAAAGCACCCATTAGCCTATTGGAAAGATAACTAGTATGTCAAAAGCATATATAACCAAGTATTGTAAAGTGCTAAGTACAAAATGAAACAATAGCACCTAGAAGAGAAGAATGTGGATGCCCCCAGTGACCAGTGTAGGAAGGGTAGAAGGCGAGCATCCATGCTGTGTGTAAGAGACCTGTATGTGTGATCACCAATAGAAAAATATGTGAATGTGCATGTGTGGGTGATATAGATAACTGACATACAAGTAAGTTGACTAGCATGTGTAATAAAGTGACCATGAACAAGCACAAGTAAACAAGAGTAAAAGCAACCATAATATGCAATATGTTGTGGATGGATGGAATGGAATGCAATATGGATGATAGGAGTCGTGTGCCCCCCGAATGAATGGAAATGTATGCAATGAGGGTCATTTTTTTTCCCCCTCAACAGTCAAGAATGAACTGTAAACAAGAATGTGTCATTGGGAAATGGTTGAAGTATGTTGTGTGTCTAACATGTTGTGGTGAATGTGTAGGTGTAGTAATGAGATGTGACCTAGCGATGATGTGTGCATGAACCATATAGTTGAAGTGTATATCATGACCAGATTGAACGTATAAGTATTAATTTATCCTAAGAATATATCACTATAAGATGAAAATAGGGAGTGGTGATGTAACCTTAGGTGTATATTGTTTCATTATTTTCTTTGTGGATTGGATGAAACAGATAAGGGTATGGGCAAAAAAAGGAATACCTGTTGTGATGATCGGTTGGAGGTTGTGTGCACTTTCTGACTTCTTGATCCAATGCTGATTGTGTGAGATTCATTTTTGGCTAGGAGGAACTACCTGAAATAAAAACAAGACCACCAAAGAGAGTTAAACAATATATGCCAGTGGGATGCCTAGCATGTGCTGGATCTAGGAAGTGTGGTACTTCCTTGGTGGTAGTCAACCCAACTATTTACTACAACTTAATGTAATAAATAGCGTAAGTAAATAAAATCCTACTGTAGTTGATATGATTTATCCATCTCATCCAAATATAATAAGAAAATATAACATAACATGCTAGGTTATAATCATATCTGTTTGTAGGGTAAGTGGTCAAGGTGATGGAATAGGTTAGGGTCAGGTTCTAGGTCACTTGGGTCACTTGAGTGAATGTTATTAGGTTTTTTTTATTGGCAAGGTTTCCAAATACAAAGACTGACGTCGGTGAGGTGTGACCGACGACGGTTAAGAGGGAATCGATGATGGTTAAGGTGGGATGTTAGAACTCTAATAAATTAGTTTTTGGGGGTTACTCTGAGATTGAACATAGATGGTAAGGGGAATAGTTAGGTCTGTGGAGGTATTAGGAGTTCTCAAAGGTATTCAATAATCAAGTATGGATGATTAGATGATTATGTGTGATGCAATGGTTGGTTTTATAGGAAGGTAATAAGGGTGGGATGAAAATTCAGGTAAAGGATGATAACAAATGTGAAGAAACCTTTTAAACTAAATAAAGATGAAATGACAGGTGATAAGCACATTTACCGGTGTTACAAGTCTGATGACAGGAAGATAATGATGGTTGATCTATGAAGTGGCGGTCAGTACTACGGCAGTGCCTCTCAGAATTCTATCATGAATGTAAAATACCTTCGGATTAGTTGTGGTGTTGGCTATGGCTATTTGGATGTGCGAAAGGGCTCTAGTTCTTGCTTACATGCAAATCTCCTTTGCCTCCAAAACTTGATAATGTGGCCAACCTTTCAAAAAAGGTTACCAAAAATGAATATAAGGTAACCAACGACGGTTTAGGGTAACTGGCACCAATTTTTGGGTTGACCGGTGTCGGTTAAGGTGGGAAATCCTAGGTTTACTAAAATTGACATATCTTGGCAATATTTTTGGGCCAGCTCTGTCTATTCTCTTGGATCAAAATGGAATGTTACATTTTAATAAGTAGGAATGTGGTTAGACAGAGAATAGGCATATGATTATAGGGTTGAACTAAGTCTTAGTTCATTAAGGTAGGTATGACTAAGTCTTATTTAGTTATGGTGAGTGAATGTCAAGTCCTAGTAAAGGGGAAATATGTTAAAAATAGGTTTGTGGTGAGGTGTCTAGGTGAGGTGGTGGGCTGAGGTGTCTAGGTGAGGTGGAAATTAGTTTTAATTAAGGTAATTGAGTAATGAATATTGTGAGCATGGGTATTAATTTAATTTTAAATAATTAAATTAATATTAATGTGGGGTAGAAGGGTCATGGTTAAGTGAATATGTTTAAGTTGGATATTCGAAAGGGGACCAAGGGGAGTGTGACCCAATTTTGGTTTCTACAGTTTTCCCCTTTTTGTTGTGTAGCTTGTATTGGTAAGCAACACTGACAAAAATAGGAAGTGATTGCCCCATGTGTGGGTAAAGGTGATCCCCCTCAAATCGAGCACTAACGAGGTGCAATACAAAATCGTTGAGTGGTTTGATAAATGTGTAGTGGTGGAAGATTGGTGGGGATGGGTATGAGTACTATGGATAGGGTGATGGTCAACTCAAGTAATAGGTAATAGGTCAGGGTAAAAATCAGGTCATGTGTAATGGCAATCAAACGCACGCACACATATATATTGAAACACGATACCAGGTTGAAGAGCTTGAAAAATAAACATCATCCAAGGTCGATAGGTTTATCTAAACAAGGGTGAGGTGATTCAGGTATCCAAGGTATAGGATATGGTCCATAAACACAGCGTAGGTCAGGTGTAGGAACGTTTAGGTATGTTGCGGTACACCAAAGGTTTGGTCGAGATAAACTGTACGAAAATAGGAAAGGTATGATTGGTAAGATAAAACAACATAGCTAACAACATCCCAAGGTATAACAAGTACATAAGGTCAATGGGAACACAAAGTAGGCAAGGTTAAGGTAAATAGGTCATGACACAGGTAAGGCCAAGGTATAAGTAAAATAACAACTCCTAAGACACAACAAAGGAAATGTAGGGGTAGGTGTGACCTCGTAGGTATGGGTTCAATAGGTTTTTGGGATGAGGAAAGGGGTGGTATTAGTAATGGTTGTAGGAAAAAGGAAACTTAGCAAGGCCAAATTGTGATAAGGGTTTACCCATGTTGGTTATGGGGTGATCGACGTCGGTTGGCTCAAATATGAGCTGCGTGGGTTGGGTTTATAAAACAAAAATTCCATATTTTACGGAATCATTGTTTCATTAATGACTTTGGAGAAAACTGATAGAGCCATTTGAATTTTGGTAATTTTTCTGAGAGAGAAGGACATGGCCTTGTACCCAGCTGAGGTGGAGAGTATGAGTTGGTGAGAGGAGCTAGGGAGACGGGTCCACAAGCTTAGGGGGATCAATTTGATTGGTTGGATTAGGGGAGTAGATTTGGTGATTTGGGCATGGCAGAGGTGGGAGAGGGTTCATGTGGACCACTAGTACAGTGGCTGGACGTACCACCATGGCTGATGGAACTGCGATGAGGTAAGACTCAATCCTAATTTGTTATTTTGTTAAAATAGGTTGGTAAAATTGGGGTTGGGTAAAACCATGTCAGCTGGGGGGGATAATTTTTAATTTGTGGTTAAAATGTCATATTGAGGGAGTGGGGAGGTCCTAGGTAGGGTAAATAGGGGTGGGGTGGGGTTTAGGTTAGGTTTGGGTAAGGTAGGATAGAGTTCTAGGTTAGATTTGAGAATTTTAGAGAAATAGGGGGGTTTTGTCGGATTTGATCTCCACGACAGTGACCGACATTGGTCAAGGGTGGCCGGCATCGGTACACTATAGCTGACATCAGTCAAAATAACAGGTGAGCAATGTCAGTCATGATGGACTGATGTCGGTCACCAATGACCAATGCTCGGTTAGCTTTGGAGGGAAAATAAATCAAGAAAGGGGTATGATGGGAGTTAAAGAGAAACCAAGGTAGGGAGGTATAAATTGAAGTGTGTTGAGAGTAGGTAGGGGTAAAGGGTATGTATGATATGAGTTAAGGTGTGGGAAAGTGGGATGGGGAAAAGGGGGAGGTCGTTAGGGTTGTGGGGAAATAAATAATAAGCATTTCAAGAATAAGTTTGTCGAGTAAGAGATGTGTTGCGTACGGGTAATATTTAATAATGGCGTGGTTTGTTGGGTGCAGGATAGAGACCTATTATGGATGAGAGAGATAGAGTACCACAACTGTTATTATTAGTATAAGGGAGTGTGACGAAAAATGAGTGATGACACGTTATAGATGTCGGCCTTATTAGGGCTAGATGGTATAAGAACATAGTGAGGGAACTGAGATTGATGTTCGCACTCATCGATAGATGGGATTCATCGACCAAAATGTTTCATCTACCGATGGGTGAGATTACAGTCACCTTAGAGGATGTGTATAATATCCTGTGGTTATCGATAGTGGGGACACAGGTGTATTCTATTTCTTGAGAGGCATCAAAGGAGCTGATGTTGATGGTGTTTGGAGAGGGGATGGAAAAGATGAGGTTCCATATCTCGAGCCTGAGCTATGGAGAGATGTACATGGCACATCCTGAGGAGATGAGGCTAGTGGTCATGATTATGGAGGTAGTGTCGTTGTTTTGCATTGACAGATGCAGAGGGTGGGAGATTCTCATGGGCACTGGTGGGGGTTCTCCATGACATGATGCAGGATAGGACCCTATTTTCTTGGGAACCAGCATATTTGGTGCATTTATATATTGATTTATGGGCCTACGGGTGGTTGCGGAGGTTCAGCTTGTGTTGCACCTTTCTCTTACACTAATGGGCATACAAGCACATTGTATGCGTGCGTCTGAGTTAGTATGCCCCGACTGGATGCATTTGAGGCAGGATTTGTTCACGTTAGCTAAAGGCGCTGGGTGCATGTTGTTGGAGAGCGCAGGGATTCCAAGGCTACTCATGATGTGGCATATTATAGGTGAGAATTGGAAGGATTATCTGGGGTTGACATTATTTGGACTCCGTATGTTGGCTTCCCTTCATACAGGCAAATGGCTGTAGAGTTGGACAGGCTACAGATTCTCAGATGGATAGAGGGGTGTCATGCTGGAGAGCACAAGATAATACCCATGGATAGGGTCCGTGGTAGTTTGGGATGCCCCAGGATGTGCCACCACCATTCCCTCAGTATAGGAGAGATAACATGGAGAGGCTTATGCCTCTACCATAGCCGACCATGCTGACAGGGTAGGAGGAGCAGGCATAGTGGACCAACGGATTGATGATGGCGGGGTTATAGATAGATATAGGAAGTGGTGGATAGGCCAACTATGAGCCGCACCATCGAGGCCAGGGCAGCCAGACAGTGGCCACCCTTACATTTCAGAGGGATTCCTTACAGGGGTAGGTAGCCACCTTACAAGCCCAGATTACAAGTTTACAGGGGCAGTTGGCAGGGTCACAGGAAGAGGTGGCCACACTACAGGCACATGTGGTAGGTTTGCAGGGTCATTTGGCCACTGCACAGGCACAAATTATGACCTTACAGGCCCAGGTAGCACAGGCACCGACACAAACTCAGGGACAAGGTCCCATGGTACAGGCATCAGGGAACAGGGTCCCGTGGTACTAGGGAGGAGGGAAGGGTGCACAGGTACAGGGGCCGAGACCACCAGTAGCAGGGCAGGGCTTACAGGGTGTTGCGAGACCCATGACATTGCCACAGACATAGTGTCAATGGCAGATTCAGGGATGCATTAAATGAGGCTTGGTACTACCAGGATCATTTGACTATTTCTGGGATAGACATCCCTTCCTATGTGGAGTACAGGGTACAGCAGGCCTTGAGTGAGAGGACCAAATCTCACACATAGTGCAGAGAGTACAGGGGGCCGAGCGAGCCCAGAGACAGGGTCAAGGGAGAGGTGACTAGATCATGGAGGCCGGACCTAGCTATAGGCTAGGCAGAGGAGAGACCTAGACCCATAGCTCGGTGGAAGATTGATGGTGGCAGGGTGCCAGATTGGAGGAGAGGAGGAGGAGACAGATGAGACATATATGGATATCAAGGAGATTAGTCACCATATGTGTTCAAGATAAATATTTTTGTATATTTTTTATTTATATCAGCCTGCATGCCAAAGATAACGAGGATGTACATGAGAGTTTTTGAGTCTTTTGATTATTATATCGGCCTACGTGCTGAAGATGTTGAGACTGTATATGAGAGGCATGTGTATTGATTATGCTTCTGTGCACATATGTATGGACACATAAGATTCTGATGATTTTTATATAGAGATGGTGATATTCATGGTATGATGCCGTAGTTATGTGTGTAATTTCCAGTGTTATTATTTATGTGATGGAAACTAGGTGGATTAGACATGATTGGGTCAAGGTCATAGGCATGATTGAGTGAGGTCACTTAGGTATGGTGGAGTCATGTTGGTTTAGGCATGATGGAGTCAAGTCATAGGCATGGATTCATGGTGGGTCATAGGCATGGTTGAGTTAGGTCATTTAGGCATGGTGGAGTCAGGTTGGTTTAGGCATGTTGGAGTTAGGTCATTTAGGCATGGTGGAGTCAGGTCATTATGGCATGTTCATGATTTAGGCATGGTGAAGTTCCATGGTTGAATTGGAGTCAGGTCACTTAGGCATGGTGGAATTAGGACATAGGCATGAGTCATGGTTTATGGCATGTTATGGTTCCAAATTTAACATGGAAGAAAAATGATGAATATATGCATGTTATGGTGGGAAATATAAAAATGATAAAGGAATTATTTGATGATGTGGTAAAAATGTTTGTTAATTGGTGCTTGTTTGGTTTAATTTCCAATTGTTGATATAAAATGGAAAATAACTAAGGTAGAATGTGAATAGGAAAATGAAGGGGAAATTGGTTAGGGTAAAGAGTGGTCGAGATAACCTCCAAGGGCACCATGCCCTAGGAGTGTTACCTACATAGCCTCGGTGAAAAGGGGCCTCAGGCCGATGTAGTTCTCCCATAAGCTAGGGAAGAATATGATGAGGTAGAGGAATGGGTTGGTAGGTTTTAGGTATGATTGAGTGTAGGTCATAGGCATGGTTGAGTCTTAGGTGATAGGCATGGTTGAGGCATTTAAATGTAGGTGTCGATGGTTTGGTCCTGTATAGGATAATCAATAAGTAATGAGGAAGGTGAATGGTAAGAGGTGGTAAAAGAGTCACTTAATTGATAAGAACCCTAATGAGTCTACCATACCCAAGATGGGCTTATGAATGTAAGACCCTAAAGGCGTTGCATAATGGACTATTCTAAGGGTGAAGAAAGTCACATGATCATGAAATGTCGCAGTTGCGGTAAGGTCCCTTGAGCAGAGAGGAAATTAGGGTGAAAAGGCAATGAGGTGAAAATAGGTGGTTTAGCGTAACTTAGTGTACGGCAGCATGTTTACCTGGAAAGAAACCCATGATCAAAATAGGCAAGTCCATGACGAAAAGTTATCATTTTCTTCTTTTGTGTTTGTTTTGATAGACTGATCGATGTAGGAAGTCTATATGGGATGAGTATATTATCTCCTTGAGGTCTTCGTGAAGTTGATCGATACGAGAAGCTTATGAACATTTTATTATATTTTTGCAATGACTTTATATAGTTGTCCTTTCAAGGGAGAAGTCTATTTATAGCAGTAAGATAAGAGAGAAGAGATGTCCTTTTTGAGGGAGTCATATTTTTGCTGGAAGTTTGACTCAAGGAGTTGAATCCCATTTTGTTTTTGGACGTTTAAGTCATAGACAAGACTATAGAGGAAGATTAGGTTCTTGTTTATGAGAAAAAACCATAGCACACAGAGGTTAACTATGAAAGATATGGTTCCAAGTGACGAACGACCATGGGATTCCATCTTTGAAAAAGATGAAAAGTATCCATGAGAATCATGCTATGAGTAGAGTCGCGGTACTCATATTAAAGATAAGGCTGAAAGGTGATGGGTAATCACATGATTCTTGTTTAGTCATTGATCCTAAAAATGGGTAACATGGAGGGTGAACGGTGTTCAAGGGACGAGTGGTCAATTGACAGAAGGTGATATAGGACTTGATGTCAACAATAAAATGGTCAAAGATGCAAGGCATTGAGGGGCTCATGTTTAGGTTTACCTTGAGTGAAGACAAACGATAAGCACCTGATCCATATGCATGAGTAACGATATAGGGTCCAAGCCAATTAGGAGCAAATTTACCTTGTTTACTTTTTTCTTCCTTGGTTACATGTTGATTTTCCTTTAGGATGAGGTCACTGACCTGAAAGGTTTTCTCGTGGACACGTTTATCGTAGGCATGTTTGATACGTTTTTGGTAGATTTGGAGATGGTCAAGAGCATTGAGATGACATTCATCTAACAACTCAAGTTGTGTTAAATGGTCCTAGCGAAAGTCATCATCATTGAGCATATCTTGTAGTGAGATGCGGAGAGATGGAATTTGGACTTTGAGAGGTAGGATAGCCTCGGTACCATAGACCAGAGAGAAAGGTGTGGCAGCTGTTGAAGTGAAAATACTAGTGCGGTAGGCCCACAAGGTGAAGGGAATGTGCATATGCCAATCCTTCCCAGTATCTTCCACTAATTTCATAAGGATTTTGTTCAAGGTTTTATTGGTTGATTCTAGCTTGGTCATTGATTTGTGGGTAATAAGGTGACGAGAAACTGAGTTGAATGTCAAAAGCATCACATAATCTTTTGTAGGGTTTTGTTTTTTAATTGCTTTCCATTATTGGTGATGAGGCGGTGAGGAACACAAAAGTGACAAATGATGTGGTGGTTGACATGAATTCACATATTTTCTAGAATTTTGTAGAAATGAGGGGAATGGCTTCTACCCATTTAGTGTAATATTCAGTAGCGGTTATAATCCATTGATGGAATTGTGATGAGTGAGGATTGATCTCTCTGACGAGATCCAAACCCCATTGAGAGAAAGGCCAAAGGTCTCGTGCGACCTATAAGGCATGACTAGGTGTGTGATGAATATTAGCATGTTGCTAGCATTTCACACAACATTTGACATAGTCACAACAGTCACAGTTTAGGGTTGGCCAGTAATAGCCAAGGTAAAGAATGTGTTTAGCGACAGCTAAACCACTAAAGTGACCTCCACAAATTCCATCGTGAACTTCCTTGATGGTGTAGGGAATTTCAGAACTTGTAAGGCATCGTAAAAGAATACCATCGAAGCCACGCTTATAAAAGAGACCACCATGATGACATAGCGAGAAGACACTTTTAAGAAAGGCACGTTGTCCATTATGAGTGAGATCAGGAGGTAGAATGGAAAGGGAAAGATAGTCTAGCAAACTACTTATACCAAAGGTCACGTGGGTCAAGTGCAACAGTTCCGACGAAGTAGACCTCACGAGGTAAATAAGAGGGTGATTGTAACCTTTGTATTGTGACAAATATTTTAGAGTTGATAGGCAAAGCAGGTATCTGAGAAGCCAAGTAGGCCATGGTATCCGCAAATTTATTGGTAGAACGTGGGGTGGTTTAAAGTTCGTATCGGTCAAAGGTAGTCAAAAGTATGTCTACATGATGCTTATACTTTTGAATTATTTCATTACGACACTGGTATATACCATTGACTTGGTTTACAACCAGCTGGGAATCACCAAAGATATTGATTGACTTAACATCTAAGGCATAAGCAGCCTAGAGACCCAATACGAGTGCTTCATATTTGGTGATATTGTTTGTATAATCAAAATCCAGTTTGAAAGATAAAGGCATAGGTTCACCATCAAGTGGAATGAGGATAACACCAGCCCCACCCCACACGGTGACACTTAGAGCCGTCAAAGAAGAGGGTCATTTGGTAAGTGGTATCATCCAAGGAGAGGGTAACTATGGATTCATCTAGGAAATCAAAGTTAGAGGGTTGATTCCTAGAAAGAGGTGCGTCTGCTAGTTGGTCAGCGATGGTTTGGCCTTTGATGGATTTTTGATGAATGAATTTGAGGTCAAGGTCTGCGAGAAGCATGAACCAACGTGTGGCACGTTGATGTTGATAGGGTTTAGTGTACATGTAATGTAGAGGGTTAGTATTAGTGACAAAAGGTTTTGTGGTTTAGTAGGTAATGAAGAAGCTTGGTGGCGACAAAAACTAAGGCTAAGCATAGTTTTTTCGGCATGGGTGTATCGAGTTTCATAGTCCAAAAGGGTACAGCTTATGTAATAAACCACTTTCTCTCTATGTTTCTCGTTATGATGAGTGAGCATGACACCTAAAGAATGGTCAGTGGCAGAGATGTATAGGTAAAAGGGTTGTCATCCTTAGGAGGAACGAGCATTGGTGGTTGAAGAAGGTATTGTTTTAATGCATCAAAGGCTTTGCAGACATTCATCATCCCATTTGAAGGAGTTGTCCTTTTTGAGGAGATGATGAAATGGTTGGCAGTGGTCGAGAAAGTTACGAGATAAAATGATGAATAGATTGTAACTTACCTTGCAAACTTCGAAGTTGACAGAGATTAATAAGCGGAGGCATTTCGAGAATAGCTTTCACTTTAGCAGGATCAACTTCTATGCCACGTAAAGAGATGATGAAACCAAGGAGTTTTCTTGAAAGTACTGCAAAGACACACTTCTTGGGTTGAAAGGCGAACACAATACTTGATGAGGAGGTCAAAGATGACCTTAAGGACTGTTCAGGTGTTTGGCCCAATGTTTGGATTTGGAAAGAATGTCATCTATGTAATCTTCTAATATGTGATGCATGATGTCATGGAAGATATAAGTCATGGCTCGCTGGTATGTAGCACCAGCGTTTTTAAGGCCAAAAGGCATGACTCGATAGCAGAAGGTCCCCCAAGGAGTGATGAAGGTTGTTTTGTGTTGATCTTCTAGAGTGAGTAATATTTGATTATAACCCGAGAAATCATCCATGAGTGATAGCATCTCATGGCCGGATGGTGAGATCAACCAGTTGGTCAATGCATGGTAGAGGGAAATCATCTTTGGGGCAAGCTAAGTTGAGGTCACGGAAATCCGTGCAAATGTGGAGTCTCCTGTTACTTTTGTGATAGGAACGATGTTATAAATCCATTGGGGATAGTCAATGGGTAGGATAAAGGAAACCGAGAGAAGGCATTGAAGTTCTTCTTTAACAAGAAGAGCAATGCGAGGATGCATTTTCTGTAGCTTCTGATTTATGGGCTTGGCATCAGGAATGGTTACGATATTGTGGACCACAATGTTTGGGTCAATACCGGGCATATCAGCATATGACCAAGCAAAAACATTGCTATGGTTCTGGAGGAAAGAAGTAAAAGCTTCATGTTCAGCAACATCTAAAGATTCACCTATCTTTAGAATGTGTGGGTTGTCTTGAGTATTAATGTTGATTTCAATAGTTGATTCGTTCAACATGGTTTACGTCTCAGAGGGTAACGACCGGTGAATATAAGAATCTTCCGCACCCAGGTAGGTGAGGATAGACTCATCATCTTGACATTGAATGATGTTAATAGAAGGTGTATCATCATCGATCATGTTAGGATACAAGAAGGGAAGAGAAGAAGGAGCCTCGCCATCGCGTTGATAAGTCAGAGGTCCCAGGGAAATCATGTTTACAAAAAAAAAAGTTAGGAGGGATAGATTCAGGATCTATGGACTCCGTGGGTGAAGGTGGTGACATTGGTGAATGGGGTGAAGAAGGTTTGTCTTCCTAAATGAGGTCGATTCGGACCTTCTTGGGAGGTGGTGCGGCAAAGCCAATGCCACTACGGTCATTGTGCTTATGGGTGGTACAAGAAATGATGGTATGATAGCCTTGTTCATAAAAACTGAAGCCAAATCCTTTCCATGCGTAGCGATGTAGGAAAGTGTGGGAGAAGTGGTGGTTAGTAAGGGATTGGAGGTCAGATGAAAATGATCGTGTTTGGGATGGAGGTTCAGGTGAATAGGTAGCAGTGTCAAGTCCCCCATATGTTAGGTTAGTGCGAAGGTGGGGAGGACCATAAGGGAAATCCTCGACTATGCGGTAGTCATAACAAGGGTGTTGACGCAGGTTTCCATACTCTTACGGAGTGAGGAATGTGTCGATATTATATATGCGGTATTCCCCCAGAGTGAGGCATTGAAAAAACACCTTCTAAGGGATCGGTAGTCGATATGCAGGTAGCAGGGATAGACAATTCATTAGATGATTGGACAGGAGGGGTATCAGTTGGTTGGAAAGTAGGTGGGTCAGCTGTAGAGGCTATGGCGGGGGGTAGTAGGAATAGAATAGTTAGATGTGGGAGAGGTGGCGGCAACATTGGTGGATGGGCTTGTGGGTGAAGGAGAAGTGGGGGTAGTGGTGGATGGCCTTGACTGGTACAAGTACATTGTTGGGTCAATATAACATGTTACAAGTTTTGAATGGTGATGGGTCAGTCGGGGATGGTATAGTTATGTCCTTCATGTTCAAATTTTACACAGTGGTGTAAAGTGGAAGGAACACAACCCATGACGTGAATCCAGGGTCTTCCAAGTAATAGGTTATACTGGAACTCTCCCTCTAAGACGTAGAATAGTTTTGGGACAGTGTGAGGGCCTACGTGAACATGAAGGATAATGGTGCCAAGGGTGGAGGTGATGGCATCGTTGAAGGAGTGCAACATAACTGGGTTATTATGCATACAGTTGGAAGGGATATGCATTTGATTATACATGTGGGAGGAGATGATGTTAATGCTAGCACCACCATCGATCATGACACGTCGTACGCGTATGTTATCGATATAGATAGAAATGAATTAAGTGGGATCAGGGTCATCTAACTAGAGAGGTACAATCTCCTCATCAGAGAAGCTGAGGGTGACGAATTGAGGAGTGGGCATGGGGGTAGAAGAAGGAGATGATTTGGTAAGTGAGGCCACATGGTGAGGGGTAATGATGGAGGCCACTGGTGTGGGATCATCAGGTAAAACTTCAATGGATTGCAAAACCTCAATAAGGACTTATCTATGAGATTCAGAAGTTTGAATGAGATCATACAATGACATCTTTAGAGGGGACTGATGTAATTGTTTTATCATTACACGATGGGTGACCCCATCAGAGATAGAGTAGGTAGGTCCGTGGATGGTGATTTTGGGTGCAAGTGTAGATGGTATATTGGGCACAAAGTTGGTTGATGGGCTAGTTACTTTTTATTTTCCTTTGTCTTTCTGAGCGCGAGTGGCAATGTGAACCATGTTAATCTTAGGGGAGGGGGAAAATGGAGAATGTGTAGGATGAGTGGTGTAACAACATGATGGGAAAAAATCTACCAGGGGAGAAAAGCCATCTGAAGTGAGCTGGGCACAATGGCATTTGGGTGGTGATTTGGCTAATTCTCTAATACGAACCATGTTGATCGTAAATTTTGAAGGTGGATAAAATGGTTGTGGGGTGGAGATATTGATCCCTGAATGGGTAAAGGATGATGATGTGTGGTGATAGGTGAAGGTGTAACATGGTCCTCATTAAGAAGGTCATCATCGTCGAAGTTTTGTTCAGGAGGACAAAGTTGGAGAAGTACGGTTTTTAGATCCTTACAATTTTCTACATCATGTCCTGGCACACGATGATAGGAACAAATCTTGGTTTCATCAAACCCATTTTATTTGGGCTTGAGAGGATCATAAGGTCGAAGTAGTGGTAATGTGATGATGGATGTTTCTAAGAGATTAGTTAAAATGTTGGCGTAGAACCCCACTAATGAATCACAATGGGAAGTGAGTGTGGGTTTGGGTAAAGGTGTGGATGATCAGGAGGGAAGAGGATTTATAGGAGGTGGAATGGGTTGACCCACTAGTTTGGTAAGTGGTATTATTTTAGGTTTTGATGTTATCTATTTGGGTAAGGGCATGGTAGAAGAGCTAGTGATGGAAGGTTTTGTTGGTTTGACTACTTTATTGGAGAGTAGTGGGTTCTTATCTTTGGGTTATACCTTCTTAGGTAAAGGTTACATAGGGGTACATGATGCAGAAGAGAAATCAGATGGTGGAAGAGTACTGGTTACCCATGGAGATAACCGAGTTACTATGGAAATGATTGGTAGAGTTGGGGTAGACGACAGGGATTGAAGTCATATAGGCAAGGTTGGGGCTATAGTAACTAGTGGAGGTATAGGTGGTAAGAAGTTTACAGGTGAAGGTGAGGGTGCTTGGTTTTTGGGTGATTGAGGTGTAACGAAGGCTCGTGATAAAGTAATAGGTTGCTTAGCTTTTCACTGGCCTTGGGTAGGAGACTGTTTGGCTAAGGTTAATGGGTGAGGACCTAGGATGGATGGAAGGGGCGAAGGTGACAAAGCTGTGGTAGGTGAGATGGGCGTATGCTTCCTTGAAGGTTGGGTTTTATTTTTAGGTGGAGTGATAATGTTGGTGCGGACTTAAGAAGATACGGCTAAGTCCAATCTAACAAGTTAGTGATCAAGGCTTGATTTCGGCATGACACCAAAAGTAGTGATGGGTCTAGATATGGGTGAGGGGATAGGTGTGGGTAGGTATTTAGGTTTGGGAATGGTTTTAGTTGTGGCTAGAGGTTTGGATGTAGGTAGGGATGATGAAGAAGAATAATAAGCCATTCCAATCAGCATGGTTAATGTTGATTTGGTTGCTTAAAATACCTTTGGGTAGATAGTGGAAGTATCCTTAGGTAACATTTGCATTTGGGTCGAAACGGGGAGCCGAAGACGTCCCCAGAGCATGGAAACATCAACGTAATCCAAGTGATTTATCAGCCATGAAAATGTTACTACTGAAGAAGAGGATGGAATTGGTTGGGTGGAAATCCCTGTAAAATATATCTCTGATATAGGGAATTGGCTAGCTTCAGACTTTGTAGGTATCAGATTTGAGATCATGTCAATGGGGTCCTGTGATGTTGGGGGAGAATTCCCCCAACAGGTAGTGGCATGTCTGGCGAGTCTCCCATGGGTAGGAGGGATAATAGGTTGGGTAAGGTAGACTTATCCCTTAGTTGAGGAGAAGGTGATGATGATTCTCCTATGGATGGGAGAATTAAAAGTGTTGATTGTTCAGTAGGCTGGGAGGTAAATGGTGAAACAACATCAGTACAAAGTGTGGGTTCTTTCGTGAGAGTGGGGGGAGATGAGGGGGACTCCTCTATGGGTGGAGTAGAAGAGGTATGATCCTCTTTGGGTAGAGGAACTCGCACCAAAATTTCCTCGATAGACAAAGTAGGTGGGATTTGAGGAATGGAAGGTATGATATCAAAAACCTTGTGGACTTCACGGATATTTTTTTGTTGGATGAAGGTTCACTATTTTGATTAGACAACGGTTTATGGTTAGGGAATGACTTTTTAAAGATGTGAAAATTTTGATTTTCCGACGCGTTCCGGTTGTCCACAAAAAGGTATCCATTATCTATCATCTATTGGAAAATGTTCTTAAAAGTTATGCAGTTAGCATCACTATGGGCTTCAACACGATGGTAATTATAGTAGTCATGTTCTTTATACCATACAGGCATAGGATGGGAAGGATCGAAACCTGTATAAGGTTTTATGGGAGGAAGTGTAATAGCTCTAGTTTTAAGAAGCTTTTCTAAGACTGGAGAATAGGGCTCTCTAATCGAAGTGTACTTCTGTTTCTCCCACCAGAGCTGAAAGGCCTGGAGAGCAAAAAGATTGGAAGAAGGTTAGGCTTGATTAGAAGGATGAGGTAGACCCACCTTGAGGAGTAACGCGTTAGCAGGTCCTTTGGGCTTTGAATAGTTATTTTTAGGTTTTGAAGATGAAGAAGAATCATTTGATTTAAATGGGTTGTTCTTGTTTCGTAATTGGATATTCTTTTCTTCAATTGTGCAAATTTCTAGCTTTCGTGCCATGGTGAATGCTTTGTCAAAGGTTATGAAGGTTTGTACTTACAAATTTGGTGAGATGTATCTAGCACAAGCTCTAGTAAACAACTCAATAAGTTCAGTCTAAGGTAGCTAGAACATCAATTGGTTAATAAGACTCTGCCAGCAAGAAATGAAATCTGCGATAGATTCGTCTTCATACTGTCAGGTTGAATAGAGATCGGTCATGGTGACTTTCTTGGTAACATTGATCGAAAAGTGGTCTAATAAAGCTTGGACTACTTGATTAAAGGAATAAATGGAATGTCTAGGTAGTCCACTATATCAATCCAATGTTGTTCCTGTCAAGGACATTAAGAAGGTTCGTAGGAGGAAAGCATCATCGTGGGCGATTAGGTAGCACCCATTTTTTAAAGACCACAAGTGTTGTTGTGGGTCTTCTTTACTATTGAAGTGATTGAATTTAGGTATTTCTCAATACACATAGTAGGGAAAAATGGGAATAGATAGATGGATAGGATCGTTACAAATTTCATCATAAGTTAAAGAATTATGGGAGCTAGAAACATATGCTTCTAAGGTTTACATCTTTTCCATCATCATCTTAATGAGTTCGTGAGTAGGTTGTGATGAATGGGTGCCCCTGCAAAAAAAGGGGGTTGATGTTGGATGTATGAGGTGGGTGGTATGCTAGTGTATGGTGGTGTTGAGTATGAAAAATGTGTAGGAGGAATAGATGTAGGTGACACATAACCAGAATAAGTGATAAACGAGGTTGAGGGTAGTTTTTAGTATGTGTAAGTGGGTGGGGTAGTCGTAACAACTCTAGTGGTGATTGGGGGTAAGGACTGCGGGATAGAAAGAATGAGGTTCTGGAAAGGGGTGTAAGCTACTAACACTTGAGGTGGTTACAATGTAATAAGTATATGTGAGGTGGTGGTTGTAGATGGGGCTATACTTAAAGCAGTTTTCAGAGGGAAATTTGATGTCGTGGGTGCGATAGATGACGTAGACATTGTAGTTATAGAAGTTGTGGGATCTAGTTGAGACACCACATGTGGTAAAGTGGATGATGGTAGCACTGAGCTGTCACTAGCTGACATAGAGGTGGGTGTGAGAGTAGGAGGGATAGATACGGGAATGTCATATATTAACTGTCCTAACGAGTCCTAGGTGGAAGAATGAGCAAGGTAGTACTGAAGGGCAGCGGGATTCTGGCCGAGGAGTCTCGCAAACTCCTCGTCAACAGTGGTAGTGGGGATAAGTTGGGTCAGATCCATAGGTAACATGATGGATGGCGGTGATGGACTAGGTGGGAGTGGCTGACAGCTGACGTGCAATACAAGGACGTTAGTTTGGCTGCGAGTCAACACCATGTGAATAAGTACTGACCTGGTAAGGTTGTGTTATGTCAATGACACAAAAAATAGCAGGGATGGAAAATAATTAACTATGAGAGGTGAACTAGAAGGTGATTTGATTAAAAATGAAAATAGAAGGACCGACACTGATTAGGCCAACCGATGTCAGTTAGTAAGTGACCGATGACGGTCACAGTAACCGATGTCGGTTACCGTGGGAAATACATAGTTTAAGAAAGTGAGACAGAAACTAGGGAAAGTCAAGTGTGGAAGCTATATTTAGTCAATAATATCATAATGTAGATGATATGGTGATACTCAGAGATTTTAAATAGAGAAGAAGATGATATGAGTGCTCTATGGGTAAACTAACCAAAAGCACAGGGAACTGAAACCGGTCAGATGAATTGATGACGGTCATATGTAAACCAATGCCTGTTACTGTGAAATCTATAAAATGAATAAAAATTTTCTTTTTGTGAATTAAAGTTGAATGAGACACCAACCTAGAAGTCTGAGTATGGTAAAAATGAGTCCTAGCACACTCAAAAATAGTTGGAATACACCAACTATGATTATGGAATGTGAAAGCAGAAAAAAAATGGAGAATACGACCTCACACCTCAAAACACAAGTCAAGCACAAAGCTAATAAAAATGTGTACTCCTACAAGTGAATTTAGTGTGTTTATCTTATGCTATTTTAAATGACTGAATCGTGAATTTTGAGTAGATTTTTTTGTTGGGAAGGCTTCCTACGAAGAAGGAAATTCTAAAGGTGAGGTTTCAGGTTATGCTTTGGCGGGGGTAGGTTGTTCTCTGATGGGGGACTGGATAGAGATAACCAGCTTGGTGCCCATTGTCAATCCTCTGATCGTGTGATCATTGACAGATTCTTTTGGGTGGTATTTTGTTTAAGAAGATGTATATATTCCAATTTGTACGGTGTGGAAAAGAGAAAGAAGAAAGAATGTGCTTTCTATGACTTAGTTATGTCAATCATCAGTTGGGCATGACTTTTAGCGTATAGGTTGCCCTCAGTTTTAATGTGAGATATAATGTAACAAATCAAAATGTTATGCAAGTGTTTTAAACCCAAATCGAAATGTGATATTCAATGTAGCAAGTAATTAATAGGAAGAGGGATTCTCTTTCGCTAATGGAATACTAATGAAAGAAAAGAAGTGTTCTTTTTATAGCACCAAAACATGATTTCTTTAAGACAATAGAAAGAGGGGAAGATTCCAGAGAAGAAAATTAATGTGGAAGATTTTCAAAAAGGGAAAAAAATGCCCAAATTTCACCTAAGAATGAATAAAAATGCAAAAGAGCCCCTAATGGGTCCCATCAAGCATGCCAAAATGTTTAACCATTTTCTTTATGGATTGGACGAAACAGATAAGGGTATGGGCCAAGGAGGAATACCTATTGTGATGGTCAGTTAGAGGTTGTGCATGCTTTCTGACTTCTTGATCCAATGTTGGCTATGTGAGATTCATTTTGGCTAGGAGGAACTACCTGAAATACAAAACAAGACCACCAAAGAGATTTAACCAATATATGTCAGTGGGATGCCGAGTGTGTGCTAGATCCAAGAAGTGTGGTACTTCCTTGGTGGCAGTCAACCCACTGTTTGATACAACTTAATGTAAGAAATAGCGTAAGTAAATAAAATCCTACTGTAGTTTATATGATTTAGGCCTCTCATCTAAATACAATAAGTAAATCTAATATAACAGGCTAGGTTATGATCAGATCTGGAAGTAGGGTAGGTAGTCAAGGTGTTGGGATAGGTCAAGGTCAGATTCTAGGTAGTTTGGGTCACTTGAATGCAGGTTATTAGACTTTTGTTATTGGCAAGGTTACCAAATACAGAGACCGACATCGGTGAGGTGTGACCAACGACGGTTAAGGGGGAACCGACAACGGTTAAATTGGGATGGTAGAAGTTCAGTGAATTGGGTTTTGGGTGTTTGTCTAAGATTAAATAGAGATGGAAAGGGGAACAGTTAGATCTGTGGGGGTGTTGGGAGTACTGCAAGATTTTAAGGAATCAAGTATAGGTGATTAAATGATTTTGGGTGATGGAATGGTTGGGTTCACATGAAGGTAACAAGGGAGGAATGAAAAATGTAAATAGATGTTGGTAAATAGAGATGAAGAAACTTTATAATCTAGACAAGCATAAAATGATGCAGGTTAGAGATACACTTACTGGTGTTTGATGATTTTATGGTTAGGTGATGGTGATGGTTTATTTGTGGAATAGTGCTCAGTGGTGTGGCAGTGCTTCTCGGAATGCTACCGTGAATACAAATACCTTCAGATCTACCTAGCTATGGCTCTCTAGATGTGTGAAAGGGCTCTGGTTCTTTCTTGCATGCAGTCCTCCTTCATTCCAAAACTTGAGAATGTATTCAACCTCTCAAATAAGGTTACCAAAATGAATATAAGGTAACTGATGATGGTTTAGGGTGACCAGCGCCGGTTTCGGGTTGACCGACGTCGGTTAAGGTGGGAAATCTTAGGTTTACTAAAATTGACAGCTCTTAGCAATCTTTTTGTGCCAGCTCAGTCTATTCTCACGGATCAAAATGGAATGTTACATTTTAATGAGTGGAAATGTGGTTAGAGGGAGAATAGGCATGTGATTTTAGGGTTACACCAAGTCTTAGTTCATTAAGCTAGGTATGACTAAGTCTTAGTTAGTTATGGTGATTGAATGTTGAGTCCTAGTAAAGGGTAAATATGTTAAAAATAGGTTTGTGGTAAGGTGTCTACGTGAGGTGGTGGGGTGAGGTGTCTAGGTGAGGTGGAGATTAGTTTTAATTAAGGTATTTAAATAATGAATGAAGTGAGGATGAGTATTAATTTAATTGTAAATAATTAAATTAATATTAATATGGGGTAAAAGGTTCATGGTTAAGTGAATATGTTTAAGGTGGTTATTCGAAAGGGGACCAAGGAGAGTGTGACCCAATTTTGGAGTCTACATATACCACTACAAAATGATATAATAGGTGATGATTATCCTAAAGCATATGTCACTAGGATAGAAATTTTGCATGCTAAAATTTTGAATAGTAAATGTGTGATGAGTGTAATGTCCATTTGATTTGTAAACCCTCAACAGTCAAGTATGGACTGAGGAACTAAAGTGTGTCATAGGTTGGTGAGTGCATCTTGTAGAAGATAATGTAGTGTGTGATAATAATATACGACCTTATGATGTGTAGGATGTGTGATATGAAATGAATAGTATGTAATGCAATATGTGTAGAGATACCAAATGTGCACTATGTGATATGTAAGATGAATAGGATGTAATGTGAGTTTCGTAGATAGACTAGTAATGTAGAGATGCTACGTAGTATATAGTAGGTAATATGTAGTATGATGTAATGCTAGACTCGTGTGTGATGAAGAATAGTATAATATGTAGAATATGAGTGATTTAGAAATGCATAGTGTAAGATGTAGGGCATATGTCACTAGATGTAGTATGGTGACACTATGTATAGAATACGATGCAAGATGTGTAGATAGTCTAATAGTGTAATATGAACAATACGATGAATAGCACGCAACGCTAGAAAATAAAAAGATGATATATGCATAATGATGACTATTATGATGTATAATGCATCACACATAATGTGTGATGAAACACAACGTGTAATATCTATTGTACAGTGTGTGGGGTTCATGTGTAGTAATCCTTCAACAATCTAGTGTGAACCAAAGCACAAGAGTGTGTCATTGGGTAATGATGATGCAACAATGTGTGGTAAATATGCCTATGTGAAATGAGTTGATGCTAAGATGGGGGGATGTGTGATCGTTATGCCCCCCCCCCCCAAGTATGTACGTAATGGAGGTATAGTCAAAAGACACTAAGTGGATCAATGTATGGAGTATTTGCCTTAACAAAAGTGATGGGACATGACAGAGGAGTATGACCATCAGATGGTTCATCATCATAGTAAGTGTCATCTAGATCCTAATCATCAACATATGTAGGGTCTATAGTGGATGTTGGAATTACAAGTTTAACTTTATGCGTTGATTTTTGCATATGATATGGTGATGTGGTAGATACCTTTAATGGAGGAGTAGTGAGATCGTCATTAAGAGGAGATTGTTTAGTTTGGCTTGGTAATACAACAAATGACTTAGTAAGAGGAAGTAAATTAGCAAAAACCATGAGAAGTGATGGCTTGTTCTGATGTGGTAATGCGGAAGATGACGGAGTAGTAGGAGGTGGTGAACTAATTTTGAGATTTCGTTGCTTATGTTGACTTGGTGATGTCATAGGTGGTTACCTATGTGACTCTTGACTATCCAAAGAAGGCGCATGAGAAGCGGTATGGTGATGTTCATTAGATGTAGAAGGGAGCAGTCTTAATATACCATTGAGATGTAATATGACGGTGGGAAGTGAATGAGATGAAACCTTTACACTCAATATGTTTGACTCTATGTTGTAAATCATAAAAATCATTGTTATTATGTCCATTGATTCAATAATAATTACAATATGGATGACCTTGATACTTTGCTAAATGATAAGGAGAATACTAATGAGTATGTGGTAGAGTTATCGACTGATGACCAAGGAGTTGAATAAGAATTTCATGTTTTGTAGCATTATGCTAAAATATGAGAGGCTTAGGCAATGGCATGTCTGGAGGTTCAACTAGATGACATGTAGTGGACGTAGATTATATATAATATGTAGAAGGAGCACAAACATGTGATTGAGAAGCATCCTTAAGTTGTTGGATTTTATATTTGAGAGATATAATTGTGGATTCTATAGTCGTAAATTTGTCTTGAAACAAATAATGTAAAGCTCGAATTGGGTCCACTAGGGGTTGATTAGATGGAGGATCATTAGGGTCGTTAAATAGACAAGCAAACATAAGACTTAGCTGTGTGGTGACATATTATCATCAAAATACTTGGTGTCTAACGATTTTGGCAAAATGGAAATTAGGATATCTCTTAATTAAATCAGATAAAGAAACTTGACCCGTGATAGAGGGAAAATAAGGATCCTAAGTGTCAAAGATGTTGGGTTCACCAAAATGATTAACTAAGAATGTGATATAAAGGTACTAGTTAATCTAAGTTATGAAAAAATGTAAATAATGTAAATAGATGTTGTAAACAAATGCAAAGATGACCCAAGAAACTATGAAAAAGGAATATGCTAACCCTAATATGCAAGAGAGAAGAGGAAATAACTCAGCTGATTAGAGGATCTCATTGGACGATGTCATAGATGTGACTAGAGAAACTAAAAATAGGAATGAGCATACATAATCCCTAAAAAGGATGGATCTGGAGTATCTAGCTAGACTAGAGCACCTAGAGAGGGACTGGGGCACCTACGGGTACTTCAGTCTATAAAATGGGTGCCCTGCTCTATGCAAAAGATTTGAAACTGATCTTCATAGGTTCAACAGATGGTCTAAAACCCTCGTTATCCATCGCATTAACTTTGCTACACTGCTCCGGATGCAGCTGATATTCCAAGATGATGAAAAGACCTATAAGAAACCAAGGAGTATCAAAACCCTAAAAAAATAAGAATGCAAATGAATGGGTCGGAATGACCTCAACTACCACAACATTAGACTTACTAACTGAGTGTAGCACTACATTTCAGACCCAAATGTAGTTCTGGTGAGTGTGTGTGCATAATGTGCCATAGGTGCTCTTGTGTCAGTCACACTTTGTGAAGTAGCGAGAAATTACTAGATGTAGAAAATGTAATAAAATGTGTGCATATAATAGAATAGAAACCTCCCCCTATACTATGTGTGATGCAGATGACCTAGCCTTGTGCTTTGTGATGGAGCTATGTGGATGCAAGTGATCTCCAATGTGATAGATTGATGCAACTCTAGATGGATGATAGTAGTGACTAGTGTTTGGTCCCTCATTATGGTCATATAAGTTTATATTTATAGGGTTCTCTTGATATAATTTCATAATTAACCCCGAAATGGCTGACCACCAAAAATATAAAGACCTCAAACATTTAGAAAGATCCCAAAAAGTGGCGGGAAAGATCAAAAAGGATCAAGGCACCACAATCGAGGCTAAAATAATGGAAGATGACTAAAACAGATTGATCATGTGTGTGGTGGAAGTCATGAATGAGGATAGAAATCAAATAAAAATGGCCAAGAGACGGGGGTTAATTAGTACTTTCTTCACTCAAAAACTCTCTAAATATTTGTATGAGACCATAACTAAATATTTTCTAAAGTACATGATTTTATGTCTATAAGAATTTGTTTTCTCCATCGGTATTTTTCCAAGATCAAAACCAAATTCCAAGGCACCTTATCAAATGAAAACAACTGATTTGTTTGAGTTAAAGGTAAAATTACAAGAATGTTCATCTAAGGGTTTGATTCGTTCCAGTATATCCCCTTGGGGTGCACCAGTGATTTTTGTTAAGAATAAGGATGAAACTCTTAGGATTTTCATATACTACAGGATGCTGAATAAAGCTACAGTGAAAAACATATACCCCTTACCACACATAGATGATCTATTTGACCAAATGTGAGGGTCAACAAAGTTTTCAAAAATTGATTTGAGATCAAGCTACCATTAACTCAGAATTCATGAGGAAGACATTCCAGAAAAATATTTTCGAACTCGTTATGGGCATTACGAGTTCATTGTACTATCTTTTGCACTCACAAATGCTCTAGTAGCATTCATGAATTTGATGAATAGTATCTTCAAGGATTATTTAGATAAGTTTGTGTTAGTTTTTCTAGATGATATTCTAATATATTCAAAGACAGAAGAAGAACACATTGGGCATTTGATATTAGTGTTGAAAAGGTTAAGGCAACACAAGTTTTATGGAAAGTTGTCAAAATGTTTTTTCATTTCCAACAAAAAGTAAATTCTCTAGGCCACATTATTTCAGTTGAAGGTATATCAGTTGATCCATCTAAGTTACAATCTGTCATGGTCTAGCCTTCCCCAAAGAATTTTCATGAAGCTCAAATGTTTATGGGCTTAGCAGGTTATTACAAAAATTTTGTTGAATGATTCTCTAAGATAGGGAGTCTAATCATATCCTTGCAGAAGAAGGGTAAAAATATTGTATGGACCAAAATTTGTGAAAAGGCTTTCCAATTTTTGAAAGAAAAATTGACATCAGCACCCATCCTAAAGGTTCCTGATCCAAATGGTAATTTCATTGTCATCACATATGCATTTGGTGAAGGTTTCGAGGGTGTTTTAATGTAAGATAACCATGTGGTGGCATATGAGCCTTAAAAAATCAAGCAAGGAGAGTTGAATTATGCACCATAGGATTTAGAACTTGCTGCAATTTTCCATGCATTACAAAGGTGGAGGCATTTCCTTATTGGAAACCCATTTGAGCTCAAGACTGATCACTTAGGGCTCAAGTATATCTTTACCCAACCAAACCTGAATGCCCGCCAACGACGTTGGTTGGAATTTTTAGACGAGTACATGATTTTAAAATTAGCTACATAAATGGGAAGGAAGTAGATTTGTATATTCCCATAGTCATCATTGATATATATCTTTTATGGCCACAATGAGAACCATTTTTAAACAATAAGTTTTAGATTAACTACCATATGATGATTTTTATAAACAATTCAAGGCTTCCCTTGAGCTTGATAGTCAAGATCATAGGTATGAGGGCTATCATATTGATGAATATGGTCTATTAATATTCAATGGTATAATTTATGTTCCTGACCATGGTGATTTGTGAATCACAGTTTTAGAGGAAGCACATTGGAACCCTACTTGAATCACCCTGGTGTGACCAAGATAATGGTTGATATGAAATAGTTGTATGCTTGGTCTGGGATTAAGCGAGATGTTACTATATTTTTAACAAGGTGTTTGGAGTTTCAACGAGTTAAAGTTGAGCATGTGCATCTAACAAGGTTACTTTATCCCCATGATACGCTCGATTGAAAGTGACAAGTTATTAGTATGGATTTTATTCAAGGGCTTCCGATGTCTAAGAACAAGCATGATTTGATATTAGTAGTTGTTGACAAAATTACCAAGGTTTCACATTTCATCCCTAGGAATTTTAAGGATGATTCACTAATTTTAGAAAAAAAATTTGTACATGAGATATTCAGGTTGCATTGAGTACCTAAAAATATAATATCAAATCAAGACCCTCACATGACATCAATTTTCTCGTAGACCTTGCATGTAGCTTTAGGAACAAAGGCCAACTTTAGTTCAGTGTATCACTCTAAAACCAATGGACAAACAGATAGAGTTAATAAAGTATTGGAAGACATTATTCACATGTACTACATGGACCAACAATACAAGTGGGAGGATTACTTACCTTTAGTAGATTTTGTTTGCAATAACTCTAACCATTCCACTCTTGCTATGGTACCGTTTGAGGCACTTTATGGCAGGAAGTGTCATACACCTATCAGTTGGGACAAGAAATAAGATCGTGTTGTGATTGGTCCTAAAATTCTTCAAGAAATGGAGGAACAGGTAAAGTTAATTATAAATATATTGTTTGAAGTTGCAAATAGACAAAAAAATTATGAAAATAGAAAAAGAACCCTAAGAACTTTTGAATTAGGAGACAAATTTTCCCTTAGATTCAAACCCAATAAAATTTCTATCAAGTTTGCTAAGGCATCCAAACTTGTTGCACATTATGTAGGACCCTTTAATGTCATAGAATTTAGTAGCATAAAATTTTGTTTTACCTCCATTTCTAGCTCAAATCCATAATATTTTTTATGTATCTTTGCTAAAGCGATATCATGTTGATATGTCATTGTAATTGATTTGATATTATTGCAGGTTCAGGATCCAGGGGTGGTTCGGGTAAAACCCCTTCGGGTAATTGATAATCACAAAATCACCTTCCGAAACAAGGAAGTCTCCCACTGTAAGGTCCATTGGGACCAATACTCTGAGGAGAGTGCAACCTAGGAAGACTATGATGAAGTCTTCAAGACTTTTCCACATTTATTTGTTTAGTTTTATTTTTAGTATCTATTGGGCCGATGCATTTTCCAAGGGGGGGGATGTCACATCCCTCTTTGTAGTATAAAATTTTTGATGTAATAATTGACATATGTGATTGATTATGTGGAGTTGTGAATTATTATGCTAGAGTGTTTAATTTTGTTTATTTAAATGTAATTTGGGATAAATATTATCACTGTCAATAACATGATTAGCACTTCCTCTATTATATCATGTCGATTTTATACCATGGCATGTTTAACTACTTGTGTTTTTTTTTTTTTATGAGTTGGTTATAGGATATATTTTCCTTGGACTAGAGGGAGAGCATCATCAGAGAGAGGAGAGTAGATACACAGTTATGGGTGTACCAACAGAGAGATGGAAATATGTACCCCCAAAACCTTAGCAACTTGGCATAGTATACCACCCGGGAATAGGGTAAGTCTTTTTGTGTCATTTTACTAATTCTCTTATTAGGACACTTTATTCTTTCTTAGCATGTGACAATACCAAAGGGTACTTGGTGACCTTGTTCGAATTTAAGTCTCCATCTTGACTTGGATTTGTTATAGGTCCACTCACACATAATTTAAAATCACATTGTATGTACCATGTTTTTAACAATAATGTACTTATAAATTTTTGAACTAGCCATCTCCTCCTTGATCTATAATATATATTTATATTTATATTATTAAATGTACTTAAAAATAAAGCAATACATGTATATTGTTAATTAAAACAAATTATTATTTCTAATGATATTTTCCAAATTTTGGAAGAAGATTATAGAAAAATTAATGTCAATAATATAAATAAATAAAATAAAAAAGGAAAGAATTTATTTGACAAAGATGGATGACCATCATTTAAAAATTTCTTGCATTAACAATTGAGTAGAGCAATAAAGCAAAATAAAAATTTAAAAAAAAAGAATTATTGTTCGACTCACTATGAGGTTGGAAGGTGTGCTCTTTCAATTAATAGGTATGAGCAATTTTAAATTCTCTCTCAAGAGTTCATTAAGAAAGATGGGCTCCCGTGTTGTAATTAATAAAAATACCAAATTCCTTTAAATTGGAGACCCATATACAAAAATCTTCAATCTATAAATAAGGAAATAAATAAAGCAAAAGTCACCCTTTCTTTTTGAAAATTTTGGGAGTAGCAAATATAGGAGAAAATAATTTTTGAACAACATATTATCTTGGAGAAAATATACAAGAGATAGAGCAGATAGGAGCACATAAGAAGAGCGGAATTAGAGATTAAAAGAATTGGTTGGTTGTTGAATGTTTGGGCTGCAAACCAAAGGCAAGTTATTTTTATTAAAACATCTCTCATCACTCTTCAAACTTAAAAAAACAAGTATTTTCTTCCATTAAGAATAATAATATGTAACTAGTTTTAGAATTCAATTGAATATCATATATTCAATCAATAAATATAATAGACAGCAGTTTTTCTTTTATTGTTAAGAAGAGGAAATAAATTCATCAATTTCTTTGTATTCTATATATAGACAAAATAAAAAAAATTGGGTAAATGTTGGGCAAATTATATTTTATTAAAATAAATAAGAATGAGATTGTTTTAAATTATTTTAGAACATGGTTTGAAATTCCAACCTCCATCATATTTGGATTGGGCTCAATATATTAACTTCCCCCTAACTCGCTAGAAATATATTTAGTATAAATTATAACTATTCTAATGTGTAACTAATTTTTGTGCTAGTAGAAGAAAAAAAATGGTTGGCGGTTATATCTTAAATTGAATTGGATCATGGCTTATTGTTTAATAATATAATTCTTTAAAGACTCTTGATAATTTCCAAACCTTCCATCTTTTAAGCATTTAATAAACTTTGCATTTTTTAACATTTTTCAAACTTAAAGGCATGTTAGCCATTTAAATCCATGTAAGTCACGTGGACTTTTGCTTTTGCTAATATGATGCCCTTTAGTTAGAAACTTGGGATTTGAAACATAATTAAGATTTTAATTATTTATTCATTATTTTTATTTAGAATGCCTAATTTATTTAGTGGTGGCCTATTTTGGATATATTTAAATTATTTATAAAATTTAATATGTCAAAAAAATGATTTATAAATAGGTTATGAAGATTTCAATAAAGGTCATTATTATCAGAAAATTATGCATGCACTTATACTAAACAAACTTCATGTTTATTTGCGAGACTTTGAAATATGATATAAAATTCCAATCTAAGTCCTAAAAATGGTCTTCTCTTAGAATAAGTAGAAGGGAATGGGGCACCTTAACACTCTTAATATCAAACTTGAATTAAAGTGGTTAGCTTCACCTCCTTTTACCTATCACCTTTGCATATGTAAGAATAAGTAAACATTTGGTGGCTAATAGTGAAACCTGACATGCATATTCATCTAGGAACCCTATGATACCTTGTTTAAATATATGATTAAGTTTCCTTCTATTAATTTTATTGTTCAAATTTGAATAGGCAGTGAAAATTACTACATCCTTTGTTATCATGTAAACTCTAGTATAATCCTTAGAATTTTCGATCGTTGAGAGTTTACAATCCCTGATGTCATGTGAGGAAAATAATGCTTTGTGAAATGGTATGGAATATTGATGTGATGAATTATCACTCACATACCTATGAGAGTTTTTTACATGCTAAATATTTTTTACCTTAGGGGAGAACAGTTGTCGTCTAGTATGGGGTTAGGAGGGATGAGATGAATCAGTAAATACGAGTAATGTATAGTGAACATTGGAAAGTGGGAGTAAAAGGATAAGGGAATTAATTTAGTCTTCACCATGACTCGATTGGAGTGGGTATGGATCTTTTTGTGGGGTTACCAAAGATTGACCCAATGCTTGGGGTTATCAGGCATGCCTTGTACGAGTTAGAATACATAGGAAGTAACCCTTTGTAATCTAAGTCTTATGGCCATAAGTAATTAATACTTAGTATTAATAAGAATGTAATTATTCTTTTCCAATTCACTATCATGTATTACATCATGACCAGATGGGTCATATGATATAGGGATTTTTATACATGGAAAACTCTCTCTTTTGGTATCAGTTTTCATATCTACCATCCTCGTGAAGGGTATGGAAAATCTCGGGATACGAGAGTTTTGCGAAGGAACCAAACTAGCTTTTTTATTGGAAGAAAAGTGTTATGATGATGCTCTCCTTCTCATTCTTCATTACTGCGACCTCTACAGGATCTCTAGTGTTATCTCGATGGTGACCACATTCAGAATTATCCTTATGTTCTTCCGTATTAGTGTCTCTCATCAAAATATTGTATTCTTACTTATAATCTATATTATAAAAATTTGAAATCATGTTGAGGATAATGAATATGGGGTGTACTTGAAAAATCTTATGTAAAAATTTGTAGAATATTTTGTTTCATTAGTATCTTTATTGCAAAAGGAAACGGATAATGAATTAGATCATATGTCATTATATTGATATGTTAGTATTCTCTCTATGCTTAGTGAATTGAACGAGGTGGAATTTATCTTATTTGATTACAATAATATTAGTCAATTGATTAAATTGTAAATGGATGATGTCATTTGATTATTGTACTTTCCCTTCAATATACAAACATTATTTTTTCCCTTTTCTTTCTACATCGTGGATAGATTAAGTTAATAACTAGATATTTGATTCTCGTCCTTGGTTGAATTATATGGAATTTCACATGAAGGAATGTATATAAAAAAAAATTAAATAGGGTGTTTTCCTAGTATTCTACCAAGAGGTTCTTACATTTTTATGGTTTTTTGGTTAGTTTTCAACATTTTTTTAATTTTTGGGTCCACCATCATGAAACCGCCAGTCTAGACAAATTGATGGTTACACTTTCACATGAGGTAGTAGTGTAATAAATGTGGCATATTGTGCAACATATTCATTAATGATGAAACCACCACTGTATAACACACAAATTCCAATTACAAATAGTGGCAGTTGTGTAATTAATGAATGCATATCGTTTTTGTTAAAAAAAATGATTTTTCCTCAATTTTGACCTAACTTGTCTCTAATTTTGGTGTTCAGTGGTTGCAGGTAGGATGTGTGTGGTGGAGCAATACGAGGGACTTGGATTGGTTACATGGGTTCATTATTTATCTTATCCCATAATATGTTGTACTTCTATACCATTCAGGGCTCTAGAAGATAGTGTAGACACCACTAGTGGCTCCGAAAAGCAAACTTTTGTGTGATGTACTCACATACTGTGATGTAGACTAGAATAATTTTTGGTTCCCATTGGAAGGAAAGATTGGACTATCACTCTAGAGGAATTATATCATATTATAGGTCTCTCAATTATAGGGATAGAGGTGACTATGTTGGCTTCTACAAGGGAAATATAAACACATAAGTGGGTCAACTACTTCGAAGATGCACATGCACCCGATGGAAGTACCAAGCAGGGGGTCACATTGGTAGGTTTGAGGTATTCTTTGTTGGCCATTATGTGTTTGTGTTTTCATTGATTTTAAATCCATTGATGGAAAAGGGTGTTGTGGTTTCATGTAAGTCCCCATATGGTGGTGTTCAAGTGTAAAACATGAAGATTAAGTGGTTTGATGAAGTCCTAGGAGGTCTTGGTGCATGGTCGAGCTAGTATAGTCAATGTTTTAGCTCTCTAAATTTGGTTTGATATTTTCATGTGGTCAAACATGGTTGGTATGATGTGTTACAGGTGTCTAATTGTTTGCATAGTCAGTTCATGAGTTGTATAGGTTGAGTTAGGTCATTCCAGGTTTGTTTCTAGCCCTGGTGCAAGCATAATGAGGTAGAGATGTGATATTTTGACCAAATCAGCTTTATTTAGTCATGGTAAAATTATGGTGGAATTATACATGAGGTTTATGGTAAGTTTCATGTTTGTATTCACTGCTTCTATGAGGTCCATGGGAAGAAAACAGTGAGAAACGAGAAGGTAAGCATATGAAAATGAGATTGGCTAAAGTTTTGAAGAGTTACTTGGGCTAAATGATGAGTATGTATAGTTATATAATGTTTTCATGATGATTCATGACAAATTTCAGGTCATTCTGAAGAATTAATTTGAAGTTATACAAGTTCTGGAAAACCCGGGTAAGTAATAGTGTGTTTTTGTGACAAAAGTTGACCTTCTGATGCTTGTTGCACAAACTATATGATTTTCATGGGGACGTGATATCCTTGGAATAGCTTATTATTTTAATTATTAATCTTTCACAAAAATAATGAGGTGGTTTGATCATCCCATTTTTATGAACGATCGTTAAGAAGGTAAAGTGGTTTGAAACCATAACTAAACCCTAGCTAGGAGTAGCTTGAAGAAGAGTGAGTATTTATAGCTTGTTTTGATTTCTAGTGAAAAATTGATGATTTTATGTTGTATAGGACTCTTCATTATTTTTGTAAATGTGTGTTAGATCATGTTGTGATATGTGGGCCCCACCTAAATTTGCTTGTTTCTGAAGAGTTGCAGTTTAAAGAGAATTTGTCCAAATGAGGTAAAGACTAAATTTCCATTATTAATATCCCAAGAGTTATTATCGATGTTAATGAATGTTTTAGATCATTTTTGTGAATAAAAAGTGCAAATTGTGCTGTATCTATGAGGACTAGTTTTTGGGGTAGTTTGGAGCAGCTTGTGGTAAAACTGAGATTGCAGGAGCTACATGGGGAATTAGGACTCGATTCAAGTTTTTTTGGGAATATTTTTTAGTTATATTTCCAATGGTGTATCAAAATTTAATATTTTAAAATTTATGCAAAAGTTATGACCTGTTCTTTGAAGGTAAAATCTGGAAGGTGCTTGTTCTAGCAAGGTGCAAATGGCTACATGAGGTAAAGTGATGATTCTGAGTTGTTCAAGCTTGGTGAAGGTTTTTGAGTGATTATACATAATGTATAATATCTATACATGTTTTTTTTAATCTTGTAAGTGGTTTTTTTAGTGATGGAGCATGATTTTTCAAGCTTGGTGAAGGTGTTGGGCTAATTGTCAGTTATTGAGTCCAAGTAAGCATAAAAAGTAGTTTTCAGAGATTAGCTTGATTGAAGGCCTTCCACTTGTAGCTGGAAGGAGTTATAATATTTGAGTAGTTCAAGTCCAAGTAAGCATAAAAAGTAGTTTTCAGAGATTAGCTTGATTGAAGGCCTTCCACTTGTAGCTGGAAGGAGTTATAATATTTCATAAATTTTATTCAGATATATTTCTATTGAGGTATGGATCTAGTCTTGGTTAGTTTATTTGATGTCTCTTTCAAGTTGGTTTGTGAAGAAGGTAGCTTTGTTTTTAGGATAGGTTTATTTTTGCTGAAATAATGAGTTGGTTGGAGCACCAAATGGATGATTTGATGCTTTATATCACCTGAAATGTGAAGATGGATTTATTTTTCATCTATTTAATGAATTTATATGTCTTTATTATATCATAAAGTGTGCAAACTATCTAGGTTTGTAAAACTGGTTTTTGAGCAACTTGTTTGGGTAAAGGGTAAAGTTGTTGTGGTTTGAACATATGATTGTTTCATGAGTTATAACTTACATAGGAGTGATTTAAAGGTTATGTGATTTCCATATAGTGGTCACATGACATATTTTAGGTGTTCTTGGGTAGTATTGAGACCCAAAGGTAAAATTAGGTTGTTGGAAACAACTGTTTTGTGAGAGTAATGAGTCAGTAGGCCCATTAAATAAAATAATATGATTGGTTCAAGTAAATTGAAACAATGGTTGATGTTTAAATGATATATTACTCATTTTTGGTGAATATTGGAGCTTTATTAATAATATTTTTGAAATGAGTGGATTTTTCTCATTCTAGTGATAGGGTTTTGAGGATTTTTGGTGCATGGATGAAGGTTTTTAGTATGACTGACCTATATGGGTCGTATATGACCATTGTAATGAGTTTATTTTTAAAAAATAAATTGTATGGGTCAAAATAATCATGAGGGACTGACCTCTCTCATGTTTGGAGGAAGAGAAGCTTATAAAAGCATAGTTTTGAGTCCATTTGGGGCTAGTGCTCTTAGAGGGAAACATGTGACCTAGAGGAGAGTCTTTTGCATGTATGAATGCATTATTTGAAAGTAGAGGAAGAGAATGACATGTTGAGGAATTATTGAGAGAATTTGTGCAAGAGTTTAGATCCGAATAAATATCAGGAAGAAGAAGATTGAGCAAGTTTTAAGACCTAGGGTTTGTGAGCTAAATAAGTGATATCCATCAGTTGTGATAGCAAAAAAATTAGAGATCAAACATCTTCAAGTGTATGACTTGGTGCTTAGTCATCCTGGTTGTATCCTCATTTTAGAGTGGTTTCTTCACTAAGTTATGGGTTGGTGCTCCTTGTATGGTTGGTTATCTACTAAACTAAGGGTTGGTGCTCCTTATGGGGTTGGTGTCTCACTAAATTTGAAGCATGTATATATGTGTTTTATGTTTTAGTAGGTTTTCTTCACGTTGAGGGTTTCCCACTTAGGTTTTGTGTTCATGTGTACTTTCTTTTTCTTTCTCATGTGTATGGTTGTTTCTATGTTTAAGTAAACACACATATGGTTCATGGTTGTATAAATTATGATGAATGATAAATCGTAAATGAATTGAAGAAAAATTAGGACTGATTCACCCCCTCTCTTAGTCCATTGTGCTTCTAAAAATTAGTATCAGAGTGAGTCCTTGAGAAGCAAGTCTAGTGGCTTGGAGGAGATCCTTGAAGCACAATATGGAAAAGAAAATAAGGAAAGAGAATCAGGAATTGAAATCCATGGCCAAGAAGGAAAAATAAACCATAAAAGATCTCAAGATTCAGTTATAGAAGGCTATTTCAGATTTGAGTTCAAAAGAAGAAGAATTGTAAATACTAAAAAACAAGCCTTGTGATGTGTTTTTGCATGGTCAAGATGATATTAAAGAGGTGGTGATGGATCTACAAATAGAATTAGCATTCCATAGAATGGAGAACATTGGATTGAAGTCTGAAATAAAATATATGTGTACAGAACTCAAGGCCAAAGAAGAAGAGTTTGTCAAGATTAGTGAAGAGTTTCAAACCCTAAAGATCAAGGAAGATGAGAATCATATTCCTGCAGATCCAACAGTTGGCCCTAGTTCTAAGGGAAGTGTAGATGATGGTGTTCATGGAAATAAGGTATATTCAAGGCCTAATCCTATTAGACATCCAAATACAACGAGGTATGAAAATTTTCATGGTTATTGTTACGCTTGCAATGTTTATGTTCATAGAGAAAGGGATTATAGGAATTTTTTCAATTGTGTGTACCCTTGGAGCAATGGAAAATACCAAAGGAGTGATTAGTCAAGGGTAAGGAAAGAGGTTGTTTGTCATAAGTATCATCTCAAAATTCATATTGTAAGGTTTTTCTCTTATAGCTCATCCAAACAAGCTAAGAAGGTTGAGTTTCCAAAAGTGGAGGAAGTGTGGATGCCAAAATCAGTCCATGGAGATTCACTTTCAGTCAAAGAAAATGATCAAAAGGTAGCCAAGAAGATTTTAAACCTAAACATGGATGACAAGAGGCCTAATCATGCAAATGAAGTCAAGAAGTTTGTATGAAGGGATGAAGTTAAGCAATCACCTGTGTTTGAGAAGTTTAGAAATCTAGGAGTGTGAGATACAAAAAAAGTTGTAAGGTATGTCAAGTAATCCTTCCTTGTGTCTTAGAGTTCTTGTGCTTGTAGGTGTCTAAGTTTTTTGTTCTCATAATAAATGTTTGTTATTATTTGTCAAGATTGTTTGTGTTTGGGTCATGGTGTAAAGAGTCTTGAATTTTTCCCTCATCATGTCTAAATATATGTCATGTATTTAAAATATGTCAAAATATCTTGTTTCCATTGTTAGTTATTGACCCTTGAGTGTCTCGAGTATAAAGAAGGGTAGACTCATCATGAAGAAAAGGCTTGTCTTGGTTGAAGGAGGAAAATAGAGTTATGGTTATGTCAAATTGTCTTCTCAATTTTTGTATATGTCTCACATGTCTGTGTCATGGAATTTTAGAATAATAGTGATGATCTTGGTATGTATAAGTGTCTCAAAGGGCCAAATTATCTACCTCATATAGTCTATACAGTGTGTATGGTGCTATAGACAAGGGTATGAAGATAATGACTGCAAACAACCAGTCATGTGTCAATAAGTTCTTATTCATTAATAATGCTCGTGATATGCCATTTTAGTGTCTGATATCACTAGGTCTCAGTCAAAAGTCTTTAGTTTGATCATATGTTTATCCAGTGTGTGAATTACTGAAAATTTGTGTCTTAATGATCTATATTGTCTCAATGATTTTCATGTGATAAGAAGCGTAACAGAGATGATTCATTATTGTGTGTATCTCAAGGTTTGAATTCTAAGTACTTGCTCCTAGAAGTTGTTAATCCTAGGTGGTGAAATATTATATCAAATCCAAAGGATCATAACTTATGCTCCTAGGGGGAGTAAGATGTGATTAAAAGGATTCATCAGAGATGAGAAAATATATCAAGGGGATTATTTACATGATGGCATAGTGTGTCATATCCTTTAAGAGGGAGATATGTTCTAAGTAAGACTGTAGCAAAAATATTAGGGGAATGAAAGATTGTGAAAGCAATGTCTACATTCTGAGATGTGTACTTGTATCAAAGGCAATGTGAAAAGCTTGACAAAGTCTATAGGTATAAACTCCTTCAATAAATTCACATAGTATTCAATATGTGCTTAGTTTTTGACAAGATAAAGGGGTGATGGTCTCATGTTGAGCATGATAGGGTCTAAAGATGCCTCTTAGGATTTGAAATTTTGTCTCCCAGTTGTCATTAGTTTATGTAATGATATGAAGTTACATGAAGTTTAGTAAAATGTCATTCTACATGTCAGAAGAGATCATGCCATCTTATGAATAACATGGTTAAGTTATGAAGGATTTCATCATGCTACAGGAATGTAAATTGGTGTTAGATAGTTTTTGATACCTCTTCATGTCTATAAGATAGGAATGCTTCTCCAAGCTTGTCAAAGATGCATCACTATGAAGCCAAGTCCAATTGAAAGTGTACAAAGGAAGTTTATGCTTCAAAGGTGAGTGAATTGTGGTCAAATATTCAAGTCTTAAGTATTTTCAAGTTTGTGAAATGGTGGAAATGAAGATTCTGCAATATGATAGTACATCATATGGGGGTGGAGATGTAAAATGTGATGAGCTACATGTATGTTGAGTAGGTTTTTGAGATTCTTGAATGGTTTCTTTGTCCTTGAATCTCCTTAAGGTGAGGTTATAGTTTCTTCAATATAATCCTCGGAAGTTATAAAGACATAGAATTAATAATTCCTCCAAACACTGTAGATCACTCATGTGAAGTTATTTTCCTAAGCAAGAAGAATTATGAAGGATTATCTCAAAGGAGGCATGCTCAGTACTTGTCATGAAAGTATAATACAATATTAGTCAAGAAGGCTCTTGAAGGATCATCATTTGAATGTGAAAGGTTTCTCTGAGGTAGCTTCATGGAATCAGTGCATGTGAATGTCAAGTCAAAATAATTACTCGGTGTTAGAAAACTTGACAACGTTTCTAAAAGAAATTGGAGACTAGGGATTTGATCCCGAGATATGTGGATGATATTGTATTTTGTTTGACATGTAAGAAGGTATTATGAGTCTAAAGTAATAAAAAATAGGTATTCCATCAAGATAAAATTGATAGTACATGTTAACAAGACAAGTTGTGGTGTGAAATGCCTACTATAGGACTGTATTTGACCATTTTGAGCCCTTGAAGCAAAATTTCTAAATTAAGGCTATATTTAGGCAATCTGAAACAGTGTATCAAACTTTTCTAGCTTCTTGACTATATATGAAAGTTTCCTATTGACCTCTATGATGGCTTGTGATTGATCAAAGTGTAAAGGGCCAGATGAATCAGTGGTTTAAGAGTCTTGGAACATAGAGACAAAGTGAAATTAAGGTTGTGTAAGATACAAAGTTGTAAGTAGTGCTACAGTACTGCTCCAATCATAAAATGATGGCTTGAACCCATAAGATCATCTCAGATAAGATAATAACAGAGGAAATTGTGATCCAAGGTTTGTACAATATTTATGGTGTTGAGAAAAGGTGAGCCATGGAGTTTTAGGTCCTCACACAGTTGTTATGGTAGTGTGACATACTTGAAGCCGGGTTACATGGTCAGATAAATGGTTAAGGGTTAACTAAATTTCAAGGATACTAAGACAGAGCATTAGATGTCTAAGATAAGAGATAAATTGTGCAAAATCAATGCATACGTGCCTGAACTGTATTGTAAAATGTCTAAGGAAGACTCATAGGCAGGGGAGATAAGTCGACCATGTGGTAAATTACAAGATATTTCCATTGACTATTTTTTTAGCTTCCAAATCCTCCCATAACTCCCAAAATCTTTATAACAAGTCCACTTTCTTCATTGAAGCTATTATTCCATGTACCCACAATGACCTTGTTTTGCTTAAAAAAATCCTAAAACCATATGACCCCGTAGAATTCTTTGAAACTTCCCTGGATCTCTTCAATACTCCTCTACACAAACCTATTGGTTAATCCCTTGCAATCATCCTTGGGAGTGTGTTCCTTTGTTGCAAAATGGCTAAAAATAGCCCTTATATGCCTCTAGGAACAACTACTCCACCTTGGATCTCAACAACTTCATGAGTCAAACTAGGTATACTTCCCTGCACATGATACACACTTGAAAACCATGTTATCACTTTCTTCTCATCCAAAATGAGTAATTGATAGGATAGATGGAAGAAGGGTTTACAATGACCAGGGGAGGAGGATTTTAAGTGGAGATTTGGTTATCATCGACAAAATTTTAAATTTTGCATGTTATACATTTAGCATGATGACATTGTCCTTATTTACAATACCTAGAATGTTTGTTCCACTGAATCAACAGGCTTACAAAAATGTTGAATCAATGTATTCAATATCTGATGGTAGTCTTCCTATAAAGATCTTTCATTTTGGACATTATTCCAATAGGTGGGATTTATTAGAGATGTTGCTTCAAGTAAAGCATCCCTACTAGAATGTTTTGTTATTTCTTCTAGTAGGAAATCTACATTTTCTCTTAACCTTGCCCTTATCAATGATACATTGTTATCAAAGAGCATCCCTATGACATTTACCTTCTCAACCTTACCGATTACTATTTGAAAGAAGTGCATTGGTATTTCATATCCACGTACAGAAGCACATACTTCTCCAAACAATTTGAACCTTAGAAAACTACTTAGATATTCAATCTTTATAAAATTATTTCAACTCTCAAACTTTGGACCCGAAAAAGTAGTCTCATTGAGAAACAAATATTCTATTTCCAGATAAACATGTTTCCTCAAACTAGAAAAATCAGCAATATATATAGTTCTCTCTTGGGATTTTTTAATTAAACGATGCATTTTATCCAACATGAGAAGAAGACCACACAACATCAGCAATGTATCTATATTATTCAAATGATCTATCAAATAGTGCGCCTTGTCTACTTCCATGTGATTCCACCACATTACTCCCAATAAGGATTGATACTCGTTGTACACCCTATGAACCGGTTGATACAATGAGATCCACCTAGTGTCGACATACTTTAATAGTTTACACCCATTTTCAGTCCTTCTGCAAAGCTTTGGAATTCCATGAACCTTTTAGGACTATGATATAAATAAGCATGCACATCTTAAACAAGTTCTTCAACTTTTACTACAGGTTTAAATTTGTTGACAATTGTGTATGCTAGATTCATTCTAAATCATACAATGAATGGAAATCATATGCGGGAAATGGGATGTTTATATTCTTACACATAGACCACTAAGATGATGTTGTATTACATATGTCTCATCTGGCCCAACACATACCAAATTTTTTACAATTGTAGAATCATCTATGCCACTGATCTCCTTCAAACTTCTTATTACAAGTTCACAAAGGTTTTCAGCATTGGATTTCTCTCTCATCTTGTGAATACAAAGTAAGTGAGCTTTTCTCACATGAATTTCAATAGTAGAAACATGCACACATACGCATGTAGTACTATCTACTGTTGTAACCTCATCAATAGACAAAAACATATATCATGAAGACTTGAGTTTCTCTTATAAGACTTATTTCTCAACCATAGCTATGCATTTTTCCCAGTCCAAACCACTACTTTCAAACCAATAAGAATGAGGAAAATTGTGAGGCACCAAGAAAAGATAGCATCTTATTATGTTCAGGAAAATATGTTATAGGACGACCTCTTTTCAAAATGTGAAAACAATTGCTAGTTGAATTGTTTTACTTAAAATATTGTTTTGAATGACCTTGTTAAATTGATATGTAATTGTCCCTCCATTCTGTGCAACTATTCTTTCAATTCTCTTTTTCTCCTCAAATTCCTTTTCATACCGAATATGTAAACAATCATCTGTAGTTTTCCATCTAGCAACATTATTCACAACTCTGTCTGTGGTTTGCTTTCATATATCTTTCCTACATATTTCTCAATAGTATCCAAAATAAGCTGCATTATCTTGTCACTACCCAATTTCTAGTTACAAATTGTACATTTTCATTCTTTAGGAGGTTCATCTTTATTTTCATTTTCAACAAGTTCAATACATGGAAACTTAGAAACTCAATCTAACCTAAAACTCCTTCCCACGTCCCACTTTCTCTCCTTTCTCTTTCTGCCAGAAATAGGTGTCCCCTAAGTATTTGGCATGGTGGAATTTAAATCTTGTTGACTTCTAGATTTTCCACCTCCAAGATTCAATCTAGAAGGTAATGACGTCCTAGCATTAGAGTGGAAATGTAAATCATCCAATGACCTAGTTTCGACTTCATTCAATGGGATGTCTTCAAGGGGAGGTATTTCATTGTCGTTTTCATTGACAATGTCAGTCATCAAATCATCAATGAACTCTTTATGAGTTTCATTTTGAACACAATCATTATCCCTTGATAGTGTTAGAGAAGGATAGGATTCCGTAAATGGTTTCGCATAATAAGACGTGATTTTTCGTATGCTAGAATAGGAGGTGTTGCAGTTTCTTTTTTTCCTGAGGTTCCCTTTTTAGTTGCCATTTTCCTATAAGGACAATTTTTGAGTTAGTTGCGACAATTTAAAAATCAACCGAGAAATTTTAGTATCGTGTGACATGGAAAGAAAAATGACACTGACAATTATGCACATATAATGGCGGTGGTAGCATAAAATAAAAAATAAAAACTTAAAAAGCATTCAACATATTTTATTATATTTTAGCAGCATTGCTAATGGCCTAACTAATAAAATCATATAAAGCAATGTGACATGATAGAAAATAGTTTTTAAATTGGAACTTACCTATACTAAGTATTTGTAGGATGTAAACTGCAACGTTGCAGCTTGCAAGACCTTGAATTATTTGATTTTTGTAAGCAATATGTTGAATCCTTTTCTACTACTTGGAGAAATGCCCAAATGGAAAATTCGCAAATCGGAAAAGATAAAATAAATTGTTTTCTTTAAAGTAAACACTAAATAGATTTATGTGTATATATATTTATAAGTGGTGAGTTCAATCAAATTCCAAAGTCTCCCTAAAATGCCAGTGATTGTGACAAAAGGGTCCTTGGAATTCTTGGCGATTCAAGAATGTTATGAAATCCTAGCCCATCGCTAACATGGTGATCCATAAAAAAACACGTTGGGATTACAAATGTGTTGGCTATTTGCATGGGACGAATTAATTTTTGTGGTTTTTTTGGGGTGAAAATTGGGCAGTGACATAGTCAACCAAATAGCCAAATGTATATTCCAAAATTCCCACTATTCACCTAATTACAAATATTCACCACTAAAATTTTCCCTATTTGGAATTGCACTCCTTACACTTGAGAAAAAAATTGCAATGGAAAACATGTTTAGGAATTATGCAAAGAGGATGGCATAGTGGGAGGAAATGTTAGACCAAAAATAATTCAATGTTGATAATATCATCATTGGGGGTGATTTGAATTTGACCACTAAAAGAGTTGAAGTATGAGGGGATTATCACTAGAATTAATCCCTTGGTTGATTAATTTTACACGAATTTGAGGAAGTTGGGCTGGTGGATATGGAACCTAGATTGAGTTGGTTCCAACTTGGATAAATATGAGTATGGGAACTGATCTAGTGGCTAAACATTTCGATAGGTGTAAAATCATTTATTCTTTGCTAGAAAAACTTGTGAGGATTTGATCATGAGTGTCATTGGGTGGTGATTCATATCACCTTCCCATATTGAAGCAAATAGAGAAGGACTAGAAGCGTTTAAGTCCTTCTAAATTCAACCCTCCTTGATTAAATAAGTACAAATTCATTAGTTTGGATAATTTCGATTGGGTATCCTTCGATGCAATTTCCAAGGATTTTTTAGTCTTCAATCTGCATAAAATTTGAAAAGAGTAAAGTAAGTAATGGTTATTAGGTTTTCACCAATCATAAGGAAGTTGAGAAGGCTCTTATTTATGCAGAATAATAGGGCATTAATTTCTATCACCAATATTTTGAAAGGGTTTTTGATGTGGAAACTAAAACTAGAATTGATGCACTCAATCTTAAGAAGAGGAAACTATTGGTTGATATTGAAGCATATCGGAGATTAAAAAGTAGAGCATTATGGTTGGAAATTGTGATGAGAACACTAAAAAAATCATAATTTTTCTAATCATCGTAGAAATAATAATATTGTATGGTACATGAGACTGAATGGTTCTATTGTGAGGTCTTTCAAGGAGATTGAAGGTTTTGTAGTTTCAAACTTCAATAATTTGTATAAGGACTTAGATAGAGAAAACATAGCGGAGATTGAACAAATTGTTACTTACTTCCCCAATTTTGTTTCAGAGGGAAAAAATGGGATATTTGATCAGGAAGTCTCTAAGGAAGAGTTATGTTCTTCTCTAACTACCTTCAAAAAGGAAAAAATACTTGGCCTGAATGGTTGGATGGTGGAATTTTTTAGTGGTTTTTTCAGTTTGATTAGTGGGGAATTGTTCAGGATGGTGGAGAAATCAAGGCAAACAAGAAATTTTATAGGGGATTTTAACTTCACATTTATGGTTCTCGTTCCTAATAAGGATACGTTGGCCTCGTTTGATGATTTTAGGACCATCTTTTTATGCAATCGCATCTATAATATGATAACACACGCAATTTCCATAAAGCTTAAGAGGCTTCTCTCTAAGACTATTTTTTATGAACATTTTTTTCACAAAAGACACATCCATGATGTTATTGGTGTGGCCCAAGATGATCTTCACTCCATTAAAACTTGGAAGCATCTAGCAATGGTAATGAATTTTGATTTTATCTAAGGCCTGTGATAGACAAAACTGGATTTATTTGAGATTCCTATTGATCCATATTAGTCTCAGCTTGCAAATGATGAAGTCAATTACGAGGTGCCTAACCTTGGTATATTTTGCCATACTAATTAATGGGTTTGCTTTGTCATTTTTTAGAACCACTCATGGATTGAGGAAGGGTTATCCTCTTTGTCCATTTCTTTTCCGATTGATTGCTGAGGGGCTTAGTTAGGCCATCTTGGAATCCAAAAGGTCTAATTCTATTAGGGGTGTTAAGGAAGGAAGGACTACCTTTATTACTCATTTATTTTTGTGGATGATGTTTTACTTTTTTTATGGCTCACAGAGGGACGTCTCATCTATAAATTTTTCTCTGGAAATATTTTGTGAGGATAATGGCATGGAACCAATTTTTAATAAGTCTTGCATTTCTTTCAAATATGTGATGGCTCAAGATATCGACTGGGTTCTTGGGGTTTTCCCCTTTTAGCGAATTGACTTTAAAATGGAGTTCAACTATTTGGGGTTCTTTTTTAAGCCCCATGATTATGGAAAAGATGATTGGAATTAACAATTTGAAAAGGTGGAAAATAGAATCAATTGTTAGTGTAATAGATGGATAACTCTTAGGGGTAGGCTTACCCTATTGAAGTCAATACTTAAAACTATTCCTATCTACTGGTTATCTCTATCCCACATTTCAAAGGGTGTCATGCAGAAGGTTCATAAAAATGTTTCAGATTTCTTTGGAATGGTAGAAACAATAAAGAAGGTGTCACTTTGGTAAGATGGAAGGTCCTTGTTATACCAGAGGATGTTGGTGGATGCAACCTCCAAAATATCCATCTATTTGGTGTGGCTCTTACTGCAAAAAGCATTTGAAGGTTTATCTCAAAGGAATAACTATGGAAAAAAATTATAACTCAAAATATATTGAACCTCTCAATATTAAAGAGTGGATCAGAAGCCCTATTAAACTCATCCACAATGCTTTGATAATGTGGAAAAATATTCAATCCTTTCCAATTATTGGTAACTAGCTCATATGGAAGGTGGGGAATGAATCCAAAATTGAGGTGGGGATTGACCCATGGGTTGGAAGTGGTGGCAATTTTAGGTTGTCTGAATGAATGATTAATACTTTGTGGGGCCTGAATAGTACAAATTTAGTTAAAGAAGTCGATCAAAACACTACAAATATTTGGAGCCAAGGGTGGAAAAGTGTAAGTTTGATTAGTTTGGATGGGAAGGATGGTCTTAGGTGGGATTATTTTGTGGGGAGATTGAAATGGGGCCATGTCAGATTAAGTGAAGATATGGACAACTTGGTTAAGAGAACCCTTCCTTGGGAGAATACATTATGAGGATAGGTTATAAGTCAGTTATCACTAATGACATTATTAGCGAGAGATATGGGCGGTCGCATAAACTTTGAAATCTTAAAGCCCCCTTAAAAAAGATTTTTCTTATGGTTGGCTATAAGAAATAAAGCTCTCACTTTAGATATATTGCAAAAAATATTTGGCATGGTCCTAGTCGATGTAACTTGTGCTTCCAAGATTTTGAATCTATACATCATATCCTCATCTCTTGTCCATATACGATCAAAATATAGGTAGAGTTGGAGGTATTGGTTGGGTGAGAGATGTTTGGCAAGGTGTTTATGTGATATAATTCTTGGATGGGTGGTATAAGAAGGCATTACCTCTAGTCATGTCATGCGGCATATGGATTACTTGGAATGCTAACATATTTCAAGGTAGAGATATCCCCACATTTCAATGTATTTCCTAAATAATGATGATATATTGTTATTTCAAAGGTGTATCTAAGACAAAGAGACCATGTATGATTCTTCATCCTCCCATTGATCATTTTGGAACTTGGGATTATTTTGGCGATGCTTTTCAAGGAACTCTTGCAATGTGTGGCGTTGGTGGCACTCTCTTCTTAAACTCCAAGAACTTCAATCGTTTCAAGGTTGTTGAAGTGTATAAAATATTAAGTGGAGTCACCTTTGGTGGGCCACCACATATACACATCCATAAGTTTCAAGTTATTAATATAACATATTCTCGGGTCCATTCCACCTAGTGTGGAGAAGTTAATTAATTCCCATTTGAATTAATTAAAGAGTGAAACGGTGCTACCAATTGGTGGAACCGAATCACCCACCCTATATAATATGGTGATTTGTTGGAGATTGGGAATGATGATAATATGATCAGGTGAAATATTCAATTGGAGTATTTTTACAAGAGCATTGTGGAACCCAAGACATTGAATGTAAATTAGAGAAGTGTAGATTTATTATGTTGGGTTTTGTTGTATTATTTCTCAAATAATAAGAAATATGTTTTTCCTGTTGTGAGATTTTTTACCTTTGGGTTTTCCCCACATTAAATATATTGTTAATGTACTTATGTGATTTGTTTATTTTCCATAATTTCATAATTATTTACACGTAACTTATTAGAAATTCCATGACATATTTTAATCAAATATTTAATTTACATTGTTTATTTACAGGACTTGTTCTAAGAAGGGTTGGTTTGGGAAGGGTACAAATAATAGAAGAGTGTGAAACGTGCAAGTTTTCGAGGAATCTTAGATTGTCATGAATTGGATAAAGGGGTTTTTAATGGAAAATGATTTTCTTCAAAATATTTTCATCCAAATTATTCAAATGTTTCCCTCTTTTTCCAGTATATCTTTCGCTCATGGTTATTGGGAGCTAAATATTGTGGTCGATTTGCTCTCCAAGGAGGGGTTACCATTGGTGGTAGCCCTATGGGTCTTAACCGAATACATAGCAACAGAATGTTTAAATACATAAATCTTCATGTGATGGGGGACTAGTGTGGTCTTGGGTCTAGGGAGATATGGGGTTTTGTTTAATTTGTTTTCTCGTTGACGCACTTTTTTAAAGTTTTTGTGGAGTTTTTTTAAGGGTTGATGGGATTTTTTGTACACCTCTCTGGGTTTTTTATGTCATAGGCATCATGATTATCATGATGGACGTGTTTCTTTTTACATGGAGGGCCCTTTATCTTTTCGCAATTAATGTGTTGATTGTGGTGTCGTTATTATCCTGCCAAAGGCAGGTGTATATAAGCTTCAAAAAACTAATATAATTTTTTTGCCTGACCAATCACAATGATGCATGTGACATTTTATATCATTTGCATATAGTTTTTCAAAATTATATATTTATTTGATTTTTTCAAAAAATTGATTTTATTTTTCTAATTGGCTAAAAATAAATTATAAGCATCTCAAGAATTTTATATTAATAAAAAGAGGAATTTTCAAAATTTTCATATACTATAGTTGAAACATTATAATTATTAAATATTGACACATTACAATAAATGTTGCAAGTATAACATTAAATCAATTGTCAGTTCATCTAATTGTCAGTTCATCTCCATTGGGGAAATAAAAATAACAGTGATATGCAGTAGTTTCCTAGAGAGACAATTGAACCCGCTTCACATACAGAAACAGATCTAGATCAATCAATTTGTGTATGGTAAAATGAGGAGATATTAAGGTTACAGATTTATGTTTGTGTGGTCCGCACAGGAGGCAAGAAGGAGAGTCTTCGTCCATGCCCATAGCTTGTTCACTCTCTGTAAGCAGACATAGCTTGCTTTTTCTCTTGAGCTAGCTTGTCTAGATATTGTTGGAGAGATTCATTCTTGTCGATCCATTCACCGACGTCTATTGGCTGGAGCAATGCCTACTGAGACTCCAAATCTACTATGGAAACCCTTCCTGCAAAAGATATTACCAATAAATTGTTGAATTCTGGGTTGAGGACATGAATGGTGATGCCACCTACGTTTACAAAATCCTTCACGAAATTAATTGAATCATCTTCCAATGTGTTGCCATCAATAACCTAGGTTGTCTCTTTGGCATGTAAACCGTTGGTTTTCAATGACAGTGAGTATCATTTGGCAAGGCCTGTAGATTATTCTCCTCCGATGCCTTCCACTTCGTACCTAAGGAATCCATGTAATTCCTTGGGAAGGTCATGATACATTTGTAGGCTTATGGACCGCTTGTCCAGAAAAGTAACTATCTTTGGTTCTACATACTCAAACTTAATCGTCCTGATGGTGTATTTCGGCTGCGGTGGCATAAAAATTTTGCAAATCTTGAGGTATACTTTAATGACAGCATTTTCTTCCTGCTTTTGCAAGATCCGCCATTCTTGGCCTTAGTGGATATGATACCTTTGTTTTTTCTTCTTGATTTTCCTTTCTTCTTGTACTTTTGTTTTCATGATCTCGTTTTTTGTTGCCTTTTATCATTTTGCTAATTGTTTCTTGGTACTGGGTTTTTTATTTGGAATGCTCTTAGTAGCGATATGTCAAAAAAAAATTGGGAGTAAAAAAATAGCCTTTACAATACCAAAGAACAACACTGATGGAATAAAAACTCGAACATTGAAGATTACGCTACTCAAAATATGACAATGTACTTAATGTTAGATATGGTACAAATCAACTAGAATACGTACACAGAAGGTAAGACAAAGTATTCATATTGTATATAGCAATAAAACACAGTCATCAAGATGATCTGTAAATTGGACAAGAAATGATGATTGATAGAGAGCAAGAGGACACATTTGTGGCACGTGGATAGTACTAGGAATGGTATTGTTTAAGACCTATAAACTTATCCTAGTCACCAATCCAACCTAAGTCATGGAGAGTTTATACATATGTTTAATGGCATATCGAGTAATTTTTAATAAGTTGAATTGGAGAATGGTTGTCATCTAGTAGTTTAAAGATTGTGGGGAGAGCACAAAGATGTCTGAAATTGGTCAACTATGTGTAAACGAGATATATATTAAGATCAGTATAAAAAGTGTCAATGTCAAGCCATCTAGCCAAATTTAGAGTACTACAAGTATATTCTCTCATCGCTACATGTACATGATTGTATACATAGATGATATTCTTGTATTTTGTCCCTTTAGAAGATCATTTCAAGCATTTAGAAATCTTGTAAAAAACAAGCAAACTTTCTACAAATGTTCAATGTCATATTAGGCAATTTCTAATAAGTTGAACTAGAGAGTGGTTGTCAGCTAATGGTTAAAAGAGTGTGGGAAGAGCATAAAGATGCCTAAAATTGGTCAACTGTGTGTAAATGGGTTATATATTGAGATAAGTACAAAAAATGTCATTGTCAAGTCCTCTAACCAAATTTAGAGTACTACAAGTATATTCTCTCCTCACTGCATGTACATAATTGTAAACATAGATGATATTCTTGTATTTGGTCACTTCAAAAAATCATTTCAAGCATTTAGAATTGTGAGAAATTACTACTCTTCTCTCTCCCGAAATAGGTTGTAGATTTGGTTCTAGTCATTGGTCCTAATAATGCAACGTGGGCAAATAGACTCCTCAAGAAAGAAAGAAATAAAGGGCTATATGGTTACAGTAGTGAAACAATCACTGGCATTGAGCAAAAGTATCATGCTTATAAGAAAGAGACTTTGCACTTGGTGGCCAAAAATAATTTTCAAATCTGACTAGTAAATAAAGCTTAAAAACTACTATAAAAATTTTAAAAATTCAGGTAAATTGTGAATGTCCTACACCTTGGCATATTTAAGCTCTTAAAAATACATGTTTGGTAATTTTACATGTGTTTGGTCAGTTGTGGGAACTATTTTGTTGAAGGTACGAAAAGTGCAAAAAAGTGGGACACAATTATATGCTTTGACCCTTTGGCAATGAACAAAGGCATGGAAAAGTTAAAGATCAATCTCTTTCACATACAATTTATCATCAAAATTGATAAGAAGTTCAAAAAAAATTGTCATTTTCCATGGATGAGCTAGGACTCAAACCTAGGACCTCTCATTGCATGTTAGAGAGTTCTACCAGTAAACTACACACCCATTTGTGACCATAAATTTTTGTAGGCTCTTTGTTACAATTCATGTATAGCTCATTTTCTCCAACACTCCTCTTTGAGCTGCACTTTAGTTCTTGTGGCTCCTAGTTTGGCTCTACTACCATATTATTTTCCATGGAGCGACTAAGACTCAAACCTCTCATTGCGTGTTGGGGTGCTCTATCGCTAAGCTACCAACCTTTTTGTGACTAGGGCGTTTTGGTAGGATCCTTGTTACGGTTCAAGTGTGGCTAATTAACTCCAACAAATTTTAGAAAGATGTAAACTAATCTACATTTGTGTCATGGAACATTCTACAAGTGGCATGCCTTTCCCAAACCTATTCTTTTGAAGAAGGCTGGATACAAGGAAAGAAAAATAGCCTCCTTGATATAATGACAACAAAAATTGCAGAGTTTAGGAATGTTACAAAGAATTCCCATATATTTAAAACAAGAAATAGAGAAGGTAGCAAAGAAGGAACCCCAGTTCACATAGTGAATCTTTGTAAATAGTGAAGAATATGCGTCAGGTCTTTATGCTGAAGCAAAATTGGGGTTCTATATCAGTTGGTGGTGTTGGTAAAGTTTACCTTAACAAGAAGAGTTCGCCTGTACATAAAATCTGTATACTACTTCTGGGTTTAAAAAGATGTAAATAAGCTCATAGTATTGCACAGGTTAGGATAAACCAATCTCATTTCATCTCCCAATGTTATAAATTGTGGAATATGTTACACCAAGAGTAACTTTGCACATAATATGAAACCTTAGGGATCACATCATTTATCCCAATGGTTACATAACTCCAGCCATATATCATCTTTGATGGACCACTGGCTAGATTGCAAATACAATATGACAATAACAAGTCTCAAGCTAACCATTTTGTTCCTTAAGAACTCCAATTTGGCCCCACATGGCTCCACAATTTGGTCCCTTTAATGATGATGATAACATTTGTGCTGGTTTGGATGGTTATGAGATCCATAATTTTGAAAATAAATTGTAATTGTAGGAAATACATGGACCACTGATAATGGTCTTGATCAGGCGAATCCATGTACATTTGTAAAGGATTCCCTCTGCCAATAATGAGTAATTATTGGCCTCATCTACAAAAAATTGTTTTAGAGCTCTTAGGTTGTGGTCCCATGCAATGGGCAAGCTAAACCTTTTAAGTAGGTGAAGGAGAAAAAATAGGATGTTTTAGTATTAATAGGGTTCCATGAATTTTTATTTTTCTCTACAGAAACAAAATAAGAGATTTTAGCAATAGCAAAAGTATGGTCCTGTGAACCGCGAATGGATTATTGGAAGGAAAAAATTGGAGGAAAGCTCAAATAGAGATGTCAAGTGGCAAGAAAACTGCTTGAAATTTTTAAGCAGTTGATTTTTTTTGTTCCCCACAATACTTTATGGGGTTGGAAATCCTCTCACTAAACTATTACTCAAAAAAAATAGGAGCTTTGTTGGGTTTAAGCGGCAACAGTTAAAAACAATTTCATGGGACTACATTTCCCAAATAAAAAAGGGTACTAGTCCCCAACATGGGACCATGCTCTTAGTGCATCTTTAGTTACTAATAGGTAGACACCCTTAGATTAACATAATAAAAAAACTGATGACACATCCCTAAACCTTCTCAAAAAAGAGGCATCTAAATCCATAGAAGAAAGCACATCGTCTACTCTTGTGCTTCGAGCAAATTGGAACAAGAAAAACAAAAGAGTAGCTCATGTATATTTGTACAAATGTATTTGTCTCCATTCTTGTGGAATCAAAATCTAATATCATTGTCGTGCATTTCCTCATAAGCTCTTATCTTTATCTTCTTTAAAAAAAAGCACGAAAAAGATTTATACTATGTAAAGATCAAAAAATACACTCCACTGAGTCAGGGATAAAAGCTATTTGTCCATGATTGGGCAATAAAAACATAAGCAAACATAGGCGACATAATCATCGGTACAAATCTAACTCAAATTTGTCAAAGATCTTGTTGAAGTTTGACGGACCACCACAGTGGTGGAGCAAAACAAGATATATTCCCATTGTCAAGGGCCCAATTAGCTAAAGTATCTACCACTCTATTGAGCTCTCATGGAATATGTTTGAAGGTGATTTCTTGAAATTTGTCCTTTAGACATTGTATTTTGTCCCTCTTTACATAATTGCTAATTTTTGCCTTGATTCACAACAGAGGTGGGGAGCAATCTAACTGTGATCAGAGAGTCAAATTCAACCTGAATCCTCTGCCACCCAATTTTCAAGGCTTCTTACTAAAACCTCTTGATATAGCACGTATTTCAGCTAAATTATTCGCAGTATACCCAATAGTTTCTAAAAAGAAAAGACCACAAAACCATCAAAAAATCTTCCGATACAACCCATGCTTTTCCAAGATTGCCTCTACAAGCACCATATGTGTTCAACTTACTGTACCCTGGAGGAGGGGCAAACCACTTATATCAATTTACTTTTTCTTTCTTGATTTAGAAACAGCCACTATAGTACTTGAACATATCAACAACTTTTTAGACTGTTATCCCAATGTGGAGAGAGATTGAGGTAACAGGGGTTTATGCTTGATGGATTCGTGGATATTCAACTTGATCTTCTCCCGCACCCAAGAGTTGTCCTCTACTCTCCTATCGAAATAATAGTCTATTTTCTTTCTTTCCATTGATTCCATAACAATAGAGTAATACTGCTCCAAAAGACATGTCCAAGATTGTGACTATCTTTATCTTAAATAAATTTATTCTACTGCATTTTCTATGTTGTCCCCAAAAAAAAAATGTGCAAAAGACATAAGATTGCTTTGTATAGACTTGGAGACGTTGTTAGAGAAAACGAGCACAAGTTGTGGTGTATATATAAATGTATAAATTTATACATGTCCAATAATGGAATTGTTTGGTATATATTGCAATAAATTTTTAAAAATTTGTAGATTGACTATAAACAACAAATGTAGAGTCTCAACATCAATATCAAATGCATATCCTATTGAGCAAAGTTATAAAAGTATACATTGTGTGCCATTTTTGCAGTTATTATAGACTTCACAAGTCATTTCTTTAATTAAATCAAGTGCAATGGCTAAGTTTTTCAACCATTTTAATCAAATGTAAAACTTAAGGGAGAAGAGCCAATCCTTGAACATGGACCAATACATGTGAGGGTAGATGAAAATAAAGGAGCTAGTACATGTAAATTTCCCACTTAAATTTTGAAAAAATGCACCCCATAGAATATGTCACATCAAGTCATATCAAACTATTTAACCAATCAAATGATGACAAATAGGTCAAAGAAAATGTATGACTTAACTCTCAAGTAATGGTGCACCTTGAATTTTGTTTTTATTTCAAATTATCAAATTTAAATATTAAGAAAAAGCCCCTTCCATTTAATTATTTGTTTTTAAACGAAATATTTATTAAGAGGAGAGCATGATCTATTAAAGGGTATTTTTTGTTTTCAGTTATATGATGTTTAGGTTTCTATGTGCACTCATAAACTTAGGGTGCACAAACATTGGCTCCTCTCCCTTATTGGGTGATTGGAAGAGACTAATTATAATACAGTGTCAAGATGTGTCCTTGCTGTTTAAAAAACCACAACCCTCTTCATTGTGATTGCCTTCCGGTTATAATGTACGCAAGTCACTCAAAAAAACAAAATTTCAATACACCGACATGATTTTTTCATGTGGAAGATCTCCGGATTTCAAAAAAAAATCAACTTGGGATTAAAAAAATGGTCTTGTTCACAGAACAGACATGGTTGAATTTACAGCAAGCTTCAATGCAACAAAAACATCATTATATAGCAATTCAAATTAGAGTGAATTCTATGCTTGTTACTGAATTTTTTAATATGTTAGGAATTATGCTAACCATAGCACAATTATTTTTATGTCTATATCAAGATATTCCAAGCCACAAGTGCCCATAGCTCAAACACGGGATATCATCAAATAAAGAAATGTTTGTTTCTATTTACAAGCATTATAACATAATCAATTGGAAGACCATCTCATCCATGTACACAATTGGACGTAACATCAGAGCGGAAAATTATAGTGAAGGGAAAGCACGTAGAAGAGCAAATACATCATTTCTAAACCAAGAATGCACAGAGCCCATGATTCCAATGCAATCCACAGTAATGCATCGGTCGACTCTTAAGAACATTATGTCTCATGAGCATTTGCTAGCATCAATATATTAATCTGCAGACCAGCTTACACAACTGAACAGTATTGCAAGTGATAAGGAATATATTAGTACGCGTAATAAGTACAGCAATGAAAAAGAGCTAATGGTACACCTAAGCAACATAATCTAATTAGAAGCCAACTGACAAAATGGAGGAAACATAATCACACAAGCTATTGTTTCCAACTGATAACAGTGCATACAAGTGAGTTCACCTACGACCTTTACTTTTCTTGATAGCATTTTTCTTCAACTTTTTCTTTGACCTCCGAACAGTCTTCCCATTATCCTGTCAACAAAGAATTTCTTTATTAGTATAAACAGGATCCCCATGGTGTTCTTGAAGTTGACTATCATGAAAAAAAACTTTGATATGAAAATTTCTGGATCCATCATGAAATTTGATGCCAAATCCTTGGGGAGAAAGAGAACATGAAACTAACTCATCTCCTTGAGGATGGGTACACATGAAGTACTGAAAACGTCAAATATGATGTCAAAGGATTTGCCATTAAATGACATGATGGATCCAGAAATTTTCACATTAGACTCTTGTCAGCATGAAAACATACATGATCTCATGAAAGAAACCTTCACAAGAAAAATGTTTCTCCTCGTGACTGATGCCACAAACAAATTTGCATATTCTCATCCCGTAAAAGGTACAAATAATTGTGTTATTTATGCCTTCTTTATTTGTTTAAGGCGTGGAGGCATTCAAAACTTTGACAAACATCACACTTGCTAGGTAGAATCTCTTTCAACCAAAAGATTTGTTTGCCATCCTAATAGAGATTGAGAACGCATTCTCTCAATCTTCCAATAGCTTTAGAAGATTTGATGAGACTATCAGGACTTTGTGGAGCCATATAACTTTCTTTTTGAATTGTCTGGTATTCACCATAGACTTCTAGTAAATCTTAGGACGCAGAAAACAAAAAGAACAGGTCACATCCTCGGACAAAAGCAGTTCCCAACGAAACATCATGTCTTGAGCTCCAATCCACAATGTAAATTCCTCTAAGTTAGGATACCATATTGATATATTATATAACCTAATGTAGGATGTCCAGCTTAATGCACAGAGCGTAATCCCTAAGACTAAAATAATAATTACATACAAGTGCATGCCTTCATCCCAACTAAGTCAACAATCAGAGAGCTACTCCAGAAAAGTATTGTTTTTAAATAATAGACAATTCAGCTTTCTTTGACGATCTTCAGTTAAAAAGTATCAAGGAAAGCATGATCACTTGTGTTCAGCAATTCCTTTCAGGTAGGCTGTTCTTTTCTTTATTGCTTTTGAAAGGCAGCAAAAAGTAATTACCAATAGCAATTGCAGAGTTGAAAATGACACAGTAAACTGCCTATACTTGAAAAAAATCAGATATTACTTAAATATATGATGATTAATAAAGCAGCGTAGGAAACAAAAAGACTATATGGGAATAAAATCATGTTTCAACAAACCTTTTACAAGAACAGACGATTTATCCATAGAGACCATTAAAACAGCAAAGAGACCAACTAAAAAACATATATCGAGTAGGTTTAGAATCTATACATAGCTATAGTGATCCTTATTCTCATAGAACCATATTGTTTCTTCCACCATAAATGAGCTCTCCAAAATTTGACACCGCATTCTTAACAAATTACAAATCTTGCAGAACTTCTCCATATTTTCCAAATCTTGTAGTATTATTGTACATAATCCTAGGAGTAGTCATTTGTCTTCTAGTAGTATCTCTAAAACCATCTGAAAATGAACTGAACGGTCATCCTGGAGATGAACTGAATGGTCACTTCTCAATGTAATAAATATCTAGTTACATCTCATTGTTTTGTTAATAGAATACAACTTTGGCCAACAGCAAATTAGTTGTTAAATTCGCAGCCTACGTTGCCAGGATACAGGTACGAGTATCGGTACGGGTACGGGTACGATACGCAGATATGTCAATTTAAAAAAACCCTTGGGTAAGATACATCTTGGATACATCCGTACATATATATTAAAAAAATTATATATATATGTACATCTACTCATTTTGATTTTACTCATTTTTTAGTCCATAAAAAACTGAAATAGTAATACAAAACTTGAATCAATGTTCAAAACATTCAATATACTTAAGACTTTGCATTTTTATTGATCATGTGGCTGCCATACATATGATATACAAATATCATGTCAACATGAATACGAACAAAACTTGAAATTTTAAAAATATACTACGATCCATGTTCAAATTTTCAAAACATTCAATATACTTAAGATTTTACATTTCATTGTTCATGTGGTGATTCGGGTGTTTCATTTTATTTTTAGGGTTCGGTTTTAGTGATTAGAAAAGTCAAAAAAAAATGAATTAAAACCTTTAAAAGACGTATTCAGGAAGGGATACGCCACAGATACGTGTGGGTACCTCCCGGATACGTCATCACGTATTTGTGACGTATCCGGGAGGTACCCACACGTATCCGTGGTGTATCCGTATCCGTATCGGATACGTATCAGACAGGATTCGTGGGGGGCAGGGCATATCCTGGCAACGTAGTTCGCAGCCCATTCCCAGCCCAACATTGGTATCACGGCACAGACTTTTTCAATTATTTCTCTTCCTCCATAAATTTGTTTTCAGCTGTACGACCTGCTCTGAATATTTTTTGTTTTGTGTAAACTTATTTTAAGGGCATTTCAATTTTGGCTACAGCGGCAATTAACATATTCCATGTGAAGTATTTGTCAGTCTTTTGGAGTGTTGCACTATACTGCAGGTCAACTTGAATGCCACTAACTGCTGCTGTAACGTTGGCTACACATGATCAGTCATTTTGTCATCAATTTTACAAAAAATGTGTTTTGTTGGCTGCAAGTGCAATGGACCTGTAGACTTCTAAGAGCTTTGACTGTTTTTGACAAATTTCTGTTGTATTAAGGTGTTTTAATCTTCAGACCTGCGCCATTTTACAATGATTTGACTGACATTGTTGTCAAAGGCATTGTGTCGTTCCATTACAGCCCAACACAAGGCGTCAGCATCAAATTTATACTGGAGCATGGAGTCTTATTCTTTCCAACTGCATTGATAAGACTAACGGTGGTGATTCACATCAAAGCACTACAACATATAGTGCAAAAAATGTCACAATTTGTGTCAAATTCATGTCATTTTTTTTCCGTTCTTATAGTGCGCAACGATGACGCTAAGGGGTGGCACAAATGTGGCCCAAATTTTGCACCACATACATGACAAAAGTAACTTCCTACTTTGATTTCCCCATTTGCATTTAATATTAAATTAGTGCACACAGTGTCCATGTGTTCCTTCAACTTCCCACAATTTTGATCTTGAAGATGTTTGGAAGAGAATTGAAACCTTGACCTCAAATCTTCTACGCTATTGACCTCAATATAATGTACCTTTAGCTGTGAACTATTCACTTTGAGAGATGTATCATACCATGCCAAGTCCCGAGATTTAAACTCTTAACTATACATACTTCTTCATATTTTCCACCACTTTTTCCCAGGCATACCCTTTTCTAAAAATAAAAATCCCTACTCTACTTTCACACCGTGAAAGTGTCTTTCAAATCACAAATAATTTAAGTAAGCTCTCAGACATACATGCTATGAATTAAATGCCAAGTTGAGCATGGTGCCAATTTTGAAAAAGAAACACTGCTAGTAGCCATTAAAATTCAAGTCCATCAGAAGCACTGTACATACTTCTTCCTCGTATTTTCCACTACTTTTGCCCAGGCAAACCCTTTTCTAAAAAAAAATCCCTGCTCTACTTTCAAACCGCGAAAATGTCTTTCAAATCACAAGTAATTTAAGTAAGCTCTCAGGAAAACACACTTTGACTTAAATGCAAAGTTGAGCATGGCGCCATTTTCGAAAAATAAACACTTCAAGTAGCCATTAAAATTCAAGTCCATAAAGAGAATGTAGCAAAAAGTCTATTTATTAACAATAAAATTGTTTTATGTGAAAACAGTGAATTGCATTTAGTGCTAAATGGAAAGGAGATGGGAAATACGAATGATATAAAGGAAAAGAAATAAGCTGTGATGGTTGCTCCCATATTTGTAAGCAAAAAATATGACGCCCAAAGCAATGTAATTGCAGTTAAAAGAAAACCCAAGGGTAAAGAACTTGGACTCCATTTGTTTTTACAGCTAACTGACAACATAACCGACCACACAAATTAGATACTTTATTTTCCTTATTTAGTAAAAGGTTGTCACAAAACTGATGCAAATCCATTATAGCCGTACCATAGAGTTTTTTACATTTGTTGTGATTCTGTGAATTGCAGTTAGCTTTAATTAAGAGGAGATTTGGTGTGGCTTTGCCTCTTCGGTGGTCAGTCAGGGCTAGAAGTGCAATGTAGAGGGCTGCCTTGCCTTTTTAAGTATATTGTGAATTTTTATTTTCATTTAAAGATGTAAAGGGTGTGCAGTCATAGTTATTGCAGAGCCTAACCTTTGTTTACATAGAATAGTGTAAGGACTTGCAGAGTTGATGTCATGGCATCACAAGAATAGAAGCAAATGATGGAGTTCGGCATGTTCCTTCGAATTCAAATGCAATCACACATGTTGAGTAGTTGTGGCCAGTTAAAAGAATAAACAATAGCCCAGTGGGTTATAGAAAAACCATAATAGGGAACACAATTAAGAGTGTGACCCAAGTTTGAATCCCCCTAGACGCAACAAAGGGTAACATAACCCTAGAAGATGTGGTAAAGTTGTGATGAAATGAATCCAAGGTACATTGTGTAACCCAAGTACATTGAAAGTGTGACCCAATTACAATCAAAGTGTGGTCCAAGTTTAAAGGAGTATATTTGAGTGTGTCCCAGGTCTAAATGTCAAAAAGGCGGCAAAAGCTTAGATCTGAGCATGTTAAAGGCAGAACATAAACCTAACCTAAGAAAAAAAAGAAACCATGACAACTTTTCCCATGCAATGTAAGAGACCTTTAAGAGTTCACAAAAAAAAAATTCTCAGTATGCACAAGTTAGGGTTGCATGCATGCAAATACAAGTAACCAAATGGCAAAAATAAATATAAATTGAAAACCCATAATCCTTCAAAATTTGCATTTTCTACAGAACTATCACAATGCACCACAAACTTAACTAAACGGCTACCCCTTCACCATGCATAATAACAAAACTTTAAAATAACTTATTTTGAGTTACTCATAAAATATTGAACCAAAAAAATTACTAAATATGAGCTGAGTAACACATTCTCCAAAAGTCTTGTGAGAACAGCAAAAAATATGACACTAGCAAGATCAGACTTATCCAGTCCTTTGAAATGTTGTCCTCCTTCCCATGCATGTTGATGCCCTCCCATGCTCTTTATATCATCCACAGTATAAGTTTTCCTTCCAGCCCCCATATTTGTCCAGCAAAAAGTTTTGGCAATGGGGCTTACAAGTTCAGTAACAAAAAAGACCATATGAATATGTATAATTATAGCATGAAAATTAAACCAATCAAACAGTTTACAACCCCCCAAAACTTTATTCTTCTCCCCTCCCACTTTAATTTCCTGCCTTAAATATCCATCACATCCACAACTTTGAAAATCAAAATGTTGGAACTTTTTATTGATTGATTGTGATCGATATTGAACTTACAGAAGCTATAGGTATGTAAATGAACTTATACGAACAATTTTTACAAATTAGGAAGACCAAGAGTACATAACCGTTCAAACAATAGGTGAACTAGGGTAGGTGGGGCCCTTTCCCATTATAATTTCAAATAGCAAGGAGAATGATTACAAGCATTAGAGCCTGGATCAAAAAGAAAAGAAAGATTCAGTAAAATGAAGCTAGAAGGAACAAAATGAACTAAAAGTGAAACTAACTTGGGAAAAAGATCCTTGATTCAAACTTAGGGGAAGGCCCAATTACTGTTTTCAATGTGTCAAAATTGGGAACCCAAGCTTATATATGGAGCCCAACCAATTCAAGAAGTCTTGACTTGTCATTCAAAAGTAACTGCTTTTGCTCCCCTCACTCAAAAGTCAGTATAAAAAACCCCTTGGGTAGAAAGCAAAGAGACAAATCATTTCCTTAGTTTTCCAAGCACCACTTTTCAATACCTTCTCGCAAAGCCCATTTTCCTATGAATTTGTAATGCAAGTTTGGAAAGTCAACCAATCACCATAAAAATAGAGGCATTGTTAAGTTCTAACTAAATTGGATATTCTTCTTGTAAAGAAGCTTTTCCATTGCCCTGAATAGGGTCAAATGTCGCTTGCATATCGCCAAGAAAGAGAGTCTACAACCCTAGTCCCCTTTGTTGTCTCTATCAACCCTAATCCATTGCTTTCTATGTCTATCACTAGAGTCACCCTCGCTACATCATGTCCAGGATGGCTTTGAACTAAGGATTGGTAAGCATTAGGGTAAGAAGATAAAATAAGCCCCCAACAAAATTCAAAACGGCCATGGAATAGGTAACTAGCATTAGGGCATTCAAGATATAGATACAATCTATTGATTTCACTGATAAAGTCATCGTCCCACCAACCGCACCATCCACCTTCTTATCCTATCGGTTTTGGCATCAGGATTGCCAACAATCCGAGGCTCAGCATTCAAAGATAGACATCTACTTCTCGAGAAATTTTGCCCCATCTGGTCTTTCCTTACTTCCCCCTCCCTATCTACTTTGTTATTGTTAATCGTCACTATCTCTTCTTCTCTTGTTCGCTTGCAACTCATCACCAACCTCCTTTGGAAGCACCAATTAGCCCTTATAATACTATTAATATTACTATTTATATAATATTACAATCATTAAATATTAATATTTACAACAATAATAAAATAACATTATAGTCATATAATATTATAATAATATTAATTAATGTAATAGTAATATTAATGTATATATTAAAAATAAAAATTGTGTTTAAATAACTTTACCTTTTTTTTTAAAAACATGATGGTGACATGAATGTGACAAAAACTTATGTCATGTTTGTGCCACATGACAACCTAATATAAAAAATGAAAAACGTGGCCTGCCTAAAAGCCAAACAAACTTCATTTTATTTCATTTGGAAAGTGATTGGAGGAAAAACAAAACAAAAAAAGGAAAATTAGATTGTGAAAGGAAAAGGTAGAAATTTGAGGGCAAAAAGGAAGAATGGTCATGGGCTATGAAAAAATGAAGGCTCTTCCATGCAGCTTTGCATTCCTCCCCGTACCAACAATTCATGGGAAAAGTACCATAGGCCGACTTGGTTTGGACTAACTTTGGAGTGAACAGCTTGAGGGAATCACGCATGAACGTGTTTTTGCCTGAATCAAATTTAAAAGCCTATGCATTGCTTGCACAGTTTTTATGCATGATTATTGTTATAACTTAATAATATATATCAGGGGCATATAGGGATTATTTGCCATGGGCGACAGTAAATCCATCAAGAGCTGAGATGGCCCTGTACCTGGTCTGCATGAACAGATGGATATTCCTTTTTTGATATCAACTGATTCTTATCTTTGGCAAGGGGTGTTAGTGGGCATTAATGAGAGGTATCACATTCCTTAAAAATAAGGTAACAAATCTTTAGCCAAGTATTATTTTGAGCACTAATGAACACATGGAACAAGTGGAATCAACCGCAGGAGTAGAATAACAAAGGTTTGGGTGTTCATAAATATTTCATTTGGTTTGAAGTGACAACACCACTTGTAGGTCAGATTCTAGCTAGGATCGCATTGTGCAAGAACCTCCCCTATAACAAGTATTATTATGTTATGTGCTTCTAGTTGTGAAAAGCCATACCTAGAATAGTAAAATTTCCAACTGATCAATGCAAACATCTGCACATCTCACAATAATGGGTCAATGGTCTCGTTGGAGTGACCTACATTACATTGTCATGATTGTACTCCGCACTACTGCATGGCTGAAAATGAGGCATGATTTGCCTCAACTTGTATATCTGGTTACACCTATCTGGAAAAATATTTTTTCTATGGCAAAATCATGTGTTTTGAAATTGAACACAGATATGTCTAGGCAATTTCATAGGCCCATCAACCATAGTCAATTTCATTCACAGAATCAATTGCATGCATCGGGTCATAAACGTCACGCATGCAATATACATAAAGTGAACATACACTGGTTCCGCACAGCAAGTGCTCCAATTGTACATCCTGAATCTTGTCCTATCTTTTCTCAAATTCTCTCTGTTAGTACAATGATTGTCATTTTCTTTTAAGGCCAAGAATCAACTATAAGGGATGAATTGGAAAGAAAGAAAGAAATCATAATTATGTACACAAATAATAAAAGAGAGGTTAACAGGAATCAAAAGCATATGCAGTGTACATTAAATAATGTTACTTAGGATAAAAACAAACAACAATGTAGGACAAAACTTGAAGGGTGTAAACCTAAAGCAGTTTACCCCAAGTCTTACATTGAACAAACAGCCAGACGATGGAAGGACCCTTCAATCTGAATAAATGTTGATGAAGATCACAGCCAATTTTTCAGCCAAGACTTTGGAAAACAACATTGGCAAGCATTTGTAGAAAGGTTTCCCAGGCCAGAAGAACCATTTGGACTCATCACCTTTGCTACTGCAAAAACACAAATAGGCCACTCTCGATGGAAGGACCCCTCAATTACCACAATAAGTCCTAAATGAAGATAATGGGTACCGAAGGCCAAGATTGATGACAACCACCCACCCCATTGATAATAATCATGTTTGTAGAAAGGTTTAGTCCAGAAGAACCAATGGTATCATCATCTACTACTGTGAATAGGCTAATTGCAAGTACTGATAATGTCCAGAAGGAAATTGCCAACACATTTTAAGGGGTCCAAGCTACCAAAAAAAATCCTAGAAGGAAGCAGAGTGCTTCCTCTAGAACCTCTTCTAAGGTGATGAACCTCTAGTGGTAGAAAAAACGAAGTAGATTGATGGCGCGCAGAATGAGAGTAAGCGGGCTAGGGGTGCCATAGTGGTAGTATGCCAGATGAGAGGCACCTCACTAACCAACGCTTATTTTGTGTGAATTGCATGTATCCAAAGAGTGCTTGATGCCCCCTAACGTCGGTGACAGGTTGAAAGGAGGTAATCAAATTGGTCGCTCTTCGGGTCCCCTATAAGTTAGGCCTGGAAGTGTCAACCTTCTAAATAAATAGGGTTAGGCACTTCTGATTAGCTTAGTGGAGGAAAGTGGGAAAGAGAATCACCCAAGTCTCTATACAGATAATGATACGTCCCCCAACTCTCATATTAAATAAGACATCTAAAAAAGTTGCTCACATATCCCTCCTCCTATAGGGAACAAACACAATAAATCTTGTCACAACACAAAGTTAGGTGGTCGTCTCAACTCGTAATTGGAGGAAGCACACCCTTTATTGGCTTAGGTTGATCTTCAAGACATGTAATCAAAGACATTATAGATAGTCAGGTGACGAAAAGTGTCATCCGCAGATTGTAAGCAGTATAGAAATCAAGTTAGTGGCCAGGAGACTGCGGAAGATAGCTAATGGTGACCTAAATGTGTTACTGGTCTATGTTCTTTCAAATAGATATACTGATCGCCTCCTTTGAGAGAAAAACGTGAGGGGCATCGAAAGCAAGTCTAAATGGAGAGATTAGATCATAAAGAAGCCAATAGATTGAAGAATAAAACTAGTCTCCGAATACCACCAATATTCACGGCTAGTGAGACCCAAAAAAGCAATCCTCTCTCAAGAACAAAGTGCCAAATATGGTTATCTCTCACGAACTAAGTCTAGATCACCCAGGGTTATGAGTGTATGAATATAGAAAGTAAGCATATCCAGATACTTTGGTAGAAAGAGTTGGGAAACAAAATCAATTTGGACAATGCACTAAAGAACCATTTGTTTACAATGGATATATGCTCAAGCACGATAATCTAAACCCTCTAATTATGAGCCTAGCCAATAGATCTCAAATTGGGGCCCCAAAGTCAGATGCATTGAAAATTATGCGTTTAATGATGTTGTTGAAGAGGTGCATCCTAGGAGAGATATCCTCAAACTGTAGCTAACAGTATTGGTGCTCCAAGACAAAAGTTGAGGCCTATCTGATGTAAAGAGGCAACTAAGAGGCAGGATTCAGGCCAAAAGACATGCAACTATACTAAACTCCCGGGTCCCAAGTTTAAGATGTCGTAATCTCCACAGACTCTTCTTTATAGAAGAATTAAAAAACAGTACAAGCGTTGTTGTCTGAAATTGAAACTTGTAAAAATTTTGATCAAAATTGAAAAAAATTGAAACACTGAGTGTTACATTGTTCCTCTCTGCAAAATTTTGCCTTGATACTCAGTCATTTTCCTCAAGTTATCGGTTTTTGTCGGTAAAATCTGCTTTGAATGGAATGGGTGGAACTTTTCCTTTTGTTCCACCGTTCTCCACCGCAGTCGGTCAGCCGACTTAAGAGTCAAATTGGGAATTCAATCGGTTATATCCTAGACTGCACAGAAACGCCTTAGACCCCCTCATACCAGGCTGGGTACGTTTTGGGTAAGGGTACGGGTATGTGTACGCCCTGGGTACCTACCCACAGGCCCTGGGTATGCCAGGGTACAGATGGGTACGTACCCACAGAGTACCCACAGTTTTTTTCATTTTTTTAAGTGCAAAAATAAAAATAAAAAAGAGTACCCACTGTTTTTTTCTTTTTTTTAAGTGCAAAAAAAAAAAAATTGAACTTTGGAAAGTTCGTGTGAGATTCAATATTGCCAATAGGCTCTGAAGGGTCGAGAGAGATGAAAAGGACTTCATTTGGTTGACTTACTATTTGGGGGCTTTCTTGTTGCTCCTCATTGGTCCTTATTCTTCAGTCAATTTGGAAGGCATGGGAACAAGTGAAGCACTTGGTGGTTGGGCAGTCTATCTTCTCTTCAATTGACATTAGATGCCAAGCCTACAAATCGATTTCGTCGAATCAGAACTATAATGACAAGATCCTTGCCTTGACAAGAGGTTGTTCTGCCCTCCTTTGGTTTGAGAAAGGAATTAAAATATCTCATGACTTGTACAGATTTAGGAAGTGGATGGAATGAACAGATCTTAAAGCTTTCTATAAGCTTCCTCAATCTCAATTCAGAATGTATATAATGCTCAGAAATGCTTTCACAGCTCCCTCGACTAGACTAATTATGGAGGATGAGAATGGCTTTTGGGATGGCTCAAAGGGGCCCCTCTCTAAGAGGCTACCTCCAAACAACTCTATGAAAAGATTGCCTTCTCCCCAAACCTTTCCCTGGGCCTTAACAAAAAGTGGAATGTTTGTGAGCCCTGTTGGTGCTCAATTGTAATCTCGCCCCTTTGTCATTTAAAAATTTCCAACCCGCCTAGTTAGAAGTATTTTTTGTCTCCCTATATGGATGAGTGAAAACTTTCTCCTTCATTTAGATGTTGTTGTCAGTCTTTTCCTTGGGTCATGGATCACATTGAGTCTTGGTATTATTTACAATCTTCTCTCCGCGGGGAAAAATTTTGTTGTTGGGTATCTTCCACAATTGTGTCTCCTCTGTAAATCCTATCCCAACATCTGTGGATACGTGGTCGTCTTTAATTGGACGCGGCATAGCGGGTCTATTTGGTGAACTTGTCACTTTTGTTACATTTGTAAAAAAATGCCAAATTGGTCCCATGGCCCCGATAATTTCTAATTGGCTATTCAACAATATGAAATGGTGAAGCAAATTTCTTACTTTGACCCTGAAAATGGACACATGGCCATTTTTTAAGGTAAAAAACAGGGAGGCGGGTCGCTGGAGGACTTTGGAAATTTTTGCCTTGTTTTGAAAAAAGGAGTAAGGTATAAAAGTGAAGCACGACCCCGCAAGTGCCCAGATAAAGCCACGTGTTGAGTCTACATCAAAGACGGAAGGGTAGGTCACCGGAGGTATTTTAGAAAGTTCTTTTAAGTGGAATAAAATGCAAAAGGCCCCCCCAGGCCCGCCTCAAACTAAGATCTTTTCCATGTGGAGGGCCCGCGCCTGTTTGGGGACCTGGCCCTGAATTTTACTTTTGAAAGAGCGCCAAGGAGACACATGGAGGTTTCCGCTGGCTCTGCCCACGCTCAAACTTTTCAACGGCAGTGCAACTTTGTTAGACCATAGACACGTGGAGAGTCTGCACTCGTTTGAGGTCCCGCCTATAGACTTCATCTTTGAAGTTGCGTCGATCAGACACGTGGAAGCTTCCGTTGGACTTTCCCATGCTCAGACTTTTCAGTGACCGGTGCAACTCTCTCAAGTTCTGAACACGTGGAGGGCCCGCGCTAGTTTGGGAACCTGCCTCTGGACTTCACCTTTGCAGTTGCGACAAGGAGACACGTGGAGGCTTTCGTTGGCTCCTCTTTACACTTGGCCGACTTAGACTCGCAGCGCAAATATGTGGTATAATCCATGCGAGGACACTCATTTCTGAGAGGCATGAATGGAGGTATATATTCCTCAAAGCGTATTCTCGAAGGTGAAAAGGATTGCTTGTCAGATCAAGCCATACGGAAGCACCTGAGAATATTAAAAAGGGGATTTCTTGCACGACAAAATAAAAGAATGATTAAAAAGACTGTCAAACGTTATGACATGGCATCCCGATCATAGTTGAGGAACTGAGAAACATGATCAATTCATGATTTATCCACCTAGCAACAGAAAGTAAGATATTTTCAAGGGAATAAACATAATTAAACGGTATGTTGTAAGGAGGAATATTCTCTTGAAGATTTAGACTTTTGGGGGGGAAATTTGGGATGAGTGAGCGAGTGAAATTGTATAAATGCAATGAGAATACTCTTGCATAAGGGGGGTTAATTTTTCTGAGAAAGTTTGAGAAAAACCATTTTCTCGAGAGACCGTCTGAGAAACTTGTTTATTATCCTATGTTTTAGATTTAATCACGTCAAGATGGTTGCAAGTGTGCAGCCATTGACAAGCTCTGAGATTGTTAAAGAAACTCTCCCCTGCTAATGAATCTAATGAACCTTGAAATAAATTTGTGTTGATCATGAGCACAATTTTGTTTGCTCTTATTTCATAATGTTTTCAAATAGTTTTTCTTGTTCCTGTTGCAATTTTATGTTGAAATCCCTCTGAATCACACATGATCTTATCCCTGTGGTAGTATTCTGGCATTTGCAATTTCATTGTGAGAAGAGCTTTCATCTTGTAATAAAATAAACAATTTAAAATCACTTTATTTTCACTAGGTTGACAAAGATTGTTTGTAAGTCTACGAGTGTATCTTAGGCATGACGAATCAGGGACTTTCAACGTTTAATTGAGTCTTTAACATGAGTCTTTATGTTGAATTCTTGAAGAGTGTATGAAACTGTGCATCTCTGGGCCTCCATTGATACACACCTTCTGGTTGAAGGAATATTTTGGCTATTTTGAAGCATTTTGTCTGTGAGTTTTCCAATATTTGTAAAGGTTCTCAAAGATTTGGTATAATCAACTTTATCTTGCTTAACTTCCCACCAAAAACTTCTCAAATGATAAATCCTACATGAACTACCCCTGTTTATACTGTGTATCCACAAAGGTTTAACAATTTCCACTGCCAAAATATGCAGAAACAATCAAGATTCAATTATTGTCTTTAGTAACCTGAACCTTTTCCAGGAAACATCTCCACTCTCTAGTGTGACAACTCGTGAGAGTTAGATTGTGTTGTATTGATCATATTTTCTCAAGGTTCTTATGAAAATTGTGCAAAGAAGGATCTCTTGATATCCTTCACCAATACGCGTTACAAAATGAGTCCTCTCACCCTAGTTGACGGCACAATCTAAAGTATTGAGGGTAGATCAAACCCTCAATAAGGTGCTATCCATTTCTCCAATGCCTGAGTGACAAAGAGTCAGCCGAATCCCCTCCCCGGCTACAAAATGACTCATATCATGATTCGTCTGTCTCTAAGCATCCTGCCAGTTTCGTGATGTTGCTCGGCCCTCGCAAGAGAATCAATTTGGATACCAACAAGCCCATTAGTAGATGGACTCATAGATTTAATGTTTTGTGGTCTTCTTGTATTCAATCAAAGAAATCTTGCTTTACATGGCTTCTTATTCATAATAAGCTTGATGTTGGCTTCTAATATTTTATTGGTTGCTGAGACTATAAGCTTGTTGTTTTCTTTAAATTTTTATATATATTTACATTTTTTATTTTTGAAAATATATTGTACGAATGTACCTGCTACGTATTGTACCCAGGGGTTTTTAAAAAATTGTCGTTTCAGCGTACCAAACCCGTACCCATACCTATATCCTAACAATCTAGCTTTTAATAAATCAATTTCATTTTATATTAAGAAAAATTAGTATAATATATAAAATTAAATATAATAAATGATAAAATTAATTTTGTTTAATTTAAAATTATATAAATATAATATAATAATTAGTAATTTTTTTAATGCAATTTGCATTGTTTTTGTGCCACACCAAAGTGGCGCAATGTTGTGTTACTTATAGATGGCGTAAAATAGGTGATAAAGTGGCGCTAAACTAGCTCTAAGGTGACGCAATTAAAAATGTCTGCTCATGCTAGTGTAATGTCACCTTTACACTAGCTTCCACAACACGATTTTCTCAAAGAAACGTGGCCAAAAAAACCAAAAGAAGTTGATTTGAAATGCGAAATTGACCCAAAAAATGGCAGTATTTGCACTGTGTAGTAGTGAGGGCATTTGAAGCAAGAAGGAACTAAGCATCATCTAATAGTTGCACGCACTCCTCGACAAGATAAAGTAGCTAAGAGGATGAACAAAATTGTAATGAACATGGTTCGTGTAACATTGTATTTCAAAGGGGTCAATCTACATTTCTGGACAAAAGGTGCCCAAACAGTAGTGTATCTCCGCCACAAGTCACCGTCAACAAGCCTTCAAATGAACACTTCATATGAAGTTTGGTGTAGTCATCTTCCTTTAGTGCGAGATCTTCGGGTTTTTGGATCCATTTGTTATGCATTGATTCCAAAGGAGAAAAGAAATGAGTTAAACCACAAGGGTCGCAAATGAATCCTTTTAGGATATTCAGAATCCTCAAAGGCCTACAAGTTATATGATGAATAGAACAAGACATTCTCATTACAAGAGATATTTTTTGTGAAACCGCAAAGGACATAGCAAGCATGTGTTTCTAGAGTAATTTTCAGAAAATGAAGGAGCTTCAAAACAAGAAATTGAGGCACAAGTTGTTCCGCAAGAGACATAAAAGATACCTAGGTTTCTCACATAGACATTAACATATGTCAAACCTGATGAAATTGGAAAAACATGCACCAAAAGCACATATACAACAAACCAGAAAATAGATAGAATGTTTGAAGAGATTCGGGAAAAAATGGAAAAGATTCACTTTGGAGGGCACACCCAAGTACAAACCACCTTTTGACCATCCAGAAGAAGTCAATATTGATTTTGATTCTAAACCAGCTTCCTTAAAACAAGCTAAAAAACTTGATGCATGGCAAAAAGCAATGAAAATTGAATATGATGCTTTGGTCAAAATGAAACTTGGGCGTTAATTGACTCTCCTATCAATTGGTTACAAGTGGATCTTCCACACCAAATACAAAACAGATGGCTCACTTGACAAACACAAAGCAAGGCTTGTCGCAATGGGACTTGCTCAAAAGGAAGGGATAGACTATATTAAGACTTTTGTAACAACAGTGAAATGGACTACTATTAGGAATTTGTTGGCTTTAGCAATACATAACAAACGGAAAGTTCATCAAATGGGCATTACAACTGCTTTTTCTGAATAGTGATCTCAAAGAAACAGTATACATGATTCAACCAAAAGGTTTTATAGCTGACGTCCAAGAGTACAAAGTGTGCAAGTTGCAAAAATCGTTATATGGATTGAAACAAGCCCCCAAAGCATGGTATGAAAAACTCACTTAACACCTCCTAAACATGAATTTTCAGCATTTTGACTTTGAAGATGAAACTCTATTTGTTAAAACAAATGACAACAAAATGGTAATTCTAGTTGTATATGTGGATGATTTGCCCCTCGCAAGAAACAATGAAAGATACACTACATAGATCAAAGCAAAATTGATGAAAGAGTTTAACATGATAGACTTGGGATACCGGTATTGGAGTGATTCAAACATCGAAGTACATTTTTGTCACAAAAGCAAAAACATATTGGTGAAATTTTGAGCAAATTTGGAATGAAAAACTACAAACCACTTAGTATGTCCATAGAATAAAATTTGAAGCTAACATCGGATGATACTTTAGAGCTTGTAGTTTCAACTAAGTACAAACAACTTATTGGAAGTCTTATCTATGTAACCACAACTAGACTAGGCATTTATGTTGTCGTTAGTATTCTTTCTAGATTCATGCAATAGCCTAGAGAAAGTCACTGGGTTACAGCAAAGAGAGTACTTTGATATTTATAGGGAATACAAAATTTTGGACTCAAATACTCCAAGGCAACAGACTTCAAACTAGTCAAAGATTCAGATTCAAACCATGCAGGATATTCTGAAGATGGAAAATCAACTTCAAGCTTCTTGATGAACTTAAAAACAACATTCATTTCTTGGAAGTCAAAGAAGTTGTCAATGCTAGCAATTGCTTGAACAGAGGCATAATACACGGGTGCTTCAGAGGCAACCAGGGAAATAGTATGGCTCAGAAGGATTCTTGCAAATTTATAGGTAAAACAGGTTTCTTCTACATCACTCATGGTCGATAACACTTCAGCAAATCCAAATGGCCAAGAACCCAATATTTCACGACTGAACCACGCACAAGCACCAAACACCACTTGATTTGGCACTATGTGGAAGACGGCATTGTCAAATGGCCACATTGTCCAACTGTAGAGTTGCCAACAAATATCCTAACAAAGGCACTTGGAAGAGAAAATTTTGAAATGTTCATAGGCTTGCTTGGTCTCACAATAACCCCTACAAATTAAAGGGGGGATGTAATATTACGGAACATAATCCTAGGAGCAGTCATTTATCTTCTAGTTGAATTTTTAGAGTCATCTAAAGATGAATTGAACAGTCACTTCTCAATGTAATAAATATGTAATTGTATCTCATTGTTCTATTAATGGAATATAAATTTGGTTTGCACTAAACTAGTTGTTAAATTTGTAGCCCATGACAAATCCAAAGGTATGTTTGCATATACAATACTTTGTTTTTCAAGCAATTAGCTAACATGTAATTTTTAGTACAAAGATACTAAGATTCATGGTTTTAAAAGCTAAAGAAAAGGGAGAGTGTCATTTCACTTTTTGAAGGCTGATTTTCGAAGACCTTAACCCATTCTTCTCTCTGTGGGTCTAAGGAAGAAAGCAAGGGGGAGATCTAGATTATATTTTTATTGTTATTTAGGTAATTATTTCATTTATTATCATGTATCCTATTGGGAAGCCTAGCTCTCCAATAGAAGGGCTTAAGTAGTTAGGAAATAAAGGTATTATGAGCATGTAGGCTCCAAATACCAACTGAATAATTAAAAAAACTTACCTTACGGGGTCGGCCATCATTTTATATTGTAAAAAGCATTCCTTGTGGTTATATAAGTAGGTCGCTTGGCCATTATTAAATTATGTTTTGGTGAATATTCATATTTGGGGTAAGGTTTTCTTGTGAAGCACCTTATCTACCTTTCTCGAGGACAAAACCCCTTGATTGAGGACCTTTCCCAAGGACGAAAACCCTTCCATAAGGTTTTATGTATGCAAGCCGATTTGAAAGGCAATAAATATCATTTTCTTGCATGATTTATCTCTTTGGTTCAAGGATCTATTTATTTGGAGTGAAGCAAGCCACTTGGGAGTGATTGTTTGGTACGTGTAATGATAATTTGGCAAATCTAAATTTACTATCTTGTTCTCCATATTTTCTAAGGACAAGATTTTGAGTTTCGTGAATATTGGCGGCGTTTTACTATTTTTTCAAGCTTGATGATGTTCGTTGATTGAGGGTTCCATAATTAATTATTTTCACGCTCAATTTGGATTTCTAACAGCTGATTGTGTTTGCTAAGGATTTCCTAATAATTTTGGCATGAGATTTGAAGGGCATTAGCAAGGTTTGACCCACCTTTGAGGGGTTTAACTCCTCTAGGTATGTCACTGCCCTAGGAAGGGTCTAATTTGCAGATTTGCAGGGTTATATCAGCCATTTAACAACAGTTCCATAATCTCATTTTTAAGTTACATCTCAGTTTTTGGTCATTTCCTGAGTCCCCCTAAAAAGGGACATTACAGAGAGTTGCAAGTGAGACTAACTCAACTTCTCTTGGGTAATTAACATGAAATTTTACTAAGATCTTAAGGTTTCTGTTTGAAGAAGCTAGAGAAAAAGGGAGAGGTGGGGACCAAACTAAACATATCTTGATTTGTTCCCAGGAGAAGAACCCAACTCAGTTTTGAAGTTATATTCCAACATTGCTGCAAAAATTCGTACAAGATTATTCCTAAATTGGTGGCACACATGGGAATCCTTTATTCCACATAGTGCCATCTAAAGAGCAAGGAAGTTTAATTCCAAGAAGATAGCTGTAAAAGAGCATACTTTTGACCCTAGAAAATGTGTACAGTAGCTCAGCAGAAAAGAATAAGATTGATGGATTTATGGCTGTCAAACCAGTATGGCCTTTGCCTGATTTTGATTCTCAAAGTAATAGATTAATTGAGTCAATGCCTACATCTCTACATCTAGAATTGTAGTTTTGGTAAATGGAAGCCCTTCAAAACACTTTGCCAATATTACAGTGTTTGAGTTGACTTCCATTCACAATATAATGCACACCAAGTTGAGAAGGAAGATGCACCCCAAAAGCATCGTCACCAATCTGCTGCAACATGGTATAAGGTAATTATTGACTAGATTTGAGTTCATGGTGTTGCTAAAGTTTAAATCTTTGCTCATCTAAATAGAAACAAACTATATCACCAAATTGAAAATGTGGAGTAACTCAATGTCAATCATGAATCTCTTTTTATTTGACTCGAGTCTTCAATTATGTGTAATGCCCCTCCCGTTACCACCCTTTGGACTCTTGTTGTGTGATCTCGCATTGGCCTTGGTTTGTTTGAGTTCGTCGTTCTAAGCATCATGTTTACTATTTGGATGATTCGGAGATTAAAACAATTAAATACGGTATAGGCAAAATAGTATCACCTTCCTAAAATTGAAATATTAAATGTTGTTAAATGATAAAAGTAATTGTATGTGGATCTTTTATCTTTAGTGGCCCGTCTTTCCTAAGGTCAAGAGCACGATTATCTATAATTTAAAAAGCACTAAAATTCAAGCTTTTGAGACGCTTTATCCTTATGGGAGTCAAGTCTTCATGCTTTATGGGTTATTACCACCTCCGTGGTGGTTAGGAGGACTCTCGCGATCTTTGAAGCGAGGTGCATCCACAAATAACAAGGTTGCTTTAATTATATCATAATTACCTTTATTAAATTTAATGAAAATAAATTGTGGGAAGAAAATAAATGTCTTAACGAGGAGTTGTGGTTTCGATTAAAACAAATTTTAAAATAATAAAATAAATCATGAAATAAACAAAAAGAAATTCTATTAAATTTAAATAAATCTTAAAGATTGTTCATATTCCTAAATCCTACCAAAATATTGAGGCTTGTGCCAAAACTTTTACCAAGAAGAAATTAATGAAATTCTTCTTGGGTATTGTGGGTTTGTTTGTCGTGAGAGAATTAATGAATTTTTTCTTGGGTTTTTGAATTTCCTGTTGTGAGATGAGTTTTGGAAAATTCTAATCAGATAATGTTATTGCATTTATGGGCATGCGTGAGAGAAGATCAGGGTAAGGGTAAGGAAAAAGATAAAATTGAAGAAAATGTGGTATTTGTTGTCGCATCTACATTCAAGTTGGGTGGTGGACCAGGCTATACTAGAGGAGGAGCAGCTGGTTGTGATTCGGTTTGGGCATGACTAGGATGACCCTGCATGCAGATGGACGAGGTGCTCTCAAGCTTGGCGGAGTCGATCAAGAACTTTGTCGTGATATACCTGGTGGACATCACAGAGGTTCCAAACTTTAACGTTGTGTATGAGCTCTGCAATCCGTCTATGGTAATGTTTTTCTTCCACAACAAGCACATAATGTTAGATCTGGGCACTAACAACAATAACAAAATCAATTGGGACATGAAGGACAAGCAAGAACTCATCGACATCATCGAGATTGTCTACCACAGTTCCCGCAAGGGTTGCGACCTTGTCATCACCCCCACCCAAGGTTTATTCCACTAAATGCAATGACTAATGGGGAATATCCTTCTCCCCTAGTAAAGGTTATCAAAATCTTGGATTAAAGGATAAGGAAATGTACCAAAGTGAAATGCAAGAATACAAAGAGAGATAGAAATTACATTCCCAGAGCAGAAAAATATCAATTTAGAGAAATGATGGTACAAATGAATAATTGGAAAATTGGCATGAATAGCAATTTCAGCACCAGGAAACTTTTGTTGCTACAAATGAAGGATTAAATCTACAATTTGGAAATCATTCTAATCTCTGTGAGCACCACCTAGACAAACATGTTTATATTCTTACTGTTTCAAAAAGCTTTAAGTTGGAAGACTTATTTGATAAGTCTGACATTATAAATACCATTGTGTCGAAGAAGCAGGAAGCTTTGGTTGATCCCAATGTTCAATATATCAAAAATGTTCAGTGGATTGTTTTGTGCCTACTAAACAAGAGAATTCTATCCAAGGAAACAACTGGTTGACAAAAGGCATCAGGAACTTTCAAGCAAAATGCAGATGACAGATGTAAAGTTTGGGTACAACTGCAGCAGGCACCTTAACTGTTTGACAAATACCTAGAAGAAAGGTGGGCTTGAGACAGACCTTGGTCATTCCCTTTTGCCACGAGTAGGCTACTCCTTTGCTTCGAGCTAGCTTCGTGCATTATGACCGGATATATTTGATTTGTGTGGGCTATGTGGCATTCCCAACTCAGCGGTGGGCTTGGCTGGTTTTGGTTGACTCTTGGCAATATGAATTGGTCCCTGGCGGAGCTTGACATCATGAGATTAGTTCTCAACTCGACTTCTAACTCGATCCCGTTGGCTTTATGAGATGCTTGTTGTATGGCACAAGAACTTTTGATAAAAGTTTGATGTTTGAACGGCCACGAACTGAGCTCCAAGTGATCCTTGTACCTTGCCAATTCCATTATCAGGCATGGTCATCTTACTTCATCCTTGCATTGTTTTTACGTTCTAGTTTTCCCTAAATTCTAATGGAGTTGTAAATCAATTAAAGAAAAATAAATTGTTTAGGTGAATTAAATGAAACGGGTTATTTCAATAACAAATTGCACCTCTATTTGTATGGAACAAGACCTTTAACCATGAATGCAAACACTACTCTCTTTTACCTCATAAGATGGATGGATAAATTACGATACTTGTTTTGGTTTTGAAAACCACGCAGTTGGCGTGTTAAATGGAAAACTTGGTAAAAACTAGTTCTTGATGACTTTGTGTAATGTCAATAAAACATGTTTTCATGGAGGCGCAAAACATCCCTGTAGACCCCAACATGAGAAAAGCAAGTTTTAGCCATGTACCTTGTCATGTGGAGTGTTCAACCGAACCCTGGCTTGTTCCTTGGATGTCCGCTTGACCTTGTTTCGTAACGTGTTTAGGAGCCCAGTAGGTTAGTTCACAGCTTTAAACAGCTGCTGAAAGTTAAAAATGTAGTTTGGTTTTGACCCCCCATTTTGGCCCTGGGTGTAGAAACGGACTTTGGCTTTCACATACCTCTAATATTTCTACGGGACAATCACTACAAACCTTTGATTCAAAAATCGCCGATAAATCGCAATAAATCGTGTTCTTCTAGCAAAACGATTAAACTTCTTAAAAATTGCGATTTTTGTAATCTGATAAATCGCGGTCAAAAACCCTGCAAAAATCATTAAAAATCGCGGCTAAAATCGGCGAAAATAGGGGGGGAAAACGCGGCCTAGGGTATAACACGAAAATAGACTAAATCGTTTTTTTAATCCTCTTTTCTCTTTCCACGACTTCGTTTTTGCAACAGCGACTTGCGTTTACTACTGCGAGGGCATTTGACTTTCATTTTTGCGACTGCGAGGCCATTTCCGACAGATCCGTGGCTCATTACCATCAGTTCGTGGCTCCATTTCGTGGCATTTACCAGTTCGTGGCTCCAATTCAGTCATTTCGTGCCCATTTCCAGCGGCAGCAGGTAAAAATTAAACTACTGTCTATTTATTATTAAGTATTAATATTAATACTGTATGTTATTATTAATATTAATACTGTATATTAATATTAATAGTTAATAACTTAATAGTAATAGTAAATACTATATAATATATAGTCTAGACTATAGTATATTAATATTTATTATTAATACTGTATAATATATATTAATATATATTATAAATAGTAAAACTAAATACTGCAAGTGTAATTGTAAATTACTAAATACTGTATAGTGTACAGTGTATATAGTGTATAGTGCACTGTATACTGTAATATTAATATTAAATTTTAATAAATACTATAAGTATTAATATTAATATTAAGTATTATACTATTAAATATTAAGTATAAATTCTGTATATTATATATATTAATAATAGTATATTCAAGAATCAATTTTTGTATAACGATTTTAAAAATATGGCATTCTATAGAGTCACTTCTCGCATCATTTAACATTGTTTTTACATTTAATTTAAGTATATTTTATGAATTTAAATGTTTTTAAAAGTTGCCGAATTTTGCCGATTTTTTGCCAATTCCCGATTTTCGATTCAAAATTTGGCCTGCCGATTAATCCCAATTTACGATTTTTTGAACTATGCTACAAACTCTCAATTTGGAGAAAACATTTCGCAAGCTAGTTTTCTTGATAGGTTTTGCGATAAGGCCGCTTGGGTGCATTTACGACCAGTAGCTCCGGAAAGACAAGTGCCATTTTAATCTTGTTTGTCAGTTTGAGGTTTCGTCAGCTTAGTGCTTCCCTATATATAGGGGAATAGGTAAGAATTTGTTCCCTTGTGTGTTTGAGTCTCAAAGATGGTTTTCGAACGCTGATTTTTGAGCAACTTGTTTAAATTTGACGTTTTTGGAAACTTGTAACTAATTGGAGAAAACTGTCATATGACCTTATCCAAGCAAAATAGTGATAGAGAAACCTTGTAAACACGAATATATGACTATAGAAAACTTTCTTTTGACGCTTGCTTGTAAAGGTATTTGATTGTGGAAAAATGGTGTTCTCTTCCCTCTCTCTATTTCTCTCATTGGCGTTGGAAACGAAATGAAATGGCATTGCATTTCTTACTCTCCTTTGAAGTGTGTTAAATATAGTTTCATCATTGATAGAAAATTGTGAAATCATATATCGTGTTTCGTTGTAGTTTGATGTCATGTCAGCAATTGTGCTGACCATGCGGTGGTTGTAGGTATGCGAGACAAAAAGCAAATGGTAGCATTGTTGGTGTTTTTGTAATATGGATTATCATTGAAATATACATGCAATATTAAATAGATGTATCAACACTATGTTTATAATCATGAATGTTATTTATGGATTATGTTGTGATGAGTGAAATATCGTAGTGTATTAGTACCTTGGGAAAATGGGCATTATATTTTAGGGGTGATTTTTATTATAGGTATATATCTTGCTAATGGTGTAGATGTACATTTTAACTAGAAATGAAATGAACATGTTATAATTGTGCTCATATGTGAATGAAGTGATTTTGTATTCTTGCGTGCATTACTAAAATGCTTGGAACACTCAAAAGTGATGAAACTATCTTATTTAAGAATGGTTATGGTTGACCACTTTTAGGAGGTTATTATTTTAAAATTTACCCAACTAACCACAATCTATCAACCCTAGAGAGGGTTACCCTCGAGCATTGGGTTATTTGTGTGTCGTTCACCTTGTTGGGTTTAAGTGAAGTTTCAATCTCTAGATGTTTCTCAAAGGGATTGTCTTGCTAATAGGCACCTTAGTGTTAGAAGCCACCTTTGTTCTCCTAGATATGCCTTGAAACCAATCTTCTCATGTGTTCCTACAGGCTTAGTAGTACTTTTTAGGCATGTGTGTCAAAAGGATTTTTTATGTTCGTGGAAGTATGCATGTTATTATAGTTAAGGGGGCAATACCCCTTTGTGACATGATTGATGTATTGTGTATCAACTTTTTTAGATGGTTGCCTTTTATGCTAAGTCTCCCGGGAAGGACCTATCTTTGTACGTGTATGGGATCATAAGGGCAATAAGGAGGGTAATGTTTATTCTTTGAAATGTAATCAAGTTTACCTTGGCAAACCATAAAGTGAGGTGGTACCTCATTTAGTACCTCTAATAATAATCATGACTCCTTCAAATGCAAGCGATAACAAAAAAACGGACACACAAATGAAACTTGGAATTACCTTGTACTTAGTTAGGCCTTCTTTTGTTGTTGAAAGTTCTTATAAATTGCTCCACTTGAGTTCGAGCATTCGAGCAACTTAAACTCTTGTCAAGAAAACAAAACTTATGGCACATAACTATTTGGAAATGACCCTAACCGATTATTGAACCTTAGCAACTAAAAATGTCAGGCAAATGTGATTTTAGGTGGAACGGAAACTCTAGTTGAAGACCGAGAGCTAGGAGACTCTCACAAGTGCGCTAAAATGTTCCAATATGATATTGGGTTATGGAAAATGTATATAGAGGAAGAACCCAATTAAGTGTACTTGTTACAAGTTAAATCTGAAATGAAATGAATAAGTTGTAACGTTGTGAATAAGAAAGTATGCTTCTTGATAAATGAATCCGAGACCTATAAGGTTAAATAAGGGACTTGAATGGCAATTAAGACAGAACAATCTTAAGTTAAATGTTAAACGAAACAAAAGCATGCAGCTTAGAAAAAAAAGGAAAAAGTACATTTCATGTCAAGTGCTCTTCGAACCTTAAAGGCTAACAATGAAAAATGACTACAATAAAGAGTTAAACCTGAAAATGTGATAGTGTGGAAAATATATATATATATATATATATATATATATATATATATATATTTGTGAAGTTCATGTTGTGGTTGGGTCATGGGTTCTTACTTGTTCAGTTATATAAGTGTGACGTTAGTTACATCTTGTGTCATCTAGTGATTTGTGTGTTCTTCATGTTGGTGTAAACTTTACTTGTGGTGTTGTGCAATCTCTTGTGAGTCTTTATGGTGTCACATAGTTGTATCAAGTAATATGAAAGTCAAATATATATATATATATATATATTTTGGTCCTGTGTTTGGGTCTCACATGGGTGGGCACTACATTATGTATTATGAAACTACGTATAAAGTTTATCCAAATTTCAGATAAAAGAAGAAAAATTACCGTACTCCTTTTGTTGACTAGATGAAGAATTTGTGCCTTGAGCTACAGGAATTTCATAGGGAGCAAGGGTCTGATACTATAACAAACCTCAAATGGAGAGTGTCTTGAAGAGACATGGATAAATCCTATTGTAACACATTAAGATAATTATCCCATTACTTTATGTGATAGATGCAGAGAGCATAACCCAAGATGCACTTAACTACCTTAGTTTGGTCATTAGCTTGTGTTTGAAAAGATGTAGAAAACCTCAACTGTCAGCATAAAATCTTCCACGATGTGTTCCAAAAGTGATATAAATATTTGGAGTAGCAGTCAGATGTAATAATTAGGAGTAGGCCAAAGTGAGACCACACTTACTGCAAAAACAACTCCACAACTTTGGAAGCAATTATAATCTTGTTTTGTGGAATGAATATAGTCATTATAGAAAACCTGCATACAACAATGAAAATGCAATTGTGCTTTCAAATAGTAGGTGGTAATCCACTAATAAATTCCGCTTATGGATTTCAAATGCATGGAGGAATTGTAAGTTGCCAGTTCAAACCAAGTTTCTAAAAGAAGGCTTACGTTGATTGCATAGCAAGCATCTACTGATAAAATTGTCCACATGCTTATTCCTAGAATGGCAATAAAAACATCTCTATAAATGCTGCAAAGTTTTCAAGGTGCCAAAATGACCATCATACGACTAGTGTGCCTCTCTAATGAGAGGCGAGCTAAACCCATTGGAACGCACTTGATTAATTTGTCCAGCAAATCATCTCTTGATGTATAATCAAGAATAGGAGTTTGATTTAAAACTACAGGCTGTTGTAAAGAGATGAGAATTGGCCCAAAGTGTGGATCTAAAGAACAAAGTGACTTCCAATCTTTGTATGCAACAAATCAGATACTAAGAATACGTGAAACCTTGGAAGGAGATCTACTTAACTTATCAATTACTCTATGAACTTGTTGAAACTTGAATATAAGAAGAACATTTAAGATACCTTGGCTCTTGATTTCAAAAACTTAAGGTGCTGACGACTAGTGTGAAGGATTATTTCCTTACCAAGGATGTAGCACCTTCATTGTTCAAGTGCTTGAACCAATCCACAGAATTATTTATCACATGTGACATAGTTTTGTTTTGCTACAAGAAAAGTTTCCAAGTGGTATGCAATGGGGTGACCTCTTTGTTCAAGAACGACACCTATAGCATAATTGGATGTATTGGTCTCTATGCTATGCTGGCATAGCATAAGAGGAAGAAATCCTTTAGGTTCTTCAAAAATATCTGAATGCAATAACAATAGACTAAATGCTCAATCTTCTTTTGCTTGGCAAACAACACAGAGTGCTAAGTACTTCTATTTATTGATATTTATTCGTTTTGTTGCTTGCTTTCCAAAAAAAGTACAGAAGATCTACACGAGAAGAAGAGGTGAGTTTGGATACTTTACTCTCCTTCCAAATTATGTAAGCATTGTGCTGGTCACCATGAATGAGATGTCAATAATATGAGTAAGAATGCCTAAGGATAACTCCAAAAAGCTGAGTGGAGAGACCTCACATTGAATTGTATCCTAAAAGGGTCTGATGGAAAAGGTCACTACACGTCACCTTGATACAAATGTTGTACTCCCACCATCTTTGTTTTTCGAATTAATCCAAAATAAAGGATTCCTTGCCTTTCCTCTTTCCGAAGGCAAGCAATGGATGAGCAAGGGAAGATCGTGGGTTATATTTCCATTTTCCTCATTCATGTTTATGTTTTTATCTTTGTAATTCCCATTATAAGGGGTCAGCTGGGTTTGGTGCATTTTAAAAGCAAATTAAAAGATTAAATATGCTTTATATGGGTCGGCCTTGCCTTTTTGGCCTTTGGCGCCAAGATGAGGATATAAAAGGAGATTAAGGACTTCATTTGGAGACATCTACTTTTGGCGCATTTTCTCTAAATTGGACTTTTGGGTTGTTGCTCATTGTTCTTTCCACTCTTGGGCGAAAATCCAAGTGTGTGGCTCTTCCAAGAAGGATGAAAACCCTTCTTGTGGCTGGTTGGGGGACGAAAACCCTCCATCCTTGTTTGGTCTGAAAAGGCATATTGCAGATTTGGAGGAAGAGAAGACATTTTCAGATTTTTGCATGCATTGTTGGGTCTCTCCTAGGTGGAGCGACTTACCCTAGTGTGGAGTTTGGTGCCTTCTAGGGCACAAAAATCAGATTTGTTTTCATATTTGGCTTTCTCATAATTTATAAAGCCGGAATCTACTATTCTTTGTGAAGTTTGGGGTTTGTAAACCCTCATTTCATAATTTTTATTGGAAGTTGTACTTTCTCATTTTTAATTAATTTCCAGCAGTGTTTTCCATCAGATTTCATGTCCATTTTGAAAATTGGTTTGGTTGATGCCTAAAATACATATTTATATTTTGGCAAGGTTATTTGAAGAGTTTCAAGTGTTTTCATCCATTTTTGTACATTGTACTGTTATGAAAATTTGATCGCTGATTTGAACTGGGTTTAAATTTCAGTTTGCTGGTTTGAAAATCAGATTTGATATAAATTGGGATTTGTGTTAATTCCTTATTCTTCAGTTTTGCCCCCAAAAAGGGACATTACAGTGGTATCAGAGCTTCGGTCTTCCCAGTGCCTGAGGGTTTGAAGATCAAAAGGGATGGATAGAGTTTTCAGCAATGCTAGGATTGAAAGGCTTGCCCTAGGGCAAGAAAGATTGGCCAACACAATGGCCCGACTGATCCATACCATTCAAGGCTCCAATGGTGGAAGGATCTCTTCAAAGGAAGTCATGAATTCTCCATCATCCAAAGGAGCAACATCGGTACATGGTATGAAGAATATAGAGCTCTTCCAGAAAAGATCCGTGATGCCCTACCTTTTGCAGAGTTCATGAAGTTGGAGACAGAAAGAGTTGAAATTGGCACGGGGTCAAAACCCCAAGCAACAAGGAAGGGGTCAACCCTCCCTAGGGACCCCACACTCAAGAGTATGGATGCCATGCATAAAGAAGGGCTTGAAGGTAGAGGGTTCTCAAATCCTCATGACAAGTTTTTGAGCTTCAACAGTCACCCACATGCTGGTGAAAAATCAGATCTGCACTTTGAGAGAAATGGAGCCATGAAGGATGAAAATTCAGCCCTTGATCCCATCATTGTTCTGAATAGGCATCATTATGAGGTAATTGTTAATCATTGTTTGGCTAATACTGATAATATTTCAGCGTGTGTGGATTTCAGGATTTAAAAGGAGGATGGTGAACAAGTGGGGGAAGTGAAAAGGATGATTGGAAACCATCTTTCCAAGAGACATGACAACAATCAGCTTGCTGGTCTGTTTAGGACAGCAACACCTAAGAGTCAAGTTGAAGGTGTTCGTGGCTTGGGAAAGGACCACAAAGAGACTCCATGCATGTGCCAACAAGGCATGGACGAAATCAAGATGGGAAAAAAAGATGGGCATGCCTACTTCCCTAAGGATAAGAGGAGGAAGATAGATTGCAGCAGCTGGTTACTAAGAGGGAGCAGCCCTTGGGAGTCTTAGAACCCCCAACCCTCTTGCCGAATTGGATCCCTCGACTGATTTTCAAAACAACAGCTTGAAGACATCAAAGTTTGATGAAAATAGGGATCATGAGCCTAGAAAGGAAAGAGAAATCATGAAGCATGAATTGGAAGGTATAAATCCTTTGATATTTCATGATGATTTTATGATTTCTAATGATGACACATTACAGGAGAATGAATAAGAAAATTTTGATTTACAAGATGATGAAGAGAAGTTGAAGGTTGAAACCCAATTGCCAAAAGACAACCAGAGGTACAAAAATAATTCAGATTTGTTACTTTCTACCATGCCATTTCAGATTTATAGATCATGGGCAATTTGTTGAAAGGGATGACCTCGGGGCAAATTTGATGCTCCAAAGCAAATCACGGCAAATGGGAAGCCCTTCATGATGCTACAGGTGATAAAGAATCAAATTTGCATAGAGTCAATGGACCAAGACTTTTGGGTAACCTTGTTGAGGTTCATATGGGTGAAAATAGTGTTTTTCCGGGTGCCTATGATCACTTTCAGTTCACTAGAAATTTCAGGACAGCAACCTATGGTAAGCAATTGCATCATTTTTCTAAGGGATTGCTTCATCACCTTCATGCTATGTCCTTACAATATTTTGATCGTCATCATAAGGAATATTCTAACAATTTTGTGAGGATGAAAAGTACCGAATGCGGAAGGGATTCTACTTCTAAGAAGGGAACTCTTTTCAGCCCTAGGTATGACCATCATAATTCAACAATTTTGATTCCTCCTATGTCACTGCTATATTTGTATCATGGCAAGGGCAGCAAGATCAATTTGATAAGAGAAAGAATATATGGAGGGACAAGGGGCACATAAATTCTTCCTTGCAAATTCCGGGTTGTTTGCACCTTGAAGTTTGGGATACATGGAACCTTGGGGAAGGATGTTATTACAAACTTGAGGTCTGCTGTCTACATCCTTATGGCAGCCATAAGCAAATTGGCAATCACAAGAAAAATGTATTTCTCATCCACAGTTGAGGATCTAGTGTTTGCATGGGAAACAAGATCGGTCATCCACCACCATCATGCCAATTTTGCATGAGACAACACGCTGCTACAGCCAAGGTAAAATACTCGTCCTAGATTTGCATTTTGGATGGATAGTTCTCTCCTTGAAAGTTGTAGGTTGATATTTTTGATGAAGAATTTTGGATTTAATATGATATGCTGAAGGAACTTCAAGTATCACAGTTGTTACACCTTCCTATGTCAACAACAATCAAGAATTTTGAGTTAGACTACAGCTATGAGGGGCTGTCCTCTTCAAATCTATGCATGGGGCTGTGCATACCTTCCATGGGCAGCAAGAAAAGGCTGATTTGGGGACACTATTTCCTTTTAATATGATGGGTAAGAAGATTTTCACTTGGAGATTGAGCAAGGCTAACATTCCAACATCTTGGGCATTGCTTACAAGAAATGTAGGTTTGTTCATGGACACTGACACCCACTCATCTGCACTTCTATGGACTGATCCAAACATAACAGGGAAGGAAATTCGGTGGGGTAGCTTCAAGTCAACCATTGGAAAACCAAATCAGCAAGGTAACAACCTTCCAAAAGAGGTGAGTATAAGTTTTAGCATGTGTTGTATGCATCTTATGTGGAAATGCAATGATATACTTCCAAGCATGGCTAGCATGAAAAAGGAAGAAGCGCATCTTCGGGGCATTCAATACATAGAGTATAACAAGGGTTTACTCTTTGGTAGAATGCTTCATGGTGATAATTTATGGTTAATTCCGGGCATGCATAGTATGACCTCCATATGGGGAACACTTCAAGGGATTACAGAGCAAATTGGAGCTTCCTTGTTGAAAGCCATTTTTCACGCCAAGTTGGGGCAAGTTAAGGAATGCAAGAATGTTGTGTTAAAGGCTAATATGTTTGCTGATTTCAACCATAGGCTTGTTGATCTTCATTTTCCAGCCCATGTAAGACAATTTTCAGTCCCTATGCTACTCACAAATTTGGTTTTTTCCATAAGATTTCAGTTTGGTAGTTGTTATGCCATGGTTATAGGGTTGAGTTTGCAAAAATCAGATTTGGGGCTGCCACTAGCAGCCATGAACAGCAATAGTGTGTTTTCATTTTTGATGAGCATTCTGTCATGGAATGATGAGGAAAGAAGATCTCAACAGAAAGGAGGGAATAAATCACATTATGATGTGTTGTTTTCAGACTTGAACATTCTGATTTTTGAAAGAAAAATGCATGATTACAGCTGTTTTTGGGACAGCATTACTGAAGTGTTGGGAAGCCATCATTTGGATGGAAATTATGAGATAGTGTCAAACAACGAAAGAGAGCTAGCTATCATGTCCCTAAGGCATGATAAGGAGAGTTTAAAAGTGTTGTTAAACACTCTTGTTTTCTTTGATATGTTTGCTTTATGTGCAGGTACATCAAAGAAGAAGCAATTGAGATTCATTTGGGATCCAGGTACTTACAATTGCTTGAGGACAAGCAATTTCGGGAAGGGAGGATTGTAATGTCCTCTTTTTTCGAATTAATCTAAAATAAAGGATTTCTTGCCTTTCCTCTTTCCGAAGGCAAGCAATGGATGAGCAAGGGAAGATCGTGGGTTATATTTCCATTTTTCCTCATTCATGTTTATGTTTTTATCTTTGTAATTCCCATTATAAGGGGTCGGCTGGGTTTGGTGCATTTTAAAAGCAAATTAAAAGATTAAATATGCTTTATATGGGTCGGCCTTGCCTTTTTGGCCTTTGGCGCCAAGATGAGGATATAAAAGGAGATTAAGGACTTCATTTGCAGACATCTACTTTTGGCACATTTTCTCTAAATTGGACTTTTGGGCTGTTGCTCATTGTTCTTTCCACTCTTGGGCGAAAATCCAAGTGTGTGGCTCTTCCAAGAAGGACGAAAACCCTTCTTGTGGCTGGTTAGGGGACGAAAACCCTCCATCCTTGTTTGGTTTGAAGGCATATTGCAGATTTGGAGGAAGAGAAGACATTTTCAGATTTTTACATGCATTGTTGGGTCTCTCCTAGGTGGAGTGACTTACCCTAGTGTGGAATTTGGTGCCTTCTAGGGCACGGAAATCAGATTTGTTTTCATATTTGGCTTTCTCATAATTTATAAAGCCAGAATCTACTATTCTTTGTGAAGTTTGGGGTTTGTAAACCCTCATTTCATAATTTTTATTGGAGTTGTACTTCGCTGATTTTTAATTAATTTCCAGCAGTGTTTTCCATCAGATTTCATATTGAAAATTGGTTTGGTTGATGCCTAAAATACATATTTATATTTTGGCAAAGGTTATTTGAAGAGTTTCAAGTGTTTTTCATCCATTTTTGTACTGTTGTTCTGAAAATCTGATCGCTGATTTAAACTGAGTTTAATTTTCAGTTTGCTGGTCTGAAAATCAGATTTGATGCCCCCAAAAAGGGACATTACATAATCTTTGATCAAGAGGATAAGCTACAAATCTAAAGGAGTTGGATTGTCAACGGCAATCAACACATCTTTTGGTTCAGCCTATTGCAAGGTGATGAGAGCCTTAGAATCTTTCTTGGCCAAAAGAGTTTTGCATTCTTATTAGAATTGTCAAGCTTCTTGTGATAGTTGCAATACTTCTTTCCTTTACCATCAGATGAAGATGACTCGCTTGACCTCGATGAAGATGGTTTGTAACTGCAATGCCAATAATTAGAGACTCTTCCTCTCAAGCAAGTTCCTTTGAGAATGGAAGGTGTGCACCTTCCATATTAGCACAAACTATACAAAATCCCAAACACCAAAGGCCACATATTATATAGTCCTAGAGTATGCCTTACCTTTGTAATTGAATATGTATGTGAAGCAAGGGATCATTAAAAAATGCAAAAAGCATAATTCAATATGCAAGATTATCTTTAAAGCCCAATAAATCTTTTTAATTTTTGGTGCATAAACAAAATCATAGTGCTCTATAAGTAAGAGAACGACAAAAGGAAGAGAAACTAGTGCACAAGAGGAAGATGAAAAGATAAACGGTGTGGAAGCCACAAGAAAGGTGGAACAAGTACCCACAAGATTGTAAAATCATGGGGAGCTCTTTTTCAAAGAGGCTTGTTCGACAGAAGAACTAAATTAGAAATCAACATTTTATTTCTCCAAGGAATCGAATAACTTCTATGTTCACATTTCTTTGGTCCCAGCCATCAAGGACATGCCTCTTGTGGTAAACAACTTAGGGACCTATGCTCAATGCTAACAAATAGAAGGAGAAAGAATGACCTATAGATGGTCCATGCCATGGGATGAGTCAAATATCATTCTTCGTAAGGAAGTACTCCTTAAAAATTGCAACTATGGCGATCCTTCAGTGGAAGTGAAATTGGAGGATGCTATCACTCTCAACATGCTAGTCCCACACCATTTTTTAAACGCTATAAAGGTTAATTACAACCATGAGATGACCCAAGATACTAGTGTTGGAGAATTTTAGTGGTGAAAGCACCATTATAATACCTAGTGTGATATTGCTAGAGAATGTTTAAGTTGTGGAAGCACCGTGAGAATACCCAATTAATTTCATGGTTGGATGTTATGAGTCCAATTGTGGCTGACTGCACAGCTGCAAACCTTAGATCTGACCACAGGCAAAAATTAAAAATCGGACAGTTCTGGAAATTTTATGCTATAAACCCTGCATCTGAAGTTTTGAATCTGAATTGGACGCTAAAATCAAATATGATGAATTTCTTGGTGTCTAATATCTGGAAACAATCTTATGAAACAGAAATTTTTGAAACTACAAAAATGAACTCTATAACTGCTGAAAAACTGACTCTTTTGTTAAAACTAGGAAAAGAACATAACCTAATATTACTGAACAGTGAAAATAGTACAGAACAAAATAATGACTTAGGATCATGGGAAGATATGGTTGCTGAATTTGGCAGAATCCAGTGCAGTAAGGACTGCCTTGGCCCATCATAGACTTCAAACTTGTGCGTAAGTTTTGCTTTCCTCAAAACATGCTTTACTCCACTCTCTAAGAGGCTATTAATAGCATTTTTCCCACATCAGGTCTTTTGCATTTTGCATGTCAGACGAATAGTTTCTTACAAAAATTACCTCAAGTAAACCCGAAAGCAAATAGACCAATACAACTGGCCCCATGGGATCCACAAGGAGCTAATGCTTAGGGCTGAAGCCTATTATTATTGAGCTTTGTAACACTATATAACCCAAAAAGGAGAATGAAAGCTCTCTATTGATTTAGGGCAGAGCATGGTTGCAACAATTCTAATCTGCAACAGACTTGTTTTTATTGGATATCAGGTCATGAAAATGGCAATTATGCATGATTTAAATGGCAAGCACATCAATTTGTTTCTACCAATCCAATTTGCCATCCGAGTATGATATTCATAAATGGATGGAACTTGAAGACGAAGTCGATGAAGACAACTTTGAAGTGCATAGATTCCTCACTTCTAATCTAGTCTGCAACAGACTTGTGGTTATTGGATATCAGTTCATAAAAATGGTAATCACGCATGATTTGAATGACAAGTACTTCAATTTGTTTCCACCAATACAATTTTCCATCCGAGTATGATAGTCATAGATGGATGGAACTTGATGAACTTGATGATGAAGTCGATGAAGACAACTTTGAAGTGCATAGATTCCTCACTTCTAATTGGGAAAATTTCAAAAAGACGACATTGATGTCTTAAGAGAAAGGCATAGATCACTATCTTAATTTGAAGTCTCCAAATGAAGATTAGCAAATTATTAGCTTCTTGCAAGAGTAGAATGAAAGCAACATAGAACATGCTTGTGTATCCAATCAAGATGTGAGTAATCTCCCTTCTCTTCCATCTGTTGGCAGCCTACTAAGATTGAAATGAACCAATCATTAGTGATTGGGGCAGACTTGAACAGATGTACAAGTAGAAGAGGTGGAAAAGTTGTTAATTAGGTACCAAGAAGATAGTCTTAGCCTATGAAGCTTTGAGAGGTGTACCTCTAGAATCTAGATGCATGTAAAAATTGAAGTTAATATGAAGATATAAAACCAATAGGGAAGTCCCAACACAAATTGAACACTCTCATAATGCAGGTGGATAAAGAGGGGTAGGAAAATCTGCTCCATAAAAGATTTATCTACCTCACAGCCACCTCATACAACCACTGTTTATCCCAATTGATAGTGGTGCCTAAGAAGAATGGTAAGTGGCGGTTCTTGTGAACCATACAGACCTTAACAAAGCCACTAAAAAGAAAATATTTCCCCTGTTCTTTGATGATTGGATATTGAATAAGCTATTTGGGAAGAAATATTTTTATCCTAGATGGTTTTTCCAAATATAATCAAATACAAATTGTAGCATTACAGCAAGAGCCAGAGTAAAGTTTGATTGTAGGCTGCTGTTGCAATGGTTTTAGTACCTCCATAAGGGCAGTGATATGTACATCGTAAGACTGCATAAATATATTTCATGGATGGTTTTACATGTTCGAAGATCCATTCAACAAAGAATGCAGAAGTATAGTAATGTTTACCTTTGTATGGCTGGCTTGGGACATTTGCTTTTGGAAGAATTAATCTTTCTAGATCCAAGATAGAAGTCATGAACGAGAACGAGATGCTTTCACCTTAAAAGGGTAAAGATGTTTTTAGTTTTCTAGGCCAAGCGGGATGCCATGAAAGGTTTGTAAAGAATTTATACAAGATTATTGTTATCCATTTTTCGCACCCCTGCAAAATGGACAACTTAACAGGTTTGAATGTTGGTGGTTGATGGGTGTAACACTTTGAAATTTAACATGTTAGCTCATGAGTTGGTCTCGTCGCGGCAAAGGTCCGAGCTAATTGGTTGGAAAGGAACGGCGGTAGAAACCACCGATAGCATTTCAGGCGCTACCGGCCGGTAGCAGGATAGCAACAGTGGCATCGTTGGTGGATGGTTAATGGTCGTCAGTAGCATTTTTTGTGCTACCGGCCAGTAGCACAAAGGCGACTACAAGGAGAAGTCGGGTGACAGGAGATCGCCGATAGCATTTATATGGATGTTACTAACCGATAGCAGATTTTAAGCTACCGATCGGTTTGCGGGGAAAGCATGTTACCGATCGGTCGCATTTATGCAACCGGCCGACACCAGGGAAAATTATGCAGCCGGCCAAACACAGGAACGAACCAAGCATTAATGGAAGCAGTACAAAGTGGTTCAACCACTAGTTTAATGAGGTATGGCACCCATGATTGCCTACGCAAGTAAAGTACTAAATTTGTATGGGCCTCCCATACCTCTTTAATGAAATATGTCGTTTGGTGAGGCAATTTCGAGGCTCTTCTTCTATATATTTTAAAAATCACCTCATTTTGAGGGGAGACATTCTGGAATGTAAAGGAACTCTGCCAAAATTGTTCCAGCACTTTCATGAGCTGCAAGCCTCGAATTTGTGCATTTTGTAAAGGATCTTTGCCTTATGCCTATATTGTAATGGATTGTGCATCTTTTTAAGCAATAAATTGGTGTTTTGTGGTTTTTATTGCCCTAAGCTCGAGTTGTATTGTGTTCTTTGCCTTCCATTATACTTGCAGGTATATTGTGCATATCGTGTTCTTTTGTATGATCAAAATTTGTTGTGCTCCACGAGGATGGAGATGTGAATGTTGTTTCGGACTTGGCACTTTTGTTTGCCCTCTCCCACTTTGTTCACTCCCCATTTTCACTCGCTTAGAATCTCTCCACTCCCTTGTTCTTGGTGCTATCGCCTCCCTTAGTTTAGGACTTTCATTTTATGCATATTTCTCTTCCTTGGTCCCTTGGAATTCTAGATTAGTGTTAGAATAGTTGCATTTTCCCTTTCAAGGAGTAGTGTTAGCATTAGAATAGGTAGAGGTACCAACCTTCTTTAGAGATTTGTCTCAATTGCGAGGGTCCCACACCTTAGGACAATCCCATGTTAGTCAAAAGTAGGGTTTTGTAATGTGCAAATCCTAGGGTGCTACTTTTTTGACATAACAATTACAATTCCAAGTTAACATTTTGGTTTCAAAACATGCAGTTTTCTAGCAAGCACTTGAATGTGTAGTAGTTTTACATGAATTGAAGTGAAGGTTAGTTCTACCATATCATAGGAGATTGTGATTAGACCTTATTATTTTGTGTTTTCATTGATGCTCCTTGACTTGTCATTGGTATTTTGCTAAGCCAAAAGAATGCGGAGGAATAAGGTATATACTTTGATGGGAAAAAGTTGATATGACCTATGAAGTATTATACTGTAGTGACTTGGAGATGTGGGATGTCCCAAGTATGAGAGGCAAGGATTGGGATGATGACACCATGTTACAAAACATTTAGTACAAAGGTCTTGGGATTTGTAATGCAAAAAACATGCATGCATACATACATACATACATATATATTTATCTATGAAATTTAGTGTTGGGAAACAACAAGAAATGGGTATTTTTACATTTTCTTAGTCATTCTAGAGTGCTTCCAAAAGAAACACATAAGGCACATCAAGAGATGGGAGGAAACATTTGCCACAATCTTCTAAGCTCTTCTTCTAAGATCCCCCTCCACATTTTCCGTAACTGGAATTGATATTTGTCTCAAAGATGCACATTACATACCTAGGATTGGGAGATGTGTCTCTTGATTACTATGCTTTAGAGATTAATGGAGAAAGAGAGGCTAGCAATTGTTTTTGCACTAAGAAAACTTATAGACTGCATATTTGGGTTTCAAACTGTAGTGCATGTTGCGTGCTAATGAGTCACACATTGAATGCTTGATGAGCATGCTTGGTACTAATGCACAAACTATCCCCTTACAACTCTTATGAATGTTTGATTTCATGATTTAAGATTAACCGGGACCTGAAAATATAGTTGCAGATCATCTACCACAAATGTTGCACCAACTGAAAAAAGGGCCAATGATAATCCATTCCCAAAACACCTCTATCATTAATGGGAAGACTCCATGTATGCAAACATCACCAATTACATTCTACCAATATGTCTCTTCTTCATTTTTCAAGAAATGAAAGAAAGTACATGGTTGGGAAAGGTGTGGCATATTTATGGATTGAATTAGTTTATACAAGCTTTTTGAAGATAATGATTTGAGTAAGTTAATAATTGTGAAAAAAATAGTGTAGTTTTAATGTTATGAATGATTATGAGATATCAAAAGGCATTCCCTTCCTTTGTAATCCACCTAAAATCTGTTTTCTCTTGTTCTTTGTATCAATAATGTCATCCGTTATCTTGAAAGAAAAGTCAATGGTTTCATGTGAAGCAAAATCTTAGTCTACGTCATAAAATGGGCATAGATGGTCCATTTTATAGAAGATAGCGATGGAACATTGTGCACAATATTAATGTAGATCAAGTTAAGTGTTTTGGAATAGCTAATACGTTTCCTAAGCCACTAATTTGTATGCATTGGCTTGCAATATAATAGAAACCTTTTCTTCTTGACCAAAAGACTGTCAAGCAACCTCCTAGTTGAAAATCAATTGGTACAAAACATTCAATGTGTAAAATCCAAGATTCAAACTTTAGTGGCTACAACAATTTGATTTGTCTTAGATAAAATATTAAAACATGTGTAAGCCATTTTATTTTGAGGTGTATTCCACATGAATGTGGCAGTATTCACAAATTAGAAAAGAAATTAAGTGTTAAGCATTAAAGTATGTCATCGGCTACAACTTTCTCGATTTGATCTAGGGTACTATCAACAGTATGATTCGTGATTAGCATAGATTCCACAACTAATTAATTAACATGAATCTTTTCCCATAAATAAACAGCTTAATTGATTGAATGACCATCCCCTTAAGATTTACTTAAGAAAACAGTCAATTAATGCTAAGAAATCAGTTGTTAAGCTGCTGCGTGCGTGAAATGAACCAAACATGAGCTGAAACATAACAAAAACAGATCACACAACACAACAGATTACCCTAGAGAAACACGATGAAGGAAAACTCCAAAAAAGTAAGGTCTTTCCTTCTCTTTCCATCATTTCTCTGCAATGTTACAAGTTTACTCCCTTCTTGAGGCCTCCAAGGATGACAACAACATATCAACAGCATCCTTACAGCTTGCAATAGTCCACACCATACTTCAAATGCACTCTCTCCTACTACACTCCCTAGAGTACTCTCAACCAAGACTACATTAATCCCTCAATGAATGAATGAAAGATGAATTATAATAACCTATAACTGAACTCAGCAAGAATGAACTGAAACATCAACCCAAGACACCAAAGAACATGAAGAGAATCTGTTGCCATCCGTTACTCTTCTTTTCTATCTGACACAAAAAAAAACACCACATACATCAGGGGAAAACCACCATGACGCAATAGCCATGATACACGTGAAACTGCCGTGACACAAACAGAATTGCCACCCTACTACAGCCAACAATTTTGTATCTATACAGACTAATCTCTGTTTCCACTCTGTTCTAGGAACGTTCTTGAGTTATTTTCTCAACCCTAAGGTGTCCAGATCACCTTAGAACCATCTGCAACTTATATAGACCCCTATACACATCTTGCATACTTGTTCTCGCTGAAAATAATCGTAATAGTAGAGTTTGAAAATGTTTCAAGTTGCCTTCGTATTTTTTACTAGTAAGAGATGTTAGTGTCTTGGTTGGCTGAATTTTACTAACTTTCATGATCCAATTTGGATTAATGTATGCTACTATCCAACATAGATTTCATCCAACGAAATAAATTAATGTATGCTACTATCCAACATAGATTTCATCCAACGAAATAAACAAAAAATTCATTGGAAACTCAAATTTTGTTCTATGGAACTTCAGAAGACAAGAAAGAATTTCAAAATGTCAAGTGAATTGATTATAGCTTACCAAGAAAAAAATGGATTCTTAGGCACAACAGATTGCCACGTACAGGGTATAGCATTATGTGTAAATTGAATCTTGAGAACTCAAAAACCAGCAACATATATAATTTTGAAATTTTCTGAAGGAACAATAATAGAGGAAGAGCTCTTTTGTGGCAAAAAAAAAATGGAGGTATCTAACCTTAATGCTTGGTCATAAAACCAATAATGTATACTTTATTCTCCAAAATACTACACAGGAGTACAACACCGCTGATGCATTCATCACTTAGACTGAATAGGAATCAAAGATAACAATCTCCTCTGGCACATGACCCATCCGATTTCCTATATTGCTAGGAAACAAAGGTAGGCATTAGGGGGGCATTTTGTGGCGTAATGCCTAAGACATACAGATGATGAGAAAACAGTTTCATTACTTAAGAAGGTTTTAGATCAAAGAACCAATCGTTACCTAAGACATACAAATGATAACAAAACAATTTCACTACTTAAGATTTTGAAAAAAAGATCCCTTGGAAACCGAGCAGCATCACAGATTTAGCAAGACACTGAGAGACAGACAAATCTTATTATGAGTCGTTTTGTAGCCGGGGAGGGGATTTGTCTGACTCTTTGTCACTCGGGCATCGGAGAAATGGATAGCACCTTCATTAAGGATTTGATCTATCCTCACTACTTTAGGCCGTGCCTTTCGACCAAGGGTGAGAGGACCCGTTTTGTAACCTCTGTCGGTGAAGGAGAATGAAGATATCCTTCTTTGCACAAATTTGAAAGGGGACCCCTGAGAAAATATGATCAATGCACCACAATTTAACTCTCACGAGTTGTCACTTCTAAAGAATGGTGATATTTCCTAAACAGGGTTAAGGTTACTAAAGACATTATGGAATCCTGATTGCTTCTACATATTTTGGCAGTAGAATTTATTCATTTGTGGACACACAGGGAAAACAGGGGTAGTTCAGGATGGATTCATTGTTTTTGAATAATTTTGGTGGGAGATTAAGCAGGATAAAATTGATTATACCAGATCTTTGAGAACCTTCACAACAATTGGAAAACTAAATGACAGAAAGCTTCAGAATAGCTAAAATATTCCTTCAACCAGAAGGTGTGCATCAATGGAGGCCCAGATTTGCACGGTTTCACACAATCTCCAAGAATTTAACACGAAGGCTCGAGCTAAAGACTCAATTAAACATCAAAGACCCCTGGTTCCTCACGCCTAAGATACACTCAAAGGCTTACAGACAATCTTTATCAACAAATGACAGTAAAGTGATTTTAAATTGTTTATCTCATTACAGGATGAAGGCTCTTCTTGAAATGAAATTGCAAATGCCACTAAACTGTCACAGGGACGAGATCCTGTGTGATTCGGAGGGATTTTAACACAAGATTGCAATAGGAACAAGAAAAACTACTTGCAGACATTCTGAAATAAAGCAGACACAAATTGGCCCAAGATTGACACAGATTAATTCGAAATTGATTAGATTCATCAGCAGGGGAAAGTTTCTTTGAACAGTCTCAGAGCTTGTCAATGGTTGTACACTTGCAACCAACTTGACATGATTGAAATCTAAAACACAGGAAATTAACAGGTTTCTCAGATTGGTCTCTCAGGAAGATGGGCTTTCTCAAATTTTCTCTTAAGAATTCAACCCCCGACCCTTTGCAAGAGTATTCTCATTGCATTTATACATTTCACTCGCTCACTCATCCCAAATTTTCCCCCCAAAAAAGAAGAATATTCAAGGAACCTTTGCTTGTTACCAATTTGTCTCAGAAAGTGACGTTTAACAAATTTACACCCGTAGCTACCAGGTGGACAAATCATGAACTGATCAAGTTTCTCAGACCCTCGACTAATGACTAGGATGCCATGCCACAACTTTTTGACAGTCCTTCTAATCATTCTTTTTATTCTGTCATGTGAGAAATCCCCATTTTAATCATTTTCCGGTGGCTCTGTACAGCTGGATCTGACAGGTAATCCTTTTCACCCTCGAGGCAACACCTTTTTCATCCTTTGCACCTGCAACCTCCATCATTTCATCCTTTTCCCATTCTTTCCTCTGCAACTCTTCTTCCGCATCCAACTTCTCTGGTAATTCACATTTTTGCAAGTGCCCGAGCAATTCCAACTTCAAAATATCAACCTTACAATCCTTGGACTCACAAATTAAGTTCTAAATCCATTCAATGGCACTTTGCAGACAAAAACGACAAGGAATTTCATCAAAAAATGATGAAAAACAATGTGTATTCGCATCTCCAGGAGTCTTGGAGCAAAAATGGCGGAAAAATCAGATGCAATGCACAACAACCGTTGATTCTGCCCCTTCTCAACTTTAGATTAGAGTCGTCCACATGTTTCCTTGGCGCAACTGCAAAGGTGAAGTACAGAGGCAAGTTTCCAAACAAGCGCGGGCCTTCCACGTGCCCTGGGCCCAAGAAAATTGTCTTTTGGCCTTTGAAAAGTCTCAGTATAAAAGGAGCCAGTGGAAGCCTCCACGTGTCTCAATGGCGCACCTTTGATATGGTGCCCAAAAGCGGAGACCCCAAACAAGCGCGGGCTCACCACGTGTCTCAATCCGGCAGAGTTGTTGAAAAAGTTTTAAGGACCAGCGGAAGGCGCCATGTGTCTAGGGTCCGAGAAAGTTTCCTTGGCGTTGAAAAGTCCAAGCAAGGGCAGAGTGAGCGGAAGCCTCCAAGTGTCCTCCTGGCGCTTCTTCAAAATAAAATTTAGGGGCAAGTCCCCAAACAGGCGCGGGTCCCTCCACGTGTCCCAGGCCTTTAGAAAGTTGTTTTGAAAAGTTTAAGTATAGAGAGGAGCCAACGGAAGCCTCCACGTGTCTCCCTGGCGCAACTTTGAGATGGTGCCCAAAAGCGGAGACCCTAAACAAGCGCGGGCTCACCACGTGTCCCCTTAGCGCAACTGCTAAGGTAGGACCCTGAGGTGGATCCTCAAATGAGCACCTGGCCCTCCACATGTCCATGGTCCGACAAAGTTGCACCGGCCGCATGAAAAAATGTCTAAGTCTGGGCAGGGCCAGCGGAAACCTCCACGTGTCTCCCTAGCGCAACTCCAAAGGTCAAACCAAGAGGTGAATTTTCAGATGAGCGCCGGCCCTCCACGTGGACAAGTTTTGAGTTGAAGCGGGCCTTAGAGTTTCAAAATGCCCCGCCAAGCCGCATCCAAGCAGAAAGGGCCACGTTTCCACAGATGTTGAGATATAAATTTAATGGGGAAAACACACCCGTCAAACCGTAAAATGCAGGAAAATCACCATTTGCGCCCGGAAATGAATCTTTCTTTAAGGACAGAGAATTTGGAAATGATATAAGGCCCAAATGTGATCCTCCAAGCCACATCCAATCAAAAGGACCACGTTTCCACAGGTATTGGGACAAAAATTGACAAGGAAAACAAAACGTGACTGTGGAAAAACGGAAGGAAGGGAAAAAACCCGATTTTACCCAAGTTACAAATTCTTTCACATGGACAGAGGAACGGAAAACAAATTCTGGACTTAAAGTGATCCTCGACCAAAGGAAAGGACTGATCATGGCAACCAAATGAAGGACAGAGTTTTCATGCATCAATACGGGGAGATAGAAAATATGACAAAGCCCGCAAACTGAAGAATTTCAAGGACAAACGGGGCGAGATCAAATTGAGCACCAACATCAGCTCCGAATTCAGGGATGGGCACTCCCTGTGAGTGCCACAAGAACAAATAGTAGACCAAGTGCCAAAAATAAACCATTGGGCAATGGAGTCAAAGAACAAGCTTGCAGAGCAGAACAATAATAACCAACTCCCCCAAGGACGAACCGAGAAACCAACAAAACGGCCGCCAAGGACCAGGACGAAACAAAATAGAAAAACACGAAAGCAGAAAGAAACCAAAAGACTATACACTGTACAATGGTGTATACCTTGATTCTGAGAAATCAATCAAGGAAATGTTTCAAATGCCTGCCATTAACAGGGAATTCAAGCAATTCCCCATCTAAGTCTTTTAAGAAGAAAGGTATGTTCACCAATTCAAATGTCAATTGAATAAGGGCCCATCCACAATGCATCAAACTTTCCATGTTTGCCCTTATCCTCGTGCCTACTATCCCATAATAACACAAGATCTCCCACACTGAAAGCTCTTGGAGTCACCTTCTTATCAAACAACTTCTTCAATTTCTCTTTGAATTTTACATGCCTTTGATGGGATGTCCTTCTTTCCTCATCTAACTCAACAATCTTATTTATGCGAGCATCATAGGAACTAACCTCTTGATCTTCCAGTTGTTGAAGAAATTGAAAAGAAGACAATTGCATATGCAGGGGCAGCAGAGCTTGAGTTCCATACACCAACTCAAATGGGCTTTTTCCAGTAGCTCGCTTAACAGTGATTTGATCGGCCCAAACAGCAAATTTCAACTGCTCACCCCACTTCCTTTTGTTCAACTCCAAAGTTCTTCTAATTATCTTCAACAGATTTTTATTGCTGGAGTCTGCTTGTCCATTTCCTTGGGGATTATAATTAGAAGCATATGTCAAATTGATCCCATATTCATGGCACATGGCCACCAAAGGTTTAGCCCGGAAGCTCATGGCATTATCAGCAACTATTTTGGCAGGTACCCCAAATCTGCAAATGATATAATTTAGGATAAAATCCATGACAATTTGGTGAGTTGCCTTCTTGGTGGGGATTGCCTCCACCCACTTGGTGAAGTAATTTGTGGCCACTAGTATCCACTTATGGCCTGCACTTAGAAGGATCAGAAATTTCCCCAATAAAATCCATTCCCCATTGCCTAAATGGGGCTTCAACTGATACAGGGTGCAAAGGAAAGGAGCCTGAAGCTTTCAGTCTTCCAGAAAAGCGTTGGCAACTCTCACGCAGCTCTCGCACATTGCACATTCAATGGCCATTCAATCTCGTGTGTGTGTGTGTGTGTTTGTTTGTGTGTGTGTGCTTTTGATACAAATCTAGGTTGAAGAATGTAATGGTGAAGTTTTAAACATCAAAACCACCATTAGGTATTAAGGGAATGGCCCTTATACAATCAACAAAGTACGATTTGAGAAAGGTTCTCAAAGCAAGTTAAAATCAAAGTCTAGATCAAAACAAGGAGAGGATGTGGCAACGACAACGGCCACCATAACCAAAGGGTCTAAATCCTGATCAAATCAGTATTCTAGAAGTTAATTTAGCATTTTATTATATTATTATTTGGATAATAATGCACCATTTAGAGTGTTGTTGTAACTAGTTGTTACTAATAGTTGTTTGTTGTGTCAATACAATTAGGTGTTCACTTCAATTCAATTTACTAGTTTAGACTAGTATAGTTTACTTGTTATCTCCATCTATTATGGAGTTTGATCTTATCTAATCGTCAGTTATAACTAGTTGTAATAAATAGTTCAATGCATGTTTACACTATAGCTAATTTCATTAATAGAATAGATCAGTTTTAAGCCTTGCATACAGATTTCTAGTTTCTAACATTTGGTATCAGAGCTTGCAATGCAAACATCTAATTGAGAGAGAGGTAAGAAAAGGTGTAGTGCCCAAAAACAAACTTCGACCATTATTGTGCAAAATCATTTTTGAAGCAAAAAAAAGTACGTGAAGGAGCACCAGGCACTACCCCACTCCACAATTTTTTCTGTTTTCAGGTGCAAATTTTGTATTGGAGGTGTCAACATAACTGGTCGCGTTTTCGCAAAAAAAAAATCAACGTGTTGAAGAGCTTTGCACGCACAAAGCTCTCTTCCTATTGTTATTCAAGTAAGAGGCCTTCAAGGGCAATTGAGCTCTACTTGTGTAGAGAAAGTTCGCCTTTGTGTTGCCTCCTGCAACTCAAGTTATGTAGATCTGCTCTACATACCCTAGCTCTATCCTCCCTTCACTGAACTCGACCCCTGTAAGACCAATTTATCCCTCTACACAAGCTCGTCAAGCTCTCTGCAAGTTAAACCTATTGAGCTCTTTACAAATCTTGTCGAGCTCAACCCTCTACCCCAACCAAGCTAGTTCAAAGCACTTCTTCCACACTACAAACAGCTAGACCCATCTGTTACGCAGACCCCAAAAAACAAACCCGCCATCTACCTCTCACAAAGTCTCTGCACATCGAGACCAAACCGACCCCTACAAATAGCCTTTAGCCCAAGCTGAGCAATTTCTACATATACTTAACAAGTTCATGCTCCTTCCACCAGTAGTGTCCAAGGCAAGCTCAATACTCCCACCAACCCCGCACAGACCCCAGTGGGCTTTGATGTCACGAAGTCGCAGCAAAGTTTCCTTTAGCATTGACAAATCTCGAATGTCCAAGGCAGTGACAACAAAAAACTACAAAAGTGGACACAACGCACAGCCTCAAATCCGGACCCTGTGAATCTCCAGCTCAACAAAACGTCCGGCTCAAGCACCATAGAACGAACAGCCACACCATATCAGATAGCACTCACACCAACAGTCAACACACTCTCCAATTTAAATTCAATCAATTGCAATATTGTAGACCGACATCCCTCCAATGCCTCAAACAACCGCATACCCAACTCAAAAAACACAACCCAACACCAAGCAAAGGTAACCCAATTCACCAAAGGACGCACTATCAAAAACCTTGAAACCCACACTGAAATGTGAACCCAAGTTCGCACTCAAGTCAGTTATTTTTTAAAAAACAATATTAAATTCTTGTTGCTTTAAATATAAACCCCCCACTTTTTTGCATTAACCAACAAGCTTAGCTCAACTGGCTACTGTACGCAACCAAAAATTACATGGTGCAACACGGAAAACGCAATGTCCTCCAATGATTGATAAAAACTTCTTCCAAGTTAAAAATGAAGTTCAAATCCTTCCCTCTCTCCTTTACATCCCTCCTTTGATTCAAATTAACCTTTAGGTTTTGTCTGCAAACTTTATTTTTTATTGCAAGACCTCTTTTTATGACTTTTTGGCATTGTCTTGAGCGGCGGTTATGCAACCGCCCCGGCGGTTGCGTAATTGTTAGCGGCAGTTGTGTAACCGCCAGTCTGCCTACACCGGTGGTCCTGTCACTTTAAATCCGAGAGTTAAAAACACACATTTTTCAACGCGTGTTTGGCTTTTAGGAGTGATTTTATCACTCGTTTCTCAACCCGTTTTGCCTATTTTTGGACTCATTAGAATCGTATTGATTTTCTCCTCTTGTTTAGCTATGTTTAGAATGTTGACTACCTCTCCTTTGGATGATTTATCACTTCTTGATCGACACATGTAATTGACTTCTTCTTTTCCATATTTTTATAAAATCCAAACTTTTACCCGTATGATGGGTTGGATTTTTCACATTCTTGAGGTAAAGTTATGCTACTGAAATTTTGAGAGGAACCGAACAGACAACCAGCTCATTGCTTTGTTCTTTCCTACCATTTACTTTCAATCATTTCTTGCACCAGGCCAGCCACAACCAGTCTTTTGTTTTTCTTTGCTACCAACCAACATCTGTACAATCCTAGATCAATTGGACTTCATCTTTGGAAGAAGATACAAAGTTGAGGAGACAACAAGCACATCTCACCTTTGGGAAGCTACCACAGTACAGTAGTAACCAGGTTGGGGATATACTTAAATTCTTTGAAGCTTTAATTAAATTGTATTTATTAGAATAGAAAGGATGCATTGTTTTAAGTTGATAGAATTGTAGAAGTGGAAGATTTCATCACTTTCCGAATGTATTTATTTTATTTCTAGTATTCCGTTTTCAAAATAATTCTTATATCTTCCCTTGATAACTTCTTTCCCGGCTAATCCCTATGGATCTGCTCGGGAATATAGTTGGAAGAAGAAGCGAAGAAATTCTTGCACATCATTTATTTCTTTCAATTAATTTAGATTTACTTCTGTCGGGGAAAAGTTCATACGGCAAAGAGGAAATCGCTTTTGAGAAGCTTTCCCTTTCCAAAAAACTTGAGGCAGAAGCTTTGCCAAGGGAGGTTTATTTTGTTTTATTTAGATTTATAATTTTTTAATACATTCTTTTAGAATAGCATTGTCAGGCAACCTTGCAACAGAGGAATAGCCACATCCGGCTATTCTCTGTTTTTAGTTTATTTTATTAGTATTTTATTTTTAATTAATTTCTTGTGTCTGTAGAATAGTTTATTCATTTATTCTATTTAAATTCTAAAAAATACAAAAAAAATGTTAGTTGCTTACTTAGTTTCTTTTTATTAATTTCTTTCTCAGACAAATAAAATAGATTAGTTAGTTATTTTGTTTTGGTTAATTAATTGGGAAAGAATTTAGCTAATTAAAAGATTAAAACACGCTTGTCTTTTATTTAAGCTAGATTTACTTTTCTTAATTATTTAAAACGAACTTTCAACATAGTTTAGTAAACCAAACAAATCAAACAATAGGGAACTTACACTAGCCGTACATAGCCTCTAATTCCCCTTTGGCCAACTTAGCTCGTAGGAAGTCACAATACCCGCTCTTAGTCCTTGATTCTCCTATAGCTACATTTCAGTGTGCCCTCAATCCTACTCATTTTGGACGTCCTGGCATGACCTCGAGAGGTCGAGGTGAGCCTGGAATCACGTGTTGATTTCCAGGCGTACAGCTACCTTGTTACACTTGAGACTCTACTCATCCCAAGGTCGGGGGTTCGACCCACTAAAAGCAAGTTTTTTTTACACCTAAACCTAATGGTTTTAAACCTTAAATATAAGGTTGCACATTTATATCTTGAATAGGTCATCCATCAAAATGGTTATGGTAAGGGCATTAGGTTGGGAGAGGTCCAAGGGTCGACCCCCTCCCAACTTTTTTAGTGAAAAAATTTTCAAAGGGGCCACCTATTCAAAGAGGAAAAAATTTTAAAGGGAGCATTTCAAAATTATTTACTAAGGGGATTATTTTTTTTTCAAAAACAAAACAATTTTTCTTGCAAATTATAAAAACAGTGTGATGGGGGCCATATGGGCCATTTTTAGCCTAAACACAACAAAAAATTGTAAGTTTTTTCAAAAAAATCAAAATCAAGGGGGGCACTATTTTGTTTGAATGAGCACCAAAAAAGTGCAATAGCCTAAAAACAAAAAATAGTTGCCTAAATTTCAATTTTCCCCAACTTCAGGGGGCATTTTTTTTAAACTACATTATTTGTTGCCAAATATTTTGTGTTAATCTGCAAGTTGTCACATATATGCAAACTCATTGTGCATGCAAAACAACAAAAACTGAAAAAAAAATTGAACACATACGCAAACACAAGATCTTTGATCTCATCACAACATTCGGTCTAAACAGTGCCTCTGATTCACATTTACTGGTCATGTTGTCACACTTGAACAACTACATCTAATGTCTAATATAGCTACAACAATGACATTTATGGCATTGTCCCCTATAAATCATCAGGGAGAAATAAGGACATTGCACTCATTTTCAATCCCATTGTTTCCAATCTGCCAAGATCGTTCAACATAAATCCTAAAATTGGGTAAATTTGAGCATATCAAACTTGTCACCCACATAGAAAGATCTCTTTAAGCAAGTGCCATTGATCGAATAGATTCTTTTCATGTGTTGTCCACATACCGTGTACCATTATGCTCTCACGTGCGTTAACATCTCTCACGTACGATCACATATATCGAGAGGAAGAGCTTCTTCCACGTACCGACGGGTATATCAAAAGGGCATGTATATAGAGAGGTTTGGTATATCAACCTGATAGTATATAGCTATGTCACCAAGTTCGTGTCCGTGTTTGTGTTCAGCGAGGATTAAATTCAGATTAAGTTCGGCAATGATAAAATTCAGAAAAAAAAAATTGTGATTAAATTCGACTGTTATAATTTTCAGTTTTTTAAAAAAATAAGATATAAATGGACATTTTTTTCAAAATAGCTAAAACATTACTATACAATTTGAATTACCAATTCAATGCTTGATTATTTTATTAAAATTAAAACATTAATAAAGTAAAAACAATTATAAATTTATAATTATAAAATATAAAATAAAAAGATTAAATATTAAATATGAATAAAATTATAAAACATAAAACATAAATCAGTTGTAAATTATAAGTATTAAAACTTACTCTAACCTAATCGACCAAAATTATAAATTATAAACTATAAATCAGTTATAAATTATAAGTTTTAAAACTTACTCTAACGTAATCAACCCGTTGAAAAATATATTTCACGAGCAAGGATTTTTAATGGTTGTCGGCGGCACTAGGGATGGCTCCAAGTCGCAGGTGTATCAACTCTCCAAAGCGGACGCAAGTCGCTTCAACTCTCAACTCAAAGCTCAGGTCGCAGGTTGTATTCAAAGCTCGGGTCGTAGGTCAATGACCGCAAGTTTTATTTCTTCTACAGGTTGTAGCTCCACTTGGTCTCACGAACTCTCCATTCAAAGCACTCTTAGTCCCGCTGCTCAAAACCGGAATGAGAAACCTTAGGCTTTTTTTACAATTTTTTAAAAGTGTTTAATAAGTTTTTTTTTAATGCCAAATATATACAAATATTCGCGACTTTTTTTTGGGGTGAATAAGGTTCGGCAATTTTCGAACTTTGTGTTTGAAAATCGCCAAACCCTGTGACTTAGGTATATAGAGAGGGTAACCTATTTGGAGTGATAAGGTACCAATCCATTGCCCATCTTTCAATTCAGTTTCTACACAATGGCAAATGGTTCTAAGTTTTTTTGTCAGATTCACAACTCCTAAGAGGATATAATTATGGAGCATGAAAGACCTATTTGGAGTTTGAAGACTTATATTTTGTTTTGAATGGCAATTTTGTTCATGTTTCGTTGACCTATAACGAAAGTGAGACAAGGTGAACTAGAAAATCAAGCTCATCATCATGTTCCAAGTCACAAATGAGGTATAGCATCACATAAGGGATGCCAACACCGCCAAAGAAATGTGAGAAAAGCTCAACACAATTTTTTAGGCAAAGAATCAAAATAGCATTCTCCACTTGCAAAGTCAATTGCACAATTTGAAGCTGAAATCCTCAAAATCCGTAGAAGCATTTCTGTGGATAATTGCAACATTGAGGGCCTCCTTATTAGCTCTTAGAGAAGAAGTTGTAGACGAATCGCTCATACCCATTGTCTTGAGAGGTCTACTACCCTCATTCAAGATGTTCATGACAACATTCAATGTCACAGAACAAAAACCAAGATTCCAAGAGTTGATTAACCTGTTGCAGCAAGAGGAGTCCATGTAATGTGAAATAGATAATGAAGATGACCATGCACTTGCTTCTAACTATAAAGGGAAGAACAAGCAAAAGTTCAATAAGTAACAAGGCTCCAACCAAAACCAAAATGCCCAAGCATCTAAAAGCAAAACAAAATGTGCAATTTGCAATAAGGATCATGAAACCACGAACTACTGGTATAATGGGTTGACAAACAAGTCAAATGATTCAAAGCCCAATAAACAAAAGCAGTCCAACAACAAGCAGTCTTCTAACCGACAATCTTGTGGACAAAATAAAAACAATCGGAAGAAGAAGTAGCAACATCACAGCAATGCCACCGATGAAGATGAAAATTCCGAAGGGGATAACTTGTTCGCTGCACAATGGAAGAAACCTCCACACAAAGTTCTATATGGTATGTAGACTCAAGTGCAACCAAGCACATGATAGGACGCAAGGATTGGTTCTCCACAATAACTCAATTTCCCACCAAAAACACAAATTCATTGGGGGATGATTCTTCCTACAAAGTTTAGGGTACCAACAGCATAAGGTTGCCCCATGGCAATAGACATTGCACAATAACCAATGTCATATATGTACCAAGACTAACTAGGAATCTTCTATCAAGCAGCCAATTGTTGAATCTCAATCTCCAAGTTGAGTTCTATTGTATAAGTGGCAAGAAAGTGTGCCTTAGTCAGGATAAAAATAATATGTCCGAAGTTATTACACAAGCTGCTAGAATAAACATGTTTTAGTTGAAATTTGAGTCTTGTAATAATCAGGCACTAATAGCTAGAGACACCGATTTTGTATAATTGTCACATCGGAGATAAAAGCATGAAAAATTCGAGTACCTAGCAAATCTCAACTAGAAGCAAATGGTTTGAGGCTTGCCACAGATAAACAGAGAGTGTAAATCCATGCCAGTTGTCTAGTTGGGACACAACATTGAGCACCATTTCCAAAGAATCTGTCTAGAGCTAAAGGCAAATTGGACCTAGTTCGTACCAATCTTTGTGAGAAGATGACAGAGACCTATTCAAGGTACAGATATTTTCAACTCTTTGTTGACGACTACTCAAGAAAAATGTGGACCTACCTGTTGCAAACACAAGATCAAGCATTCCAATCTTTCAAAGAGTTCAAAGCTCTTGTTGAGAAACAAATTGGGCATCATATAAAAGTCCTCCCCTTAGATCAAGGGGGAAATTCACCAATAATGCATTCATTGCGTACCTGAAGGAACAAGGAATTCGTCGCCGATTGACTTTACAACAAAATAATGTTGCAGATCAGTGAAACTGCACAATCATGTGAATGGTGTGATGCATGATAAAGGATGCAAGCTTGGATAACTCTTAATGGGCATAAGTATCCAAAGCAGCAGTACACCTGCTCAACAGGTCACCAACAATTCCTCTTGATGACATGACTCCACGGAAAGCATGGTCAAGGAAAAAACCATCAATTGCTCATCTTCGAGTTTTCGGAAGCAAGGCCCATATAAGGACAAAGTTTGGCATGAAGTCTACACCATACATCCTCGTTGAATATAGTTAAGATTCAATGGGATACATGTTAGTTGATCTGACGACCAAGAAAGCCTTCATTAGCACGGATGTTGAGTTTGACAAGACAAGTGCTTCAAGTCAACCGTCCGCAAACTCACAAATAAAATTTTCAGAAGTAAGACCTGTGATGATTGAAGAAAATGATGAAAATGGTGACTAACAATGGGAAAGTTTGTGAAAATCCACTACTTATTGTTCAAAGTATGCCAAAATGGTGTAACAATCTACTTAAAGATGCAAAGATAGATGGAGTCCCAGACACATCTTCTTCTGGACCAAAGACTTGCAGAAAAACTCATGAAGAGGACAACGTAGCTTTAATGAGCAAAATAAAGTCTCCAACAGTTCAACAATCACCCGAGTTAAAACCACAAAAGCACTCAACAGGATGTGATAGGGATAGCACCGTTGACAAGCACCAAGAAAGGCTCAAACAAGCTTCCAAAGTCTGAAAAATCAAGATTGAAGAGCATCTTAAGCACAGTGGATCTCCAAAGAGTCAGATGATACCAGTATCAACCTCAGGCTCAAACAACAAGGGGGGATATGGTAATCAACAAAGCAAAACAAGTTGTCAACACAAAGAAAGGATCGGGTAGCATTCATGAAGGACTATGTCTTTCAAAAAAACAGCCTATCGTGAGCACATCCAACGGCTCCACTTTTCTTCATTGACTGACATGCATGTAGAACTTTTCACTGTAAGCACTTGCACGTAAACCAAATCAGAGAGTTCCTCTCTAGTCAATGTAATCAATGCAAAATTAAGGGGGTGAATGATAAAATCAGTATTTTAGTAGTTAATTTAGCATTTTATTATATTATTATTTGGATAATAATGCACCTTTTAGAGTGTTGTTGTAACTAGTTGTTACTCATATAGTTGTTTGTTGTGTCAATACAATTAGGTGTTCACTTCAATTCAGTTTACTGGTTTAGAACAGTGTAGTTCACTTGTTATCTCCATTTATTATGGGGTCTGATCTTATCTTATCATCATTTGTAACTGGTTGTAATAAGTTGTTAAATGCCTATATACATTGCAGCTTATTTCATTAATAGAATAGAACAGTTTTAAGCCTTGCATACAGATTTCTGATTTCTTACAAATCCTAGCAAGATAAATAAAGCTCCCTGTTCCAAAATTACTACTACCCAAATTGCTTCTTCCAATAATGCGGGCGAAAAGCAAGAAATCCATGGATAATGTAGTAACTGCTACAATCTATCAATTGAAACAAAATTCTCTTCAAATTAGCTAGGGTCCCAAGCATGAGAACATGTCTAATCTCAATTATTTACATCATAGTCCTCTATTTTCACGTGAAGTCGAGTGAAAATATATTAGGAAGGAAGAAAAGGTATAGTACATCCCAACTGTTTCTTGCAAAAAAAATACGAAGAAACAAAAACAGCTACTACAAGGAACATGAATGTTTTACACCGATCCAAGAGCAAAAAGTAGCAATTCAAAGCAGCCTACAAATGATAATAGAGTTGAATTTCATCACTACTTGTATTAATCACTGGCCTTCCAATAGCAATTATCAACATAAGTCTCACTACAGTAAGTAAACTTTAATCAAAAAAGTACAAATCTAACTCTTCTCAAAACTGCCAATGTTTTAGTCAACCATTTACCATCAAAAATATCAAAATAAAAATGGCTTTCGGTTTGCATCATTGTCTTAACATTGCATGCAATTTCTACCAAAATGCCAAAAAAAAGCATGCAAACTATTCATTGGACACATGAATTTAGCGTGATCAAACTGGGACGCCTACAATTGGAATTAGAAAAATCCTACAAGCCTACCTGAGTTTTACCTTAAACATTCAATATCTAGGTAATAAAAGGGACACCCTTCAAGTCAACATACGTATATCCATCTGCTGCCCTACCCCACCACTTAGCCACGACTATTTACTTTATTTAGTCATTAATTTTGGTATCATTGCAAAGGGAAAAGTTCTAGCTATTTCAATGATTTTGTACAAGAACTCTGTCGTTCTCCTTAGGAATCCCAAACTATCCCAAAGTAGGCACACTATTAATTGGACACATAAATCTAGGCATTGATATTTAGCTTTGTGTGCTGAACTGGGACGCCTACAATTGCTACTAGAAAAGCCCTAAAAGCCAACTTGAATTTTACCTTAAATTTCCAAATATCTAGGTACTAAAAGGATGCCCTTCAACTCAACCTACATCTTGCCATCTGCTCCCCTGCCCAACCACTTAGACATGACGATTTACTTTATTAGTCACTAATTTTGGCATCGTTGCAAAGGGAAAAGCTCTAGCAATTTCAATGATTTTGTACAAGAACTCTGTCGTTCTCTTAGGTATCCCTAACCAGCCCAAAGTAGGCACACTATTAATTGGACACAGGAATCTAGGCATTGATATTTAGCTTTGTGTGCTGAACTGGGACGCCTACAATTGCTACTGGAAAAGCCCTAAAAGCCAAACTTGAGTTTTACCTTAAATTTCCAATATCGAGGTACTAAAAGGATGCCCTTCAACTCAACCTACATATAGCCATCTGCTCCCCTACCCAACCACTTACACATGACGGTTTACTTTATTTAGTCACTAAATTTGGCATCATTGCAAAGGGAAAAGCTCTAGCTATTTCAATGGTTTTGTATAGGAACTTTGTCATTATCTTAGGATAGTGTATGAATATTATTTTTAGTGTTATAAGGTGGCAACAAGTGTCAATTGACTTCACTTACCTGTTTTTAACCAAATTTAGACTGAACGACAGGGCAGCCCATCCGGAGAAGGAGAAAACTTGGATTGTTACCTGCAATAAGCTCTCCTTTATCATTCTTGTTTCCTTGATGTTTCATGCCTGAGCTTATGACTATTATGTAATTCGTGATACCTGGTGAATAGCAAGGTGATGATTGTGGGCACTGTTGTTACTGTTAATTTTTGTGACAGTTATATCTATGTGTTGAATTCAAAGGTTATAGCCTCATTGTTATCTCTTTGACAGGTTGTAACGTATGAGTTTTAGTTGCATATGTATTTCAGATTTCTTTCACAGTCTGTTACCAAATGTTGTATCCAGATATTTATCTGATGGCATAGCCTCATAAACTAGATCGTGTTTTGTCAGGCTTAGGTCTTCAGGTTGTAACCAAATAAGGATATGAAAAACACAGTCACAAAATAGTTAGGGTTTAATTCCCCAAAAGTACAGGAATGGGACATCAGAGGGCACACCTTATTGGTTGTAACCCTTATGGCATAACCTTCAGGTGTCCTATGACTATCCGATCATAACATACATGAGCTTGAGTGGGATGCATTGCAGACTAATAATGCAGTGAGTATGGTCTGAGTGCTGTGGTCCGATGGTTGATTGGTGATGAATAAGTTCACTGATTCCATTGGATCACAGGTTTGAGTCACACATGTGACTCCCCAGTAAATGTGACATCCAAAGAACATGTGGACAGCACACCTGGAGAATGGACCTCCATTTGTGTTCCAAGGTGAGGGCCCACCAAAAACCCTCTATTAATCAATCAAAAATATAAATGCAGTGAGAGCATCTATCTTAGTGTATGCAGGGTAGAAGGATGCAACCAGAAAGATTTTAGAAGTGCCTTTCTCAACATTCATAGCAAAGAGTCAAGACATGCCAAATGCAACTTACAACAAGATGACCATCAACATAATACAGAACTTGAAATGGAGAAGAGTTCTTATTTAAGCTTTGGACAGAGTGCTGATATTATATATAACATACCTTCCTATAGTTCGTTGTACGCAGCTGTACCAGCCATTTCTTGACCATTTTTAGTGACATAAATCTGCATCAAAAATACAAACATTTAAATACAAAGGAAAATAACCTGATCAGACTACGGATAACCACTAATGGTTATTTTAAAACAAAATGCAGTTATCGGAAGGCAAAATCATTAAAAGTAATGTTTATGGTATAAAATTTTAAAATAAACAGCTGGAATAATTTGTTACACTAAGCAAGAATTAGGGAGTTGCTCCAATAAGGATGCATGCAATTTAGAAATCATAAAGCTCAAAAGTATTCTCCTAAAAAGGAAAGGAACTAAGTTGAAATACCTTTCTTCCTGACTGGTCCGTATACCAGCGTCCACTGGCACTAACTCTTCTCTTCCCTGCATCTCTTGGAGCCGCTGGCTCAGAGATTCGATTTCTTGTAGTAGTCCAATTACTGCTTTCATTACCATGCCGAGTAGGTCTCTTTCTCTTTGCCAAACTTCTTGAGACAGATTTCTTTTTATTCGAATTTGAAACCGGACCCTGTAAATTTACCCGACTTGAACCATTTGCGTCTCGGCTACCACCAAACTGACCCCTGAAATTCAAACCCGTCACTAAAAAAATCATACAAAAAGAAACTCCCATAACAGAAGAACAGTATCAAAGGGTGTATACTCGTAAATTATTGGAATAGCTCAACTAGTCACTAAGTTAGCAGGACTCCAAATTTTCTAAGAAACATCATAAGGGAATAGGTTACATTGTGATTGTGCAAAGGAAGCAGTTATGTTGAACAGAGGATTGAAATGGGTAATTAAAGGATTTGGAAACACATATTTCAGAATGGGTACGGCTAGGTCAGGAAATGGCAGAAACTGCAAACTTTGGGGTATACTTCTTAAATAAACACTAGCGATCAGAGAATCCACAGGGAAAGGTATTTGAAACGGAAATAACTTCTAGAAATTCTAGGAAACAGTATTAGAAAATCTCAGAAACTCCTGGAGATAGTATTCTAAACTTAAGGAATATTCTGGAAATATGAGTTCCATTGCAGGAAACTTCTGGAAATCTTGCAATACGATTGGAACCTGCTGGAAAACTTTTGACCTAGGAAACGGCATTAGAAAATTTCAGGAATTCCTGGAAATGGTGTTCTAAACTTAAGGAACGTTCTGGAAATATGAGTTCCATTGCAGGAAACTTCTGGAAATATTGCAATATGATTGGAACCTGCTGGAGAACTTTTGAAATTCACTTAGAACTGTTCTACAAGTTTCCAAACAACTCTCTTGGAGTTTTTTGAAGTTTCTGAGGTGGGGAAACATTTTGAAAAACTGGGAAACAAAGTTTATGGCCAACTGAAAATAGTTTCTGGAATTAAGAGGGGAATAGAAATAGATGATTTTATTAATATCATTTCAAACATAGCTGTCAGATGTGGGTACCAGAAAAAATTGCTGGTGTATGTTTTGAAGTTGTGCTTATTCCAGAATATAGAGTGATCTTTACAGAATTCAAATCTGTGGTTTATACAAGGGTCCAAAAATATATAATAAAACCTAGCTATTTTAACAAAATAGAAAGGCTTTACTTACAAGTAATCAATCTCTACTTGCTCTGCACTCTGCCCTTCACCACGCATAACAACATTGATAGGCAAAAAATGACACAACCGCTGGCGCAATAGCAATTTTAATCCTTGGGTCTTCATTGTCAAATATATTGATAAGAAGGCGGCACAGAGCTATCGACAATAGAATCATGTCTTTCACCAGAGACAACATTGTTGGTTGTCTTGAAAGAACTAAAATATTCGTCACAGAACTCATCAAAAGCTGGTGAGGGCAAACTAGTGTTTGGGAACACATTAAAACACTTATGCGGATCTTGAGAACACACCTTCCTTTCAAAGGGTTTAGCACCTTCCAAAATCTTCTGGCTGCCAAACACAGATTTTGCAGGTGCATTGGATGCCCCGCTTATTGCCCCTTCATCACATGCCGCTGACCTTGTACCAAACGTGATATTCTCTTCTTCGTCACTAGAATTGCCTGCTACGTGATGGATTTTACCGAGCGGTCGAATTTCTTCTGTCCTAGTCAGCTTTTGCCCAGACCTTCCAATAGAAGAGTTATTGCTTCTGGCAATTGATGGTGTAGTATTAGGGATTTGGGATAATGGACAGGTAACAACTTTCTTGCCATGAAGTGAAAGCTTTGCACTCCTGCTATTTCGTATGCCAGGGGGTATTGGGGTTTTATTGTAATCTGCAAATAAACAAACATATTTTTATATAGACATCCATTCTTTTGGGGCAATTTACATTAAATGGAAAACTGTTGATAATAGAAGAAGATGCAGTAGTAGCAGAAGATGCGCATGGCTAGTATTTGTTTTTTTTAATAATGATTTCCATAAATTTAGGAAAAATAAAATCTTTTTTAAAATATGGCAATCAGAACACAAGGGATAAATGTGTACAAAATTTGTTGAATGGCGTGAGCTCAAGTGGTAAAGGTGTTGAGGCTTCTATAATAGAGTACTGGGTTCAAACCCCTTGATATACTGGAAAGGATTGAAGTTGGGTGAAATAGCACGGTGCCCAAACAAAAGATGTCGGATGCAGGCTTGTCTTGGTAAGATTTACGTTTACAGTACAGAGAAGAGATTTTCCTTGCCATTAAAGTACTGTGAAACATTAGATTTGACAGAGTAATATGTAAGTGAAACTTTACAAATCCTAAATTTGACAGAAAATTATTTTCGCTAGACCTTACATTTGCAAGACATGTAATTTTGATAAAATCTCAGTCAGCATGTCCTTGGGGCTTAGTTGAGAAGACACTTCGTTGTGCTGCTCGTGGAAAGCAATCATAAGAACCTGACCTGGATTCAAATCTATCTCAAACAAATCCTATGAACTGATAAAATGTGAGGTTGTGGCGCACATTTTATAACGATCCAGATGTAAATCTTGAGAATGTGGCCAAACCTTACCCTGTATGGCATTAAAATAGGCCCATAATTCCACCCAAGATTTTCCAAGCAAAATAAAAACTCAGCTAACCTGTCATAAATTCATCATCAGTCGAAAAGTCTTCGATGTCATCGCAATCAATCGAGGTTTTGCCCGCTTCAAATCTGGAACACTGAATCTTAGCGGTGGGCGTGTGAAAATCATCTGCATTTGCTTTCGCAGGGGGGCCTCTTTTGAGTCTCTTGAGTATGGGAAGCGGTTCTTCCTCGTCAGTGCATTGTAAAGGTTCTTCATCGAGGGTTTGACGGGCGGCAGGTCCAGGGTTCGAATCTGGCTGTTGAGGTTCCCGGTCTGAAGATTCCTGTGAGTCCTGTATGTGAATGATATTTGAGGGTTCATTTATAGGGGGTGCGATTTCAGGCTCGTCGTCGATGTCGAAACCAAGGGAGAAGGATGGGCGCTGCGACTCGAAATCGAGACCGAGTGAGAAATTAGGTGCTCCAAAATCATCCATGAGAACGTGTGGCCTCCGTAGACAGGCGAGGGTCGTCACCAAATTGAGTTATTTTGAGTGAAAATGTGGTTTGTATTTTTTTAATCATTTTAGCGCCAAGATTTGAAGATTCAAAACTTACGAGAATGTAGACACCTAAATTTGGTGAGTGGCATAATGCATTTCGGAAATATAAATTAGGTGCTTCAAAATTGTCCATAACAACGTGTGGCCTCGATACACGGGTGAAGGTCGTCACCAAATTGAGTTATTTTGAGTGGAAATGTGGTTTGTATTTTTTCAATCATTTTAGCGCTAAGATTCGAAGATTCAAAACCTGCACGAATGTAGACACCTAAATTTAGTGAGTAGCATTTCGGAAATATAATTCGATATACTTATTTGAACAAATAACATATATTTGACTTTTGAATTTTAGTTACGTTTATGTGTTAGACGTATCTATTCATAATCTCTTTAGTCTAACTCTAGACAATTACACTTTAAAATTATATACATAGAGTTTCCATACTCTATCAACTTTTTGCATTCTCGGGGCACTATTGGTGAACCCAAACAACTTTGGTTTGTCGTAGGGGTCGCTTTCTACATGCAATGTCCAAGGGCTTTTAATGGCTAGTTCCCATATTGGGCAATCTCCATTAGGTTAGCCTAGACACGTTTCATGGGTCGCTCATGACAGGGAATTAATGAAGAGACACCTATACATTAAATATGTGTGTGAGAGGTCATTTATTGACCAACGATTTTGAAGTGTATTAATAAGGATGATTACCCACAAAGTGTGAGTGAAACACATGGCACGAAACCAACCGAATAGTGCAATGTCAATCAAGTAAAATGTGTGGCAGCACACGATTCAAAATGGAGTAGATGACGATGGATCCTGAAAGCGCCTAGAGGAGGAATATGCGTGTGTAGACACAAAATTATGCACTTAGTACTATTACATCACACCTCTAGTATGTCATTATATGCATGATTCCTAAGCAAGAAAACTAGACATTGACAACAGTTGTTTTGCTTTCTATTGGCATTGTTTTATCTTCCCGTGCTTTTGTCATCTACTTTTATGGAATTATCCATTTGCTCTTGGACAACACACGATGTGTTACCTAGCGCAATACTTTGTGTTTTATCTTCAAAGTTGTCTGGACATTAGCGCCCAGTAAAGGACAGTAGCAGGAACGCCTAGGCGCTACTCTCCCTTTGGGCGCTTCTATCTTTTCCCCTTGCTTTCTTATGTTTGAAATGCCATGTCAATTGTCATCTTTTCTAATATTCTATTTATCACTTTGGGTCGAAATGACAAAATTCAAGCGAATGAATAATATATATACATGACCTACTAACTATAATAAAGGGGCAATAGGGCAATAAGGAGGAAACTAGGCAATTGAGCTATTACTTTCTATCTACTACTTGGGCAAAAGGAACACTCGAGGATTGCATTTGGGTTGCATTATTCATTTCATAGGAAGGGCAAATTATGAATTCCATCACACACATTATCTTGAGGGCAAAGTAGTTGTAGCCTGTTATCTTGTGTTAATGGCACAAGGGCAACCCAACTTCGAGGGACACGATTCTATCACACACGCATCAGAACTACATTGAGTCTGAAATGTAGTGCAACGCTCAGTGACGATCATATTATAGTGACTGACGAGGTCTCAGACTCAAGCATATGCATATTTTATTATATCTAATGTGTGTTTGAGCCTTGTGTAGGTAGTTTGGGTTTGTTTTGCATGTATATGTGTGACAGGAGAACTCTATAGCAAAGTGGATGTGACACGTAGTGAAGTGAAGGTGACATGATCAGACCCTAAATGAACTAGATCCGTATTTACTGCCATAAAGGCACTAGTACCCAGTTCAGACACTAGCACTTGGGCAGTTCTCTCCCCTTATGGGCGCTATTGTCTAGCATACTTGTAGATCACAATCTTCCAGAGGAAGCATGCACAGTCCAAATTGAGCATGTTCCATCATCTTTCTAGTTCAAATCCATTCCAGGAAACCGATTATCAACTAAGTCAATCCCATCCTCTTATTGGTTGTACTTGTTTGCCAATGCATGTTACATATTGTTATATCTTGTATGTTTATGATATATCCTCTAACTTAAGATTTAATTTCAGTTAAACCATTTGATGAACACAACTACTAATTGAACATTGGGTTACCATAGGATCTCTATCGTGTCTGCATTTTGTATATGATTGTGTTTTAGTTATCCTTGTTCTTGCTCGTCACAATCGATATCTCTATGACTTAATCCTATAAAGTGCACCCTGAATGTGTACATGCTTTATGGCACATCATGGATAGTACTCTCATTCGCTCAAATACTTCCCTTATTTATGTCATTCGTCGAGTATCGACTGCTCTTGTAATAAACAATGAACATATTACTTTTACAACGGCTGATATCCCTTCCCAACCCATTGTTGATGATGTACCTCCATTGTATATTCAAGTTCATATTCATAATGTGCTTGTTAAGCGTGATTTGCTTAGTAATGGATTTGGTCTTAATATGTGCAACATTTATTTTCTCCATTAAATAGGATTTTTTATTTCTGATTTAACTCCATCTACATTATGTATTTGTGGCTTTGATAACACACCTAAGTGAATATTGGGAGAAATCCCTCTAGCCATTACTATAGGACAATGCACTCTTAATGTTTTATGTCATGTTATGCCTAATAATCTCAATTATGATCTCCTTCTAGGTCATTCATGCTTACATTATATGCATGCAATCTCTTATACCCTTTGTGCACGAGTCAAATTCTTACATAAGGATATCGTATATGATGTTTTGGCTGACCAATCACCCTTTACTTTTTGTAGCACTATTGATCACAAGCACACACATGCTCTTGAGGATAATTATATACAAATCCTATTACCAATTATAACACATATGGTATTGGCTATAAGTATCAGCTACGACATGGTTTTTCTGGATCCAGACTTGGCAGATATGGCCAAGATATTACTAAGCCTATTTATCTTCCTGAGCGATTTGATAAATCTGGCATAGGATTTTCTCCTCATTCACCTAGGGCCCTTTCACAGGGAACACAGTCTCTTCCTTCCAAATCTCTCTCTGACATTTACACCACTTCACATATACATACACTTTAGTTAGTTCATCCACACCTTATTAATGTTATTGTATCTCTCGACCTACCACTCTTATATCGATTTCATAATGACGAGACACTCCTAGAGTACATTGGAGCATATGACCACTTCCCTTCATATCATCGTAAGAAGAGGTTCCCTCATTTCTTATAGGCTACTACATACTTTGGTGAGAGTGACCCTGTTAGTGCAAATATTGATACTCCTGATATTATACCCACACAACCATATGTTGAAGATCGGTCTACCCTACTCAATGAAGAGACTACATCACACGACTTGAACGTTGATGAAGATCCACACTTAGTTCTTTTAGCAACCTCTCTTAGTAATACTGAGTGAGCTGATATTCAAAAAGTACTACAAGATTTACCTGATTTATTTGCTTGTCACTATAGTGACATGCATGGTATTGATCCCTCTTTAGCTATGCACAACATTGTACTTCATGAGGGTGTTAAACTTGTGCAACAAAAAAATTGTAAGGTGCGCTCGTGAGCAGCCTTGTTATTCAAGAAGAAATCTAACATTTATCGGATGCAATATTTATTCACGTCATCGATTACCCACAATGGGTCTCTAATATTGTCCCTATGATCAAACCTAATGGGAAGGTTTGTTGTTGTACTGACTTTCGCGACCTTAATAAAGCTTGTCCTAAAGATAGTTTTCCTTTGTCGCTTATTGATACTATTGTTGACTCCCTCGTTGGTCATGACATGCTTTCCTTTATGGTTGGGTTTTCTGGCTACAATCAAATCAAAATTATCCCTACTGACTTAGAAAATACCTCTTTCGCAACACTTCGGGCACATTTTATTATATTATCATGCCCTTTTGACTTAAAAATGATAACATGTTATGACTCGCATATTCCACGATTATATTCATAAGATCATTAAGGATTATATCAATGACATTCTTTCCAAGTCAAAGCATCATGCCCACCATGTTTGAGACCTTTGTACTTATGTGCTTCAGATAATATAATGTACGACTCAATCCTAAAAAATATGTTTTTTGTGTTACTATTGGGAAGTTATTAGGATACAATATTTCTCGATTGGGTATTGAGATTGATCCAAAAAAAATACGAGTCATTGTAAATATACCTCCTCCTAGTAACCTTCATCAGTTACGCCCATTGCAAGGTAAAATCCAAGCTATCCAATGATTCATTGCATAGTTATCCCTTTACACAACTAATGAAAAAAGATACTAAATTTGCATGGTATGCCAATTGTTAACAGGATTATGATGTTATCAAGGATTATTACTTAAACCTCTTGTCTCAACCCCTCCCATTTTTTATCGACCATTACTTTTGTATATTTCTACCACATTTCATGTCTTGGGAGCCTTTTTTGCTCAACATGATATGACTCAATGAGAGCGTGTTATCTATTATATTAGTCATACATTATTATCCTATAAGTGCAAATATAGTTACAGTAAGACATTGTTCCTCGGTCTTATCTTTTGTCAATGACAAGCTACTTCATTACATGGTCAACATTAAAATTCATGTCATCACTAAAGTTGATCCATTGTGTTACCTGCTTTCCCGAACTCGTTTATTTGATCATTTAGCTCGTTGGGTCATGTTGCTTACTAAATTTGATCTTAAGTTTGTTCCACACAAAAATTTAATGGCTAGTTCTCACATTGGGCAATCTCCATTAGGTTGGCCTAGACATGTTTCATGGGTCGCTCATGACAGAAAATTAATGAAGAGACACCTATATATTAAAAATATATATATGAGGTCATTTGTTGACCAACGATTTTGAGGTGCATTAATGAGGATGGTTACCCACGAAATGTGAGTGAAACATGTGGCACAAAACTAACCAAATAGTGCAATGTCGATCAAGTAAAATGTGTGGTAGCACATGATTCAAAATGGATCCTGGAAGCACCCAGAGGAGGAATATGCGTGTGTAGACACGAAATTATTCACGTAGTATTGTTACATCATGCCTCTAGTATGTCATTATATGCATGATTCATAAGCAAGAAAATTAGACATTAACAACACTTGTTTTGCTTTCTATTGGCATTGCTTTATCTTCCCATGATTTCATCATCTACTTTTCTAGAATTATCCATTTGCTTTTGGACAACAAACAATGTGTTACCCAAGACATTACTTCTTGTTTTATCTTCAAAGCTCTCCAGACATTAGTGCTCAATAAGGGACAAGAGTGCCTAGGTGCTACTGTCCCTTTTGGTGCTTCTGTCTTTTTCCCTTGCTTTCTTATGTTTAAAATGCCACGTTAATTGTTATACTTTATAAACTTCTATTTATGAATCTAGGTAGATTTTTAGGGTTGTTAATGACGAAATTCAAGCAAATGAATCATACACACACAGACACACATGACCTACTAACTATAATAAAGGGGCAGTAGGGAAATAAGGAGGCAATAAGGAAATTGGGTTATTACTTTCTATCTACTACTTGGGCAAAAGGAACACTTGAGGATTGCATTTGGGTTACATTATTCATTGCATAGGAAGGGCAAATTCTGAATTCCATCACACATGTTATCTTAGGTGCAAAGTAGTTGTAGATCATTATCTTGTGTGAATGGCACAAGGTCAACCTAGCTTCAATGGAAATAATTTTATCACACACACATTAGAACTACATTGAGTCTGAAATGTAGTGCAACACTTGGCGACAATCACATTACGGTGATTGACAAGGTTAATCTGACTCAAGCATATGCATATTTTATTCTATCTAATGTGTGGTTGAACCTTGTGTAGGTAGTTAGGGTTTATTTTTTGTGTATATGTGTGATAGGAGAACCCTATAACAAAGTGGTTACGATGAGTAGTGAAGTGAAGGTGACATGATTAGACCCTAAAAGAACCAAATTTATACTTACTACCAAGAAATTAGCACCTAGTTTAGACACTAGTGCCTAGGGCAGTTCTCTCCCCTTATGGGCGTTATTGTTCAACATACCTGTAGATCACATTCTTCCAGACGAAGCATGCATAATCCAAATTGATCATGTTTCATCATCTCTCCAGTTCAGATCCAGTCCAGGTAGCCAGTTATCAACTAAGTCACTCTCATCCTCTTGTTGGTTGTACTTGTTTTCCATTTAAAGTTACATATTTTTATATCTTTTATGTTTCTGGTATATTTGATTCATCTTAATCCTATGACTTAAAATTTAATTTCATTTTAATCATTTAGTGAACACAACTATTGATCAAACATTGGTTTTCTATAGGATCCTTATAGTGTCTAAATTTTTGTATATGATTTTGTTTTAGTTATTTGTGTTCTTGCTTATCACAATGGATATATCTATGACTAAACTCTATAAAGCTCATCTTGAATGTGTACATGTTGTAAGGCATAGTATGGATAGTACTCCCATTTGCTCAAATACTTCCCATGTTTACGTTAACCACCGGGTATCAACTGCTCTTGCAATAAACAATGAACATATTACTTTTACAAGGACTAATATCCCTTCCCAAACAATTGTTGATAATGTACCTCTGTTGTATATTCAGGCTCATATTCATAATATGCTTGTTAAGCATGTTTTTCTTAATAATGGATCTGGTCTTAATATATGTAACATTTTTTTCTCCATCAAATAGGATTTTCTATTGCTGATTTAACTCCATCTACTTTACGTATTCATGGATTTAATAACACACCTAAGTGAATATTGGGAGAAATCCCTCTACCCTTTTCTATAGGACTTTTGGTGATAAAATTTGTCATGTTGCAAATTATGTGTTTCCACCAATGCTCACGGGGTTACACCCCTCCTCCTTGTGTATGGAGAGGCTCCCATTATTGAATTCAACTATCCCAATTCTATCTATATGTTGTGGGGTGGTCAAATAGGCCAAGGATCAAACAAGAACACTTCACTGACTTTGTGGAAAAGTGCTTGTACGGGGTACAAGGGAGGAATTTGCAGCGATAAGGAGTGAAGGAGAGAAATTAGGAAAGAGAGGTTTTTTGTTGTGAATAGGCAACAACAGAGTTCACACGCAATAACCAGAGTAGTTCAACATTTAATTAGAGGAAAGAAACAATGTAAGCCATTAGAGAGACTAACAAACCATAGACACACAATTTTTTAGATTCATCAATCAAGGATACAAAGTTCCTTCTTGATCACTATGCTTACAAAGTGTAGAAGAGAGAGATTTGATCGGAGGGACGGCCAACTAGAGAGAGAGAGAGAGAGAGAGAGAGATGAGAAAGGGAAAGGGAAGAAATGTAGCTTTTATTTATTGTGTTGGTGATACAAATCTCAACATCCAAACAACAATCCATAATTATTATAGAAAAGTAAACTTTCAGGATCCCTTAGAATGGTGAAGCCTGATTAAGCAAAAATAGAATTTATTGATGCCTAAATTTGATTGCAATGTAGCAGAAAATGAATAAGCAATTAAGTTCAAAATAGACCCAAGAAAATTAAGATAGTAAATATGAAAACCCTAGTTGCAAAGAAGGGATAAAAAGACTTAGTTGATTCACAACCAAATTTGAATTGTGCTGAAGTGCTGACTAGATGAACATAAAGGGAGAAGTGTCACACAGAGTCTCTGAAAAATGTGCAAGCTAAAGATTTTCCTAGACTGGGGCACCTAGAATGGGTCAAGGGTGCCTACGTGTGCCACATACCTACTATGGGCTATTGTGACTACTCAAACCCTATGAAAACCTCCTTCATAGGGTCACAAGATGTTCATTGTCCTTCGCTTCTTGTCGTTAGTATGTCACACAATGATCATCGACGTCACTGATAACCTACAATAAAGAAATAACGACTAAGCATTACACTACATTTTAGACCCAATGTAGTTTTAGGTGTGTGTGTGGAATCATGCCCTAGGTGGCTCTTGTGTGTGTCGCACTTGCTAGATGTAAAAGATGTAAATAGATGTGTGCATGGAATAGAATGAACTTACCCTCCTATGAAGTGTATGTGGAAGAATGGAGTCCCTTGCCCTTAAATGAATGCTAGAATGGATGTTTGAATGCTCTTGAATAGCCTTTGGATGCAACCTTAGGTGGTGATAGCTAATGCTTAGTGTTTGGTCCTTTATTAAGATCACATAACTTTATATTTATATGATTCCCTTGCTTGAATTTTGTAATTAACCCTGAAAAGGTCGACTGTTGGGCCCCAAAATATCAGCTAAGTACAAGAAGGTGCGTGGGTGCGTGGGACCTAGTTGAAGAAGGGCACGTGGGTTTAAGGTGTGCAGGGAAGGGTTCTGAGAGGGTTTGTAGAACACATGGCGTGTGCGCACAAGGCAAAACAAGTTTTGTACTTAGTTGCATTCGGCATCCCAGGCAGCACACGAGAAAAGCATGACCCTTGTGGATAAGGTGCTAACCTAGAGACTGTGGTATCAAAAAGGGAATATACTAGGCATGCGATGGAATTTTCCAGAAGACATCATTGCAAAGAGTGGAGAGCTCAGATCTAAGAAGGCATGCTCCCATGGATGACCACTTAGACACTTGACAACCAATCTGTAACTTCAGAAAGGCATGGCGGTGGTTGCTAAGGTTATAAATACAAGCGACTGATAAAAGAAAAGGGGGGGATAAAAAGAGAGACGAAGCCCTGTAGAAACTAAATAGGGATGTTATGGGTTAAGGATAGAAGAACTATGTAAGCAATGTCACACTCAGGGGATGGGTTTTTATTTTTCTTTGTAATACGATGAGCATAATATGGCTCTGATGCATGACTTGGCTCTGCATAGTTAGATGAGGATTTTTCATAACCTCAAGGATTGTAATGTGGTTATTGAATCTATTAATATGAATGCAATACACTGTTATAAATCATCTATGTGGTTGGAAGTCTAATAATGTATTTCCTTTCTGTATGAGCCATTTCCTTATGCTACTTGTTATTTCTCTTTTCTGGATGCAATAAGATAACTCATTCTAGGATATGACATGGTTCTTAATGCTCATCTCCATTTAAATATCTGTTCTAAGACGATGCATTCTCATGAGACTCGCATAAAGGAGAGACTCGATGCCCGTGCGTGCCTTGGGTGAGCGCCCAGCGCCTGCTGGGTGATAGACCGATGCACATGGGATTAGACTTTTGGTCTAAGGTTATAAAATATGACTACATCTTGGTTCTGTTGCCATGACCTCTTTTCGAAGTTGTTGTGAGAAATGGCATGCATCTTTGTCCCTGTGATGTGTGATGATAGAGCGAATGACCTTAGAAAGTGTTGAAACATGGCTCAAAAGCACGGAGGATGAGTTTGCTCAAAGATTCAACACTGGACCTGAGTTTGATGCGTGTAGATGGGTAGAAGAGAACCTATACCACGAGCTGTATGAGACATTCTTTTGTTGCTTCCCAATAGAACTATATGAATGGCTTTCAGCATACACATCCAGATCAAGCTGGTACTATAGATCACGTGTGTGGACCCAAGATGACTATCAGAGGCTACAGGATGCAAATCTGACTTGGACACGTGTTATTGATCACTGGTGGAAGAGAGTGTTGACCAGTTATACTTTAGAATACGCCATTTCTATGTATTCTTGCCCAAAAGTTGTTGAGTTTGAGTTTCTGAGGGAGCCTAAAGGATCATTTTTGTGTGTTATTCCTTTGGCTATGAAGATCTTGGTCATTACTTTGAGTTTAGAAGCATTTCCCATGGCCATCTAAGCTTCTCTGAGTGATGGGAGAGGATTCTAGGGTGGAGGAAGATGGCAGGAATTGTAGCTAAGAGGGAAAGGGAGGAGAGACGAATCAAGTATAGTGAAGCTCGTGAAAGGGAGATGATTAGACAACGCAAGGTTGCAAGTGTGATGGATCTTTGGAGGCATACGTTGTGGGAAGGAGTTGAGGTTCATGTAGAGGACGTGGAACTAGAGCAGTTTTTGCCACCCCATCTTAGTTCATCGCATGGAGAAAGAAGATCCATCGGTGCGCATCTGAACCCACCTGGCGACCAACCCCTGGTGCTTGGTTTTTCAGATCAAGGAAGGAGTATTGTTAACCTAGTTGGTGTCGAGGGGGTAACTGATCTACACCCAAGAGATATAATTTCTTATTTGGAACATCCATGGATGCATAATCCATTCATATATTTGGAGGAATCTTTGGATAACGTGTAAGTACGCAAGGTTTGGGTATTGCATGTGGGAGTGACACCGGACATACAAATAGTGGTGGGATAATATCATAGACCATCGACGCGTAGTTTAGCGTGACCACTTCTGCTTCTTTTTCGACTACAGGAGGTGGATCTGGTGGGTCAGAAGGAACAAGACCTGGTGGATCTAATGGATCTAGTGGAGGAAACACCGGAGGAAACCAAGACTCTGGATTGGGAGGACAAGGACCCCAACCACCTCCCCAAGTGTTTTTCAAGATGTCTTTGCACTTACCAGACTATAGGGGTATTGAAGATGTTGTAGAGCATGTGCACAAGTGTGAACTATTATGGTGCGTGAAAGGAATCACTACCCCGGAGTGGAAGGCAAGTTAGTTTGTAACAATGTTGCAAGGGCGCGCACATAGTTGGTGTAGGAAGTATGACCCCCATCAGACGACGGTAGACTACACCGCATTGAAGAATGCCTTCCTAGTAGAGTTTCATATCCCTGAGTTTGAGCAGAAGAGCATCAACACTTTGAAGGAGATCCAATAGGGAATGACAGAGAGTGTGCAGGAGTATAACGTGCGGTTCAAGAATCTCTTGTCAAAGCTATCCTATGACATTCATCCTTCTCAACATGCCCATGGTTTATTGAAGGATTGATAATGCCATTTAGAAGGGCTATATCGCATAAGACTATCACCGACCCGCGCGAGGCATTAGAAGCTGCCCTACGCACCAAAGTTGTTAGGAGTGTCAATACTGGTGTTACTCCTTTTCTAAAGGCTCAAATTATTACAATGACCAAATAATTGGAGAAGCTATCTGTAAACTCAACACTTGAGGTTCATAGTGGGCTTTGGTGTACAGACTATGAGGTGGAAGAGAATGCGAAGGATAGTTTCCCTTGGAAGTTGGTACAACGCTATGGTGGTAGATTATGAGATCTGCCATGGGGATCATGATGCAAGTAGGTGCCCTCTACTACAACACGCAATCCACAAGAATGTTTCTTGCTACTGTAAGATTTGTACCTCCATAACCCATGATACCAAGGATTGCAGACTGATTGATTAGATCCATGATGTTATTTATCTAGGTGTGCACCAAACTAGCCTTGCAAACAACTCTAAGGATGATGACCGTTGTTATGAAGGGTACGTAGATGGAGGGGCATGTGGAAGAGGTTTGTTGGACCCCTGAAATATCAACTACGTCCAAAAAGGGCACATAGGTGTGCAAGGTTAAAAAAAGAGCTCAAGATAAAGCGTGCAGGGAAGGGTTCAGGTAGGGTTTTGGTAGAACCTGGGATGCACGCCCGCGAAGTAGAATCTAAGACTTAGCTGTTTTTGACCTATCGGGCAGGACGCAAGAAAAACGTGACCCGAGTGGATAAGGTGCCAGCCTAGTGACAGGGTGGCCTGGAAGGGATATGCCCTACGATTGAAGCTTTTAGAAGGACATCATGGTGTTGGTGATAAAATTTGTCGGGTGGACAAACTTGTGGATTTCTTGCCAACGCTCTTGGAATCTAAGTCCCTCTACTTAATCGGTGCAGCTGTCGTATGTGCATGCGTGAGAAAGTGTGGGTTTTTGTGGTGGTCTTTCGACTGGGGATCCAACAGGGGCACTCCACTGACCCTGCAGAAAAGCTAGCAATCTCTTGCTAGGGAAAGTCTTCGTCTATAAAGTGGGAAAGGGGAGTGAGAAAATAGGTAGGAGAACTAATGTTGTAGGTAGAAAATTATATTCCTGCACACACACTAGTTAGAAACTTTAACACATGCATTTATTGGAAGAAACAACTCTGTGAATAGCAACAAGACCAAATAGAATTCACCGATCACCAAGTATCAAGAAACCCCTTAGTCAAAGAAAGCTCGAAACTTCTTCTTCTTGTATTGATTGCTCAAATCAAAGTTGTACATAAATGTGCGAATGGAAGAAATTTGAGAGGGGAAGAGAGTAGAAGAAAATGGCTATCTCCTTTGCTTTCTCTAGGTACAATGCACTCTTGAGTCTACAAGATCAATTACCAACCCTTTGCAATGGGAATGTCGTTACAATTTATAGAATGAGAGGTGACTTATCGTCTTCCTCATGACCCTCCATATGCCTTAATATGACTTAAGATTGTTCATATTCCACTTTAAAATATTTAAGTCCCCTTTTATAATAGCAAGGTGACTTAATTTACATTATATTTCTAAAGTCATTTAAGTCATATTAAAAAGTGCAACCTTCAACGCAAAAAGATTACATTTGAAAAGAGAGAGTGTTGTATGAGAAGTGAAGAGTGAGAGAAAGAAGATGAAGAAGAAGAATAAGAACTATGCTGAAAGATGAGTTACTGTAATAGACTTGGCTCCATTATTTGACTGTTCTCCACTTCGTGATCCTGAGAAGGCTTTTGACCCATCCACGTTGGCTTCATATCTCTCTTATAAAAATCAACTTGCTATTTTTAGTAAGTATGAGAAATCAAGTCCCTGATCTTCAACTAGATGTTGTGGCTCAGTTTTTCCTCTTTCTCTTTGTGTTCCTCGTTCCTTCTGAATCATTTTTCTATTTTTAGCAAGTTCTCGAGGGCCCACTTACTATTTTTAGTAAGTGCCAAAAATGTCCATTTTGGTGAATTCTCGGTTGTAGTGCACCTCCAATGTCTTCATCTCCTTCGCAGGCTCTTCTGTTGATGACTTTCCCGAAATAGTAGTTCCTATGTAGTAGACCTACTATTTTTAGAAAGTTGGCCTCTAGGGGTCGTATTGACGTGGAACAATTTTTTTTGATATGGATTTTCGCCCAATATCATCCCTTTGAAATTTCGGGCCCACCCGCTTAATAATCCAGGAGATTTTAAAGTTTTAATTTTCAGACCTGACAGTGCTTCTGGGTACGGCAGCCATTAATGGACCTCAAAATTGCAGGTTTGGTTTTCTCCTCCGTTTGTGAAGAAAATTATATTTTTGATGTGGGTTTTTTCTTCTGGTGCTTCACGTGCAATCTTACTTCGATTCGGCAACCGGTTTGACGGGAAATCCCACTTCTTTCTTCGTTGAGCTGAAAAGGAGATTTCTTCATTGTGGATGCTCTGTCACACGTGGGGGGAGTTTGAAGGTGTAATTTTGATGGTCTTGGATAGAGGAATGAACAACATTAAACGGTTCATTGATTCGTGCACTGGTTTGCAAGCTTTGTTTAGATTTCCATTTTTTAGCTATGGGGATTTTCTTGTTCTCTTCTTTGTTGTTCTTCGTTTCTCCTTAGCTTGATGAGGATTCCTTCTGGGACCTGTGCATCACCATGGGAAAGGTATTTTAGTTTCTTTTTTGATCTGGTCTGAGCATTTGCAATGGCGGAGTGATGGTAGAATGTTTGCAGAGGAAGAATGGAGGAATGGAGTACACATAATTGTTAAAAGTTAGAAGCAGGAAAAAGCGGGCACTTGGAAAATTTTCAAAAAGACATGCACAGGTAAAGCTTGGGTGGATTTTTCCATGCTTGATGTCCCTAACCTCAGGGATGTGAGGGACATCAATTTGCACAATGAGGAAGACGGCGACACGTGGCACTAGATCCAACGGCAGGGAATGAAGGAGGAAAAAGTTGATTTGAAGCACTGGGAGCTGAAAGGAGGTCACATGAGTGTCCAAAAGACTCCTCCTAGGAGCTGGGAAAATTTTTCCATGTCTGATGTCCCCCATCTAAGGTACATAAGGGACATCAGTTTCCACGGTGGTCTTGGAGGTGACACGTGGCGCCCGATCCGACGGTAGGGAATGCACGCTCCAAATAAGCACCTGGGGGCTGAACTGCGGTCACGTGAGGTGTACAGAAGACTCCCTATGGGATCTGGGTGCATTTTTCAAGGTCTGATGTCCCCCACCTCAGGTACACAAGGGACATCAGTTTTCACGGTGGTCCTGGAGGTGACACATGGCGCCCGATTTGACGATAGGGAATGCACGCTCCAAATAAGCACCTGGGGGTTAAACTGCGGTCACGTGTGTCCAGAAGACTCCCTATGGGGTATGGGTACATTTTTCAAGGTATTATGTCCCCCACCTTAGGTACATAAGGGAAATCAATTTCCATGATGGTCCTGGAGGTGACACGTGGTGCCCGATCCAACGACAGGGAATGGATGCTCCAAAACTACACCTGGGGGTTGAACGATGGTCATATGGGTGTCCAAATGACTCCCCATAGGGGCTGGGTGCATTTTTCAAGGTATTATGTCCCCCACCTCAAGTGCATAAGGGACATCAAATTCCATGGTGGTCCTGGAGGTGACACGTGGTGCCCGATCCAACGGCAGGGGATGAATGCTCCAAGAATGCACCTGGGGGCTGAACTGTCAAGTCTGAAGGTCATATGAGGGTCCCAGAGGTCACATGAGGGCTGGGAACATTTTCCAAGAGCTTATGTACCTGACCTTAGGGACGTCATGGGTATGAAATCCCGCCAGGCTCCTGGTGCTGACACGTGTCCTCTTGAAAAAATGTCTAAGTCCTGAACTGCCTTCGAGAGGGTAACTTGGAATGAAGATAATTTGAGCTCCCGGTGGAATTTATTGGTGGAATTTATTGGTGAAATTTTATATGATCCTGATTGGAAATGGAATTTTAAATCCAATTATGAGGGTATCATGTCTTAATTCGACCATATGAGCCCTGAAAAATCAGATTTTTGATCTGGGACTCCACTTGTGCCTGAGAAAAACTGCCTTTGAATCATATGCGTCAAGTTTTTGTGAAAAATATTATTTCACCATAATTTAGGTCTTGGAATCCTCTTTTTGAATATGTTTTTTTTTACTTCCAACTCCATCTGGAGCTCCCAAAATCTTTTTCTAAAGCTCAGCAGTTGTTTTTAGGCCTGTGTACCCACCTAGGCTTGTGAACCTTGTTTTTTACTCAGACTGCTCCAAGTCTTGCAGAACTTCCCCAGACCTTCAAAAAAATAACTTCCATGTTGTTCCAAGGTATTTTATTTTCCTCCATGTTTATTTTTCTCTTTCTTTTCACTCTAGGGGGGGATCCGATCCTGGGAAGGCCAGCGATAGCCCTTCCCTATATTGCCACAAGATAATGTCTTTTTAGAACTCCCTAAAATCACCTAGGTGGAATGAGTGCACTTTAATAAATCACATAGGGGAAAATTTTGACATCAAATAGGGGGTGCTCATACTAATGGATTTGACCTGGGGAACTTAGGAATGAAAAATTTGCCATTGGGGTATAGTTGTCGTGCTTGAAAACTTCCAATTTCCTTGTTGCACATTTTCACGACAATATATGACAAGGAGTGGTGAGCTAAGGCCTGGAGGAGCATGCGCCCATAGAGGACCACTTTCTAACACTTGGCGATATATCTAAGGCTGCAGAAGAATGAGTTGGCAGTTCAGGAAGGCTATATATACAAGTGCCTGCAGAAATAAAGAGAGAGAGAAATGGATAGAGGGCGGAGCTTTGTAGAAATATTGCAAGGACTCTGTTAGCTTGGGTAAATAAGTGTAGGAAAGGATGTATCAAGGGTTTGGGGGTTTTAATTTTTTTTTTGAGAGCCTAACTATATGAATCTAGTTATAATGCATGACTGCGGTCTGCCTTTCTGTGACATTCTGTAATGGGCCTAATGAATGTAATGAGGTTACCAGTTTGTGTGAATAATGAACATTAATGGTTCTGATGCATACATCCTTCTTCATAGCTCTTTATCATTTATGTTTATGAACTAAGTATGAATGCTTGTACAACTTCCTTTTTGTTTTGGTGTAAGTTCTATAATTTGTTAAGCTCCTTTCTACCTGGAATGACTGTAAGGATCTAGAATCCGTTATGAGCTCTATGGTGCTTGTATGTCTTATTTCCTCTCAAATCTCTTAAAATCGGATAATATATGATGTTTCCCACTAAACTCACATAAAAGGAAGACTCGGTGCCCACGCATGCCTCGGGTGAGCACCCAACGCCCGTTGGGTGATAGGCCGGCGCGTATGGGATTTCTTTCCTTTATGATGGGTGTAAAAATGACTACAAGGTTTTTGTAGAGAATTTTGTGGTCGTAGTAACTACGGTGGAGGACGGAGTGAGTTCTCACGAGGAACTTGTTATAATTGTGGATCTACATAGTATTACAAATGCGAGTGTCTTGATCTATTAGAATGCTCATGGTGTGAAAAGAAACACAAGTATGAAGAGTGTCTAAAACTTTATGAGCATATGAACTAGTTGCACCAAAAAGGACAAGGGTGTTGGGATGGTGATCATTAATAAGAATGATTCATAATGGATGCTAAGAGTGGTGTGTGAGTCATGGCTAGAACCTATAATGGTGACGACGCGAGCATAGGCCGCACGCACCAAGGAGATGATAAGACCAAGGACACTAGTGTCAAGGGAGGAAGTAGTACATGGAAAGTATCCGAACCTTTCCCATAAGAAAGAAGTGTATCAAGAGACTATGAACATGATTCAGAGTTTACAAGGGGAGATCCAATGTCTCAAGGAGAAATCGAGGTAGGTGAAGCAACAAAAGGATAATGAGGTTCCAAGGAATGACCTGGATGAGGTCAAGGAAGCATGTAAAATGTTAAGACAAGAGAATATTATTCCCTTACTGGGAGAATGGTTGAGAGAGAAGGTACCATGCGCTAGAGTAAAGTGCGAAAGACAAACCTTCCTCCTCACATCCTTGAATATGACAAGGAGATTACTCTGAATGTAGTTGTTGATGGGTGGCTTCTGAGCAATATTCTCATCGACATGGGAGCAGAGATAAATTTTCTTACCTTAGATACTTGACATTAGATGGGATAGCCCGCATTGCAGCCATCTTCGAATGTGTTGTATATGGCAAACAAAACTAAGGTAATGCCCATTGGAGTTCTGAAGGATGTAGTTATCACCATTCAAGGGGCCAAGTTCACTGGAAAACTTCAAAGTCTTGGCGCTCGTCGAGGAAGCCAACTTTCCAACATTTCTTGGGCCCTCATGGTGTTACAAGAACAATGTCGACCTATGGTTTAACAAAGGGTACATCAAATTTGATAACAAGGAAGAAAGGGTGATCATCTTTTCAACATATGGAAAGTCAACGCCTTATACTAAGCCCTTAGGAGAAGAAGTCCTTGATAGAATCTATGTGCGCTTCATCAGAGATCATGAGATAATTCACCACACAGAGGGAGTTATCTAGTTTAAAGATGCTCAATCCTTGAGTGATACCACTAGTGTGGCATGCGACAATTGGGTGCATGGGACTTATGAGTCAATTAGGTGATAGTTAAGAGGATTTGTAACAAGGGTAACAAAGGCGTGATCAGTCAAGCACCTAGGAGGAAATAAGTTTCCAAGTTACTCTAGAGGGGCATACACTGAAATTTTCTTGCGGGAGATGGAAGCTCAGTGGAAAAATGAGGACAAGAGAAGAGGAATGCTCAATTATAACCTACTCAAAACTACAACGCGTTGGTGGGATATACATCGAGAGAACCTCCTGGAGTGGCGGGAGGTGAGAATCACATTTTCTGTAAGGTTTTCCAGGATCGATGTGCCCACGGTCATACAAGACTACCATGGCAAAGAGACCGCTTCATTTCATATCCAAGCATGCGAGAAGGCCTAGATGGGAAGTGCACAGAAGCTTTGCCACCTTCGTTATGGGTGCATAAGTTATATTCCACCTTACAAGGTTGTGCACGCGCATGGTATATTCATTCGGGGATGCGTCGTCAAACAGGTAATTGGCAGGAGTTAGCAGTCTGATCTCTTTCAAGCTTTCGAGTATAGGAGTACAAAGACCATCAGCGGATGAGGTGTTGCAAGTAATCAAGTGTCTTACAATGGGAGATAGTGTTATGGTAGAGGATAGGCTGTTGGAGTTACTAGGTGAGACTTACTTAGAGACATGCCTTATTGGGGAGGAATCAGAGGATGTATAGCTTGAGTGCGCGTGCATGGAAAAAAGAAAAAGGAAACTGGTTTATGTAATAGACAAAGAAGAGATGGAGACTTTGGATGCTAACCATTCAGAGGGTACAATGAAGTCATATAAAGCGTTGATGAGAAATAACACACCTACCGTGAACCCTTGAAAATAAAGAAGGTTAACATTGGGACGAAGGTAGAACCTAAGGAAGCTATCATCGGTGACTATTGGTCAGAAAAAGAAGTTTCAAAGATCATCGATCTATTGCCCGAGATCCAAGATTTGTTCCCTCATGGGTACTATGAACTCAAAAACATCCACCATTCATTGGGGGAGATGAAGATCAAGTTAAAGGAAGGTACACGCTTGATTCAGAAGAGGCCTTATCGAATGAATCCAAATTTATGCGTATGGGTTAAGGAAGAAATAGACAAAATGATAGCATCTGGTATCAGTGAGGTAGTGGAAGATTCATAATGGATAAGCCTAATGGTGATCAATATTAAGAAGGATGGTAGGATAAGAATCTGTGTTGACTACAAGGATCTGAATGAAGTGTGTGTCATCGATCCTTTTCCAACCCCCTTTACTGAAGAAATTCTGGAGGGAGTAGCTGGGCACGAAGTCTACTCTTACACATATGGGTTCTCAGGGTATCACCAAGTCCAAATTGCAAAGGAAGACCAAAGAAAGACAAATTTTGCCACTGAGTGGGGAAGTTTTTCCTACATGGTTATGCCTTTTGGATTGAAGAATACACATGTTGTGTTCTCACGCATTGTGGTACAAACATTTCAGGACTTCATCCATAAGTTTCTTCAAGTTTACCTGGATGATTGGACTATGTATGGATTGGTGAAAGAATATTGTGAAAACTTAAGGCTGATGTTTGAGAGATGTCGGCAATTGAGGATATCCCTCAACATTAAGAAATGTGTCTTTGCTACTCCATTTTGGGACCCTGTTAGGACACATTATATGCAAAGAAGGCTTATTAGTGGATCCCGCTAAAGTTGTAGTTATTGTAGGATTAGTGGAGCCTACTAATCAAAGTGCAGTGCACAGATTCCTTGGGAATACGAGGTATTACAGGATGTTCATTAAGGGTTATGCCAAGATCGTCGTGCCCTTAGAGGAATTTTTAAACCACAAAAGTTCCTTTCATTGGGGAGAGGCGCAACATAAGGCATTTGACACTTTGAAGGATAGGCTTGTCACGATGCCCATATTACATTTTCCTTCTTGGGATAATCCTTTCCATGTGCATGTTGATGCCTCAGGGACAACTATGGGAGCAGTGCTAGCACAACCCAGTGAGGGAATTATTGATCATCCATTGTACTTTGCAAGCAGAAAATTGACACCAGCAGAACAAAATTACACAAGTACTAAGAGTGAAGCATTATCTATGATCTACACACTTCACAAGTTTAGGAAGTATCTGTTGGCAACACCATTTATATTCTACACGGACCATGTGGCATTGAAATACTTAGTCAACAAGCCCATTCTACAAGGGTGCATATGTTGTTGGGTCCTGTTATTTCAAGAATTTGAGTTCACAGTGGTGGTGAATCCAAGAAAAAGCAATTTATGACCAGACCATTTATCAAGGATTAATTCAGGGGAGGACGCGCAAAGCATTAAGGATACCATGTCAGATGCGCAACTATTTAGGTTGTAGGGAGCACCCTCAGACTTGGAAGATATCACAATGTTCTAAAAAATGGGTGTGGCACCAGAAGGGATGAAGGCTCTGGAGAGAAAGTAGTTAGCAATGCGCGTTGCACCTTACATGTTGATTAATGGAGGCCTGTATAAGTTAGGTCATAATGAGGTTCTGCACCAATGTGTATTGGAGCATGAACATGTGGAAATCATGGAGGAAGTGCAAAAGGTGGTATTGCAGGAGGAAAATATGTAGGAAATTCTACCACACGAAAGATTTTATTAGCAGGGCTTTGGTGGGAAACCATCTACAAAGATTGTATTGAGTTTTACAAGGCCTGTGACCACTGTCAGCACCTTGGCAAACCTAGAAAGAGAGATGAAATACCTTTGCGACCAATAGCCAGCGCCAAATCATTTAAAAAAATGTGCAATTCGAATTTATAGGGCCAATTACGTCAGTCGCGCGAAGGACTGGCTCCGTGGTATATCATCACTTGCATGGATTACTTGACACGGTGGGTAGAGGCAGCACCTACAAAGGATTGCAGCACAATGACAACATATGCTAGATTTTTGTTGGAAAACATAATCAACAGGTATGGTTGTCCCTTTAAGTTTAACAAGTGATAGAGGTACACATTTTCTCAATGAAATGGTCAGGATTATGTTATCAGAATTTATGGTGGCCCATCGCAAGACTACCCTGTTATCACCCTCAAGCAAATGGAACTGTCTGAGGCATTTAAGAAGATACTAAGTCACACATTAACTAAGATTCTGTAACATTAAAAGAAAGGATTGGGATGGACAAAGTATCAGCCATTCTATGGGAAAACATGACAACCTACAAAAGGTTAAACAATACCACACTGATTTCAATTGGTGTTTGGTACGCGAAGGCTGTTTTACCAGTGGAATTTGTGTTACCATCGCTACGTATAGTGCATGCATAGGAGGGTTAGCTGATGAACAAGCACTGGAAGAAATAATTGATAAGTTGATATAGTTAGACGAAAGGGGATCACTTGTTAAATGGAGTCAAAAGATAGATAAAGTAAGACAAAAGGCATGACATGATCATCATATCAAGAACCATAAGTTCAAGGTTAGGTAGTTGGTGTTGTTGTATGATTACAAGTATCTACGCCATCCTGGGAAGGTGAAAGTCCATTGGTTGGGACCTTACATCATCTCATACATTTTTGATTTGGGCACTTGTAAGTTACAAGTGCTGGATGGGATGGGGTTACCAGGTCACTTTAATGGGAGTAGGCTAAATCCCCACTATAAATAAGTCTTCTTTGTATTTATAATAACGAAGTATTGCTAGTTAGCTTAGAATTTGCCTTTATGCATTTTTTCTTTCTTGTGTGTTCCCTTTTTCATTTCTTGTTCCTTTCTTTTTGTTTCATGTTTTGCACCTTATGCGTTCCGGTAACCAAAGTATTTTTCCCGAGGTTGTGTATGTGCAGAGGACCGTGCATATATTTTAGTGTGAGGATAGAGTGATATGTAAAGTATAGAGCCTGTACTATAAAGTTTGATCTAGCAGTAGAATTTGCGGTGAATGGCCCTGTTGAAGGATAAAAAGTCACGTAAGGTTAAGAAGCGCATAGAAGAGAAGGTGGAAAAGAATGGTTGGTGTTAAGAAGGGCTTGCATAGAAATCACATACAGAAAGGATGAAGAGTGCAGGAACAACATGAGTTATGCAAGGGAAAAAATTTAGGTAAAGGACAAAAGAAGTGTCTTCAGACGCTGTGGACGTGCACACATAAGATTCTGTGGTAGGGTTGAATTTTTGCGTGCTAGAAGGTTGTAAAGGATTTTTCACGTGCAGGATGTGGCACGTGGGTGAATGGAAATTAAAGTTCAGCTTAGTGGAAAACTGCTGTATTTAATATTAAAGTACGTTGGTAGGTGGTATAACATTTAATGCTGGAAATAAGCACAAACTATAAATACAAGGTCGAGCAAGTCATTTGTTACCTTGCAACTACGAAGTGAAAGAATCTCTTGCAAACTAGAGCATCCAGAAGATAAATTTATGCGTAAAGAAAGGAGAATCCAAGGAATTTGAGTGTGCATCTAGAGTATATCTGCGAACCAGAAGGAAGGAGTACATGGGCGTGCGGAAGGTTGTGTGAAGAGCATTGTCTTGTGGAAGGATTTCCTAGTTAGTGTTTGGATAACTAGGGCACGGAGAAAGAAGGATTCATTTCAGGATAATTAAAGCTTTGGAGTGAGCTTTGTGATTGAAGGAGAGTAGCAAAGTAGAGCAAGAGGAAGGGGTATTTACGATCAATAAGACTATAAAATATGGCACCCAGGAAACCAACCGTTTCACTGAAGAAAACAAAGGACAAGGGCAAGGGAAAGACAAATTGCTGTCGTCACGAGTAGCAACGTATAATGGTATGTGGAAATGTAGTACCCATATGGGATATTGCTAGGAAAAGAGTGGGAATCACACTTACGAAATATGGTCGTAAGTGATTATAATCATTGCACAAGCACAACGGAGAAGGAAATGGCGCTGGAGTTGGTCTGACCAACTGATAATAGGACACCAGACGGAATGCCCATTTACAACGATGAAGATGAAGGTCAAATTAGAGAAGGCTAGATTATTGCAACTATATGAGTTGCCATACTTTGGTAAACCTGAGCACCTCTACCAGTGGTTGATGTCGCGCGTACATGAGGATCATTTTTATTTCATAGGGCACAATATGTGCATCACACCACAATTGATATCTAAGTTCATAGGCCTCAATTGTGAAGGAGATAGCATTGATGATGATCTAAGTGATAAGGAGGCTATCAAGGAGACTATAGCCACGTATGACTATAAGAAGGGGTCGCAATACTTTGACATAACCGAGATACCAAACCTAGTGATGATGATGGCCACGTGATTGGTCACTAAGCTCAATGACAAAGAACAATGGACACGAGTGAACAAGGCATGGTTGAACGTATGCCGAAAGATATATCGGAAGGAACCATCTACAACTTGTCTACTTTCATCACGGATGAAATTAAAAGCAGCTTGTAGGAGGGAGAGAAGATAATCTTCGGTAACATCCTCCTCACCATTTTATTTTCTGAGATTGGAGTGTCCCGATGGGCCTGAAAAATGTTTGTTTGGGAATATCTAGAAGAAGATCCATCACCCGTAAGAGAGGTTTGCGAAATATACTTGTGAAACCATGATGGTCGTTCACAAGGCGCACGTCTGGAAAAGTGGTATAAATGAATGCGTGACATATTCAAGGCTGAGTGGAGGATCCTAGAGCACTTGCCCGTCGCTCGTGAATGGAGAGACAAAATTTGTAGTATACCAACACTTTTAAATTGGCAGATTTATATTGAGAGATGAGAATATGAGTCCATGGTGCAAGTTGCCCTTCTCCTTCACTGCGCAATACTTCCAAGTTGGAGTTAATTGATTCAACGAGTCCAAGAGACGAAGGTTCGACCTTAGTGAGGTAGATATAGACCATTGTGAGCTGCATCGGAAGTTCATTCTACCCAAAGAAGTGTGCATGTACATGGAGAGATATGTCTCCCAGAAGATACAAATGACGAAGCCTTTAACACTGTCCGATTATAGGAAGGACCACAACAAGGGTGTATTTGTGCAAAAGGCCACAATTTGAAAAAGGCACTTACTTAGAGAATGATGTCTCCATCCCTGAAGACCCTACCGCAAGGAAGAAGGCCACGCCTACAAAGAGAGAAACAAAAGAGGTGTAAAAGGCACCAAGTGTTTAAACCACACAAGCGGTGAGCACACTGGAGAGCAAGTGTTAAGCATAATACTTACACGCGGTGGAAGAAGTATCCTAGTCAAGGTGAAAAGGCCCCAAAAGAAGAGGCGCTAGAAGCATGAAGAGACCCTCACCCAGGAGGAATCGCTCAAGGAAGACATCACTTGTCAAAGAAAAGAAAAAGAGAAGAATCTCCTGTACTGGAATCCCCAGTAAGGAAGAAGCAAAAGTTGACTGATGAGGTAGATTCAGAAGAGACAAAGAATCTAGACACCTACATCAGCGAAAAGAATAATGATGATGATCCAGAAGGGAGTGCGAGGACCATCAAATCTATGAGATATATGACTTTAGAGTAAGAGGGGGAGGAGGAGTATAACGAAGGAGGATGAGGAGTATAACAAAGAACATGAGGAGGAGGACGAAGAAGAGGTTGCAACTCAAGTCAAGGGGGTAGAGCAGAGAATAAAATACAAAGGATCAAAGGACCCCAAGCATCACGAAGGAACAGATAGATGAGGCCACAGAAGAAAGAAGTGGTGAAAGATCATCAAGGACCTGGTAGAACAAGAGGTTGAACGTAACATGGATGTAGTGCTAAAGGAAGCTAAGGAGAAAAGCGTAGGAAAAGAATATGGCATGCATGGGGGGAGATCCCAGTTTAGCTGTAAGCTTTCCAAAATCCACACGCACAAGGAGAAAGAGCACAGAAGCAGTGCACAATTTCAAGCAATGGGCTACATCAATTATCCAAACAAGGTGTTGCACACGCGCTTTCAGAGCACTGTGCCATCGGAACAACTTTTAGCCATGACTTAATTTGATGAGGAAGGTACATACCCTCGGACAAGAAAAATGCTATCATGCGCATTTGAGTCCCACATTGATGAGCCCAAGTTTGAGGTAAGCTAAGGAGCATTGATGAAAGTGCCAAAAACAAAAGGGATAAAACCCCTTAGTGAATGCTCAATGATTATCAAATGAGCAAATCTGCAACGCACTCAACAAAGTTTCAGCTGAAGTTGAAACCAAGATCTTTGGAAGAAACAACAGGGTGAAGTTCCTAGAGGTAGAATTGGAGAAAAAGGAGGAAGAGCTATGCTTGAGAAAAGCAAGGACCTAAAGTAGGAGGAACTAATCAGCATTCATTTAAGGCATGAGCCAAAGGACAAGAAGGCAAGAGTACGCGAGGCATATAAGAAGATAGATATGATGATAGATGTCATGGTCTTACAAGTATCTAGACTTAACACCACCCCCACTGAAGTATGTGTTCAGCGTTGCAATGCCTTGAGGACTTCACCCGCATACTGACTAGTGGAGAGGCGTTGCCACTGAAGCCTTAGAATCTGCAGAGGAAAACGTTAGCATGGCAAGAAAATGGAGATAAGATGAAGGTTGTGGAGCCTATGTTGCTCATGTGAGAAAGTGTTGAAGATTGTACGCTAAGAGTACTGAACATCTTTCCATGCAAGTTGTTGAGGCCGCCTAAGATTTTTGACGCAGATAGGGATTTAGTGTCAAGGATCTTAGTTACCACCAATGAAGCAGAACTCAATGAGTTCCAAGAAAAGACACAAGGGGAATAGGGTTGAGCGGGACAAAATCCTAGCCAAAGTAGATTTGAAATCAAAGGCCATTGATACCTTGTGGGCCTTTATAAAATATCAGCTAAAGGAGTTATACCCCTAAATCACTCGGAGCATGGACAGTTTTGAGGATTCGGGTGTGCAAATTTTGGAGATTATTGCTGAGCAATAAGTGCTACAGGGGTAGGAGTTGGGTATTGAAGTATTGAGAGCCCTAGTGGGTGACCTCTGTCAATAAGCACATGAATGAAGTCGATTCTTGGTGGAAACGTAGAGACAGAACTAGGGAAGGATTTCCCACTCCTCCTCCAGAAATAAACAAGTCCCCTATTCTTTCATGTTGTGTCCTCATTTCTTCATTCCCTTATGCTTTCTTTCCACCTGTCGAGAGGATCTGTACCATATTTTCTATTCATATGAAGAGTGTTTCTGAGGGTGGAGAATAGGCGTAGTGTGGGGTGATGTTGGGCCCTAAAATAACAGCTAAGTACAAGAAGGCACGTGGGTATTCAAGACATAGTTGAAGAAGGGCTCATGGGTTTAAGGAACTATACAGAAGGGTTCTGGCAGGGATTGCAAAATAACATATGGCGCATACGCGCAAGGTAAAATAGGTTTTGTACTTATCCAAATTCAACATCCCTGGGCAGCATACGAGAAAAGCATGACCCTCGTGGATAAGGTGCCAGTCTGACGATTGTGGGATCAAAAAGGGAATATTCCAAGCATGTAGATGGAAGGTTCCAAAAGACATCATTGTAAGGAGTGGAGAGTCTCAGATTTGTGAGGGCATGGTCCCATGGAGGACCAATTCAACACTTGGCAACCAATCTGTAACTTCATAAAGGCATGGCATTGGATGCTAAGGTTATAAATATAAGTGCCCGATATAGAAAAGGAGAGAGATGCTATAGAGATATAGTGTGTGGAGAATGAAAAGGATAGAAAAGAGAGGCGAAGTCCTACAGAAACTGAATGGGGATGTTATGGGTTAGGGATTAGAAGAACTCTGTAAGCAATGGCACATTTAGGGGATGAGTTTTTATTCTTGTTTGTAATATGATGAGCATATTATGGCTTTGATGCATGACTTTTCTCTGCATAGTTAGATGAGGATCTATCATGACCTCAAGGGCTTGTAATGTCGTTATTGAATCTATTAATATGAATACAATGTTCTGTTATAAATCATCCATGTGTTTGGAAGTATACTAATGTATTTCCTTTATGTATGAACCATTTCCTTATGTTACTTGTTATTTCTCTTTTTTGGATGCAATAAGCTAACAAATCATTCCAGAATATGGCATGGTTCTTTCTACTCATTTCCATTTGAAAATCTGTTATAAGATGATGCATTCTCATAAGACTCACATAAAGGAGAGCCTCGACACTGACGCACGTGCCTCGAGTCAGCACCCAGTCGCCCACTGTGTGATAGGCCAATGCATGTATGGTATTAGACTGTTGGTCTAAGGGTATAAAATATGAGTACATTGACTACCAAAAAGATAAGATTCTCAAATGGATAGAAAGGACCTAAAAGATGTGAACAAAGTACAAAGAGGTTAGGGGCACCCAGAGTTATGAGAAAATAGAATGTTTCTCTAAGGAGAAGACACACAAAGGATGTGCACATGGGAACAAGGCACATTTGAAGGCATTGGAATATAGGGAAGGAAGCGCGTGCCTGAACACTTTTGCTCAGGACTTAGTCATTTTTATGGATAAGGGATATTTTTGGAGATGGCGTGTGGAGAACACATAGAAATGAAGACTTGCGCGACATGCAATGGTATTTTGGGAACAAGCGGCTGATAAGCGCCCTGCATAGTTCAGGCTAATAATAGGATTTCTTCTTAGAGTTAACTATATGACATCTATTATTAGAACACTTGCACGCTATGCATGCCAATTTAAAGGCTCATGGTTATTATCAACATGCAACCTATTTTGAGAAGTACATGGGCGGTGAAGGGCAAGTACCCACCTCTATAAATATGTATTGAACTATGTAGTTTAGGGTGTGTGAATTATTGTAGAGTTATGTTGTTGGTTCTAATGTGCACATGACTCATGGAGATACTTTATAGTGTAAGAAGCTTTTGTGTTTTACAATGTTTAATGCAATGGAGTATATTGGTTGGATAATTGTGATAGATATAACCGAATCTAGTTCTTGTAGGTTAGCCTTATTATTGTCATTGTTTAGTTCATGATTCCCTAAGATCTAGATCTGGTTTATGCACTATGAAATGTTTATGATTAGTTGTGGATCTGAATATGTATTATCATCATCACACTAACATCATGCACAAGCAACTCTAAAGAGGGGCATGGTACCTTTGTTCGCTTCGGGTGAGTGCTCAGCTCATGTTGAGTGATGTGCCAATGCGCCTGGGATTTTCATAGTAAATTCTAGACTGCATCATTGTTTCCGTTGCCAGGACCTCTTTTTTAGTTGTTTTTAGGATGTTTCATGATGAAGACGTACCGGTTGACCCTAGCAAGTATTGAGGAGTGGATAATAGATTTGGAAGAAGAGTACGCTCGGAGGTTCAACACTTGATTTGAGTTTGATGCACATGCATGGGTGCAGCAGAACTTGTATGACTGTTTATATGAGAATTTCTTTGCTATCTTTCTGATAGAGCTATACAAATGGTTGGTTGCTTATGCATCTAAAAGGAATTGGAGGTATCGCACACTTGTTTGGATGCAGGCAAAATTTCAGGCCCTCTATGATGCTGATCTGATCTGGATGTGTGTTATGGACACTTGGTTCCACGGTGTTCTGAATAGTTATATTTTAGAGTACTTAATTTCTACTTACTCTTGCCTGGAGGTAGTTGACTTCCAGTTTTTACGTTATCACAGGGGAACCTATCTGCAAGGCATTCCACTGGTGATCAAAATCTTGATGGTAACCCTGAACTTGGAAGAAAAGCCAATGGCTAGCTAAACCCCGCCACGTGTGAGGGTATGAAGGTTGGAATTAGTGAGGGATGTGGAGGATGAGAGACCATGACCATTTTGAGCCTTTTTTAGACACTTACTATTTTTAGTAAGTTCTTAATGGGTGATTAGTTTTGACAATTTTGTCGCATTGTCACTTTTGAGCGCTTTTTCTCTTGGGGAATGAACCAAGTGAATTTAATCCATTCATACTTCATAATTATTATTGAATATGTACTTAATAAAAATAGAAATTAGTCACAGAGTGTCAGATCGGAGTGAAAATGGTTTTCAAAAATTCTATTTCACACTTGGAAGCTTTGCTCCAGTTTTCGGGGGTTTCTTTCATCTGGATCTTTATGAAAACGAAAAGTAAAGTTTTAGGTATGTGTTTTCATCCATGAACAAGGAAAAATGTAAAAAACAATAGTCAGTTATATCTTCCATTATACTCATTTTCATGGAGCAAGAGAGTGTTCATTAGAAAGTTTATTTTTGGGAGGTTACTCGCTTCGATTTTGAGGCAATTTGAATCGCTAGAACTCCATAGATATGAGTAGAAATTTTACATGGTTGGAAACTTCATAGGATTGTAAAAATGGTTAAGGGAATCAATGAGTTCATGTAAAAAATCATTCCAAAGGCGTTCACATAGGGAAGCTTCATGCAAAGTTCTAAGACCATCAAAGGCGAGGCTTGCAAACAATGAGAAAAAATGTTATTGGCCGTGGTGGATGTATGATTCTTATGGATAGCTATAACAACAATGAAGGCAAAGAAAATTTTGAAAAATTTCTTCAAAAATTACCAAGTATTTGATTTATACTTACCTCTCCTCACTAATCAAGCTAACTTACTCCTTAACTCACCTTGTTTAACCTAGGCTAAGTAACATGAGAGCATGAGTTAAAAGTTACTAAATGGGTCTTGATTATCCCCATTTCCCTTACCACTTTTATTAAGGTACAAAGGGACACCAGGGGTGAAAAATACGCCATGGGGTGAGGCATCATGACAAAAAATGCAAGTTGTGAAGTTGAGGGTGCAAGCCTAGTGGTTAGGTTATGAATTTCAAGTGACAAAATTTCTCTCTCCCCCATGGTCGCCAAACTTACTAAATGGGTCAGAGACCCCCTCCTGTCTCTTACCACTGTAGACATAAAATCACTCACTTGGGTACATTTATAGGTCCTAATCACATACTATTATTCATATGATTCCTAAATGAGAAAACTAACAATTGACAACTATCTTTGGTCATTTGTCTGACATATGTGCTTCTTATTTTCTATTTGGCCTTCTACACCCTATAGTCCAGTCTGAACTTCATTGTGTTATCTTGCATGACTCTAAACATTGTTTACCAGGTGCCCTCGTTCTTCTGGGCACCCCCAACATGTCTTTACTTTACTCACTCTTTTTGGGCATCTTTTATCTTTTAAACATCTTATTTTCTTGTGAGTCAGCCTTCCAGTCGTCAATTGTGAAATTCAACCAAGGGAATCATAAAAATACAAAGTTATGTGAACATAATAAAGGACCAAGATCTAAGCATATATTATCATCACCTAAGGTTGCATCCAAAGGCATTATAAGAGCACCAAAGCATCCATCTAACACTCACTCAAGGGACAAGGGACTGCATTTTCTGTATACACGCATAGGAAAGGAAGTTCATTTTTTCATCCACACATCTATTTACATTGTTACATGTAGCTATCACCCGCAATCACATGCACTTGTGCAAGGGCTTCCTAAGGCACAATTCCATCACACAAACATAAAAACTACATGAAATCTGATATGTAGTGCAGTTCTTAGTTGTAAGTTCACTCTATCAGGTGACCGTTGGGGTCAGTCCAACTCCCCATTTGTATCTTTCTTTTTTTAATATTTGATGTAGTTTGGGGTTTTGTAGGATATCATTTGTTTTACAGGTTATAGGCAAATTAAGAAGTAATCCATCGACATACATGTGACCAAAAGTGAAGGTTAGCGACACTTATGGGATGCTAGAAAAACCAGGTGTTGTTGGGCCCCTAAAATATTGACTAAGTCCAAAAAGGCGCATGGGCGCGCAAGGCAAGGTTCTAGGAGGATTTTAGTGGAACCTATGATGTGTGCCCATAGGACAAGGTCTTGAGACTTAGTCGTATTTGGCGTATCGAGCAGGACACGAGAGAATCATGACCCAACTGTGTATGCAGAGTGGATAAGGTGCCAGCCTGGCGATAGGTTGGCCTAGGAAGGAATATGCCATGTGATGGAAGCTCCTAGAAGACCATCATGACAAGGAGTGGAGAGCTCAGGCTTGGAGGGGCATGTGCCCATGGAGGACCACATTCAGACACTTGGCGCCAAATCTGAGGCCGAAGAAGAATGAGTTGGCACTTTAGGATGCCTATATATACAAGTTCCTGCACACACACAGAGAGAGAGAGAGAGAGAGAGAGAGAGAGAGAGAGAGAGAGAGAGAGAGAGAGAGAGAGAGAGAGAGAGAGAGAGAGAGAGAGAGAGAGAGAGAGAGAGAGAGAGAGAGAGAGAGAGAGAGAGAGTCTATTTGGGTTGGGTAGATAAAACATAGGAGATGGATATATCAAGGGCTTGGATGTTTAAATTTCCATTTTGAGAGTTAAAGGATAGGAATCCAATTATGATGCATGACTTCGGTTTGTCTTTCTGCGATGCTCTGTGATAAATCTAATGAATGTAATAAGGTTACCAATTTATATGAATATGATTAGTAATGATTCTGGTGCATTTACATATCTTCATGGTTATGTGTTATGTATGTTTATGGTATGAGTATGAATCCTTGCACATTTCCCTTTCTATTTGATTCAATTCTTAATCTGTTAAGTACTTTTCTGTCTGGAATGATTGCATTGAACTAGAAGTCATTCTAAGCTCTATGATGCTTGCATGTCTCATTTCCACTCACTTCCTTTAAGTTTGGATCATAGATGATGTTTTCCCACTCAACTCACATAAAAGAGAGACTCGACGCCCGCGCGTGCCTCGGGTGAGCGCCTAGCGCTCGTTGGGTGATAGGCCGGCACGCATGGGGTTCCCTTGTTTTTGGTGGGTGTAAAAATGACTACAGGTGTCGAGCTTATGCGTAGTCATAGGTGCCCAGACGAGGTCTCTAACACCCAGATGCCCTTGACCCATTCTAGACACCTTGGTCTAGGCATATCTGATAGTTCCAAAAAAATTTGAGCATAGTTGCGACAATATGTTCCTCATGTTCATCAATCTTCCAGTCCAGAATACTTCGATATCAAGTGTGAAATCAGCTAAGACTCTCTTTCTCCCTATTGCACTTAAGGTTTTATCCTTATCTAGCTTATTCCTTGTGTCATTTATATCCCAATAGTTGTTTAAAATTTGTTTATCATATGTGACTCTACAATTAGGGTTTTACAAATTCAATATTTGTTAAATTATTTGGTGAACCCATCCATTCAAGCCCTACCTTCTGAGCATGTATCGAAATCTCTCTTCTTCTTCTTCTCAATTCATGGATCAGTCTTATTATCCTTATTTTTCCTCGACTAAGGTTTCTGGCATGGTTACTACTGTTATTAATTTCATGCAAGTTCGTACTCAACACCCCCCTTGTTTCGTTACTCCTATGGTTGATCCAACTATCAATGTAGTCACAACTTGTTGCACTTATCCTCCTATGGCTCAACACATTTCTATCCCACCACCTATCACTTATACAACTCCTAGCACCACTTCTAAGGGTTATAACATCATAGAACAACTTAAGAATACACCGAAAAAAAATCTCTTTATGATTTATTGCGTAGTGCACCCAATTTTCGTCAAACATTAGAATCCTCCCTTTGATCTATTCACATTGAAAGTGATAATTTGCCGGTGGCCTTCACACATCTCATTCAGTCTCTCAAAAATATACCGTATGATATATCCTTTAATGATGAGGACATCCCACCATCTGTTATTGACGATCCATTTGCACCTCTTCTTATCACTGCTACCATTATTACTACTTGTATCAAGTGTGTGCTCATTGACAATGGATCTGATATAAATCTATGTGCTCACTCCCTTCTTGGGAAAATTAGTATTATTGATAATCTAATTACAAAAATTTTTACTCTCATTCGTGGCTATGACTCCACCACTTGTGCATGTCTTGGTACTATTACTTTACCTATACAAGTTGGACCTAGGATTGTTCCTTCGGTGTTTTTCATTATTGATGTATCATTTCAGTTTAATCTCTTGTTGGGTAGACCACGGATTCATGCAATGCATGTTGTCCCTTTTATAGTTCATCGATGTGTTAAATTCATATATGATGGCTATGAACATACCATTGTTGTTGACCCAAATCCATTCAAGTTTTTCTGTATATACACTATTACTGCTATGCCCATTCCTCCATCACAACCCATTCCATATACCACTATTGGTACTTACGATGTGGGACAATCTAGTGTTCCATAATATTCTTCCACCACTGCAAGTGCACCATCCATTCTCACCCACACTATTGATATCATTTCACCTACCTCATTTACTCCCCTAGTTATAACTAGTATGCCTATCGAGAGTCCTCTCATTCCTACATCTAAGTCCGCTGAGGCTAATATCCTTGATACTGCTATTCAACATGACAATGTCACCACTGATGATTCTGATGATGAGGTTGATGTCATGAAACTTGATGATGACACATTGCACAATATTAACTTTACTCCCTTAGAGATAGATGAGTCTTATTTTAAAGATAATTTTGTTATTATTGGCCCTAGTGAATATCAATTCAAGAAAACCCCTCCTACTAATGTTATGGTACTTTTTTGGGGTCTGTCTATACATTGGATGTCATACCACCTTCCTCATCTTCCCATGAACACTCTACATCACTACTTCCTCCTTTCACATGTAATCTTTTCATCAATAATTCTTATTGGACACATATTCCATTTGATCCTACCTGTTCTGATACTGTTTGCACACATGATGGTTTAGCTTGCTTAGGATTTACACTCAATGATATCCTTCCTCCACCTCATTCTTCTCACCTCTATCATGGATATGTTCGCATCACTGTTGCTTATGGCCTTTGTGTTTTCCATCTACTAGTCTTTGTTGCACACACTTCTCACATTTATCCACTTACACTTGGGTAGTCTTTCCTTGACTACATCGGTGGCACTTTGGATCCTGACCATATTGATATCACATTTCCAATTGACTTCGATCGATTTTCTATTTGCAATGATTCATTTATCGGCTATACAAAAAATCTTACTCACTGGTATGCACATGGTTTTCCACTACCACCATTCATTGATGAAGAATACGAAATGGGCATTACAATTTATTCCATAATGACTCTTTACAGGATCAAGCCCATACTATTGCTTACCAGGTCTCTGGCGCTTCTTCATTTGACTTCGACCATGACAATGATGATATTTTTGATGATGTTACTTGATTCTTTTCTACATCATACACTTGGGGGCATCATGCTTACTTTTCTTCCCCCCCTCCTAGCATCACTAGTTGTTTACGATTTCTACCCATATGCTATGTGCTTTGTGTTTTCTATTTCTAAGCAATCTTACAAAACTTGATACACTTTGTTTCATCATTTCCCGATGACACACTCTATTTCCATGGTTCATACTCAACTATTGAGGGTCTCAATTGAAATTAACCTCACACTACACATTTCACGCCACTTCATGATACATCTTTCTAACATTTTATTTTCACACATCATACTATCCTCTTCTACATTTTACACTCTATGCTTCATTGATCTACCTATCTCGTGCACTTTATCAAACCACTTCCCAATGATGTAATCTTGGTCTATGGTTCATTCTTGATTGTCGAGGAATATTTCATAAATGAACCTTATCTCACAATCATCCACATTCGCTCGGTGGTCTTGGTGCATATCACATTCACTTTGCATTCCATTCCATTCACACTCATAACATTTTACATATCCGTGTTGCATATACTCTTGGTTTCTTATACTAATTACATGTACACTTTGCTTACTATGTTAGACTGATATCCAGTATGTCATTGTCTTTTCTATATACACATGTGCGCTCACTTGTTCTCTAGTTGCGAATGCATACTCTATATAAATCTTTACACACAACAATGATGTTTGGCACTGTACCTCTTACCAGTCCCACTGAGGCTCATGGGGCATCTACATTCATACACATCACAGGTGCTATTATTTCATTTTATACTAAATCCTATTCTTACTAGCACACTATTTTCACATTGATTTATACACGCTTTGACATACTTATTATCTTTCTAACATGCTAATAAGTGCTTTATGTGTAGTATTTGTTTTGCAGGACCATTTTCCACCACGTTTGTCTCATCCTTTACTTGATATTGTTTTTCATTGCATGCCATTGTTTTTGGGCTTTGCCCTATGTGTTGTTTGTCCATTGTTTGCTTGTGTGATTTTGGTTGCTTCGGCCCTAATTGTCTTGTGACATTGTGAGCGATGTCCCATGTTTGAAACATGATTTTCGTGGTCTACTTTGCCTGCACTATTGTTTGTTTACATTGTCTTCTATAGCATGCTTATCACTTTTTCTACAAACACATGTTCCTAGCCACTTTGTTTGCATGTGCCGTGGTTTTTGCCATGAACATTTCTTCCCCCTCCATCATACCAATTTTAGATCAACATCCAGTCCTCTCCTTTGGGCCACATTCTCTAAGTGATGTCACATGTACCCCAAACAAGGGGGGCATACATTGAGTGAATCAGTCACCCCATTAATAAAATCAGAGCTTTAGTACAAGCCTACACAGTAGAGGAACATAACAAAGTTACAATCATAGAGTGGCCTAGATTTTGACTTGGTTCATCAGTTCAGCATAGACACCAATGCCCAAATACAAACACTAGCGCTTGGGTGCTCCTAACCTTTCTTATGCACCTATGACCAGGGGGCAATTACATTCACTTTCTCATATCAACATAGTTTTTAGCATTTTATAGAGCAACTTTCATAGTATAGGCACATTCCTCCAACAATCAAAATGTATTCTATCTTCTTTTTTTACTTGGATTGAACTTGAATAACATAGAACTAAACACAAATCACACCATATGCAATGGTGTAGAAATTTAGGAAGAAGTCATGGATGGAGTATAACACTAGACATTTCTCCCCAAAACTCTTCTATTATGGCGTGAGATCACCCAAAAAAATCACACTTGGCATGATATTGCCCAAAAAACTCATTCTTGGTGTGATATTTCCCAAAAAACTCTCTTTTGGCACGAGATCACCCAAAAAACTTGCTCTTCTACAACATTTCAAGACATTTTCTATCCCTTTCACTATTCACGGATCGGGTGCACACTTTCCTTTTATTACTTTTTACAAACATTTTAAAATACTTTTGCATGCTTCTACAAAGTTTTCATAACACATGACTTTTACTACTCTTTTGCTCTTCTTTTACAGGTCCATCCTTAATACACAAGAAGAAGAAGCAGTCACAAGCTACAACAACAATAGGTACAACACGGTACAACACTATATGCTTCACCTCTAGTTTTGCTTCCTCTTTTTTAGCTTCCACACTTAATTTTTTTATCACTTCACGCTTTCACTTGTCTCCTCGGCACACTTTCGCCATCAATCTATAAGGTACACAAATTCTAAGCTACTTCATGTTATTAAGAATTCAATCAACAACATAAAGAGGGGGAAAATGTAGACACAAAATCGTGCACTTGGGTACATTTATAGATCCTAATCACATACTACTATTCATATGATTCGTAAGTGAGAAAACTAGCAATTAACAACTATCTTTGGCCCTTTGTCTGTGCTTCTTATTTTCTATTTGGCCTTCTACACCCTATAACTGAGTTTTGAATTCATTGCTTTATCTTTCATAACTCTGGACACAGTGCCCAGGTGCCCTCATCCTTCTAGGTTCCCCTTACCTATCTTTACTTTACTCGCTCATTTTGGGTGTCGTGTAAGGTCTCCCATACAAGGCTCGGTATAGTTTCATACTAATAAAACTATGATAATTATTGTCGTATGTGAAATCAAAAATATATAAGAACCCATTTCCTCTACTAATCCATAACATACATCATCAACATATCCTTGATTACCTAGTTCAACCTTTCATTCTGTCCATCTATCTCGGGGTGATAAGATGAACTAAAGTTAATTTGAGTGCCCAGGGTGACCTGGAAGCAAGTCCAAAAATCTAAAGTATAAACAATATCTCGATCACTAATAATGGTTTTTAGAATCCCACGCAACCTCACAATATCACCAAGAAATACTATAGCAATGGTGACTGCATTGTAAGTGACATTGTTCATTGAAAAATGGGCAACTTTTCCACCGTTACCATGATGGCATCATGATGATATGATGAAGTAGTAAGACCAATAATGAAATCCATAGAAATTACATCCCACTTCCACTCGAGAATATCATGGGGGTAAAGAAGGCTTATTAGATGAGAGTGTTCTTGCTTAACCATTTGACACTCAAGACAATGAGATATGAAATATATAATATCTCAATGTAACCCTGGCCAATAATAAAATTGTTTCAAATCTACTTGCATCTTATTCACCCTGGGATGAGCTATGCATGGGGCTCGATAAGCCTCAAAGAGGATAAAACTATGCAAATATCCTATATTAGGAACATAAATGTGTTTAGGAAATTAAATAATACCATCTTCCTCTAAAATACATCTCACGTATTTTCCCTCTAAGGACTGTGACTCAAAGTCTTGCCTAGCTCCCTCATAAAATCTGTCACCCAGAAGGTGTTGTAATATCGTGCATCATAGGGCAGAACAAAGAGTCAAAGTGGAAATTTCACTTCGTCATCTACTCAAGGCATCAACGATGATGCTTTCCTTTCCCTTAATGTACTATATGTACAAATCATACTCACACAAGAACTCCATCCAACATTGTTGATGGGTGTTAAGGTTAGGTTGTGAGAAGATGTGATGTAAGCTCAAATGATTAGTTCCAAAAAAAAGTTCTACCCAAATGAAAATGTATCCAAGAGAATAGGTCATGAAAAAAAACTTCAAGGTCAAGGTTGTGGGTAGGGTAGTTAAGCTCATAATCCTTGAGATTTCATGACTTGAAAGCAATAACATGCCACTCCTACATGAGGAATACCCCAATCACCTCTAAAGAAGCATCAATGCAAACCAAAAAATCTCCCAGCGGATCAAGTCCTACAAGAATAGGTACCATAATCAAACGCTCCTTAAGTAATTGAAAGGTCTGCTCACATTTCTATGACTAGATGAACTTCTTCCCTTTGCACTGAAGGGAAGTGATAGAGTGAATAATCCTAGAGACATCCTGCATAAATATGCAATAATAGCCTACCATCCCCATGAAGCTCCTAACCTCTGTCACTATAGTGGGTATTGGCCAATCTAATATGACATGAATCTTCGAGGGGTCTACAGAGATATCCTCGTTAGAGATGATGTGTCCCAAATACTGAATATTTGTTTGGAATAAGGAACACTTCTATAAATTTTTAAAAATATTTTTCTCCCTCAAAACCTGTAGAACCTGTCTCAAATTCTCCTCATGCTCCTCTGAGTGGGAATATATAAAAATATCATCAAGAAACACTAAGACAAACTGATCCAATAATTTCCTGAAAACCCCATTCATGAGGCTCATGAAGACCGCGGGTGCATTAGTTAGACCAAATGGAACCACAATGGACTTGTAGTGTCCATAACGAGTGCGAAATGTTGTTTTGTGAATATCTGCTTATATAATCTGTAACTGATGATACCCTGACTTAAGATCAATCTTGAAGAAAACTTTGGCTCCCTTTATTTGATCAAATAAATCATCTATCCTCGGAAGGGGATAACTGTTCTTCATAGTTACCTTGTTCAACTATTTAAAATTGACACACAAACAAAGGGACCCATCCTTCTTCTTCAAAAATATCATTGGTGTACCCCAAGGAGACACATTAGGGTGAATAAGACCCATCTCTAACAAATCCTCTAATTGAATCTTGATCTCACGAAGCTCAGGAGTCGTCATCCTATATAGTTCCTGAGAAACTGGAGTTGCACTTGGTACCAAATTAGTTGTGAAATCCACCTCTTTACATGGTGGTAAACCAAGAAGTTCACTAGGAAACATTAGTGAACTCTCTAAAAATAATGTGCTCGTCAAATGGTGAACTATTTGGAACATCCTCAGACCGATCACTGATCGTGATTGCATACATCTGACAACCCTTGTGCTTATTCCACTTGAGATGCATGATAGAGATAATACGCAAGGAGACAGGCCTCTGAATACTAGAAATCATAGCTGAACTATGTAATTCATCTTGACATTCAATAATATTATTCCAACAATTAACCTTGTCTTGATGATAATCAAGACAATACATGCCTAAAACTACCTTTTAGGACCCAAAAGGTAAAACATGGAGGTCTAAAGTAGTGGATAACATGCCCAAATCAAGTACACAACTTTCTATGTAAGTGTTAACTAGGGTTTATTTTAAGATACCCCTCCAAAACATTATTATAGAATGGGTGCAGAATGTGTCAAAAAATCTATTCGTAATGGTGGAAAATCTCAGAAAGGAGGGTTTCGGGACAACAACAAATCCAGGGGTTTTAACTTTGTTACCGTACGATAACAAAAATCTGTTACTGGATGATAACACATATCGGTTGTTGACCAGTAACAAAAGTTGGTGTGTCATCTAATAATACTTATTGGTTACCGGTCGGATACACATTTTGTGGTGTCGACCGGTAACACATTTTTATTATCGATCGACAGGAGAAACATCTTACTGTGTGGTACATTCATAGTTGTTGCCTTCAGGTAACACATTTCTATTACCAGACATCATTTAACTATGTTTCTGCATGGTTATATGTGAGTGTTTCTACCCAGTAACATGCCTTTGTTACTAGATGTACCCAAATCCCTATTCTGTCCTCATACAATGAGCCCCTTCCTTGCCTATAAATACCTATCCCCATTAATTTTGTCCCATTTTCACTTGCAGGTTTCTCCGAGACTAGAGTTTTTTAGAGTGTCCTCACACTATTGGAAATGGTTTGTTTTACAATCCTCGTACACTTATGGTATTAGCCACACATGACATGACTAGCTCTTTACGTCATAAGTCTTACCATATACATGTATCTACTAACACATTTTTTTTTTCAAAAGATCAAAATTCAAGAATACTCAAAATCATGGCACCAAAAAAAAAATTCGATTAACACTCCTTCATATGTTTACAGAAACATATTGTATCCACAGTTACTACAACTGCTGGAAGACCCACAAATTAATCAAGTCAATCTGATTGGATTGGTAACTCAGGGTTCCATGGACTTATTTACATGCCTCATTATGAGACATAATACAAGTTGTTAAATAATTTAATGCAAATGTATAGTAGTTCTGATGGCTCTTTCACAGTTCCATTACCATCCCACCAATTTGTCATCAGAATAACACCTGATGATATTCATCATCTAACAGGCCTACCCCATCAAAATGCATTTGCCTGTATCCACAAAAACCATTCTACCTGATGAGAAAAATAAATTTTTAGAGTCTCATTACGATCTTTTTATTGAGGTTGAGGTTAATAATCCCTCCAAAAGAGAGATTAACACACAATCAATCAAAGACCCCTTTCTCCTGACCATGGTGGAATTTTTCTAGGCTCACATCATGTTACAGGGAAGATATAATGAATTTCCTTAGTGGGCACTATACTACCTTCTCCAAAACCATTTTCTAGTGTTAGATTTTATTGGTGTACATTTCTTTCAACAAGGATTCATTTCTGACCTTGACAAATCCATTATGAATCCTAGTGCAGTTATTTCTTCTTCTTGTTTTGTTCTTGCTTTCTATTATGAGGGTTTTCACAGACTCAAATCAATAATTATTCCAAATTCTTCTGTACGAGAAGATGGATAAATATACAATGCCTCTGGACCGACAGTTGGTGAGTATTTTGTTTTAAAAAGCATTATATCTTGATTCTTTTCAAAAAACAAAATCATTTTAAAATCAATTCTTAAAAATATATAAATTTGTCAAAATTCAACAGGTCAAAATAAGTGAAACAATGACTTGACGTAAGGTGAGAGTTTCACACACATAACCTTGTTGGGCCTGAGGGGTCTAGAGACAACGTTCCAATTGATGTCACCACGACCGATGACTCTATGGTTGTCACTAGCAGCCAACAACATAGAGGTAGAATGGGAACCAAATGGATGCGTGGTTCTATGGAATCATCCCACAGCCAAGACAGAATGCACGTACTCAGGCCAATCCAGGTTTTAATTAATCCATAATGCACAATCATTTTAATTTTGATTAAATTTATTTATAGACTAATAATGATAATATGAGTCTTGACAATGACATATGTCATTTTCCTAATGTGAAGCCTTGTCTAGCACATCACTGAGACACATGGTGTCTACTAGTGCAAACACTACATACATACCTGAGCAAGAAGAGATTCAGTCTGCACTAGTTCTTCACCCTTCAAGTTTTGGTATTAATAAATAGTGATTTAAATTTTATTTATATTAGTCTTTCTTTTAGGATTTTTATTCTAATTCTATTTAACTAGTTTTTGTTAAATTCAGGTTTTTCAATTACCACCACCCCCTTCCATCCAGTGCCACAGTATGTTGATTATGGAAAAAAACATTCACAACATAAGAAATATTTATTGATTTCATTCTTTTTAAGTTCTTACTTGTTTTGTTGTTTGACTTCGTAAATACAACATACTGATATTGTTAAATTATTGATTCTCACTGAACTTTTGCAACCTCAATCTCATATTCAACCCATGGCCACCCCCACTACTCAACGCTTAAGGAGTACAACACACCCACCTCCCCTTTCTGTCTTATGGTAAGGGAAAGAGGATAGTGTTCCCTAGAATGAGCAGGGGGACGCATAATTTTACAGCGTCCAGAGTTCCCCAACTTTTCAATTGGCAACGGTGTGCAGAGTGCCAAAGGCACTTCTATTTTAAATAATATCGATATGGATGAGGAGTATCTTAGTTTTGACAACATTTATGACATTGTAGCAGCAGGAAACATATGGAAGATCTCACTTAGTCTACACATAAGGAGGTGTCAGTGCCACAACAACCATCCTCTTCATATCCTCCTTCCCCAACTGGGGAGGAAAATTTGGATGATGATGCAGAAAATGAAATTTTCAGTAGACATCCTTGTGGCTGATAATGCTATAGCCCTTGTGATGGAAAATATTATTACTGACATTAAGGAGCTAAAGATATGGGAGATTAGAGTGAAAGCTCTGATCAAAGAAATTAATGAAAGATATCATAATTTTGAACACGGGGGATTTTTTTTTTTCATTGATTAAAAATGAACAGCGATGATTGATGCTTTACTTGCTCAAGCACAATCTGGTAATTCAGTCACCAAAAATATTTACAATAATGATAATGTTTTGACTATAATGCTTAACATATTGGCTAATTTGAATTTCGAGGTGCAGTCTTACTACAATAAGTGGAATAGAGACAAGAAACTTGTCACTATTGCAAATGCAGAGAAATACTTGGACATGGTAAGTACTTAACTTTTTGTAGATTATAATTTATATTGTTATCATTTATCTACTTCTAATTATGGGATTTTTAATTGCAGTCCAAATACTAGACATTGAAGATAGAGGTGCAGGTGTTAGATGAGCACCTGAAAAAAGTGAGAGAAAGTGTACACAGTGCAATTGCCTTCAAAGAAAAACTTTTTATGTTAAACAAGCAGAATAATACATTGTGTAAGATTATAAAGGAGAATGGACTGGATCCGGATATTCTATTGAAGAAAAAAACTGATGAGGATCCTTCTCTCCTTTCAGCAGGAGATGCAGCTAATGAGGATAGACAAAATCTTGAAAATATCAATGCAGCTGCAAAAGAATTAGTTCCAGTCTGGTGTGATAAAAGATAGTTCAAATGTTGATGTTATAGAAGCTCCTAAAGAACAAGGATCCAAATGACATAAAACTATTGATGTAAATCATTTTATTTGTCAAATGAAATTTGAAAACATTATCTTTATGTCAAATTGTCAATCGTTTTATTTCTCTCATGCTTGTTGTTAAATGAAAACATTATCTTTTTTTCAAGCTTGTACAATTGATGAATACTAATACATGGATTCTAGAATTTGGATTTACATTGTACAATTTAGTTTCAAACATGTATGCACTCAATATTGAAAACTTGGATGTACATTTTGATGTTGAATCTTGATAGTTGATTCTTCATGTATAGATAGATTATAATTACAGAAAACATTATCTCTATACTGCTATGTTTTTTATTAATCCTAATAATCATGATGGGATATATGGATTATAATATATTTGTGAACATGTGTGCCTGTGGATTTGATATTGAGAAATCAAAGATTGAACATACTTTCCTAGTAATGAAATTAAATTTAATTACATCATCCAGTTTGTAGTTTGCACAACTATCTACTATCTGTTATTTCCAAACATTATAAAAACATAGAAGTGATTTAAAATTTCCAAACATTATATACACAATATATGTAAATGAAAAAAAAATGACGAGTCACAATATATATTTCAGAAAATGAATACGTTCAACTTGTATGGTAGCTGAAACAACCCTATCCTAAATGGTCCTTCATCACTTATTTTATCTATTGTAGTTTCTCATCCACTAGAGTCCAAGTTAATTTCACCATAATCTGAGACTCCATTGGTTTCTATTATATTAACAACTCTCTACTCTATAAGGGATGTCCAAGTAGCTAATAGCCACCTTAATGTTCTTGCTCTTTCATATGGAAATGTGTCCACTACATATCTTGAAACTTACAGTCTCAAACAAGTTTCCAAATTTTTGTCCAATCTATTGCGAAGTTTTGATTTCACAAATGTTAGTGCAGCTAAATACCCTTTCATCTTCAACAGACCCAAGAATCATTTATTGTATGAGTTTAATATAATTTGAAGTATTCACTTATACTTTCTCTCAGAAATGCTATTCTGATACAACTTTCTCCACAATAGTGTGATAGCTCTCATTTTTGTTGGTTCAACAAGAGTCTAATATTGATCACTCATTGTCATTACAAAATGTGTGACTGTGATATGAGTAATTTTATGTCCAATATACCATTCAATTCCCCTCCATTAATATATGAAGATTTACAAAACTGATCCATAAGTGCAACCATGTATTTCTCAAAGAGTTGAGCTCTTTATTCTTCACCAATCATTGGATTCTAGAAATTGAGATTTACAACTCCCATGGCCTTAAACAAATCACTATTTTTAAAATGCTCTCCGATCTCTGAAGATAATGTTTTAGATATATTCATCATTTTTTTCGTGTATCAGAAACTGCAACATCAAAAAGAAGGCTTGTGAATGGTACTTCCTCAATTTAAAACCTATTACATAAGGATATTTGTGGAAAGTGTGCATTGGAATATTTTTCCCATCAACCGAGATATAAAGATGAACATTGATATTGAACTTCAAATAGTTGTTGGGATCTTTTATATCTGTCAAAACCTTCCAGCTACTGAAAATTGGCTTCTGCTTCTTGGGTGGAATATAAGGTTATCCAAAATCATACATACTTGTTTCCTTAATTTTATAAAATCAACAATGTATATAGATCTTTCCTGAGCTTGTTTCACCAAGCTATTTATTTCCTTCAACATTGGAAAAATACCGCATAAAATTAATAATGTCTACAAATCTATCAAGTGATACAATGTAGACACAAAATCTTTAGCCTTAGTCTCAACTTCATACTAGTATTCATACGAACATATACCCTGTTTAATGACCGTCTATTCCATCAAAAAATTCTGCTTTCTGTCGATCATACAATGATCATCCATACTTGTGTCAGTCATCTTTTTGTCATTTTTGCATTTTTTATTCCAACTAGAAAATGCTTATGAAACTCCAAAAATATTTTAGGGCACCCTAATCCTTTTGACATGTATGAATGCAAGTCTAGTCCGTATGAAAATCTTCCACTTTAGCAAAATTTTCAAAATTACTTACAATCTTGTAACAAGAGATTCATTTTATGAGCCATGCAATGAATAGGTATCATGTACTAGGCAACTAATCATTTGAAGGTGAATACAAAGGCCTGGTTTTCTGACCTTAGCATGACAAGCTTCCCCATCAAATCCAACATAAATCACACTTTATAGAGATTGAATTATCATCCATACCAACTATTTCTTTTAAATTTTTAATAACAAGTTTGCAGAGGTTCTCAGAATTGTAATTCTCCATCATTTTGTGCATAGCTAGTAGATGATTTTCCCTCAAATGGTTATTTAAACTGAAAGTGTAGACATGCATACAAACCCACAATGTATTGTCTAATGTTGTGACCTCATCAATCGACAATGGATAAAATTCACATTTTTTACCTTCTCTCTCAAATTAATGATTTCAATTTCTACCATACACTTTATCATTTCCCATTAGTGGACATATCGACATAGATGTTGTTGGAATGTTTGGAAACCCATTACATTGAAATAATGGTTCTTATAATCAATGAGATCTAAAATTTTCCTGCCCTTTTTTTAAATGTGAAATATTGTTCTGAATTGTATAATTTTTTCCTGAAGACCAAACATCAGTAGCTTTTGACCTAAATTTAGCCTTTATTTTCTTGAATTTCAATTAATTTTATGACACAATCCAAATCCGGATTGAGGTGGATCTTACCCTGAACATGCACATTCTCATGAGATTAGAAAACTAGTTATTCTATAACATATTTAAAATCTTATTAAGTTTTATAGTGTTATTTATTGTTGTTCCAGTTAGAACTAACAGCAACATTAAACTATAGATTTACTAATCATACACATATGAAAGTAACAACCAGTAACTTGTCAATTCTCTAACAAAACAACATCCCACCATTTGTGATTTGTTTTCAAAAGTTCTCCAAGCTACCTAATAGATATCCATCTTTCGTCAAATTTATTAACAGGATTCCAGGTTACCATCCGAGGTATTATTCTAGAAATTGAACTGAAATTCAATGGAACAATAGGTATTGCTTGACATTCATGAGTTTGAAAGTGTTACAAAGTCCATTTCACCATCACAATGCTTTCCATATAACTTGTAAGCGAGATTGCCTTAACCTGAGCCATCTGCAGTTATAAGTATCATGTACAGACCAAAGTTGGAAGGTGAATTAAAACCTCAATCTTTGTGACCTTGAATGACAACTGTCGTCATATGTTACCTACACACTTGCAATTTTTATAGAGTCATTGAATAAAAACTACCAGCTATTTCTCAAAATTTTAATAACAAATATACAAAGGTTTGAGTTGCAATTCTATATGCCTTAGTAGATGACCATCCTTGCGAAGTGGTTATTCCCCTTTAAAAACCAACATACATTACAAACTCACAATGTGTTGTTACTGTTGAGACCTCATAATAATGTGAAATCCTATTTTTTACCTTCTCTCTGAAATCAGTGATTTCAATTTCTACCATACACTTTGATTTCCCATGTCACTTGTATCTGATTCAGTGTGTTGTTGGAATGTTTGGAAACCCATTACATTAAAATAATATCTTATAATCAATGAGATTAGTAGAAATTATCACCCTTTTTTAAAATGTGATGAACTAGTGCTAAATTGCATAAGTTTTGCCTAAAGCCAATTGCATCAATAGCTTTTGTAAATTTAGCCTTTATTGTTCCACCTTTCTCAATAAGGTCTTGAAGATGTTTATGATGATTGTCATATTCTTTTGCATATCTCATATGTAAACAATCTTCCTTGGTTTTCCATCTAGTTGTTTTTATTACTGTTCCATCATCTTGCCTTTTAGACTCATATAATTTCCCACAATGCTTCTCTATTGTGTCTAACTTCAATTGCATTTTGTGGTCTTTTCCTAGTTTCCAACTACATATAGTACATCTACATTTTGTAGGAGTATCAATACTGTTTTCTGGTTGAACAAGTTCAATGAATGGATATTTGGTTGACCATTCAAATTTATAAGTCCTTCCTAAAGTCCACTTCCCACTCTTATGTTTCTTATGTGTGTTTCTAGAATGTTTATCTGAAGTTTGAGTTGGATGGAAATTGGGATTATCAGTACTATCAATGTGAATTGAATTACTCAGCTGATTGGGAATTTCATCTAGAGTATGGTCATTTCTAGGGTTTTTTGCATTTGAAATAAATTGGGTTGCTTATTGCATCCTTAAGTAAATCAACATATAAAGTAACATTAACATAATAAGAGTCAAAATTACCTCTTGGCACTAGTGTTACTGTGGGCTGACTGAAATATTTTGAAATGTCCATGTCGTGCATTTTCTTTTTCCTTGAGTTCTTTTCTCATTTGCAACAGGGGCCATTGTATGGGTGATTTTGAAGTCTGCACATGTGACAAAAATATAGAAGTTTCAAATAAGATATGTAAAAAATAAATGCAAGACATTGTGAAAAATAAAGATCATGCTACATGATAACATGGTAACATGGGTTAGGCTACCAAACAGGGTTATGTGAACATGATATCGGATCACCGCACGGTTGCATACTTGCTTGCTACTTGAACGACAACACAAATTTATGTTGTCGTCCAGTAACAAAAATTTATGTTGTCTTGACAACCAATATGACATTGAATATTCACATTACCAGACAACATCATGTATTTAGATTATCATCCGGTAATAGTTCTGTAAAAAAAACCTTGATAGACTAATAGTTCAAACTTTTTCACTTACCTCTTTCACTTATTCCTTTGGATTTTTGCCTTATACTTTCAGTTTTTTCACAGGATTATTCACTTTTACCTTTGGCTTCAACTGCAGATCTCAAAATTAACAAATTTTGAAATTATATTGTATTACTATATTATGGCAAATTAATCCTATATATAATGGTATATTATAACATGAAGGTGAATATACTAACATTGGTCGGCCCTTAGTGGAAACACTAAGGTGAAATGATGGTCAAATTTATTTAGGACCCATAAAATTTTGGTGAACATGTTACCGTACGGTAGTAAAATTTTTTCCAATTTCAAAATTTAAAAATCCTAATATTCACCTATTCAGATATAGGTGCCTTTTGTCTATAAAAAAATAATGTTTCTGTGGACAAAGATGAACATAATGATCATGGGACCCAAAAATATAACATCCCAATGACTCCCTCTATGTGGGAGTCCCACCTGTACACTAGTGGATTAAACCTATGGGTCTAACCCTGGTAGAGTGTTGTGTGCATGTTAGCCAAACCTGCTGATTTCCCTATCTCCTATCCTTGCCAAAACCAAAGCCTCATCGACCTCGACCTCTTTGCATGTCCTGTGTAGCTCTAGTCCTCCATTGTTAGTGTGCTTAGTGTTGTGAATGATTATGTGGATGAGGTGGAGGTCTCGAAGCTATTTATGGAGGTATAAAACCTCCTCTCAGTGGTGGAGTTATATCTCATGATCTATGATCCTAAAAAAAATGAATCCGATCATGCACCCTAATCTTGTTCTGTCATGGTACTCTTGTGCCTTCCCCCTATATTCCTATGCCAAATAAGTCTTTTCCACTACCTTTTCCAAGGTCAGAAGAAATAACATCCTAACTGCCCCATCCAGATTTGCATTTAGGCCCCTCATGAACATGCTCACTTGTAACTTCTCATCTTGTAAATAATCCACATACTGTAAGAGGTCTAGAAATCTAGACTCATACTGTGCCATGATGCTCGGTCCCTAATGGAGATCATGGAATTCATCAATCCTCTTATGAACAAAGTGCTCAAACATATATCTGACCTGAAAGTACTCCTCAAACATCTCCCAAGTAATTATATATATGTCATATGGAGCCTGCACTCCTCATTCCTCCACAAAATGCATGTTGCATCTTATAGGGGTGAATAACAAGTCAATCCTTGATATTGCTCTTATAGGGGTGGATCCCAAAGTAACTGTCTAGACTCAGGAGCCATGATTCAACTCTCCATCAGTCATTCCTCTATAAGTAGGTGGGTGTAAATGAAGGATATCCCTGATAACACTACCAATGTCACGTGTACTAGAGATTTTTTGCTTTCTAAATTTAACTTAATAAAATGAAATAACAAAAAATATGACCTTAGAAGATGGTAGGGTTTACCAATACCCACAATGATGGATGTAAATTTATGTTGGATAAAGCTCCTTCTCACGCCAATGAAGAAAACTAAAAATCAAAGAGAGATAAACAAGATGAAATTGGATAAATGGAGAAACGAGATGCCTGACAAAGGCCGATTCTAGGAATCCAAAGGGACTTCCTTGGAGGATGTCAACTCCATTTGGTATAATTAAATAAATTGATAAAGATAATGATAAAGGTAGACAATGATAGATAGATAAGAGATGAGAATCTCTAGAACTCAAGGTTGAAGGGTAAGTCCTGTGTAGTTTCAAAGGTGGCCCAAGAAAGGGTGGATGCGATGTGGATAGACTCGAAGTAATCATACCAAAAGTCTTCAGTCTCTTGAATGATCACATGGAGAAATTCAAACTTCTCATCAATGTCCTCGATGTCAGTGGCAAATCATATTGCGCATAATGTCAACTCATGAAGGATGTTGTATTGTTCCTAAAAGAAGGGGTGCTCGACTATATGAAGGTCATAAATGCTTGTAATGGGATGATACAGCTAGGTACTGCCATTTAAAGCAAATCCATGCTTGCAAAGAACAAGTTAAATGTAAAGGGGTTGATAAAAATGATGATAAATTGATAAATTGATGAAAAGATTTAATTTGATAGGGACCGCTGATGATTTAGGTAATCATTGGCGATTACTGCTAAAAAGACAAATTTGGTAAAAAATGATAAACGAAGCTTTAAAATGATAATTTTGATTATTTTTTATGCTTGTATGAACTGTAAATGATGAAAAAATAAAGGAATACCTTTGGATATGAAAGTGAGCTAAAATATGCCTCAAATCATTAAATGGAATTGATTGAAGTTGATGTCCTGTTGTTGAGCTTCCTGAGAGTTGATTGATGATTTTTTTTTCAAAATGGCATGCTGATAGTTCTTGGAGGTTGATACAAGCTCTTCAGGATATTTGGAATGACCTAAATTTTCTGAGAAGTCGAAATTGAAGTGTGGGCATGAGTAAAATATTTTTGAAGATCCTTGAGAGAACAGGCAAAACTCATTTTTATAATGGTTGTCGATTGGTTAGGATCGATGGCAATCCACTTTTTTCAGGGAAAACATTTGGGAAGTGGTTGAAACCACTTCCAAATAGGGTTTTTTAGGTAATTGATGAGGAGAAATGGTTAAGGGGAGATTCTGGATGAGGTGTGGAGGCTGAGATGTGTTATCAAAATAGGTTTAGATGTTTTTAAGATGGTTAAGGTAGATTTAAAGTGGTTAGGCGGTTTAGGATGGGTGAAATATGATTTTACAGCTGTAGAATGGTATTTACCGGTGTAAGATAATATTAACATGGAGTAAATATCATGGGGGAGAATATAACTTAGGATAATGGTTTAATATATTAAATAATGTGTGTGGTATGGGGTTAGGTGACTTATTTTCATTCGATATTGTTGAGGGGTTAGCACACGTGGATAGGGAAATTAACAATGCTAATTTTAGGTGTCTACATCACGGTCCTACCAAGGAGGCTCAACTATCTCTCCAAGTGGCCCTAAAATTCTATGAGAATGGCTCTGAAGAAGTGTGGAAACCCTCTCAGAGTGTACTGAAGAGCAATGAGACCCCACCCATCACTATGTATCCTGTTGATATGTCGCTGAGTGTATACCCTCAACTGGATGAGTAAAATACTCTAGGTAAATGACATTTAATCTTGGCTCTCACTACATAGGAAGGTAGTCCTGTAAAACCCCCATCATCTTTTGTAATGCCTCTAGTATCTATGGTCCAAAATCTATGGTACGTGACTCCAAAGTAGGTGACGTATGTTCTCGAATCCTAACAAATCGATGCCTAGTACCACGTCTGAACATCCAGCAAGCGTATGTGAATAATAATGTTTAGTTTAGAGTGCTTTAGCGGAAAGGATTATTTAAAGGGCCTGATTAAATAATCCAACATAAACAAATTTTATCTTTGTAATCCGGACAACGTTTGGTGTTGAAACTGAGCTCTGATACCAATTGTCATGCCCATATTTTAAACTCCAAAATATACCATAGATTTCCCAATAAAACCCGTTAAATAAGGTGCTATGTTTTTTTGTTTTACGTACCAAAAAATAATATTTTAATAATGTTACAATGTAATAACAAGTCATTACGATGATTAAAATAACATCATTATTACGTTTTAATTGGGTCATTGTGTTAACAAACATTACTATAGTTAACACCAAATCCAAAGGGATAAATTTATGATAACTTTCATATTTAAATCTCCGCAACAAGGTAATCCCTAGGTATAAGGGAGCAAGTTTCATTTTCTAAGGTATTAGTAAATTTGTAAAACTAATTAAACTTAATTATCCATTGTGAAGTTTTATGTATTTAAGCAAGGAGGATAATAAATCCCTAGGTCCCCTAAATAAAATAAATGGTTTTATAATTTTATACCTAATGTAATTTAAAGGGGTCTCCAAGACCCATGCACATTAAAACAATTAAGTTATTTTTTATTTTCACCTTAAATGGGTATTCACCCAAGGCGAAATTTAAAATTCCACTTACAAGTGGGAGGACCCATCATGGGACCCACTTACAAGTGAAAATTATAGGTTTAAGAGAGCATTTGGATTGAAATGCTCTCCAACCTATATCAAAATTAGGTCAAGGAAACCCTAAATTTCCTTATAATAAAGCATTTCCCCATTTTCTTTATTTCTTTTCTTATTTTTCTCATTTTTCCTTTCTATTGTTTAGGTTATTGCAGGTTGCTATATGGAGCTCTCATGGATGGCGGAGGAAGGTATGTTGCTTCAATCCCTCTGATTGTTTGCATATCTTGTTTTTGTATGGATTTTACAACTCTAAATTTTAATATATTATGATATTTATTCTCAAATATCCCTTTATTTTGTTTGTGGGTAAAATTTATTTTTACCTATGGATACAAATTCACTGATATGTGGGTGCACACGTGCACACACACACACACACACATGTACACAATATATATACGAGATTATATACATACATACATATAATATAATATGTTTACATTTTAAATGGATGGGTGGCCGACTGTTATGTGACATGTACTTTAAGCAGGGCCGACTACAATATATATATATATATATATATATGAGAACATATGTGTGTGTGTGTAAACATTGCAATCCATACTTAGGGGTGGCCAACTGTTATGTGGCCTACGCTTTGAGTATGCCAACCACAATGGTAAGGGAAGGGGGGTAGGGTTTGGACATCGTGACCCCTCCCAAACTCTGCCCAAAATATATATTTTTATAACTATAATACAAAATGTTTTTGATTATATAAAATAAGATTATCAATGAGGATTATATTTAGATATTTCATTTTCCTGAGTAGAGCTTATTCACAAAGATCTACCAAATATTTAATAAAGTTATAAAAGAAATCATGTTCTTGCACAACCATAAAATCTATATTTAAACACACACACACACACACACAAACCATTGCAATGTATTATAGGAATGAAAGTAATTACAAGAATAAATTTTTCATTACTATCTCACTTGCAAATTAACATTATATTTCAAATACATTTATATTTCAACTTGGAAAAAGGGATTATTTGGCAAGTATAACAATTTTTTTTATAAGTATCAATATATCAATAAAGAACAATGGGAGATGACATGGCTAACAATAAAGGTTCCTTTATAAAACATTATTCCAACAAGTCCAATAATCTAACAATGGCTTATCATTTTCATTTTTTGTAACCATATGAATTAAATGACTCAAAATATGATTTTCACGAGTTTCAACTAACTCATAAGCCTACAAATCATTTTAAAAAATTCATTTATTCTTGCTAGTGATAATACAAACAAAAAAAATATACTTTCCATATAATCACAAAGAGAAAAGCCTCCATAATAACCGTAGATACAAAATGGTTTAAAATATAAAAGAGCTATCCCAAATCCCACATTTACTTACTTTTCAAAATAATATTTCAATGAGACTAATACATCAAGATTTACTTAAACAAATGCACTTAAAACTCCCCCTTAGAGTTGCCTCCCAAAAGTAGGTTTCACAACATCTTACATCAAGTTTCCAAGAGAGCAACAAAATTTAAATTTACTTCTTAACAAGAGTAATACATAACACTATAAAATATAATATTACAAGCCTCCCACTATGTGGGAAAAACATGCCCAAAAATTGAATTTTTAATCAACTCTCCTCTAACCAAGAAACTCCAAGAATGTCTCCAAGTTTAGCTCCAAGCTCCAAATTAACCAAGTGCTCCAAACACCAAAAAGAAAATATTTGAAAACCTCCCATCCATAGGCATCATCACATGCATCTCTCCCAAGAGAAGGCATGTAGACCTTCCCCAAGCCCATGGGAAAGAGGGATAACATGCCACCATGATTCCCAAGTCAAAACAAAAAGTATCGAAATTAGCCAAACAAGACAACCAAAAGAAGAAAGATTCCAAACTTCAGCAAATCAAAAGAAGACTCAAGTTCTAAAAGACAAAAACCAAAGGGAATGGGAATATGGGAAAGAAGAATCCCAAAACCAAGAGTATAACATTTAGTGCCAAGACATCCTATAAACATATGATAACTCCACAACTCCAAATAACCCACCAATCTCCTTATTGCTCCACAATATCCTCCTTACCAAGGCTTTTCAAGCCTTTGATACTTCCTTGGAAAGGATAGGAAGAGATTTCCAAAACCATGATTTTGTTAAATTTGGAAATATTACAGTCTAGATTAAATACTGAAATCGACTATGTTAGTTTTATTTATATCAAATAAGGGAATTTGATTTTGGTATTCGTTGGGGCTCAAACTTGCACCCGTGTCTCAGATGTGAAAGAGATGAGTCATTGAGTCAACAATGAGATTGTCTCCAAGTTTTTGGACCTTGCACGTTTGAGATAGACCTCCAGAGAAGGCTGGTTCCTCTACCTAATTCTACTTCTACTGCTACTCCTAACGTTGAAAGGTAAATCCTAAGATAAGCATGCCAAGGGACCAGGGATATAAGGATATGCGAAAAGGGAAAACTAAAACTAAGGAAGGTGATAACACCAGAAAGAAAGGGGGATGAAAACTATCAACTTTGAGTGAAAATGAAGGAGAATACACAAAGGAATGCTATACATGCATAATACAAAACAAAATGCAGCTGCAAAGTCATTTTCGTGAGACACAATCAGAAAAAGAGCTGCAAGGTACGTGAGAAGGCACAACAAACACACAACCTAAAAGAGAGGAAATAAAGAAGAATAAAAATAGGTTAAGGTAGAGAATAGCCATAAAACAAGGCTTCTATTAGTTCCAGGAATGCACAGTCAATTACAGTGGCGTCTGAGGCCGATATCCACATGTATAGACCAGATCTAAAGGTCTGCAACTCAAAATGCAAGGTGATGCCTATATAAATTAAAATTATCCAATCCTTATCAATGAGAAATGCTATTACATTTATAGATGAATGAATGAGAGGAAAAGGGGAAGAAGGAAGGAAAATCCAATTTGAAAACTCAACCACCAACAACTAATAATGAATGCCTACAAATCCACCTGCAAATCTATCAAATGCACTTTTCCATGTCTATTTGACATGTAGGAGAAAGATAGGGGTGAGATCTGAATCAAATCAAGTGGTTGGAATAATAAGATCCTACATTAATGGCATAAGAGACATTTCCCAACTTCTCACCTACCCAATCTCACTGAAATTTGAACTTGAGTGATCTAGAGTGTAACCCACATCATCGACTATTTTGTCATCTTTTTCCATATATCACACCTTAATTGGTTACAAGGATTAGATGCCCTATTAGTGCAATTTGGTAGGTTACGTGTGATTCACTCAATGTTTGACAGTTTACGTGGTAGAGGAACTGACACAGAAGCAAAACGTGACAACACGCAAAGGAAAGAAACATGGAAGAAGAAAACAGGAGGTGCGCAAAATTAATGAGCACGGGAGGAATGGAAGGAATACCTGTTGGAGGAACATATGGAAGAGACACAATCATTACAAGATAATGTGCGGTAGCAAGGAAGGGGGCGCACAAGGATGCCAAAGACTTAGCTAATTTTGGGAAGCAAGTCTAAGGTGTGCATGAAGGGTGTATGGACTGCTGGGAGGAAGGAGAATCCACAGAGATTGGGTGCGAGGGAAAATGGAATAGAATATAAGAAAGGAGAATTAAAATATGGGAAGCACAAGAAAGGAGTGCACAAGGGAGTGTGAGGAACAAAAGCCAATAAAATGTTCCAAAATAATCAATTAAAGTGCACACAACCTACAATGTAGAACCTAAGAGCCAAGAATGGAAATGTAAGTTATCCAAATAACTAGGGGAGTTATTTGGATAATAATTTTGGTGACTTTTGGGGCCATCTACTTGCTAGATGAAGGAGATTAGTATCCTGGAGCATCCATTGGGCATGGAGTTAGCGTATATATGAATCTTTGATCTGCAACTTCAAAGAAATACCCTTGAGTCACTTGAAGCATGTTCTGAACTCTATCCTGTTCTACATCCTGCAAACTACTGAAAGATTACTGACATCCTAGAAGCAAAAAAAGAGCGCGAGTGAAGGGCACGAGAAGAAAGAACTATGTACAAACAAGATAATGTGTGCGTAACACACTTGGAGGAATTGAAACTACTCTAATATATACAAAATGATGCAACAAGCTTAATGGAAGGGTTTGAGATAGATCCCATTGACTGGGATTGATAGCGCGCCTCCATCAAGATGAGATAACTAAAAAGAGTTAGCCTCCTTACAAGAACTGATAATATATGGGCCACTCTAAAGTGCATCAAATTTTGAATGGTGCCCTAGTTTGGCTCTGTCAGCATCCCATTTTAATACCAAGTCTCCAACTTTAAAAGCTTGAGGCCTAGCCTTTCTATCAAACCACTTTCTTTGTTGATTGTTGATGTTGTTCTAGCTTGATCATGGTAGAGTTCCTTGATTCTTCAAGTTCAACCAACTCTGTCATTCTGATTTCTCTCTAGTCCATGCCTTCAAATTCCAGCTGCTGGGCAAGTGATAACGAATTCAACTCAAGTATCAAAGGAAGTGTAGCCTCCTTTCCATAGAAAAGCTTATAAGGTGAAGTTCCTATTGCCTTCTTCATTGTGATTTATGTCTTCCTAGAGCACGTGAGACCTTTGTATGCCACTGTCTTTGGTTGATGTTCATTGTCCACTTCATGATCTTGATCAGGTTCTTGTTTTTTGACTTGCCAAAGCCATTTCTTTGAGGGTAATAATTGGAGGAGGTCTTCAAATATATTCCAATATTAGAGCCCAATAAGTGATTTTACCAAGTAAGGCCTTCGCAATACCAAGGAAGGCCTTCACATTATCAGAGATAATGGTTTGAGGAATGACCAAAACCTTGTTATGATACCTTCAAGAAATTCGAGGATGACTGACTTGGTTGATTCCTTGAGCGTGACAACTTCTATCCATCTGGTGAAGTAATCCGTAGCTGTCAACACCCATTTATGTCCAGCACTTGAGGAGGATTGATCATGCATATGAAGTCAAGACCCCATTGCGTAAAAGGTTGATCCGCTTGGATTGGTAGAGGGGAAGCACTGCAAATTTCTTCTTTCCTGTAAAGAAAAAGCATTCTTTACATTTCATGACCCACTTGTGTGTGTCCATGAATAGGGTAGGCTAAAAGATAATCCTACCATTATGATCTTCATTGTTGTAGTTTTGACAAAGAAGTGTCCACCAGAGAATCCATCGTGAAATTATGCTAACACCTTTTCAATTTGCACACTGTCAATACACCTTAGCAACATGCCATCAATGTTTCTTTTGAAGAGAAGACCATCAATCAGAACATATGGAATAGATTGCAACCTCAGATGTCTTCTCTTTGTTTTGTTCAAGACCAGGAGGGTATGCACCCTCAGAAAGGAATGTGATCATGTCCTTCATCTAATTACACATGCCAAGATTTACATATTGTTCAGGATTCCGTGCGCGGAGATCTTCATCTAGAAATAATGAAGTCTCAGGTTCATCCTTTGCTGTCCTCAGCAAGTTGTTTACAAAGTGTGCTACCTCTAACCAACTTCATGGCTTTGATAGTCACATCATATTCCATGATTTGGTTACCCATCGTGCTCTCTTCTCATTGATTTCATCTCCCATGATGAAGTCTCTAACACCTGAGTGTGAAACTAACACCTTGATGTGGTTTGTGGTGAGCATGATCTTGAACTTCTTGAGCACACACATGATGGTGTAGACCTGTTTCTCCATGTGACTATATTTCAACTTGTAATCCTTTATCAGATTGACTTGAAGAAAGCCACTGGTTGCTCTATCCTTGTTCATTTTCTTGTGTTAGGACAACAACAACACTCACATTAGTTCCATAAGCATAAAGGATGAAATCCTTAATGTAATCCAGGTTGATGAGTGTTAGCACACAAGACAATTTCTTACTTGATCTTGTTGAAGCTTTCTTTTCCTTCTACTTGTCCATTTGAAGGTTGTGTCCTTCTTGAGCATGAGGGTGATGGGCCTTACCAGTCCTGTAATGTTAGGAATGAATCTCCTAACAAAGTTGATTTTTCCTAGGAAGGACTGTAAGGATTTCTTATGCGCTGGTAGGGAAAGAGTCAAGATGGTTGAAACATGTTCAGGATCAATTACGATGCCATCCTTTGAGACCACATGGCCTAAAAGCTTTCCCTACGCCACTGTGAAATTACACTTCTTGGGGTTAAGAGATACCCAAACTTTCTGCATCTCTCAAATACTTTCTCCAGGTGCATATGTGATCTACATGCTCTACTTTGAGAAGACAATTATGTCATCTAGGTAAACCAAGATGAACTCATTGATATATCCTTTGAAGGCAATATCCATGGAATGTTGAAAGGTTTGTGTATGCGTTTGATAGACCAAAGGGCATCTTCTGATATGCATATGTTCCCCACTTGGTTGTAAACGTTTTTTGAATTGATCCTCTTCCTTGACCAGGATCTGATTGGAGCCACAATACCCATCCAACATTGAGAATCTCTGTACATCAGCCACAATTTGTAAAATCTACTCTATAGAAGGAAAAGGATAATGATCCTTTAAAGATGCCTTATTCAAATCTCTGAAATCAACACAGAGTCTGATTTCACCATTCTTCTTGTGCACTGGAACAATATTTGTGACCCAAGTAGAGTACTTGATTAGAAATATTATCTTTTCCTCAATGATTTTAGATAACTCTTTCCTCATGAGGGGCTCTATCCTTGGATTGACTGGCCTTTACTTTTGTTTGATGGGCTTGATACTAGGATCAAGGTCAATGGAGTGTTGAGAAACACTTGGATCAAAACCTTTGAGGTCTTCATACTCCCATGAGAATATGTCACTGTATTTCTTGACAGAGAGATGAAGGCTTACTTTTCATCATGCACGATAAGCTTTACTAAGCAACAACTCCTTATCGCGTGTGCAATAGTGACTAGGGAGTAGTCTTCTTGTGTCATGTACACATATACTTTTCTTCACCCTTGAACTCATCATCAGGGATGAAATTTTCTCTAAGGTGACCAACCCTTTAGGTAACTTATTTGTCTTCAATTGGATCACTTGGTCACCATATTGTTCATGCAAGTCATCTTGCATGCTTGAAGAAAACTCAACTTCATTTTGAATGAACTGGATGATCTATGTGTCACTGTCAAACACTTTCAACTAGTGTTTTTTTCTGGAATGGATGGCCTAATTACCATCTTGATGTGTTGTGTGTTTCCCTTGACAAAATCCTCTACAAGAGAAAACTGTGAACCAAGTGCAGCCATCTGATCAACTTCTTTGTTCATCTTCCTTAGCACCACCTATAAATTTAGAGCATCAAAGCTCTCAAAGGAGGTCCAAACTCTATGTTTATAATATTTGAGAAGCTTATTCTTTGTTGCACACTTTTTTGTGACCTGGTGGATAACCAATTCTATGTCCCCAAAGATTTGCAGCACCTTAATCCTTTTCTTCTCAGAAATAAGAAGACCATGCACTAATGCTTCATATTCTGCCACATTGTTGGAGCATGTGAACTACAACCTGTGTGTGAAGAATAATTTCTCATCCTTGGGAGAAATGAGAATAACTCCTACACCTGTGCCATTTCTACTTCTAGATCCATCAAAGTATAACTTCCACAAACCCGCACTTTCTTCATTTTTCTTAAGCGTGCGTGGTAGCATAACTTCTTCTTCAAGGATGCAATAAGTACCAAGCCCAGTTTCAAAAGCTTCATAGCTCTTCAGCATATGGATCAAATTGTGGTGCCTTTCCACCCACTCATCTAACACTAAGTCAGGTACAGGGGGGAACAGGTTGCTCTTTAGAAACTGAAACTTGTTCTTCATGGATTAGGAAATTGGCTTGAGAGGAGATGGATCATATGACTCAACATGATAGGAAAATATTGGCTCAGCTTGTATGGTAAACTGAGTACCATACCTTGTCTTGAGTAACATATGGGACCAATCAGAAGACAAGTAACCACCCACTTTAGTAGTAAAATCCCTTGATAAACATAAGGAAAACAAAGGAGGTAGGTCAATGATTGACACATCTTGAGTTATGGTGAGGCTTGAACATGCATGGAGGGTTAACTAAAGATCCTTGATGACTCCTAGAGTAGTGACAGTTGATCCATCAAGTTGCAGGACTCCTTTGGACAAGGGTTATACTTAAGACCTAGGACATCAACAATTTTCTTAGGCATGACAGAAGTACTAGCACCTGAGTCAATCATACAATTATGACAAGGTGTTTTCCTATGATCAAGGACATATAAAAGGGTGGGGTTTTTACAACCTTACTTACTTGCTTCTCCTCTTCTTGACAAATATTGACAGTAGCGTGCATGTTTTTGGACAACTGGGTCAGCGCGGGAAGTTGGGCCAAGAGCTTCATGCAACAGGTCACGCTGAGATGGAATGGTCAGGGCATCCCACATTGTGACATTTATATTTGTATTCTTCATTTGATCCAAAATGTTGAATGGAAGGCCCATTGACTTGTGCATTTGGGGCATAACAACATCTTTTCTTGTTTGTTCAGGCGCAGAGACAAGAGCCTTAGCTTGCAGAGGCTTGACCTACCAAAGAGGGGCATGTGTTACTTCAGAAGGAGCATTGCATGGAGCCTTGCGTGCAAGAACTTGCATGACTTTACTGTTGGATGCCTTAGTTTCATCCTTTTCTTTTGAGATTGACCTGTGACGGAAGATTGAAGGTTGTGCACCTAAACTCCAACATTCTCTTCTTGTACCTTGTGTTGTCAACAACTTGGGCATGCAGTTTTCTTGAATATCTACAACTTGATTAATTACATAAAAGTCCTCAACGCCAAAGAATATCAAGTTGGATTTAGGAGGAATTTCTAGATTTTCTTGGTTCTCAGGCTCACTTACACTTGATGGAAGGTTCATAGTTAGAAGCATGTGAATCATATAGGCCTGCGCATGTAAGCATTATTCATGATACTGACTATGAGGCATGTTTACAAGGAAAACACCATTCTGACTCTGCCATGTTGTTCATGGAACAAGTGCTTGGCTTGTGTTGGGTGTTGGAAGAGGTTATGCAGGAGGGACCACTTGCAAATTCAAGTTCACATTAGCATGCCATCTATCATTTTTATTGGTTCTATGCCATATCTTTGGTTTCCATACTTGATTCTGTCTGAAGGCTGATTGTTTTTGAATATGCGCCTAATTAGAATTGCTTCTTGAAGGCTTGCGCCTACTATTTTCTAAAGATATAAACCTTATTAGACAAGTTTCTAATCAGGGCTTTCATTTCTTCATCTTCTTTCTTTCATGGGAGAGTGGGATGTGGATGTAATAGGTTGAGTGCTCTACATCAGGAATAGGAGCAATAGAAGGTTGGGGAGTTGGAGACATTTCTTGGAATAAGGGTGTGAGGTGGTCTAGGAGATAATTTTCCATACCTCAATGAGACTATTTTCTACCCTTATTGCAATATTGTATAGCAATAGGTAAGGTTCTACCTCCCATGGATTGAATCATGACTGAAATGTCACTATTCAAAGCCCTTAGATAATACAGGAAAGCATGCTAGGTTGTAAGCCTTACCACTTGAGGAATTCTATCCCAAGTCTTCTAGAATATGATATTGAAATCAGTCATCTTCTCATTGGGCACCCTCTTTGTTGTAGTCAGTTGCTCCACCAGTGATAGGTGATCTGACTTATCTTCAAAATAGTTACATAGAGCTGTTCCAAGCTCATCCCAGGTGGCAATAGATGTAGGTCTTAGGCCTTGGTACCACTAGAGCACTTTTCCTTTGAATGAGGCTATAAGTAGCCTAACCTGACTGCTACATCATCATGTGTGATCAGGTAGACAGAGCACACATTTGCTACATATCCTGGATGTGCTCAACAAGGGTGACTTGATTCTCGCCAGTAAAGTATGGAATGCTCTTGAGTACAGTTATTAGCATATCATGTTGTGCATTGAGATTGAGAGGGCTTCCACTAGTGAATATGGAAAAGTTCCTTCGAGGAGGAGGTGGTTTGACAGTTTCATGGTAGGGTGCACAGGTCTGTCTATGTGAGGAGGAGTGGAATCACGTGTGACACTGGAGATGGAGATGTGTGCATGGGTGTTCTACTATGTACTCTCCTCAGAGATAGTTGGAGGTACTTGAAAGATGCTTCAACTGTAGTACTTTGTCTCAGTATGCACTCTTCTCATAAAAGGAGCTCAAGACTGCTAAAAATAGTAGATCTGGAAGTGTTGGGAGTCACCAGATGTGTTGAAATAAGCCTCCAAAGGCTAGAAATCACTAAGTCACACACCAAAACTTAGTAATGATGAAATTTAAGCTTTCAATACTCGTCCCACCGGGTGTGCCAGAAAATATTGTTGGTCTCAAACTTGCACCCGTGTCTCAGATCTGAAAACCAATGAGTCATTGAGTCAACAATGGGACTGTCTCTAAGTTATGGGACCTTGCGTGCTTGAGACAAATCTTGAGAGAAGGTTGGTTCCTCTACCTATTTCTACTACTACTACTACTCCTAATGCTGAAAGGGAAATCCTAAGCTAACAATGCCAAGGGACCAGGGATAGAAGGATAACAGAAGGGAAAACTAAACTAAGGAGAGGCAATAAACCAGAAAGAAAGGGGGATGAAAACTGATCATTTGAGTGAAAATGAAGGAAAAATGCATAGAGGGAGGCTAGGAATGTGTAGCACAAACCAGAATGCATCTACAGTCATATTTCTGTGAAACACAATGTAGAAAAGGAGTGCAAAGGATGTGAGAGGAACAAAAACACACAACGTGAAATGAGAGGAAAGAAAGAAGAATATAAACAGAGTCAAGGCAGAAAATAGCCACAAAAAATGCTTTTTACTTCCAGAAATGCATAGTTGATTACAATGTGTCTGAGGCCAATATCCACATGCAAGACTAGATCTAAAGGTTTCACAACTCAAAATTTTGGCAATGTCCTATAAAAAGGAGGAAATCCAAAATCCAACCCTTTCAATGAGAAATTCTCTTACATTTATAGATGAATCATATGAGAGAAGAAGAGGAGAAGGAGGGAAAATATGATTTGAATCTCAACCACTATTGAATTCCACCAAAATTCTTGAATTTGACTTGGACTAAATGTCAAATACACTTCTCCATGTCCAAAATGTAGGAGGTCCGAAAGAGGGATCTAATATCTGGAATCAAATCGGGTTTGGAGCAATTAGATCCTGTTCATTAATGCATAGAAAATTTCCCAGCTTTTCACCTACCCAATCCCCTGCAAATTTGAACTTGAGTGATCTGAAAGTGTAACCCATTGTATCATTTATTTTTTCATCTTCTGCCATGTGTCACAACTTAGCAAAATTTATTACAAGGATTACAGGGCACGATGTTGGTGCACTTTGGTAGGTTGCATTGTGTTAGCACACTCAAGCTTGTCAGATGATGACGTGGTAATGAACTTGGTAGAAGAAAAAAGTGAAGGTGCATGGAAGAATGAGACATGGGAGGAAAGAAGAAGGAAGGGGCATGTTCAAAATTAATGCATAAGAGGAATGGAAAACACCTACCAAAGGAACGTATGGAAGAGGTGCAATCATTATTAATAATGTTCATTAAGGGGGGGCACAAGATGTATAGACTTAGCTGATTTTGGAAGCAAGTCTAGGGTATGCGCGTGAAGGGTGTATGAACTACTGGGAGGAAGTGGATGTGTAAAGGGTGGGCATGAGGGAAAATGGAACAAAGAGGAAAAGGAAAATGAATGGAATAAGGAAAAGGAGTGCACAAGGGCGTGAGGAATCTATGCAACCAAGGAGATGTGCCAAGGAGATAATTGAGGTGTACGTAACCTGCAATGTAGAACCTCAGAGCCATAATAGGAATATAAGTTGTCCAAATAACTAGGAGAGTTATTTGGATAATAGTTTTGGTGACTTTTGGGGCATTTTCCTGCTAGATGAAGGAGATCAGTATCCTGGAGCATCCATTGGGCATGGAGTCTTCTGTGTATATGAATTTTGATCTGCAACTTTGAAGAACTACCCTTGAGTCACTTGAAATCATGTTCTGAACTTTATTCTGAATCCTGCAAGAATTTCTGAAAACTGTTGGAAGATGACTAGCATCCTGGAAGCAAAAGAAGAGCATGTGTGCAAGAGCACACGGAAGAAATAACTATGTATAAACAAAATAATGTGCATGCAACGCACTTAGAGGAATTAAAACTACTCTAATATATACAAAATGATGCAACAAATTAATGGAAGGGTTTGAGATAGATCCCATTGACTGGGATTGATAGTGTGCCTCCATCAAGATGAGACAACTCAAAAGAGTTATCCTCCTTTCATGAACGATGATATATGGGCCACTCCAAAGTGCATCAAACTTTGAATGGCCCTGGTTTAGCTTTTTCACCATCCCATTTTAAGACTAAGTCCCCAACTTTGAAAGTTTGAGGCCTAGCCTTTCTGTCAAACCACTTCTTTGTTATTTGTTGATGTTGTTCTAGCTTGATCATGATAGAGTTCTTGATTCTTCAAGTTCAACCAGCTCTACCATTCTGATTTCTCTTTGGTCAACGCCTTCAAATTCCATCTAGTTGGGCAAGTGCTAATGAATTTAACTCAAGTATAAAGGAAGTGTAGCCTCCTTTCCATAGATAAGATTTATAAGGAAAAGTTCCTATTGCCCTCTTCATTGTGATTTTGTCTACCCAAAGTGTGCATGAGACCTTCATATGCCACTGTCTTTGGCTGATATTCATTGTGTGCTTCATGTTTCGTGATGAGGTTCTTGTTTTTTGATTCTGCCAAACCATTTCCCTGAGGGTAATATTGGAGAACAATTATTCAAATATATTCCAAGGCTAAGAGCCCAATTCATGATTTTGGTACCAAGGAAGGCCTTTGCATTATCAGAGATAATGGTTTGAGGAATGCCAAACCTTATTACGATGCATTCAAGAAATTCAAGGATGAATGACTCGATTAATTCCTTGAGCATGATAGCTTCTGTCAATCTGGTAAAGTAATTTGTAGCTGTCAACACCCACTTGTGTCCAGCGCTTGAAGGAGGATTGATCATGCCTATGAAGTCAAGACCCCACGGCATAAAAGGTTGATCCGCTTGGATTGGTCAGAGGGGAAGCGCTGCCAATTTTTTCTTTCCTACAAATAAAGCACATTATTTGCATTTGATGACCCACTTGTGCATGTCTGCGAATAGGGTAGGCCAAAAGAGTCTATGCCATTATAATCTTCATTGTTGTAGATTTGGCAAAGAAGTGTCCACCAAAGAATCCATCTTGAAATTCTACTAACACCTTTTCATTCTACATGTTGTCAACACTTTAGTATAGATGCCATCGGGATTCTTTTTGAAGAGAAGACCATCAATTGGAACATATGAAATAGATTGCATCCTTAGATGTCTTCTCTTTGCTTTGTTCATACCAGGAGGGTATGCACCCTTGGAAAGGAATGTAATCATGTCCTTTATCTAACCATGTGTGCCAGGATTTGCATCCTTGTTCAAATTTTACGTGTGCGGAAGATCTTCATCCAGAAACAATGAAGTCTCAGGTTCATTCCTGCGCATCCTCATCAAGATTCTTTGTAGAGAATGCTACCTCTAACCTAGCTTTGTGGCTTTGATAGTCACATCATATTCCATGATTTTTGTTACATTCATCATGCTCTCTTTTCACTGATTTATGCTCCCATGATGAAGTCTCTCACACTTGAGTGTGAAACTAACACCTTGATGTGGTTTGTGGTGAGCATGCTCTTAAAATTATTGAGCATGCACATATGGCAGTAGACTTGTTTCTCTATGTGACTATATTTCTAATCATAATCCTTCAGCATTTGACTGAAGAAAGCCACTGGCTGCTCCAGCCCTTGTTCATTTTCTTGTGTCAGGACAACAACAACACTTGCATCAACACCATAAGCATAAAGGATGAAATCCTTTGAGTAATCTAGGTTGATGAGTGTTAGCTCACAAGAAATTCTTGTTTGATCTTGTTGAAGCTTTATTTTCCTTCTATTTTCCATTTGAAGGTTGTGTCTTTCTTGAGCATGAGGGTGATGGGCCTTACCAATCCTACAAAGCTAGAAATAAATCTTCTTACAAAATTGATTTTTTCGAGGAAGGATTATAAGGATTTCTTGTGCACTAACAAGGAAGGAACTATGATGGTTAAAACACAATTAGGATCAATTATAATGCCATACTTTGAGACTACATGGCTAAAAATCTTTCCCTATGCCATTACGAAATTACACTTCTTGGGGTTAACAGACACCCCAAACTTTCTGCATCTCTCAAATACTTTCTCCAGGTGCACCATATGATCTGCGCTCTACTTTGAGAAGATTGTTATGTCATCAAGGTAAACCAAGATGAACTCATTTATATAACCTTTGAAGGAAATATCCATGGCACATTGAAATGTTGCACCTATGTTTGACAAACCAAAGGGTATCTTCTGATATGCATATGTTCCCCACTTAGTTATAAACATCTTTTTGTATTGGTACTCTTCCTTGACTAGGATTTGATTGAAGCCATAATACCCATCCAGCATTGAGAACCTTTGCATGCTAGCCACAATTTGCAAAATATGCTCCATAGAAAGAAAAGGATAATGATCCTTCAAAGATGCCTTATTCAAATCTCTGAAATCAATGCAGAGTCTGATTTCACAATTCTTTTTACACACTAGAACAAAATTTGTGACCCATGTAGAGTATTTGATTAAAAAAGTGATATTTTCCTTAATGATTTTGAACAAATCTTTCCTCATGAGGGGCTCTATCTTTGGATTGACTAGTCATTGCTTTTTTCTAGTGGGCTTGATATTCAAGGATCAAGACCAATGGAGTGTTGAACAACACTTGGATCAAAACCTTTGAGGTCTTCATAATCCCATGAGAATATGTCACTGTATTTCGGGCACACAGAGATGAAGGCTTGCTTTTCATCATGCCTGCAAGATTTACTGAGCAACAACTCCTTGCCATGTATAATAGTGACCGGGTAGCAGTCTTCTTGTGCCGCACACATATAGTTTTCTTCACCCTTTAACTCATCATCAGGGCTGAACATTTTCTCTAAGGTGACCAACCCCTTAGGCAACTTATTTGTCTTGAGTTGAATCACTTGGTCACCATAGCTGTAATGCAATCCAACTTACATGCTTGAAGAGAAATAAAATTCATCATGAATGAATTGGATGATCTACACGTCACTGTCAAACACTTGTCAACTTGTGTTGTTGTCTGGGATGGATGGTCTAATTACCATCTTGACATGCTGTGTGTTACCCTTGACAAAATTCTCCATAGGAGAAAATTGTGAGCCAAACGTGGCCATCTGATAAGATTATTTTTTTCATCTTCCTTGGCACCACCTGTAGATTTAGAGCATCAAATCTCTTAAAGAGGTCCCAAAATATGTGTCTATAAGGTTTGAGAAGCTTATTATTTTTTGCGCACTTGTTTATGATCTAGTGAATGGTCAATTCCGTGTCCCAAAAGATCTACATCACATCAATCCTTTTTTTCTCTATAATAAGAATACCATGCACTAATGCTTCATATTCTACCACATTGTTGGAGCATACAAACTATAACATGTGCATGAAGAATAACTTCTCGTCCTTGGGAGGAATTAGAAAAAATCCTGCACTTGCACCATTTCTGCTTTTGGATCCTCTAAGTACAACTTCCACAGACTAGGATTTCCTTTATTTTGCTTGAGTGCACCTGTCAACACAACTTATTCTATAAGGATCTAGTAGGTACCAAGCCCAGTAACAGAAACTTCAAGTTCTTTGGCATATGGATCAAACTTGTGCTACATTTCTGCCCACTCATCTAACACTAAGTTAAGTACATGGGGCATGGGAATTGGGCTTGAGGTGAACCTAAGGAGAAGGCCTACTTCCTCTTCCTAAACTAAGGGCTATACTATTCTTAGTTTCATAAAATGGCTATCTAGTCCTATGCTAACATTGTCATGGGTTTTAGGGAAAGAGTTTTGCAAAAAGAAACTATACTAGGGATGGTGATGCACCAAATAAAAGGATATTTTAATCTCAAGAAGGTTTAATGTGAATAGGATGTTTGCACCATTAATCACCTTCACCTATTGCAAATTAGAAAGGATACATAATACCACAAACCAGAAGCATACATTCCTCTGTTAAAAATTGAATCATACAAAATAGAGAGACCAAATTAGATTGAACACACAATTAACCAACCACGGGGATAAAACACATGCACATGTCAAACATTCATTTCATTGATTATGGCTAACGATAATATAAATTTTAATAACAGAAGGAAAACACTCTTCCCACAACTGACATAAAAGACGGTTATTTCACTTTTCCATAACGTGAAACAAGATAATCTGAAATAAAGGAAAGCTAATAATCTATACTAAGGTATCATACATTCACAAAGCATATTCCAATCAACCATTTAGCATAATAAATCAGGTTCTTCAAGGCAAGATATCACTTAGAGTATAATTAAAAGGTTTTAAATATCTGAAGTACCCTTCCAAGCTTGAAGAGAAACTTCACCGAAAATGATCTCCCTTAAATGAACCCATATGCCTAACTATTTATAAGTTCTTTAGGCTGAGCCATTATAGCTGGGCCTTCAAATAAAATTTTACTAAAAATAGAAATGTCTTTAATTCAAGGGAATAGGTTCCCATGAAAATAGAAAATTTGTTACAAGGGTTTGACTCAGTCAATTCTACAACTTTGACCGATCCAGAGCTTAGATCTGTCCTTTCATTACCACTCAGCTTTGGCCTAGTTCTGCAATGCTTCTTCTTTTGTAGGTTTTTTTGTGTTTCCTCCCACGTAGCCATTCGATGTTTATACTCGATGAAGCGTTTAATGATTCCTTGAATTTTCTCATCCCTTTGCCCACATGCGTAGTGATTCACTACATCTGCTATCTCAATTTCCCTCGTAATCTTAGCTGGAACTCTTTTAATTTTAATCAAAATTTTCTTGAATCTTCCTGTGAAATTTTGGCATAAAACCAACCTTTTAATAGATTTACTACTGAAAGTTTTGGTAACCTCATCATCACATTTCACCAAATCTTTGAAATTCTTCTTGATCTGCTCCTCTAGAAGAGCATCACTATTTTTGTTGAAGAATTTGTAGTTTACAATATGAAACTCTTCTGATATGTCAGTCAAAGCATCCATAGATTCCACTCGTTTATCATCCAATTTCTCAATTAAATCTTACAACACCTGACACTGGAATTCCATGGCCTTTTGATATTCGAATTTTTTTTTGCAGCATCGGTGATAAAATCCTCCTGGAGGGGTAGAACTGAATCTTCCTCCCTGATTTCACTCCATGTTTCCAAATTCAAATTCAGGTTGTTATTGTCCTCCGAAAAAGCTTTATCCATTTTGCAAATAGTAGTTTTTCAAACCTACAAATCATTATATATTTCTAGAGCGTCTTTAATTAAAGGGTTACCTTCTTGGAGTATACGTTCCATCCATCCATCTACTGATCTCCCTTTATGGCCTATCTTATCAATCTCATGATAAGAAATGTCATCAATGGTAGACAAAACTGTCATAGCCGTAGTAGTTGAGACTTCAGTAGATGGAGTTGGCTTTGTTACTTTTTGTAGCAATGCAGTGAGCTGCTCAACCTCAGCCTTAAGCTCATCCTTAAAAGCTTTATCCTTATCATATTTCTCTAGCAGATTTCTAAGAGCAATGTGTACATCTTGTTTAGATCCTTCGTGAGTGGCTTTTCCTAGTGAAAATATATAAATCTGATAATCTGCAGCTGTAATTGTTTCCTTAGTTTTTCCCTCAATGGGAGTGGCAACCTCTACAACTCGTTCCCCAGATGGATTCACTGTCAGGCTTGAAACAATATTTGGCCTCTTGGCCTATCTCTTTGGTGTATGCTCCAATATGATTAGATCTATTACATCCCCCAGAGGCACTTTCTTCTTTTGCTTTGGAGTCCACCGAAACAACCATTCTAGAATGGTTGATGTTGATGAGGATAAAACAGTTGATTCAGTACCTGAAACATTAGTCACAACAAGAGTTCCAACAACATTAGTTGGCATTTGAATGATAGTGGTAGTAATGGATGTGGTTGATGTGAGGACGGCCATAAGAGTTGATACAATGATGTTAGGGGATGAGATGGAAGAAAATGGAAGTGTTAAGGGAAGTGAAGAAGAAATGGGTGAACCAATAGTTTCTCCAGCTGAGATAACTGGAAGGGATGAGAATACTTGGGCCATAGAAGGAGATGGAAAAAAATAAATGATTGTAGAAGTGGAAGGAATTGATGTAGGAATCGACAATGCAGAAGAAAAAGGAATTAATGGGTCTTGTGGGACACTTGGAGAATCACTAACTTCAACTATTTCTGTCATGGGAGCTATAGGAGGCATGAATTTGGGATCATGAGCCTTGGAGAGAGATGAGCTGCCAAAAACAAATGAAATATTTTTTGGAACTATACGGGCCATTTGGGTTGACCTTTTCCCCTTTGTGGGTGTTGATTGGCTCATAGTTGATGGGGCTTCTATATTTGTAGGTTGCTCTAACCCCTTAGGTGAGATTCCCAAGGTACGCAACCAACTGTAAGTTCTTTGCAAAGTGGCGCCCCACCCTCTCCTTTGTGTTGCAACATTCTTTCACATACCAATTAATCCGTGGCAATGGTTGATTGGAATTATTATTATTTTTATATACTACAATCCAAAACCTTGTCATCATCTTGCATGTCTTTTGGGACGTCGGCTATTCCAAATTGCCAAACTTCATCTTAAGTTATCCTTTCATAGTCCTCTTTTTAGAATGACGAATTCATCCTGAAAATGAATCTAGATGTCTTCTAACTGGGGCACATGGGAACTGGACCGACCTGTTTCACTAAATTTACCCCAATAGTCAACATTAGTCCGTGGATTGAAAGTCCGCAAGGTTACCTTTGCCATTTCTGCATCCATATTCTTAGCCTTGTAAATATTTGGGAAAGTGTATCTACCAATTGAAATAAGGAATTGAACTCCAACTTTATGTCATTTATTTTGGATCTTATGATAGTCTAGCAGTTTTCAAACCAATTCTAGTAGAACCCATTTGTCGGTGGGGCATCTTGGCGGCTTGCTGGGAGCACCTAAAAAGCCAGGAATTTGAATGTAAGTAAATGTGGGGACTTTAGGGTAGATAGATCCCCACTCATATGCTTCCTTGAAGGATTCATTAGAAATCCTCCGATTATACAACTCCTTATCGAAACGGTAGAGAATAACAACAAAGAAGGCATTGTTGATCCTACGGAAGTGCTTGCTTCCCTCGTCTAGTGTGAGTTGAGGATAGAAATCATAGATTTGAGAGGTGATTCGAATACCCTTAGTATTTAACCCAGTGAAGTCTCCCATAGTAGCTGCTGCATAGACTAAGAAGGATGTCATATAAAAACTCTTTGAAGAATGCACTCTATTCAACTGATAGCAAATGGAGCTACTGATATGCTCCCCCATCTGATAAATTCCTTATTCTTTTTGATGGTAACGATATATAAGAACATCCACTCTTAGAATTAATTTGCAGAGGGAATCCCTAAGACTCTACTCAGTAGCACAATGATGTTATTGACCACCTGGATGAAGTTTGATTGATACACGGTCTTTAGCAATTTGGAAAAACTCTTGGCCAGATAACTTTGCAACACGACCTTCATGCATAATTCTGCTTCTTTCTCCTAATGTTCCACCACTGACTCTAGTGAAATTATGGTGTAATCTTCAAAATGAGGGAGTTTAAGAAAATATTCAAAGAAATATGGGTCCAAACGGATCATAAATTTTCCATAGACATCTTTAACTATTATAGATTCTTCATCATAGTGGGCTGCGATAGCTAGAACAAACTCTGGGAAATGCATGAACGTGGGAAAAAAAGCAACAAGAAAAAGCCCACTGTCATATATGGCTTGCATCCAGGGTTTCTTATTCGGGGCCTTCACCCTTTCCCAGAAGTCTGGAAAATCAATTTGTCTGAGATCAATGTCTCCTATGTTCCGCAGGTCAGAAGATAAGCAGGAGTGAGGAGAAACCCCGAGGAACAAATATTTCATCTTTTCCTTGCCCTTGGATGTGGAAGTAGACATCAAATTCTAAGTTCCAAAATTTCGAAGAAAAGAAGTCTAAAAACCTAAAAATCTCCAACCTTCGAAAACCCAAAAATTAGAAACCCGAATTGGAGAAGTCCGAAAACCCGAAGTGAAAACCTCCAAAAAACCGAATTGGAGAAGTCTGAAATGATAGGTTCCGAAAACCTGAAGTAAAAACCTTTGAAATGGAGAATTCTGAAAACCAAAATTGAAGAAGTCTGAAATGATAGGTTCCAAAATCCTGAAAAAGATAACTCTGAAGTTTGAATGGCATAATTCCCAAAAAATGAGAAGCACCGAACAACCAAAGCTCCAAATTCCGAAAAGAGAGTTCTCCAAAAATGCCAATCTCCAAACTCTAAATGCTTATAGAAACTCAAATCGTGAAGACATGGCGGGCAATGAGTTTGTCATTTTCCAAGGTATGCAGAGGAGGACCAAAATAAATGAACAAGGAGGAAACAAAACAAAAGATCTTAAACCAAAAATAAAATGACCAAAAATAAAAATACCTTGAGAATGACGTCGAAAAGTACAAGATATAGTAAAAATCAGGTCGTCAGACAGGTGAAAATGTGATCTAAATAGAAAAAACCTGATATTAATGGCAAAATTCTAATTTGTACGGAAGTAGGTTAGGATTAAATGTGCAGAGAGCTTTGAAAGTCCAAAAACTAAAAGCCTAAAATTATGAAATTTTGGAATTTTGGGGTTTTAGACTTTGGATATCAGGGATGAAAATCATGGAATGGCACAAAAGAGTTCCAAATCCTGAAAGCCTGAAAGTCTAAAATTTCAGACTTTTGGACTTTGGAAGTTTGAACGTAATTAACTTGAGAATGATTGGGAGAGTTCTAAAACCCGAAAGCTCAAAAGTCCAAAATTTTGGACTTTCAGACTTCGGAAGTCCAAAAGAAATTTTTCAAAAAGCGTGACCTAGAATTTTGAAACCCAAAATCCTGAAAGTCTGAAATTTTAGACTTTCAGGGTTTTGGACTTCAGAACTCCAAAGAAAATTTCCTAAAAATCGCAACCTAAAATTCCAAAACTCGAAAGCCCGAAAGTATGAAATTTCAGACTTTTGAGGTTTTGGAATTCGGAACCTGAAAAACACAATTTCAAATTCAAGCCAATTAAATTCCTAAAGGGAAAGTACCCGAAGTCTGATGTCTGAATTTTCGGATCTTTGGGACTTAGATTTTTCAAGATTCAGAGATCTTCCATGTGAAGATTTTCAAAATTTGTCTGATCGATTTCAAAGTCTACTTCTTAAGCTAGATTAAATCGGTAACAATAGATTTAATAATGATTTTTATTTTGTAGATCCCTTTAAATCTTGAAAGTGTGATTATGAAGTGTCTTTTTCTAGCTTAGAAATTTTTGTCTTCTAAGCATTGTAAAAATTTTGGAATGTAATTTTCTTTGGCTCAATTCCTTATCCATATTCATGCGGTGGGAAACAAATGAAGTAAATGCATACTGATAAAGCTTTTTGTTTGTAGTTGTAATTCCAACATAAATAACTTGACTGTTTTGTACACCAATCTTTTCCCCTTCAATGTATGGCTCTATTTTCCAGCCATAACTATAACATGAATCTTTGTGGTGTTTTACAGACCTTTCCATGCCATATTTTTTATAAAGAGAAACCTTTAACTCCATTTGAAGTATTGAGCATGTTCTTGTTGTGTTGTCTATTTATTCCACTTAAACAGATACAATAGTATTTATTATACCCTTTATGCTCAAAATAATACCAATTGGCGTGTGTTGGTATCTCAAGGAATGAAAAAACCACATATTATTATAATAATTTTTTGTATTGAATACAAGGTAATTTTGTTTGTTTGTATTGAATGGGAAGTTTCCCATTCTCATGTAAGAATTAAAAAATAAGAAAGGAGTTGAAATCTACTTGTTTTTAGAATGGGAAGTTCCTCAGTCTCATAGTCTTTATAAAGGTACTAAAAATACTGTGTTCAATATTGGATATATTATAATGTTTACAATGGGTATATGCCCATTCTCATATAAAAAAATATTTCATCTTTTTTTGAATGGGCATCAAAGTGCTGCAATACATTTTTTTTAATTGTTCAAGCCTCACATAGCTCTGATTAATTTTTTTACCAAGATGTCTATAGTTTTATTTTATTATTTATAATTATATTATATTGGTTGGGCTATCCCTGACAGAGCCAAGTGTTGCACTACATACCCTCGAGAGGGATCAAGCCTTATGTAGTTATTATCATATATAGGAATGATAGAAGAAGAATATATGAGCTATATGATAATAGACATATGCCCATTTAATACAAGCAATATTGAACTTAAATCATTTTACAACCTCTATAAAGGATGTGAAAAAGAATAACTTCTTGTCTATATTATTATTCTATGATTTCTATATGAGAATAGGCATATGCCCATTCAATACAAGAAATATTGAACTTAAATCATTTTACAACCTCTATAAAGGATGTGAGAAAGGGTAAAATCTTGTCTATATTCTTCTTCTGTGATTGATATATGAGAATGAACATATGCACACTCAATACAAGATAAAAATGTTTGTTTGTATGAGACCATGTAAATTATTAGTCGTATCTAGACCACCATGCAAACATATTGTTATAAAACATAGCCAGACCACAATTTAATTCAATTAAAGGCAATTGTTTTAAAACACCAGTCTTCGACCACTCGTTGTAACTACCATGCAAGTGGAGGGAAAGTGAGGGTGAGCTTATCCATGCCACAGTGGAGATATTACTAGTAATTAATGTTTTCAAAGGTAGTGTGGATCTTGGGAATGGTAAAATTCACCACGAAGCTATTGCAAGTGAGCTATTTGTCTAATTATTGTTTAGTCTTTCACTTATGGATCTATCTCTTTCATTGGACTGTTTTGGCTTGTGAAGTAAAAGATATCAAGGAAATTTATGAGAAACACCAATCCGTTCACATGCATGATTTTTTATAACTCTTTTCATGAATAATATCATCTGGTTTTCTTTTCCTTGCAAGGTGGAGAACTGCCCATTGTAAAACAAAGTAAAATTTATCTCTTCATGTCAAGCTGATTCTCAATCAAACAATTTTTTTTCTTGTATTGAGTGGGCAGATGCCCATTCTCATATAGGAACACATAGAAGAATAATATATGTTTAGAATGGGCATATCATTCACAGGCATGAATTTTCTAACTCTTCTCATGAAGAATATCATTTGGTTTTCTTTCCCTTGCAAGGTGGATAACTTACCATTGTAAAACAAAGTAAACTTTATCTCTTCATGTCAAGCCCCTTCTCAATCAAACAAACATTTTTTTGTCTTGTATTGAATGGGTAGATCCCTATTCTCATATAGGAAACATAAAAGAAGAATAGATGTTTAGAATAGGCATATGCCCATTCTCATAGAAGAATAATAGAGATAAAATTTACTTTGTTTTAGAATGGAAAGTTGTGCATTCTCACAACCTTACTTTGTTTTAGAAAGGGAAGTTGTGCATTCTCACAACCTTTATAAATATAAAATATTACTTTTATAAGAATGTTTAGAATGGGAACAAGCTCATTCTCATACAAACACATATTAATTTGTTTTAGAATGGGAAGTTGTGCATTCTCACAATCTTTATAGATAGGGAATATTACTTGTGTCATAATTTTTAGAATGGGCACAAACCCATTCTCATACAAACAAACATTTTTTGTCTTGTAATTATTTATAATCATATCATACTAGTTGGACTATCCCTGGCAGAGCCAAGTGCTGCACTACATACCCTTGAGAGGGATCAAGCCTTATGTAGTTCTCATACATACATACATTACATACATACATACATACATACATATATGTATATTTATATAATTGTATACATTTTTAAAATGGGTTGTGAGAATGGGAAGTGTGTTTGTATAAACAATATTGAACTTAATTATTTTAATACATCTAATATAGGAATCATAGAAGAAGAATATATGATTGATCTATGAGAATGGACATATGCCCATTCCAAATATTCTAAAACAAAGTAAATTTTAATTCTATTATTCTTCTTTGATTCATACATGAGAATGAACATCTTCCCAATATTGAAGTTAATCATTTTTATAACTCTATAAATGTTGTGAGAATGGGAAGTGTATTTGTACAAGCAATATTGCACTTAATCATTTTAATACCTCTTTAAAGGTTATGAGAATGGAACTTCCCAATCAATACAAGACAAAAATGTTTGTTTGTATCAAATTTGGCATATGCCCATTCTAAACATTCTAATACAAGAGATTTTCCATGATACTATGTGGCACAATAGAAAAGAAAATAATAAATTCATATATCATATTTCCGATAAATAATCATCTTGTATATTGTCCCACTACTTTACTAATTTTCAATGCATGCATATCTCCCTCTCTCTAGATTAAAGTAGTACCAATTTATTATAAATGAAAATAACCTAAAACATGGCTATGATAATGTTTAAAAACAATATTTTTTCTTGACCATAACATAGCGAGACCACCAAACAAATATATTATTTTCACCATTTATTTATTAATTAAATGTAATTATTTTAAAACACGTTTTTGACCACTCATTGGAGGGAAAGTGAGAACGATTTTTCCACGCCGGTACGTGGCACAATGGAGATATTAATGGTAGTTAATCCATGCCACTATGAGGCGTAGTGGTGATATTAATAGAAATTAACATTTTTAAAGGTAGTGGAGTTCTTGGGAATGGGAAGCTTTACCATGAAGCTATAACTCACAAAATGTTTGTTTGTATGAGAATAAACATATTCCCATTTTAAACATTTTAAAACAAATTAAATTTTATATCTATTCTTTTTCTATGATCTCCATATGAGAATGGTCATATAAAATGGGCATATGCCCATTCAATATAAAGATAAAACAAAGGTTTTTTATATGACGATGGGCATATTCTCATTCTAAAAATTTTAACAATTTGATACCTTGTCATTTTTGATCTGTTGTATTTAGTCCTTACATAAAACTACCCATATTGTATTTGGTCCTTACATAAAAAAGATATCAAGATTTTTTTTAGAGAAACACCAATTCAAGAAAGTTTATGAGAAACACCAATTTGATCTTAGGTGTGAATTTTTCTTACTCTTCTCTATTAATTTATTTTGAGACGAAGAATATAATTTTGTTTTCTTTTCCTTACAAGGTGGAGAACTAACCATTGTAAAACTAAGTAAGTTGTATATCTATTCTTTTTCTATGATCCGTATATGTGAATGAGCATGTAAAGGATGGGCGAATGCCCATTTTCAAATAACAAACATTTTTATCTTATATTCTCAAACGTTGTATATGTTTGTTTACATGAGAATGAGCATGTGCCTATTCAATAAAAGCAATATTGAACTCAATAATTTTTATGCCCATTCACAATTTTTTTTGTTTGTATGAGAACTGCCATATTATTATTCTAAACATTCTAATACAAGTAATATATAACTTAATTGATTTATTACTTCTATATTAGTCATAGCTAATCCATCATGTGAACATATGGTTATAAATAATAACTAGACCACCATTAAAACTATTAAATAAAGGTAATTGGTTTAAAACACTAGTCTTCGACCGCTCGTTGTTACTCTCATGCAAGTGGAGGGAAAGTTAGAGAGGGCTTATCCACCCCAGTGGAGCTATTAATGGTAGTTAATGTTTTGAAAGACAAATTGGAGTTCTTAAGAATGGTAAGATTCACCACAAAACTATTGCATGTGAGACATTTGTTTAATTTTTGTTTATTCTTTCAATTTTGAGCTCTCTCTCTTTCGTTCCCTTGCAAGATGATCCCCATATGAGAATTGACATATATAAACACAAGATAAAAAAATGTTTTTTTTATGAGAATATGTAAATTATACCATTCTATAAATTCTAACATTTTGATATGGCCATATTTTTGATATGTTGTATTAGTGTGTTTAGAATGGGCATTTGTCCATCCTCGTACAAAAAAACATTTATTTTCTTGTATTAAATGGGACCATAGATGAAGAATAGTGAAAAAATATATTGTATTAGAGTGTTTAGAATGGGCATTTTCCCATCCTCGTATGATTTTTTTTATTGTTTTGTATTGAATGGGAACATAGAAGAAGAATAGTGAAAAAACATTGTAGATGGCCAATCTCATATAGGAATCATAGAAGAAGAATAGTGAAAAACATTCTCATAGCCTTTATAGAGTTATTAAAATGACTATGTTCAATATTGCTTGCATTATAATGATTCGAAAGGGCATGAGAATAGTGATAAAAAATTCTCAAAATCTTTAGAGTTATTAAAATGACTACAATCACAGTCTTTATAGAGGTATTAAAATGACTAAAACAAAGTAAATTTTATTTCTATTATTCTTCTTTAGTAATTTTTTATAGAGTTATTAAAATGGGCAAGTGGAGAGATAAATTTTACTTTGTTTAAGAATGCGCTGATGCCCATTCTCATATAAGAATCATGAAAGAAGAAGAATATAGATTAGAGGTACTAAAATGAATGAGTGTATTTAATTATAATTTTCATTAATTAAAAACAAAGAATATAGACTAATATAAGAAGAGAGATACAATATAGTTTAAAAAAATTACTTCGTTTTAAAATGGGAAATTACCCATTCTCTCATACAAACAAGTAAACATTTTTATCTTTGTATCTTCATAGGAAGATTCACCTTCTCATATATGACTAATAGATGAAAAATAAACTAATAGAAGAAGAAATTGTATGAGGATATTATTTCATCTGCCCATTCTGATATATGAATAATAGAAGAAGAATAGACATAAAATAGAATGGGTAGTTTCCCATTCTCTCATGCAAGTAGTTGTCCATTCTCTCATATAATCAATTTTTTTTTTAATCTTTTTATCTTCACGAGCAGATTCATGTTCTCATATATGACTAATAGAAGAAGAATAAACTAATAGAAGAAGAAATTGTATGAAAATATTATTTCATCTGCTCATTCTGATATATGACTAATACAAGAAGAATAGAGATAAAAAATAATAGGTAGTTTTCCATTCTCCCATGCAAAAAAACAAACATTTTAATCTTTTTATCTTGAATTGAATGGGTAGTTTCCCATTCTACCTATTATCTCATAGAAAGAAACAAACATTTTAATATTTTTTGTGATGCCCAGCCTCGGGACACGGAAAAACCATACAAATGTGCAACTAATATATTGGGTAATTTGTTTTTTTAAAAAGGTGAACTAAATCTACTACAATTGTATTTGCTTAATCCGTTTTCCCCCATGTTATTTACTTACAATAATTTAATCACGTTAAAAAAAATCAAATGTATTATTAGCCCTAAATAAAATAATTACCTAATTTAGTTAGACTTACTAAAGTTACCAAATAAATACACACGTCTCTTTAGAATTTATTTTCCCCTTTAAAACATTGTCCACACATCCCCTTTTAATTTATTTTCTTTACATGCACATACACTCAACTTTATTTCCCACTTAAATTCAAAAATACCCATGTCTTAAAAGTGGATAGGTTATTTGTGAGCCCTTGGATCAAACCTGATCTTGACCCTTGGTTTGAAAATGCCCTAAAGTTTGCCCTAATTATCTCTTTGGTTTCTCTTCTTTTCTATTTCCTCTTCTCATTTTATTTTGTGTTTTCATTTGAATGTGCAGGTCAAAAAAGAAGCCACGAAGGTCCAAGAGGAGGTCTCAAGTTTCCTTTGTATCATTTTCTTGGTTTTGTGCATTTATATAAATGCAAATAAATTGAAATATATATATTGGTGTGTGTGAGTATATATATATATATATATAAATTGCTAATTTTTTTTTTGAGAAATATATATTGATTTAGATAACCCCATTTTTTTTAAAATTTTGGTCTGAAAAAGAAAGGAGGGGCGGCAGGGATAGGGATGCCGCGGAGGGCGGCAGGGGAAGCAGGCCATGAGGGGAGGGGGACAGCGGCAGCAGTGTGGAGGGGACAGGGCACGGGGAGAAAGGGAGGTCAGAAGTGTTGGCAGAGGCGGCCGAGGCGGTGGGGATGCAGCAGGGGCAGCCATGGCGGTGGAGGCACTACAGATAGTGTGTGAGGGTGGCGGCGGATGGAGGTCGGGGGTGTGTGGGGACAGGGTTCGGCCCTCCCCCCACACCCAACACTATCACTTATTTTGTTTTTTTTTTTTTTTTTGAATTCGTTTTTAAAAGGTAACTAACAAAACACATAGTGTATATTATATAATATACATATATATTATAATATATATAATATATAATATTATATATATTATAATATATATATGTATATATATAACATTGTATATATAATTTTATATTCCATAATATAAGCTTTATTATACACATATATATCTGCAAAAATTACTTATAGTAATATAATAATTAAACTAAGACTATATATTTTTTAAATCTATGAATATGGTTATTTCATACACAATGTTAAATAATGATGATTTCAACTTAAAATAAATAACAGATTTTAATTTTATTGTTTGATGCAAAAACAAAGCACTTAGAAAGTTGCATCTATTCACTCTCCATTCCATATTGTTACAAAAGAAAACAATAAGAAGAGATACATCCTTTTTTTTTTCCATACAAATGAGACTTTCAAAAAGGTATTAATATTGCTTTTCAAATGCAATAACTAAATAAACATTTTAGATTTTTAAGGAATATAGATATTCAACATGAAGGGTATAAATATGTTCACAAGAAGGTCATATTCCAACCTATACATTTTCTTTCAAAAAGGGAGATTACAAATCAAATTTTCACATTAAAGAAAACAACAAATACTATATTTCATTTTCAAGAATTTAAGTTTACATATACAAACATACACAAATAAATAACTACCCAAAAATATTTATCACAAGATTTTTACAAGGCTTTGGGGTAGATTACAAACTCAAGAGTGGCTCAAGTTTTCAAGAATACAAACCACAAAATAGGGATTTTTTTTACAAGGAGTACAAGTTTTTCCTCAAGCCATACTCAAGAGGTTTCAATATAAGAAATGTTTCACAAAGAATAGAGAGGACAATGAAAAACTCTCATTATCTCCAACTTCCAACTTTGAGCTCCAACCTTCATGCCTTCAAGAAAACCAACAAGGAGAAGATGCTTGTTTGCCACCCAACCATAGGCATCATTACTCACCTTTCCCAAGGTTGGGATGCATGCTAGCCTCCCCCAAGCCCATGGAAAAGAGCACAACTAACCACAACTTGCACAAGAATGAGGGTGACCAAACAATGACCCATTCACATGAAACCAAACAAGTATAAAAAAAGACTCCAAGTTTTACAAGGAGGAGAACCCATGTTCTACCTCAAAAGTGGGGAAGAGAGGAGAAGAGTTCTCCAAGAGTTATAACCAATAATATAAGCACAATACCAATATCTCCATACCCTCCTTATTTCTCTTATTTTATTTTAAAAACCATCCTTATTCCTCCACCCTTTCACCAAATCCTTCTTGGAAGGATTTTCAAACCCCAAAGGGGTTTCCTTATCAAGAATGGGGAAGGAGATTCAAGCCAAATGAATCACCTTCCCCACCTCAAACCATTTGAGGGGAGTCACTAAAATCCTACAAGGCTTGTCCATCAAGCCTTGAGGATTGAGAGGGAAAAATCCCTCTCTCTTCCCCCACAAACTCCAAAACTACATCATGCCATATGATGGAAGGAGTAAAACAAACAACAAATAATCAAAAACCACATGCAACAACAACATTTCCAAGTAAACAATCTAACAACTAATATGAATACAACACATACAATAAGGCTTAAGAGCCTACCTCAAAGAAAGCTCTCCAAAAAGCTTTCCAACTTCAAACTTCTCTCCTTCTTGACCCAAGCAAACTCTAGCTCTAAATCACCCAAGCCTCCAAGCAAAAGTTCCAAAAAAAAAGTCCTCTTCTTTTCCCATGAAGGGGAATTTGAAAAGGAGCAAGGCAAAATCCTCACCAATGAGGGAGTGACATGTGTCACCCCTCTCTTCCTTCAAGGTCAAAGATGCCAAAACAAAAGAGAGAGGGTAAAATGCTTTTTAGCCCTCTTCTCCCAAATTACTCTAAATGATAACAAGACAATTCTAGTGAAACTTTTAACAAGCACTTTAATCCACACCCCTTACATGGATGTGACCAAACAAGAGGCAAAAAGGGAGGGAAAACTCCCTCTATCCTTGGAAATAATCCCCCCTACCTATTAGGTAGGGTCCAAGGGCTCATTTTAATGTTAGGGGAACTCCCAAACTAAAAAGGGGTCCCCAAAAATGCCCAAAATAACCCAATTTCGGGTTTGGTAAAAATTGGCACAAGGGTAGAGGGTGTGGGGACCACCCAAGGGTTCACATGTGACCTTAAACCCTCTAGATTAATTACATCTTTAATCTAATTCAAAACTTAATGCAAGTGGGGTCATTAATTCCCTAAAACAAGTTTACAACACAACTAGACACCCTAAGCAAAATTAATAATTACAAGACATAATTCATTACAAATGAGGGTCACCCATGGTGCCCAAAACAATAATTCTAACGCTAAGGCTTCAAGCAATAAACATGGCTAGGGCTTAGCCTGTGGGCTGCTTGTGCAAAGGGGCATCATAAAAGATACTTATCCTAATGCAAATAAAAATGCTGGTGGGAATTGCGAGTCCAAACCCCAATATTTTATAGGTGCTTTAGCGATTCACGCTGCATTCATTTTTGGAAGTGCTTGTCATCATGATATAGTTGTTAGTATTGGACCCACTAAGGATTGAATAAACATATGAAGGCCCACTAAAATAAATTATAACACGGCACATATTTCTAACCATTTGTAGATGTATTTATCCAAGTTCAATTATTCAAGGTACACATCATAGAATCTATCAATGTGACCAAAGTCTTTCATATCAATATAATCCAAGGAATGACCTATGTGATTTAATGACAAGTCAGACCATTTAAATGTAAAACCCTGGGAATTGTTAGAGTTTGAATGGAATGTACACAAATGTATATGAAACAATTAAGATACAATAAGACATTCAATCGAATTAACAGAGAAGTTGAACAATGTGGCCTCATACATGTGACAAGAGCGAGAGAAAGTCGTTGGTTGATAAAGTGGCCTAATCCTGAGACGTTATGAGCTTGGGAAAACTAGACGGTAACAAAGATGGACAAACCATGTCATCAATAACTGGTGCCCATTGATGCAAATCATAGAACATGATACTCACTGAGTAAGAAGGTAACTCACCAAACCATTTTGTGACTCAGGGTGAGCTGGATTGAGCAGAGTGCCTGGAGTTTAGGCACCAAAAGTACAACTATTGGGTTCTTGTGACATGCCATAATTTAGTTCTCGAATATAATTTCCTCATTGTTCCACACAAGTGTTGCTGGATAGTCATTGGAAATCGGGTCACTTATATGTCTACACAATTGAATCTATTAGATGTACATGTAACTTGTCATAGTTTATAGTGTTCACCTAAAAAACCCACAAAATTTGCATTAAATATAAAACATGAATTAGTGCCAATATGGTGGAGTCAGAACTAACCTTGTAGGTCACCCGACTGAGTTGAACTTATTACCGAGCATTGCAGTACAATCTCATGATCCATGTAGTTATTGTGAGTGTGTGAAATAATCATTCCTTTGGATTCCCTTGTGCAAGATGCACTATATAGCGGGCTAGATGTTACTAAATATGTAAAGAAGGTTGTGTATGGAATAAGAGTTAGAAATTCTCCTTCCTATGCTTCCCCTATATTAAGAAATTTCAATCCATTGTGAATTTTCACACTTTATTTCACGTGCCAGTTGTACTTAAACAATATAATGGATACTTCTAAGCTCTACATGTTATAATGATGCAAAGTGGATATTCTTGGACCAAAAGAAATTATGTTTACAAAACAAGATCTATAAATCCTTACACCACGTTTAACATGGTACACCCAGTGTGGGATACATCTTCGTGTCTGTGGGAAAAAAGTGCAACCCTGGTGCATATCGCAAAGCTTTGACAAGTTATTGTGCTTATCAAGATTGAAGTATTTAAAATCTTCCACACATATGGGTTTGTACATGTAATTTCTTTCTCTCAAGATTTTTCATCTTTATCCAAAAATTATCTCTCTCACTAAATTTTGTCAAGTTCTTAACCCCTTTCTTGGTTCATTCACCACTTATAAACCCTTAGCTTTTATGCTCTTGCATAGGAGTCTCTATAAACATAGGGAACTTAGCCATGACAATGTTAGTATATGTCAATAGATAGTTGTTTTTAATTGCATCAGGAATAGATCGAATTCCTGAGAGTTAATTAAGAGGACAATCACGTACAGATAACCGATGTTGGTTCTCCCTAAGCCCACATGTCGGTCAGCTTGAGAGGTGATCAGATGTCAGTCCCTCCTAACTGATCGAGGTTACTGTGTTTCCCAGAAATTTTTACATCACGCCATGCAAATCTGTGCAATAAGTTGAGCTCCATAAACTCATGAATCTCCTAAACGAGAGTATGTAATTACTGCACCCATACCTATACAACGTCATGTCTTGGATCCTTCATGTAGTGCGTTTGTGGTGAACTCTGTCCTCTTCATAGTCTCAAACATGAGAGACAAAGTAGAAGTGTGATGATGTAGCTCTAAGTGTATATCACAACAATATGATTGCTAATGGAGCTTTTTAGTATATCCTACAGGGTATCTCACTTGTATGAATGATTTTCATAGATTTAATTGATCCATCCTCCAATATATGTCATAGTGATTAGTGATAGCCTCGACTGAATGTGTTATCATTCTTGAAGATGATTAGAGCGTGCTGAGTGTAGCTTACCAAGCGCATTACCACTAAAATGAATGTAGAGTGAAAATGATGATTTAGCCAACTCATCTTTATCCTTTCCCAACTCTTCTACAAACCTACTCATCTATGATGGGATCTCCTTGACTGATCCTCTGTAGTTCGCAACATGACTCTGCCTCATATATGTATGTCAAAACCACAACAGTCCTGAAATGGACTGTGAAATATAGCTAACTGACGCCATCACCTACTGAGTTCAGTGCGTATATCCAGTAGATGCTCCTACCATCCAGATCTCTAGCCATATCCAAATAGTACATAGTGGTGATAATGAAATTATCCTGTGTGGCGTATAGCATGTAGGACTACATAGTATGCAATGTACAGATGTTTCAGATACATGTAGGATATCCATTATGGACTGAAACTTTCCAGATGCTAACAATGTATGATGTAAGATTGAGAAAAATGTAATATCTACTCACAAATGCGCCACTGTCTTGTGTCTAATTTTTAGTGTCTGAGAGGTACATGTGTATAACATGCCATGAGACTCACTCAAGTGTGAACTGAAGCATATGGCACTCGTGTCATTGGGTAGTGTTGACCTCCTAGAGTGGGTAATGATGGACATGAAGATTTTTTTTAACTTGAAGTGTCCATGCCATAGGTGAAATACTGAAACTATGTTTTCATGTCTAGGGGGTGTGAACCTTTCTAATGCACCCTGTAGATGTAATCCTCTTGATGATAGAGATATAATTTCTTATTTTTCCTGACTATGAGGTCATCAATGTCATGACCAAGGATCCTATTTTTGTAAGTCCTAGAGATCCTAGTCATAGCAATAATTTTTGAGCTAGCTTGATCCATATAATCTCAGCTAATGTATTACATAGGTAGATCTTGTAATCATGGCATATCATCCACATACAGTGAAGGGTGTAATGGAAATAATATGTGCATACTCATTTTCAAGTGAGCTTCTGTGAAATAGCCAACACAATGGTCACTATTCAAATCTCAAGTAACGCATGACTCAAAATGCATAGGAAACTGATAAAACCTCCATGTACCATCACCTTGGACTAATGTGCTTGAGCCCATATAAGCAAGCTCTTTTTTAGACTTGCACACTAATTTATCCTGGACCCTTGACTTCAGTGTGTGCAAGGAGGACTGTTAGCATGTAAGACACGTATTCAATAAGAAATAGTTATATGCACAAAATAGCTAGCTAATGTAAGTAGAAGTTGAAAATAACACCTGGTAGCTTCAATACAATTCTAAACTAAACATATGCGATCATCATGATAAGAGCTCTAAGACAAAGATAATCTTATCAACATTTCTACATATAAACATGAAATGAAGCATTTCAAGCTAATATGATAAATAAACTAACTTATATATCTTATTGAATGCTTCAAAATAAGATGATATTGAACCTAGGTAGACCTCTAGCAATCAAAGAGTTAATTATGTGCTTGAAATCCCAAGGTTTATAAGAACGGAGTATTATCAAATCATGGCTACAAGACTATTTGACATATCTCCATATGACTTCAAAAAATTGGGTAGATGAATACAAGAAATGGAGAAGGCAATAGCTCTTCTGAATGCAAGAATGGCTCAAAGATGATAAAATGGCTATAGTGTATTCTCTATACTCATTTAGGAGTGTAGGTGTAGATAGAAAGATAGGAGGAGGGCTCCTTATATAGCCCAATCGATAGAAGGAATATCTAAATCCCTCTTCATGTGGGATAAATGGAGAGGGTGGGTTATTTGTGGATAAGGAAGGTCTAGAAAGGGATTGATTCAACCTTACGAAAGTTTAGCTTTGTCCTTTAATGACCCATGCGGTTTGAGGGGCTTTATTAATTAACCAAAGTGATTAATTAATAGGTGTGTAAGATTATAAAATATTTTATAGAGGAATAATTAACATGATTTAGACTATGAGAGGAATTTAATCAAATAAGTGACAATTTATATATTAAATAGAAGAGAATTAATTAATTAATTAAGAATAATTAATTAATATTGATAGAAATGGGTATTAATTAATTAGAAAGAATTAATTAATATAGATAGAAAGGAGAGATTAATTAATTAGAAAGAATTAATTAATCTAGATAGAAAGGGGAGCTTAATTAATTATAAATAATCAATTAATCTAGAGGGAAAGGGGATATGATTAACAGAAGGTCATTAATTGGTGTCATTTGTTGGATAGAAGAGTTAATTAAACTAACGTAAAGTAGATTAATTAACAACGATAGCAGAGAAAATGTGCTATATTGACAATATGTCATTCAATTTGCAGGAAATGAGTATAACTAGTGCAATTTAAGCATTTAAATTTCTCAAGGTTAAATTATAGGTGTCTACATTTTCCCCTATTTGGGGTGGCATAAATGACACCACTTCAAATATAGTAGATAGATAAATTTTGAAAGTGTAGAAGAAAAATTAGTAGAAGTGACAGATGCCCCCTCGTGTGTTGATGGAGTGATCAGAGAAGGTGATCGATGAATCAAAAAAGATGAGAGAAACGGAAATAGAAGAATGGGTAGAAGTAGGGTGCCCCTGAGTGAATAAGAATAATTGTGTTGATAGAAGAATGATGTAGAGGAGGAATTAAGACATAAAGAAAAGAGATCAAGCTTTCATCTAGTGTATTGAAACAACTTTATTACCATCATATTGCCAAATATCTACGTCATCAGTCCATATTAAAAATATAAGCATATGACAAAAGTAGGATGACATGAAAATCCATACTACGAATATTTGTCCATTGCTGAAAACACTCACTTAATGAAACACTAACAAAATTAATGCAATATGAGAAGGAAACAAGATCATTTAAGAGGGAAAACAAGTACAAACACACATATTCCAACAAATAACAGTCAAGACGGTTCTGAAATTTTTTTGTTATCAAGATGAAGATCCCAAAATGTTCATGATTGAAAACAAGAGTTAAAAATGATTCCTTGAGAAAGGATACATGCAAGGGAATATGATGAAGGACACTGGTTCTAATAAAAAAAGCGTAGTGCACTATAAAACAGTACTAGGACAACTATATGTGCCACTAAAGTAATTACGAAGCAAGCAGGCTAGCTTTGAAAATGGTTGTAAATATGATGATCTGCTGAGTCATTTGATCCATAGACATGTGAAAATTCCAACAATCTATGGGAATGAATACCATGTGTAATACACGAGTTTCATCCGCTATGAGTTGGTTTACCTAGTTTTGCAGAGTTTTACAATATTCATAAGATTTTTGAAAAAGTTTTGAAAAAATGTTGTTTGGACTTTAAATTGTTGTTTTATTTATGTCTTGTTTTCTAGACTTTTGACAGTTTGGATGTGTAGAAGAATTCAGTAAGAATCTCCAAAACACAAAAGAAATTCCCCCATGGAGAAGAAAGAAGTAGCAGGCGGAAAATAATGCCCCAGCTCTATGGAAAAATTAACAAAGTAATTATGCCCTAGGGACAATAAATTAAGCAATGGAGTGTGTAGAAGAAGGGATATGCCCCAACAGCAACAAAATTGTCCTAGTGAGAAGAAAAATAATTATTTAATAAAAAATAATTATTGGATGGTAAAGAATGCCCCAGCACGACGAAGAAATGGATATCACCTAGGAGCAAAAGTAATTATTGTCCCAACAAGAAGAAATGAGTATTCAGATGGAAAAGAATGGCCCCAGCATGACGAAAAATGTAAGGAAAATAATTATTTAAATAAAATATTTATTCACTGTGAGTAGAAGAAGAGTTATAGAAACAACAGTGATCAAAACAGTCTTCCAAGAATCACAGCCAGTGAGAATGGTTTAATATACCCCACATGGGGGGTAAATCATCGTGACCAATTCATTTGTTACCAAATGCTACTGAAATTTTACCGCTAGACCCCTAATAGTGATGAGGACAATGGTGAGAGGATGAGCCTGTGTAGGAGACGTGTCAACCGAGTTTGGGAGTACGCTTGGCATGTAGACGATGGCTTCTCCATGAGTAGCTTGACCTACCTTGTCAATAATGCATTTAATATTGTAATTAATGATTTAATTAGTAGGGTAGGTGTAGGGTATTTAGGTCAAGTTTACAAGAAACAAGACGTAAATACCAAAATTGTAGTGACACGATATAAACAAGATAACCGTTCAAAGGAGAATCAAAGTGATGAACGAAGCCTAAATATGATGACGATCTTGACTTGGGTATCAAGATAAAAAAGGCTACCAAAGATATAAAAACGTCTCCACACACTTTAGATGTTTAAGAACCCAAACGCAAACATGGATGGGCATAAACAGACACAAAAGTGGTGAAAACAATCAATTGATAATGCAAAGGTAGTCACTCTTCTTTTGATCAACAAAGTGTCAAAAGAAAGTGAATGAATTAGATCAATTGGGGTTGAAAAATGTTGGCCTCACTTCGACAGAGTTTCACCTTGCCTTAGGGTAAGTGAAAAACTAAGCAAAAGTAATGCTTCACACGTTTCATGATGAACAATAGCTCTCAACTCAAATTGGCTTTGATTTGGTCCAAGTTGGCTCCTAGTCAAAGATAGCTTCCTAGATGGCTCACTCAACTAGGTGTCACAAGTCATCTAAGAGCGAGCTTGATTTACCAAGAAAAGTCACACTGACTAATTCTTGGAGTATCTTGGCTTTACTTTACCCCCTTCAAGAATAGTGGGCAATAAATGTGTCCATTGTGTACTCTCACTGGGGTCATGATATGGACGACTTGTGATGCTAAATCTCACAAATGGTAATACTAGTCAAGTAGGTTGTGAGGAGCACTTCCCGCTTCATCCACAATGTTCCCTCTTGCGTAGACTACTTTGGGGTTCCTAGGACCACCCCCATTGTTGTATCTTAAGGCTTATGCCAAAGGTGTTATGTTCTAGTTTTAAGCAGACGGGACGTACCCTTATCTGAACCTGCAAATACAATGTGATGATTGTGGTGTATTTTTTTGATCTTTTTTAATTGGATGTAGTTTTATTGAACACATTTTGACAACCTACATAGAAATTGTATTAGTAGTTTAATATTGTTTCAACTCCACATTTCTTTAATAAGCATTTTGGTTTTGCACAATAGATTAGTAATTTTCCATGAAAAGAATAAATGCCATTTTTTTAATTCTCAAGATCGCCCTAAGACGCAAGAGAAGAGCATATGCAACAAAAAATCCAAGAAATCAACAAATAGAAACTAGAGTGAAGGACAAATACCTGGAAGGAATTCACGTGCATCGAATAGTTGCACTTCACCAAAGTGTAGGATTTGTGAGATTAAAGCAAGCAAGCTTTGTAAAGCAATGTGCATGCATATGAGAGATCAAGATTAAAAAAATGGAGTAGAATGGAATTTCTTGGCTGGGCTTAGGCTAACCATAGATCAAAGGAGGTGAGTATAAATAGGGGAGTGAAGGTGTAACTCCTGTGTAAGAGAAGATTCCTCCATAATGGAGAAGAGGAATTACTTTCCCAAATGGGAATGTAACTCTTATGACACACTTACATATATGACAGATTCTGTAAGAGAATCTGTCATAACTAAGATGACACCTAGATCCATGTCCACCTAAGTGAGATGACTCACCTAGTGAGGTAGGCCTAACACGAAATAAGTGAAGAAAATACCACCTACACTAACAGAAACACTTAATTCAAACGTGAAATATATATTTTCTCAATTTGGACATTCAACCCATTCTCAAAGCAATAAAAGATATAAGAATCATTTCTAATTCCCAAGATCACCCCAAAAGATGCAAGGGAAGAGCATACGCAACCTTACTCTTATAATTAATCATGCAAGGTTTATCTAATGTCTATTCTAGCATACCCATGCAAAAATAAAACATGTAATGATGTTAGCACTTTAGGACACAAACCTTTAGAAACTTGGAATTAATATGCCAACTCAGACTGAAGCACCTGCGCGTGGGTTAGGGAGGTTGAACCCCCTCTATGTGAATCTAGATCCCTAGTGTTCTTGTGCCACCTGAGAGATGTTTGTGCTAGGATATGGGCTGTGTGCGCTAGGGTATAAGCATGTGTGCCAAGGTTAGCAAAAAGATAGTACAAAAACTAAGACAAGGCATGTGCACTAGCCGAGAGATGCCTGCACCAGGATATGGGTGCCTTTGCCATAGATATAAACACAAAATGTGTGTGTTAGCAAAACTTGGTGTGTACGCCAAGGTTAGGGTGTCTGCGCCAGCCTAACATGTTTCTGACAGTAGCAAAGGAGTACAATATGAGAGCACTAATGTGTGTGCGTCGAGATGTGTGCCTATGCCTGGGTTTCTGTATCTTTGCCTATCCTGCAGTCAAAATATGACCAAATGACACAAACAAGTTCAAAATTGACAACAACCCATTAGAATTAAATATCTAAATGAGATTCTACACATGTAATAATTAGCAAAATCATAAGAAATGTAACATTATTTTACACGCTGTGCATATGACGGGTTATCCAAATACTTGAAATAACAATAAAATCTGAACTAGAATGTTAAGGGACTATGGACCCATCCCACCGAGTGTACCAAATGTATAAGTTAGTTAGCTATGTAAGTAGAACTTTAAACTAACACCTAGTATCTTCAATACAATTCTAAACTAAACCTATGCATCATCATGATAAAAGCTTAAGCAAAGCTAACCTATCAACATCTCTACATTAGAACATGAAATGAACATTTCAAGCTAATATGCTAAACAAATTAACTTCTATCTCTTATTGAATGTTAAATGAGATGAGATTGAACCTATGTAGATCTCTAGCACTCAAAGAGTTGATTATATGCTTGAAATCCCAAGGTTTCTAAGAATGGATTCTTGTCAAATCATGGCTACAAGACCACTTGACATATCTCCATATGACTTCCAAAAATTGGGTGGATGAATGCAAGAAATGGAGAAGGCTAGCTCTTCTAATGGAAGAATGCTCAAAGATGATAAAATGGTTATAGTGTATGTTATATTCTCATTTAGGTATAAATAAAAAGATAGGAGGAGGGATCCTTATATAGCCCAATGGATAGAAGAATCTCTACATCCCTCTTCATGTGGGATAAATGGAGAGGTTGGGTTAGTTGGATAAGGAAGGTTTATGAAGGGTTGAGTCAACCTTAGGAGAGTTTAGTTTGTCCTTTAGTGACCCATGGGGTTTGAGGGGATTTATTAATTAACCAAAGTGATTAATTAACAGGTGTGCAAGCTTATAGAATCTATTTGGAGGAATAATTAACATGATTTAGACTATGAGAGGGATATAATCAAATAAATGATGATTTATTGATGTAATGGAAGAGGAAGATAATTAATCAATAATGATTAATTAGCCTAGATATAAAGGGAGATTAATCAATGGAAGGTCGTTAATTGGTGTGTTTCTTGGATAAAATGGTTAATTAACGAGTGTAATATAGATAATTAATAGTGATAGAAGAGGAAGTGTGTGTATATTGACTATATGTTGTCAATTTGCGGGAAAGAGGATAATTAGCGCAATTTAAGTATTTAAATTGCTTGGGTTAAATTATAGGTATCTACAATAGTGATAGTGATGAATACATAATATAGACGAGGATCATGAGTAGGAGGATAAAGATACCCAAAAGCGAACCAAGCCAATTCAAACCATCTTGTGAACATATAGAGACATCACAAGTAAGATCAAATGGAATATGTTCCTAATACGAATTATTCATAAAAATGTGCATATAAATGGTGGTTGTGCGAGTAAAGGTGGTGCATATGAAGGTGCAAAGGATAGATCGATTTCTATAGACTGGAAAATCCCATGATAAAGAATCATAACATTAGTAGTAGTTGGAGGTGGTGGTGTGGAGGAAATTGTATCTATCATGCAAATAACACCCTCAAGTGGTGGTAGATGAGGTGGTTTATCCATAGGTTGAGGGTCATCAGTAGTATCAGTTCATGAGGGTAGGAAGAGTGGTATGATCATCACAGTCACAATATTTGTATGGATGAAGGTCACAAAAAATAGTATATTTGATGCCTTCATGGATGAATTTGAAAAAATGATGTACTATAGAGCCAACAACTTACATAGCCTGCAACCCTAGTCTACCAAGTAAACAATTATATGAGATCAGAAATTCAATGAAAAAAAAATACCGTGTTGAGGTTTTTTTTTCCCTACAGTGATAGGTAGAGTAATGTGACCTACGCATGGATGGATAGAACCATAATATGCATGAAGGGTAAGGCATGATGGATTAACATTAGCTGCAGAAATACTTATCTTTTCAAGTAATGAAATAGGTTATAGGTTGAGCTCAGAAACATTGTCAATTAAATTACGCTTGACACCCACATTGTAAATGTGAATCATGATATGAAAAGTTGGGTCATTATCAAAAATATTAAGATCAGTAGGATGATTAGATAGAAAAGTAATATGCTGAGAGAAAGCATCGACAAATGATTGTTAGACTGATTCGGGATGCATATTAGTAGGGATGCAAGTAGTAGCTAGGATATGTTAGACTTTATGTCTTAAGTCAGGATTATCAAGAAAGAAATAATTAATTGAGATACTCATGATGATAATATTCTATAAATATGAGCAATGACAGAATGAGGATCCTAGGAGTGCAGTGATCGATTACGGGTTCACTGAAATGATTAAACTAAAATGTAAAGATAATAGTCTAATCTAGATGTTATAGGAACAATATATAACTAAATAAATGAACACAAAAAAAATGTTGAAACAATACCCAACAACAATCTAAGAAATTAAATATAGAAACCCTAATGTGCAAAGAGAGTTGGAAGAGCCTTAGCTAATTCAAATATGTCATGGGAATATGTCACAAATGGAGACCGACTGAACACAGAGGAGGAAACAGTCACACGGGAGCATGGAAAAATACAGATCTGAGCTGTCTGGTTGGATTGGGGACCTTAGGGCACCCTAGTTTGCAATAAGGGTGCCTTGGTTTGTGTGGGAAGTATAGAAGCCAATTTTACATGGTCGCCAGATGATGTGAAGCCTTCAATGCTTGTCACGTGTATGTCATTGTATGATCACCCAAGCACTGGTAAACCTGCAATAGAATAATCACCTGTAAAACCTCAAGCAAAACATTAAATTCATAAAAAAAATAAAGATTCATATGAAGGGGTAGGACTATCCTTTGCTTCAAAATTGATGTAATTATCAATGAGTGTTGCAGCTACATCTTAGACCTACTGTATTTCTAGGTGTGTGTGTGTGTGTGTGGAATTGTTCCCTAGGTTGATCTTGTGTTAGTACACTTTGTGAGTAGCAAGAAATAAAATAGGTGTAGAGTTTAAATAATGTGTGCATGGAAGCAATAGACCCCCCTCCTATGAAGTGTGATGTAGATGAACTAACCTTTGTGCCTTTTGATGAGAGCTAGATGGATGCAAATAGAGCTATATATTCCTTTGATGGACGCAACCATAGGTGGTGATAACTAGCGCTTAGTTTTTGGTCCCTTATTATGATCACATACATTTATATTTATATGATTCCTTCTCTTGAATTTTGTAATCAACCCCAAAACTCCCGACTACCAAAAATATGAGATCCTCAAATGGCTAAAACGGATCCAAAAAGTGAGAGTAAAGTGTAAAGAGGTTAGGGGCGCCCAGAGGGGATGAGATCGCCTAGTGCTAGCATCCTAGGTAGGCGCTCCAGTTCAAAAAAGGTGAAACTAAAGTATGAAAAGACGGGCTGGGCCAATAAAAGTTGCAAGACCAAAAGTATCAATAGAAAGAAACAAAATATGGCCAAATACATGGGTTAGTCAGTACTCTTCTTATTTAGGAACCATGCCAATAGTATTATGTGATCGAGACTAAATAATGACGCAAAGTGCATGATTTCGTTTCTACACATGATTTAGGGATAAATAGACTTGTGTGATTTACAATTCTAAACTAGATCAAAGGGAAGGAGTAAGGGATACTCTTCCCAACATGAAGGGTGCATTTATTATTTATTTCATCTCTGTTATGCAACATTTATTTTAATTACAACAATTTCATTACTTTTCGTATTTTTGATTATGATTTCAACAATCCCCTGCTCATTAATAGACTTTATTTCTTAGCTGCATTTAGCATAATATTTGATTGAATTCATTATAAATTAAGTATTGAGTATGGTTTCAATTGTTTCCTTTGTTGTAAATATCCACGGAATCCTCCCTGGGCTGAAAATCATGAGACAACTAAAGTGTCAAGTACCAATGACGCTCGTCACTTTTTGGCTTCATTGCCATGGAATTCTCAAGGTGTTAACAAAGATTAAGGTACTAACTTGAATTACTTTCCTGATGGCCTGGTAAGTTTCCATTTAGAAATTTATTTTCCATAACTCTTTCTTTTGAAATAAAAGACCTTTTAGTGACAACAAGATTCATTTTTTGTTTTGGAGTATGTGGAACGGAAGTAATCAGTAAGTACTTATAGTTAGGAAAAAAATTTCAGTATGGTAGGATTTTATATTTAGAACTAGATACCCATAGAGGTATATTTATTAGAAGCAATTTACAAATCCCCCCTCAAAACCAACCTATGGAAAAAAAAATCAACGAGAAAGGATGGATGATGGAGTGGAAAACCCCAATGGTGTAAATAATGAAAAACCTCCACTTGGAAGTGTTAGGATTAATATTGTTTACATTATTAATCATGATTATTAATTGTAATATAATATGAGTTGGTTAACAACTCATATTATTTATTATATGTTTTGTTATAACTAATATTTGTAATACGTGAAGTTGTTAATAAACAACTCACATGAATAGGAGTTTGGTGAGAGATTTAAGGAGAGTATGTTATGAGTGGTTATAGGAAAGGTTATAGCTACCTCCTATCTTTTAGGAAAGCTATTTCTTATATAAATGGCTGTGTGTAATATGAAAGAAGTACGGAATAAAAAAAAAGTATTATTTCTGTGTATTCAGTGTATAAACTGATGTTATGCTATTCATTTGGTGTCAGAGCAGTTTTGATTAAGCTGTGAAGAATTTTTCTTCTTCCGATGTTATTAATTGTGATGGAAGACTGCATTTCTTTGTGAATTAAAAAGTGCAATTTTAGATTGAAATGACGATCTGTAACTGTGATTCTGTTTCTAAAAAATTACATTCATTCTTTCAGATTCACGTGAGAGGTCTGATTTGGAGCATTTGTAGTTGACTCGGAGCTGGCATGAAAGGCGGTTTTGATGTCCATTCTTCTCATTGGAAACCGTGTTAATATCTGTGGTGAACTCAACTATTAAGTAGAATTTGGTGCCAGTTAAGACATCTTCTATTAGTCCCCGTAGTCAATCTCCTTCAGGTAGGATCCAAAGCTCTAAAAAGTAGGTCTGTTCTTCTATTTTGTGGAGTCCACTCTGTATTCACATTTTCTCGAGGTTTTAGATTCTTTGATGGACACAACTCGGGTGAAATACAAAGCCACGATTACTCTTTGGTATCACATCTTTGACGTCTCCTTCAATCACATTTGGTATCCAACAGACTCGGCATTGATCCAAAATGGTGTTCTTTGATCTGCACATATTTTTTTAACGCCACCTATATTCTGTGGAATTTTTTACAATCCTGGAAATTCTGGTTTGCGACTGTGTATTGAGAGTTGGTATAAATCAGGGAAAATAATCTCTGATAGTTCTGATTGAATGATTTTCTATACAAATTTGTAATCAAATCCGTCAATGCAAGGATCTCCAACATGTCGTATGATATAATAAAATGTCCCCTGAAATCTGCCCACGTACAGTGCATTGAGATCTTCCTGACAGTTGGTCACCTGTGCGTGGAGATAAGCACGTGGGAGAAGAATCAGTGCGTGGAGTTCCAACGGGTTAGATATTTCCTCGTGGAAGTAAATAAAAGTAGAAGAAAAAAAACTAGGTCTGTCAATCTATGTTTTTTGGTCTATAAATTGAATTCAGGTCTAAAGTTTTTTTTTTTGTGTCCACAATCAATGTCTATAAGAGTGTTTTGATCTATTTCAGATCTATATTAAATTCTAGTTTTAGTAGTTAGTGGTCGATTGTGTCATGCCTATTTTAAATATTTGAGTCAATGTAATTTCATTTTATATAGTGAGTGATGCAATTTCGGTTTAAGTCCACTTGTGAGGTTTTACACTTTTAGTCTATAATTGTTTAAGAGTCGATCTTATTATTTCAAATTAGGTAAAAGAGTTATATTGTCAATGTCGTCAAAAAGAGTCATTAAAAATGTTTGTCATTATTTTTCATATTGAATTTAAGTTATTTTGTCAAGAGTCTCCAAGTACTGTCATCTTGTTGTTATAATTGTGTCTAGGTGAATAATAGGTTGTATCTTTTTTACAATGGAAATGCCATTGGAAAAATTCAATGGTCTCAATTTTCACACATGGAAAGTCAAGATCCAAATGCAATTGATGAAAAAAAATACTTTGGAGGATAGTGGATGGAAAAGAACCAGCACCTTCAAATCTTACCAGATTGGCAGAATGGGAAATATGGGATGATAAAGCTAAAGCCATTATTGGCCTTGCCCTCTCAGATTCTGAATTACATTATGTTGATCTAGATAAAAACTTGAAGGACATCTGGGATAATCTAAGCAAATTATTTGGTTCAAAAGCAGTCAATGCAAATTTTTCCCTGAAACTTCAGCTATTCAAGCTCAAAATGAGTGATGGAGATACAATGTCTAGTCACATCAACAATTTACGATCTCTTCTGAGACAACTTTGCAGAAGTAAAAGCTCCAATAGACGATGAGGATGCAAAATATATTCTGTTGAATAGTTTACCACCCAAATACAGTAATGTTGTTTTCACTCTTGGTCAGATACCTTCCAAATCATTGGAAGATATGATATCAGCTCTTCTGTCTGAAGAAAAAAGGACTATAGAAGATACAGAAGAAGAAACAATGCATGTGAAAAATAAATACAAAAATTTCTTTAAAAGGGAGGACTTAGAATGCTTTTATTGCAAGAAAAAAGGACATATGTCTAAATTTTTCACGACTCGAGCCAAAGATCTTCTCAGTGGAAAATTGAAGCCACATGAAACAAATATAGTTGTAGAAGAATATTCTGAATCAGAAGATGAACGAGTGACTGATGAACCTGATTGTAATTCTGAAGACTACTTGTTTTGAGTTCAGATAATCAGAGGATGGAGGCACAGGAGGTTGGAGGTCAATCAGTGACCTCTCATTAGTCACCAATGACGGGGCCACATAGATGGTTTGGTGATATGTGTGCAGTTTGGTTTCTATTTTCAGTTCAGTTTCAGTGTTCTTGTTTGTAGTGTGATGGTTTGCTGAATAAACCCTTTTCAGAATTTTTTGGTAGAGTCATGTTTTCAGAATACTCACTTTTGGGAGCAAGAGAAGATTTCGAGGTAGATTCAAGGGATGGTTATCCAGCTAGTGTGAAGCTTGTGGATCTTGGAGATTCAGAATTCAAGCGCCCAGGGAGGAAGGGAAAGTCCCACAGGAACCCAAAGAGGAAGGGAGCATTCCTGCATAATTCAGCTTGACACTACGCCTTTACGAGGGTAAAGAGATAATCTATGGAGTTTGTACCTGGTCTAAGAAGTGCTTTCAGGAGGTGGTTCAATTTCTTCGAATATGGTTCTTCGTTGTGTTCACATTAAGGGGGTGAAGATTAGTGATTAATAATGTTCACACTAAGGGGGTGAATGTTAGGATTAATATTGTTTACATTATTAATCATGATTATTAATTGTAATATAATATGAGTTGGTTAACAACTCATATTATTTATTATATGTTTTGTTATAACTAATATTTGTAATATGTGAAGTTGTTAATAAAAAACTCACGTGAATAGGATTTTGGTGAGATATTTAAGGAGAGTATGTTATGAGTGGTTATAGGAGAGGTTATAGCTACCTCCTATCTTTTAGGAAAGCTATTTCTTATATAAATGGCTGTGTGTAATATGAAAGAAGTATGGAATTAAAAAAATTATTATTTTTGTGTATTCAGTGTATAAACTGATGTTATGCTATTCAGGAAGTACATTTACCTATCCCATAGAATTGGATCCTAATTACCACTCCCCCATGAAGAATATATATCCTTCAATTCTACCAATCTTAAGGAGACTAGTATCATAAGATCCTGAAAAATTCCTATTTGAGTTCAAAGTCTTGTTCCAAACTTATGAATACACCTCAGACACTTAGAAATTAAATTTATTTCCTTAAAATTTGAAGGATGCAACCATGAGGTAGTTCAAGGGCCCAACCTCCAACTCCATTCACAATTGGCAGGAGATGGAAACAATCTTCTTGGATAAATACCAAGATTATTGTAGGGTGAGGGATAGGAAGGAAGAACTTTTAAGGATGGAACAAAAGGAGGATGAGAGTGTTGAGGACTATCTTGATTGGTTTATCTTTCTTCACAAGAGGTGTGGCACTGGTCTTTATATCACTCTTCTTAAAACTCTATTCCTTAAGGGATTGGATGAGGACACATAACAAACCTTTAATATTATGGGAAAAGGACATATAAACAAATTGGAATTCATTGATATCATTGGCCTCTGTATGAACTACTCTTGGACTTATCCAAATCTTCGAAAATAGAAAGGAAAAATGGCCAATGGTGACATATCCAAATTAAGAGAGGAAATTACAAATCTAAGGACAAACCTCTAAGTTCAAATTAATACAACTATGGATAGGGAGAAAGATAGGAACACAGAGCCATTGTTCATATAATTTCCAAGATGTAAGGACAAACATGGGCATAAGGATTTTACCTTAGATAAAATAAACATCTACCTTGTCTATGACATAAAGCATGCCACATACTAATGTGTATTGTTCCCATCACTAAGGAAACATTTAAAAGAGAACACACAAAATGAATCTGAGTTGAATTATGTGGCTCAGAGACAAGGAGAGAATTTTCAATCAAATCAGAATCAGTCTTATGCACCAAAAACACAATGGGTTTCAAACCAGTGGAACACACCATGGTCATACCCCCAATCATGGGCTCAACAAGTCCCATAGGAATAGAGTTCCTAGTGGAATTTACCACCTAATTAATATGAGCAACCTTGGGATCCAAACCCAAACATTCCACCATTCCAACAATTTAATCCTCAATTCCAACAATAGTGGAATGTACCCTAAGGATCGGGTCAGGAATATTATAACCAAAGAAGACCCCAGGGACAAGAAGACTTGTTGATTGGGCCTACAACTGCTAACCCATCTGAAAAACCTAACCAACCAAAAATTCCAGCTTAAACGGTAGAAAACCCAAAAATGTGAGGCAGGGTAACCCAACATACACTGTGGAATCAATCAAAAACCCCATAGTAAAATCTATGGACTGTAGAAATATCTTGTTGTGCTCAGGGAATGTTACCTCAAGACACTCATCTCCTATTATAGAAGAATTCCCTGAAGAAAAAGAAAAATTAGAATAAACCCACCCCAATCCTGTTATTGAAGAAACATCTGAACCAAACTTAGGAATTTCCTTTCCATCTATACTATTGGAAAAACACAACATTGCAATCCATGAAGAACTAGAGTCAGATCTAATTCAGGGATTAAAAAAATTGCGTATTAGAATCCCTCTTTTACAAGCTCTTGAAAAATTCCAAAATTGAATAAGACCATCAAAGAGTTGTGTTTTAAAACATAGGGTAGAAGGAAGAATCAACCTAAAAAAATACATGTTGATGGAAAATTGACTAACATATTGGAAGGGAATATGACCCATCCAAAATATGGGAACCTTGGGAGTCCAATTTTCATAGTTTGTATAGGAGATGTCCAAATTCTTAATGTGTTAATTAACTTAGGGGCTGAAATTAATGTGATGACCACTGATGCATTGTCCACCTTATCTCTCCTTGAACCACTATCAACTTCAGTAGTGTTACAAATGGATAACTATTTTGTATCTATGCCTAAAGGAATCATATAGGACGTGACTATAACCATAAAATCATGGGATTATTTATTGGATTTTATGGTCTTTAAAATGAATAATTTTCCATGTTTATTTTTGTTCAAAAATTGAAGAATGTTAAAAGTAATGTTAGGAAATGGAATAAGGAGGTCTTTGGGAAAATGTTTGAAAAAAAAAGATAAAAGAAGAGATGGTTGTTTTAGAGAAAAGGGTTGCTGAAAAAGGTATGGATGTTGATGACTACTACCTTGAAAAACATCTCCTATCGAAGATTCACACGATAAATTATAGAGAATAACATTTCATGAGACAAAAATATAGAGCTATTTGGCTAAAAGACGGTGACAACAACAAAAAATATTTCCATATGACTGCACTCAAACACAAAAACAACAACATAATCATGTAAATCATGACTAAAGATGGAGTATAAGTAAGAACATTAAGATCATCAAGAAAGAGGTTATTTATTTTTATAAAGAGTTGTTGAATTCAGACTCCACTCAAGATGAGGAAATTATTGGTAGGTTGATTATTGATATTCCCTCAAATTTTTTTAATCATAGTACCTTCAATAAGCTAATGAAAAAATCTACAAAGGAAGAGCACCAAAAAATGGTATTCCCAAGATCACTAGGTTCAGATGGATTCCTAGCTAGTTTCTTTAAGAGATACTAGGAGATTTTCAAGGATGATCTCTTCCATGCCATTAATGAATTCTTGAGAATTGGTAAATTTCTCAAGGATATTTAAAAAATGTCTATCGTGCTCATCCCCAAGAAGAAAAGAGTTAAATACTTCAAGTATTTCAGATCCGTTAGTCTCTCAAATGTACTTTAAAAAAATATTCACAAATAATTTGGCCACTAGAATACAGCCTCTTCTCCCACATCTCATTCATAATCATCAAGGAGGGTTTATGAAAGGAATGAATATTCAAGATGGAATAATATTGGTGTATGAGGAAATTCACTCCATGGATAATAGCAAAAAGGAAGGTATGGTTGTTAAACTCAACATGAACAAAGCCTTCGACAAATTTTTATGGAGTTTTTTAGTGAAAGTGCTAATGAAGTTTGGGATTGATGAGCACTTTCTAAAAAATTTGAAGAATTACATATCATCGCATATGTTTTCCATTATAACTAATGGAGCTTGTAGTCTTTGATTTCACCACAAAGCTATGTGCGTTGGTACTTCATTTAGATTTTTATGAATGCTCATCTTAAGCACACACAACTACTAGGTTCCTCCTTTGAGATTTTTTTCAGGAAGTTAGCATGCACAATAATTAACCATGAAACCATTCAACTATATATAACCATTACATTCAACTCACTTTGGAGACACATATAATAAGGAAAGATAATGATTTAAAAAATAACCAAGATCAACTGAACTATTAAATCACCATTCTTAGACATGTCAGCAACCATAATCCATCCACAATAATCCATTACACTAAAACACATTACATAACAAGTAAGTTAAATACAAAACTAGTCATTACAGTGACGTACAGAACCATGCACGCCATTATTAAACCCTAGACCATAATATAACTCTTTAAACTACTAACTACGAACTCTCTATAACAGAGGTGCACAACAGGTATATATAGGGGTGGGGAATTTCCCTTCACCGCCCATGCAATCTCCTAAAAATAGATGTGCTCTTAAAAATAGATAGACATGCGTAAATAGCTTGCATGCTTGTATAAATCCTACTAATAATAGATTAATCCTATAAATAAGAATAGTTTAATCTTATTAATAGCTTCCTCCATGTGTGATCTGCATGAGATTTTTCTTCTTTCGTGATCGACACTCCATGTCTATTTTTATGCCATCCTCAGAAAATCAGCTAAGACCTGAATTGTTTCCCTTCTGTATGCAAACCCACGCACTACTTTGTTTGATATTTTCACATGCACTCTCGCACATTTCCCTTTTACCTCTGCATGTGTGTGTTCCTACATGTAAGCTTCCATACTTGGTATTTAGTTTGTTTACTTGACTAACATTACCCCACATAGGCATGTTTTTCGTCCTCAGAAACACTTAATCAAATAATATCCATGAAAAATGTGTGAACACAAGAATAATGGAAAAAATAATGAAATAATATTTAATGCACATCGATCTCCTACTCCTCAATCAGCTACAAATTTTTTAGGGAATTCCTTATTGAGGGTAATCTCCAACTCATTCCATTCCATCGACCCCTTAGTAGTTGTATCTTAGACCAATCTAGCTACCTCCATCATATTTTTGGGGGTCATGTATTCACCCTTTTGCTTTAACTCCCTTATCACTTCAGCTAGGCTTGAGATTAGTCATTTCATACCATCCATCTTCTATACGACGAGGGACCCTAGCTCCTTAATCCTTGTTGCATATGCATCTTTAAATTTCTGTAAGGAATCCCACTTCTACGTAATATCTGCTAAGATTTCCTCATGCCCAAACTTCCCCTCCTTCTTTGCATCTTGCATACTCACAAAATTCACCTCTTCCTGTGTGGTATATGCCTTGAGGATGGGGTCAAGGTCTTGAAAATGGTCAAAGGCCCATCCCACTTTCCTCAATGCATCCTTCGTTGTTTGGCACATGGTTTCATATCCCACAATTTTTCGTGCTATGAAATTTTTATTATTTTCCTTTTCAGTTGCTATATCTTCTTGTTTTGCTCCCTGTGCACTAGCCTTCACTTGTAACAACATATGAACTAGATATTAAAAATAGTGCAGTGCCAAAGGATTCTCATCTTTTTCTCTATCTTTAAGCTCAGGGCACACTGTCGTGATCTCATCTGCAATGTGGATGGCCATGTCTAGGATAGTCTTTGTGCGCCTCTTAGCCTTTTCATTCACTTTAGTTAGATGCTCAACTTCATGCGTTTTATCCTTTTTTTCTTCGAGAAATTTTTGAATGGTGGCCCCCTTGTCCAGGTTCTTGTGTACTACTTAGGCTGTCACCTTGTTCAAAACATTGTTGGGTTTCTCATTAGTAAGATCTATTGGCCTTACCATCAAACATTTCCTCAATTTCATCTTCAGTTTGTAGGTAATAAATGCCTCATCAGGGACCTTAAAATCAAGCTTGTCCATATGATTCTCCATCCTCCATGACAACATTTTTCTTGTGTCCATTGTCACACCTTCTGGGTTGATTACTTTTGAGCCATAAAGTTTCTCTGTCACCATTGAGCTTTGAAATTGCATGTGCAATACATTTGATTGATCATCAATGTAACTGACTTGAGGCATGTGCAAGACCTCAGATTTCTTCCTCCTTCTGCCTGTGCACCGTCCTATGGGTATATGTTGTTCCTCACATGTACACACACTTATTCATTCTTTACTTTTTGAGGGATCTTCATCTCTCTTGGGATTTTATTCATGCTCTTCATGGTATTTTTGTAACTCAACATCATGCACAACACTCTCCTCCATGTGTTGATCTTCCTTTGCATAATAGATTAGGGCATGTTTCTCATGAAGAATATATTTTACTAACTCTTATTCATCAGTGTTACCCTTACGCACCAGCCTTTGTATCCTCTTCTTCTTCCTTTTCGGGCTCTGCTTAGGGAGATTCACTTCTAGTGACTTTGTAGGTTCTGAAGTTCCTGTGCCACTATCTCGTTCCTTTCGCATTCTCTTCACCCTACTTATGGTGTTGTATTATTCATCTTCTTCCTCATCCTCTTCCTTAGACTTTTCTTCCTTTGTTTACCTTGGAGGATTGGTCTCATGTGCTTTCTTCATCCCAACCTTTTGTCTACCCTTTGGTGGCTTTGTGACCTTGATCCCATCCTTGATGTACTTATCATTGACCAATCTGGGATTCAAGTAGATGTTTACCTTTGTTTCTTCTTCATTTCCTACCACCAAGGTTGTAGAGATGATATTTATACCATCTGATATCATAGTATCAATATATGTCACCTTTTGTAGATACACATACATTTTTCACAGTGTATGGTAGTCAATGTCTACCTTATCAGCATCAAATCTTAACTTGCGCACATCCGAGAACCTATTTATTGATGCCTGAAAATAACGCGTTGTGAAAGCATAATGTAGTTTACACCAAGGGATCTTCTTACCAGTATTCAAATGGAACCTTCTGATGCAGAAGTGTTGGTACACCACAAATACTTATTTCCCTTCCAAGACTTCAGGAAATTCATTAGTAATGCACCAATCAGGATCGAATTCCTCATGCATTCACGTATACCAAATATCTACCTTTATCTTATAAGTGCTAGTAATTCCATTGTAGGTGTACTCTCTAAATCTCTTGGCAAGGGACTTGCTCACAACTAGGTACTTCCACATCTTATCTTTGGGGCCATCTGGGAATCCAATATCTATGAAGACAATAGACATGAGGATAATCCCCCAAGTGATCCTCTCACCTACGCTTGCTTCCTCATTAATACCTTCTATAATAAAAGTAACAATATTATATACCATTCCTTTAGACATCTTCTTTTCAATATGGAGCCACCTCTTGTAGACATGGTTCCACCTCTCCTGTTTACTCATCTTGGTGACCATATACACGGTGATCCTCAACACTGGGTCAGTCAACTTATAAATTTTCATCACACGATCCCCTCACTGATACTTAAGCTCGTCTACAATGGCATCCACTCATACCTCGTCATCCAAATCCGTTGTTATCTTTGGTCCTGAGATGCACAACCCTATAATCCTTCTAATAATGGGTGTTGTAATGTGCACTCATCTCCATGAAAAGTATAAGAAGGCCCCATGGACTTGTAAAATCATCTACTAGTAGAGGTGTTACAGCTTGCCAAAATAAGACAACTCATAGATCTGAAGAACTCCCGCACACTCCAAAAAATTGTGCCCTTTATCATCATAAATTAGTTTGTTATCAGTAATCCTTTGATTTGTCTTCTACACCAACTCATTCTCTATTTGGCACTCGTTCGCATTAGAGTGATGATTATAGTCACTCACCTTGCACTTTCTTATATGTTTCTCCCAAATATATCCCATGATAACTTCCCCAGGAAACTGCATATCCAAAAAAATATCTTTAGGTGCTTCTTTAACCTCAACCTCTAGTTCTTTCTTATTTCCTTTCCCCTTTGTTTTCACTATAGGTTCCCTTCTTGGTGCCATATTATTATATGTACAAAATTATAACTTCACAATTGTGCCCTACGTGTCTAAAATCCTTTGTTCAACCACTCACACCCAATTACCTGTTGTGTTCTCCTACTTGCCCTTAATCCTAGTCTTCTTCAATCAAATATGTGCCCTAACTTGAATTCGTTCCTCTACAAACCCTAGTTCACAACCCTTCACAATTTGAAACCTCCACACCTTTCATCCTCAAACTTCCACACAAAGGATCTCCACAAACGACCGTGTATCTCACTTAATCTGGGTTGCCTCTATTTTTTAAACTTCTTCCTAAATTTGCACAAATCCACACAACTTCACACTCAAATTATTCACAAGGCAAGGTAAAGAATAAACCTTATTCAACGTGATTTTATATACTTCCAAAATCTCCCGCATTTATTGCTCTTCATCTACCATCATACCATATATTTAATAATGTGGTTTGCTTTTTCTACACTTTTCTCTACTTTCTTCCACGCACTGCAGTCATAACCTTCTGACACACATACTAATTCCAAACCATAGGAATCCTCGCACATGCTTACTTGCGCATAACACATCTTCCCTATGTGCTTCATACTAAGTATTCCATCCTACTGCTTCCTACATCACGTTACATTGCACAACATTTCCTTACGTGGTATTCAATCTGAGTAATTCTTATTAGCACCATTATTTTTAGCACATGTGACACATCTTTCTTATACTTTTGTGCATATTTATAATAGAATCCCACCTTTATACCATCACGTGCTCGGGTTCATAAATTTTTCCACAAGTCCCAGTACCAATAAGATCTCATTTTCACGTATATGCACCTAGTTCACCCCACACTAAAAGCATGTGCAGTCCTCTGCACATGATATTAATAGATAGTAATAATATTTTCACATGTAAGAGCTCTTATTACACAAAACAAGTAAAACACAAGAAAATAAAAAACAAAAACAAAACATGAAAGGGAAACCTAATATAAGTGGCACTGCTGCCTTATTACAAACACCAAGAATCTTATTTATAGTAGGGCTTCAGCCTACTCCCATTAAAGTAACTAGGAAACATGGTGTCATCTAGTGCTTGCAACTAACATGTTCCTGATTCAAGTATCTTGGTTACTGCAAAAGGTCCCAACTGATGCACCTTCAACTTTCTTGGTTGGCACACAAACTTGGAGTCATAAAGAAGGACCATCTTTCCAACTGTAAATGTCTTGTTCTTAATGTGCCTATCATGTTAGGGCTTCTGTCACACCTTCTCATTCTTTCAGAACCAACACACAATGGAGTGTCTCTCATCTAGTTGCATTAGTTTCTCAATGTGCTCTTTTATAGCCTTTTCATATGGCAATCCACCTACGTGCGCAATACGTAGGGATGGTAACAAGAATTACACTGGAAGTACCACCTCTATGCCAAAAACCAACGAAAGGGTGTGGCCTTGTTCAACCTTTTATATGTGGTCATGTAAGCTCAAATTACAGTGGACATTTTATCATCCCAATCCTTTCTTACAACATCATAAATATTCATAAGAGTTTGACCCAAATTCTTGTTGAAATCTTTCACAGTGTCATTAAATTGATGGTGATAAGGGGTATATTTATGTTTTACTACCTTAAAATCTACCAATAAAATTCTAATTGTCTCATTACAAAAATGAGTTCCTCTATCACTGTTTTGAGTTGTGGAGCTCAATTACTTCGGATTAGCATGCAATGTGAGACTTGCTGGAAAACATAGTAACCATCATCGGTTATGGAAGGAATAGCATTGCTCACCTATGACCAACATCGGTCAGGAAAGGAGGAACCAACAACAGTTAGGGCTAACTGGCATCAGTTACTTGTGTGGGAGTGTTTTTTTTACTCTTGATAATTAGATCTATTTTTAGCATTAAAGCATATCTATTGATTGTAATTGCATTATTAAGTGCCCTAAGTTTGTATATGTCTATATAAGCATGAAAACTAGGGTTTAGAAGGAATAATTGAAAAAGAAGAACTTGAAAAATTTAATGATTATTGTGATAATAATTATGAGAGAGAGAATTCTTGGAGAAGAAGCAAAATATTGAGAGAAAGAAAGTATTGTACATCTGAGAGGTGTGCAAGATTGTAAATCTTCAATTGTATATCTTTTCAAAGCTAGATAATAGATTGGCTTACTTCTTGGTGGGCGTAGCTCACACTAGGTGAACCATGTTAAATTTGGTGTTGATTTATATCTCTTGTTTTGTATATTTCTTTTGGTAGAATATCCACTTCTATTTGCATATATGCTTATATCTAATATATTATCTGTACAAATTGTGTGCTAACCCCAACAACTAGTATCAAAGCTTTGTTTGAGAGTTTTGTGTATTGACATATTTACTCATAGATGGTTTTCTGATTAAGTGGGAGCTACAACAAAGGCATAAGAAAACAAATACAAGGTAGAGAAGTTTGACGACCGAAATTATCAATTATGGAAGATGCAGATTGAGGATTATTTGTATCAAAGAGATTTTTATTTACCATTAGATGAGAATTCTAGACCTACTCAGATGACTAATGAAGAATAGAAGATTCTTGACAAAAAGGCTTTGGGATCTAAAATATTGAACCTGGCAGCATCTGTGGCTTCTAATATTAGAGAAGTGAATTCTATGATAGGGTTAATGAAATCTATTGCTAATTTATATGAAAAAACTAGTGCTTCAAATAAACTTTATTTGATGAAGAAACTATTTAGTTCTAAGATGCATGAAGGTGGATCTGCATCTATTCATTTGAATGATTTCAGATCTATTGTAAATCAGTTAAAATCAGTTGATATATTGTTTGATGATGAAGTGAAAGTGCTTTTATTCTTGTGTTCTTTACCTGATAGTTGGGATAACTTGGTAATGGTTGTTAGTAATAAAGCATCTGCTAATAATATTTTGAAGTTTGATGATGTGGTTAGTATAATCTTGAATGAAGAAATTTGTAGGAAGAGTATAGAGGAATCATTATCTGGGAATGCTTTAAATGTAGAAATCAGGGGCATGCAGAAGGAGAGATCCAAGAGTAAGAGTAATGGGAAATCAAAGTTGAGGGATAACAAATCTAAATCTAGAGGTAAGGGAATTACATGTTGGAAATTTGGAAAGAAATGACATGCAAAGAAAGATTATTGGTCAAAAGATATAAAGAATCAACACCAAATAAAGGTAAATAAAAAAATCTTGTTGTAACAGAGGTAATGCAAGATGCTCTTATTCTTTCTTTAGATAATAGAATTGAATCGTGGGTTTTAGATTTATGATCTTCTTTCCATGCAACCCCTAATAAGGGTTATTTTAGAAATTATGTTTAGGGCAATTTTGGGCATGTTTATTTGGGTGATGATGAGCCTTGCAGTATTATTGGTAAAGGGAAGTTCATCTAAAATTGTAGAATGGAAATACATGGGTATTGAAAGATATGAGGCATGTGCCAAGCCTCAGGAGGAATCTTATTTTTGCAAGGCAACTAGGTGAGACTGGTTACATGGTTACTTTTACAGGAGACTCTTGGAAAGTCACCAAGGGTGTTTTTTTGTGGTAAGAGGTAAGAAGGTAGGAACATTATATTTTTCTACCTATGTTCCTGATTCCTTTTCTGCATTATCTACCTGAGATTCAGATGCATGCATATGGCATAATCGGCTGGGTCATATGAGTCAAAAAGGGATACAAATCTTAAAGGCTAAGGGTAAGTTATCATACTTGAAATATTTATATCTTAATTTCTATGAGCATTATGTCTTTGGAAAGAAAAAGAGAGTGAGATTTCTCAAAGTTGCGGTAACTAAGAAGGATCATAAATTGGAGCTTTTACACTCAGATGTGTAGGGACTAGCTCGAGTAGCTTCTCATGGAGGATCCTAGTATTAAGCTACTTTCATTGATGATGCTACAAGAAAGGTATGGGTTTATTGTATTAAACATAAATCTGATGTGTTTGAGACTTTTAAAAGATGGAAAGCTCTTGTTGAGAATGAATCAAATTCAAATTTAAAGTGCCTTAGATCTAAAAAATGGTGGTGAATATTGTAGCAAGGATTTCAATGATTATTGTTCAGTGAATGGGATGTGTAGAGAAAGAATGGTTCCAAAAACACCACATGAGAATGGTGTTGCAGAGAGAATGAACAGGAAAATGATGGAATGTGCTAGAAGTATTGTTACCCATATTTCACCCCCGGGTGAAATAGTGGATCGAATCATGACCCCGCTTGAAGGAACCCAAGAAAACTCATCCAGATCCCACAAATTGGTTGCAAGAAGATTCAGCAATGGAGTGGCGGAGGCCAAGAAATATCAAAGGACCCTGTACAGAAAGAAAACAACTATATCAAGTCATTTCTACATCTTAAATCCCTCCTCCAAGTTACACGTAGGAAGAACTATAAAATATCAGGGTCAAACAATAAGGATCAATGCTACAAAGAAGCTAGAAGAATGAAGAACAGCAAAGAGTCAGTTGTCAGGTAGAAAACTCAAATGAGCATGAGGCCTCCACATAGCTCAAAATCTAAAAAGTAAGAAGCACCATTGAACAGTCCACAAAGCAGTGGAGGCAAACAAGTGTCAACTTGATGCTCCTCCAAAGGCAAACTTTGGGTTGGATTTTCAAACATGTGTGGTGCCTCCACGTGTCCTCAAAGGGGGAAGAGTTAGTTGAATTTTCAAAGCATTAACAGGCCGATGGAGGATGCCAAGTGTCTCAAGTACATTGTTTCAAGGGGAAAATGGAAAAGAGATTCCCGAGAAAGTACCAGAGTGACACCTGTCCTAGGGAAAACGAGGAGTCGGGGAAAAGGTTAGTTTTTCACCCTTTGCCTCAAAAGGGGTAAAAGTTCTAAAAAGACCCGCGACTCCTCCCAAGATGGAAAAAGTCAACATATAGACCCAAGTCAAAGCCAAGGTGGGGCGTCGGGGAGAAAAGTGAAAATTTTCCTTTTATCCAAAAGGCATAAAGGTAAAAATGGAAACGTGTTTCCAAGCCAACCAAAAGGAGCCACGTGTCTAGACAGAGTTTCGGGGCTGCAAAGGTTTTTGAGTTTTTGCATTTTTTGCACAAAGGGCTAAAAGGTAAATTGTGGGCCGTGGACCTAAATTTTTATCCCAATCTGGCTACCACGTATCCCAATCAAAAGAGAGAGCCATTTTCAAGTCGTTTTCCCACCTATTTCTATAGAATCAATGCAAAACTTCAAAAGGGCATATCTTTTGACTCAGGGCTCGAGAGATTACGAATTTGATATCACTAGAAAGATCTTGACCTCATCTACACCATGGGAATCTGAAACTTTGATTTTTGAGAGGGTAGGTGGAAGAAAAATGGAGAAAACATCTTCGATCTTTCAATGCATGATCATCAGTCTCAACAACCATATCAAATTCAATCTATTTTCACCGTTTCCTCTTCCTTCAAGGCACCGAATCGAGGATTGATGTAGTAAGATGGATTCAGGGGAAATTTTTAGTAGAAAAACATTAATAGCAGTGGTTGAGCTTTGACCCATGTAAAGGGTTGGATATTCTTAGTTTTGCAGGCTCCCTTCTCCTTCTAGTAAAGGATTTGTGGGGTTCAGGCCTTCCTTTAAAATTGTATTATTTTTCTACCTTTCGAGTATTCTATAATGAACTGTATCAGTCTATTAGAGAAATAAAATATGTTTGTGATTGATCTCAGATCCTTCTTGTTTCTTTTGATTCTATCTGATCTCTCATTATAGATTTGGCTATCTATGTTTGTTTATTGTATAAATTTTATTGGTTTGTGTCGAAGGAAAACTAAGTATTCATCATTCCTTTGGTGCATCACCTGGTAGTTTAGTTATTTCTCATTTATGTACTCTTTTATCCATGTCTCCTTAGTAATTCTTAGACTAGGTATAGATATAGATCCTCTACAAATCCTCACGTATGCACGTAAACAGGGGAATAAGGAACCAACCTTTAATCTTGAGAGATTTTCTAATTTGCAAGGTCTCACACCTTAGGAAAAGTTCCATTTTATGCAATCACACCAAATGATTCTACCTTAGAAAATAAAATCTTTAGAAATCATCTGGGGGTGCTATGATTTCACACTAACAAGTATGAGGATACATTCTGGAATACCCTTGTAGTTTTGGGTAGAAGAAGTTGATACAGCGTTTTATTTAATTAACCGTGGGCCTTCAAGTTCACTAGATGGATGAATACTAGAGAAATATTGGACCGGAAAAGAGGTAGATCTTTATTTTCTTAAGGATTTTGGTTTAGAAGATTTTGTGCATATTTATAAGGAAAATAGGAAGAAGTTGGATGAAAAATCCAAGAGATGTACTTTCATTGGTTATAGATCTGGTGATTTCAGATTCCGTTTTTGGGATTTAGAGAAGTCTAAAATTATTAGGAGTCATGATGTTGAATGGAATGAAAAGAGAATATACAGGGATAAAATTATGGTACCTAAGGATGAACCAGTTGAGAAGTTTTTGAATGAAAATGAACTCTTGGATTTAAAATTAATACTGATAGGGTTACAGAGTAAGTAGTGTAGGTTGACCCCTAACCGACATCGGTTAGCAAAACCGCTATCGGTTACAGAAGAGCCAAACCGGCATCGGTTACAGGTGACCGGTGTCGGTCACTATAATATTTGGATATAAATGTTCAGGAGGTCCAAATTCAGCCTCTAGTACCCCAAACTCCTGTGACAAGGTCACGAACGGTAAGTAAACCTCCAGAAAGATTTACCCCTTCTCTATTTTATCTATTATTGACTGATAATGGTGAACCAAAAATTTTTGAAGAAGAAATGTAGGATAAGACCCACGTCCAGTGGGAGCATGGCATGGATGAGGAGATGGACTCCTTGGAACATAACCAAACTTGGGCTTTAGTTAAGTTTCTAATAGGTAAAAGGACATTATAGAATAAGTGGGTTTACAAGATCAAGGAAGAAGAGGGTGGACAGAAAAGATATAAGGAAAGGCTTGTATTAAAAGGATTTGCACAGAAAGAAGGTATTGACTTTGGTGAAATATTTTCTCCTGTCGTAAAGATGATTTCTATTCATATTGTATTGAGTTTAGTTATAGTAGAAGATTTGCATTTAGAGAAACTAGATGTGAAGATAAATTTCCTTCATGGTGATTTGGATGAAGAGATTTATATGCAGCACCCCACTTGAGTATGAAGTCAAGGGTAAGGAGAAATTAGTGTACAGGTTGAAAAAGAGCCTATATGGGCTCAAACAAGCTTGAAGGAAATGGTAGATGAATTTTGATAGTTTTATGCATGAGTATGGTTACTTGAGATGTGAATCTGACTATTGTGTTTATTTCAAGAAGATTAAAAATGGTAGCTATATTATTTTTTTACTGTATGTGGATGATATGCTTATTGCAAGATCTAGTATGCAGGACATTGGTGAGCTTAAGGGAAAGCTAGCTAGAAAATTTTCTATGAAGGATTTAGGAGCTGTAAAAATAATCCTTGGCATGAAAATACACAGAGATATGAAGAACAAGAAATTGTCTTTGTCTCAGGAGGACTATATGTACAGGGTGTTTGAAAGGTTCAAGATGCAGAATGCAAAACTAGTAAGTACACCTATGGCTGGACACTTAAAATTGAGAAAAGATCAGTTTCCTTCATCACATGATGAGGTCAAATACATGACATGAGTTCCATATGCTTCAACAGTTGGGAGTCTCATGTATGTTACGATTTATACCAGACTAGACATTGCACAAGTAGTGGGAGTTGTGAGTAGATATATGGCCAATGCAGGTAAAGAGCATTGGAAAGTAGTCCAATGGATACTCAAGTATTTGAAAGGGCCATATATCATGCGGTTATGCTATGGAGGTTTAGATATTTCATTATGTGGCTATGTTGATTCAAATATGGCTGAAGATTTGGATGGAAGAAGGAGCACTACTGGTTATATTTTCACAGTAGGTGGGATGGAATTTAGATGGATTTCAATAATACAAAAGGTTGTGGCTTTGTCTACTATAGAGGTATAGTATGTTGAAGAAATAGAGGCTAGAAAGGAGATGATATGGATGAGTAGGTTCATGGAAGATTTGGGAAAGGAAAAAGATGATTGCAAACTATTCATTGAAAATCAGACTGTAATTCATTTGGAAAAGAACTTAGCATTTCATTCGATAACGAAACACATTTTGTTGAGGTATCACTTCATACGGCAGGTATTGGAGGATGGGTAGTTTAATCTAGAAAAGATTCATATGAGAAATAACTCTGCGGATATGCTAATGAAACCATTAGCAAAGGAGAAGTTGTAGCTACACTCCACTTCTGTTGGTCTTAGATTTTGAGACTTGAAGAGGAAGAAACAAATCTAAGGAAGGATCCAAGAATGATGTTGTACAGGTATGGTGCATTAATTAATATGCAAGTGGGAGATTGTTGAGTTGTGGAGCTCAATTACTTTGGATTAGCATGCAATGTGAAACATACTGGAAAACATAATAACTATCATTAGTTATGGAGGGACCAACATCGGTCACTTATGACTGACACCAGTTGAGAAAGGAGGAACCAACATTAGTTAGGGCTAATTGGCATCGGTTACCTGTGTGGGAGTGTTTTATTTTACTCTCGGGAATTAGATCTATTTTTAGCATTAAAACATATCTATTGATTTTAATTTTATAACTAAGTGCCCTGAGTTTGTATACGCCTATATAAGCATCAAAGCTAGGGTTTAGAAGGAATAATTGAAAAGAATAACTTAAAAAATTTGATGATTATTGTGAGAATAATTGTGAGAGAGAGAATTCTTAGAGAAGAAGCAAAATCTTGAGAAAAAGAAAGCATTGTACATCTGAGTAGTGTGGAAGATTTTAAATTTTCAATTGTATATCTTGTCAAATCTTTGGATAATATTTTGGCTTGTTTCTTAGTAGACGTAGCCCATACTGGGTGAACCACGTTAAATATGGTGTTTATTTATATCTCTTGTTCTGTATATTTCTTCTGGTAGAATATCCACTTTTATATGCATGTATGCTTAGATCTAATATATTATATGTATGACTGGTTTTCTGACCCCAACACACTGGTCAAGCTTAATGGATAGTCATATCTATTAATAAGGTTTTCCCATAGGAACATTTTTCTTGTGGCTGCATTTCAATCCTTTGTAGGTGTAACCTCTGCCCACCTTTTCAAATAATCCATACAGGTGGTGCAATAAGTCCTACAAATTCAATGTCCCACTTATCAAAAGGTTTTACACTTGCAATAGGTCTCAGGTGCATCTCATACCTAATTATAGGATTTCCAACTCTCTGACAATGATCACATGCCTTCACGAACACCTTAGTGTCTTTATACAAAGTCTCTCGCCAAATTCCAACCATAAGGATCTTTCGTGCAGTTGTATCTTATGTGCAAGAATTTGTTAGCTATGCAAAGAGAATTAGAACTAACACCTAGTAGTTCTAAAACAAATATAAAGTAAAATATACGCACCATCATGCTTTGAGTATAAAAAATACTAATCTACCAACATATTTGCATTTGAACATGAGTAAACATTAAAACTAATATGCTGAGAAATTAATCTCTATCTCTATTGAATGTTAATTAATGGAATGAACTTATTTAGATCCTTAGCAATCAAAAGGGTCGATTGTATGTTTGAATCCAAAGGTTTCAAGAATGGAGTCTTGTCAATCCATGGCTATAAGACCACTTTACATATCTCCATATGACTTCAAAATTGGATGGATGGATATAAGAAATGAAGATAGCTATCTCCTCTAATGGAAGAATACTCTAAGATGATAAAATGGCTATAGTGTATGCCCTATGCTCATTTAGATGCAAGTAGAATGGTAAGAGGAGGGATCCTTATATAGCACAATGGATAAAATAATCTCTACATCCCTTTAGATGTGGGATAATAGCTAGGTTTAATTAGTTGTGGGTGACTATGGTTGAAAAAGGGGTTGAGTCAACTTTAGGAGAGTTTAGTTTATCCTTTAGTGGCTCATGGGGTTTGAGGGGATTTATTAATTAACCCAAGTGATTGATTAATAGGTGAGAAAGCTTTATAGAAGATTTTAGAAGAAAATTTAATATGATTTAGGGAATAGGAAGGGTTCAGGCTAAATAAATGACGATTTATTTATCTAATAGAAGAGGAAACTTAATTAATTAAGAATAATCAATTAATTCAAGTAGAAAGGGCTTTAATTAATGGAAGGTCATTAATATTCATCTTTTCTAGATAGAAGGGTCAATTAATTATCATAATGTAGTTAATTAATGATGATAGAAGAGAAAATGTACGATATTGACGATATGTTATCAATTTGTGGGAAATGACATAATTAATGAAATTTTAAGTATTTAAATTTATACATATAAATTATAGGTGTATACATTTTCCCTCTTTGGGCTGGCATAAGTGAGGCCACTTCAAAGATAGTAGACAGGTAAAATTTTGAAGGGCTAGAAGAAAAATTAGTATAAGTGAGAGATGCCCCCTCGAGTGTCGATGGGGTGATTAAAGAAGGAAATTGACGATCGAAAAAGGTGAGAAAATGGATAGAAGAACAGGTAGGGGTAGGATGCCCCAGGAGAATTAGAAGAATAGTGTTGAGAGGGGAATGATAGTGAAGAAAGAGAGGAATAAGTCCAGGGATGAATAGTCTTGCATCCATCATAGAACAATTGTTGTATCACCATATTTCCCATGATCTACGTCATCGGTCCTTATTAAAAATGTAAGCATATGAAAAAAGTATAATGGCATGAAAATCCGTACTAAAAACAACTTTCCATTACTAAAAACACAAACTCACTGCAACATACCAAAATCAATGCAATACAAGAAGGAAACAAGCTCATTTAATAGGGAAACAAGTACAAACACATACTCAAACCAACAACGGTCAAGATGGTTGCACAAACATTTTGTTATCAAGCTAAAGATCCCCAAATTTTCATCATTAATGAAAATGGTTAAAAATGATTCCCCAAGCATGGATACATGCGAGGTAAAATTATGAAGGACACAGGGTCCAATGATAAAGCTTTGTGCACAATGAAACAATACCAAGGAACAGGATGTGCCCCAGAGTACCGACGAAGAAAGACGGCTAGATTTTTAGGTGGTTTTAGATCTGTTGATCTGTGAGTCATTTGATTTGTGAACATGTGAAAATACTAGCAGGATATGTAATGAACACCATGCACCAGATACGATTTTTAGCTGTTATGGGCCTGTCACCAATTTTTGTAAAATTTTGGATTGTTTTTACAATTTTTAGGATTTTTTAGAAATGTTTAGGATTTTTCTATTCTCTTGATTTTTTTTTGGAAAATTTTTATTTTTAGTAGAAGAAATAAGAAGGTAGAAGATCACCGGGAAGAAAGAAAATTTTCCCAACGAGAATAAACGGGCGCTAGGTAATAAAACTATGCCCCAGCATGGTGAAAATTAGTTTAAAATGATTATTTAATAAAAAAAAATCATCGTGGAAGATATAATAAGTGTTAAAATAATCACTATGGTAAAAAAATGCCCCTAGGGCATCACGGCCAAGGAAAATGGTCAAATATATACCCTTCCCAAGGGGTTTAAATCATCGTGATCGGTTTTAATTATTACCGAGCTCTATTGAATTATTACTGCGAGTAATTAGCGAGATGGCCAGAGTTCAGATCCTCCATAGATGATTCAAAACTATCCGGGAGTATGTCCGATATGATGATGACGGACCATTTTTGAGTGCCCTAACCTTGCTTTGTCCCTTTAGCATTAATTTTTACATTTATTACCGTTAGTAACTAGGTTAAATATGTGTACACGTGGTCTATGACGTGTATGCATCCAAAGGTTAATTTACACACCCAAAACTATGTACGCGTATGCGTAGGAATTACCAGGGGAGGCGTACATGCTTGGTAGTATAACTTGTGTATTCCTAGGTGTACACATAAAAGAGGGTGTGTATGCAGAAAAATGGTCATGTATGTGCAAGGGTTAGGTCATAGGCTAGGGTACATGCACACACATATAGAAGTATGTGTATGTGCTGAGAAAGGTGCGTATACAACTAAACACAAAATGTGTATATGCCCAAAGGGGCACGTATGTAGAAAAGAAGGGAAAATCCCAACATTCCGAGTTTTCAGAATAATTGTTAGTACAGAAAGAGATGATATTTTAGATGAAATATTAGTTATATAGAAGAAAATAAAAAATAAATAAAATTGAAGAAAGTCGTAACATGTGTATTTTCCATTTACAGGTGTGCTTACCATCGCTTTAGACAAGGGAACGAAATAACTGAATAGCCACCATAGAGGTTGGCTTCCATTCATGTGATCGGTGGATGCTGGCAATCTTATTAGATGTGAATGGATTGTCTTATGTGGCACAGATGCCTATGATCATTTTAGACTATGGTCTCCTTACAACTTTGGCCGAGAGATGACACTCAGAGATCTAGTGTTTCTGACTTCCGACAAGGGAGATGACTATTACACTTGAGGATGTCTGGCATATATTCCATGTTCCCATAATTGGCCAGATAGTTAAGTATACTACTGATGATGAGGCTATTACAAGGGGTCTTATTGAGGTGTTTGGTTGCTTGGATATACCTCACCAAGGAATAACAGTTTATCAGAACCGTTACATTGCAGAGCCATATTTCCATCGCATTACTGTATACTTGATGGCACTTATCAGTGGTATTCTTGTCCCTGAAAAAATAGGTGTTACCTTTCCGCTTGGCCCTCATTGGAATTATAGTAGGTTTATTATGAGGTGAGAGATATTATTGGGGACATTGTATGTTAACACATCTGTATAGGGAATTACATCTTTTTTCATACCATGGTCAGAATATTGTGGGCCCTATGCTTTTGTTACAGATCTAGTCATGGGACCACATAGCTATTGCTCGCCTTGTAGGTGAGTTATGAGCTTGAGACCTAGAGGAGCCATTTGTTATGGGATGGGTCTCGATAGGTGGTGATATTCGAGGGCACACAGGTAGTACCTACCATTATAGGTGATATTTCAATGATCATACACAACAAATGATAGTTGTGGAGGCCCTGTCGCTATTATCAATGGGCTAAGGATGTCATGAGCTCAGCATAGAGATGGTTGAGCACTTTTTGATAGGAAAAAGGGGCTAAATTATGGAGTATTATCACGTGGACCGATGTTCTTGACATTTTTGGGGCTTTCAAGATGTTCCCAGCCCAGACATGTGGTATACTCGTACGGCTTCCGAGAGATTTGAAATGGGTCCCCAGATTAAGCCAGTGAAGGCTCAGGCTAGTTTTGATTAGATGGTTCCACAACAGTGGCTTCCATTGAGGCACATCAGAGATGTTAGGACCACTATTCAGTATGCTCTTTGGTATTTGATAGTGTTACCATGCCATCTTACTATTCCGTGAGCACCATGCTCTGCTGGGGTTAAGGCACCTGTAGAGGGTAAGAGGGAGGATTTCAATGGTGGGGAGGAGGAGGAGGAGGAGGATGAGGATGAGGAGTAAGAGGGACAAAAAAAATTTGGGGGATAGGTTCCTCTACCTATATAGCAGCAGGTACAGAGGAAACGTTTCCAAGTACAACATATTGAGATGCCCCAAGTGGGAATGGTTATAGCACTAGATGTCTCACTCAGCATGTTCTAGTATAGAGTGCACCACAAGGTCTATCTGTAGGAGGAGTTCCATAGTAGGGGACCACCTCCTATCCTGTCGATGGATGGTGGAGGTTGAGAGGAGATGGTGGAAGATATGGGAGAGGAGGAGGAAGAGGATGAGGGACAATGACAAGTTGGATGGACAGGGTCTTTCACCCATACAATAGCAGGTACAAAGGTAGCACATCTGAGTATGGAAGATTAAGATTCCCTGAGTGGGCATGGTTGTAGGAATAGATGTCCCACTACAGTAGGTGTCAGTACAGTGAGTGCCACAGGGGTCCGCCTGTAGGTGGAGTTCCACAACAGGGGGCCACCTCCTTACCCACTGAGGGATGGTAGAGGTGGAGAGGAGACTGTGGTAGAGATCGGAGAGGTGGGCAGAAATGGGGGATAGATAGTAGTACTTTAGTTGTAGCTTCAGTAGGTTATAGATGTCCAGCTACAGACCACAACAGAGAGGGACCAAGCTAGGGCCTAGATACAGACACTCACAGCTAAGCGGGATGAGGCCAGGGGACATGTTAGCCAGGGAGGTGATGGTATGGCATGGTTTCAATAGATATGGTAGATGGTGGCTCAAATATCACAAATTATGATAACTTTATAGTAGGCACATGATCAGGTCCTCACTACTACCACAGATAGGGATAGACATGTTGTATTACTGACACATGCACATGTTGATGTAGCACAGGTTATAAGAGAGTGGGATGGCACTATAGAGGTAGCCACAACAATTGGACAGACAAATATGTTGTCTAGTATCATTAGAGATAGTGGGGAAGCTTCCTATTACAAGAAATCTTACCTAAAGGTAGTTTCAAAGGGTCATAGGATTGCACCTTTTGAGCATCTTGTTGTTAGTAGGTCAGTGACTAGATCCCACAGGACATCTAGATATATTCACTCATTATAACAGCCAGTTGTGTAGCAGAGTATAGTGGTAGGGCCTTCTCATCGACAATGGTAGATGCCACCTCAACACCCCAGGCCAAGAATTCCAGGTGAGGGAGAGATTCATGGATGACTCTTGCTCATTGACTTAGGTATTTTGTAGATGTATCTAATGTACGCCTCTTATGAAGGCTTATTTTTTATTGATATACATGTATTATTTTGTCACGCCTCGCAATGAAGGTTTATTTTGATCTAGGCCCATGATGGTGGGTTTTGTATCCAGATGATGTAAATTTTGATACATACATGTATAAATACATTTTCCCTTTGCTATTTATGATGATGATGATGCTAATGATGAACTCTATGTATAGTGATGATGTATTCACATGTTTATTGATTCATGATATATTCGTAGATGATATCATTTATTACTGCATATGTGATGTTTTTTTTAATTTATTGCACATGATGATATGATGATATTGGTGTAAGGGGGGATAGATTTTGATGTTTACAATCCCTCTTTCCCCCATTTGATGATACGATATGTGATGATTAGCTTAGCATACATGTATGATGTATACTAAGCATTTTATTTATATATGATGTATAAATGATGTTAGATGGATCTATGATGATGTGATAACAAAACTATGTACAAGTAAAAAACAAGAACAAGAAAATACTAACAAATCTACCAAATGTACACATGAAAAAAATTCTAAACAAAGCAACTATGTACAACTATTTACAAACATGTAAAAACATACTCCATAGGCACATATACAAATAAATCTATTTTGAGTAAGAAAAGATCAATCTCAAGTGGGTATGTTTAAGCAAGACATTATACAAATGTACAATAAAACAAAAAAACTATACAAACAATGTACATGAAACCAAACAAGAAAAGAAAGTAAACTAAAACTATGTTTTTGTAGTATTGTTTTCAATGTGTTTTGTGTTGTTTTTGGGAGGTTTGTGAAACAAATTTTCTATTGTTTTTGTATTTTCTATTTTTCTATAGTTTTTTGGTTGTTCAAGTATTATGTGAATGTTCTGGAAATGTTGAATATTTTTGAACATTTTTGTGTTTTCCAAACATATTTGAATGTTTTTGGATTTTTAAAAGGTTTTCTGAAGCTATGTATAGGAAACTGAGAAACGTGGATGCCCCCAGTGTTAATGGGAATACACAAGGTCAGGTGTCACATGTTATATGCAAGAAGATGAAGAGTGTGAAGGTGCCCCCAACATTAGATGAGGAAGATACAAAGGAAAATATTTCACCAATTTACAAGAGGGGTAATCAACCGGATCAAGGCTTGAAAAGATAGGTTCACAAAAAATCTTGGATGCACGTTCAGAACTAGGCCTAGGGCAAATAAAAGTACCCCCTAGCTAGAGGATGCTTGTGAACAATGAATCTTCCCAAGGCATTGGAAATCATTTTTCACTAAGGGACTTATCCAAAGTGCCACAATTGTTTGGTTTTCACATTTGGATGATTTGTTTTTCTTTTTCTCCTTTGTTGTTTTGATTTTTTGTTTTTTTTATGATTTTCACTTTTTTGGGTATTTTCTAATTTTAGTACCATGCTCAAGCATAGAACCACTTGAGATGCATATAATTCATGGGTTCAGGGAGCTCATCTCCATTGGGATGGGAAAAATTGTATGCTCCTGACCCATATTTGGCCACAATGACATAAGGTCCCAACCAATGAGGTTCAAACTTTCCTTTCTTCTCCCTTTCTACCCTTGTGTTGAACTGATTCTCTTTCATTACCAAATCTCCAACCTCAAACTGATGAGGTATAATTATTTTGTTATAGTTACGAGATACTCTTTTTTATACCCCTTGAGATGGTTGAAAGCGCGGATGCATCTTTCATCTAAGAGCTCTAATTCTACAAGCTTGTCCACTATGTAATCCTCATCTTTATAGAATTAGAGAAGGGAGCACGATTTCTAATGGGATTGTAGATTTAGTTCCAAATACTAAGGAGTAGGGTGTTGTACCTATAGGAGTGCAAATGGAAGTCCTATAATCCCAAAGGGCTGGGTGAATTTGTAAATGCTTGTTGCAACTTGTCTTACTCACCATATTCTCTATGATTTGGACCAATGTTTTGCTAGTGGCTTCTGCTTTCCCATTACCTTTTGGGTAATATGGCATGGACCACTTTAATCTTATCTAAAAGTGATGACAGATATCCTTAACCATCTTATTCTTGAATGACTTGTAGTTATTAATAACAATGGTAGCTGGAATGCCATACCAACAAATAAGGTGATTCATGATGAACTTTGATATCTGAGCACCTGTAACATATGTGAACAGAATGGCCTCCACCCACTTAGTGAAGTATTATGTGATCGTGATGATGTGGGTATGACCTTTAGATGAGGTAGGGGTGAGCTTCTCTATTAAGTCTAATCCCCATTTAGAAAATGGCCATGGTGTTATTATCAGTTGTAAAGGTTGTGACAGTGCATAAATGAAATTTCCATATTTTCTACATACAACACATTTTCTTACATGGTTGTAGCAATCTGTCTCCATAGTAGGGAAATAATATCCTACCCTTAAAAACTTTTTTTCTAATACCATTTTGTTTGTATGGGCACCACATACTCATTCATGTACCTCCTTGATCGCTTGGACTGAATCTGCTACATCTAGACAATGCAACAGATTCCCATCATAGCCATGATGATAAAGTGTGCCTCCTAGGAGGGTGTAACGAGATATTTTACAGATAAGGATTTATTTTTCGAACGGGTAATGTTATGAGGAAAGGTACTGCTCTGGAGGTAGTTTAAAATATGGGCATACCATGAGGAGTGGGGACCAACAACTTCACATGCCAGACAATAATCTGGCATTTTGTATACAAGATGAAGTAGATTTAAAAAAAAAATGGCCTATCATTGGTTTATGGTGGAATCCGCAGCATAGAACCCACTGTTTCCATTGCATCTATAGATCAGTTTTGTGCCCTTGGAATTTGTTCAAAGGTTATGCACACAAAATATTCTTTCAGAGTTTCTACCAACTTTCTATATGGGATGATTTTTTCATCCTTGACCTTGTACTCATTGTTGACTTGCTTGATAATCAATTGTGAGTCACCAACAACCTTAAGGTGGTTGATATTTCATTTTATATCCATATTCATTCTAGTGATGAGTGCCTCATATCCTACAATGTTATTTGTGCAAGGAAATCCAAGATGGAAATTTTACGATATGGCGTCTCCTGAAGGAGTGATAAGCACTACACCTGCCCCTGAACCATGGAAAGTAAATGATCCATCAAAATGTACTTACCACATAAAATATTCTTCAATATACATTAGTGATGCATTAGGTAGATCCAGACTCACATGCTCTGTTCTAGGTAAAATTTCTTATGCTAATTAGTTGGCAAGAACTTTTCCTTTAACTAGCTTCTAGTATACGTACTCAATGTCAAATTCCCTAAGCAGAATGATCTAATTAGCCATTCTACCCATAAGGTAGGTTTTCAGAACAGGTACTTGAGTGCGTCAACTTTAGATATAAGCTTGGTTTTAGCATTAAATAGGTAATGGTGAAGTTTTTGGAAGGTAAAAATGACATCCAGACAAGTTTTTTCAATTTGAGGATAGTTGAGCTTATAGGAAATTAAAGTATGAATGAGATTAAACATGACTTTATCTTTTTGGCTTAGGTCATATTGTGCGAGCAAAGCGCCAATAGAAAATTATATAACAAATATGTATAGCTAAAGTGGCTCCCATGGAATTGTAGGCATGAGGACAGGTGGATTAGCCAAGTATTATTTAAGTAAGGCAAATTCATGTTGTTGCTCTGGTCTCAAAATTAATTCAACATCTTTCTTAAGCATATGGGTGAATGAATGACATTTTTTAGCAACCTACGAAATGAAGCGGTGAATGACTTGTATCTTCCCTTGTAGGTTGTGAAGCTATTTGATATTCTTGGGAGGAGGCATTTTTGTAATGGCAGTGACTTTGGCTAGGTCCACCTCAATCCCTCTCCTTGATATAATAAACCCTAGTATTTCCCTGATAATACCCCAAACACACATTTTTTTGGATTTAATCTAACCTTATATTCCCAAATTCGTTCAAAGATGCACCACAACACTTCAAGGTGGTCTTCTCTTGTCTTTTATTCCCTAGGATATTGTCTACATAGTCCTTCATAATTTTATGAAGCATATCGTGAAATATAACAGTCATTTCCCTTTGATAAGTTACACCAGAATTTTTAAGGCCGAAGGGAATTACCTGATAACAGAATGTTCCCCAAGGGGTTGTAAAGGTCATCTTATGTTGATCTTCTTTTTCTATCTTGATTTGGTTGTATCCTAAAAATTCGGCCATAAGAGATGGAATTTCATATCTCACAGTTGAATTGACAATCATGTCAATATTAGGAAAAGGAAAATCATATTTTGGACATGCCTTATTGATGTCTCGAAAGTCTGTGAAAATTATGATTCCAACAGGTTTCTTTTGTACTGGAACTACATTTGATATCCACTCGGAGTAGTCAATGGGTTTGATAAACCCTGTTGCTAACAGTCTCTCTAACTCTTCTTTAACTAGAAAGTTCATTCATGTATGCATTTTCCTTAGCTTTTTTTTAATAGGCTTTGTGTCTGGATGCACTACTAAGTTGTGCACCACCAAAGTTGGATATAATCCTGGCATATCTTTATAAGACCATGTGAATATATCCACAAATTATTTGAGAAGCAAGGTGAATGTATTTTTTTATTGTGTTGAAAGTGAAGCTCCTAGCTCAACTATCTTTGGGTATTCTTTTGTTCCAATATTCACATCAACAGTTTCCCCTACGAGCATGTTTGACATATCCTCCATACATGTAGGATCAAGAGGAAGATTGAGATCTTCTTCCAAGGGTGTCTCTATGAGATTTTCACCCTCATCATGGTCACTTCTTTTGTCCATTGATTTTTTTACTTGTAGGTAAGCCAACGCCTCAAAGAGGTTTTCACTGTGTGACTCGGATGTATGTTCTTGCTGAGGATTTTCTTTGGAACTTTTACCCTCGCTTTTTCTTAAATTTTTCTTACAAAATTAATGTCAATGCCTTGACACTCCACATTTTCCATCTACTTCTTTGAATTGTTATGTGCTAGAACAAACTAAGTTTCATATGAAGAAGACCCTATTCTTAGATAATATTATTATAATTTAGGAATGGAATAGAGCGTGTTTTTCATCCTCAACATAAGGCCCTATTTGTGAATAGCCTCATCATTTTAAAAAAAAGTCCAATTGATAGAATGACTTTGCTGGTCCCATTCTAGTAAGGGTATGAAAAACAAGGTCAACATTTAGGGCCGGTGGGGGTTATGGTATTTTTCTCAATATCCATGATTTTTTTACTAGATGTTTCAACTTACCTTTCTATGAATGGAGTATAGCTCTGAACAATCTGTCTTATTTCACTCTGATTTAGTAGAGCTATCCCCTCTTGTGTTTGCATTAGGTAGCATCTTAGCATCCAAAGGCTGTTGCTTATATCCTCGCCAATTCCACATAACAAGGGCATTCTATTTTGAAATGTGGAATTGGCATCAGTTCTCTTGCTCATTGTTCAAATTTCCGACATCTGAGTCCTCTGTAACCCATGTGAACGACAACATTCTATGATGGATTTGGCATATTCTACACCTTGTTAGTAAGTAAAATAATAGTATTGATCAAGTTACTGCAAGTTGTACCTGTGTCCATCTATTGCTTAACTTACGACTCAAGCAGTCCCACCATCGTAATGAATGTCCCAATTGTTATAGATAATCCTTCTTACCTCATGCCTTTTAAAGTGATAGCTGGTTCTGCCTTTTAATGGAAGTGGATATAACATAGATCTAAAACCATTTTGATTTATCGTTATTGCACATTATGCATTCTCCAAGTAACATCACGCAAGGATTGATAGCATATCCCATGAATCAAGGTGGAAAAAAAGATGCTCGTATTAACTTATGGAAACCCATTTCCTTAGGGAGGTTGAACTCTACCCATTTTCTCTAAGAGCTTCTTGAATGGCCAGGAATACATCTAGTATTCCTCTTGTTGGGATCCTTCTCATATGTACCCCTACATACAAATATATTGAGAGCTTTGTACTCATTTTTTTCCTTCAGGCCAACACATTGATCTTGTAAATAGTGTGTTCCTTAGGGTTGCTTCATAATTTTGTTTCATTTCTGAAAGGATTGATGGTATGTCCTTAGATGGCATTGGATCCATGTGCGGCATCAAGGAAGCATTCCCCACGTGTATGGACTGGTTCCAATTCGTAAGTCATTGAAGGGCATTGTGTTGCCTAGAATAGTTTTACATAGTTCTCATAACGGCAGTGTAAAAATTGTTAACCAAGTATGACTCACACTCAGCGTAGTCGTGATGTGGTAATAGAGATAATGCGGAGACTCTAGGATATAACTCTGTATGCCCTGTGCTATTTGGTTAGCTTCAATATGCATATATTCAACCCCAAACCGTTATCCAATATTTAATTATGTTGGATTATTCTAGTGGGCAACCTAAATACCTAATGTTAAACATTGGAATCATTATGTGTGTGATATTTCAAGGGGATTTCCTTGTGGTTAAATGAAATGTGTTTAGTTAGTGTAATGTTTTCCACCACATCATGTAAATGTGATGGGTCTACTTTCATTGAAGCACTCATGGAGCCGAGAAGAGTTTTATTATAGCAATTACTTATCTACTATAGGATATTTGCAGGGGTGTAAGACCTAGAAGGGGCTTGGATTTCAAAACCTGTATTATTATAATATCTCCAAGATGAAATTGGTTATCTCACTCATCCTGAGGGCTAGACAGAGGAGGTTCCGATATTCTGAGACGAGCTTACCTTGGGATAAAATCAACCCATGGATTTTACCTTGGGATGGGAATTGTATTCACATTCTCATTAGAATAGCGAACACTATCCAATGAGTGAGTTTTATATGATTTTGTGGTCCTCAGTCATTAATTTTCACAATAATTCCCTCACATATGTATAACTTTGGGATGACTCTCCCTGATCCAACTTCTTTTCATTTGGCTGACCATGCTTAGGGACATGGTTCTTTGAATATCCCCAAACTCACAACTGGTGTTTTATTTTTCTATAGTGGATCAAAAATTAGATCTCTCCATTGGCCAACAATGATCTTAGATGTCCTTCCAAGAAATCTGTAGGAACTGTTATACCTAAGGGAAATTCTACACAATGAAATTCAAAACATTCATGCTTCTTTATACCATGATTTTTTAGGAGCGTTGTCATTGGAGGTTGGTATCGTAAAAACACTATTTCAGATCTACCATGCCTGGTAAGGGTTATAATACACTTGTCTCCCAATTTTTCCATGGTGGACAAAGACTCATTAAAAAAATTGCTATGTTCTACATTTGGTACACTGGTTGGATCGGCCCTTTGGTCAGTATTAAAAGGTTGACCTACTTGGACTGACTTGTATACATTGTTAAATCCATGATTCTGTCTCCTACCACATTCATGTTGGTGTCTAATATATCTAAGGCTTTTCCCCTTGGTTATAGTATCATCCATTTATGAGTCCTTGCAACCATGATTTTATTGTCCCTTTTGCAATGAGGTGCATTGAAACTCTGTATGCACCTTATCGATGACCTCTTACCAAAAATCCCAACACAATGCATTTGGTAAATGAAAATTCACTTTCCACTAGTAACACATCCTATTGGGATAATTTTTCTAACTAGCTCCTTATAGGTATTGATTAACCCAAACAACTACCTAGCTCCCGCCATCTTCAAAGTGGAAATTTTGCAAAGGTTTTAGTTGGAAAGAGATAAATTGCATATTGTATAATTCTGACGTGTTTTTGTTGACTTGTCCATATTGTATAATAATGTCATACAAAGTGATCTGTGCATAGTTTGAGCAATATTTACATTGATTCACGATGTAATGTTTGAAGGTTACACTAAAGTTTTCCCATCTTTTAAACCTCTTATGGATCATTGGGGAAATGCTTCGTGTACTGATTTTTCATGTTCTCGTTGTTGTCTTCTTCTTATGCATCACTCATGGAAGAGATATTTCACATGATCGTCATGGATCAGGTCTCATCGTCTACTACTTGTCAAATTTTGGCATGTCAAATTTCTTAGGAAAGGCTTGAATCAACATGGCTTTATCAAATGGATGGGCGCATAACTCTTTCTATTGATACTTTTTGTTATTTCCCACATTACTTTCTTAAAGGCTTGTTAGTGTTGCTTTCATAGATTGTATTTCTTGTGAAACAAGTTGCTCCTTTTTGGTAGAAGTGTGCATAGACACGTGACTATATTTCAATGTTCCTCCCTTTTGGTTTTCTATATGAAGCTCACTATTTTTGTCCTTAGGTTTCTCTCGATGTACATTTTTGTTTATTTATTTTTGTACATGAGATGTTAGTAAAGCTAATTGTCATCTAAGGTTCTTAAGTTTGTTGTGGTATAGTGAATTCTTCTCTATTATGTTCATCTTCATCTTCATCAAATGGGGTTTGTTCCATGTTTTATTGTTCTATTCTTACTCTATGTGGTATCTTGATGAATGGTAATTTATAACCCGCTATATTGTTGTTTTCTACATTTGATGTGGAAGTATGTCCATGTTCTAATATGTCATCCATGTTAATGAGAGTTATTTCTTCCTCATTATCCTCATTTGTGGGTGCAATAGTTTCATGTTTTGTTGGAATTATAGCACCTAATTCCACCACTCTCATAAGCATCCTATCTTTTTTTATGAAAAGGAATTCATCTAATAGGGCAGGGTCAAATTCAAACTCTGCACGTGGTGATCTTCCCTCATCACCACTATAATCTATCATCACTTCTATTTATTTTTCTATGGAAAATAGAGTCCCTAAATCATGATCAATAAAGGTATTTGACCCTTGTTTGTTCAATGTTTCCTAGGCTTGTTTTAGGGGCCATAATGTGTGATAAATTCACTAAGGTGTTTTCAATTTTTTCAAAAGGTATTGATCAAACCTAAGTGGAAGTTTACAAATGTTAAAGAATGTCAATAGTTCAAAGAATGATGAATTTCAAATGATCAATGTGCCAAAGTGATTGTCTTAAAAGAATAAGTCAAAAGTTACAAACAAGATACAATCACACAATGTTTGTTTTAGACCAATCAATCAAAATGTTATACTAATTTTGTTTTCAAATATTAGTTGGTGTTAAAGATGGTTAAAAAAATTTCACCACTTATGTCAAGTTCAAATAAATGAACAAGGTGTAAATAATAACAAAAATTTAATACGATCCCCAAACAAAGTATACTAAAATTGCTACATTGCAATCCAGATTTAGGAATCTATAAACTCTATAAGTGGTAGTTGACGATCATGAGTGGTACAACAATACCACTCGTGATCAGTCATTTGGATCCTTCTTTTGGCACATCATCTTTTCTATCATAGCTCCTAAAGTTCTTCTTCTCATCCTCGTTCTATGTCTTCTAAATGTTCTCATGATCAGTGACCCTCAAATTCTTTCCAATACTGGATCAAAGTCAAGTTTGATCACAATGCTACACAACATGATATTCTTACTGAGTATCCTTAGTCATCGAATTGATAGAATTTGCCAACTACTCATTGTTATCCTCTTTATCAGCTAGATCAAATATCAAGGTCTCCCATTTTTTGTTTATCATCAAATCAATGGAAATAATGTATCAATGATTGTTGTATTCTGATACAAGCAAAGAATCAAATAGTTCTTAGAAGCATCAAGGTTTTATCTCATTCACTGCCCAAATATTTTTTGCATGCCCATCTATGAAATGGGTATGCAAGATCAAAAAAGGCTACCAATGATATGAAAACGTCTCGGTGCACTTTCTACGTCTAATGAGAATCATGCCGCAAACTTTGGATGTTAGTGTTTATGGAAAGTCAAGCACCACCCAAGAATACAATCAATCTCAGAAACACAATGGTAGGAAACATTCTCCTCATCAACAAAGTCATCTGCAGCATCATCAAGTCAAGGAAGTAGAACAACAGCCTGTTCAAAATCAATCTTGGCCTCACTTCTCTTATCAAGTCTTCTACATCATTACCTTAGGGTGAATAAACCACTCATTATGCAAGACACACAAACTGCTTAACTATGTCCATGTTTCAACTTCCGGCACGTCATTCGACGCTCCTAATGAAATCACCACTTGTTTAGTCTAACAAGATTTTTGTTCTAGGAAACTATGATTCAACACCGGGCGTGCTTATTGTGTGTAAGAATTAGTTAGTTATGTAAAGTAAAATCAAGAACTAACAACTAATAGTTATCAATACAATGATAAACTAAAATATATGCTCCATCATGGTTAGATCTTAAACAAGACTAATCTACCAACATCTTTTCATTAGAACATGAACAAACATTCAAACTAATATGCTAAGAAATCAGTCTCTATCTCTATTGAATGTTAATCAATGAAATGAACCTATTTAGATCCTTATCAATCAAAATGGTTGATTGGATGTTTGAATCCCAAGGTTTGAAGAATGGATTCTTGTCAATCCATGGCTACAAGGCCATTTGACATATATCTATATGACTTCAAACTTGGATAGACGAATGCAAGAAATGAAGATAGCTAGTTCCTCTAATGGAATAATATTCTAAGATGATAAAATGGCTATTAGTATAGGTTTTATGGTCATTTATGTGCAAGTAGAATGGTAAAAGAAGGGATCCTTATATATCTCAATGGATAAAAGAATCTCGACATCCCTTTACATGTGGGATAATAGCTAGGTTGAGTTAGTTGGGGGTGCCTATGGTTGAAAAGGGGGTTGAGTCAACCTTATGAAGAGTTTAATTTGTCCTGTAGTGACTCATGGGGTTTGAGGAGATTTATGGATTAACCCAAGTGATTAATTAATAGGTGAGCAATATTTATAGAAGCTTTTAGAAGAACAATTAGTATGACTTAGGGAATAGGAAAGGTTTAGCCTAAATAAATGACGATTTATTTATCTAATATAAGAAGAAACTTAATTAATTATGAATAATTAATGAAATCCAAGTAGAAAGGGGGTTTGATCAATGGAAGGTCATTAATTATTTTATCTTTGCTTTATAGAAGGGTCAATTCAGTTAGTGTAATGTAATTAATTAATGATGATAGAAGAGAAAATGTGTGATATTGACGATATGTCGTCAATTTATGGGAAATGGCATAATTAGTGTACTTTAAGTATTTAAATTACTATAGCTAAATTATAGGTGTCTACACATCTGATGCATAATTTCCTCTTGAAATACCTCCATGATAGCTTCACGCTCATGTTCAAGAACACACCGGTGGAATACTTCATTTATGTCAATCTTGTACAAGTCTCCACTAATCAATTGATAAGGCTTTGCGTGTATAACAAACTACTTTTTCTCTCTAGAATTTATCCTTTCTGGTGATAACCTAGTGCATAAAAATATTGTTATGTCCTTCAAATATGTAGGTGTGTGGTTCAATCTGAATAACTTTGCATCATGAATTGTATTCTCAATGTTCTGCGTGTCCCCACTGGAATTAATTCTTGATAAGTGATTTGAACCATAATTTCTCTTTCCCGGATTGAAAATAACTATGAATGTAAACTCCTAAAAGAGAAGTATCCACCTACAGATGTGCCCTTGTAAAATAGGTTTGCTAACCAAATATTTTAGTGTCATATGATATGTATAAAATATAAATGGGGTAGCCAACAAGTTTTGACAAAACTTATGTAATGCATAGATCATAGACAATTCCTCTCACTCAATGGTAGTGTAATTTTTCTCTGCTAGAGTCAACTTCATGCTTGCAAAGCATATAGGATGATCCACGTTACCTTCCCTAGGTTTTTCCAAGACTGCACCTATCGTTGTACCAGAGGCATCAACATGCACATTAAAGGGTTTATTCCAAGAAATAAAGTGCAAGATCAGTGCAGTAGTCAATCTATGCTTCAAGGTCTCATACGCTTCTTACTATGCATCACCCTAATGAACTTTTCCTTTATCTTTGAGTAGTTTTTCTAGGGGTACAACAATCCTTGCATATCCCTTAATAAATTTTATGTAATAGCCACTATGCCCCAAAAATACATGCACTTCATTTTGATTGGTAGGCTCCCCTAAACCCAAGATCACATCTATCTTGGTTAGGTCTACCAATAATCCTTCCTTGAAAATTATGTGCCCACGTAGAGTTCCAAAAGGTGTGCAAAGATGCACCTTTTAATGTTAAGAGTGATGTTTAACTACCTACACCTCTCAAACATGAGTCCCATATTATCACAATGATCTTTAACTAACCCATAAACAGTCCAATTGTCTACATACACATGCAAGAACTTGTGAATAAAATCATGAAATGCCTGCACAAAAATGTGTGAGAATACTGCTGGCGCATTATTTAATCCAAAAGGTATAACAGTATATGCAAAAATTCCACATTCAGTGGTGAAATTTTTCTTCTCCTAATCCTCTCATGTAATGCGCACCTAGTGATAGCCTGAGAACCCATCTATAAAAGAATAAATCTCACACTGAGTAACTCCTTCAAGTATTTCTTCTGTGAAAGGTGTCAAAAAAGGATCTATAACACATGAATCATTAAATTCCCTTTAATCCATACAGACATTAATCCTTCCATATATTTTGATGTTGAGGACCATAGAGCTAACCACTCAAATTCCTCAATTGGTTCAGTAATTCCATATGTAAGCATTTTATCAATTTCCTCCTTGACCTTTACGTTCAAGTTAAGATTCATCCTATAATTCCTCTTTTTAACTTGGCACACACCCTCCTTTAGCTTAATCTTAATTTTTCCTAATGAGGGGTGAACTCCTTTCAACTCATGGTAACCTCATAGGAAAAAATCCTATAAGTCACATAAAATCTCAATGATATTTACTACCTTCTACTCTGACTAGTAATCACCAATAATGGCCTCCTTTGGTGCATCTTTAGTATCAATTTTTACCTCTTTTGTCTTCATCAGAGCATGATATGCTTGTGCCTTTTCATCGACAATGTCAATTACATAAGGTGTACCTTCTGTATCGATAACATTTAGGTTCTCAACCTCTTCATCATCAATGAGGTACACCACTTTTCCCTTTTCTTTCTCCATCCAGGCGTAGCACATCTGTATCTCCTATGTTTCCTCAGAATCCAAAAATGCCTTGGGATCAAGTTCTCCAAATAACCCAAATATGATCTCCTTTTCTTTTGCATTACCCACCAATGTGATGTGCTTCATGATCTACAATGCTTCATATACTAGAGGTTTATTAGAAAAGTAATCAAAGGTTTAAACAATACCTATAGTCATATCTCATTGGCTTGCAATCTCTTTTTTTAGCTTAGTGTGTACATACAACCCACATGTACATCCACGCATATTGGAATAGAAATTATGCACCCACATATATGGAGTCAAGTCCTCATGTCCATGTGCTCACATTCTCTCACAGTTATAGATGTGTACCAGAGGAGTCTTCCCATGATATTCACATATGTGTCTAGGCACATTTCTATGAGTGAACCTTGTTGAGAAGGTGATTCTCACTTCTTTCCAAAATAACAAGTTGTATGTGTGTGTTTCCCACCAACACATTTCCATTCCGTGTAAGTTATAAACTAGCATATTCATCCAGTCATCTTTGTTCTTTTAGTGTTCCTCCATGACATGTAATAGGTTCTCAAGATTTTCTTCACCATTATATTTTGGTAACTGAACTTTTCCCATGTGCGGTCTGATCATTCTAGTTACTTTCCCCTTCATCTCATGCCCAGCCATTTCATACATGTCATGGGCCCAGTTGTCACAAGTAATGATTGTAGTGCCATTGAATGACTACGCATCTTCCCACTGAAGTATGCCTTCCTTGGATGGTTCTACAGTCTCAGGATCTCGTATAGTGTGCGCATAAATCCTATTCAAACCTTCTTAACTCATAGGCTCAACATATCGTGTATCTCTTTCCTTATCCAATGGTATAATCATGTGCACATCCTTATTCTTAAAGATGATGTATCTTTTGTTGAAGTAAAGATATGAATTATTCACATAACACCAAGGTCACCCAAGTAGTGTTGGAAAGTTATCTGCTTCAACAAGCTCTAATAATCAAAAATCCCCAGTAATATTGGCTCCTTAAATTATAATAGAGGCATATTTTAAAACCCCAATAAGCATCTCCCTCATCTTGTGTGTTATATACATCACATTAGAAGATGGATGTAATGTTGGTCTCCCCATCTGATTCCATGCATCAAAATTTAGTACATTCACTTTAGCACCTCAAGTTATTACTTACCAACCACCCATAATATACTACATCCAGAGTAATCTCTTTATCATACTCATGGTTCTGTGGTGGCAAGTTTGCATGCAATATATATCACTTACACTCATCTCCAGTGTGTGGCACCTTCTATCGCAACCATTCCCCTAACAATGGAATGATATTATTTTGTCATAACATCTTTCAGACCTTCTTTACATCATCCACATCCTTCTACAAGATATCAACTTTATTTGCACTCTATCTTTCTCATGCCTACTCCTTCAAGCATAGTATTTCACCATGTAGCTCTTTGATCACTCCTATAGTCTCTTTATATACCTCCTTCTGATGTGCTTAGCCTTCATAGGCTCATGTGCGCCTGATTCCTCCACGCATGTAGTCACTAACATGGGTGTAACTCTAGATCAAACATTTTCTTAGGAATCCACTTATCAACATTTTCACATTATACCTTGATCATCTCCACATCCTTTTCCTTCTTCTTGGCCCTACACATGTGCTTATACAGATCCTGACAATCCTCTAACTTATGTTTCTTCCCACACCATGTGTAAACTATATTTTGTGGAAATTCATGTTGGTAATGATCAGTTGACCCACAAGTATAACAAGTTCCTCACGTCAACTTGCCTCTAGCACCATCACGACCTTATCCTCAATGTCCTCCTCGGAAGCCTCCATTCCTATTATCCCAATGGTTTCACTCTTCATTTTTTTCCTTCATGCTCCTTTGATCCACTTTCCACACTATCCTGGTGCAATCCTATTAAACAACTTCATGGACATGGTCAATCAGGCTACAATCATCTATGTTGTGGGTATGGGCATCACGAATCTTACAATACATGGACATGTTCTTCTGAATCACATGATGCAAGAGAGGTAAATTCCACACATCATGATTCTTATGAAAAATATTGCAATAGTGTAACAACATACACACTATTATGCATGAGCAGTTATCCTTTGTGTGTCCCTCAACCTTGTAGTCATTGCACCATATACCACTTTTATTCTCATGCACAGAGTTGGAAGAGAGCTTCTCTAACTACTTCTTCATAGCTGATATATGCACTTCTAGAAAAGTACTAACTCCCGTGTCTACACTTCTGACTGATTCAGTGGGTAGAGCCGCTTCCAATGCATCACCCAAATCAGTATACATCTTATGAGATACTTCCCTTTGGAATGGAGTTAAAAATCCCCTAAAAACCCATTATGTGTACTGACTTGGATGGATGTCATAAGACAATTTGGACAATAACATCTTGAAGCATGCATCATATTCCCTCACACTTTATAACAAACTCTACTTGATATATTTCAACAGGTTGATTCTCTATTACACAAACTCTAAAATGTGAAACTCATCCAAAAATTTAGCATACGAATCATTATAGTCCACAACAGTTTAATGTGGTTTGTACTTCTTATACCAGATATACACGTGCCCTTGAAACATAGTGGAAAATTGGCTTTCCTTCCTATCTGAAGTTATAATTCCCTTGGCATGCCATAGTTATTTGAACTTTTGCACATGCTTTACTACATCTTCTATACATACATACTCTAGTAAGTAGAGTGACATCTCAAAATATACTTGAGGTGGTGTCTATTGAGGTTGATTCGGTGGTGGTTGTTATAGTGGTGGGACATGTCCTAGAGTAGGGCTAGACCTAGAACCAAATCCTCCTCTTGGATTACCTTCATGTGGTGGTTTTCCTTATCATTCTAATTCCCCTACACCACCTATGGTAGTTTGTATCCCATTTGATGAACTTTCTTGTGTCCTAATTGTAGTACTAAACTAGACACCCACTGTCTATGTTGACGTAACACCTACGAAATTTCTTCCAATGCTTTGCACGCCAATACTCTTTCTTGTTGACACTCTTCAAAATAACCTTGTAAGAGTACTCTCAAACACTAGTGCTTGTTATGTTACCATGGGCGCATTACTAATCTTATGTACTTCCCAATTCAACACAAAGTGATATCTACCTGATTGTCTTCACTACTCTGTCATTCAAATACCTTCGGATCTGGAACTCCTCACGTAAGGGTTAGGTAGCCAAGATGAGTCAGATACATGCCCGTGGTTCTCATTTTTTCATATGACATGCTTTCATCCAAAGATAATTGGGATTCTCTACTACATTTTCCCATATTCGGGAGGGCATGATGTTGCGGCTCCTCGTCTTCCACAAGAGCTTAAAAACCTTTGTGAGCCATCAATCTCCTCAACTACATCAATGCTTCAATTTCCCTATCTCTTGATTCATTAAACCTAAGTCATCTCTCCTCTCTTTGTCTAGCTTTTTTCAAGGCTAATATCCTTCTCCACACCCTACTCCTACCCCTTTGTATGGTGGGGGTTTAGTTAGCCATGGGTAATCTCTCCAATTCTAGTTCTACTATCAAGATCTTTATAGCTAAAGGGATAGTGCACAGATAAGAGCCTTTGGGCTCATGAAAAAACTTGAACTCATATTCCTCCAGGCATGAATAGTGTATTTTAATGAGTAATTGTGTAACACACTAGCTCACCAATGATCTACAACTCTATTCCACTCCTCATCTGCATCAAAGATATTCTAGTAATATTCCTGCATCTAAATCCTTGGTCTAGGATGTCAAGCTTTATTTTATGCATACGTTTCCAACCACCGATATGATTCTACTTGGAAAAATCTAAAGAACATATCATAAAATTCATGATGTAGGTTATCTTCCACCCACTTACGTGCGTTAAATCTGAGTCCAGTGTTATACCTCTATGCAAATTGGTCTTATACCTTCTCTTCCCATAATCACTAATAGACTGATGGATGGAATCAGGTAGAATGTTACTAGCTTCAAGAATCCTAAAAATAATCACCAAGGTAGAGAAGACAACAAAATTATTTAGAAATGAAATCTCAATATCTTCTCTTCCAATTATCTCTTAAAGAATGTGGTGATCAATGATCATATTCAATGGCACCCTCCTCAATTTGGATGGATCAAGCTCAACTATGATGGAGATTCAAAGGGTAATCTAGGTATGGCTATTAGAGGTGGTTGTATTCAAAATAAACAGGGTCAAATTATAAAAATCTATGACATTCCTATGGGTATAAACTCTAATCACTACTTTGAAGCTCTTTTTGCTTTGTGGGGGCTTAGATTGGCTAGTGACTCAATGTTCATTATCTAATTGTGGAGGGTGACTCATTAAACATCACCAACTTCTTAAAAGGTATTAATAATGTGAGTTGGTCCATCAAAACTATTATTGAAGAATTTATGCATATTGTGAATAATTTTTAAACTTATATTGTTTAACATACCTATCGGAAGGGGAATAATCTCGACGACATTATGGAGAATATTGGGATTAATCTCAATAAATTTCAATTGTGGGAAGCAAATGAGAATTCCCCATCAATCTCCATTAGAATTATCAACAATGAAAAGACATAATTAAATCACATGTGTCTTGGATTTGGCTCATGCACCAGATCAATTTTTCAACTTTAAAACCTACACCCCTGCTATCGCATTCAACAATAAAATTTCTAGCTTCTTTAGGATCCCTTCTACAAAAATGGGGGGGAACATTATAGGGTTGAGACTGTAAAAATTGATGATTGGAAGAACAATGTTGCTTTCTGGAGTATTCTAATCAAGAGAGGTCTTACAAATTTTATGGAAAGATTCAAGGGATACAATCTCCATTTTTCCCAGGAGTTTGTCAAAAATTGGAAGAAAAGGAAAGTATCATATAAAGGAAGAGAATTTGATATTAGTGAAGATTTCATAGCTTGATTTATATGACTTGATTGAAAAGGATTGAAATTCTATAAAAACAACATTGATTATTGATTATGGGGCAAAAGAACTCAAATTCTTGGATAGTGGTGAATCCAATGTGCACAAGCTAGGGGGTTCACCCATGACTCTCTGCCTATCCCTACAACACCATCGGATTATTGGTAATGAAATTCATCATGCTAGAGGGTCATTTCTGAGTAATACCTAATTACCATCTTATTTTTCTCAATCAATTTCATAAGAAATGCTTTGTAAATTTCTCATTTTTCATACTTCATTATCTAGAGTATTATGTGAATCTTGTAAAATGGGACAAGATATTATTCCCCTTACACCATGTTGTTATTCAAATGTTATACAAGTTTTATTATTATTCTATCCTGCATCCCCAACTTGTTTCCCTTTTCCCCACTATCAATCCCCTTGCTACCCCTTCCTCTTTTAATCCCTCCTCCTCTGACTTCCCCTCCTCTAGTATCCCTCCCTCCACCTCTACCCCTAACCCCTCCCACCACACTTTTTTTATGTCATCCACCTTTGTTCCACTCCCTATTCCTCCTGATTATGACCCTTATACTAGGAAGATATCTAGGGATATTTTTCTTGAAATATCCCATAGGAGTAAAATGCCTAAATTCTCTCATAATTCCCAAGTCCCTACTCATCCGATAATTGGTGAAGGTGAGCCCATTTTTAGGCTACTCTCTATTGGAAAGGATGGCCCTGAATCTTCTAATGTTGTTGTCCAGAAGACTATAATTGAGTTGGATATCCAGTTGGATAAAATAAAATAACTCAAGGGTAAAATTGAAGCCCATAAACTTGACAATGTGGAGGGAATGGTTGACAATAAGACATTGATTGATCTTAGCAATCATGTCAATAAAATTGAGAAAGAAATGAAAAATTTAAGGGCCAAACAATGTGATATCCTCAACATGCAAAAGAGTATTATGGACTTCCTTTCCCTCTTCATTTCTTAATTTTATGTTCAAAATGGAAAGGATAAAACCAAAAAAGACACCAACTTCATTGACATCAAAAAGGGGCTTGATAATGTAAATAATAGCTTCCATAATCTCATGAAATCATTTTTATCCTTTCCTTTCTCCTTGGATTTTGCGAGGTGGTTTTTGTCTCCCTATTATGATGTTGTTGAAATTGTGTTGATCTACTTCCGACTTCTTGTTAATTTTGGGATGTATGTTGATTGGCTATCTTTTCATTCTTGTTTTGGCTTCTATGTTTTGTATTGAATATTTGGGCATTCTCCTTCTTGTAACTGGGTAGGGTCCTAGCCAAAAAACCTTTATCCTTAATTTAAAAAAATGAAGAATAAAAAAATTGGATACACTTTGATCTTAGGACGCGCTTGCTTAGCCACTGTTGAAGCTCTTATTGATTACAAGATAGGAAAAATGGTAATTACAAATGGACATGATTCAAATAATTTATCCATTTATCCATCTGCAAAATCCTTTGCCATAAAGGATAAATAATGGTAGAAATATTTTGATCAGTCAAACTCTGGCACTTAGTTGAGAAAATAAAGAAGGTTTGTATGGGAGAACAGAGCACATTTAAAGGCATGGAAGCATCGAAGAGGATCGCGTGTAGAACAGAGACATATTTGGGACTTAGCCATTTTCATGATGAGGATCTATTTTTGGAGGTAGTGTGTGGAGAACTCAAACCGATTGGAGACTTGCGCTTCACACATTGGCTATTTTTGGATGGTTAGCTATGAAGCACTTTACATGGATGCAGGCTAAAGATAGAATGGTGAACTGATAGTTGACTAAGGGAGATCTATTGTTAACACTCTTACATGTAAGCCTAGTTTTTTAATGGCGTGTGGCTAATAATAGCATGCAACCTATTTTGGGATCAGATAAATAGTGAAGAGAAAGTCCCCACCCTTATAAATATGTAGTGAACAGCATAGTAGAAGATATAATATAAAAGAATCAGTAGAGAGACATATATATGTATGTATGTGTGTAAGACTGGACCATTGTATCAGATTTGTGTGCGTATGGGTGTAGAATGCCATTGTTGTAAGAATCTTCTTTGTAATTTTCATATTTAATATAATGGAGGATATTGGCTGAATCTAACTGTTAGTTTTGTGTGTATTTGTATCTAGTATGTTCTTGATTTCATCATGGTTAATACTTAATTATGTTCTCCCTTCGATACAGATATGGCATGCTCTATAGAATGATGTATTAATAATGGAACTACATGTATTAAGTCTTCAACATGTTAACATCCTGCAACACAACCCTAAAGAGGGACCTAGTACCTTTGTGCACTTTGGGTGAGCATTCATTTTAGGCTGAGTGATGGGCCAGCGTGCCTAGGGTCTTATTGGTGAATTCTATGTATCATCATTGGTTCCATTTTCGGGCCCTCTTTTTCAATTGTTTTAGGGATGGTTCATGATAGAGACATATCGGTTGACCTTAGAAAGTGTTGAAGAGTGGATACACGATCTGGAAGAAGAATGTGCATGGTGGTTTAGCACTAGTTCTGAGTTTAACACACATGTATGCGTGGAATAGAACCTGTATGAAATTTTATATGAGAGTTTTTTCATTATCTTCTGAGTAGAATTTTACGAGTGGTTGATTGCGTATACATCTAAGAGGAATTGGAGGTATCGTGCACTTGTTTAGACACTGGAATAATTTTAGGCCCTTTATGATGCTAATTTGATTTCATCTCGATCTATGGATACGTGGTTCCATGGCATTTTAAACAGTTATATCTTGGAGTACTCAATTTCCACTTATTCGTGCCTAGAGGTAGCTGAATTCAAGTTTTTATGATATCCAAGGGGAACTTACCCGTAAGGCATTCCACTGGTGATCAAGATCATGATGGTAACTTTTAATTTATAGAGTAAACTGATGGCTAACTAAACCCCATCATGCGCGGGGGCATGAGTAGGTTTGGTGAAAGACGGAAAACCTAGTGGCACAAAGGTAGAGAGAGGAAATGTGGCTTAAGTATAATGAGGCATGTGAGAGAGAGATTGAGAAGCAGTGGGAGGTTACAAAGTAAATGGCATTGTGGAGAAAGATAGTTTGGGAAGGAATTGAATTTCACACAGAAGACGTGGAACTCAAGCCTCAGTAACTCCCCTATTTGGGAAAACATGATAGGGAACCCTCCTCGGCCTCACGTAGAAGAGTGCTAAAAAAGATGACCTGGGCCGCGAGTGCGCATCTGAATCCACCTAGAAACCTTGCCCTTGTGCTTGGTTTTCCAACATCTAGTACAACAAATAGACAAAAAATTAATTCATAGTGGAAGAGTAGGAGTGAGTCTTATAGAAGGCACAATGATGGTAGCACAAATGGATTTGTTGTTATATGGGATTACCTTTTCAGGTGTATCATCTGTATAGAACTCAGGTGCACCAATTTTTGGAATAGCCTATGGAAGTGGTAACACTTCACTAACTATCAGGGTACATTTCAATTCTATTTTTGGGACACAGGGAAGTACATTTTTTGGTCCAACACCAGCTACAGGTGTGGGATCAGAAGGCATAGGTAGCTCTAGTTTCGATGGTTCTGGTGGTTCTAGAGGTAGGGGAAACATAGGAGGTTCTGGTTCAGGTGGGCAAGGTCCGTACCAACCCTAGAGTATTTACATGGATATGTCTCTTCATATTCCAGAGTATAGGGGCATAGAAGATGTTGTTTAACATGTGCACATGTGTCAAATACTGTGGCACGCAAAAGGAATCATGGCTTCTGAGTGTAGAGAAAGCCAATTTGCTACTACGTTACAAGGGTGTGCACACAGCTGGTATAGAAAGTTTGACCCTGATCATACTTGCATAGATTATACAGCTCTAAAAGAGTATTCCTTAGAGAGTTTCACATCCATGAGTTTGAGCATAAGAGTCTAAGTGCACTCAAGGATAATAAGCAAGGCACTACTGAGATTGTTAGAGAGTATGATGCTCATTTTAAAATGTTGTTATCTAAGATTTTTTATGATATACATTCCACCCAGCATGCACAGTAGTTCATTGGGGGCCTAATTACCCCTTTCAAAAGGGAATTGTCACATAAGACATACATTGATCTGCATGAAGCACTTGAAACAGCCTTACGTGATGAGGTAGTTGGAATTATAGATACTGGGGTGAGCCCATTTTTAGAAGCACAGATCGTAGCTATGGAATTTTTTTTGGAGAAACTAACATCAAATTCAGCACACGAGACGTGCATAGGGATTTTTTTGTACAGATTGTGAAGTAGAAGGTCACACAAAGGATAATTTTCCTCACAGATCAATACACTTGCTATTGCTAGATTGTGAGATATGTCATTTGAACCATGATGCTAGATGATGCCCATTATTACAACGTGCGATAAGGAAAAACATTTCAAGCTACCGTAAAATCTGTAGGTCCACGAGTCATGACACAGAAGACTATCGGTTGATTGGTCAGATCAATGATGCTATAGATATTGGTGTACAATAGATATGAGTTTCAAATAGCTCTAAGGGAGGGAACTTGCATCAAGACTAGGATCACAATTAGGTGCACTATGAACGGAATGAAGGGTGTTTTGAAGGCATTCATGGTAGAGGTCAATGATACCACAGTGGATTTGAAGGATGAGGTTGTGATAGTGGAAGAAGTGAGTTCCCTCGTGGAACAAGATATACATGCAGATCTCCTGACCACTACAGGCGTGAATGTCCTTAGAATATTACATGTTCAATTTTTGGAAATAACCATAGCTATGAGGAGTTCTTGGACTTGTATGAGCACCTTAGTAAGTAGATTATACAAGAAAATAAAGTCGCAAGAATGGTTAGGATACAAAGCGTTGTGAAAAAAAAATGGATTCCTAAGTTGGAGTCTGAGTCTGAGGAGTTGCAAGTGAATATCATGACCCGCACTGAGGCAACACATGCCCGAGAAGCATTGCATCAGAAGCCTACCATTACTAAGGAGGAGGTTCTACATGCATGGTACCCAGATCCGGCCCATCAAAAGGAGGTCTATCAAGAAACCATGGAAGTTCTTAGGAATCTTTAGGGTGAGATACAGTATTTAAAAGAGAAATCATGGAAGATGTAGAAAAAGAAAGTATCAAATATGGTCCAAACTGATATAGATGACTTAAGGGAAGTGTGTAAAATGTTATGCTAGGAAAATATAATTCCATTGTTAGGGGATTGGTTATAGGGAAACACTTCGTTCGCAAGTATTGAGACTATATGACATATCTTGCATGTGAATCTTCCCCCTCATAGCCTAGATTATGACAAGGAAATCACTCTAAATTCTATTATGGACGGATGGCTATTGAGTAATATAATGATTGATACAAGTGCGGAAGTCAATGTTCTTACCTTAGATTCATGGGTACAAATGGGAAGACCCCCATTATAGCCATCCTCTAATATATTGTTCATGGCTAATAGAACTAAGGCCACTCCCATCGGGGTTTTGAAGGACATATCCATTATTATATAAGGGGCCAAGTTCACTAAAGACTTTGATTTTTTAGCATTGGCAGAGTCAGATAGCTTCCAAAATCTATTAGGGCATCCTTGGTACTATGTAAATAATGTTGATCTTTGGTTCAACAAGGGCTATATCAGTTTCAAAAACAAGGAGGAGAGATTTACTATCCTGTTAACAGATGGAAAATCGGTGCTCTATGTTGAGCCCTTAAGTGAAGAAGATCTGAATAGGATTTATGTACTCGTCAGTTGAGATCCAGAGATACTTGAGCACACCAAAGAAGGAATAATTCAGTGGGAGGATGCACAATCTATTATCGATACTACAAGTGTTGCTTGTGATAATTAGGCTCATAGCACTTATGAGTTGGTAGGGCGTGAAGTAAAGAGCATATTTTCTAGAGGCAGAAAACCATGTTATGTCAGGAGAATAGGTAACAACTCAGTACCTTGTTACACCAGAGAAGGAGATCCTATGGTATTCTTATGCACCATGGAAGAATAGTGGATAGACCCGTTGGAAAGAAGAAAAATGCTAGCATATACACTACATGTGACAACAACACGTTGGTGGATGGCCCACAAGGATAATCTTGTAGGATGGGATGAAATTAGGATTGCTCTTGCTACTAGGTTCTTTAGGAGAAATGTACCTACTCAAATTTACACTTATTATGGTAATCAACATGTTCAGCACCATGTTCTGAAGTGTGAGAGACTCTGGACATAAGGGCAGAAAGCTTTACCCCCTTCATTATGGGTGCACAATTTTTATTCCACTTTACAAGGATGCATGCATGCTTGGTATGTATATGTAGAACTCAATAGAGAGAGTGGAAATTGGAAATATTTAATTGTAGGGATGACCCAGATGTTTGACTTCTTCTCTACAAAGCCTCCGGTGGAAGAAGCATTGAAATTCATAAAGTGCTTAACTATGGGGGATAGTGCCAAGGTTGAAGAACTCCTTCATGATTTATTAGATGAAGGATCCTCCGGAGCACGTCTTGTTGACAAAATAGAGGTTGATACAATATTACTTCAACGCACTTGCCTTGAGATAGAAAAAGGAAAATTGGTCTACTTAGTGGATGATGAAGAAGTAGAAAATATGAATGCAATTCATTCAACGAGTAGGCGGGAGGTGTTGGACAGTGTAGATAATACCACGCGCGCCTATCATGAACCTATGAAGACAAAAAGGGTGAATATTAGATCAAAGGTTGAGCCTGAGAAAGCCATTATTGGGGACTATTGGTCAGACTCTGAAGTGGCAAAAATCATAGAGTTACTAAGGGATTACCAGGACTTATTCCCTAGGGGATATCATGAACTTGAAGGAATGCATGAGTCATTAGGGGAGATGAAGATAAAACTTAAAGAGGGTGTGAGCCCAGTTAGAAAGAGACCCTACAAGATGAACCCTAACTTGAGCAAAAAGGTCAAAAGAAATTGACAAAATGTTGAAGTCTAGAATTATCAAGCCCCTTGATGAGTCAAAATGGGTTATTCCAATGGTGATCAGTATCAAAAAGGATGAATGTATCAGGATTTTCATGGACTACATGGAGTTGAATGATGCATGTGTGACTTATCCCTTTCCTACGCCATTCACTGAGTAAATACTAGAAGGCATTACAGGGCGTGAAATCTATTCATTTACAAATGGTTTTTCTAGGTATCAGTAAGTTTAGATTTCCTAGGAGGATCAAGAAAATACTACGTTTACTACTAAATGGGGTAGTTTCATCTATACTATAATGCCTTTTGGTCTAAAAAATTTTCCTACTGTATTTTCTCACATAGTTGTTCAAGAATTTAAGGAATTTATTCACAACTTATTACAAGTCTACTTAGATGATTGGATAGTGTATGGATTGGTTAAGGATAATTGTGACAATCAGTGCTTAATGTTTGAAAGATGTAGATAGTTGAGTATCTCATTGAACATCAAGAAGTACATATTTGCTACATTATTTGGGATAATGTTAGGACACGTAATCTGCAAAGAGGGTCTGTTGGTTAATCCAACAAAATTTGTGGTCATTATAGGCCTAAGGGAGCCTACTAGTTACAGTGAGGTGTGTAGATTCTTGGGTCACACAGGGTATTATAGAAAATTCATAAAGGGATATGCCAAATTTGTCGCACCTTTGGAGTTACTGAAACGAAAAAGGTACATTTTATTTGGGAGAACCGCAGCAATGCACATTTGAGATATTAAAAGAGAAACTTACTACCGTGCCTATTTTACATTTTACTTTATGGGATCAACCATTTCATGTACATGTGGACGCCTATGGCATGGCCATTGGCATGGTGTTAGCTCATCCTAGAGAAGGTATTGTAGATCATCTTATATATTTTGCTATTAGAAAGTTGACTCCTTCATAACAGAATTACACAACTACAGAGTGCAAAGATTTTTCAATGATCTATGCACTACATAAATTTCACCATTACTTACTAGCTACACCATTCATCTTTTATACAGATCACATGGTATTGAAGTATTTGGTAAACAAGTCTATTCTACAAGGACGCATATGTCAATGGGTGCTCTTATTTCAAGAATTTTATTTCACTGTTGTGGTAAAACTAGGGAAAAGTAATTCTAGACCAGACCATATATCAAGAATACAGTTAAGAGAAGAAGCACAGACAATTGAGGATACCATTCCATATGCACAATTATATAGGTTATAATGAGAACCATCAGAAACTAGAGGACATTGTTGTCTTTCTATGAATAAGGATGGCACCAAAAGGAATGAAATCCTTGGAGAAAAAACAGATTTCTATACATGCAACCCCTTATATATTAATCAATGGTGATCTATGTGCTACATAAATTCCACCAGTACTTACTAGCTACACCATTCGTCTTTTATACAGATCACATAGTATTGAAGTATTTGGTAAACAAGTCTGTTCTACAAGGACACATATGTCAATGGGTGCTCTTATTTCAAGAATTTTATTTCACCGTTTTGGTAAAACCAGGGAAAAGTAATTCTAGACCAGACCATCTATCAAGAATATAGTCAAGAGAAGAAGCACAGGCAATTGAGGATACCATTCCATATGCACAGTTATACAGGTTATAATGAGAACCATCAGAACTAGAGGACATTGTTGTCTTTCTACAAACAAGGATGACACTAGAAGGAATGAAATCCTTGGAGAAAAAATAGCTTTCTATACGCGCAACCCCTTATATGTTAATTAGTGATGACTTGTACAAATTAGGTTGAGATGAAGTATTGTATCGTTATGTATTAGAACATGAGCACACAAATATTATGGAAGAAGCTCATGGTGGAATTTCAGGTGGCCATTATGTCGGTGATGCCACTATGCGTGAGATTCTACTCGTCAGATTATGGTGGGAGACCCTATATAAAGATTGTAAGGAATTTTGTAAGGCTTGTGATCATTGTCAACGTCTTGGAAAACTAGGTCAATGAGATGAAATGCCTCTAAGACCCATTACTAGTGCAGAACCGTTTGAGAAATGGGCTATAGATTTTGTGGGTCCTATTTCACCATCTGCGCATAGAACTGGATCATGTTACATCATAAGTTACACATATTATCTGACAAAGTGGGTAGAAGCAACACCTAAAAAGGATTATGCAGTAGCTACATCAGCTAGGTTTCTATGGGAAAATGTTCTTACAAGGTATGGATGTCCTCTAAGTCTGACAAGTGATAGGGGCACACATTTTTTAAATGAGACAATCAGAATATTATTAGATGATTTTATGGTTGTGCACCATAAGACTACACCTTACCATCCTCAGGAAAATGGAACTACTGAGGCTTTCAACAAGATTTTGAGTCAGACCTTGACAAAAAATTGTGATGTTGGAAGAAAGGATTGGGATGATAAAGTGTCTGTTGTACTTTGGGCATATAGAACAACTTAACAGAGGTTGAATAAAGCCACACAATTTCAGTTCATGTTTGGCGCAGAAGTCATTCTTCCTATGGAATTCATGTTACCTTCTTTTCATATCACACACACTGGAGGTCTAGCTGATGAGAAAGCTTTATAAGAATGGATTGAAAATATAATCAATCTAGATGAGCGATGAGCCATAACACGTTGGAGTCAAAAACAAGAGAAGTCCAGGCAGAAAGCATGGCATGATAGGCACATCAAGGGTAAAAATTTGGAGATAGGAAAAATGGTGCTCCTTTATTATTCTAAGTTTTTGTACCATCCAGGAAAACTCAAAGTAAATTGGTTGGGGTCGTATTTTATCACTCACATACTCAAATCAGGCTCTTGTCAATTAGAGGCCCTTGATGGAATATGCTTACCCAGTTACTTCAACAGGAGTAGGCTGATGCCCTACTATAAATAAGTCTTCTTGGTGTTTGTAATAAGGCAGTATTGCCATTTAGATTAGGTTTTCAATTTTGCAATCCATTAATGTGTTTTCTTCTTTGTTGTTATGTTTTTCAATTTAGTTGGTGTATTTGTGTAATAAGCATGTTTACGTGCCCAAAGCTAATTATTATTTGAAGAATTTTTATGTGCAGAGGACTACACATACCCTTAGTGTGGGGTAGGTTGATGATATTCAGCTACAGTATTGATGGAAATAATTCCACATGAAAGGAACTATCTACGGGTCCTATTCAAGGTTGGAAATTTGAAAAAAAAAAGATTTCTTCTAGACACAAGGACCATAGATAGATAGGAATGAAGAAACAAGTATAATGGGATGTAACAGGGGTCAGTAAGACTACTAGTGGAAGGCACAGTGATGAGGTACTCAGGCACATGGAAGTGTGTTGAAGAGAAGTCTGCAACCAAAAGGTAGGAGGGCACACTAGAAGGTTATAGCATGGGCGTGAAGATGTATCGCACGGAAATAATGAAATGATTACTTAATGAGAGGATTGTTGGTAGGTGGAGGAGCAATAAATGCACTAAATTTTTGAAATTCTATATAAGGACTGGATGCGAGTTCATTTTTACCATTGCAATCGAGAGAATTTGAAAAGGGTTAAGTGTGAATGAGTTGAGCAATCATTTTGAGGTGTGTAGAGTGTGAAACTAGATGTAAGGAGAAGGGTTGTGTGCTAGAGAAGCTTATGTTCCCATATTAGAAGGGTTTGAACAAAGTAGACATGTTACAAACAAGCTAGGGCACGTAATTTCAACTAGGGCATGGAGATTTAAGCTAGGGTTTTGATTTTCTTGACTACAGAGGAAAGAAAAGAGAGATTTTTCAAAATGGTACCAAAGAAATCACCCACAACAAGAGATAAAGGGAAGAATAAGATTGAAGTGGAAGAAGAGATTGCTCCTGAGAGTATTTTTTTAGAAATTCAGTATCTAGAGGGTGTGATTGTGGGACAAGAATGGGATTCCCATATCCGCCAATGTAAAATCAATGACTAAAACCATCGAACATCAAATAATAAGAAGGAGCTCAATGTGTTGTTGAGAATGAAAACAAACAAGCGCATGGCAGAGGATATGCTAGTATACGATGACGCTGGTGAGAAATTGTTGAAGCATAATGGAGTCTACCAGTTGTATGAGCTACCGTATTTTGGAAGGTATGAACCATTATATAAGTGGCTGATGAGTAAAGTCCGTAAGGAGTTATTATACTTTTCCAAACGGAGAGTAAGAATCACACCTGCTTTGATTTCAACAATGAAAGGACTAAGGGCCTTAGGGTTGGATCTAGATAATGATTTAACTGATAAAGCCACAATCCTAGAGATATGGAAGGAGTTGGGGTATACCAAGGATCTGTGTGGTATGGACATTGACAAGTTGAAGAAGTACCCAGTAGTGCAGGAAGTTGTACATCTTGTGATAAAGATGAATGACCAAGGAAGGTGGTCGCAGGTAAACACATTGTGGTTGCACGTCGCCAAGAAGATGTCTCAAGGAGCGGTCTATAACATTATAGATCACATAGAAAATACAATCATCGAAGAAGCATAGATAGGTGATAGAATCAGTTTTGGTGTTGTGTTATTTTCCTTAGTATTCATGGAGATTAGGGTGCTTGAGGGAACAAAGGAGAAGATTTGGGAGTACCCCATGGAACACAAGTAACCTGTGGAAAGGTTTGGAAAGTACTTGTGTGATAGATTAATGAGTGGAACGTTCAAACAGAGGGTGGAGATGTGGTATGATAGGCTCCGTGCGGAATTTGAAGAGGAATGGCGCATCCCCAAAGAATTACCTTCAGTGGTGGGTAAGGCAGTACAGTTTGTAGTTTACCATTATTTTTGCATCGCATGATTTATAATGAAGGACGGGGCTTGGAGCCCATGGTGCAAACTATCATATACCTTCATAGCAAGGTATTTTCATACATCGGTTCATAGGTTCTCAGACACGTGCCACCTAACATTCAATGCAGACAAGGTAGACTGCGAGTACCACACACTGAGGAAGAAGTATGTATATCCATGAAATAATGCATATATTAAAAGGCTCATCTCAGATGTGTTGAGCATAAATCCAGTAAGTTTGGTTATTGGAGACATTGGATCAGCACTTATGTACCTCCAGCTGAATCCCAAGATAGAAAAAAAAAGTATGTGGAAGATGATTTCACGCTCCTAGGGCCACCGAAGGGTAAGCATACCATGGAGAACATTCCAGTGCCTAAGCCCATAGAGATAATCGAAGTAGAGGATGAGGAGGATGAGCGTGAGGATATTAGTGGTTTGGAGCACAGGAGGAAATAACCATTAGATGAAAGAGAATTAGAGTGTGTGACTACGTGAACTCATGGGCAAGGAGAAGAAGGGGATCTAGAAGCAGTTTAAGGAGAGCACTGCTTTAAAATAGTATTCAGGAAAACAAGGAATCAAGGTTCTACTCTACAAATAGTGCGCATATCACCTTAAATCTCCCCATAGAAGGAGATAACTGAGAAAATGAGAATGAAATTAGATTTGAATGAGAAAGTAGAAGAGTCAAAGGAAAGCGGGCCCAATTCTCCTACACCGCCAGAGAATGTAGAGGAACAAAAAGATGAAGAAATGAAGGATGGAGAAGAGGAAGAAAAAGGGGCAAAAGAGACAACAACAAAGACTACTCAAGACATAACAGTACAAGTTCCCAATCTTGAATCCCAAGTTCCTAAGCATCCTAGATCAAGAAGAACGAGTGGGGCGTATATTCCACTAGCCATGGGATACATAGAGGACATAGTTAAAATTATCTGCACCTATTTCCATAGCACATTGGCACAAAAGGAGTTATACGGCTAGGAATTAATGGATGAAGATATGGAGACAGTGTGCACAAGGAAGTAATTGTCTTGTTCAATGCACACGTGCATGGATGAACTAGACTTTGATGTATGTGAGGAGTCATGTGTGTCAAGGAGGTTGAAGAAGACACCTTTGGCTAGACACATAATAGTAAATCCTATTGTTATGTTAGATGAATAGGTAAGAAATTCTTTGGTGAAGGTCTCAACAAAGGTCGCACATCAGAATATGGACAAAGCTGCCACAATTAGGGCACTAAGGGAGGAGATCAAGACTAAGGATGAGGAGATAGCAAGCCTGAAATAAGAAAAAGATTTGGCACAAAATAAGAACATTGTGTTTATCAGTAGGGCAGACGAGATTGGTGACAATTTCATGAAGGTTGGGCCATACTTAGAGCCAATGGTACCCAAGATGTTTCCTTCAAAAATACATTATGTCAGTACATTAGTTGAACCTGGTACTTGAAGATGAACCTCTATGCATGCTTGAGGCAAAGGATATAGCACAGGAAGAAGAGTGCAGAACAAGGCTTTAGTGATGTAGAAGATTAGCATCATATGAAGGATTACTTCAAAGCTTGTAAGAAGAACTCAAGAAGACTGGATCAAGTGTTGAATATTTGTACAGTGCGCTAGAGGCTGTTATAAGAACCAGGACCATTTTAGAAGACAATGAGGTCTTGAAGGTACCATGGAGGATGAGACATTAGGGCTTGCAAATAATGGTTAGTACTTGTTAAGTTGAAGCGTGAGGCCCTTACACCCGCTCAGAGAACCTCACAGGGAAAGGCTAGATGAGCTTGGCAAACTCATCACTCAAAAGATGGACTTATATGGAAGGGAGATTGGCTGACATGTCTAGCATTGTGTTGGTATTATAGAATGAAAAAGGAGAGATTGCAAGGGATAAATTGGAGTCAATTGCAGTAGATATTCCAAAGAAAGTAGAGGCCACACTCAATGAAAGGAAAACCTTAGAGGGGGAGATAAAAGAGGAATCTCCAGAATTGATTATTCCGGTTATAGAAGAGGATACTACAAGTTGAATACATTTTTTCATTCATCCAAATTATTTTTATTCTTTTTATTCATATTCTTTGGTTCATTTTTGGAGACAACCATTGCCAGGGTGGCAATGAAACTAGTGTGGGGTAATGTTGATTAGTTAAACTCTAGAACTTAGTTGAGAAAATAGATAAGGTTCATGTGGGAAAACAGAGTGCATGTTCAAATGTGTGCGAATGGATAAGGGAGAACATGCGCGTGGAGGATAGAGTTCGTATTTTGTGAATTATCCATTTTTATGCACATAAGGATATATTTTTAGAGATGGCGTGCGGAGCACATCAAACCAAGGTAGAGAATTGTGCGCCATCATGCATTGGCTATTTTTGGATGGATTGGCTACAAATAACTTTGAATGGATGTGGGCTAAGATATAGAATGTTTATCACTAATCAGTTAACTAAAGGAGATTGTATTATTACCACACTTGCCTGTGGGGCTATGTTTTGTAAAAATGGCATGTAGCTAATAATATCATGCAACCTATTTCTAGGATTGGATAAGTGGTGAAGGGAAAGTCCCCGCCCTTATAAATATGTAGTGAACTATATAGTAGAAGTAGATAATATAAAATAATGAGTAGAGAGACAGATATATGTATGTATGTGTGCAATACTAGACTACTGTATCAAATATCGGTGCACATATGGGCATAGAATGTCAATGCTATAAGAAGCTTCTATTTAATTGTCATATTTAATATAATGAAGGATATTTTTTGAATCTAAGTGTTAGTTATTGTGTGTATTTAGATCTATTATGTTCTTTATTTCATCATGGTTAATACTTAATTCTATTCTCCCTTTAGATATAGATTTGGCATGCTATGTAGAATGATGTATCAATAATGGAACTATATGTATTAAGTCTTCATCATGCTAACATTTTGTAATAATAACCCTAAAGAGGGACCTGGTACCTTTGCGTGCTTTGGGTGAGCACTCAGTCTAGGCTAAGTGATGTGCCAGCGCACCTGGGGTCTTACTAGTGAATTCTAGGCTGCATCAAAAGATGATACAAATGAATAATAATATGTGGTTTCATCCTTGGCCATGGTTATAATTCAAGAACATTTAGATTAGATCCAAAATTTTGATCATGAGTCATGAGATGCAACAAATTGAAATAAAGGATGACACGATGGATTAGAACAATCAACCTATAATTTATCCTTTCTCTCGAAACATAGATTTGACAGAGTCTGTATTTCACAAAATCACTTCCATTCACAGATTACTTCCCCATAGGTGCCCCTTAAACACATTGTTGAGAGAATACCCTATTATAAATTCTCTCCACCTAGACACCAAGAAATTACCCATCTTCCCAAGAAAAACACTGATAGTTAATAGTTAGTTGACTATTCAAGAGGAGAATACCATATTCAAACTTATATGCTCTCATCATCAAGCCTTTGCTTAGGAATATAATAACATGAAGGGTATTTACCCAGGTATTTATACATGCCATATTTACACAATTGATTCCAAACCGGCTAGGCAACCACAAATAAGGATAAACCATGCCTTAAGATATTGTAAAAAGAAAGATTGAAAATCTCCTTAAGGTAGGATTCATTTATCCAATTTCAGATAGCCAGTGGGTTTCTCCATTAGTAATAATGCCCAAACATAATTGGAAATGGAGGATTTTTGTGGATTATAGAGATTTGAATAAGGAAACATGGAGATTATTTTCCCTTGCCTTTTATTGATCAAATCCTTGATAATTTATCAAGAAAAAGTCATTTCTCATTCCTTGATGGGTTCAGTGGGTACAATCAAATAACAATGGCACAAGAGGAACAAGACAAAACTACCTTTACCTTCCTATGGGGTACATTTTCCTACAGGGTCTGACCTTTTCGCTTATGTAATGCTCATGCTACTTTCCAAAGAGTTGTGTTATCAAATTTTGTTGATATCACTCATGATTGTGTTGATATTTACATGGATGACTTCACTATTTATGGGGAAACATTCCAAGATGTATTTGATAATTTAGAAAAATTCCTCTCAAGGTTTGAGAAACATCAATTATCCTTAAATCATGAGAAATTTTTATTCATGGTGGAGCAAGGTATAGTCCTGGACCATCATGTTTCTGTTGAGGGAATCAAGGTAGATCCTAATAAACTCAACATCATTTTAAGACTTTCATCTCCCACACATCAACTGAAGTAAGGAGTTTTCTTGGACATGTTGGGTATTATAGAAGATTAATTTCATATTTCATTAAGTTGGATTCTCCATTGTTTTCTCTTCTAACAAAAGACTCTGAGTTTGAATCGACGTAATCATGTCAACAATATTTTGACACTATGAAGGAAAAATTTAAAAATAATCCATTGTTAAGTGTCCCAAATTGGAAGCTTCCCTTTCACATACAAATTGATGCTTCCAATGAAGCAGTAGGGGATGTACTTAGAAAACCAGAGGAAGGAGAAGCAATCCATGTTATTTACTACATTAGCAAAAACCTTTCCTTTGTTGAAAGGAACTACACTAACATAGAGAAGGATTTTCTTTAAGTTTTCTACTTAATTAACAAGTTCCACCATTAAATTACAAGATATGAAGTAATTGTTCATATTGATCATTTTGTTATTAATTATATAATGAATAAACATGTGGTACATGAAAGAATTGTAAGGTGGTTGTTGTTATTGTAAGAATTTAACTTTAAAATTATTGATAGACTAGGGAAATCCAATGTGGCGGCTAACTTTATTTCAAGGCTAACTATTTCAGGTACTAAGGAATAGGTAAATAATGATTTTCCGGATGAACATATGTTTTCAATATCAATTTTCTATCCTTGGTTTTCAGATATGGCTAACTACTTGGCTACATGGAAGTTTCCATCTTTCCTTACACCTAAATAAAGAAAGAAGATAATTAAACAAATTGAAATATATATATGGACTAATGGAATTCTTTCTAAATGTGGATTTGACCATGTATTTCATAGGTGTATAGCTGAGGATGAAATCTTTCACATACTCAGAACATGTCATGATAAGCCATCAGGGGGACACTATTTAGTCAAGAGGACTATCCACAAATTCTTGGGAGCTGGCTACTATTGGTCTTCTTTTCATAAAGATGTCAAAGAGTATGTATGGAAATTTGATCAATGTCAAAGGATGGGAAATCCAAAATTTACATCTGAGATGTCACTCCAATCTCAGGTTATGTTAGATCCATTTGAGAAGTGGGGATTGGTTTTCAGTGGACCAATTGACCCATATTCTCAAGGGAAGAAGTACATCTTGGTTTATACAGACTATGTAAAAAATGGGATGAGGTGTTATCTCTCCAATATGCAAGGGATGAGAAAGTTGCAGAATTCTTATATGAATATATCTTCTAGCCATTTAGAGCACCGAGATCCATTGTTTCAGACCAAAGACCATAGTTTATGTCAAGAGTAATCCCTTCCTTTGTGGAAACATATTAGCTGAGGAATAATAAATCATCCCCGTATCACCCACAATCCAATGGTCAAGTGGAATTCACTAACAGAGAATTGGAAAATATCCTAACCAAGACTGTGGATATCTCAAGGAAAAACTGGGTCCAAAATTTACTAGAAGCAGTACAGGTTTATAACACCACTTGGAAGATAACCACAAGATTCTGCCCTTATGAGTTGGTCTATGAAAAAAAACCAATATTACCTATAGAATTTGAAATCCAGACCTTAAGAACAGTTGTTGATGTGGGAATTGAGTTATCAGAAGCTCAACAAGCGAGGATTCTTCAACTAAATGATTTGGATGAGATGAGATTACAAGCACTTCATAAAACAAAACTCATCCAAAATTAAATAAAAGTATTCCATGATAGTCATATCAAGAAAATGAAGTTTTAAAAAGGAAACTGGGCTCTTCTATTTGATTCAAAGTACAACGAATTCAAAGGTAAATTTCAAACAAGATGGATGGGGCCATACCAAATCGAGGAAGTATTCAACAATCTGTATAGTTGATTCCTATCGATGGTGAAAGAAAGCTAATGTTTTTTAATGGTCATATATTATGTGATGCAGGGGTATGTACATACCTTACCTAAACACATTGATTTGTTATTGATTACTCATTCATGCACCCCTCCATTCAAGATCTCTAGTTCCATTAATCAAGTATTTTATATTTAATGTATATTATTGATGCACCTTACAAATTATAACCTCATACAAGCATATATGAATGAAAAAAAACTAGACAACCATACCATCACAGTTCCCAAAATATGCATTTTACCATGACTGTCAATTTGAAAGTTTTAGCTTGGAGCAGAGCATGCAATGTATAGTCTTTGCAGAATACAAATAATTTAGGAAAAAGCATATTTTATTTACCTTGGAAAATAAATACATCTTCTTCCTTCATGGTTGTTTCGTGATAAACCTTGCTCCATTGTCTCTATTCATTGGTCTTCATAGAATTCATCCATACTCTTCTCTAACCTAACCTTCTATATCTCATAATCAGCTCCTAAGAGAGCTCAACAACCTACCAATATTGGAAGATTTGATCAACAAAACATCTTACACACTCTATACCTTGTCCAAATCCCTATTATGACGCATATCACAACCATATAGCCTTAATTAGGCATAATAACAACAATTTCACTTTCTATTATCCCAACTTACACACTCACTTTTCACTTTTTTACAAAACCTCAAATTTTACACTCACCCTTACATTGACTCCATCAAGCAAATCACTCATCCATATGATTTGAATGTTATCAAATGAACACAATAAACATGCATGAACCTAAGACATTCTAACTATCTTGATTCTCCTACATCAGATTCCCTTGGTGGGAAATATTTGAGCTCCTGCTCAAATGCATGCTTATAGCCTTCTTCTTTCTTATCTTCCAGTTCATTCTTGTTCCCTTTGACTGTACAACTCCTCTTACTTGTTCTTCCTGACGGATCATCACTATTCTAAATTTGCATCTACATTGCCTCTTCTTGCATTTTGTCTTCATGGTTGCCTTTTGTCCTTCAATCTCCTGCACTATGAATCTTGATTTCAACCTACATTCTTCCTGTTTACTTGTTATCAGAACATCCATTACAATGTTAGAGGTAAAAGTATAAGGTCTAATGGCTTCCTTCACTTGTTCTACTACCCTCTCCTTCTCTACTTCACAACTTGCTTTTTCATAAGCTTGTTTGACTTTGTCAAGGAAGTGAAAGTCTGCTATGTTGAAATCTAACTCTTGTGTACTCCTCAAAAGTCCATGTGACTCCTTAACTGAAACCTTGCTCCACTGTAGTTGATTGTGGTTGTCTTCATCATTGCATGAAATGTCCTTATTTGTTCTGTCTTCTTTGTTTGCATGTATGACATTCTCCAAGGCTGTCAATTCTTCAAGTAGCTACTCCATGCAGATGTAAGCAAACTCATAATTTGGTGCTTCTTCAAGTTTCAATGCCTCCAATTGGCATTCTTCTTGTGTGGCCTTTGTACCTACAATCAACCACTCAGAGAAACAGTTAGAAAGAATTTCTTGAGACTGCTTGGCCTCCATGGATGCCTCCTCCTTTGACCTCTCTTTCCTGTTGCATTGCTTGCTACTTTCTTCTTGGTTTCTCTCTAGGAAACTCTCCATGTTGCTCTCCTCTTGGCAACATTTTCTCTCCTGCATTATCATTGAACCCAACTATTCTCTTTCTTCTTCTTCTTTCTACAAGTTCCTTTACTGGCCATTTGATAGACTTTTTAAGGTGAAGATTCCACCCTTGTGCCCTGAAGATGAGGCCTCTCGTTTCCTTTTGCATATTTTGTATCATCCTGTCAAGATCCTATTTTATAGATTTCACTTCTTGGTGGAGCTTAAGCTGCCTTTTCTTCTCAATATCTTTCTTCTCTGAACTGATAAAACTGCAATTTTACCTTTTTAAAGGATGTTTACGGCTTCCTCTACACAATTTCACACTCCAAAATACTTATTTACTTTCCTTTGATGAACAAATAACTTCACATTTTATATTCCCATCGAATTTTGTAAAAAAAAAAACGCTATATCAGACGTCCTACCACGTTTTTACCAGATTTCTGGTAAATCGTTCCATCTCATTCATTGCCCATTTGATCTGATTCTTTTTCTAATAGTTGCATGACCTTTCCACAGACTTGTCAAATTCGATTTCCCTTTACTCAATTCACCAATTAATTTACTCCACTTGTTCTTGCTTTGCAGTGAATTATTTTCGGTGTAATTCAAATATTACACTTGTCTTTGTTATCCACTGTTCTGCTTAATTTCAATTTCATCAATAGGAAGATATTGATGCTCGATTTAATTTAATAGAATACTACAAACACTTACCACACTCCCTTTAAGAATACAGAGATTTAAAATTCATAAATTTGATTCAATTTATGCAAAAACGTGAGCTCTGGTATGTGACGCCCTTCCCAAATTTATGCTACTTCTGTTCTCTTTCCACACAACACCAATCAAAACTGATTCTTTTTGCAGAATATGAGCGACCTCTAGGCATATATTTGTCTAAAATATTAGAGCTTTTTGTTGGGTAAATTAAAATTTTGATCAAAATTTTAAATCCGTTGCCCTAGCTACAGAGTAAGACTGTGTTAAAACAAAGACCATAAAACAATTAATTCTTACCCAAAATTCAAATTTCTTTACTCAATTTCTGCCCTTGGGAAATTGATTGAGATGTTACCAAACTCTTACAATCGTGAATTCATGTTTATATCCTCTGAAATTTCCTTCATGCGTCCATACACAACATCCTGCTAAAAAAATAAATTATCTTTCTTTGTAATATGTATATTTTAAAAGCACTATTTTGATTCCCAGTCCAGAATCTCTAAATTATTGTTTTCTTCTTTTAGGTAACACGATTGAAATTACTCAATTTTTTTTTTCTCTTCTTACCATATAGAGACAACACTATTCTGGTCCAAAAGTCAAAAACTTCTGAACAACTACATTATATCTATTCAAATCAGAGTCTCTACTCTGATACCACAAAATGATGCAGGGGTATGTACATCCGTTACCTAAACACACTGATTTGTTAGTGCTTACTCATTCCTACACCCCTGTATTGAGGATCTCTGGCTCCATTAATCAAGTATTGTATATTTAATGTATGCACATTACAAATTGTTACCTCATACAAGTATATATGAATGAAAAAAAAAACTAGACAACCATACCATCACAGTTCCCAAAATATGCATTTTGCCATGACTGCCAATTTGAAAATTTTGGCCTGGAGTAGAGCATGCACTCTACAGTCTTTCAAGAATACAAATAATTCAGGAAAAATCATATTTTATTTACCTCGGAAAATAAATACATCTTCTTTCTTCATGGTTGCTCCATTGTTTCTATTCATTGGTCTTCATAGAATTTATCCATACTCTTCTATAACCTAAACTTCTAGATATCATAATCAGCTCCTAATCAACAACCTACCAATCTTGGAAGATTTGATTAAAAAAACATCTTACACACACTACACCTCGTCCATATCCCTATTATGACTCATATCACAACAATATAGTCTTAATTAGGCATAATAACAACCATTTCACTTTCTCTTATCCCAACTTACACACTCACTTTTCACTTTTTACAACACCTTAAAGTTTACACTCACCCTTACATTGACTCCATCAAGAAAATCACTCATCCATATGATTTGAATGTTATCAAATGAACACAATAAACATGCATGACCCTAAGAAACTCTAACCATCTTGATGCTCCTGCATCATTGAGGCTATACTAAAAGCAAACATCAAAAGAGGAATTCAAAAAGATGTTATAAGAAAATGTAGCTCTTAATTGTGTGGGCAAAGTTTCTTTGTCCAATTCAATTCAGGGATAAATTAATTCTCAGCAAGAATAAATAGGATATGGTTGAAAATTAGAGATGTTAGCCATCATCCTATGAATTATTGATTTAAAACTAGAAATGGTGGTCATTACCTCTAAAAAACATATTTGAAAATAAATAAATAAATACAAGTGGTTGAAAACCATCAATGGCGGTCACCCCCTAAATCATGTGATCAATAAATGTGAGATAACATGTGGAGAGATAAAAAACAAAAATATAATTGAGTGTTTCTTACAATATTTGATAAGATATTAATGACAAGGTATGTGTCATGACTTCTCTTTTAAATTTTAAAAAGTTTTAATTATGAGGTAATAATTATTATGCTTGTGTGAAATTATGACTCCACCTTTTCTAACATGTTTGCACGCACAAAATATCATAGTAAATCTTACACTCATTCCCAATTAATCCCTCTCCCATACCAAATTACTCCCCACATTGTCTTTTTCTTATCACAATTGGTTAATCCTTACCCAATTTGTGTTGTTTTCATATAAAAGTGTTTCCCCCATGCTTCTCCCCATTTTCCATCTTTTTTGCTCCATTCGTGCGCCACCACTAGTCCTATTCTTGTGCTAATATAATTTTCATTCTTGCATCATTGCTCCCACATTCCTGTGTTTTAGCTCCTTCCAATCCTATGCCATTCATTTCTCTGTTTCAAGTATCATATGTGGGAATTCAGCTCCATCATGAAAAAATCAGTTCAATTGAATTGATTTATGATAGGAAATTAGTAGCAATATTTGAGAAAGCATGGTAGTTAGAATTCATGTTGGCATATGAGGAATTTAACCAAAAGATGACAGAAGAGTTCGTAGTGAACGTGGAGGAGGGATATTCAAAATTGAAAGGTAAGAAAATATTGTTCAGCCCTTCCATAATTAGTGACATTTCTGGCATTCCAGAGGAAGGGAAGCTGGTTAATTTCATGACCCCCTACTTTGAGATAATTAAGAAATTTTCTGTTGGAAAGAAAGAGAAATTAGAGTTGGTTATTGACAATAAGGGAAGGGCTAAATTCATAAAAGGGGTAATTTTCTTGAGCCATGGGTGAATGTAGATAAATGGGTGATTAAATACTTTACATGTGATAATCAATATGAGGTTATTTTAGGCCCTATTTTAAGAATCCCCATTCATCTACGCCATGGTTAGGAAAAATCCCAAAAAAAGGTTAATTTCCCCAATTCATATTTGACTTTGTTTCCTCTGCTTCTGATAAATTATGATGGGGTTCCTCTTACCTCAAATTCCAAGGCCTCATCCACCTCATCTGCAAGCACCATTTCATTAAGAAATGGCATGGGCTTATAAATTGGGTTAAATTTCAGAAGAAGTATGCACTTGAACCTACTATGGTTCTTGAAAGAGGTCCCTCTACCTCAAAGATTCCAAGGAAATGTCGTAGATCATTAGGACCTACCAAAACCCTTGATGAACATTCAACAGAAAATGTCCCTTCATACAAGGAAAGAGAAGTAGCCGTAATTATGCAATCCCTACAACATACACTTCTTATTTCTCCACCTCATTTTGTGTCCCCTCCATGCCATGTTTCCGAAATGGATATTGATCAAACACTAAGCATAATTGAAGACTCACCCACTTGGGACAAAGTTAAAGCACCCATATTTGAAGGTGAACTTAGTTCACTTGTAAATTAGGATATAATCATTCGCCAAGTATTTTATATTTCTAAGGTCCAATATGAGCTCCACCAGGATCAAGAGAAAAATTCTCATTTACAAATTCTTTTACAAACAAGAGAGGCAAGTTTCTTTTGTTCAGTTGTGGAGCTGAATTGCTTCACATTAGCATGCTTTATTAACTTGTTGGAATACATAGTAACCAAAGTCATTTGGCTGACTGACATCAGTCACTTGGGGACTAGTATCGATCAAAGCAAGTAGGAACCGGTATCAGTTAGGGTAACTGAAATCAGTTACCTGTGCGTGATTGTTTTATTTAACTCATGGGAATTAGATCTAATCTTTGATATAAATTTAATCTAATGGTTTTAATTGCATAGCTACAGTGCTCTAAGTTTGTATATGCATATATAAGCTAGAAATCTAGGTTAGAAGGTTAGAAATCGTTAAGATTTAGAAGAATTGTAAGAAGGAATTATTGGAGAGAGAAAAAGAGAAGCTTGTGAGGAAGAAAGTATTGTACATCCGAGAGAGGTGTGGAAGATTGCAGATCTTCATTGTATATCCTTTGTGAAGATTTGAATAATATATTAGTTGTTTCTTTATGGACGTAGCCCACATTGGGTGAACCACATTATATCTTGTGTATTGTTATTCTAATTTATTTTTGTATTTATTGTTTGTATGCTTAGATCTAAATAATATATTTGTACAATTGGTGTGATTAACCCCAACATTTTTCAGATAGAGGAAGAGAAAGAACAGAAAATTAAACATCTCCAACTTTCCATAGTGCAGAAAGAATAGGTAATCTAGAAAATTCAACATAATGCAGAGGAGAAAGAGCAAAGGATTCATTTCCTTCAGTCTAGAATTGAAGAATTGACCACAAAACTTGTACTCTCACAAGGAGATAGGAAGGAAATAATGTTTTTACAAACCACTGACCAACTAACTCAAACAAACTTTGTATTTCTCCATATCATTGTATTAAAGGGTATGGTAAAATGGATGCATGAATTTTATAACCTCACAAGAGTAGCCTAAGAGAAAAAAATGTTGAAAGAAGAAAATAATATACTTCAAGATAATATGCTTCACCTCTATAGATTGTATGACTAAGCCCTTTCTTGCAAGCCACCTTCAAATTTTTATGCATTATTTTTTAAAGATAAGTTTTGTTAGTGGAAAGTATCAAGGATCTGTTTCATGGATTCTATAGAGTTTGAAGATGACAAATAAATTTTTGGGGCATATACAGCAGTAGACACAGTTGTCAAAAAATTCATATGTGACTTCTATGTCCATAAGTTTCTTCTCCCTGAGAAAGTGGAAATTTAAATTAATTTATATATTAGATAAGTGCAGTTGAGGTATTTTTTTTCCACTGTGAGACACCAATATGTATTGAGAGAGAAAAGAGGGGCATATGTAATAGAAGAAACCAATGCAGGCCTCTTGATAAGGCATGATCTCCCAGCTCCAGTCAAATTCTTCAGGAGATATCAATCCCAAGTCTATTGTCTACAGCTTGTGGACAAGTATAAGGAAAATATTGTGCTTGTATAACAAACTTCCAAGAGTGTATACTCTCAACCTTTAATGTCAAATTTCTTGTTTTCCAGCTGAGGTATGGACTGGTTCCAGAGGTTGGAAAAAGAAGGAGGTTATTTCCCCAACCAACCTCTTCCGATCATTAAAAAGGGATAAGGACCTCTGCCAAATTATGCTAGAAATACAAGAGAAATTGATAGGTATGAGATTTAGACCTCCATTGGTAATAACACATGTTCCATGATGGAACAACACCCACGATAAACCTAAAGCAAGCTACAAAACATAGGGAGATACAATAGTAAAATTCTTTGGGTTTTGTGACATAGAGTAAGATGAGACATGGTGTACTTTTTCTAATGAATATAATTGTACATGAATTGTTGATAATTTGAACCGATAGCAGGAGGGCATGCTAAACCTTAAGTGCGAGGGAGTGATGATCCCTCCTAATTCCTTTTTAAACCCCCATTTTTTCATGTCATCATTTTTCACTAAGGATGATATTATCGTTTTGTAATTAATACTTTAGGATATTTTGAAAGGAAGTTTTGTGCATAACCTTGTAATTTTCATCTTGTTTATGCTTATTCAAAATATGTTAAATTGATCTTTATGTGCATTAATAATGTGTTTGAAGAGCATATTGTAAGCCATCACATGAATCATTTATGGACTAGCATAGTAATTTATTATGCACTAGTGCAGGACGCTCTTTGGATCGCAGGACTCACCTGTACATTAGCATGGGACTTGCTTTAGAGTGCAGGAATTTCTTGAGCACTGGCGCAGGACTCACACAAAGAAAGCAAATGACTTAGATGGAAAGATGACAAGTTGATGTAGAAATCACATGAATCAACATGGTGAGAAGGGCATGAAAGGTGAGATACCATCTAATACATCATGCGGTTTATGTGGATCATGCAAGCCTAAATTAACACCTAATCGGTTGAATATGTAGAGTATGTGAACAAGACAACGTATCATCACCATGATTGAAGGAATTTAATACAGGATCTTTGACCTCCTCTGGAACTGATTACTCATCTCAAATGAGAGTTAATTGAGGACTCTATCTGTATTTCACAAGATAAATCTAATATAAGTGTGGCAGGCATGTGTCCTTCCACAATTGTTACTCCTCAAACAATCAGTTGTTATCATAGAAATATCTTAATTAAGAAGTATTATTTATTGCAAATAAATTGTCCTCTTCTAGAGTGACAAGGATTGATCTTGATATAAAAGGGAATTGGTAGTAGAATTGTAGAGTTATTTTGTTGGTTTTCGTAAAAGAAATTATTCTATTTCAATAAATTACATGATTCAGGGATAAATCGACTTGTGTGAATTACAATTCTAAACTAGATCAGATGGAGGGAGTAAGGGCCACTCCTCCCTGATGTGAACGGAGAATTTATTATTTATTTATATCTGTTATGAAGCATTTATTTTACTTACAACAATTTCATTACTTTTAGTATTTTTTATTCTGAGTTCAATAATCTCCTACTCATTAATAAACTTCATTTCTTAACTGCATTTAGCATAGTATTTGATTAAATTCATTAGAAAATAAGTATTGAGCATGGTTTCAATTGTTTCCTTTGTTTAAAATAGCCAGGGTCACTTCCCTGGACTGACAATCATGAGATAACTAAATTGCGAGTAGCAATGACACTCGTCAAGAAGATTGTAGCTTCAACCATGCATACATCATTTTTTTAATGAGTGTTGTGAACTCGTTGTCCAAATTGGCTCTTGGGATGGTGATGGTTGTGACTTTTCCATTTCGTATGTGATCCACTTCATACATGGGGTAATGAACTTGGTTGGTGAGTTGGTGGATGAATCAGTCATAAATGGTGTGAGGTGGTTATGACTTGACATGAACTCACCTGAGCCATGTAGATCTTTGGGAAAACATTTTGGTTTAGTCCCACATGCATAAAAAATTGTTCTTCAAAGGTGTATATAAGCAAGAATTATTTTTATGTAATTTAAAGATAGGCAGCAGGGTCCCCTCCTGAAAAAGAGTGGACCCCACCGGCTTATGGACCCCCAACTGACACATAGTGTGGGCCCCACACCGACCATTGAAGATCAGAGGCTAAAACCAAAACCATATTTTTGATCGAACACACCCTACCATTTGAAGACACATCATTCATCCACTTGTCAAGATATCATAATGACACCTCATAGTTATGTAACCTGCTCTATTATTTTACTAGTGGAGAAAATATTCAACATGACTTATCTTCCTCATATGACGTCCGTTTTTTTCCATTCAAAGTGCGTTTGATATCTTTCATGTGCAGGAAGTTTCATAACATGTGTAAACCATCTGATCAATTTTGTGTGGGGATCCTCCTGGATCAATCATGGAAGCTTCACCAGATTTAATGGACATTACTCCAACAACTTCATTGTTCTTTTAGTTCTGTCATTTGACATGGGTACCTCATTGGGCCTAGTTACTAGGACCAATATTTATGAGCCTAAAAACTTATTTATTTTACCACATCTCCTAAGTTGATCTTCACAAGGGGTATTGGTGTGTGTCATATTCACACTTATTGTGAAGCCCGCCTTATGTAGTGTTGTTATTGAGGTGATAAGTTTCTATTAAAACTTCAATCACTTCTTATGGATGAGATCCACATAGACTTTAAGCCTCGTAAGTTAGCATATGTGTTTGTTGAATCTAGCAAGTCCCATAATACCTTGAAATATTTAAAACACATTGAAACTCATAAAGTGCTTCAAGGGGTTATGTAACCTTAGTTTGTGAGGAGATGAATTTGTGGGCCAAATATACTAAGGAAATGGATATGGGTTGGAACAAAACAAATGGTGTTATAGTGGGTGTTTAAAGTTAAGGATGTAAATTCATATGCATCTTTTATGTTTAATTCATATGAGAAATGAATTGGATATAGAGTTGATGAAGTTCATTTCAATCTTGGTATTGATTCTCATGTCCATTATGATAGTGGTGATAAGGTGTGGTGAGATATTACTTGAGCTACTACAAAAATAATGGTATCATGTTTTGTATAATCTTGAAAAAATGTTAATAGTAAGGAGTATAAATAGGTTTTTAACCCATGCTCCTACTCCTTCATATCCAAAGAACATAATGAATCAGTTATTGTTTCTCCTCCAAAATAGAATTAAGATTCTTGATGATAGGGATGTCAAAGTGAAATTCTATGAATGTCATGACTATAATGACCATAAAAATGTTTGGCATGTAATAATAAAGTTTTTAGGTATGGGAAGTTACACTATATCCATAATACACAATCCTAAAAAAACATGGGTAATGGTGATACTTTACACAGTATTTCCATGTTGTACACATTGATAACAAAATTTCTCTAGGAAAGTTGATGAATAGTATTTTTAAAATTATTATTTTACGTTACTAAGTGTTTTCAACAATGCATTGTCAATTTCTAATCTTATTTTCATGACAATGCAAAAAAATAACAAGTAGGAACTGAACCCTAAGTTGGATGCAATCAAACAATGGGAAGATGGATTTGTTAAGTGTATTCCAAATGTTGACCCATCATCATTTGGATATGAATTAATAGTTATGAAAAATGATATTATTTATAGAATCAATGATGATAAGTTATATTGAATGTCACACTATCATTTTCAATTTTATATAAAAATTTAAATCTAGCATGTAACTCGTCTTGGAATTTTTTACTGCAAACTATCATTTGCAACTTATCCCCAGGATGATGGTCAACCTTGTTTATTGTGCTCGCTATGTTAGAGTTTGAATTATTGCAAATATGATTTACAAAGTGTAAAATATAACAAAATATTATGAAAATAAACATCCATCTAACAAACATGAGAAACATAAATTTACTATGATTTTAGATACAATAGAAAAAATGAGGATTTCATGTAGGTTTGGGAAACCATACCATTATAAATTTTGGACTATAAGGATCTTAACTACAAACAATAAAATGGTTCAATGTTTGACAAGATTCTCGTTTTCCATGAATTCATTTTAAAGGTTGTAAAATTTATTTTGATTTTTAATAAAGTGTTTAGTGACTTCAATTCAGAATTCATTCCCCGTTGATTCTGACTAGGTAATCAAAGGCCTTCAGAATGAACAAGATTATATTAATATTTTGAGAATGTGGTAGTGTTACAAATATTTCCACATGTTGCAACAACAACCATCTAGAGGGCCAGATGATAATGTAGTAATTGATTATGATGATAGGTATGAAAACTTTTGGTTTTATTGGGTTTTCATGACTTATACTATCTTGTCGGTGCATAGAATTGAATTGAGTATTCATCATTCGTATGATTGGAAACATATCCAATGATTGTATTTGGTTGTTTTATTCATGTATAAGAGAGGAGAAGGTCTCTTATATACATGTTCAAGGATCCCATGCATTATATATAACTAATTCATTTCACCCTTTTACATTGGGTCAGTTATGGAATGAGGTTATGAAGCGTAAACATTGGGTGATGAAAAAATTGAATACCAACTCTAGTAGAGGAAAAGGCACTCCTTTAAAGTTTTGAAACACGTTCAAACATGATAAAATGTGTCTGGTTAATGATATGATAGCACAATTATTCAAGTGGGTCATTAAATCAGAAGATATGTATCAAATAATGGTACAAATAAAATTATTTCCTCCAAACATTAAATATTAACTTAGGGTTGAATACAAGAATACCCCAGAAAAATTACAATCACTAAGGCAATGGAGATGGCATCTTATTTCTCTAGTATTGAATCTATAGCAATGAAATAAGTTTGTAACTCATTACAAAAATAGGATAAGAAAGCACTACTGAGTGCACTAAAAAATTGAATATCTTTCAAAAACAAGGACCATAATAAAAAAATGATGAAGAGGCCCATATTGAAGCACACCATTTTGGAAAGAAGTGAAAAATAGAGGATAAGGAACATTGAAACATGGTACTATTTATCCAAAACATGCAATCAATTGGTAAGCTAGTAATGATGATTATTATTTGAATTAACATTTTGAGAAGCTATACTATTTTATTTATCTAACTCATTGTTATCATCTTCAAAAAATGACATGAGGGATATTGGTTAAACAAAATACAATGAAGGACTTAAAAATTTTGTCAACAATGATGTTATAGAAATAGGGATATTGGTTAAGGAAAATAACAACCCAATAACCACCCTGATTAAAATTGAACAAGCATATGTTTTAAGAGTAGGGAAATTTAGGAAGATTGTAGAAAAACACTTTGAACTAAAATTAAAAACCAAGAAAGACAAAAGATGTATCCAAGGCTAGGCATGAATCATTGTATGCAAAATGGTGAAAAATTTATCAAATTCTTCCTACTTCAAAGTCAAGACCTCAATATGCTTGAAATATGTACTTTGATTGAAAATTGAATACAAATGATTGAGAGTTATCTTTTTCATAACAATGTTTTTTTAAAGGAATTGATATTTAATAATAGTGACCATGTGTAAAACCCTAAAAATTACAACCTAGTATTTTCTTAAGTATTTCACTTCCAAGCGTATAATTAAATACATTTTAATTTAAGATAAAATCAAGTGGTCCCCCAACTTGTCACATTCAGTAATGATCATGAATTTTCTATTCACAATTCATGTATATGACAGAATAATTTGTCGACATATCAAAAACACATGAATCAATATCATATATATCTCTCTCAATCCATTAAGAAGCCTAATAGATTATGAAATCACTTAATACAAATATATAACTTTATATTAAACAAATAAATAAAACAACAACATACCGAGCATATGCATGCAGGTGTGTACACCGAGCTACTAATATATTCTACGGTGAAACCATTTTTGTAAAACCCTAATTGATCAATATTATATATAAATAAAAACTCTAACTCACATCACTCATATACAAATCCAAACTTCCAATCCTCCTCAGGGGAGGTAATCAACTTGCTAGTAGGTGTCATTTTTGTAAACACCTAAATATGCTTACACTTAGTGTTTCCTCCAATTCAACTAATTAACGACACTTCGTTAATCAATCCTTCTCCGCTCCATTCTCAAATACCCATTCATGACACCTCTTTTAGTTGTATTCCTCCTATATTCAACCCATTTAGTTAATATCTCTCTTATAAACTAAAAATTCCTCCTTTCAACCATGCAGAACCTCCCTAGTTCTCTCTGAACCACTTCTGCAAGCTTCCTAGGATATCTATTAGTCACAAATGGTTAACCAGACCCCTCCAACTCTCAATGAGTCTCTAATCACTCGCTAATCAAGCTTAACTAGCCTAATCCTAGCTTAACTAGTCTAAAGCATGTTTACTTAGCTCCTAATCCTAAAGTGCTTTTTAGACTTTAGTCCCACATGCACAATAATTCCAAACTCTTTCAAACCAAAAATTATAACTACAAGCCTAAGGCTTTCCTTTCAAATGGTCCTTCTCTCTCATATTTGGAGATCTTGGCATTAAACCTCATTTGCATTAGCCAAGCCAATAACGGATTTGATCTTGGCTATCCTCTATTGTTGAAGCTCACCTATCTTGCATCCATAAATTCATAATAGGTTAGTAGGAGGGTACTTAACTTGGCCTTGTGGCCATTTTAGAGATACCTCTTCACCTCCATTGAAGCAAAAAAAAATTCTAATTTGATTTCTCATTGGTTTAACTAGGTTCAATTTATGATTTGAGTAATCATAGAGTAGTTAGAGATAAAATGATAGTGTTTTAGTTTAATTCATTGTTGTAGAAGTTATCTTGTTTAGCACTCATCTTGATGTTTATGATAGGTTTAGTTAGATCATGGAACTACTTAGTTTGTTCTTATTTATTAACATAGATAAAATTCTCATGTGTAGATTTGGCACGCCCGGTGGGACCCTTAGTCCATCCTCCATTAATGGAGGTCTTTTTAAGCTTTACATGTCCATTTCTAACCATTTTTATGCTTTCTAAGTTTTAAATGTTTGTTTTTTAACAGATTTCACATTTTAAAGGGGCTTAATCTTCCTTTTGCTAAGGTATTTCATGGGTTGAAGTTAGAAATTGGATTTAGTGGCTAACAACTAACCTATTTGAGTATTGAAATTTTTCATTTCCATGATTTTTGTAGGTTTTATAGGGGGTACGTGTATGTTTCTTGAAGGGGAGTGTCTCCATCGAAAAGGACATGTATCCATTGAAACATGCATGCATACAAGTCTTTCTGGGTGCAGAAACACCTGTGTGCATGCACAGGTGTCGTTTTAGGCACGTATCCATCGAAACAGGTATGTACATGTCTTTCTAGGTGTAAAAACACTGGGTGCGTGCGTAGTGTCATTCTGGGCATGTATTTGTTGAAACATGTGCGTACACATATTTTTGGGTGCAAAAACACTTGTGCACATGTGTATCTGTTGAAATAGATGCGTATATGTCATTTTGGGCGTGTATGTGTTGAGTTTTGTTCATTACCAATCTTTTGGAGGCCATAACTTTTGCTCTCGAACTTGAAACTACTCCATTTTTAACGTTGGAAAGGTATTGAAGAAAACCACGCAATGGAAACATAAAATTAGGATTTTTCCTTACATAAATTTTATGCTTTACATTATTAGATAACTAGTCGTATTCTAACAAGTGATTACAGGTTACTGTTTAGTTGTTTAACTAACGTGGTTTAAGTGTTTCATTTTCTTAGTTAGAAAGGGATTTTTCGAAGTGTGTATGCTCTCTCCTCGCACCTTCTAAGTGATCTTAGGGATCAAAAACACCTCTAGGAAACCCTTTTTCCACTTTCAAACACACTCATTTTACGTTTCCTAATTGGATTTACCTTTCAAAATAGGCTTACAAGAACTCTACATTTTGCAAAACACACTTGAAGTATTTTCCATAAAACTTGTCTTTTAGTGGAGTTTCCGCATTGTGTATGCTCTTCCTTTGCGCCTTTTGGTGATCTTAGGAATCAAGAAAAAAGTGTAAATTATCTTTCTTGATATCATTATTCAATGGAAAATTACTAACTCTTTACATATAGGTCCTAAACGCTTGTCAAAGAAAGGAGGAGTCAAAACAAAACATAAACCCACTAACATGTGTTTTTATATATATTGCCAAACAGTGTGCTACTTAAAAACACATTAAGTTAAGCAAAATAAAAACACACACCACTCCACATCATACTGTATTACAAGTTTTGGAAAATGGTACGTCCCTATCCACTCAACTAGAACATAACCCCTTTGGCACAATGCCTTAAGCTACAACAACGAGGGTGGTTCTAGGAACCCTAAAGTAATCCACCACTGAGTAACCTTGTGGATGAAACAGGAAGCACTCCGCTTACCCACTTGACTATATTTACACTATAAGTTAGATTCAAAGTTGTTTGTATCACGACCCCAGTAATGGTACAGTTGAATGCACTAGTTTCTCATTGTATCAGAAGGGGGCAAAGTAAAGCCGATATACTCCCAAATCAGTTGGTGCAACTCCTTGGGCGAATCGAGCTCACTCCTAGACAACTTGTGACACCTAGTTAAGATATCTTATTAGGGAAGCCATTTCATCAAGGAGCCTACTTTTCTGGTCCATTATCATGTTTTAGCCATCACAAAATGATAACTTGTTTGGATTCCAAACCTTATTTTCCAAACACGGTAACGAATCCATTTAAGTTAGATCTTAGTGCCACTCATCACAGAGTTTACAACGTGTTATTTATCTTGGTTTCTTTCTCACCTTCGGACGAGGTGAAACTCTACCCAAGTAAAAATTATATTATTTCCATCTTTTGATCTATACCTTTGCATTCTTGGTGCCCATTTGGGACAAAAGAAAGCATCATTCCGGAGTGTTATCATAGATAGTGTTCACCACTTTTTTATTTGTTTACGCTCATCCATGTTTGCGGCTGAGTTGTTAAACGTCTAAAGTGCGTGGATGTGTCCTTATATATTTGATGGCCACTTGATCTTTATTTCAAGAATATCATCATAGTTACGATTTATTCATCAATTGATCTCCTTTTGACGTGTTACCTTGTTCACATTGTCTTGACACAATTAAGATACTTATGTCATGTTTTTTGTAAATGTGATCTAAGTATCTACATTGTGGTGTTACGCTACGCACATTTTAACACATCCTTAGTATACTTTAACTTGGTTTAAATTAAAACATTGTTCCAAATCTTGACGGGTGTCGTTTACTTTATTTTGTGTCGTTTCAATACTAATTTGATACCAATATCTCACTTCTCCTCGAAGCTTGATGGACGTGTCCAATTTGGTGGGGTTACGTAGTTTATATTTGTAATCCTCTTTCTTTGACATTTAGGCCTTGTTTGTCTCTAAAATGGTCATAATATCCTTTGAGTGGGAATCATATTTACCCTTTTTTAATATTTACACCTTGTTCATGTTGAGCTTGACGTAAGTATCAACATTGTGTTGATCATCTTTGCATCGAACTATCATTTTGCACACACATTTTTATGAAGTATTTCCTTATTGATTGGCTTTGTGTTTCATAGTTGTATGATTGTTCCTTGTGATCATTCATTTGGAAAACTTATTTTTGAGGACATTCCTTTTTTATCTCATTGATATTGTGTCATCGTGATGTCTATTTTCCTTATACCTTCTTTGAAAAATCACGTACGCATCTCTATACTTATAGAATCTCTAGTAGGTTTCCATTATGCTACCTGAATTGACATGTATCCTTATTCACTTTGAAGGAATTTGATCACACTATATAGGTATAGACATTTGTACCTAAACGACACCAAAAATGATTGATTATCGCACGGTTCCCCATACTTACAAAAATACGGAACCTAGGTTTAGGAATTCAAATCAAAAGATTCCCATTATGACTAAACCTAATTTGGTTCTTCATACTAGAGGGCCCAGTCAGGTATCTTGTTTCCCACCTTTAGCTCATATTCGGTGGTATGGTTTGGATTCTTCTGATCCAAATTATTATTCAGGTTACCCCCACTCTTCTTTTGATTCAGATCCAAACTATTGTTCAAACTCCCACTCTTCTTCTAAACATTCAGATCCTAACTATAATTTGGATACCCCTAGACCAAAGGTTGAATCACGGTCCTCCCTTTCCTTACAGGACCTTTATTACAAGTCACCTCAATGATGTCTTCCTCCTTTGAAGACTTGTGCATCTCCAAGTTCTGTCAATCAAACATCTAATTCAGTTTTTGAGTCATGGTCCTCCCTTTCATTGCGGGACCTCCTTCATCAGTCACCTCGACGACCCCTTCCTCCTTGAAAGACTTCCATGACTCATATTCTCTCTATTCAATCATCTAATTCAACTCCTATGTCATAACTTAATGGATGGCTATGTGATCCTACTTTCTAAACTACATTACGTTGTCTTCTAGAAAAATGACCTACGTCTAAATCCAAATCATCCATTCATGAGACACCTACCTCTAAGCCTATTTCCTCTCTTGAGTCATCTTCTGATATCAATCCAACACCAATCCCTCTTCATCCCTTGATCCCTTTCAAATATATCATATCATTTCCTCATCCATCTTCTAAAGATCAATTTCTGTGACAACGTCGAACCATTCGAAAGAAGCCATGTGCTAAGATATCTTTTCAAAGTACTATCAAAAATCTTCATAGGAGTGATAAGGTCAAGCCTTCCCCTTGTCTACCTCACTGAACATCTTCATATTCTTCTTTCAATCAATATTCCCCTCTTGTCAAACCCGTTTCTTCTATTTAACCTCCCATAGTATAAGAACAATAACCTCTACTAATCAATTTTATTCAGAATAAAGGAACAATCGGACTACACGATGATATCCCTCTAGAGGATAGCAAACAAGGGTTCTTTCTTGAAATTGATACACTCGCATATTGGAGTGAATAATTGATCACTTTTTTCAAAACATAGAGGAAGAGCCTAAATTCATGGAACTTGATTCTTCTTCTGTTATTCCATCTTCGCCTTCCTCTAAGCATGATGAGATGTCTGGGTCTAGCATTGATCCATGGCCTATCTTCTCATTACCCAATCATTCCTTATCTATCATCATTCCCCAATCAAAATCTCTCCTTGGGTCACCGTTGAGTATCCCATCGTCTTCTTCTATCCTGGTGCCACTCCCGATTAGCTCTCCATATTCTACTTTTGGGTCACCTCCTGGTAGCCCATTACCTTCTATTCTTGGGCAATTTTCTAGTACCCTTTCATCCTCTTCCATCTATGGGACACCATCATCTTCTATTCTTGGTCCTTGTCCTCGTAGCCCAATTTCTTCCATCTTAGGGCCATATCCCAGTATCCCTTTTTCATCTTCTATCAGTGGCTCACGTCCTAGTAGCCCATCCTCTTAAATTATTGGACCGTTTCCTTTTCACCTATCAAATTCTTCCTCTATCAATGACCGGTGCAATACCACCATCATTTCTCTCATTCCTATTATTAATCATAAACTTTCTTTTTCTTCTCCTTCTCGAGATCAGACAAGTCATGCATTAGCTTATAAGAAACCCAAACAATTTCTTAATCAATCTCAAATTAAAACGATGAAGATCTCCAAAGTACCAAACATTTCCAATGATCTTAAGGTTATAAATCAAGCGCTATTCAAGAACACGCATCAACATAACCATCAAGTATGGAGCAAAGTACATAAACCTATGGATAGGAAACTCAATCTTCCACATGAACAATCAATGTTTCAAGATGAATCGCACTCATTTGTTGAGTACAAGCTCACCACGATCATAGATATCGGAGAAAATATTACACTTGATAAAAAACACACCTAGTCTCCCTTATCAAGGAAGTCACAGACATCATTGTCGGATCTTACAATGCAGAGTGACTTTGTTAGTCCCAACCTCCTAAAACTATCAAAAATCTAAAAATTAAAAACAATGTAAAAATTAAAAAAACATGAGAAAACACAACAAAAATCAAACGTACAAAGGTCAAATATTGCAATCAGGTATTACGTATAAAGGGATGTTATTTCTTCCATTCCTTGCTATTAATTATGCAAGTCTTCCTACCATTTTCATCCCTTTGATGTTATTTTGGTTAGCTTATTCACACACATTTTGTGACATTTATCTCTATGGTATCTGTTTGACCTTGGTCTTTCATCACCTTGGTAAATTAAAGAACGACTGACCTCTTAGAGATCCTATCACATTCAACATCTAATAAACTTGTTGTGAAGAAATTTTGGACATATTTTTGGACAGTATCCAATTTTTTCATCACAATCAATTCCACCTCCTTCCATCAATCCATCCATGGTTCTTGACCCCTTGTCAAAAAAGAGAGATGAAATAATTTTTCAGAAAGAAAAAGAATCAAAATCAATCAAATCAAAAGAAGAAGCTAAAATCAAATGAAAATTGATATATAACTCTCTCTTGGGGTATTTCTAATCATCTCTATTGGGGCTATGTATGCCTGACTAGAAGTATAGCAATGTTGCGATTAAAATCAAATACATCTCCATCAGGGATATTGATGTCTAGCTGGTAGCGGAGCAATTCATGGCTATCCTCCCACTACCCATTCATAAATCACCTTTGAAAATCAATCATTCCTACACATTGGCTAGTTTGTCCTCATTTTTTTCTTATTAAATCTTCCATTCAAGAGGTAATTCATTTCCACGTGCACACACTGGATCTCTATGAGAAAACATGATTAGTATGTTACCAAGTGTCTTTTTTTGGACCTTGTTTAGACTCTTGCCTTAGTTCTTATCTCATCTCACAATTTTTGCCTTTGGCTAATCACTTTTTTGTCACGAGGCTTCTAAGATACCTTATCATTCACATCATTCTTCTACTCCGTTCAGAACATCCATGTGTATGGTATTGCCTTTTTTCCATGTTTACAGACACCTTTTTCCTTTTCGCAAAAACAATATGCCACTTCCTTTCTATCATGTGTTTCTTGGCCATCTTACGCTAGGGGAATCCTTGCTTCTTTCTAGCACTCCATTATTTTTTTTTCATCATCAAGTTCAACATATCTATTTTGGCCTTGATCCCCCACTCATCATCAGTACGTGAAGAGTTTGCCTTTGAACACTCCCACATAATGTTGGGGAATTTTTGCATATTCTCTTTCTTGTGCATGTGTGTGGCATTCTTCCCTTGTACATCCCATCTATCGATGGGGGAATCCACATTTCTTTGTCTTCCTATACATAGTTTCAGAAAAAATTCAAAAAACATAAAAAAAATTCAAACATGTTAGAAAAAACACAAAAACATTCAAATATGTTACAAGAAACATCAAAAACAATATAAATCATCCTAAAAAATGTCTATCTTTGGTTCTCACCTATTCATGTACGCAACTTGTAGATCATCTTGATCTACCTCTATCAACAAAAGCTAGGTTGCTTACTTTGTCTGTACTCTGGGGCAAAATGAGTTGTTTGGTACTATTTCGTAGTGCACATTGTTTTTTCATAGGACCGAAGTGTCCTCTATTATTTCCCTTGCATGTATCCTTTCTTGGGGAGCCATCATCAACCCTTGTCGTTAATTTAGACAGGTCAAAATTGAATCTTGATAATAAAAACATTACATTATGTTTCTCTGTTAGGTTACCTTGTGTACTTTCGCGTATTGCATTACATTATGTATGTTGCATGGAGTTAGGCATATTTTAATTTATCTTATTGCATTGCATTTTGTATGTTCATGGAGTTAGTGCTTTTAGCAATGGACATTTGTTCGTATATGGATTTTCATGTCATACTACACTTTTGTTCATTATTTTTTAATAAGGACCGATGACGAAGATCACTAGTAATATGATGAAAAATAAAGTTGTTTAAAAGGCACAAGATGGATGTTAGCTCATTCCCCCTTCCTCATACTCCTTTTCTTCTATATCCCCTTGTTTTTCTTCTTCTTCACATTATTATTTCTTATGTTGTCTATCTTTTTTATCGTCAATCAAGTTCTTCCATCACCCCATCGACAATCGAGGGGTAATTCTTCATTCTATTCATTTTTCTTCTATCCCTTCAAAATATTCTACTTGTTTATGCTTGTCTACTTTCTTCGAAGTGACGTCACTTACGCCACCCCAAAGAGGGTAAAATTTAGACACCTAAATATGCTTACACTTAGCATTTCCTCCAATTCAACTAATTAATGACACTTCATTAATCAAACCTTCTCTGCTCCATTCTCAGATACCCATTCACGACACCTCTTTCAGTTGTATTCCTCCTATATTCAACCCATTTGGTTAATATCTCTCTTATTAGCTAAACATTCCTCCTTTCAACCATGAAAAACCTCCCTATTTATCTCTGAACCACTTCTCCAAGATTCCTAAGCTATCTATCAGTCATAAATGATTAACCAAACCCCTCCCAACTCTCAATGAGTCTCTAATCACTCACTAATCAAGCTTAACTATCCTAATCCTAGCTTAACTAGTCTAAAGCATGTTTACTTAGCTCATAATCCTAAAGTGATTTTTAGACTTTAGTCCCACATGCACAAGAATTCCAAACTCTTCTAAACCAAAAAACTATAAATACAAGCCTACGAATTTCCTTTCAAATGGTCCTTCCCTCTCATATTTGGAGATCTTGGCATTAGACCTCATTTGCATTATCCAAGCTAATAAGGCATTTGATCTTGGATATCCTCTATTGTTGAAGCTCATCCATCTTGCATCCATAACTTCATAGTAGGTTAGTAGAAGGGTACCTAACTTGGCCTTGTAGCCATTTTAGAGAGACCTCTTCACCTACATTGAAGCAAACAACAAATCTAATTTGATTGCTCATAGGTTTGACTAGGTTCAATTTATGATTTAAGTAATCATAGAGTAGTTAGAGATAAAATGATAGTGTTTTAGTTTAATTCATTGTTGTAGAAGTTATCTTGTTTAGCACTCATCTTGATGTTTATGATAGGTTTAGTTAGATCATGGAACTACTTAGTTTGTTTCTTGTTTATTAACATAGCTAAACTTCTCATGCATACAATACAAATTATGAAAGAAAACTTAATAAGAATTATTTATAAGTCATGCATCCTAATAGTTTTCCTATTTTAATTAATTTATCTATTTGTAACAGATATGAAATGACAACATTAAATGAAGTACAAGGTGGGAACTATAATATCGAATAACCTCCCTAAAGAACCAACCATATGTAGTATAGTCAATACATAAGCTCACTAACATTCTCAACCACATAAAGTGAATTCACTACTATATAACTGAATGTTCCTTGTCATCCTAAATCGTATTGGTCATCGTTAGGGTGTATGGAGGGAATATCTAAAAACAACATTATATTGATCCATAAGAAAATAAAAACATCTCAATAGAAAATACACTATGTACAAGATATGTCCCTCAATAACACTATTTTGTAACTTTGGAAATAAAAATCAATGAAAACTCTAATTTAATTGGTATCCATTTTTGCCCTCCAGGAAAAATGGACAATAGGGAAGGATTGGACCCACGCATTGGAGAGGGCTTCATGAAGAATCTGAGGTTGAAGGTGAAATTCAAAGTTTCGGGAGAATTTGCAACATTTCTAGAAGGTTCAAGATCAAAGGAAGCAATTTTTCATCTTCTGGGTTGTAAAGGTTCAAAACTCTGCCACAGAGAGAAAATGGACCCCCGAACCCACATTTTGCCAAAAATGGGTAAAAATGGAAGAAGTGGCAAATCTAGTATCAGGGCATCTCATTGTACCTTCATGATCCTCTGGTATCGAGAAAGTTCCAAAAAATCCAAGAAAATGTGGAAAAGGTCAAGAAATGGCAGGGAGCCCAACCAACTCGGGCCGAGCTATTGGGCGAGCTAAAATAGTCTGGGAAAGCTAGTTCAGGTGTATGAGGTTATCGAGTTGGTCGAATGGCTCGCTTGGGCGAGCTACTTGGCGTTACATTCATGGGTTGAATCACTAAATAGCTCGACACAATGCGGAGACCTCAGTGGGTTTGGTTGGGCAAGCTCCACAAGGAGCTCAGTGGCATGGAAGGTTGGTTCGCCAAGCCAACCTTGCAAGCCCATCAGTGAGTTGGAGGTTGATCTGGCTTGGTGGGGTCAGTATGAGTTGCAGGATGATTATGTTTGGGAAGGGGTCATGGGGAACACGGTTTATGTCACACAGCTCGACAACTTAGAGATTGGATGCATGTGGGTTCCGCAACCAGAATGCATGGCGGGTGACTCAGCGTGTGTCGGGGGGTTTTGTGTTAAGTAAACATGTTGGGGTGTATGTTGGATGTGCATCCCGCAGAGTCAGTATGAGTGTGGATTTGGTTTCAAACCCGATAAATAACTTGGTGTGTGTCTGTGGTTGTCATCGAGAGAACACGGTGAGTTGGCAGTACGCAAATCGCGGGGTGAGGTATGTCAGAAACATAAGCGGGGTCACAAGGTCATGATGCATGTTGAGCGGCTCGGTGTTGTTGTAAAGCAGAACCCACCCCTACAAAATAATATTTGACCATCGAGTTACCAGTGGGATTGGGTGGTGAGTCACCTGAGGATCTCAATGGTTGGTGGGAGTTGAAGCCCAAAACCTAAAAAGTGTCCCCACTTAATTTATCATAACTTTCATTGCACTTATGAGAATTGCACAAATTTACCAGGCATTGGAAAGGTAATTTGGATACCTATGAAATAAAGTTATTGAAAATGGAAAATTGATGGATTCGGTAGTAGAAAATAAATTATGAAGTTACAGAACAATGGAGGTCATACCCAGGTGTAAAACGGAGTAAATGGAGGTATGGGTTCACATTTCTTTTCCACAAGGAAGATTTCATGGAAGCATGGGTTTTGCAGGTTTCCCCATCACTCTTGCAAGTACAATGATGGATTTTTTGGGTGCTTGAAGCAATATTTCAAATTTCTCTCCCTATTTCTCATCCTTTCTTCTATAAAATGTAAAGGGGGGCACTTCTGTATAAGGTTGGACATATTTGGCATTTCCCTCCCTTCTTCTTCCCTATGAGGATGTTTGTAGAGCTTCAAGCCTCCATGTTTAAGCTATGTAATGGGGAATCTTTCCTCTCCCTCCTACAATTATGTATTGTGCATACTATTGGAGAAATAAAAATTAATTTTTGTGATTATCTCTTTATCCTTCTTTTGTTTTGTTGTTTTTCTTGCCTTTCTTCATGCTTGCAGGTGTATTGTGCATCTTATTATTCCCATTATAGGTTTAAATGTGTTTTTTCTTAATGAAAATGGTGCATTGTGTGTATATTTTTATTTTATGCTTGTCCATCCTCTCTACTCTCACCTTTCCCCATTTTCAGGCATTAAGGATTGTTCAACACCCCCTTTTTCTGGTGTTATCACCTCTTAGTGTAGGATTTCCCATTTTTATGCACTCTCTCTTCCTGTCTCCTTGGTTGTGTTAGGATAGGATTAGTTAGGTGTTTTATTACATTAGGAGTTGTTTTAGTAGTAGAATTAGGAAGAGGAACCAACCTTCTCTGGAGGGCCATCTAAAGTTTGCAAGTCCCACAGCTTGAGAGATGGTCCACTGTTAGCAAAAAGTAGGGATTTGTCATTGTCGTATCCTAGGGTGCTACCTTTTTGTGATAATAGTTCTGGAACACCCGGTGGGATAAAAAGAAGTCATATCATTCATAGCTTTGGAGGAATTTGTAAGATAAATCATGATTTCAATATTGTAAAACACCAAACGGACCTTATCCTCACATTTCAGGTTTTGGAGGTTGCATTGCATGCCCCTACCTCCAAAAGGGTATTTTGGGATTTAGCATTTGCAAAACAAGTCTTGAGTTCCGAAATAAGGCAGATCAGATTTTGGAGGTTGTATTGCATGATATAAGTTCCACCTTGTGTATTTCAAGGATTGACAGCTGTTAAACAAGGTCCAACTTCCGCAACCGGTTTTAGGCCCTTCAAATTTATTATCTCCATTTATCAAATTTTTATGCTCTTGATCAAATATCGGCCTTCATAGGCACATGCAAAGCATAGATAGTGACTCCATTTTTTCCAAACAACCCATTCTCTGAGTTGTAGACCATTTCTTCCATCCATTTTTCTTTCCATACCTTCCGTTTTCCTTTCATCCATAAAGTTATGCAATCATGACTTCATTCCCCTCATGGATTTTATATTTGCAGCAGTAGAAATACCAGTTCAACTCACCTCTAAGTTTGCAAATTTCATCTCCAGGTTATTTTAAACCACCTCCATATCTATTCTACAATGAAAATCATCATTATGCATGCTTCCATGAGCAAGATACAAGTCAGTTTGGTCTTCCACCAACTATGCAGCATTCCAAAGGAAGAAGTATGGAGACTTTGGAGGTTATCCTACACCTATATATGTGGAGTTTTAGGTCAAAGTTCAAAGTATGGAGGCAAGTATGGTGCAAACTAGGGCTACATCTCAGATGTGAGCATTCAAGATTGGCTTCGAGGTCCCTTGTCCATGGGTTGGCCCTATGCCAAGACATTTTAGCCCTCAACAGAAGTTTGAATTCATGATTGAAATGTTTCCCCAACTTGCAGGATGGATTGAGGAGATAGATGCTTATGAACTTTATGCAAGGCAACATTGCCATTGGGTAAGTCCTACACCATCATATCACAATCTTCTCCCCATTCCCCTAACAACACCATCTCATTTTGAGCTCTGACCTTTTCCCTTCCAAACCCAATTTCCCTCCACAAAATGAAGAGATCCCACCTCTCCCACCACCACCAACCATGCAAATGTCAGTCGAATCCCAACCCAACCCTCCTCTTGTAGTCCCAAACCCATTTTGGGGTGAACAAAATCAGACAATTAGCAAAGGGGAGGAGAAGGTTGAGGTTCCTACTAAAGAAGAACTGGAAAGAAACTTGAAGGAGTGGGTTGTCAAGTTCAACATTAAGAAAATTTGACCGATGAATAGGCCCTCAATAGAGGTTGAGATTCAAGAACAGGTAGTGTAAACTAGTTTTGCAACGGAAGCAAAGTAAGAATAAGAAGATGATGATAAACACTCTATTTGTTCTAAGTGCAATATTCATGTGGGCACTCTATTTCTAGAGGTGTATGATCCATCACAATTTGTAGGAAACAATTGCAATTCTCAAGGGGTTTCAAATGTAGAGAAACTAAAATCAAATTAGGGAAATAGTTCAATGTTTTTATCCACTTGTCCCTTCAAAACAATCACATTTGAGCTTCTAGTGCCTTGTGTAAAATCATAAAATCAATATTAGAGGAAGCTTGTTGCATTGCAGATGATATGCCTCATGGCACCTTGCATAGTGAGTATCCATCCTCAAATCATTAAAGGTATTCTTTGGTTTTAAGTAGAATATCAACCTCAAATTCCCCTTAATCATCCTTCAAAACTGCTTCAGTTGAAAATATTATGAGTTTGTAGGCAACTCTAGCTTTCAGTAATGTTCTAGTAGCACACAGGAGTGGAAAACCAATATTACAACATTCCCAAATTTCTCCCCGTGTCTGAAAATGTTCCCAAACTTTGTAGTGTTCAATATTAGCCAAGAGATATTTAGTCAATTGTGATTCAGATTTGGAAAAAACTGGGTATTGGGACAATTTCAGGACCTTATTTTTAGTCCCAATAAATCAAATTGCAGATGAAAGAGAAGGAAGGCTGCAGGTTTAAGACAATTTTCCATTCTCACAAAAATCTTAATTCAGAAATCTTGTAAGTGAGATGGTCATGCAGGTCATCCCAAGTTCAGTAGTGTTCAAGTGAATTTTGGTTCAAATCTCAAGGATTCATGTCAGTTAGGCCTACCAATGATGACTCCATGCCTAATGGATTGACAAGGCTATTGGTCAACCACATCTAGCAGGTAGATGTCCCTGCGAGTCACCAAATTGTTATCCATTTTTCCCCCAAGAAAAATGGACAACATGGAAGGATTGGACCCGTGCATTTGAGATGGATTCATGAAGAATCTAAGGTTGTAGGTGAAATTCTAAGTTTTGGGATCATTTGCAATGTTCCAAGAAGGTTCGGGATCAAAGGAAGCATTTTTTCTTCTTCTAGGTTGTAAAGGTTCAAAACTCTACCATAGAGAGAAAATGGGCCCCGGGCCCATATTCAGCCAAAAAATGGGAAAAATGAAAGAAGTGGAAAATATAATTTCAGGGAATCTCATTGCACCTTCATGATCCTCTGGTATCGAGAAAATTCAAGAAAGCTCCAAAAAATCCAAGGAAAATGTGGAAAATCTCAATAAATGGCAGGGATCCCAACCAGCTTGGTCGAGCTAGTGGGTGAGTTGGTTTAGGTGTATGAGGTTAGCGAGTTGTTCGAATGGCTCGTTTGGGTGAGCTAGTCTACGTTGCATCGGCAGGTTGAATCGCCAAATAGCTCAACACAACATAGAGACCTCAACAAGTTTGAATGGGCAAGCTCCATGAGGAGCTTGACAACATGGAAGGTTGGCTCGCCGAGCCAACATGGCAAGTCCATCGGCGAGTTGGAGGTTGATTGGGCTTGCTGGTGTTGGTATGAGTCACGAGATGAGTGTTATCGAGAAGTGGTTACGGGGAACACATTACATGTTTCACATCTCGATGACTTGGAGGGTGGATGCATGTGGGTTATGTAGCTTGAATGATGGCGGGTGGCTCGTCATGTGTTGGTGTTTGGCATTAGGTAAACACATCGGGGGTACGTAGTGCATGTGCATCCCACCGAGTCGGTTTGAGTGTAGAGTGGGTTTCAAACCCAATAAACAATTTGGCATGTATCGAGGGTCGTTGTTGGGAGAACACAATAAGTTGGCAACACATGAATCATGGGGCGAGGTATGTCAGAAATGGAAGCGGGATCTTAGGAGCATGATGCACGCCAAGTGGCTCAGTGTTGTTGCAAAGTGGAACCTGGCACCACAAAATAAGAGTTGACTTCTGAGTTACCCAGGGGGTTAGGTGGCGCGTCGCCTGAGGAGCTTGGTGGTTGGTGGGAGTTGAAGCCCAAAACCTAAAAAGTGCCCCCCACTTAATTAATCATAACTTTCATTATAGTCATTAGAATTGCACAAATTTTTTAGCATTGGAAAGCTAATTCAAAGACCTATGAAATGAAGTGATTAAAAATGGAAAATTGATAGATTAAGTGGGAGAAAATCAATGATGAATTTCTAGGACAATGGAGGCTATACCCAGGTGCAAAAATGGAGTAAATAGAGGTATGTGTTCACATTCCTTTTCCACAAGGTAGATTTCATAGAAGCATGGGTTTTGTAGGTTTCCCCATCACTCTTGTAGGTACAATGATGAATTTTTTGGGTGGTTGAAGCAATATTTCAGATTTCTCTCCCTATTTCTCATCCTTTCTTCTATAAAATGTAAAGGGGGGAACTTTTGTAAAAGGTTGGACATTTTTTGTGTTGCCCTCCCTTCTTCTTCCCTTTGAGGATGTATGTGAAGCTTCAAACCTCCATGTTTAAGCTCTGTAATGGAGAATATTTCCTCTCCCTCTTACAATGATGTATTGTGCATACCCTTGGAGAAATAAAAATTAATGTTTGTGATTATCTCTCTATCCTTGCATTTTTTTGTTTCTTTTCTTACCTTTATTCATGCTTGCAGGTGTTATGTGCATCTTATTTTTCCCATTACAAGTTTAAATGTGTTTATGCTTAATGAAAATGGTGCATTTTGTGTATCTTTGTCTATGATTCTTGTCCATCCTCTCCACTCTCACCTTTCCCCATTTTTAGGAATTGAGGATGGTTCAACACCCCCTTTCTAGTGTTATCACATCTTAGTGTAGGATTTCTCCTTTTTCATGCACTCTCTCCCTCTCCCCCCATATCCTTGGAATTATTAGGATAGGCTTAGTTAGGTGGTTTCTTGCATTAGGAGTAGTTGTAGTAATAGGATTAGGAAGAGGAACCAGCCTTCTCTGGAGGGCCATCTCAAGTTCGCAAGTCCCACAGTTTGAGAGATGGTCCAATGTTAGCAAAAAGTAGGGATCTGTCATTACCATATCCCAAGGTGCTACTTTTTTGTGATAACGCTAATTAGTAGCAAAGTTCTCATCTAGAATCCAATTTCCATGGCTTACTTGATTATAACATATATACAATAAAAACATAACACTTTTTCACCATTTTGGTCTGGATCCTCATGGTCACTTCCATATCTCTATTAGCAATTGTATAATATTACTCAAGAACATGAAAACAAGATTCGATAAGCCTACAGCTCAAAAAATTCTTTATCATTCAAATGAACTCACAACCACATCATATTGATGAAACATAGCATGAAATCGCCCTTGAACAAATCATTTCACTACATATAACCATGATTACTTGTAGTAAATGATTCAACATGAAAAGGACTACAAAATTTACCATTCACCTAGCTCATTCCATTCTTCTTAAAAAACTCAATGAGTAGACAAAGAAAGTGAGAAAACATCTTCTCAAATAATAAGGGAATACATATTTTTAAATAGTTAATGCTTCTATAGTATGAGATGCAATTCAAAGTGTACTTGTTAAATTTAACATTTCATGGAAAAGGGAAACATATTAGAACTATTCTGATTTAAACAACATCAAAATCTGAATTACTAAACAACACCACAACATCAATTAATTTTAACTTAAACAACAACATAGGAATGACTAAAAACAACTTCATTATAATTTTTTCGTCTAGGTTGATTGTCGTTTGCATATCCTGCTTCTGCTCTTCCTTTGATTCCACCATATCCTATTATTCTATTTTTTGCTCCTTTGCCATCATTGTACTAAGTTATGATTGTTCATGGGTAACTTAAATTGCCATTTAATGTGTATAGGTTTCTCCAATTTCTCTAGATCTCTCACAATGCTCAATTATCATAGTTGAACTAAAATTGTGTGAACCAAGTGAATGTGTTTGAGTAGTCAAGGACTAGAGCCCCAATTCCACATTTTTTAAATGTGGCATGCTTATCAAATCAACAATCTGGGTATTTGGTGCAATGACAAATGTGGATTCAATAATATTTTGGTTTCCTTTCAGCCAAGTAATTTCTTCCTTCAATTTAATCACTTTTTTTCCTGTAATCCTATAGTGTTATTCAAATTTTAAACTGGAAGATAAAGCTTCTTATTTATAGCCTTGTATAATTTAGCACTAATAGTAGTTTACTTTAACAAAATAGTTTGACTTTTAACCTTTTCCTTTAATTCATTGTTATTTAAATTCAATACATCATTAGTTTTTTTCAAATCAAGTTTCTCCTACTCAATTTTATTAACAATGTCATGAAGAATTGAACTTTAATTATGTTATGATCTGGTTTCCATATACAAATCATTTATGCACAAAAATGAGTCCTTTAAACTTTGTTTTGTAACATGGCTAATGTGGTCATCATCATGACTTATAACATGAATATTAAAAACACTTTGATTCGGCATTCCCAACCTCTCATATCTATCATTTAAAAGTTTTAGTTTTTTTCCTTCCCCAAGATCAACTTCGGAAAGGGAAATTTTTAACTTAAATGAGGTGTCAACCATTTCTTTTACATATTTTTCAGTAATTTGGGACTAACACCAACATCAACGGTGTCTACATTTGAATGGAAGCCATATATCATCTCTTTGGTAAGCCTCTTTTGATAGCTAGTAGGCATCGTTTGTTTCTCCAATTCATGAAATTGACTACTAGTGGGGCCCACAAGTTTTAAATTATTTTCCTTTGGTATAAAAAACACTTGCCTGTATTTAGTAAATACTCTTATCTTTTCTTTGTGTGCATTATTTGTATAGGAAGATTCAATTCATGTACAACTTGAAAAAATTCAAAGGAAGCATATGCAAAGTCTAAAAGTGGCACTATTGAGGGTTTTTAGCCCCATGATACTCATCTTCTTCATTGTTGACATTTTTTGCCTCTATGTGACTTGGCAATTGTGCTTCCAAATATTCGATAAAACCAACTTCTAGATCTGCCAATATGGTATCATTGAATCAAACACTAATGGATTACTTCCTCCCACACATAAGAAACTCCTCTTCATTTCTCTAAACACATATCTTCTACTACAACATTTTATTGAGTATATTTATAAATTTTGCTTGAACGTGGCTAAGACAATAATTTGGACAAGTCACAAGTTGAACTTGAGTCCCCTTTATCCTCCACATTAACAACTATTATTTTATTCTCTCTTCTAGTATTCTTTTTTTCATTATTTTTTCCAATTGTTCACTAGTCAGTATTCCAACATTTTTTTAAAAAAATGGAAGGAATTAAGGGTTTTTCTATGTACAACTTATGATTCTGAAGCAAATAATTTAAAATCATTGCATAAATTGAGAAAGTAAATATGGCATACCCTTTATGTGTTGGTGTATATGACGTGTCTCATCGACACTTAGCATCTTATCCACCTCATGTGGTTAGTCATCTCACTTAGTGAGAATAGGTCAATAGGTTATCAACATGCACTTGATTAATTTGGTTGTCGATTACTTCATTTTTTGTTTTTTGTGCTTCTCATTCGATTTTTTGATTACTTTTTGGAATCTTGTTAAAATATTTAACAATCTCATTTCTTGGATTTTGTGTTGGTTTTCTAGTTTTGTATGTGCAGGTTATAGGTGTTTCACAGTCAAATCTAGCTAGCTGCAACTAATTTTGGAGGAATCGCTAAATTTGGAAGTAGGTTTTACATCTCTAGTTTTAATCGATAATTTTTAATTGAAAGTGAATTTTTTTTATAAATTTTGGTTTTTGAACCAATTGGTTGGCATTTTTTTCCCTACCTGGTTTGCATATTCTGTGGTATTTTCCTTGTTGTTGTCTCAGCTTCTCTTTCAGCTCAAGCAAGCTCCTGCAAAGCTCGGCGAGCTCCCGCTCCCGAGTTACTGTGTTGTTGGGCGAGTTGCGTTTTCCTTTTCGTGTTGGGGGTCAAGTTACCTCATTTTTCATTTGCATTGACTTGTTTTACTCTACATGCATTCGAGTTACTTTGTTTTGCGCTGAGCCCTCTCTTGCTTAATCGAGTTGGTTGCTTACTGCGTTTGCTATTTTGCATTACCCCTTGCATTGCGTACATCGTTGCACGTCTCTTTTTGCACTGCATTTAGGTTGTTTTGATTTCTTTAAATTTCTATTTTTTTCCCTTGCTTTTTTGGTGTCGAGCTCCTTGTTCGTTGACTCGCATTGTTCATTTTCCCATGTGTTTTCCGTGCTAGGATAGGGTCGCTTAGGCCTTGCCTTTCTCCCTTCTCGGCCTGCGTGTATGGTGCATCCTTCTCTACATTGGATTCCAAGCCGTTTCGAACCCTCGGCTCTTATTGCACATTGCTTTCCTCCTCTAACGGCTCTACCCTGAGTCGTGTGGGTATCTTGTTGTGTCATTATGTCTTTTTTTTCACCTCCCTGCTCATGCTCCTTTTGCGTGTGTTGGGCTCTCTCAAGACCTCCTCCCCTAGTTTTTCATCTTCCTATCCTGAGGTCTACATCATGTTATGTGTCACTGGCTCCACCTCGATCGGGTCACTCGGTCATCCCTCCTCGAGCCCACCAAATCCTTTGACCGCTTCTCCCACTTTTTTAAAATCCTTGCCCAATTTTTTAAAACAAAGTTTTATTAAATTTTAACCGGTGGTTTAAAATTATTAAAGTGGGTAGTTTTAAAAAACGGTCGTGTTACTATAAGTAAGGTGGGTATTTAATTAAGGGTGGGGCTTTATAAGAGTAAGGTAAGGTGGGGTTGTTTAATATAAAAGGTGGTTTATATTACTTGTTAGGTCTTAGTGCTTATCATTAGGATCTAATTCAATACAAGGTAGGATTGATTTAATTAATTAACCTTAGAGCTTTTTATTTTTAACTAAGCATTTAATCAATAAAATTTAAATAAGATTTTTCATCTTAGATTAGTAATTAATTTAATCGTTATTTAATTTTGGAGTCTCTTTTTAAACCCTTTTAATTATCAAATCAGACTTATTTGTATTTTTAAAGTGTGAAAACTAGTGTTATTAGACAATTTTTTCTACTAATCTTTGTTGGAGCATGTGGCACACCTTCTAGTGTTTTTTTACCTTCTAGGAGCATTTTTGAAATCATGGATGTCCTCGGGACTCATCTTGAGCCCCTTTTTTGCATTGTAATATCCCTTATTATTGCTTGCAAACTAGTGAGTTCTTCCACCACAATCTTACATCAAGGGGGTTTTGACTACAACGTGAGAAAAAAAATTTCACAACATGACTTGATTTCAACCCTTCTCTTGTTTTTTATCTCATTGTGCTTGTTTATGGTGTCAATTTGTTGTGATAAAATAAAATTGATTATGGTCTTCTCTCTTGTGAGTTATTATGTTGATTGGAAGGTGAGTGACCAATTGTTTCATATCTCGTATTCACACTTGATTTTATACAACACACTATAACATAAAGTGTCAAAATTAGGGGGGTTATAATATTGTCCTGGATGGTTGTGTTGCTTGGTTTTCTTTTCTGCATTCCTTCTTTCTCTCTATTATCTATGGATGCGGCTTCAATTCCTTTACTTATTTCATTCAAATTATTTGAATGGAGATTAAAAAATGGTAATGAAACTAAGGAGTAAAGGGTTATTGCGCATCAACATGGGAGTTGAGAATAAACCTAACGATGATCCCAAAAATTATAAGTGGTTGAACTGAAGTGATGAAGCCTTAGGTCTTCTTTGTATGTATGTTTCTCTTGATTTTTTTTTCCACGTTGATTCATCTGAAACATCCAATTATACATGGAAAATTTTAGATGATATGTTTAGATAACAAGATGACATAAGAGCACATCATTTAGGAAAAAAAGGTACTATGATTAAATCCTAACGACTTTGAAACCTATGGGAATTATTCTCAAAGTTTTTCCACACTAGATTGTTGTTAAAGGAATGTAAAGTGGAGAAGAAAGATTACCATTTGATATTTTAATTTTTTCTAAGTTAGGTCCCGAATACTCCATTTTTCATGTCAAATTTTCATGCTACAAAATCCTCTTTGGGCAGTGCTTGGAATATGCCCTCATTTTATATTTTTTCATCTCAACTCATTCAAATTGGGTCCCTAAAGTAAAATTCACATGCCCTCATAGTAAGTACTAGTAAGGGAAATAATAATGAAAAGAAGAAAGAGAAAAGTACCAACCTAAGAAGGAAACAAAGACCAAACAAGCAAAAACCAAACCTAACAGGAACACTTCAACTTCTGAGCCTAAAGAAAACAAATTAAATTCTAAAAGTCGAGTCTTGCACTACAAGAGAGTCGAAATTTGATAAGAAGAAAGGAAATTCTATTTTACCTATAGTTACTCCTTCATTGACATGGATTATAGATTATAGTGCCTCACACCACATTGCTTCTTCACATGTTGAGTTCTCCAATATCGAGCCATGTGGCATGTCCTAAATGAAGCTAGGTGATGACACTACATTGTCAGTTTCTAGTATTTTATCGGTAGAGATGGATGGGGGATCATTTAACAAAGTTTTTAGTGTTCTTGATCTCTCTACCAACCTCCTATCGGTTTACCAAATCACTCATCTTGGTGAAGGAATGCGAGTGGAATGTTTTCCTAACTCTGTGATTATTCGTGAGCTTTACTCCAACACTATTGTGGCTAAGGGAAAGGTAGATCACCATTCATGGTTGTATACCTTCTCCAACTTTAATTAAAATTTGACACTCACTCATGTAGATGAGGTTAATAAACTATGACATTAGCATTTTGGCCATCTGAAATTTCATTACCTTGAACAATTGAGCCAAAATGAACTGGTCAACGGGTTAGCCCACGTTATATTTTCTAAGAGGCTTTCTAAGGGTTGTACCCTCAGGAATTACCTAGAAAAGAGATTTGACAAAGGAAAAGTCTAGAGAGCTACTTGTATTTTGGATCTTGTTCATAGTGACATCTCTGGCCCTTTCCCATCTCCTTAATTTACTATATCTTTTTATTTACTAACCTTCATTCATGAATTTTTGAGTTACAATTGGGTGTATTTTATCAAGCTTAAGTCTAAAGTTTTCAATCATTTTCAATACCTTAAAGCTCTTTCCGAGAAATAAGTGGAATGATATATTAAGGTTATTTAAATTAAAAATAGAAGTTAGTATGTGGGAAATAGGTTTGAGGATTCATGTACTTATGAAGGGATTTATTTCTAGCATATAATTTCTTACAGTTCTTTGAAAAATGGATTTACGAAATGAAAGAATTGAACAGTTAAGGAGATGGCCACTTATATGGTTCAATCGAAGTCCCTTTCTCTGTAGTATTGGGCTGAAGCAGTGAATTGTAATTTTTACATTCAAACCCATATTTCACACAAGGTAGTAAGAGGGATAACACCCTTTAAATCCTAGTTTGGACGCAATCCTAATGTTGATAACTTTCAATTCTTTGGACCCAATGTTTGTTAGGAAATAAGGAATAAAATATGAGGAATAATCCCTCACAGAATTGCAACAGTAGAAACTAATATGCAGAAATTATTACAGATCTCAAATAAAAATTGCAGAATAAAATAACACAACACAAAGAGACAATATTAACACAAAGAGACAATATTTAACGTGGTTCACCCAATTTGGGCTACGTCCACCAAGAATCACTTGCTCATATTTTATTACAAGCCACCGCTCTCTCAATACAATACCCAGATCCATTTGGAGCTATGCTCAACAAACTCTACAAAATTCACTGCCGAATTCAAAACACATCTGTAATACATTTGCTTGTACATCTATCATATGCATAAGACCATATAAATAGACAACTACTTAAGCAGTTTTAAAAAACCGTGGGTATCAAAACCATGGGCAAAACCCGTCCCATAAACCTATGGGTCAAAAAACTCACCCATATGAGAAAAACACATTTCCCGATATGTCAGGTGCATTTTTCGAGGCAAAAAAATTTTACGCCTAAAAAATTTTAATACATGAAAAGTGTACAGTACTCTTAGTGTACAGTCTTCAACACTTTCAGACGTAAAAAAAAGGCTCCACAACTTAACAATGTTATGACCTAGATTCCCGAAAACAAAGCAATGATTTAGAACAGTCTAAACCTTGTATCTTGGTAGGGTATAATCATGGCATGAAGCGGTATCGATTATTGCATCCTACTACTCATGATATTTATATTGAGAGAAGTGTGAAATTTGATGAGTCTTCTTTGAATATTGTACTTCTCTACTTTATAACTCTGAGCCGTATCATCCATGTCCTCGTTAGGATAGGAAAAATTTGTAAAGTGTTGGAGAGTGGATGGGAGATCCTTCGGAAAAGAGGCATACTTTCTCATATATTTTTTAACCTCACTCCTTCTTCACCTCACCTTTTTACCCTCAATATTTTCAGGAGGCTTTCGGTATTCTTGAGTGGGATTCTACCATGGATGAGGAGTATTCCTAACTAATGAATAGCAATACTTGGTATATTACCCCTTTTCTGAAAGGAAGAAAAATCTTTTGGTGTAAGTGGGTGTTCCCAAAAAAGTATGGTGTGTTTTGTGACATTGATAATTTTAAAGCACAACTAGTAGCTAAGGGTTTCTCCTAGGTAGCTAGGGTTGATAACTCAAAATCCCTTTCTCCGGTTATGAAGATCACTTGTATTAAACTAACCCTCACCATCGCTGCTAAAAACATATGGGAATTCCATCAGAAGGGTGTTAAGAGTGCCTTCCTTCATGGGGACATAGAGGAATATATATACATCGAACAACCTTCGAGTTATGTCCATGATCCCTCCCTCATTTCTAAGTTAAATAATTCTCTATATGGTTTTAAACAAGCTCGGGCTTGGTATGCTAAGGTGGACTCCTTTTTACTTACATTAAGGTTCACTTAGTGTCACTCTAACCTAAATGTTTACATTTTGTGGTAGGATGAATCCATACTCATCCTTTTTCTATATGGTGACAACTTATTGATCTTGAGAAGCGCTTCCTCTATCATCTAGTTTGTGAAGATTTCCTTATCCAAAAAAAAAATTATGTTTGACTTAGGATTGCTTCTTTACTTTTTTTATTCATATTTCGTAATATGACTCAGGAATTGTGATTTCATAGCCTAAGTACTCCCTTGATTTTATTTCTCAGTTTCATATGTCTGATTGTAATCCTTCTCCTGCTCCTTTCCTTTTTGGGGCTATGTTGGTTTCTGATTACTCTACTCCCTTGGTTGACGGTACCCTTTATCGACAGTTAGTGGGGAGCTGATCTACCTTACTCACACTCATCTGAATGTATCGTGTGTTTTTGGGATCATGTCTAGATTCATGCAGGATCCTTATAAGTTGTATTTGAAAGCAAAAAAGAATGATCCTTCACTATGTGCATGGAACTTATACAGATGGCATTCACTATCTATGAGGATTAGATATTGATTTAGTTAGATATACTCACTCTGATTGGGTCAGTGATCTAGATCATTGGATATCCACCTTAGGATATAGTTTTTCACTTATTTCAGGTGTTCTTAGTTGGTCTAACAAGAAGCAAAAATCATTTTTGATATCTTCTAAAGAGGCAGAGTACAAATGAGTAGTTAATGTTGCCACGAAAGTTGTTTGGTTACAGGCTATCTTGACAAAGTTTGGTATTCACTATCAGCGACCTACTTTAATCTACTACAACAGCATGATCACCATCTCATTTCCAAAATCTAGATCAGCATTAATGGATGAAGCACATATAGATACATATGCACTTCATTCAGGATTTGATTCACGATGACATCCTTGACTTGTAGTATGTTTCAAACTTATAAGATGGTTATAGACATTTTCACGAAGTCCTTTACTAAGGCAAAGTATCTTCACTTGTAGTCTCTTCTTGGGGTGAGGTTTTTGCCAACTCCCCATCTTCTTCGAGATTTCTAGTCCTCTTTTCCTCTTCTTATTTTCGAAATAGATATTGTTTTTACATGGGCACCTCATCAAGCCTCGTTTCTAGGACCCATATGATGCATCTTTAATAGGATGTTTAGGGGAGTATTTTATCTCTTGTAAGTGGATATTTTCCCTTAGTTTTTTCCTCCATTACTTGAAATCCTTACTGTATATGGGTACCTCATCGGCAATAGTTGTCAGGACCCATTCTTTTCCTCTTCCTCTTTTCCATATATTTATTGTTTTTACATGTGTACCGTATCAAGCCTTTAGTTACCGGGACCCATTGAAACATATTTCTTAGTTGTCTATGGAATTTCTCATTCAGTTTAGACTTTCCATGACCTCTCCCTTAGCTTTCATGAAGGGGGATTATTAGTGTATATGACTTATCTCATCATTACTCAGTGTCTTTTTTGCCTTATGTGATTAGTCATCTCACTTAGAGATAATAGTTTAATATTTTTATTTAGGGTTATGTACATGTGTCATGCACATGATTTACACATCACTCCTATACATACCTCTTATTTTTAATCTATAAGCATGCTACAAATGGTGTGTCTTTCTCTACTTGATTTTCCTTGTGATTCATTCTCTTATTGATTACGTGAAGTGATCTTATCACCATTGGAAGTGCAACCCTCTTTGATGTGCACAAGGTTTTGTATTAATCCTCGTAGAACAATATGATATTATGATGAATTTTATTTAATTGGTTAATAAATATATTGCATACATATTTTGTACAATCAAATTATTTCACTTTCATAACTTTCAAAACATATACCATTGTCTGTATTGCAATTTCAATATTTTTTTCTACCAGAAATAAGCTAGAGAGTAAAAACTCACAAATAAATTTACAACAATTTTTAAACAGTGCCCTTATCTCTATTTACCTCATTGGGAAAACTAATACATGAAACATCAATGAATTTTCCCTCACTTATGAAGACAAGTACCTCTAAAAATTTTGAACCATGAAGAGGTAAACCAAATACCTTGGAAAATATTTTTTGAGAGAGTTCTAATGCCATACCTTCAAATTTCACACATGCATGATCCACGTAGTTTTCAATCATTACATATATTTCTTCATCGTAAAATACACAGACTAACATGCTTATTAATTTTACAACCACAACCTTAAACAAAGCATTATGTAATTTATTATTATTCAAACCGAGACATTTCCAAACAAATATTGAAGAGTGTAGTAGTCCTATCATATCCATTTAAATTCCACCTTCTTCAGTGACTAATGAGGGCCACCAATGAAGATCATATGTGGGTTAAAGCATTTAGTTGTGTCCCACTTGGTGGCCAAAAATAATTTTCAAATATGACCAATAAATATGTATTTTAAAATGCTATAAAATTTTGTAAAAATTAGGTAAATTTGGATGCCTTACATCTTGGTATATTTAAGCACTTAAAAATACATGTTTGGTAAATTTACATGTGTTTGGTAATGATTTGGTTGTAGGAACTATTTTTCTAAAGGTACAAAAATTGTAAAAAAGTGGAACATAATTATATGATTTAACCCATGTATGCACAACACTGAATCTAATTTCTCAATATTTTCCTCTATTGACCTCCTGGCAATCTTTTTTGCTAGACCTCTATCATTTTCCAAAATTTCCATTTCCCCTACCGAACCCCCTACTTCCTTTTGGCATAATTTCCTAAATATGTGTGCCTACAATCCCAAGAATTAACAATGTGATTGCTACGTGGTAAGTTCAATTTTCACTGGCTAATATTTTTAACAACCTGAGTGAGGTTTAATGGATTCTTTCTTTAATTCTTCTTTCTTGTATTAGGGTTCATCGACAACTACCTTCGAGTGACAGGGTGACTGAAAATTTTGGTCATATTATAAAGATTTTTTGATTGAACATTTATTATGAATAAATATAATAATGAATTATTATGGCCATAATTAATGTACACTACTTTCCAACATAAATCACTTACTTTCACCCACCCACCGGCGAATAGATCAAATTATAGAGTATTCACCTACTGAAAAATATATGAAATATGTAAATATCAAATATGAAAATATAGTATAAATATATTTTTCGTATAGAAAATATATTTTTTTATTTCCAGAAGAATATGGTTATATTTCTAATGCTTATATATTTAATCTAATCGGTGATTGACAATCATGTATTGTCTAGAGGCAAATGACTATCATCCATCGAAGATTGACGATCAACGATTAATGATCATCTATAAGCACATAAATAGGTAGACAAGTAAATGAATACTCAACTAACGAGAAAACTCCGTGTCGTTGATGAAAAAAATTGGAGTTTAGAAAAGAAAAAGAGTTGGCTACAGAAAATGGAAAAATTGAAAGGGAATAATAATCAGACGAAGGAAAGAAAAATAGGATTTGGGAGAAGATAAGAAAGGCTACCTCCAATTAGAAAGGAAGAAGATGATGGGGCACAAATTCATAGTTCCAAAGAACTTAAGGATGTGTTAGTTAGGGCTAGCTTATAGGACTTCATCATGAAGGCTACATGTTTATATGAAAATGAGGTGCATCAGTTTGTAGAAAATTACATCCCCATAGGAAAGGAAAACTCCTTAGATGGAAAGACAAAGGTGGAAGGATTTTGCATTACAGTGTCTGCAGGGAGCATTATTGAAGCTACAAATTTTCCCAATGATAGGGACAATATAAGCATAAACTTTAAAAGGGCATGTTGAAATCTCTTCAATCAGGTACTTTATGAGGTGTTTGATGCTGAGGAGGAAGAAAAACGAATAACACCATATCAAGGTTGTTCTATTGTAAAGCTATCATCTCCATGTCGGGAGGTTGTTGATATGGTAAGAAGATATGTTTTTTTTTTTAAACATCTTGGTACATTTTATATAAATGTTCTTTTAGTACGGTACTGTAAAAAATCAGACAATAAATTATGCAAGCTACTTTACATGGGACATAAAAATAATTATGAGGGAATGGAATAATGGAGAGTGTGAGGAGATAATACACCCTTGCGTCATGCAGATTTTAATAGATCATGAAAAATGAAAAAATGAGGAAATGGTCAAGTGAAATTTTTATACAAGTAACAAATATGTTGAATGGTCTTAGGGTGAATAAGGTGTTGGAATATGAGATGATGTCTCTTAATAAATGTATAGAAGAAAAAGACATTGTGATAGGAAATGTGCAAGAAAAACTCATTGAATTTGAAGAAAATACTATCAAATTGCAAGCACAAGTAAAATTACAGGGATAAGAATATTCTTATCTCAAGAATTGTCTAAAATAAAAGGAAATTAATGTCAAATTGGAAGCCGAACATGATAATACACAAGATGAGATGCAACAAAAATGAAGGAACTGAAACATAAATCTCATCTAAGCATAACAAGAACAACTTATTGCATTTATAAAGAAAACCATAGAAGACAAAAACATGACAATAATTGAGTTAGAGGAAGGTGTAAGTTATATGGCTAATGATATTGTATATAGGAAGGCATTCAAAAATAAGTATTATTTATTGGAAAAAAATACTATCAAACATGGAATTAAATATAAATGACTCAATGGCATATAGGGATGAGCTACTAAGAGAAAAAGACCAAAAGATAGAGGGATTGGAAAGGTTTATTGTAGATAAGAACAAAAGGATAGCAAAGTTGGAAAGCCAAAGCCAAGAAAGTGATATAGTGATAAGGGACGTGTTGAAAACTATTGATTGTTCATTCATTGATATTGATAGGTGTTATTTTAAATTGAAGCATTTAAATCTAAAAAATTGATGATTTGAAAGCCAACAAAACAAAGATGCTCAAAAATAATCTAGAGGAGCATGCAATGTGCTACACCCTTAGTCTTTGACCATATATTGAGATATGTATAGCCGAAAGGTGGCTAACATTATCTCCTAGCATGTCATATCATATTTATTTATGATTTCATATTCTTAGTAGGTTAGTTGTGTTTCTTTACATAACATAGTAGGGTATATATATCATTTAGTAAGTGGTATTATGAACATGATATTGAGCACTTGAGTCTTATTGTATGGTTTGGAGATTACGCTTCGAAGTGACTAAGCCATTCTACTTGCATATTGTGATCATTTCTATATATTTTGAAGCTCTTTGGTGTTATATTATTATTGATATTTAGATCTATCTAATTAATTTCATTACAAGTGGTATTAGAGTTTTAATCCAGCAAAACTTGGGTCAAAACCCTAATTTTGAAGATTTGGCTATATTTATAAATAAGTGGTGAATGTTTTTTGTAACCTTTTAACTGAAGCGGTTAAATCATTCAAGCAAGGTTATCTACAAATTTCAAGATTATTTGAGTTTTTTTCCACAAGTTATATCCATTTTAAGTTTTTTCATAAATTCGCTCTATATGCCGAAGTTTTTTCAAATTTTCAAAAAAAATTACTTTTTCGGAAAGATTTAAACAATAAAATGGGTTTGTTCTCTATATTTTCTGAATTAAGGTCAAAATAATTCTAAATTGGACGCTTAAATCTTGGTTAAAGTGAGTTTGTTCTTGAAACCCTGATTTTTGTGCATGATAGGGATGCGACCTTTCTATGGAAATGGAGTAATTAATGCTAGGGAATGGTGGGTCAAATTTAAGAAGAATTATTTTTCCTCTAGATGGAAATGGTATTGGTTTTCATTTTGGCTTTATGGTCCATCACAAAGTTGGTTATCTCAATTGAATCGAGAGAGCCCAGATTGGTCTTGGGAGGAAATAAAACAAGTTTTTTTGGCTAGGTAGACAAAGGAAGAAGAGGATGAGAAAGAAAATAATGAGGTTGTGGAAGAAGAAGAAAAATAAAAAGGAGAATAAAAATGAGAATGAGAAGGAGGAAGAGGAGAGGGAGAAAGAGATTGAGGAGAAGAAAAAGAAGATGAAGGAGGAGTAGGAGAAGGAGGGGGAGAAGGAAGAGGAGAAGAAGAATAAGAAAAAGGAGGAGAGGAAGAAGCAGTTATGGGTGATGTAGGAGACGAAGAGGATCAAGTTGAAGAACAAATATAGGATAAGAGTTTAGATAGAGTAGCTCCAAATATGGAAGCTTCAATATTTCAGTTTGAATATTGCTTCCATAGAAAAAAGAATATAAAGGAGTTCAAGTGGATGGTAAGAAGATTCAATTTTGTAAAGATTTGAAGCTCTTTAGTCTCAAAGAGATTTTTTCAATTTCATATACTAGGCATGTTTCTGGCTTGGAAAATGTCATTGCACAAAATGTTGCATCCCAGATAGAGTTACCTGATTTGGATAAAGAAATCCAAATAATTTGGGAACATGAGGAAATTATTCATATGCACATTAAGAGGGTGAAGAATAGAGTAATTATTATCTAATCAAGTGGAAAAATCAAGACAATGAAGCTGCAACATGGGAGGAGAAATATTTCATTTATTGACATCTAGAGATCATCAACATTGAGGGCTATACTTGTTTAAAGAAGCCTCCTGAAATGGTCAACATTGGGGACAATGTTGCTTTGATGGGGAGGGGCATGCTACATCCTTAGTCCTTGGTCATATATCAAGATATGTATAACCGACATGTAGGTAACATTATCTTCTAACATGTCATATCATATTTATTTATGCTTTCACATGCTTAGTAGGTCGGTCGTGTTTCTTTACATAGCATAGTAGGGTATATATAAGATTTAGTAAGTGGTGAATGATCATGATATTGAGCACTTGAGTCTTATTGTATGGTTTGGAGGTTGGCCCCTCGAAGTGGCTAAGTCATTCTACTTGCATATTGTGATCATTTCTATATATTTTGGAGTTCTTTGGTGTTATATTGCTATTGATATTAAGATCTATTTATAATTTCGTTACACAATGGGGGATGTGCATCATAGTGAAGCATTATAATGCTTTGCAAAGGACACCATCCTATTACTGCTATGATTCATTTTAAGACTTCAATTGTACTAAATTTTGAATGACAAATATTTGTAATTCTAAATCTTCTACCATGTGAGAATATGTATCTACATGTATATTTTCTACAAGTTGGTCATTATGACAATCTTGATTTACAGTTACTTAATCTAAGTATTTAGTAATAATTTAGTTCATGTATTAAAATGTGTAATCTTTACTTCATGTATGCACCCATTGTCTTAATGAGATGACATACCTCAGCTTATCTAAGCATAGCATAATCTACAAAGCGTAATACAATTGTTTGCAAGCATGACAAAATAACTTGTCTTTGTTTTATGATGGTCCCAAAAAATCGGGGCTTTAAGAAAAATGAACTCTTGTAGGAAAATCATATGCTTGATGGGCCCTATAGTGTAGGCCCCTTGTAAACACTTTTTTATTATTCTTTATGTTCTTGATGCATGTGTGTGGAGAGAATTCCATGTTTCTGCTTTCCTAGAGACAAAAATTGGTGGAAAATAATTTGATTCAATTGACCCAAGAGTAATTAGAACCCCCTATCATGTAAATATCATGTAAGATGTAAGGTGATATATCTTAGATTTTTTATCAAGAACAAATGACAAAGTAATATTAGAGTAACTTTACAAAAGACTAGTAATGATGAAACAAAAGCCTATACAATAGAGATGAAAAAAATATTGAACTCATAACACCCTAATATAAGATGGAAATTGAAAATCCATTGATGCACGATGTTAAGACAACATACTTGATTAGTGACACTTTCCACATGTCATCTCTATAACAACATTGTTTCCATCAATTCACTCGATTTCTGATCTACATATATAAGTACAATAGTTGTTTGCAGGCATCGCATAATACTTTTCACATGCCATCACTAGATCAATATGGTTTCCATTGAGATGATCAGTATTGTAATCTTTGCAAGCATGACATAATACCCAATTTCTAATCGACACATAGTAGTACAACGATTTGCAAGCATGACAAGTAACTTGTTTTTGTTTTCGGATGGTCCCAATAGACTTGGGTTTTAAGAATAATAGAATCATGTGGGAGAATTAGATGCTTGATGGGGCCCTATAGTGTAAGCCTCCTGTAAACACTCTTTTTTAATCCATTTTGTTATTGATGCATGTGTATGGATAGCATCCCATGTTTTTACTATCCTAGAGACAAATACCAATGGAAAACAATTTGATTCAAATTATCCAAAAGTAATTAGAACCCCTTCCATGTAATATGTAAGGTGATACATCTTAGATTTCTAATCAAGAATGTGGCAAAGTAATATATTTGTAACTTTACAAAAGAGTATAGCAATGATTGAACAAAAATCTACACAATAGAAATACAAAAATATTGAACTCGTAACCCCAATATAAGATGGAAATCAAAACTCCACTAATGCACTATACTAAAACATCACACCGGATTAGTAATACTTTTCACATGGCATCCTTAGATCAACATTGTTTCCATCATTTGAAATGATCAGTGCATAATACTTTGTTTATGATCTACATAGAGTTATAGAATAAGTGTTTACAAACATGGCATAATACTTTCCACATGTCATCCCTAAATAAACATTGTTTCCAATGACATGATCAGTATTGCAATCTTTGCAAGCATGACATAATACTCAAATTTTGATCTACAAATAGCAATATAGTTGTTTGCAAGCATAATAAAATAAATTAACACTTTTTCCATTAAATCAACATGAAAGAAAAATAATTGTAGAGGCTCAAAGAACCGTTTGTAACAAATTAAATAACTTAATAGTGGAATTTGATAAATGTTGAACTACAATTATTGCAAAAAAACAATTCAAAACAAAAAATTATATATAAATTTCAAAATATCTCGTATTAAATACTTTCATAGTTACAACTCTATATAGGGAGCATCAGTTCTCATAACCTATCCAGAACAATTATAAGTTGGGTCCTATTGGTGCACATCCCAAGAAAAGTACACAATAGCACGAGGTTGCAAACTCTTATGAAGATATACAAATTTAAATGCTGGTCTCACATGCCACTTGCCTGGAGGTTGGGTCTAATCAACTGAACTTGAAGTTGCATGAAATCTATCAAGAAATGTTCGCCATGTATAGAAAATTACTTCTTTCAAATTGTCATAACCTTCCATAGTGAACTCTAATGAATTATTACACTTAACAATACCATGTGTCACATAATATATAGCAATAAGTTCGTAAGTAACCACGAGACTTTCATTTAAACAACTTATTTCCACAAAACTTTCACTACAAATCATGTTGCAGAAACTAAAGTGATTGAAAACTTTCTTTGATAAAAGGTGAATATTGTGACGATACACTTGATTTGGTTGTAAGACTCCAAGGTACAAAGGTAATGCATTATGTATTCCGTATTTTGTAGAGGTAGTTAATCTAGTAGTGACAACATCATCATTACCTTTCATTGCAGAAGTTGAAAGACTGTGTGATTTTCATCAATTTCAGCGATAAAGTGGCAAAAGAATGTGTCTCGATCTTGACTGGTTGGACCCACCTTATAATAAAGCTAACAATAAAAAACATCAACAGATTTTGCACCAACAAAGTGCATATTATTAGCAAACAAATCATTATGAATGTTACATCAAACTCCATCAAAGATCAAAAATAGAGCTAACAGTTTAAAAAGTAGTAATAAAACGTGCACCAACAAACAATGCACATAACATTATACAATTCATTTATATGAATATTGCATCAAACTCAATCATAAATAAGAAATTGTGAATTATAAAATGAATGACAATATTAAAAAAAAACAATATCATACCATCAATAATTTCAGTTAGAATTAGTAACCCCTACTTTGTGTAGAACACCTCGTGCGGATACAAATTAACACCCTCGGGAAATTTGTGACCTCTACCAAAAACATCCTTGCGACTCTAAAAATTCTTACCCAACAAAAAGTTTGTACAGTAGAAACAACTACTAAATACTGTAAAACTTCTACAGGATATGTAGTGCTCAATGAAGCTTGTTTAGATAAAATAAGCAACTTTTCATGATAAATGCAAACATGCTTAACTCAATAGTAAAATCTACTGGATTTGAGGTTGATATCACAAAGATGAATTTCTTCCCATCAATTTTCAAAAGACAACATATTCTCTATAATAAGGAAACATTTAAATTGGATTCCATGTAATACCAAACTTAATTACTCCAACATTTTTTTTTGTTTTGTCATCAAATGCTTCCAAATCAATTACATTCAAGAGAAGTTTTATTTCACAATATGAGGGATGGTGTAGCATAAGCTCTCGCTCTTCATCTACATAAACCATATATGTAAGAAAAAAAATTTGCATACTTTCTATCCATGAATCACTCATACCAAAAATGTAAAGGTTATGATCATTGTCAGAAGTCCAATTGTGTCAACTCAAGATTTCATGTGTGAGACTCATGCATAACTCTGCAAGTAACTACATCTTGTGAATCATATTCGCCATCTTTAAGAAGACCAACAATATCAAATGTTGGTACAACCCCCTTCACATAACTGTTGTTGGAACGAGCACAAATATGGTACGACTTAGGCTTCTCATTTTTATCCATTTTTGAATCATTGTTAGTGGAAGATGAAATGTTATTATTAAAGGAAGATTTAGGGTCTAGCAATGAGGTTATTGGCTTCTTTTATTGCTGCAAATATTTGGAAAAAGTAGCATTATCTTCAATTTCATTAGTAGCCATAGATGAATATTTGACAATTTCATATTTAGAAACAATGTCAATTTTATGTGATTTTGTTTAGTTGATAAAACCCCCAAAGAGTGAAATTATTTGGAAACTCGGTACCTTAAACTATATCACAATTACCGGCATAACATTCTGCACCAAATCAAAGTGTTTCCCCAACAATTTCATGTGACAAATGAATGTTTGTTGATGGGTAGCAATTGATAAGAAATTAGCTACCCCATGTATTGTTAACCATATGTGCAATTTTACAAGCAAACATAATTTTTTTTTTTTGAAAAGGATTTAATATTATATTAATTCAATACAATACAAGATGACTTTCAACATAATTTTCACAAAACATCCAAGAGGTTTATATGTGATATGGAAAACAATATGATTTGGGTGACCTATACAAGTGCACTTCAATAAGTACTTTGTTTTCCACATTAGACCCCATTCATTATTTAAGGATGGTCAACGTTAACAAGCAAACATCATTTCTGCAAACCAGGCTTATTAAATACTATCAACACTCGGAGAAGAATTCCGTGTGGAAAAGTCCAAAGAAGAACAAATAGCAATGAAAATGCAACTATCCCATTGATTACAACACCAATATTTATATTAGTCTCTAGTAAAACCTTGCCTTCATCATTAAAAAAACAAAATAAATTTTGTTTTGTGGAAGAATCTGTTTGTAGTGCAGGGAAATTATGAATCAAGGTGGACAATATGCAATACTTGCAACAGGAAATGTTACAATTAGCTGCCCCATTATCAAAGAAATAAGCTACTACATGTATTTTGAATGAAAAAGAATAGAGCTCTTGTGCAATCTGTCCTCTGAGATATTGACCGTATTTCTCTATCTGGCAATACCATTTAGCTTGATGCAAAATGATTCATACCAGAGATTGTAGTTAGTGACAACTGAGAAAAAATTACCCATGACCTTGTATATCAAGCATATCATTCAGTTCTTTCAATCTTTGTAAGCCTTCACTTAACAAGAATCGAATCTTTTGTTTGTCTTCACAATATCTATTCTTCTCCATCTCTTGCCGGATCGTATGACTTAGTTCCTCTGTTTATGAACCACAATTAGAAATATCAGCTTCTAGAAAAAGGTAAACAAATAGAAAAGAACCTTAAAAAAAGTAAGATACTGATGCTTGAAACTAAATATTTTGAGAACTAATTTCTGATCACTAACCCTGAGCATGAGCAGGAGCTCGTCGAGCAGTTCTCAAAGCTGAACGATAGAGTTGTAGCACATGGGCACGAAGTATAAATGCTCGCAAATCTAAGGGAGCTGTCATAAATTTTCTGCAGAATAGCTCATGGCTTATTGATATAGAAACAATAAAGAACTAAACCCAAGTAAAGGGATTTAAGTACGGCCAAAATGTTTATTGCATCATTGAGACAATAATCATGGAAGATAACATTGTTTTAAAGACTATAAACATGTAGGTAGATAAATGCATGCTTCCTGTTGTGAGAAAAGTGAGCAAAGGCTGTAAGCCCCTAAGTTCAAAACGTGACCTTAAGAACAGCATAAAACACAATTATTAATATTGCTCCCCTCTCAATCGCGATCTACTACCGATACAACTGATACTCTTCTATTAAAAGACTGACATGCAAAATACATTAGATAGCATATCATTCCTTCCACTTCCAATGCCCATGCTTGAAATATCAGCTCAAGGAAAATACAGAAATAGTAAGGAACCATTCGATGTTAGAAGCTTTCGAAGTTAAATTGCATATTGACATAGTCTGAATTAGTTTTGCCCTTACAGTTGAGAAGCATAAACCACAATGTCTTCTCTCTTTCTATTTGAGCCCTCTAAATGTGACCAGCTGTTTGTGGAGCTTTCTTTATTAATATGAGAATGAATCTTTACATAAAGAAAAGACGTCGTCCGTTATATTCCATACTCATTAAAAGCACGTGCCCATTACTTTCTCTTAAGATTCCTGGATGGACAGTCATTTCATATTTGTACTACACAAGTATAATGCATTATAATTTATTGTTTTTCATTTTAGTACTTGACTTGCGGTCGAACTTTTCAGAGGAGGATATTTTACATGCCTGTTCATAGATTTCAATAATGATTTAAGGGTGATTTGAGCTAGGTAGCCGATACGGCTAGGAAAAGCCGCGGGAGCGGGAGCGGCGACGGGAGCGGCACGGGAGTAGGCAGGGAGTGGCGGCAGGGCTGCGGAAACGGCCGGGTATGGCCTGTGCCGTACCTGGCAGATTCCACAGCCCTGCCACCGCTCCCTGCCCGCTCCCACATAAAAAAACGCAATTTTTTCATTTTTTTTAATGATTTCAATGTTTTAAAAACACGACTCCTTTAAAAAATAAAATATTTTTCTAATCTAAACCCTAAAAGCTAACTCTAAATAATAAAACAAAAGAACAACACAAAAACAAAACATAAAGCAAAGAAACTTACCTTTGGCTCTCCAAAATTGCATTGTGCTTGTCTAGGGTTTGAGGAGCTATTGCTAAGCTTGTAGGAGTGTGAGGAGCTGTAAAGGAAAAAGATTTGCAAAGGATTTGTGGTTTACAAAGTGAAGGTAAGTTATTTTTTAATTTCGAACCTCTTTTTTTTTTTTTTTTTGTTATTTAATCTTGCACACATTATATTTTGATTTTTTTGCTTATGTTCATCTTTTTTTTGCTCTTTCTATTTAACTTTTTTTTATTTTCATTGTTCAATCACAATGCAATTGCATGCCATTGTTTTCTTTGCTTTTTTTTTTTTTGAACCTTGTAGGTATTTCTACAATGGCAACAACAAGTTCTGCTTCTTCTAGGCAATCTTTAGCCAAGGACTTTGACCCAAATTCACCGTTATGGAGGCATGTAACAATAGTTCAACAACTTGTAGGTGGTGGTTGTTTTGAATGGAAATGCAATGATTGTGATGGAATATTTAAAGGCTCTTACAGTAGGGTGAAAAGCCACTTGTGTGACATAACGGGTAATAGCATAAGAGTATGCAAGGGGAAGAATAATGCTGGGGTGCCAAAAGCAAAAGTTTTGGCATATATCAAAGAGCAGGAAGATGCAGAGGCAAATGTGGCTATCAGAGTGGGTCATCCATTGGCTAAAAGAGGAGGTTCATCTCGTTCAACGAGATCTCCAGTTGCTCCATCACCCAGTGGATCCCCAATTGTGGCCATGCCACATCCATTTGTGGCTCCTATCTCCACGGATGAGGATGTTTCCCTTGCACGAAAGAAAAGCAAGACAAAAGGGCCATTGGAAAAGGCCTTTCAGAATGAGACCAGGGCAATTGCAGATGAACACATTGCAAGGTGTGTATATGCTAATGGGCTTTTTTTAATGTTGTGAGATCACCTTATTGACATGAGATGGTGAAAGCCATCAATGAGGCACCAAAAGGGTATAAATCACCAGGATATGAGAAGATCCGCACCACCCTTTTGGATAAACAAAAAAAATATGTGGAAACCTTCTTGCAACCAATTAGGGACTCATGGACCAAAACAGGGGTGTCCATTGTTTCTGATGGATGGAAAGATGCAAGAAACCGCCCTTTAATCAATGTGATTGCAGTATGCTCTAAGGGGGCAATGTTTTTGAAAGCGGTTGATCGTGAGGGGCAAGTGAAGGATGCCCAATTTATAGCCAACATTCTCTTTGAGTCCATTGAGGCATTGGGGCCTGAAAATGTTGTCCAAGTCATAACGGACAACGCCAAAAATTGCAAAGCTGCAGGGATGCTAGTTGAGGCACGGTATGGGCATATTTTTTGGACACCATGTGCCGTGCATTCATTGAATTTAATGCTAAAGAAAATGGCAAACAAAATAGAGTGGATCCAACAAGTGTATGAAGAAGTTGAAGAGATCCAAATGTTTGTCACCAACCACCACATGTCACAGGGATTTTTAGATCATTCTCGCAGTTGGAGCTACTACAGGTAAAGAAAAGCTTTCTTTCTTTCTTTTTAATTTAAAATTTAAATATAAGTTTTTTAGTATTCTTTTAGCTTTCAATTTTATTTTTAATTTTTGTTCCTCATTCTTATTAGGTTGCTGAGACTCGGTTTGCATCACACACAATTGTCTTGAGACGACTAGTGAAGGTGCGAGAGGCACTCATGAGGATGGTAACATTCAATCTTTGGTCTATATGGAGGCAATCAAACACTCAATGGGCTCAAAAAGTGAAGACCCTGATCTTAGAGGACCCTTGGTGGGATAGAGTGAATTATCTGTTGAGTTTTACGAAGCCCATTATGAGCATGATCCGGTTTACTGACACGGATCAACCATGTTTAGGAGAGATATATGACGGCATCGACTCGATGATTGAAAAGATAAAAGCCGTCATAAATGCAAAAGAACAAGATCCCAAGGAAATATTTTTTCAAACAAGTGAAGTCAATCCTCATTGAGCGGTGGAACAAAATGACCACCCCATTACATCTTACTGGCTTTTGCATGGACTCCTAGATTTTATAGCACAGAGATCCTTTCCTTGCCAGGGAGGGTAGCACCATACAGGGATGCGGAAGTCGGTGAGGGATATATGGCGGCATTGGCTAGGCTCTTCCCTGATCCTGAGGCCCAAGACCAAGTTATGGTAGAGTTTTGGCAGTTTTATAGCAGAAACGGGTCATAGCATTCTTACCTCTTCGGAAGCAAATACAAGATGGATGCTCATATGTGGTGGTACCTCCATGGTACTTCATCGGTTTACTTGCAACCTCTTGCAATCAAGGTCTTGGCACAGGTAACTTTTTTTTTATTCTCTTTTCTTTTAGGTTTTTTAAAATTTAAGTTTGAGTGTTTTATAGTTTGAAGTTGAACTTTGCATTGACTTTGAATTGCCTTAATTTGCAAGTTCATCTTCCTCTGAACGCAACTAGAGTACATATAGTTTCATCCACTCACAGAAACGCTACAAGTTGAGGGCTAAAAGGGCTGAAGATTTGGTATACATACATTCCAACTTACACCTTTTATCCCACAAGCAGTACAAGGAAGGGTCAACAAGACATTGGGACATTGATCTAGAGATAGTTGACTTGGATGCTTCCATTTCCCACCATGGATGCATATGATTATGAAGGGAGGTTCTGTGGCACTAGCACCATGAGACCTACATGCACAAGGGGGTGCAACTGGCAGTGGCCCTAGTGTGAGTGGTTCGAGCCCATGCGGTTCTAATGAACCACATAATGATGATGATGTAGCTGGTTTTGATCCTCTTATGATGAATATTGACAATGAAAGATAGTTTTGAACTTTGACTATTGATTTATGATTGAATTTAATATATCATGAGATTCATGACATTCGCATGTTTGTGTTCGATTTAAGTATTTTAAATTTTAATTTAACTTTTAAGCTTTTATGTTTCTAAGTTTTATCGGTAATCCCTAGCTTGTTTGTTGTGGTAATTCACTTATTTAGCTTATAACTTGTCCTTTTATCTTGTCTTTCATATGCATAATATGTGGTGTTAATAATTAAATTCCTATTTAAAAGGCTGAAATTTACATATTTTTTAATTTTTATATAGTTTTTGTATTGCCATATCCTACGCCGTATCCGGGGTCGAAAAAAAATTTGCCGTTTCCATGTATCAGATACCCCGCTCCCGCTCCCGTATCCAAAACATTTCGGCAACTTAGGATTTGAGTAAATGCATCAGCATAAACAATGAGATTGTAGCCTTTTGGTTAGATAGCCACTTTTCAAGGCAATGACATGCATTTTGTACGCACTCTTACACTAGAAAGTAAATTGGCTTTATTTTATATCAAGGGTCATTTTATCAATAAAGGTTATCTTTTAGGTAGCCGCCAAGCCAATCACCAATTTGGTATACAAGACTCCTCCCGTCAGGAAGCCCACAAGGGATTTCTTTCCAATAACCTTTTACATTGTTCAAATTTTGTTCTCCTAGGTTTTGACCTCATGCCCAAACTCAGGAGTAAATCCAGTCTTGCTAATACACCTATAATCCATTATGTATGACACCTAGACTTCTTAAGTTTCACTCGAGCCATGATTCGTGAGCATCCTGTCTAGAACTATAAAACATCTATAGTTTCCTAGCGGAATAAGAAGTGAATAGAGACAATCTGTGCATGGTGTTGCAATCACAATGTAGTTATACATATGAAATCTGCTTATACATAAGGAATTTTGATCACATACATCGATCTCCAAAAAGTCCCGATTTGTGACATCTGGAGTAGCAGTTGATCTTGGAGCTGATGGAGTCAGGAAGTTGGTTGAGTTGCATCAGGGCAATAAATGGGAACCTGTTGATCCGTTGCCTGTGCTTGAGTGCTGCTAGGTGTGGCCTCAGGAGTGCCTTTACACATGGTGCCTTCTGTTGTTTACTTTCTTTGACAGTATCCACAAATAGATGTTTGATGGGATCGTACAAGAGGACTTTTACAGGTTCTGGTTCCTGAGTTGCTCAAACTCATTAGATTTTTAGAAGAAGGTTGATGAATTAATGTTCACACAATTTTTTGCATATTTTGGTGCTTATAACAGTTGAGATTTCCTTTCTCCTTAATGAATTTGATCTTTGGGCATAAAGAAAACTTTTTAGAATCAGTTCCATGTCAGAGTTGCACAATATGCCAGCCTGCAATGAAATTCAAGTTCAGCTTGCTCTAGTCTATGGGCAATCAGGATGTCTAAAGACGTAGCACTCACTGCTCTGAAATGGTGATAAATCTTCAAGGAAGATGGAATTAACAGGATTGCAGAGACTTGCAATGAATGCTCCCCAAGGCCCCTAGATCCTAGGTTAGGTTAGTTCAATAGATGGTGAGAAAAGTTAAAATTCGGCTTCATAATATCAGGCACCCCTACAACCTAAGATTAGTTGAAAGCAAGCCTCACCCACCATGTCCTTTGCATCTTCAGATTAACAATCTTACTCTTGAAAGAAATGCTCCTACCTCCTAAGCTAGGTTCGTTTAGAGTTGGGGATACGATAAAAAATCGCTTCAGTTCATTCAAGGAAACCCTCAAACTGAATTTTAGTCAAAAGCAAGGCTCATTAGTCGTGCCATTTACGTCTTGAGGTTGATAATATTCATTTTTAATTGAATCTAGGCATCGTGTTAATAGGAGATTATTATTCATAAATGGTGTTTCATGTTCCTGGGGTGTACCACAAATATGTGTGTGTGTGTGTGTGTGTGTGTGTGTGACAAGATCTACTGTGTCGTTCACAAAGTATATTCATCAATTCTTTTGCAGAATGTGGGTTGACTTAGCCAGACTGCAGGATGAGTTCTTTAAAATATATTCCCTTTCATGCAATAGCTCTGCATAATGGTGGTTGGGCTCTGAAATATTTTGTGATGCATTAATGTTCTCTGGAGGAAATCTTGGAAAACTTTATAAAATCTAAGCCAGCTAGGATTCAATAATGAAAATGCCGCTCTATCCTATTGGTATAGAACTAAACAAAGAGGACTTTAGCTTCCCTTGACAAATTCCAAAGGTATTACGTGCTGGTGGATGGGTGTAATGTAAAGGTGAATACATAGGTGGATGATAGACTGGTTGTACACTGGAAACCGGATTACTCTGTCTTGAAATGCAAGTATATTTCCCCTGATTTGCAGGACTGTGGCCTCTGATTTTCAGAAAGATACCGAACTCTAGAATCTGTGTGCAAATATTGTAGGAATCTGCATGCAACTCACATGGATGAAAAAAACTGTAGGAGTCTGCATGCAAACTCACATGGATGAAAAAATAAAGACAAATAAATGGGTGCAAGTGTCAGTTATTCTCATCGCTTTGGGTTCCAAATTATTTACAAATTACGACAATGAAAAATGTCTTTGCAGATTTCTTATAGGAAGTGGAGAAAAACCTACGCTGGTAAACAAAAGACTTCAAACTGTGAGATTATAGAATTTCTGCCACTCTTGCTACCCTATCTCATCGATTTTACAGATATTTATTATATAATCATATGTGATGGCACTAGCAATCTTTAATTGCCATCAGTTATGGAAGTCGAGTAGATAACCAAATGGTTTCTTTACACATTAGTTAGAGTTTGTGCCAGATTCCCTGAATGACTGTCGCTGATGTGTCAAACATGATCCATGTTGCCTGTATCGTCTTCTGTGGCATCTTCTGAAGATATACGACTCATTAGGTTCTTCTGATCAATGACAACTTAAGGCCGTTCAATGCTATTAGTATACTACTGATAATTGGAGACATCATGGCACCTTTGAATGCCAATACCCAAGTCACAGTCAGGTCTGCCAGTGGTTGAGCATAGGCATTTTTGTTTCTGAAATTTTACCAAGTTCTCAGTTTGCTAATTGATGTTTTTTTCCCATATCACTGGCATTGCCAAGGAATGCCAAACCAAAAATTTACCAAGCCCTTTATTTATCCAGATAAAGTTGGACTAGTAAAAATGTTTACCCTGATAGTTAGGGTTGCCAAGTTGGTCGATCTTTCCAAAATCAAAAAATTCCCAAGTTCTTAGCTTTACCTTTCAATTTTGAAAACTCATAATTTCCTCTTGGGTGAATCAGCCTCATGCCGTAAGAGGTACTCCTATTTTGCTCTTTGTTCATCAAAGAGGATTGCCTCTTTGGGCCCTCTCAGTAACTACAATTGTACTTTTTATATCAGTTTGCTTCATCTATCTATCGGTGTCGCTATCAATCATCTTTGTCCAATCATGTACTCCTTAGATGCCCCTGACCGCCTTCTTCCCTTGAAGGAGGTCATGAACAATGCTGTGATAGGATATACAATGATTACATGTTCATGTCACTAGGACATATCCTCCACAACTCAACCCCAAGTTGGTTGTCCATGTTGAGCATTTCTTATGGATTGTAGATGGCATCATTATTCAACTTTACTACAATCCTTGAGCAGTTGATGATGTGTTCCTACCAAGTACGATTGACGCTAAAAACTATATTTTGTGGGAAAAATCATTTCTCATCTTTGCCACCTCTAGTAAGCGAAGACCAAGGAGCACTTTATTTTCAGGTGTCCTACCTATTGTAAGATTAGGGAGAAACACCATTTTCTGTAAAAGGACTCAGGCAACCTTTGTCCCCATTCTTCCAATAATCCAATCAGAGGTGCTTGGACTTTTTTCTTTGGGAGGTTGTCATTCTCAAACAAGATCCATACAGGGGACCTTTAGAGCTGTCAGTCTTACTCTTTTCTTAAGGTCCACTACATGCATTAGAGGCATTAGGTTCCCATCAAATACAGCCCATTCAAATTTCAAACACAGATGTGGACAGATCACTGAGACAATGTTCCTCTTTGTGAATTACCATCGGAGTATCCCAGCCGCCTTGATCTCATTCTAGTCGAGGGTCTTCCCTTTGCTGGCTCTTTTGACTGAAGCATTGCTACAAACATGTGACAACTCTGGTATCTTGTTTTGGTCTCCACTTTGATCTTCATCAGCTCCACACTTTATTGAGGGGTCTTTCTTTCGCAGGGATATTTGTACTTGTACAGTTATTATGTTACTATGGTTGGGTACTGTTTTGATTTTAACCCCTTGTTATGTTTACATTTCCTTAGTGCTTAGTTACTTCCATAAACTAGGGTCTTTTTACCTTAATACTTCTGTTGTAATTAGATGTAGTTTTTGTGTTTCCAGTGACCTTCTTTGGTCACTTGTAGACATTAATGCAATTTATTTCTTTCTTTCTTTCTTTCTTCTTTGGAAGTATTTTGACTTTGATACACTTGAGTGATGCGTTTTGAAACACTCAAAGCTATCGCCAAACCCTAATCCAATTACTTTCAAATCTTATTGTTTAAGGTTTTTTGGCAAGATTTGTTCCCATGAAAAACTTTGGTGCATGTAGGCCGAAACTTCGGTTTCACAACCACTTTGCTGAAATTAATCATGTGACCCCAAGGTGGGGACAGCATCATTTTTTATCTATGCACATTCGTGCACACTTCTCGTTTACTCACCTCTCAAGTTGGAGTTCTTCCTTTGCATCACGCACCTCGCAGCGCACACACACCCTCAAGTCTTGTGGCATTTTTGCACGCCACTGCAGGATCACGCAACACTTCTACTTGCAAAACCACTAGAGGCTCGTAGAACCTTGAGACATCTATCGCCTCACACAGAGCCTGCCTCAATCAACACCTGTGTATCACCTTTGTGGCACACTTCTGCGTAGGAACCACATTCCATGCAGCGGCTCCTCACGGAAACCACGTGCAATTCCTTACTTCCGTGTGGCTTGCTAGATGGCATTTCCAAGTTCTGCAACACGTCAGAGAATCTCTAAGGAAAATCTCTAAGAGTAACCATCATAGAAGATCAACCGCCACAGACCTGGAAGAAGCTCAACCACCACTTAGTTGTAAGATGAAATGACTTGTAACCATTCTTTCTAACCGTCACCAGTTGTAACTACCTTGTATCTAGAGTATAAATATGTAGCATACTCAATAGACCAAGGGTCGACACTCTAAGAGCCAAAATAAATAGTATTGATTATTGGCATGCCCTAAGTATCCAATATTTCTCACACTCATCTTTATGTGCATGTTCAATCTAGGAAAATTAAAGTAAGTGTTTCCCCTTCTAATCATAAGAGCCTGCTCTCCTAGCCTTGTAACATTGTACACCTCTATACGTATTCCCTATTCCTCCATATTGAATAGAAATTGCATTTCTTGCAAATCAGACTTCTGCTTATTGAATGTGTGTTTTGTTCTACTTCTCCATGTTAAGTAGCACACAATCTCCATAACCTTAGCAGCCTATCTCTAAGCATAGAGTTATCCCCCACACAAGGTCTTGAGCTCTATGTTATCAAAGCATGGCTCTTTCTTATGCATACTTGGAAGAGCATAACATGAGAAAGAACAAGTTGGTTATGTTTCTATCTACTTGGAAGAGCGCAATGGCAAGAGCAAGATCATTGATGCCCTGAGGCAGCTCCAGGTGTCCAAAAGCTCATCAAGTTGGTTATGTTTCTATCTACTTGGAAGAGTGCCATAGCAAGAGCAAGATCATTGATGCCCTAAGGCAGCTCTAGGTGTCCAAAAGCTCATCAAGGATGCATTGGAAGCACAATACATCGAACACTTTGCCCAGTTCTGGGAGTTGATGTTTCAACTCAACCCAACGAGCACACCCTCTTTCTTGCATCCATCTCTCCAACAGTTTTAGCATCAAACCCCTTTCAAGGTCCAAGTGAATCTTGACATTCCGGTGTTCAAAGGAAAAATCGGCAACGCAAAATTGGATAAGTGGGTTCATCAACTTGAGGCCCACTTCTCCATCAATTGCTTTGATGATTGTAATGTCCCCTTTCCCAAGCGAGTTTGACTTGAAGACCTTGGGGCCCATTTCTACTTGCCAACGGCTTTAAGGGATAAAATAAGGGAAGAACATTCGTGCTATGATTGTAATTTGCTATTTTCAGCTTTGTAATATTTTGTAAGAAGGCAAATTGCCAATTTTAGCATTAAAAATAACAAGTTGGTGGCTAAAAATACAAAGCGCCAACTCCCAAATAGAAAAAGAATGTTAAAGGGGGAGATCGTCCCTTGTTAAAGGGGGAGATCGTCCCTCCTTTAGTGGGAAAAGTAAATGTCAAAAAAGAAATTAAGAGGCCTACATGGAGTGCTCCGCAAGGAAAAGGAAGAAAAGGCTATAAAAGCAAATGTTGGGGCTCATTTGTGGGATCATCTTGTGAATTATATACTTTTCTTTTGGAAATTGGAGCACTGAGCTCTCATTTTCAGCCTTTGAGGACGAAAACCCTCATCGGATCCTATTAGGGAGGGAAACCCTCAATAGTCACAACACTTGGGAATGAAAACCCTCATTTGTTGCATTGGTGGCTTCATCCAGGAGTCACATTTGAGCTTCAAAATTCAGAATTTTAGAACAGCAAGGGTTTCTATCAGTTTTATGGCACAAATTCCAGCTAGGACATGCTTTTTTGGGGCTGCCGCATTTATTTCCAACTTGATCTACCCATTTGGAGGTTTCGGGTTCATTTTTCAGTGGGTTTCCAAGGTTGGAAAAATCTGATTCTAATTTTGTTTGATAGCTGCCATTTTTGTGGTCATTTTGAACTATCGTTTGTATTTTATCTCCAAGTATTTATGAAGATATGAAATTTTGAAATTTCAGTTGTTTTTGAGCAATAATTAATTCCAGCAGTTTGTGATTTATTGTTGATGCATTTATTTTGCATGATTCATCGGGGTTTCATGTTGTTGATGTACTTTTGAAGATTTGTGAGTGGGAAAGGCTAAAATATGAATTTCACCTAGGTTGCTTAGGGTTTTTTGTAGACCTAAAACAGGTCGCTGCCCTAATTCTTGAATAAAATCAGGTTGCTATCATAAAAACCAGATTTTCTACATGTACTTGTCATCATTTCCTTCAATGATTTTCAGCATGCAGCAAATATAATCCAGCATATTAATATTTACAAATCATTTAATTATTTTTATGTTGTAATGAATAACATTATTACTTATCTCAATTCTAAGTAATCCAACATTATTAATATTCCAGAATCCATCTTGACAATATACAATAACCATGTGCAATTGTAAGGGTCAATTAGATCTACCTGATCCCCCTTAATCGCTCTACATGAGCATGTATACACTGTATATGTTTGGTTAAACCTTTTTATAGGTTCTGAGATCCTGTGCATATATCTTTTTGTCAGCCAGTAAAGTATACAAGTACTTCCCTCCATCCCAAAACACTACTGAAAGAAGAAATGGTGAAAATACAATGCAATCAGTAAATTACACTACTATTCACATAGTGTCTAACATTGCGCTATCAAACTGATTTCAAGACTACACACTAGCCTACAAAACTTATCTTCCATTCACCACACAACCGTCTCAATATATTTATCAGGATTCATTTCCGTTGATTAAGTATTTAAGTTTCAGTCTGAAGCAACATCGACCATGACTCATCCTTCTAGCAAAGAAATCCTTCCAATGCCACCTTAGGATCCCTATGAGAATGATAGTGACTAGGTAACAACTCTCATCATTGCGTCCTCACTACCCTTTCCATAGCCATCCTAAGCTGGTATGGGTAGGATAACATCGATAGGACGATAAGACATAGTGACCATGCTTTGTTTACATGTTATAGTTATCCAATATAGTTAAGTATAATAATTTATCATAATGATATGTTATTTAGTAATAATCTAAAACATTCCTTTCTAGAATAGAGTCATAGTAACTTGTTGAGTTACTATCATAAATGAGTATCACTGACCATACTTGTCAAGTTACAGGGGTTGTTAAATAATATAGGATAACACATTATGTTTTAACGATACAAATGTTTCATAGATTGTTACGGTCATAGCTATATTCACATAAGCTTAACGTTTAATAAGAATATCTCTCTTAATTCTTATTTATTCATCATAGGCCATTCATAGAAGAACTTGTTTTTGTACGGTATACTAGCGATATCACCAAGTATACATTTTACCATATTCCATTGCGTGCCTTATAAGTCTATGACACTTTTGATTATCCACAAGGACAATACGACAACAATCATGATTATTATAACCAATCATTAACTTATAATTAATTATTGTTGTATTAAAATCAGCACTTAATCACTTTTAATCCTAATAAGGTAATATGGTGACTTATCATGGTGTCATCATATCGATTGTGCATTTTGTACCATATTACAGCTTACTTAAAATGAGGCAATTAATCAATTATAATGCCCTTTGAATAAGCATGATGATATGTTTATGGTATGAAGTTATAAGACAACATATTGTTTACCTATGATATATAAATCATATAAGTTCTTTCATGGTGAACTAGTGGAAACAACATATCATAATAGTGTGAATGTTATTTGTCTGAACAACTAGTAGGCTTATGTGTTGTCATGGTGACATAAATGGTGTACTTGTTTATATTAAGGTACAACGACACTGAAACATTAACTTCATGTTATTGTTTCAATGTAATGTGTTATTTACATTTATGATGTATTTTTCAACCTTTCAACACTAAATAAGGTTATTACAAGTCATGTTGTACTTGTCATCATTCGTGAATAGTTTATTTAATGTTGCCAAGTATAATAATGTCCTTCTTTGTTTTATCGAATTGTTTTCGTCTAACATTATCGTTGTCATAATATGTTGTTTACAAACATATTTATTTAATCATAATGATATCATAAAATCAATTATAATAACACATTATAACTTTAAATATAATTCATGCTTTGCTGTAAAAAAGTGATATAAATCATCCACTTTTCAAAATAATAATGATCCAAACAACAATCGTTAAATTAATAATTAATAACAATAATACATGATTATCAAATTATCGAATAATCATTAAGTACATTAGGCCAATCTGCCTTAATATGATATGTGAAGCATAATACTTTCACGTTTAAATAAAATAAAATTACAATCACCAACAATATCTAAATCTAGATAACATCAATATTGCATGATGAATCATGCATCCAATATAGCACTTCGAAATAAATAATCCATTTCGCATGGTGTAGGGAAGATAAAATTGTATGCATGGTCAGTTCAATGAACTGGCATGAATTATTAACTCTAAATCAGGTTGTGATCATTATGAAATAAATAATATGAACTAGTTATCTATCCCTTTCCTTCATGTTACATTATATCAGTTAACGAATGAAAATCAACAAGATAACAATGCAATCTTTGCTTTTCTGACATCCAACAATAAACTAAATTTCATAATCATACAACCTTATCAAAGTGAAGATGTTAGTAAGGTAACAATTTCTAAATAAATCATCAAAGACCAAGTTCTATCACAACAACCAGTTTGTGAACAAAGTCTCGAATCATAGTCAATAAATACTATATTATGCATGATTTAGACAAATAAATGACCATCAATAGTTGGTCTTATGATTTCTATCATACACTATCTCTACTACTATTCAGGTTAATATCTGACAGACCTTAATAATATTTAGATACTTTAGACGAAGGAAAAACAATCATTGCATGACGTCATAAGTTAATTCTTCTCTTGAATATGCAAGGTTCTATAACTACCCATCAAGACATGAATATTCCCAAACATAAATACCCATAACAGTTACCCACTAAAGAAAATTATCCCATATCAAGAAAAATATTCAATACTTTAACCCACAGCCAAAAATTAAATTTATACATCTTCCTTTAATAGGATAAACTTTCCTCGCAACTCGCATGATCTATCAAACAGAAAACATTTTCTTGGAGAGCTTGAGAAATCTCTATAAATTTCAAACCCAATGAACAAAAATAAATACAATTCTAAAGGATTCAAAAACCTTATAACATAGTTGACTAATATATATGGTTCATGAAAGCAAAATATGTTACTACTTAGCCTGAGAGAGTTGTTTGGTTTATTATTCTATTTTTTGGTGAGCTTCGAGGAGCTCTGCACTCTCAACAAACTTGTTTGAAATAATAATGTATGTATTCTCCAGTTTGTAGGAAGAACATGTAGTATTTATAGTATAATTAAACACCAAGTTCGACCTAGATCTATAATGACAAGTCTTAACAAAATTTCCATATAATTAAATTTGATTTTAACAAAACATGCAATATATAAGCACACCCACCCTATTCATTAATAGGATTTACAAAATATAAATTGTATTCACCTTATGAACATATGTTTACAGATTAAATAACCTCAAATGGCAGTTTTGTAACAAAGAAATATAAAACCGAAAAGGGGTATTGACCCATAAATTGTTCAACAGCCATGTTCTAGATATTCACAACCCACATGAAATCAAAATACTCAACAGAAAGCAAACACAACTTGAAGGACAGTCAACTACAAATAAAACCATGACCCTAAACAATCCAACAAGCTTAAGACCATAAGCTCAACGCCAAAATTGACATACCGATTGGTCAAGTATCAGGCATGCAATAAACCCCAATACACAAAAAAGTATGAGCAATTTGTATTCTTTACACCCAGTTACATATAATAGGTCCTTTACCCAAAATTTAACATGCATTGAATCTATTTAAAGAACTCATGACTGTATAAGTTAATATTATTTGTATGTATCTTAAGTAAGGAAGAACGAATCGACCCAAGGATACAACAAACAATTCGTACCCAGATCACATGTCAGAAATATCCATTTAATAATTGTGGATCTTTTAAAGTTTCTATTATAGCTTACACATTTAACTCGCATTCTGTATGAAGATCATAAGACAAGACATAAAATCCAATTAATATTCCATATATAATAATAAAACAACATACTTGAGTTAGATTAATTCATGCATGCGATTAGTTTGGAATTGATCCCCAAAGATTTCCTTGCATTTTTTTCTAGCTTTAGAATCCCATGAAATAATTCCACAAAAACCAGCAAATTTTCGTCAAAATGTCTCTCCAAAATCGAATCACAAGAACCCCTAATTCTTTCACATTTTTAAACAAATTAAATGCGAAAAATACAAGAATCTTATTTATTTCAAGTTCGAGCCATTTCTTCACATGCTTCATATTTCTTCAATGCCATTCAAAGGAGGGCTTCACGTACAACAAAGGAAAATGATAAAAATAACTCATATTTTTGTATGCAATAGCTTGTCAAAGAAGCTTCACAAATTCCCAAAATTGTGTGTTAATATTAATTGCATTTAATTTTCCAGGTGCCACATAGTTGGTGGTGGGCAACTCGTTCATCTTTCCCTCCAACATTATGTGGAGTTCCACAGGCAGTCGAATTCATTGTTTAAAACTAAATAATAACCAGTATTCGCATGGTGGCTATGACCAAGATTAATAATCAAGTAATCAAAATGCATATGGATATGGTCGGGGACCATAATCCTTTTTAATCTATTAAAAATTCCATACCACCAACATATGGTCTAAGACCATCAAATAGATAACCAATATACCTTGCCTTCAATCAAAACAATATAAATTGCTTATGCTTAGACACGATGAACTTTGCTAATTTTACCATGGTCAAAGACCATATAATAAAACAATTTAACCTTACCAAATTTTCTTATGGTCAATGAACATCGAGACTTAACAAAACAACATCACCTTACCACATGTCAATCTCCATGGTGAGTATCATGGTTTCCAACATACAAACATTTAAATGCAATCACGGTCAATGACCTTGTCAAATACAACAATCAACTTACCTATATTGACTTGAAATGATTAACTCAGTGGTACGGTGTAAGACCACTATTGGGACAATAAGATGATAAATCATAACATCACGACAATAACTATTCCAAACATAGAAATAATACAAGGTATAGTAATGTAACAGAATTGTCATTCATATCGACAATAATACTTACGTTATTATTCATTGCTAAGAAAGGTAATCAATCAAGTAAACATTTACCTTGTCGTCACTTTATAAACATTATTCTGAGTAGCGATAAAGACCATATTAATACCTTGCATTCGATGACATAACAATCTCAAATTGGTTATTCATGCCATCAAAAAAATAATTATTATTTCCAAGCACCAACTAATGCAAACAGCCATGTAAAAGATTTGTCGACATTACAAATCATCTCATTCAGCAAGCACGTTGCACAATCATTAAGCAAGCATAGTAAAATAACAATGATGTATTGTCATCAAAGCATGTGTAAATATGGGGTGTGACACCCACAAGTGGGAAACATTCAGTACACAATGCAAGAAATCCTACAAGTCCATTTGGACTCAAGAGGATTTTGTCAGCACTCTGCAGAAGGAATTCTACCCCCTCAAACACTATCAAGAAGAATACATGAATTGCCGGCATCAACAACAATGCAAAGAGCAATTGGTGGAGGATTACACCAATGAGTTTTATGAATACATTGCACACCTACACGAGGACGTCACAAAGCAGCATAAGATGTTGAACTACATCAGTGACCTCAAGACTTATATACACGTCAAGATGGAGTTCTTGAATACTAACTCTCTCGGGCAAGCATACCACAAGACAACTAAGATCGAAGCCAAAGGGAAGATGAATCAATGTTTCCTCTTCATCTAGCAATGTGTGCAACAATTAGACAGCACAACATACCATCTCGTCCACTTGCGCCACAAAAGTAAAACATGTTGTGTAGAGGAAAGCGGCCTAAGAAGATTGTGCAACACCAAAAGGCACGTGCACCTTCTAATTCAGACAAAGGCAAGAAGAAATTAGGTGACAAGTGGTGCCAACAACATGGCTCACACACCCACGATGATACTAAATGTCACACACTACAATCGTTGCTTGCGTAGTCTACATAAGGTTTTGTGTAGATGCATGACACTAATCTAGGTATTTTCTTGTTTGAGCACCAACGCCACTAACATAGAAGCTCTGAAGAAAGTGAATGCCTCTCTTCCACACCAAATTTTGGGTAAAGGGTTAGCCTCTTCATGTTATCATTGATAGTGGGAGACAAAGAACATTGCGCAAGCAACCACCCATCGTTTAGGTCTTTTCCACTACTAGTCTCAAATCTTATTCCTTGGGGTGGCTTCAACAAGAGAGATATATTGATCCAGCAACAATGCACTTTCCAATACAAAGTCAAGCCTATAGAGGACACTATCACTTGTGGCATTACGCCTCTAGAAGATTGTGACATCTTGTTGGGGAGACCGTATTTGTATGATTGATATGCTACATATCAAGCCAAACTCTAGTACTAGACTAACCACACAAAATATCACTTCTTCAATCTCTTGGAATCAACTCCAACAACCAAAGTTGCTTTGGTCTCTACCAATTGTGTTGCTCATACTCATCCCTAAGACACCTGTGAGAGAGAGGAAGCAAGCATTGGCAGTGCGCACAACACAATCATTGTCGCAGCAATAGCAGCTCAAGAAGGTACTAAAGCATCACGGTGAAGTCTTTGCGGAGCTTGAAGGCCTTCCAACACCCTACGCAGTAAAGCACCACAAAGATCTGGTATGGAACCCCCTCTCCCAAATAGCCCCCTATACCACAGATCAATTTAGGAGAAAGATGAATGCCAATGCCAAATGCAAGAACTCGCTCGAGGCAAGATCAAACCTAGCTCGTCCTTGCGAGAATCTGATAGTCCTTGCTCCCAATAAAGAAGGGACTTGGAGCCCTGGCATAGCATAGTGCGCACTCAAAAAATTCACAGTGAAGAATCAACATCCACTACCTCACGTTGATGACCTCTTGGACTAGCTCTAAGATGCACAACACGTCACCAAGATTGACCTAAATTCAAATTATCATTAGATTTCAATCCATCCTGAAGACGTCTGGAAGACAACTTTCAAGACCCCGGGAGGGATTGTCCAAATGGTTGTTTATGCCTTTTGGTTTGACCAATGCACCATTCATGAACTTGATGGACAATCTACTCAGGGCATTCCTCAACTCTTTCGTCATCGTCTACTCAAATGAAATCCTCATCTTCACAAAGACATGGGAGGAGTATGTGGAACACATCTCATGCATCTTAGACACCTTGCACATACACAAGTTGCAAGAAAACTTCACAAAGTGTCAATCGCACTCTAGTTCATTGTCTGCAAATGTACAACTATGTGCATGTTTATACTTGGGATGATAATGTTTTACACAGCCAACAGACCCTACGAAAGAGTTACTTAGAGTTCTATTGGGGCATGGTCCATTTCAGACATGTTTTGGGTTCCAACTAGTAGCACCTCTAGACATCTATTGCACACTAGTTGGCAAAGAATCATGCACACAAGAAAAGGGGACAAAGCCCAAAACATTATGTAGCATATCCAATCTATTCACCAGTATGTTCAACAGATTCTCTCACACTCCCAACAAAAGTACAAAGAGTGACATGATGCACATCTCACACCTCGTGCATTCTAAGTTGGCGATAAAGTCTAATTGAATCTTCAGAAGGAATTCTTCAAGGGTCCACACCGAAAGACCAAGCCTCTATGATATGGTCCTTACGCCATTCTCCACTCGGTTGGCGAGAAGAACTTTGCTTTTGATCTTCCTCTACACTTGGGCATGCACCTAATATTCAATGTGGAGCTCCTTAAGCCTTATTTCCCTCCACTTCTTGAGCCAACAATGACACAACATTGTTCTAATTAGATCCCATACACTTGCATCCCAAAAATACGGATCAGATTATTGAAGCGAGGGACACATGAGCTTGCCATGGCACACATCAATTGTTTTGAATGGTCAAGGTTGGGTAATATGCTGATCAAACTAAGTCGTAACAACCGTCGACAACTTCAAGTTTAGTTCCCGCAACTACACAAGGACGAAATGGAGATCATTTCTCTTAAAGAGAAGGAAAATGATTTGTGCATAATTGTGCAGCCGCATACGCTTCTCCTTTGTGCACTTGTGTAACTTGTGCACCTCTCAAGTTGGAGTTCTACCTTTGTGCAGTGCACACCTCAAGTCTTGCATCATCCTTGTGCCACCACAAGACCGTGCAACAGTTCTTTTTGCATAACCTCCAAAGCCTCTTAGAACCTTGTAACATCTTGTGCCCCATGCATATCTTGCTTCATTTAGCACCCACGTGTCACCTTTGTGGCACACTCTTGCACAACAACAACATTGTGTGCAATGGCTCCTCACAGCAACCACATAGCAACTCCTTGCTTCTACATGGCTTGCTAGTTGGCACTTTCTAGTTCAGCAGCACATGAGAGAATCTCTCAAAGTAACCATCCGACAAGAAAATCGACCCCCACACACCTAGAAGTTCAACTATCACTTGATTCGAAGATGAAATGACTTGGAACCATTCTTCTTTGTAGTTGTCACCAGTTGTAACTACATTGTATTTGTAGTATAAATATGTAACATACTCAACTGACCAAGGGTCGACACTCTTAGAGCCGAACCAAATAGTAGTGATTATTAGAAATACCCTAAGTATCCAATATTTCTCATACATGTTTGTATATGTACATTTAGTCTAGGAAAATCAGATGAAATGTTTCCCTTTTTGATCATAGGAGCCTACTCTCTTATCCTTGTTGTAACATTGTACACCTTTGTACTTATTCATTGTTCCCTATCTCCTACGAATCAGACTTTGCTCATGGCATGAGCGTTTTGGTTTACTTCTACAAGTTAACTAGCTCGCCTATCCATAACCTTAGCAGCTTATCTCTCAACATAGGGTTGTCCCCCACGTAAGAACCTAACCTGGACACCAAGTCGTGGGCCCCATGGTGCGGATCACTTTTTATTCCCTTTATATCTTTTATCCAATGCATGTGGTACATATGCTATTCACTTTTCTTTGGATTTTGGCCTTAGCAATACTATCCATCATGTGGGGTTTATGGAAACCTCTATAAACACTAATAGATAGTTTTGAAGTTACTCTATGACAAACCGTAAACATAAGACTCATTAAAATAAAACAAAACCATTGGTCAAACTTTAGCGAACAATTCTTTTCTAGTAACAAATAAATATGACAACAATCAGAACTCAATAGCACTCATTTGCACACAATGAAAAATTATATTCTCTTTGTAAGGCATAATAATAAATCGTTTGATCAATATCGTGGCAGCTAGATAACCATTAATCTTCAGCATGATTACCACGCTCCGATAGATCCAATTCTCCATGTTGAGATCCTAACTTGCGGACAAGGATTAATATTACAGATCTCAAAATAGCTGATATAGACTTGCCCATACTTTTCATATGCACATTTACTAGGTTCTCCCTGGTCCCTGGAAAAACCATTCAGCCATTATTGGGATTCCTTGACTCCATAATGCAAGAGCATCCGGATTCACTTGCAATCCTACATCAAATAGAGGCATTTAGAGTTAGTCAATAAAGACTTGCGCAATCCCGCGCAACATGTCATGTATGCTGCAATCCCTTGTCCGTGCCACATAGACTTTACTCAATACAGCAATAGCCTATCTTTCCACACAAGTCGTTAAGCTATTAAGGCCAATCAATGCTGCGAAGACCTATCAATGTCGCACAAAACTACTAAGTGCCACAAGTGTCTAACGGTGCCACACAAAACCGCATTACCTTATCCCAAATCATGTAATGTCGCTAGGCCCATACATAACGCTGCGCCTTTCCATCAACAAAGCGCTACATAGTGAATGCTTGCCAAACTCTTGCATAACCACAGAGCCTTACGCTAACTCATTCTTGTGTGTGGAAGTTGCTAAGATCTTGCGTGATGTCGCCAAGCCTTCTATGTTGCGGCACACCTTGGAGGACCAATTGTTGATGTTGTCATGATGAGATTTTGCATTTGGCCGCATCTCCTATCAACATCAATACAATTAGGCTATGTTGTCAGGATACGGGTACAGGTTCAGTATGCCAATACGTGGATTTTAAAAAACCCTTGGGTATGATACGTCTTGGGTATGTCCGTACATATATAACAAAAAATTATCATATAGATATACACACACACACACACTAATTTTACTCATATATACAAAGTAAGGAAATTAAGATAAAACATTTTGCCTTTAAATTGCCAGCAAAATGGGCATGTTTGTCACAATACCAAGCTACAGGTGTTTTTCACAGGATAAAAAGATATTCATGCACCTCCAAATGTTCCATATACAATAATGAACTAAAAATGTCCAAAATACATGGTTTTATGTTAACATCATTTTGTCACAATGTTCAAGATTCATTACATCAAATTGGTGGTTATTACAAGGGCTAATGGTTAGAAGCTTCTCAAAAGTTGTTCAGTCAACATTTCAGTAACTCAAATTATTACAAACTTTGGAAGATTGTGGGTTCCCATTTTGTTGAGATATTTTTACATACAGACAAATACTTGGTACACCGAGCAAGAGAGTAATATTTAATTATTTTCAACAGCTTCGTTACAAAACAAGTCTGCCATCCAAAATGTCAAATAATGTTGGCAATTGAGTAAATACAACTTTTGTATTCTTGAAACAAAAAGTCAATTTTCAATTTAAAATTTAATGATAATTCAGTTTCATTCTATTGTTTGATAAAATACAATTCAAACCTGCAAACCTAACATGCATAGAGTTCATAATAAACACTCAATTTGGTTCCATCAAGGTTTTACTTAATTTATTGTCTCAAAAGCTATACCAATAGTGCTACAGTCCAGTCAAAAAAATGTTTTTTAAAGCAAAGAGCAGCACCAAACCATGCGGGTACGTCCCGACTATGTCCAGGTACATCCCCGGTACATTTGTGATGTACCCGGGATGTATCAATACCATTCCCGGGATGGATCCATATTGGGTATGTATCAAGGGGGGTTTGGAGGGGGTGGGGGATGTGCCCATGCTTCTCAACAATTAGGGGGAAGCAAATATGGACCTTAAATCCATTTTCTTTCACCCAAAGGGCAAACCGAGCGACCTCGTATAGCTTGATCTAATGGAAATAATTTCATGGGGAAGCTACATGTAAACCAATTGAGGAGATTGATGGTGATTTGGAGCATCTTAAGGAATCTTTTGCAAGAGTATCTCTACTTGCAAAGGTATCTTTGTTCTCCTGCGTGAGTCATGATAGATTCTATAAATGGAAGGGAGTTGTGAACATTAAGGCATCGAATTCCAATTTGGGAATCCAGTGATACTATCTTGAGACATCAAAGAGATATGTCCTCCGACAATCGCCCAATTGATCAAAGTTTGGTTTGATAAAAGCTTAGCATAGTTTGCAAGCTTAGATAAGATGGATCATAGAATTGGAATTCTTAGAGAATTTTTGCAGAGTCGTGTCATAAGATTGTCATTCAGTGTGGAAGCTATTATGCCCAAGTTTGTAATCTTTCCTCATATTAATAGAAGAAGCTTTAATGGAAACGTTTTTTCCGTTTTCCTGCGCTTTTTGCCGTTTCCTCAAGTTAAGTTATTTTATATTCCTTAAGTGCATGATAAATACTCCTAGAGCATGATAAATAGGGCACACAAATCTACTTGTAAGCATTAGTGTGTGAGAGACAAGATTTGGTGTTCAGTTCGTTGTAGGAGGAAGAAAGCTGCGTATATGAGCTGAGTGAGCAAAAAACAGAGAGCTTGTTGTATTTCTTCTAATTGATCGTCTTTTGCAATAAGAAGATCACGAAAGTTGAGCTATTACCACTTCCATCATGTTTTCCCCATACTAGGGTTTCCAAGCTGAAATCATTGTCCATTGTTGTTCATACTTTATGTTTTCTTGCTTGTGGTTGTTTACATTCATAGTTGCTGCAAGTTCTGATTATGTTTTCAGCACCACACTACACTAATTGTAGGTACTTTGGCCATTTGAAACTATCAATTACGGGTAGATTTTCGAGCAGGTCATCATATAGTGATTCTTTCTGCATATTCCATTAAGCAGTTGCACTTAATAGTTCACACATCACCAAGGGAAGACACCATATTGCAAGTCGAACTTTCTAAACTTGCTGCAACAGGTTCCATTGCTTTTCAAGGATGGGCAACACAATGGAAGTTTAATCGTGTAGTACACACCATTAGCTTTGTCATTGTCTCAAACATCTAAGGTCAAAAACACAGAATAACTCTCAATATGTTAGTACCGCCAAGTGTCAACATTGTCATTGCATCTTTTGACACTCGTGTTAGGGTACTGCCAAAATAGTTATTCAAATTGAAAATGTAACCATGTTGAATGATGACTCTTTAGAACTTAGAAGTTCAAATTTCAATTAATTCAAAATATTTTGAGTGCTTTATCAATTATCTCTTATAGTCTACAATTATAAAATGAGTACTATGCATATATATATATATAATTATATTTTTAATAATATATTGTATGGATGTTTCCGTCGACGTTTCGTATCCAAGGTTTTTTGAAAATTTGCCGTTTCTGCAGTTCATACCCGTTTCCATTTCCGTTTCCGTTGACGTTTCATAGCTAAATATAGTAATCACCATGATTACCATCTTTCTTTCTAGGAAAGGGAAATATAGTGCCATTTTCAATGTAAAATCAAAAATAGTACAAATTCTTACAAGCTAGGATCCTTTCCTATTCGAAGACAATCCATTGTCCATAAAAATCTGAATGTGAACCAAATCAAGGTAATCTAAGCTTGTGTATCCATCAACATAAGCATATAAAACGGACCCTTTGATTTGCTTATCATCGCACTAAAAGTATATCCTTATTCTGGCCCTTTTTCTAGATAGGGGCGAAGCTATACTAGAAGTGCCTGCCTTTCGAGGTCATAATCTGATCTCTTGATAGTGCACAGTACTATCACAAAAATGGCCATTTGTTAGAGGTTTAATGAAATTTTTCCTACTGAATGGGGTTGGTGCCATTTCATCCATTCAAATCATGGGTCTCAAGTCAAGATAAAAGTTCGGGAACACTTAAGTTTTGTGGCCATTGCTTTCGACAAAACAAATTAGCACTTCTTGAAGGTCGACATACTATGATATATCATCCCGCCATACTATTCCATTTTCGCTCTCGATGAAAATGAGCATAAAATCCTCCTCCTAATGACGCTCAGACAGGTTTCAAACGAAAATCGAACTATTTCTCCAACAAAGAGATGTCCCCTCTTGGAAGTAACAAATCACTGGCTCTAGCAGGAAAGGCTTCTCCTAGGGCCTTTTCCCAATAGATCCCTAATATAAGGATACTCTAAATGTACTTGGCCAAACACCTATGTAATATAAATACGTTCTGAGAATCCAACATAAATGCACACATAAGCCAATAGCATAGAGCAGTACAGAGTTGTAACCCAAATATTCAGTATGTACTTGAGGTTGTAATGACCCTATAAAGGTAGGATTTCACCTTCTACATACAATCTCTAAGGAAGGATAACACTCCAAAATATCTCCCAGGTGTGACTAGGCAGTAAGAGCTATGGATACAATACGAGTGCCAATATCTTTTACGCATGATGCTATGATAATGATAAAGTACTCACTATGATAGTAAATCAAGTCTAGATACCTTTTTTATTTTTATTTTGAATGATACATTTCTAAGTACTAATCACATAAAATATATTTATATGAAAGCTGTATAGAGAAAGGACTGGGTATATCGACAACTGTCCTTTGGCATCTGTCTTGTTATATTTCTAAGCCTTGCAAACACTACAGCTCGAGTCGATAAAATTACTTGTTTATCTTTATTGACCTAGGACACCAGTGCCCATCCAAAATGAACAAGCGCTCCTAGACCCCTAATGGGGGAACCTCATCCCTCCACATGATAACATAACTTGCAGACTTTTGGGAGCTCTGTCCTCGTTTGAGCATCCTTGTTTTCTTATGGGTCGGTCTTTAAATTGTCAATTACGAAATTCAAATAAGGGAATCAGGATAAATACAAGGCTATGTGACCATAGCTTATGAGCACAGGACGAAGCTCTGAGAGCATCTACAATCATCACCTAAGGTTGCATCTAAAGGCATTCTATGAGCATCAAAGCATCCACTATCATCACCTAAGGTTGCATCTAAGACTGCATTCTGAAGAGCAATGCTGAACAGTGATCCATCAAGGTACCTATCAAGTTCCAGGGACAATTGCCTAGCAAATAGGCCACTCCCAAAAGATACGAAGTTCATTTTGTCATCCACACATCTATTGACAAATGCTACAGGTAGCTATTTCTCGTAATCAAGAGAAAACACTCTTGGCACAGACCTGGCCTAGGGAACGAATTCCTTGGTCAAACACCATGCACAGACACTATCATGGAGTTATGAGTTGAAAGTTGAAATGGACGGTCGTAAGTTCACACTATCAGAAGATGACCGAATCCAGGGTCTATCCTCCAGACTCCATGAAGAGCCAACTTTTTCTTTTAAGAACCAGATGTGTAATGAGGTGTCTCTAATGAAGTATCAAATACATTGCTCGTTACAAGAGTCTTATTGAAGACATTGTGACATACAAGCGAAAAACCATCGTCAAGGTCCCTCCATATTGGACCAGACATCGAGAATATTCATTTTAAATAACTCAAGTTTTACGCGAATAGGGTCTATCAGGCACCTAGGATCAAGGGATGGTCAAAAGCAAGCCTAGACCGCACTCGTGCGCAAGTCGATGCCACTCCTAATCCATGAGCAAGTAACGGAAATTTCACTGAAGCCATTGTGCCCAGTTGCAGAAGTCTGCCCCTTCTATTCATCAATCTTACGAGTCTTGAACAGTCCGAGGCAGTTAATTGTCGACATCAAGCTAAGTCCCTTGTTCTCTCTCCAACACCATATAGGTTTCACATTACTTTAGCTAAGTGCCTGTGACAAACCCCTGCTACCTTCCCAGTGTCTTAATGAACACAAGCGACTCTGAAATATCTAGGCTTTCCCAGAGGATCATTTGCTTGTGAAGATCAATAAGAGCTATTGATGACAACTTTGAAGACATGAGGTAGTCGATAGAATTAATCATCTATTAAACTATATTATCTAGATCCTCGACATGTGTGTGGTATAACATGCAAGCAGCAAGGTAATCAATCTTATATATATATATATATATATATTTTGAAAGATGCTTCACATATATATAAGAGAATTATGTTATAGGCCTGCCCACGTTGGGTTTGAACCGGGGTCTCTACATTAAGCTTGATCACCTTGCTGCTTGCCGATAGACCATTGCACACATGTGGGCTTTACGATAGTTGAGAGATATATACCTATATTTACTACCTAATACATTGGGGTAGGGCAACATCCATGATATTGACCACAAGTTTTCCTTTTAATAGAATATAACTCTCCTAGGGCTATGCATGCTTACCTTAGGTTGATTTGACGACTACTTCATCAACCACATGGCATTATATCACTTTGGTGTAGATACACAACAAAAGCTAAGCCATTCTATAATGTCCCTTTATAGGGGGGACTCTCAGAAAATGACCAAAAGCTGAGATGTAGAGACTTACTGAAACCAGATTTTTAGGGAACTGGCTGTAACCAGACTTTTGGCTGAATATGCACACTTTGCAATCTGTACAATAAGGCCCTTCCTAGGGCAGGGAATTCCTTGGTGAAGTTAAACCCCCTCACTTTTGGATGGGTTAAACCTTACTGAACAATGCGCCTAGTAAATTTGATGCCAAAATTGTTAAGATTAATTACTCAACAATCAAAATATGAAGGAAAATCAGATTTTTAGTGCCCTAGAAATGACGATATGAATTTCTACAAACCCTTGTCTGCAAAAGTTACTTTAAAAATTCATAACTTTACCTATTCCAAGCTCCAAAATTTATGAAACTTGGAATCTTGGGGTTTTTAAAAATATGAAGAATGCAATTACAACTCAACATCAAACATCTACTCAAACATGCCAAAACCTACAAGCAATTTGCCCCTCTATGGAAATAATGAATTAGTGGCTCAAACATGCAAGGAAATGATTGCTTTCACCTTCATAAAAATTAGTACAAGTCCATCCATGCAAGAAATCATACCATACATCCATCAAAACAGTAATCCAACATGTTCATGATGATCAAGTTGCCTATTGGCTAGATATAAAAGATATCAGCTCTAAATTCTTTGAGATATTCAATGCTGTTCCAAATATCTCTTGCTTGAGGGTTTTCATCCTCAACACAAGACTATCAAGGGTTTTTGTCCTTGAAGTGGTCTCAAACAAGGGTTTTCATCCTTAATGAGAGGAAGGAAAGGTACAAGCCTTTATCCAAAAGAAATAATAAGATTCAACACACCACATAATGGCCAAGCATCCTCCTTTTATAACATAAGGGGTGCTACATCACAATTTATGGCCCGACCTTATAAAGTACCTTTTAATTATCTAATTTGTTTTAACAGCCTACATGCTCCAAAATACTTTATATTCTAATTAAATGAGTTCTTCTATTGGAGCGCTTGGCTTCCCAATAGGAATACATGATAATAATGAAAATGTCTATTTAGTAATTGTCATCCAAGTATTCCCCTTACTTCTTTCCTTGAACCCACGCAGAGGGGAAGAATGGGTTAAGGTCTTCAATTCCGCTAGTCTCCAAAAAGGGACATGACACAATAAAAACATTCGTACTATTTTAGCGCTATGATCGGAGTCTAGCTCCCTATTCTTACGATAACAAATTTTTTAGACGTTCAACACATTCAGGGAACAACAAGATTAATGTCATTTGTCACTAGTTCGAATAAGATAAATCCAAAATAAGACTGAAGTTTGATTAAAGTAAGAACATCTAATACAATACTAATATATCAAAAAAATCAATAATAAAATCTTGAAATTGCTTGTAAAATACTAATACCTTCAACTTAACGTAAGTTTGACATAAATTAAAATACTTAAGATATTTATACTAATACAATTTATTTTCATCTATCCTAAAACTATTTAACTGTCATCATTTCTATCTAATCCGCCTTAGTATATTTTACAAGCTAAAACTTAAGTTGTATTAAATTATTTAGTTATTTATTGATGGGGATATTGACCTAACTCCACCTAATTTACAATGGTTTATAAACTCTCTTTGGAGGTTATCCTTCCCGTTAACTATTCTACCAATTAGTAACTAATTACAAAACAAGTTTAATTACAATGATTGGGGTTAATTATGCTCTTTATAATATAGAGATTGAATCTTTGACTTTGTTCCTGATTTAGTGTACCCTTGACTTATGGAATAGCACAGTATCTCGTCTATCCAATCTATATATAGGTACATGGAGTTGAATGGGAAGGTTCGCCGCAAGTCTCATATACATCACCCGTAGTTCAAGATAGGAAGAATGTACGACCCTCCTGAAATAAACAACGCTAGTCATCTATCAGTCCCTTTCGTTTGCAATCGTCTCTCGTTTATATAGATAGAGAAAGAGAATGGAGTCGGTATTCTAGAATTTTGCTTTACTTCCCAATTAAAAGGTAGATAAGGAATCCATAGATATGAATAGCAGTAGTGCTTTTTGGGAAGTGAAAAATTGTAAAAATTAAGTTGTTGGCGATTTTTCAGGTTTTCTTTAAGACCCAATCATGAAAAATTTCATTAACCATTCTACTATAAATAGGGTGTTGTTTCAATTATTTGCAATGGGACATATCAAGTTGATAACTGTGTGAACCAAATTGAAAACTCTCTCTTATCATGGAAATCGTGGGAATATTAAATGTTATGTAGTATGTAGGTCAAGTCCACATTGGTAGTTGAGCACTAAAAACACAAATAAATCAAAGTTGAGATAATCATAAGACTTGGCAAACCCTTATCTGGTGCAACTATGATTAATGATATCTAGCAATCGCATGTGTACACTAATGTAATGTGAATGCTGAACGGTATATGTTATTTGATTTAGATGGATAGTCCTATTCTATCCTTATGTGGAGTTGATGATAAGCGGGTGTAGATTCATTTGATATTCCATAGTGTGAGAAATGATAGATAGGATCCTACTTCATATGGACCAAAGTCCCTTATACTCAAAAATCAGTGGTTAGCGTTTTGTCGGAGTCAGGTTTTTCAACGACATATACATTAACCAAAAATAGCACATAGATACAACAAACATTCTCAATCCAAGCTGACGATGTTAGCTATGTGCAAGCATATGTGTGATTACTTATAGCATAGAGGTTATGAAACTATGGAAAACAATGGTAGAGGCCAAATTCACGCTAATGAGGTTCGATGCATACTATATGAAAAACATAAATGTCAAGGATAGTGCTTTAACATATACTAAGGGAGATCAACATGCCGCTATAGCCCTGGACAACAAATAGCTGCTACAAAAGCAATAGCAACAAAATATACTACTAGAAAAGTTCCCATTGAAACATGAGCAAACAAATAAGAAGAGTAAAGTTCTGCAATGTGGTGAAATTATTCATAAAGTATGGGTATGAAAAACATAGGGCCAAAGAAATCCACCATTATTGGTTTTAAAAATGGAAACTCCTTTCACCATCACATTTTCTTTTAAATGAATCAAGCTATAAAATGAAAGCGGGTACATTTAAGCATATATTAACATGTGGGTAAGGTAATGTATAGCAAGGAAAGTTCCATCGTAAAGCGGGGGAAATTACATGTGTATACACAATTTTGCTCAAGATCGGAATATTCGAGAGCTACTCAATGGTTATATTAAAAAATGTGGAGAAAACCTTCAAATCTAGTCTGGCCATGGGACAAAAATGGAAAATGATTAGCACTAATTGTACCTTCAAGATAGGACCAACCAAGCATCCAATTGGCAGACTCAAATTTGTACCCTACAGAATCGTCAAGAAAAAATTACGAGCTTTACCATTTAGTGGCAATACAGGCCTATATGTCACTGTCCCGAGGCTTTTCAATATTTCAAATGTTTCACAATATTTGGGATATGAGCTTCTTTTAGAGCTCAAGATTTTCAATAACTATCTTGGGTAAAAACTTGTATTACTCTTAGGAACCCTTGGACAAATATCTAAGGAAATAAACTCGGTTATCCTCCTATTCAACATTAAAGTAACGAGAAAAAACGTGATCTTGGTACCTACTCTAGCTCCAAACTTTTCAATAATAACAAATAAATCTTGTGACTTTAATTTCCTTGGACCTTCTCAAGCCCAACTAAGACTTTATTTTCAAGAAAAAAAAAGGTCAGAAACAAACATTGTGGTTAGGTCCCAGAACGAAAATACACCTGATATTTCATATTTTTCACGAAGGATAAATTATGAGGATGATCTTTCCCACACTATCCTAGTAGATAACATTGGCAATTGGTATGGTCTCTTCATCACATACATTAGTATCAGCGATACTACAATAACTCTATTCACATACATAGAATCTATCTTTTTTATTGAGGACTAATAACTTTACAAGGGTTAGATGCTACAAAAAAAAAATTGGTACTTAATGCTAAGGACTGAGGGTTATCTATTCTGCTATGATTCACTCTGGAGCATGATCCCCACTTTATCCTTTTTTAGTACCACTTCAAGATTTGTACCTTGGTCCAATGGCTAGGCATGCACCTTTTACCCATTGCCATAATATATAAATGGTTTGCCTTAGTCAACATATGTACCGCCAACAAGATGGTATATGTATCATTATTATCCATTTTAGGCAATCACGAGGATCATTGAATACTTAATGACCAACGGACCACTTCTGTTTAAGAACCAGAAGTGGTTGCAGAAAACTCTAACACAAAATGATGTTTTGACACAGATGAACTTCATATAAAACATTCATACACCATTTCGCAACATATTATTGACTATCAACAAAAATATTAAAATTTCTCAATACCTTACACTTTAAAGAAACTGTTATGGTGATCCTAAAGTAACCTACAAAATAGACTTCCATATTTCATGTGAGTCGCATTGACATTCTCCAACCTACCAAAATCTTATAAGCCTACGCTTGTTAACTAAAGTGTTAAAATATAATTCACTATTTACTGAGAGAAACCTATATCCTAGTTATTGTTACTAGATTACATGCATTATCCTTATGTTAGATTGAAGACAATACAAGAATACCACATAAAATGGAGCTCGCCTTTGAGTTGAGAGCCACCACTAAATGATATACTGCATATATGATGATACCCCAAGACACGGTCTGCATTCCTTTTTTGAGTATTTAGTCATGTTCAATTGGTTTAGAGTCACTACAACAATGTTTAACCATGAAGGTGCCTTAGGGCAAGCACTAAAATCAAACTGACAGTGAACAGGCACTCTCATATGGTCTTAACATTAATTCGAATTTATCCGTCCACTCGATTATCTTCATTACTTTAACAAAAGGCGTAATTCACTATCCTGCAATCACATTAGTGTCTTTTAGGCATTAATATATATAAATAAACAGAAACAACCACATACGAATAAGAGGAGATATTGTTGGAAGTTTGGGAACCATCACATGGGTGTACACACTTCATTAGGTTCCAAATAAATAGTTAAAAACTTGCATGCACATTGGTCACTTGTCACACGTGCATTCAAGAGGGTTCTCCCAAGTTATGACTAAGTTCACTACATTATGTTGACCACATCGAGTGAGTACATAAAGTCACTTCAAATATGATTAGATTCACAACATTACATTTTGACCCAAGATAAGCATGAAATCTATAAATACATGCTATATAAGATAAGTAAAAGATAACTAAACTGCACATGTAAACTCAAGACTTCAGTTTGACTCTGGTTGACTGAAATCTCATTGGTGATGGGCTGTGCAATCTTTAAAAAATCATTCACAAACCAATAGCAATAACTAGCCAATCCCATAAACTATCTCACTTCAATGACATCTATGAGCATTGGCCACTCAGGAATGGTCTGGATCTTCTGTGGATCCCCTGCAATTCTAGCCTCGGTTATCGCATGCCCTAAGCAGTGCATTTCTAGTAAAATTTTCTCTCGCACATTGCAAAACAAAGCCATGAAGCAGGCCAAGCAGTTGAGGTGACCTTGGAGATTGGATATCCAATGCAAGAGAAGTACCCATTTTGGTTTGGCACTAAGGCCAACAACTAGAATAGTGGTTTCCTAATGTAGTATCCTAGACCTGGAGCCTTGAAGATATAAATGTGAAAAAAGTCCAGCAACGTTCTTACACAAGGTTGTTATGATGGGCCATGTTTACTGATCTTTGCAGCATGTAATATAATGTTTTAATTTTATTAAATGAAAACTGAGGTTGGATACCTAAGGCTGAAGTGGAATCATTGGAGATGTGATCTCAACATATCACAGAGAAAGAATGAAATTATGACACTTTGTTGAACATATAATAAGTCCCATTTCATATGCAATTGGTTTAAAAAGAGATCACGCTATCCTCTAGGACATGATGGTGACCAATTTTTCAGTGTGTGAATGCTAGCATATTTTAAAGGATGCATATGTACATATGTGTTGGTGTACTTAGGTTTGTTTGATATCACCAGGGTTATGGGTATAGCACAGCTAATAGTGGTTTTGTGATCCGATTGTATTTTCAAGATGGATAATAGATAGCTAGAGTTGAAAAGTATTAGGTTATAAAGATCTGTATCCTATTCTTGCATCCACGTTGAGAGTGGGACAGTCTTACCTAGTAGTTACCGATCATAGCAACTATGAAAGAATGAATCCAAGTCAGGAAGTGGAGAAGGTTGAGCTCAGTGGTGGACCAAGGGTAGCAAACTCTTGAGCCAATGAAGGCAAAGTTATAGGGCCTCATAGCAGCTAAGTAGTTCTGCCAAGGACAAGGGAGATCCTAGCTGTGCACGCATGAACAATGTGGGTAAGCTTGTATGAGCTATTATCTCAAGCCTTGTTCACAAGTCAATGATCTCAGCACGAGGGAGTGGGCACGTAAGAGGAAACTGAATAGGTGGAGAATCGTGCAAAAGGTTGATAGTTGACTTTTGGTTGCCCTGAAACTGATTAGGTGGAGAATCATGCAAAAGGTTGATAGTTGACTTTTGGTTGCCACGAAACTGATGTAATGGAATATAATTATTGTCATTCACTGCTGAGTAATTTATTAGCTTCTACTGTGTTTAAATCAGTGATTTTGAGTTCTGATTGCCATTTACTTTTACATGCTAATGGCTTAGTAAAGGTTGAAGCTAAGATTGTTTTATTCTAATAAGCCTTTTGTTTATGGTATTCTATGTGTTACTAGAGAGCTACTTAAAATGAAAAAAGTTGATTATGACTGTAAGTGGCAGCAACCATTTGGTGGGATTCTCCATGGAATTTGGGATGGCAATAAATAATGCAGTCTACACTAAGGAAAATGCTATGCAGAATTATCATATATTCCTAGATCTTGAGGAGGTATGCATTGCATACTAACCCAATGGCAGTTTCTTGTCGTTACTTGTGATCAGCTGCAAGGAGGCAATCTGTAATAGAACACTTTAGTAGTCTCTATAACAGAATGTGTAGAGACAGCCCAATTGAAAATTAAAAAACTAACATTTCTGAGTGACAGATGCTTCATCTCACCATCAATTGTTAACATGTGTCTCTTTTAGGGCAGATCCGGAAAATTTTGGATTTCCCTTGAAACCCTAATGATTCAAATATTGAAAATACTTCAAATTGAACTAGCAAACTGAAAATTATCTTCAAACCCTACAAGAAATCTGATTTTTATTTTTTGATGGCATCATGCATGCAAAAACAGATGGAAATAAATATAGAAACCTTCCAAATTAATTTATTCAAGAGCTGGAACAAACATACAAGAGAACACCGAAAAATAAGATTTTTATAATTTTCAGACCAGCTGGAATTAAAATATGACAGCAGCAAATACACTTCACCAACACAGCTGGAAATAATGATTCCAAGCTCAAACACAACCATGGAAGAGTGCAAACAACTCCAAAAATTATGAAGAAGCTATATACAACTGAAATTTGGGTTGACGTGCCCTAGAAACCCACAAAATCCCCCAAGATGCAAGTCGCCACCCTAAGAGAGGGTCTGAAAATTTCTGCCAAAGCTCTAACAGTCATTCTACCCCTTGCACCAACAAATGATAGAGCTTTTACCCCCTTTTCAACAGCCAATGATGATGCCCTAGCCCTTTCCAGGTTGTCCTTATGCACAAATATGACTTTTGAATGAAGCCACCAGCTGAATATTAGGGTTTTCGTCCCCAAATTTTGATCACGATGAGGATATTCGTCCTCAAGTGATGGATGCTAAGAGGGTTTCCGTCCTCAATAGCTGAAAGTAGAAGCACAAATGCTCGACTTCATAAAATCAAGATGATAGATCCCCAAATGAACGCCTTCATCCTCCTTTTATAACTTCTCTTTCCTCTTTCTTTCAATTTTGGTGGCGAACTTACTTTATTTAAAAGTCACTTTTATTTTTAATAATAAAACATAAGTTGCCTTATAATATAACATACATTTGGCTGAATTAGTAAAATCATTAACTTTACTTTAAGTATTTAAAAATACTTTTAATTTTAGTAATAATAATATTATTAAGTTGCCCAAAGATTAGAAATGACCAGGCCCAACTTAAATAATATTTTTAATTATTTTAATCTAGAGAAGGGGACATTACAATCCGCCCTTCCCAAATATGTTTGCCCTCAAGCAAACGCCAACTCATATGCGCAAGTATCACTATGCCAAAGTAATGAGTCATGTTGTAGTGCTTATAGAACCTGGACCCTGTACCTGTCAAATGGGATAGCTCCTGCCAAAGAACACAGTATGATATATCCCAAATGGATAATGAATGCCATCCTACCTCAAGTTGATCCTCAAACAATTGTAGATATCTGGAAACATCGGCATACTCCCATAAGATTAAAGGCTGCCCTATGCCCATGTCATTGTGTTGCAACTATCCTACTTGGCTCCTCCTATGCAAAGAAGGTTTTGGGATATCATATCCTTGGTTCCTAATGGCTCCTCCCATGATTTGGCGAGTTGTTCCTCCCCATATATCGTAAAAATTAAATGGTGGATAGGCTAGAGATGAATTATGACGGCCACAAATCACTTGGATTTTCATCCAACTAGGTACCTTGGTGGCTGCCATGAAGATCAGCTTCAGCAGAACCCTTTCTCCAACTTCTTCCATCAAAGACTTCCCATTATTTTTTGCAAGCTTGCAGCTGTCCTTAGCTGATAACAGCAGTCCTATACTAGTTATTTTTATGAGCAGCAACATGAAGAAGGTACAAGTACCAAATTGAAACTTTTTTGCAAAATTAACAAGGCGGTCAATGTAGTGGCTGACAACAACCATGTAAGGACTGAAAATATCATATTAGCAGTCACAAACTGAAAAAAACTCTTTCCCCTGACTAAAGGCACTTGTATGGTTGCAAATGATGCAATGTAGCAACTGGAAGTAGTGATGATTTTAGCCTCCAAGCTGAAATTTTAGGGCATGGTTGTCTCCATTATGTTCTCCTTTTCCTTGAGAGGTAGTAGATGATCCCCCCTTGTTCTTAATTGCCTCCCAGACAACCATAAGGGTATTGAAATATTTGCACTCACTGATCACATTAAGTGACTCCTTCCATACATTGTAAAGCCCCTTTTGGGTTAGATCTAAACACCAAAGGAACTTGCACAAAACCAAATAGTAAACTAAAACAAAACTGAAATTGAATTCTCAAACCCTAGCAACAAGTTGTAAATATATTTTTATGATAGCAATCAACCATAAAACTTATAGAAATTGTTCAAAATATTATTCTTCAAAGCGGGAATTAATTGTAAGGAAAAAGTACCGGAGAATTTTTTTTTTTTACCAATTTAATATCAACTGAAAATTAATTATCAATAACAAATACCCTTTACATAAATGGCTGGAAAATGAAGAATTTCAAGCTCAAACTCAAGTACAAATGAAGATTCTAGCTACTAAAAATAGGAGGAACACAATGATGATTGAATTTGAAGTTGTTGTACCCTAGAACACCCCAAACTCCACTATAGGGCAGGTCGCTACCCTAGGAGAGAGTCCTAAATTGGCCAAACAGCTGGTCCGAAACCCTTGCAAGCTCAAAAACGGACTTGTATGGCTGTCCTGCACTCAAAACCATGCAAATCTGATTTTCCCTAGCTGCGAATGATGCCATAACACTGATAAATCTGCCTCGAATCTCTATAAATCTAATTGTAGCACAAGTGCGACCTCTATATGAGATCACCAATGAAGATGTGAGGGTTTCTATCCTCAAATCTAAGTGTTATTGAGGGATTTCGTCCTCAATAGACCTCCATGGAGGGTTTCTGTCCTCATTGGATGATAAAGAAAGCAAAGTGTGCTCCAACTCTAAGAGAATAAATTTTGAAGCATGCATAAACATCTTCCAAGCCAAGCGACCCCTTTAAATAGCTAGAGGTGGTGCCAAAAACCAAATAGAATCCTCCTAAAGAGGACCAACCTCCTTGGGGAAATAATAATTCCTTTTTCTTTTATTTTTCAATTGGCTTTTCACCTTTTTCTCAATTGATTTGACTATACTTAGAAAATTACTTTTAAATAATGCAAAGCTCGCAAAAACAACTGAAAATCATGACATTTACTTTCCTTGGTCAATCCCTTTTAGCCCATGGGAAGTGGAATGGACCCAAGGTCTTCAAAAAGGACTAGCATTGAGAAGGGGACATTACATACATCATGTTAGACCAAGAGAACTTCATCAAACTAACCAATCTACCTCTGTCCAAGGAAAGTACTATCACTCCACATGAAATTAGAAAGAGTATCGTACCGTAGCTGTAACATTGTACTTTCTTACTCAAATTGGGCTTATGGTGGCTGGAAACCATCTTGTAACAACTAAAAAATCTCATCAATGACTGTAGGTGGAATATGCATCTTTCTTGTGACAAAATCTTCTTCTATCTCAACAACATGCACATGGGAGAAATCAAAAAATGTGGTGAACAGTAGTCCGAAAATTTGAGACAACTCCCATATCCATACCCACTATGTTAAGTTGATAACACATATCCAAAAGATCTCATTTTGATTTTACCCAAGTATCACTCGGATCCCAAACTTCCATGTACAAGCAATTTAGAACTTGTATGAAAGTATCTATGTGCCCTTTACCATTCAAAGGGTTCCTCACTCTATCACTATTTTCACTATGTTGTCCATGATGACCACAAATTTGTCGTGATGTACAATGAAGCATCAAACTAGACATAAGATCATTATTTTCAACATGTTGCCCATGATGACAACACATCTGAAATGACATAGTAAGAAGCAACAAATCCACAACACTTTCATACCTTTGGTTGTCCACAACTTGCTCACCTTCCTTTGCCGGATGGAGAATGATTGAGATATCTTTCACACATCCATCTTTGTGACTTAAAATTTCTAAATTAGGATCGGCATTCTCCTTCCTCTTAGACTCTTCACATTCAACAAGTGAAGCCCTTTCCACCTTGACTTCATCCATATTTTGTTGACACGTGCATAGAGCATCTTCATAGTTCTTGCCATGAACATCGTCAACTTGCTTCTGTTCTGAAAATCCCAAAAAGTTGAACATCAACATTATCATTCATCCATTGGGCTTCAACCACAAAATTCTCACCACAATCTTGCAAGTTTGACTTTTCTTCTTTCTTTGGCTCGTGCTCCATGATTTCTCCCTCTTCCCTCATCGTCAAGGGAGAAATTTTTGCCCTAATTTCCCGCGGGCGTTCTTTGGCATGAGCGGCTATCAACTTAGCTTCCCTAGCTATTTTTAACCATTCATCGCACTTTTGTTGGGTCTTCATTACATCCTCTGCACTTGAAAATTTGAATTCATTTTTCTCTTTAACCCCAACATTTTGTTCATTCGAGTAAATACCTTTTTCTTTGGAGGACTCTTCCTCTTCAACTTGCATGGTATATTCCTCTATGGGTTGTTTCTTCTCAATCTCCAACAACTCTAGTTGCTCTTTTTCCTCATGTTCCACCATTACCATTATTTTCCTCTTCCTTCCTCAAGACATGCTACAAGTCTCCTTGTGTAGCTCGGCGTTTAGGCCTTGGTCCCATCCCAACTCGATCTTTCTTCAATACCATGAAGTTGGAAAATGGTAGTTCTTTCTGGATCTCAACTAGAAGGGTTCTATATTCAGCATAGCTAGCAGCAATGTCATCCACTATAGAGGGTTGAGTTTCCCTCACCGGAATGGTTTTTTCTTTTAGAAGGAAAGTAGGCCGGAATGACCTAGATGAAGAATCACTCACAGTTCTTGGTGGTTGAATTTTATTGTTTGCCCTTGAAGAGCTTCCTTCACCATTCGGATGTTGCATGGTATGGATTAGCTATGCCATCATATTAGCAAATCTCTCTTGCCCTTGGAAAAACCTCTCAAACCTAACATCATCAAAAATTATGTCCACCATTCTATCTTCTCCTTTTGAATCACATGCTAGTAGGATCAAGTGCTCTGATACTACTATAGTGTTCCTTTTAGGGCAGATCTGGAAAAAATTGGATTTCCCTTGAAACCCTTATAATTCGAATACTAAAAATACTTCAAATTCAACTAGCAAACTGAAAATTATCTTCAAACCCTAACAACAATCTGTTTTTCATTTTTTTATGGCACCATGCATGCAAAAATAGACGGAAATAAATATAGAAACTCTCAAAATTATTTTATTCAAGAGCCAGAACAAACATAACACAAAAGAACACCGAAAAATATAATTTTTGTATTTTTCAGGCCAGCTAGAATTAAAATATGATAGCAGCAAATATACTTCACCAACACAGCTGGAAATAATGATTCCAAACCCAAACACAAACATGGAAGGGTGCAAACAACTCCAAAAATTATGGAGAAGCCAAATACAATTGAAATTTAGGTTGTCATGCCCTAGAAGCCCACAAACTCCTCTAAGATGCAAATCGCCACCCTAGGAGAGGGTCTGAAAATTTCTACCAGAGCTCTAGCAGCCCTTCTACCCCTTGCGCCAACCAATGATGGAGCTTTTACCCCCTTTTTGACAGCCAATGATGATGCACTAGCCCTTTCTGGGTTGTCCTTATGCAGAAATATGACTTCTGAATGAAGCCACCGGCAAAATATGAGGGTTTTCATCCCCAAATTCTAATGACAATGATGGTTTTCGTCCTCAAGTGATGGATGCTAAGAGGGTTTCCGTCCTCAATAGCTAAAAGTAGAAACACAAGTGCTCGACTTCATAAAATCAAGATGATAGATAGACGATAGATACTCAAATGAACCACTTCATCCCCCTTTCATAAGTTCTCTTTCCTCTTTCCTTCAATTTTGGTGGCCTACTTTATTTAAAAGTCACTTTTATTTTCAATAATAAAACATATGTTGCCTTATAATATAGCATAAAGTTACAATTGGCTGACTTAGTTAAATCGTTAATTTTACTTTAAGTATTTAAAAATACTTTTTATTTCAGTAATAATATTATTATTAAGTTGTCCAAAGATTAGAAATGACCAGGCCTGGCTTAAATAACATTATTAATTATTTTAATCTAGAAAAGGGGACATTACATAACAAGAGGTTCATCCAAACTTTGACCATAGTGATGCAATATGCATCCCAACTTCAAGGTATCCCAAACAATCTAAAATATAGAAATGAAGTGTGAAAGAAGAGCAATCTATTAGAAAAATATGTAAAATGAACTTGCGTGAAAGAAAAAATATGAATAAATGTTGTCCCATCATAATAAGTGTTGATCCAGGGCACATGAGGTGTCATTTGGATAAACACACTTGACAAATTAAATGTACAACGACGAAAGCATATATGAAATGATAGAGCCAAAAATATGTAATCAAAGTACTATGAGACAAGGTGGAAAAGGGGGAACAATAGACACCGTGCTAGAGCTATAAGGGGCAAGATTATATTATGCAATAGTTTTGTACAATAATCTGCGAGAACACAATAAGATGTCTAACCACTACTACGATTCCTATTCTATCTTTGTTTATTCAAAGATTGGAACAATACACTAATATATAAGTGTAGAAGATAAGGGAACGATTTAACCATTACAAGAATAGCAACCACTTGCTTCATGAGTGTTTAGATACTTCGTTTTGTCATTCTTTGGAAGCGTTGTTGTACCTCTGCACGAAACAGGGCTAACACTATCTGAGCTATGTGGCATTAACGAAGAGGAGTTAGGACTTCTGCGATATAACAAGTGCTTGAGATAGTCTTGAACCTGATGGTGAAGATAACACATGGCACAGATTACCACCATTATACCATGAGTCGTTGAAAGGCTCAGACCCTCCTGGATTAAGCAAACATCTAAGTTGTCCCTCCACAAGGTGAGGGATCACAAAACGAAAACATTATGCTTTGGAAAAATCTTTGTTGTTTATTAATGTCAATGATAGAATATATACATAGTATGCATAACCTCCCACTTAAGACGCAACATATTCAAAACTCATGACCAAAACACAACTGGCTTTCACGAAATGCATCAATGAAATACCTAATTAGCCTACTCCTATTGAGTTGGGTATTTTGGGTGAGCCCTAAGGTTTATTAAGCTTTTAACCTGAATTCAATAGTAATATATGAATGATAATTAACTTGAGAATCATGTTTTATTCTTTACCACATACAAAACTAAAAACTAGAGACTTATTGTTAGCTAAATTTTATGCACTGCTAAAAACCTAGGCAGTCATGAGATAAATCTCCCTCATTTAACAGTGAGGCTCCCGTGTAAGATGTTTATCAATGTAGTGGGTATGAATTCTAATAACTATTTATGGGGTTTTACTTTAATTACAAAGCTCATGAACCATAGCTTAGCAATTCTGCAGCAAGTAAGCAACTATTATGAAGTATTTGCAGAAGGGGGAAATATGGAATTTGGGAAAGGAAGGAAGATGTGTGATTCAACCAATAGTTCTCAGAGTTGGTCTCATACACAGATTAAATAAACAAATAGATCTCACAATATTCAAAAGTAAAGGAAAATAATAGCTTCTAACCTAAATCTCAAATAATACAAAGTTTATCTAAAAATTCAAACAGAAGCAAGAAGTAAAGCACCGTAGACACAAAGTTCTCCATAAATCTGTCTTTTATTCAATTCCCCAGCTTTCACAGAAATAACATCAAGGGTTACAACACAAAGTCTGAAAACTCAATAATACTCTAGCAAAATGGTGATCAACAAGTTCTGATCATTAAACCCTTAGGCTCTTCCTCTATTTATAGTGCATAGAGGGCAATTACAAATAGGAAGCTTTTAATTGATCTCACACATGCGGAAGGTATAAAGGAAACAACTGGCAACCTTTCCCCTGGAGTTCCTCTTTGCATGACATGCATCTGAAGACTAAATCAATGCCCTGCATATCTGCCACATATTCCCAAGTAATTGACTTTTTCTAGTAACTTGAAGTAACAATTTTTAAACCAATTACCTAAGTTTTACAATTTATTTGATCACTCAATCACTTTGTTGGAGAAAATAAGTGAAAGAAAAAAGAAAGAGGACAAGAAATTATTCTAGCTGCAACACTTCATTCTTACCCTTGATCTGTCCATTAATCCGATGATAGACATGTGCCGCATGTTTGTATCATTAACTTCAGCATGCCTGGACACTATGCATGGTTCTGCTGGATTACCCTTGTCATCACCCTTCATTTTGTCTGAATCTGCTTCTGTTTGAGACTTCCCTTTTCCACCTTTGCATGAAGCTTTTGCAGTTGTGAAATTTGGATCTCTCTATGCAGAAGCTACAATTGTTTCCTCTAATTCTGAAGATATATTCAATGTATCAGACATTGACTTTGCCTTCTTTTCACCAATATGAGCACCAGTGAAGTATTCCTACAAATAATTCAGACCAACATAAAATCCATGCATGAATGCCCAATTTCTTCACCAAAATCTGATTATAAAGTTTGTTGCCCTATATTTTTAGACTTTGCTTGCATGTCAAGCAAGCTAAAAATATTATTTTATTCACATGTGCACTCACATCAACATGCATATAGCCAGAATAATAAAAAAAGGTTTTTCCAACCCTAGGCGCCAAAATTGGATGCTTCCCGGCAATTAAAAATATTTTTTAATGCTAACAACTTCTCCCTTTGGCACCAACCTTTCACGGAAATAATAAAAATAAATATCTTTTAAGGCATGCAACTTTGCCAAAGTGGGTTGCCATTTTTGGGCTAGGAATAGTGTGAAAAATATGTGGAAGGGGAAGTGGGAATTTTTCACCTTCCAGGCAGCCCCAAAATTCCTACCTTCCAGGCAGCTCCAAAATTCCCACTTTCCACTTAAGTGATTTGGGTGAATTTCTAACCTTCCCGGCAGTTTTTAAAAAAATGCGACTTACATGGATGAATAAAACCTCTTTTATGTGAAAATTAAGAGGGCAAGGAAGTGGGAATTTTTACCCTTTCAGGCAGCCTCAAAATTCCCATTTGCATATAAATGATTCGACTTTCATAATGGGAAAAAACAACCTTCCAAGAAGCCTCCAAATTCCCACCTTCCAGGCAGCTCCAAAATTTCCATTTGCACTTAAGTGATTTGACTTTCATAATGGGAAAAAACAACCTTCCAGGAAGCCTCCAAATTGCCACCTTCTAGGTAGTGCCAAAATTCTCACTTTCACTTAAGTGATTTGACTTTCATGTTTTGCGTGGAAATTCAAGAGGAATGACAGCTTTGAAAAATGCGACTTGTTGGTATCCAAATTGATTCTCCCGCGAGGGCTGAGCGGCATCACGAAACTAGCAGGATGCTTAGAGACAGACAAATAATGATATGAAGTCGTTTTGTAGTCCGGGGGAGGGGATTCAGATGACTCTTTGTCACTCAGGCGTTGGAGAAATGGATAGCACCTTACTAAGGGTTTGATCTAGCCTCACTACTTTAGGTTGTGCCTTCAACCAGGGTGAGAGGACCCATTCTGTAACACATGTTGGTGAAGGACATCAAGAGATCCTTCTTTCCACAATTTTAATGAAAACCTTGAGAAAACAAGATCAATAAAACAAAATCTAACTCTCACGAGTTGTTACACTAGAGAGTGGAGAAGTTTCCTCGACAAGGTTCAGGTTACTAAAGACAATAATTGAAACCTGATTTATCTCTGCATATTTTAGAAATGGAATTTGTTCATTTGTGGATACATAGTACAAACAGGGGTAGTTCATGTAAGATTCATCGTTTGAGAAGTTTTCAGGTGAGAAATTAAGAAAGAAAAATTTGATTATATCATATATTTGAGAGCCTTTACAAATATTGGAACACTCATAGACAAAATGCTTCAAAATAGCCAAAATATTCCTTCAACCAGAAGGTGTGTATCAATATAGGCCCAGAGATACACGATTCCATACACTCTTCAAGAATTCAACACAATGGCTTGTGTTAAAGATTCAATTAAACGTTGGAAAGTCCCTGGTTCATCAAATCTAAGATACACTCATAGACTAAGAAACAATCTTTATCAACATAATGAAATTAAAGTGATTTTAAATTGTTTATTTACATCACCAGAATGAAAGCTCTTCTCATAATGAAATTGCAAATGCCACAATACTAACACATGGATGAGATCTTGTGTGATTCAGAGGGATTTTAACCTAAGATTGCAACAGGAGCATAGAAAGACTACTTGAAAACATTATGAAATAAAAGCAAACACAATTATGGCTCATAATCAACACAAATTCATTTCAAGGTTCACTAGATTCATTAGCATTTGAAAGTTTCTTCAACATTCTCAGAGCTTTATCAATGGTTGTACACATGCAACCATCATGACATGACTAAAGCTACAAACACAGGGAAATAAACAAGTTTCTTAGATGGTTTCTCAAGAAAATTTGTTTTTTTTCAAACTTTCTCAGAAAAATTAACCCCCCATTTTGGCATCTCCATTTCATGCCTTTATATCACTTACTTTACATCAAAGATTTCCCCCCAAAATAAGAATATTCCAAGGAATTCTTTGTTTGATACATATTTGTTCCAGAAAGGGATATTTAACAAATTTACACCCAAAAGCTGATGGGTGTACAAAAGATAATCTTTTTCAATTATTTCCACCAATTGTTTTAACTGGGGCATCCAGTCATCTCCTCTAGTAGCATTTCCATTCTCTTTCGATCCTGTAGCTGGCTTCTTTGTATCGTTTTCCTTTACATCTTGATCTACTAATAATTCGTTTTCTGCAGGTGACCGAGCAACTTTGTTTCAAAACTTCAACTTTTGCACTTCTCAGATTTACAAATCGAGCTCCACAATCAATTCGATTGCACTTCGCTGACAAAACCGACGAGAGACCATGGAATTAACCAAAAAGGATGAAAACAATCGAATCCCTTAAGGTCCCTAATTTGCGTAGGAGCAATAATGGCGGCAAAACCAGATGCATTGTATCACAGTCATTAACTCAGTCTTTCACAACTTCAAATTTGAGCCGTCCACGTGGAAAAGATTTGAGTTGATGCGGGTCTGGGGTGCTTTTCACATTTTGTATCACTTAAAGAAAATGAGTATTTTTAGACAATTTGGCCCGCCCACCCACTTTTAATATAGGCCCTACACGTGGCTTTCTTGGGCGTCAACGGGGTTGCGGCTTACTTTATGACTTTTATTCTTTTTTAAAACAAAGCTGAAAATCTCAAAATGCGCAGGCGACCCACCTCTCTGCTTTTAACTTTTGATGTGGGCCCCAGTGGAGTCGCAGCTCACTTTTATACTTTTACTTCATTTCAAAACACAGCTTAAAAACCCCAAAGTGCTCCGGCGACCCGCCTCCCCGCTTTTGATGTAGACTCAACACATGGCTTTACTTGGGTATTAGCGGGGCCGCGCTTCACTTTTATACTTTATTCCTTTTTCATGACAAAGCTAAAAGTTACAAAAACCTCCGGCGACTCGCCTCCCCGCTTTGACTTTTCAATGCTGACTCAAACATGTGACATTAATTGGTCCTCCGCGGAGTCGCGGATCATTTTATAACTTTACTTCTTTTCACAAAACAAAGCCAAAAAACTTCAAAGTGCTCCGATAGCCCGCCTTCCCGCTTTTGACTTAAAAGCAGCCACGTGTCCTCTTGCGGACCTTAGGCATTTATTTTACCTTTTTACTTCTTTGGCCATAACGCCTTAAAACACAAAAAGGCCCGCTTTCCGCAACTGCTCAACTTACGACACATGTACACCTTCGAGGCAAAAATAAGACATTTGCTCCGCCACTTCATAATTTTGACTAGCCAATTAGAAATCAACGGAGCCGCGGGGCCAATTTGACATTTTTTGCAAAAGTGACAAGTTCACCAAATAAACCCGCCATGCCTTGTCCAATTAGAGATGGACACGTATCTACAGACGTTGAGATAAAATTTGACAGGGAAAACACGAGCGTGGAAAAATAAAATGCAGGGGAAACTTCACCATTCGCACCCAGAATTCAAAATGTTCCTCATGGACAGAGAAATTGCAAATAATACATGGCTAAACGTGATCCATGGCCATAGAAAAGGATTAACGGCATACAAATGAAGGAGAAAGTTTTCACGCATCCATACGGGGAGACAAAAAATACTTCAAACCAAGTGGACTGAGAAATTTTTTGAACAAACAGGGCGAGATTAAATCGAGCACCAACACTTGTATTATGAAATTGCTCTTCCTAAAAAGTGCGACTTGCATGACTTCTACTTTTAAAGTTGTGTGAAAACTCATCAATAGCATTTTATTTCCATCGTTGGATTTTCGGTGAAGAAAACACAAGTAGAGAATAAAATTTTCCATTTTTGGAAAGGGCCCGGGACGATGTAGTAGCAAAAACTTACAAGTGCCATAAGTTTCACTCCGTGGCTCCGTTTTAGGTGTCATTTTTTCTAAAAGTACATATTTTCTCGAGCTTTACACATTGATGGCGGTATTTTTCTTATTTTCATAAAATCCATTATTGCACCTTTTTGGACCAAACAACCTCTTGCAATCTCCTGAAGGAATCCTAAGCTCTAGTCACCTGCTGATTAGCTGGTTAGTATAAACTCTTCCCTGGTGAACACTCCATTGAGAGGCGGAAGCAATACTGGCGTGAAAATCCTCAATAGGGTTTCAACTGCAGCACAATTTATTTTTAAACAAAACTTTATTTATTTAATAAATAAATAAATAAAATTCTCTCAAACAAAACCTAGCGAAGGGCTAGAGTGAGTTTTAGCATGTGGGTATTTGTCAAGTTTGAATTTTATGACTCCCTGGAAATATTCTAAAGTAATGAAGACAACTGCAGGCGAAACAAACACAAAACAGACCCGTCACCTTGAACATAACAAATGTTTTAAAGGGGTATCCCACCATTTCCAAGTGAAATTTTTGGGGACACCACTTACAATTTAGGACCCTTCATTTCCTAATGACTAAACATATAAGATCTATCACATACTTAACACAATGCATAATTGCTCTACGCGTCAAAAGAAGAAACACCTCTCAACCAGTTGAATCCAAATTGAGTCATTTGTTTTTAGTCTCGTTACTCATAGATACCAGACTTCTTTCATTTATTCAAGCCTAGTTCTTACAAAATTATAAATATCTTGTTTGCAGATTTGTGGTGGGAAGATTATGGTGCAAAAACACCAAACATTTAGAGGTTAGCCCTACCCTTTTTGTCAATTTTGCAGCTCTTCTAAGTGTGGACGTAATTGTAGCTCTTACCAAGCACTACAAATCAACCCACCTCAATCTCGAAGTATGCATAAAAATACACTATGGGAGATTAATACACCACCACGCCTTAGACAAGAAAAAGTGTCAATGAAGTAAAAATAATGTGTATACAGCCTGTAGGACATATCTAAGTGCATAGACAAACTTAATTTGACTCGAGCCTTGCAATGTATGTCATTCTTGATGTCACCCTTCTGTTTGTCAACCTTCACTTTCCCCTTGTACTTCAAATCTTCACAAGTTTACTGATTATGAAATGCCTTAAGTAGGAGGTAACAAATCATAAATATATTAAGAAACTACAACATTATAGCAATAACAGAAATGCTTGGTATGCCTTGATCCATGTCATGAATTTCACTCATGCTTGACAGCTTGAACAACCTATATGATAAGAACAAAAACAAGTTTTTTCCTTACACCTTTGCCATTGCAACCGATAAATTCAGCATATGGCACACGACAATATCATCAAGATAGTCAATAGATGCACCAGATTTTTCTCAGCATTGCACACTTTATGGCATGCCAAGGCAAATTAATATTGTGCTATACAATAAGGGGTGGGAATCTATACACCTAAGCTCATGGTATCATGACATGTGTGAGTTTATAGACAGCTGACTTGTGGCACACATAACTTTCAGGTCGCTATATTGGGTCTAATGGCTAGCTTCTGAATTAAGTATCAGTCAAACATGTAATATGTGGATTAAGGGTTTACCCTCCCCCAATATTATTACATAGATGGTTAGATATAGAAGGATCATATTGTTGTGAATCTTGAACATGGACTATTGAGATGGTGGGATAGTGTGCTTCGGTTTTCATAGTGAGAGATCTTGTTGAGTGATTCCTTTTTTAAAGAGTAGTATATGTTGTAAACCTATCTCAAATGTATAAGTATATTGAATATTTGGGTACATTGGTACTCACCGTATATCTCTTTTGTTGTACATTTTTTATATATTTGGGCATATTTTTGTATGTCACATTTAGCTCTTTACGTGTGGTATCATAGTGGAACTTTGGCTAAGTGAGTTATACTTCTATAGATTGGAACGAAGTTGGAAAACTAGGTGAGTACTCATTGAATTGCAAGTTCTCACTGAAAATATAAAATGATGAGTATTTTATGAAAAAACTTCCAAGTATAAAAAAACGAGTCATGGGCGAGTATTAAGACAATGCTCGCGAGCACTCAGTGATTCCGCGTTGAAAACTCACCAAAGATAGGATAGACGTGGGACATGGAAAAAACACGTTTTTTACATGGGACGTGGAGAAAACACGTTTTTTACACGGTTTTTCTTATTTTTACAGTTGACTCGCCCACACATATGTTGGCATGTGCGTCCAGTGCTCCCCGTGAGTTTCGTGACATGGACTAACCGCCTCTCATAGATCCTAACTCTAGCAATTGTAGCAGAGAATAACGCCTGCGGGTTTTAGTGTAACGGCAATCGTGGTCCAACAAATGGTATCAGAGCGACAGGTCTTGAGTTCGAAACTCACCTAGGTAACGCTGGGGGGGGATTGTTGGCATGTGCGTCCAGCGCTCCCCATGAGTTTCATGACATGGACTAACCACCTCTCGTGGATCCTAACTTTGGCGATTGTAGCAAAGATTAACGCCTGCGGGTTTTGGTCTAACGGCAATCATGGTCTAACAACATCATCATCACACAACACTTGAGCATCCTTTGAGCGAATTGGAGGGAGTTTGTAACGGATTTGTAGATCAAAGTTGAGGAATTTTGAGTTTCAAGGTTAGTTCTTTTTTCTTTCCAAACATGTGAATTCTTTCTAAAATGTTAATATTAGGCTAGTTCTTTTTTCTTTCCAAGCATGTGAATTCTTTCACCTTGGAAGTCATTCCCCTTGAAGCAATGACCTTGCTTGGAAGTACATCCTATATGAACCAACCATTGGAAATGTGGTTTGCACACTCTGTTCAAAGAAGGTTCGAAGAGGCAAAAATCGCTTCAAGTATCATATTGCATGCATTTGTTGCCGCAACATCACACCATGTCCCAATGTCACGAAAGCGACAAAACGAGAGATACAGGAAATGTTGCCACTATCGGATAAGAAGAAACTAAAGAGAGAATGGTTACAAGCAATCATAGCAGCAACCATTAATCCCACCTCGGTCGTGGAAACAAAGGTAGATATGGCATCTCAGATTATGAGCTCTAGTCATGGTCCACACATACAAGGCACATCCAGTTCAACCAAAATCCAATCACATGGCTTTTTTGTACCTAGAAACATACCTGGAACACAACCTTCACTGCAAGGTACAAGGTGGAAAAAGGAAGTGCAGAAGGAAGCAGATAAGGCAATTGCAAATTTTTGGTATTACAACAACCTTCCCTTCAACATGGCGAAGAGTTTGTAATCAAAGTATTTGGTGATGTCATTGACAATTGTAGGGAAAGGGTACAAGGCGCCCTCTCCAAAAGACTTAAGTAGGAGGTTGCTCCATAATATTGTTGCAAATGGAGAATTAATTCTAGAAGAACAAAATAAGTAGTGAAGAAAGTATGGATGCACCATTCTTTCAGATGGGTTAACAGATGGAAGGATCCGCACCATCATCAATTTTTGTAGCTTCAAATGGTGAGATGGTTTTTTTGAAGTCAACTAATGTCTCTAACACAATAACAAATTTAGAAAAAATGAACCTTCTGCTAAAGGAGGTTCTCTTTGAGGTTGGCATTGAGAATGTTGTGCAAGTTATCACTAACAATGCAACAACATATGTGGCAGATGGGATGCTACTTCAAGACAGGCATCCATCATTCTTTTGTACCTCTTTCAATGTCCATTGTCTTGACCTTCTTTTGGAGAACATAGGCAAAATTTATTAGGTGAGACTAATTGTAGAAGATGCCAGAAATATCACAAAATACATTTAGAATCACGTGTTCTCAACTTGATGAGAAATCATACCAAGGGGAAAGAGTTTGTGCGAGCAAGTGTCACAAGGTTTACAACTACCTAACATTGTAAAGTATTTGTAGTTTGTTGACACCATTAATGCAAATGTTTGTGAGTCAACCATGGTTATACTCAACATAGTCAAAGAAAGTTGATGGAGAGAGGACCGCAAAAACTATTTTTTAAGATGTTTTTGCAAAGAAAGTTGTAGAGATCATCAAGGTAACTTCAAACTTCAATTTAATTTCAAGTCGATTCCTTTATTTTCAACTTTTATAATTAATAGTATTGCTATTTACTTTAATTGTAAGTTTGTAATTTTAATTTGTTTAAAGTGTGGGAGCTTTTGGTGAGGGTTTTGCGCTTGGTAAGTGGGGAGCAAAACCTAATGAAATACAATTATCAGGCCATGGATAGAGCCAAAAAGCCCATCCAATACTATTACAAAAGGGGTATAGACAAATTTGGTTCCATTTAGGACTTAATTGAGTGGAGGTGGAACAATCAACTCCACCAACCAATTCATGCAATGGAGTACTACCTCAATCCCAAGTTTTTCTTCTCTAATGGCTTCACAAATATTAATGGGGAGGTTATGGAGCGCCTCTTAACGTGTATTGAGAGAACGACACTAACCTCAATATTTTAGAGTTGTAGAATTACGAGTAGTCTAGGGTAAGGCTCTTTTCTTCACCACTAGCTACTTGAGGCAAAGCCACCCACACACCAGGTATCAAAAATTGGAGTCTTTACTGATAACTTACAAGTTACAATTTACAATTACTATTAACTTTTGAATATCTTGTTTGTAGGTTCATAGTGAGAAGACTAGGGTGGAAATACCCAAATCTTCAAAAGCTAGCCCTTTGAATTTTATCTCAACCTTGTAGCACTTCTAGGTGTGAGCACAATTGGTGTTTGTTTGAGATCATTCACACAAAAAAGTGCAATAAGTTGACTCAATGACCAAGATTTTGTGCAATACAATCTTTGGCTTCACACAAGAAAGGTAGACACATCATAGAAGCCTATTGATTTGGATGAGATTGATCCCTACAATGATTGGGCTGCACAAGAGAAGAGATCACCATGTTCACAGAGGATGAGATTGCTAAATTTCGAGAGGGAATCTATTGAGGGTGTAGGTACAACAAAAGCTGGACAAATTGGATTGGATGGCATCATTGTAAATGATGTCGAACATGAGGCAAAGGAGGAGTCACTACCATTTGGTATCTAGGGTGGAGCCTGCAATCACAGCCTTCTAGGAGCGAGGAGTGGCCACAGCTAAGTGCAAGGACTAGACTCAATGGGCCCTCTCCCTAACTTTTCACTAGAAATGGGGTAAGAGGAATATTGTAAATTTTTTATAATTTGTAACTTGAATAGATATGTAACTTACGATGATGATTTTTAATGATACAATCATTGTAAAGTCATAAGAGTCATTAGATGGCTGTTGTATTCGCATGATGATGCGATTTTGTATTCTATTTATATTCAAATCTTATAGAAAACACTTATCCAACGTTTTACAGACTCATTTAATCCGTTTTATAACTGTATTTTGTATAAAATTTATGTCTTTCAAATAAATTTAAGTATTTTTTAAGTTGTCAAGTCGAAATTTTTTTGGTCTGCCAAGTACAAGTATGCGAACTATGGATTGGAAGATATTTTACTACTTTTTAACGAAAAATGCCTTATTTTGCAATGCAAGTTCCTCTTAGCATAACCATCTGATCAGAGTATTACTTGCATCATCATAAAGTACTCCTCAAGAGATTTCCCGTAAGTGAATCCATTAAAAATTCTGACAACTATTGAGTAAAATATGACCTTGGGAAGTTGGCCTTTCATATCTTCTGTACTGTCATTTGTTGCAGTCATGACCCTGACAGAAAAAGGAAAAATATTCACATCTTACAATTCGGGGGAGCAATTAGGTGTTGTTTTTGCATTGTGAAGGAAATTTTGAGACCTATAGGCCTATATGATTGTTATGTTCTTATTTTTCATGCAAAAGGGGTTCCATTAAAGGCATTTTTTCTTGAAACCCTAGCTTTTATTTGAAGAGTGATTCCTGGAGATACCCAAAAATCTAGAAAGGAATATGTTTAGCGAATGGCGATGTATATTTGGAAATGAGAAGCTGCAGAATGGCTTTAGTTCGGTCCTGTAAATGAGAAGCTGCAGATTGGTGGAATAACCTTAAAAGTAGTAAGTTTCGTTTCACTTGGGAAGCGGTTGAACAGGTTGTCCTAGCTCAAAGGGAAAACACAAGCAACAAAAGTAGAAGAACAGAACAAATAGCCATCCTCCCTTTTTGAAGAGAGATGATAGTGACCATCAATAATGGTGGTATTAACCTATGGGGCGAGAGATCTCTATTTTGAGCATTCGAAAAGGATAAGTAGACCATTTCCTCAAGGGTGGGGCAAGGGATTGGTGGGATAGCCCTGAGGGAGCAGATAAATTCACTTGGGAAAGAGCCAAAGAAGCATTCTTAGCTTTATGGGAAAGGAAATCAAAAGGAGAAGAAAGACAAAAGGTATAAGAATGAAAAGAAGAGAAAAATGTAGAACAGAAAGAAACGGCAAAAAAAAAGGAGAAAACCCTACCCTTGAATCGGGAGGAGGTCCATGTTTTTTGTTTCAAACTAAAGAAGCAAAATACCAGATGTCATGTTTCATCAATGCCTTAATCATATGGAATGTGCCATCCTTATTTTGGGGGCTTTTGCTAGATGCTAGGACTGATGCCTATCTTAGTCAGATGAAAATGTCAATCTATTTCAGGCTGAACCAAGTCACTTCAGTCCATGAGGAAGGATCATACATCGTTTCAGGACATTGGTTTCATTCAAAAATTCGTCCATGGCATATCATGATAATTGTTTTAAGAGCTTTCCATCTTGGTATGCTGAAGGGGCATCACTTCCTATGTATGAAGCTTATATTTATCTGTCGGGAGTGGATATTTCTATCAACAAGAAAGACGTGAGAACAAAATCAAAGACCAGATACGAGGAGTTACAGAGGTGAGTTCAAGTGGAAGATCAATGAGCTGGTGGTTGGCCAGCAAGCGTAGTAAAACTGTAGCAAAAGTTTGGAACAAAATTGCAGGTGAATTTAGAAGGGAAAAACAGAGATCTGCATGTGGTAGACTGGATAAATTCCACGCAGAAGAAGGGCGAGTAAGTCTTCCAAAGGAGAAGCGGAGAGAAGAGGACAATGAGAGATTCCCTTACAAACCTTAATAACATTATCCAGATCCAGGAACCACGAGGTCTAGAAACATTGGCTTCAATCTTTTCCCTGATGATGGATCCTGTAGAGAGATGCAAAATGTCAGATCAAACAACCACCATGCAGTTGATTCCAGAAAACATTCATAATATCTACAAGGCTGCTACTGGAATGAGTGAGGATTCATACTTATTATGATAGGTAATACATATCATAATGAACTCAACTTGGGCAAATTCTGGGCATACAAAGAGCAGGTCTTCCAACAACAGCCTTCAGCGGGACCATTGCAAGAGTAAAGGCCATGTTGATTACAGGCAAATCCCAGTGCTTCATGAACAGATGACGGGGAGGAAAAGTACCATGAATATTCAGGTGGAAAAGCCTTGCCAAATGGATGATAGCCATAGATGACATTCCTGCTCCTCTTGGTAGACCATATAGAGGGTTTGAATCAGAAAAGCATGATGTCCAAAGTTGATTTTTTTGTAAGCATGCCGGTCTGCTTCTGGCCAGATAAAACGGGTAATACATTGGAGTATGTACTGTTGATTATGCCTCTCCTTTTAAGGCTCCACATTTATGACATGGATATGTTCATGACGTTAACTGACCTCTACCCTCCCATTCCGGGGACGTGCTTTTGCCTTTGGCTTTGGCAGGGAAGTTATTGCACTGAAAGCTATTGGGCCATTTTGAAATTCTGCAAATGCTGTAATCTTTTAAAGTGGCCTTACCTTGTATAATGAAATAAAAATGTTTACTTACTTAAAAAACTCTAGATATGTACATGATTAACATCACATTGATCGTCCATTAGGACAGTAACATGAGAAACATGGAAAGATTACCCGTCAGCTTCCATCAACTCAGATCAGTAGATGCCAAGCATAAACATTGACAAATCTTGTCTCAAGATCTTTTCAGAAGTCCTAACCAAGGCAATCCTGACTCCTTGTGGATGTAGGTTGGCGGCAAAATCCGCTTGACTAAACAGTATGACAACCAGCTTTTCATTCTACTTTGTGCATTGCAGATGTTTTCAAAGGTCTCTTCCTAAGAGAAAATTGCTTGTTAAGTGCAGCATATCATACAGAAATACCCTCTTATTTGGAATAACCACCTAACTGAAGTCAGATTGTGCTCTTTTTAGCAGAGACAGAAAACCAAGATTTAAAAGAAGAGATATGCAATACCTTGTCCTGGCAGTCATTTGTAAAATGCAACATTATTGAAAGGCAAGGCGGTTCAGACCCATTGTACATACCGTGGTTGGAATAGATAGCAAAACAACTTAGCATCAACAAACTCATTTGCTACTTTACAGGTATCAAATGTGTTCAAAGTCATGGAAAGAAACATGTTGTACAGGACTTGGGTTATAGTTCAGCTAAACAACAGCACAGACAGAGACCAAAACATATAATTCTCGTACTGGTATTTAGTAATAAATTATCCAATGCATGTTGCTCCCGGAATACCTTCTAATTTATCTAATAAATAGATTACCGTACTGCGAACTGTATTTATTACCGTACTGCCAACTGTGAGACAACACTTAATTGGAAAGGGCAATCCCCCTTAGCAGGGGCAGATTTGGGCTTTTACCTCTCACAGAGCCGAAGTGATTCCTCCTGTGATTAGTAGCAATCCTTGGCTCACCGGGATTCCGTAGCATTTGGCAACTGAAGAGTATTCCCTGGGGAAATACTGCACAGCCCAACTTTGAACTTGGGTGTCGGAATAAGTGTAAGCTTTGTTTGATGTATAAAAATATGTACGAAGGTCCTTCTTCCAAACAAAGAACACAACTGCAAATTGGAGGTACCACGAATTACAGGATCAGTTTTCTATCGGCCAGATTGTAAAAACGTTAAATTTCTTTAGCGTTTTTGGCTATTTTCGTAAATAAGTATGTACACAACCTGCTAAATTGTACACCATAAAGCAAATCTCATTGGGATAAATCTGAAAGGATTCATATTTGTTACATATAAATCCCCAAGCAGCAAATGCAGCCTTATTCTCAAGTATTATATGGAATAGATAGATAGATAGATAGGCACCCTTTTCCACCTACACTTATACACCCAGAGACTTTTTTAACAATTTGAACATAACTGTGCATTGCAGTCTAGATGCAGTAATACTTAAAAATCCCACTGCACATGTCAACTAGAATTTGTAATTTGTGGTCAGCAGAAACGGGTTCTCTATCTTATTCATCTTTTGATCTAGAATGGTTCATGAAATCGTCCAACATCATGGTCACGAAAACTTATCTAGTCGAGCACGTCGATATAACAGTTAATCCACAAATGAGAAGAGCACAAATGGCTTTTTTAATGCTGGAAATTGGTTATATATTGCGGATAAAAATTGAAAGTAAAACAGCCATGTTTAGAACCAGAGAAGATTTATACAAGATGCAGCTTACCAAAGCGAGTTATTCGATGAATCTACAGTGCCACAGATTCTTCGGCCCTCTCAAGTCAGGTTGGGGGCATAATTTTCAAATGTAGGTTTCCAGAACTGCATATTGTTCTCATGAGCCGCGTACTACCTAGTATTACCCCTTGATCGAAATAACGTAAACGAATTATTTGAAATGGGATGAAATGAAATTGTTTTAATTACGTCATACCCAGTGAGAAGCATTATAGGAGGAATACGGAGAAATGTTTTTACTTCTTTTTGGTTCTATGGTGACTTTAAAGAGTGGACGCGATAAGAAATGAAATGAAATGAAATGAAATGAAATGAAATGAAAGATTTTAATGACGTCCACGAGACTAAAGAGTCTATGGGACCACAGAAACAACTTAAGTGCAAGGGATTCGAACATATGCAAGTTTCTTTATTTACATGTGGTGGCGAAGGAGACTTTGTGATGCACTTAGTTGGCCCACCTCTCCACCTAAAACATCAATAGGTGTCACTCAAAGACTAATTAGTGTTATCCTCTGTTTGTCGACCAGGCTAGTGGCGTGACCGTTATACCCACAAAAGATTTGGCATCTAGACTAAAATTTTGCCTCCGAAAAGACTGCAGACAAGGGAGTTGGCTAAGTTTAGTGAGAGCTCCTTACTCTTGCGCAACGATTGGAGAATTATGGATTCGTGTTTATTATTTTATGAGAGTGGCAAGTCTTTTTGGTTTGATATAGTTGCGAGTTCTATTGTAGATATGTATGCAAATGTAGAATCATACACATGGCATATAGGTGGTTGTTAAAAGTTGGGCATGTTGCAAGTGATAACTCCAAGAGGAGCTTGTTTGATTGAAAGTGAATGTGATTTTATATAGCCCCTTTTAGGAATGTGATGCCTTCCCAACTACACAAAAAGAGAACTTGAAACAAGGATATCAAAGCATAGAAGAAAGTGAAATTAATGTCAGTCTTAGTTGCAGGCACCATGATAGATATGTATGCAAATTGGAGACGCCTACACAAGGCGTGTGCGTTGTTTAACTATTATGCCTCAATGGAGATGTGGCAACATGGAGTGTCATGGTTGCAGGATATGTGCAGGAAATAATATTTCGAGGAACCGACACAATGATGCCTAAAGGAAGGTGCAAGATGAGTTGGAAGGCATGGTGGGAAAGGGCATAGCATGAGGGAAGCTTCCTTATCTGCAGACGTCAATGAAGGGGATTGTTAATGCATCCACATGGTCCCCTCCTATTGTGGGCTCACATCTCCACCTAGGACACCAACCTAGCTTTCTAGGTTGACAACTATTAAGATAGATTCAATATTCAATAATATGTCTCTTTGTATCCATTTGCACCACTCACGTGTGAATGCCAGTATACTTCAAAGTATAAGGCCCACTTTCAAAGAGTGTAGACACTCAACTTTGGCAATTTTCCCTTTGACATTACTGGTTTTGACAATACACTCTTGCTAAAACAAACACACTCTTTCTATCCCCGCATAGTACATCATGAGGTCTCATGTCTAACTTGTTTATTCATATACGCTAATATGTCGACAAATTTTGATTATTAAATGCACAAAATCCATAGACAAACTCCACCTGATAGGATGTAACCTCCAATTTTCATATTATTCATCCTTATCCAGAAACATTCACTTTGGTCGGCTTGTCTAGAATCCGAACCTGATCGACTTGTACGGTTTTGGACTAGCATATCCTCCATTTGATCTTTCAATTTTATATTCTTCATTGGATCATTTAATCCCTTTGGGTCGGCCTTTCCATGGTATTTTACCTTTGAAATGTTATATATGCAAGTTAAACTCACCTCATTTACTAACTTGGCGTTCTCATGAACTCCTATTACAAACATTAGCACTAAATGCACCCGAGGCTCCCTAAATCTCACCAATACTTATGCACAATCATTAGGGAAACAATCACTACAGGTCTGAAACATTCTACCCGGCCAAGGAATCAACTTCTCTCATTTGCAAACATTCTAACACCCTCACTTCAAGTATTAGCAAAAGCCAAACTCAATCCAAGCATCATCATAGAGGTTCTAATTTCCAAATCATATTTACATTCATTCAGATATCACATGTGCAGTGGAGAATGACATGTAGTTTGAGGTCTCTTTGGAGTAGTGTCAACATTAACGGTGCAAGGATTGCACTTCAACCTAACTAATGTTTGAATCAGAGGATCTCCTACCCATGGCTAGGGCTTTATATCTTACTCAAAATATTCTTAGGGTTTTGCATCATGAGTGACAACTAGGGTTTGATAGGGAGAGACATTTCCAAGTAGGCAGTAGTCTCAAAAAGTTACAAAGCAGGTTTTAGATCAAGGTCAAAACCGTATAACAAGTGCAAAACCATATAGATGATTCTGATAGAGTTGTACAATCTTACACCAGGTCATTTTCTAGCTACAGTTCTAGAAACAAAGCCCTTATAGGTTCATATATTCTAGTTCCAATAATTTACACACCTATAATCTCCCAAATCCATCTGTAATCAGCCAAGTGTACTCATTCTCTTGTGTTTTTGAGCGCATAGCGTATTGTATACACCAGTTGCAAGAATTAATGCGTTGTTCTGATATTGCATAATTAATGTTGGAAGTTAATTAATCAGAATAACCTCTTGTAGCTCCCATTACATCCTTTTAGTGTACTTAATTTGCTAATTTATTAATATTAATAAGGGTGTAAAAATTCAGTGAACCCAACTATTAAATTGAACATCGTGCAGGGTTCCTTTATCTATCTTGGATTGTGATTCTTCTTTTAGGCCTACTTATTATACTTCTAGTTGCAATAATGGATTCCTCTCATGATCAAACCATATCATTCCTTTAATATCTAAAGTGAAACCCCACATGTAAGGATGTGCTCCTTAAATTTTTTCATGACATTCAAATTCATCCTAATACACTCGTTGAGCATGTTCAAAATGTTCTTCAAAAGGCTCCATCTTTCAATGCTAATAAGCATTTTATTACAACTCCTCCTCAACCTCTTGTTATAAAGGATTTCCTCTTTGTGCACAAGACTTTGGTCAAGCATGATCTTATTGACAAAGCATCAAGCCTCGATGATTACAACATCTCTTTTATCCATGGTTTAGATGTATTTGTTAAGGATCTCTCCCCTTCTAATGGCAGTGTATGAGGATTTGACAATGTCCCTCGCAAATTCTTTGGTTTTATCACTATGCCAATCACCATTGGCCCTAAGACCTTTGATGTTATTTTCTATGTTGTCCCCGATGGTGCTAACTACATGTAGTCACTAAATCATGCATTTAATATGTACATCTTGCCTCTACATATGTCATTTATATGCATGGTTCCTAAGCAAGAGAATTACTCATTAACAACCCTTTTACTTTGCTTTGACATTTCTTTTATCCTTTTCATATTATTGTTTATTGTTTTTTATTTGTAACTTATAATTTTACATATTATCAAACATATTTCTCAGCTCTGATTTCATTGTTTTACCTTTCAAGCACCCTATACAAAACCCCCCATCAGGGACAGAAGCACCTGGACATTGTTATCCCCTATGGGTGCTTCTATCCACTTTCTCTCTTTTTCTGATTTTTTGGGATGTTGCTTCTTTCTTGTCTTTGTTATCACCCTAGGTCGGGCTTTCACCTGTTAATGACAAAACATAAATGAAGGAATCATATATATATATATGACTTACTTAACCTCATTAGAGAGGAAACATTCAAGAGGCATATACATCTATAAGGAGCCAATATTTTCTATCTACTACATCAAGGACTACATTTTGGGACTGCATAACAGGGTCTATTTTGAATTCCATACCACACATTTTACATTGGGACAAAGTAGTTGTAGCCTGTTATTCTTTGTGTGACTGACACTAGGGCATCCTAGCTCAAGGGACACTATTCCAATCACATGCACACTAGAACTGCATTGAATTTGAAATGTACTGCAATGTTTAGTGACAATCACATTTGGGTGACCATTGAGGTCGGTCTGATTCAAGCATATGCATATTTTTATTCATCTAATGTGCACTTGAGTATTGTCTAGGTAGTTAGGGTTTCTTTTGCAGGTACATGTGCAACTAAGCAAATTTGTAGCGAGCTTAACATGATCGATAACAAACAAGAAGTGACATAGAAAGAACCAAGACCAAATCTATCTCGCAAACACCAGTGCCCAAAATAGATGTTGATGCCCAGGTGGCCTTGTCTCATTTTGAGCACTCCTATCCCTGAGATTGTCACATTATAGTTTCTAAAATAAAGCTCAAACAGTCAAGCATCTACCTTTCCGGTCTATTCATCAGTCCAGACCCATAGTTACAAGTTGAGTCATATTTATCTCATATCTTTCACTCTTTCTTGTACTTATTTAGCTAGATCTTGCATATTTATTGTTATATCTATTTGATCAACAATGTCCTTACATAGATTTAAATTTTATTAAATCGCTACTAACATCCTCCTTAGGAAACCTTGGTTACATGCTACACATATCACCTTAACACCCATCATCAAAGATCTACTCATTTTTATAGATGGAACCCTTCTCCTTTTAAGTATTATTCTCTATGGTAGTAAACATCCATTAACAATCACATTCCATCTCTTCATATTTTTCACCTAGACAACAATTCATGTGTTCACCTCGTGCTCCACATATTTTGTCGAAAGACTTACTTGAGCACAACCTCGTGTCTCTCCCTCCGTGCCATTTGAGGTTGACATGAACAAGCCTCCTAGCAAGAAATTCAATGCTAATGTTGATTATAACTACCATGGATGCATTGGGCGCCATACTGATTGATGTTCTAAACTTCGTCATGTTATAAAATATATTCTTGATGCACATCCTTTTAAATGGGATATCCCTTCCAAGTCCAATATGAAACCTAATCTTGCCACATATTTTATCACTTAACATTCAGATCAATCACTCAATATTGTCCCTCTAGTTGTTTCTTACACTCTGCCTCTCGTGGCTACATCTATTGTACACATGGTGTTGGGGGCATATCATATTCCACTTCAAAATGTCACCATGACTATGGCTTTTAAATTGGTTACTTGGAACAATTTTAGACATGCATCTAATGATCATACACCTTCTGAGTTTCATGAGCACATTAATACTACACTTGATACTTATCCTCCATGCTCCACTTTAGCAGCTATGTCTCCTATCGATGCACATCATCTTATGGCTCCTTTTGTAGATCTCATGACACTTTATACATTGATGCACACTATTTACATGAGTACTCTTATGTCTTCTAATTTACATAGATTATAAACCCTTGTTAGTGCTTCACACGACTATATCTTACAATTTAAACAAGGTGATTACTTTTTCTCATACATCAGTCCTTATTCAGTTACTTTATGAAAAATCTACAATTGTTGGGGGCACTACTATGTTACATCATACTCTTGATACATCTCCTCACATCTTTCATGATAATATTGGTATTATAGTTTCATCTTCCCTTGATGTAGGGCATGAGCCTTTCCTTGATTACCACATTGTGGCCACATGCTCTATCACTAGATAATCTACTTATTCATGGCTCCATGTTTTACCTCCAACTCCTATTTTTTATGATATGGTATTATGACCCTAGCCTATGGGTTTCACCAGATTACACCCTTCTTCTGACACTTGGTAGATATCATGCTATCCCCTCTATATATGCATAGCTAAACATTTAAAAATACAAAAACACAGACATATTTACAAAATAAAAAAAACATTAAAATATTTACAATAAACATACAAAACTGGGACCTGTATACATAGCTTGTGTCGATGGAACTTTACATTATACATGTTGTTTGTCACTTTGGTTTAATAGATAATATATCTCTTTACTCTTTACACACAAGCAATCACGTGGTATATTGAGCTTGATGCAGGACATACATAGAGGGGTACATGATGACAAGCATTTGTGTACCCTTTACCTAGACTCCTTATACATCTAAGGACATCTATTATAAACATTACACACAAGTGTTATTAATTAAGTGTAGTTCCTTTCTACTTCCTCAATATGTTTGATTATATACATTGTGTACATGTTATTATTTGAGCTAACATAACTAGCACACGTGTCTTGAGTAATGTTGACACCTTTTGTTTCACACATTTCTATATATACTAGTTACTATATTACTTCATGACATTCTGACACTCTTGTTTTTTATACATGCTTGTTAGTTGTTTGTGTTACTACTTGTTTACTTCACTAATTTTGGTCTGTGTGTTTTGCTTGTCTTGTGACACCGTGGGTGTCCCGTGTTTGCGGCTCTACACCTATCTTACATGATCTTGATTCTCATGTTTGTAGGCCTGAGGTCTTGATTGTCTTTTGACACCATGGGTGTCCCATGTTTGTGGCTTTATACCTTTCTGTGACATTGTTTGCATAGTATTGACTCTGAATCCATTGTTGTTATCTCTCTACACTTATTTTATTATACACATGTTATTACTATTGTTGTTATTGTTTTTATTGTTGCATGTTGTGGTTTCTACTATACATGTCCTCTTTACAGATTTGGGATCCCATCATCGATAACCACCACATACAACCTTCTATTTGTTTCTACACAAATTATCATACTCATTAGACATGGTTACACATTTATTCTTTTGATCCACGTGCTCAAACGTGTTATCATACATGCCTCAAAAGAGGGGGCACACATTTAGGTATATTATACACCTATAACAAACATATACAAAATTTTGGGATTAGATACAAGTATACACGGGGAAAAACACTCATAAACAACATCAAACACATAAATTTAGAAAATCATGCACAAGTTCAAAAATGTACAACCTATTCAAGATTGTATGAATGGTTCTGAACTTTTCACACGGTTTTACCTAGGGGAAGTTACACCAAATTTCTTAACAATTTCAAATTTCCACCTACAATTATAGTTTCTTGACACAATATTAGATCCATTTGACTCAATTCAGATTAGTTACAGGGGCATGAAGTACTACACTCCTTCACCACAACACTCAGATTCAGGGGTCTTGTGGGCATGGGCCTCCTTTTTCCATCTACATTTTAATACACTATAGTTGTTATTCAATTGTGTGCCACATGGGAAGAGCATGGGGGCACTCTTTATCTTTTCTACTAGTCTTTATTTAAAAAATTAGGCTTGGATCCATCTACAAAAGTGTGGTTCGTAGGGTTACGGAAAGTATAAAATCAACTTGAAGTTATTTGTAGGTAGTTCTTCCTTTCCTTTTACATTCAAAGGGGAAGATATCACCATTTTTGAATAACTTTGATACAAGGTATTCTTCCTGTAGACACTAAAATTAGGTCACACTCCCCTTTCGTCCCTCAACATATAAGCACCCTTTATTACATTTACCTAGCCATGACCCCCTTCACCCCACTAATATTAATTTAATTAATTTAATTAAATTAATGCTTTATCCTCACTATATTTATTATTTAAATATCTTATTTAAATAATATCTACACATACAGTTCACTTAGACACCTCACCAAGCTAACTCAACCTAAGACCTATTCTTAGCAAGTTACCATAACTAACTAAGACTTACCCAAACCCTAAAAATCAATGCCTACATTCCCTCTAACCACATTCCGCATGCTCACAAGAGGCTCCGAGTCTAATCCGTGGGATAACGACACGAGATCCGAGGAAATCAGGAGGATCTCCCTAAGTTTAGTAAACCTAGGAAATCCCACCTTGACCGACGTCGGTTACCCCTAACCGTCGCCGGTTAAGCCAGACCGTCGTCGGTTACCCCTTTTAACCCAAAACAACCTTATTCTCAAGGTTGGAACTTGGAACTTGGAAGTTGGAAGCAAGAAAGTTGACAAGAACAAGAACAAATCTCAGAGAGATAACACATCTTCAGAGAGCCAATTCTAGCAAGAACTCACATCCAAGGAAGGAGATTGAGGATCTTCTCCTACACAGCCATCCCAACCATGTTCTAATCTATCTAAGCAAAGAGGAGTGTGCATGCAACCCATGCAAAATCTTTTCTTCAGTTGGTGATCACTTGCAGCCTTCAAACCCATCATCAGCACCTCCATCCTTCACACACAGACCACCAAGAACGAAATCCAAGTAAGTACAACATCATACTTCATTGGTTTATTTCATTTTCATCACTATTTCATCACCCATTGTTTATCTTGCTCCCTATTGATCTTCTCCAACATTTTCACCTCCGTAGACCCATCAAAACCTCACAAAAGCCTACTCCAGTCACCCATTACCTTCGTCCTGACCAACCAAAATCCTTTGTGCAATCACAAAGGAGACCAAAACCCTGTTCTGTGACATTTCCAGATCTCACAGTAACTGGCGCCGGTTATACCTAACCGTGGTCAGTCACCCCTGACCGATGCTGGTCTCTTGTGTTTTCCCACACAGCCTTAAACAGAGACCTACCCACCTAATTTTACCTCACCCTCACTCACCTGTGACCTACCTGAGACCTTTATCAGACCTGCAAAGACCCAGAACCTATCACTTGACCTTGGATTCTATTCTAGCTTAGCCTGTTAGATTAGATCTACTTCTTATTGTGTTTTTAAGTGAGATACCTAAATCATTTTAAAATAACAATAGGATTTACTTTGTTTGTTGCATTAATTTGTTTAAAATAGTGGACTAGACAACCATCTAGGAAGTACCATGCTTCCCAGATCTAGCTCACGCTAGGCAGTTCACTACCCATATTGTTTAATTCCTTCTGGTGGTTTTGTTTTCATTACAGGTAGTTCCTCCTAGCCAAAAGGAAGCTCTCATGGTCAGTTGTGAATTCGGAAGTCATACGCGCGCAACAACCCATCAACTGACATTTGAACAGGTATTCCTCCTATGCCCGTTACCCTATCTGTTTCATCAACAATTCAAAGAAACAATCTAAGAAAAAGGTGAAACATTTTGGCATGCCCGGTGGGACCCATTCGGGGTTCCTTGCATTTCATTCATTCCTAGGAAAAAATTGTGTGTTTGTTTCCTTTCTAAAAAAAAGCGTACACACTAATTTTCTTCCCTGGTAATCCACTTCTTCTTTCTATTTGCTCTAAAGGAAACTTTTCTTTTGGTGTATTTAAAAAGAATCATTTCTTCATGTTTTTTGCATTGTAGTGAAAGAGCATCCCTCTTCCTCTTCATCTTATTGTGTCATCCAATTTCACATTTTTGATTTGGGTTTAAAAACAATCGCATTTCATTCTGATTTATTACATTAGCTCACATTAATTGAGGGCAACCTATATGCTGGAGGTCATGACCAGCTGATGGTTGACAAACGAATCATAGAAAAGCACTTCTATCCTTTTCTCTTTCTCTGAGTCTTACCAAACCACACAAAAATTCAAATACATACATTCTTAAACAACATCTTACCTGGAAGAAGCTGTAGGTGATCACACGATCATGACACAGTGGGCACCCAGCTCACTGCTCTGTCGAGTCATACTTTAGAGCGAAGCCCGCCCCCACCATAACATACCTGAAACCTCACCCTTTAGATCTCCTTCTTTGTAGGAAGCCATCCTCACCAAAAACTCTATTTCACAATTCATGTGTCAGTCCTTAAATAGCATAAGCTAAACAAACATAATAGAAAAGGGCACTCTTAGGATCACATTTTCTTAGTGTTTCTGCTTGGCTTGTGTTTTGAGGTGAAAGATCACGTTCATCACTTTTTTGTTCATCCTTGTATGCTCCTCATCATAGCTGGTGTATTCCAGCTTCACTTGAGTGTGCCTGGGCCATATCACCATCATTCCCAAAATTCTGGGTCTGATTCCACATCAAATTTTAATTCACAACCACTTTTTCTCATCACTGTTCCAATTTCACAGTAACCATCATCAGTTACCTCTAACCACCATCGGTTAAACCCAACCGACGTTGGTTCCAGGTCCTTTTGCTAACCTACTCAAAAGGACAGTTTCACTTCACTTTTTTCCACTTTCCATAGTCTCTGTCACTGTCATTTTTCCCATTGACGTTTTACACATCCCCAGATTTGGCATACTTGTCAGATTTTGCCTTCTGCCTCGTTGTTTACTCACTGTCTATTTTCTACAGTGACCGGTAGTGGTTATCCCTAACCGACGTCGGTTTTCCCTAACCGCATCGGTTAGCCTTTTTTCACATTCCAGCCACCATTCGTTACTTCATCCATTTTTTATCACCAGATTCACCTGTTCCTATTGTTCTCTGTATCATTTACAGGGAAGCAACCCTACCTGATCAATACTGGTTCACATGGTGCTGACCCAAAGACAAGCAAGTGCCCTCGTGTTCCATGCCAGTTGCCAACTGCTCCCACCTAGTCCTTCACCACCTTCTATTTTATCACCAGCCATGGATCCTATCTAGCCTACTAATATCGCTACCGGAGATGAGGAGTTTGCACGACTCCTTGACCAGAACCCTACCGCCTTGCAATTTTACCTCTCCCACTCGTCTACTCAAGACACCTCGGGTTAGTTGATATACGGCATGCCCGTATCTATCCCCCTGACTCTTGCACCCACTTCCACATCAGCCCCATCTGGCTCCGTGCTACCCATGTCCACCTTACCCCCAGTCGTTTCATAGTTAGGTTCTATACCTGCCATGACTACCGCATCTGTTATCTCTGTGGCACCCATTACATCCACCATACCCTCGACGATTACCCCAAACACAACCTCATCCACCCCTCATGTCTCACACATACCTGTAGCTATGTTCCCACCTCCAGTGTCGGTGACCCCTACCCCATTTCAGAACGTAGTTCTTTCCATTCCACAATCATTAGCCCCTATTGCCACTAGGGTTACCATGACCCTTCCACCCCCATATACATACTACCAACAACCACCTGTTTCATCTATTATTCATTCCGGGTATGTACCCCCTATTTCATTACCTTCTTCTCCACCACCTTACATGGCAGCCCCATACACTGGAATGCCACACCCATTATATGTCCAAAACCAACCTCCTCATGCTATAGGAGGCATCCAATCATCACAACCCACCAACACCAATGACCTAATTAAATTGATGATGGACAAGATGCAGACACTGGAGGCATCAGTTTCCGGCTCCCGCAACACTCTCACTTACGATGAGATTTGCAACGAGCCTATTCACCCATCCATTCCCATCCGTTCATACCCTGTGCATTGGGAAATGCCTAAATTCAACTGCTTCAATAGTAAGGAAGACCCACAACAACATTTGCGCTCGTTTAAACATGGGTGTTATCTGATTGCTCATGATGATGCCTTACTTTTGAGAACTTTTCCCATGTCCCTCACTGGACCTGCATTAGATTGGTATAGTGGGTTACCCAAGCACTCTATATTTTCATTCAATCAGGTAGCCCAAGCTTTCTTGGATCATTTATCTATCAATATCGCCAAGAAGGTTACCATGACCGATCTATATTCCACACGTCAGTACGAGGATGAATCTATCACAGATTTTGTCACTCACTGGCATAGCCTGATCAATCAACTTACCTTTCAACTGCCACAAACTGAACTCATCGAGCTCTTCACCCGAGCTTGCGCTAGACATATCTCCTCGACCTTGCAGGTCCAAACTTTCTGAACATTCGATGAGGCATTCACTATGGCATGAAAGTTAGAGATTCAGGCCATCGAAGAGAAGAAAATCCAATTACGAAATAAGAATTTGGCATTCAAGTCGAATGAAACCTCTTCTTCTTCCAAACCACCAACCACTTATTCAAAGGCTAAGGGTACCGCTAACACAGTGGTACTCAAGGCCGGCCCAGCTCATCCATCCAATCAGGCTACACCCTCATCTAATCTATCACCCGTCCAGGCTTTTTGATTCAGACAAGAGCAGTGAAAATATACCCCAATTGGGGAACCTTACTCTTCTATCTTAGAAAATCTTATCAAAGCTGGCGCCATCACCCTTCCACCCATAAAACCACACACTGGTTTTGACCCTACTCGCCCCATGCCCACGTGGTATAAGGAACAAGATTTCTGTAACTATCACCAAGTGAAGGGTCATAGTGACGGAAACTGCATCACTTTTAAGAATATTGTCCAAGAAATGCTCGAGAAAGGTGAGTTGACTGTGGATAATCCCAATGCCACCCCCAACCAAAATCTACAAATCTTTAAAAAACCATTTCCCAATCATGCCCCTTCATCCAATCAAACTGGTGAGACATCCACTCACGATACCCATACCCGTGAGGTTCACGCAATCTTTAACGAGGTACCTGTCACCTCTCAATTACCTCACATCCCTTCCATAGAGGAAATCCTAGCCGAAATCCTCCTTCCACATTGGAACCAACCATCACTATTCCTTCACCAATAGAAGAACACCTTTCATCTCCTACATCACCTACGGAGGAGTCTTCTGCTAACATTGAGACCATCTCACCCCTAGCTTCTCCACTTAGAGAACCTTTACCTACCGTACCTCCTCAACCCATAGAGGAGCTCCCATTACCTCCTCCACCCATAGAGGAGCACCCATTACCTCCTCCACCCACAGAGGAGCACCTATTATCTTCTCCCCCCATAGAGGAGCACCCATTACCTCCTCCACCCACAGAGGAGCACCTATCCATTCCTCCACTTATAGAGGAACTCCCATCATCTCTTCCACCCATCATAGACCCGGTGGAGATACCTTTGCCTCTTGGCGAGCATTCTCCATCAGCTACCCAACATCCAACAGAACCTACTTTCAGCTCTCTTACCCACGGAAGCTAAAGCTGGCTGATTCCCCATCTCTAAGATGCATTTTATGGGAATTCCCATTAGGTCCTCACCAACTCCACCCACAAACGTGCCATTCTCATGTTTGGCCGATCACTTGGATTATGTGGATAGGGCTTTATTATGGGGGTGCCTCTTACTCCCTGTCTCAACACAGATGTAGAGATCCCTCGATGACACCTCCACTATCTACCCAAACACATTTCCACCCATCAAACCACATACAACCACTGCTTGTCGCAACCCCTTCCACGATACTTGTTAGCACTCACACCACACCCTTACCCGTAACCCGACCTATATCTAAACCCAAACCCATACCCACAACATTTTCCTCCACCAAACCTATTACCACTTTAGGGGTCACCCCGATCACTAGCCTTACTCATCCACCTATTAAACTGGATTTAGCTACATCCTCCAATGTCAATACCACACCTACCCTGACACCCAAACCAAAGAAACAAACTCATCGGCCTCATACCCCGACTACACCAATCACACCCACACTTTTCCTGTCTGCCTTAAGACCTCAGCTGCCCAACATGGTCAAGCACCCTTCACCCATCCATAAACCAATAACACAACCACCCATTCCTTCCTCACAAATCTCTAACCTACCCAGGCACACAACACGACTCATACCCACACCTGCAGTCTCTTTACCACCAATACCTCTGATACCTTCAGCCATTGCTTCACTACCCACTACACTTCAGTCATTGTCCCTCACACCCCAAGCACGACCCACGTCATCTACCTTCATAGCACCCCCGTTATCCCTGTGGGTAACTCACCCTCTTCCTCCATCTACTTTTCCTTCTAGACCTCGTACACCCACATCACCTTTACCCAAGAAGGTGCAACCCAAAAACAAAACCCCACTACCCCACAACAAGGTAGTCAAAACAACCCCACACCCTCCTACCCGTCCATCTACTGTACCCCTACCCAAACGAACCCGATCGATACCTCAAACCACACCGGTGCCTAAACCCATAGCTCGACCCATTCCTACACTTCCAAAAACAATTCCCTGACAACCAACCACACCTACACCCAAACCCACATTCACTTCCCATTGTGATCCACTAGCAGGGTCCTATGCCAAAATTTTAACCAACCTCCTCGAGACTTCTGTTATCACATTACCACCACTCTGACCTTACGACCCCCTCAAACCCAAGCCAAAGGGGTTTGATGATACCAAAATTTGCGCATACCATCATGTGCCAAGGCATGATGTGGAGAACTGCAAGGCCTTGAAAACCATCCTTATCCAATTGTGTCCACCGGAAACCAACTTTGATGATGATGACCTTCTTGACGAGGATCCTACTTCACCTACACCCATTCCCACACTACCCACTCAACAACCACAACCTCCACCCTCACAGCTCCTAGAACCACACACAAAATTTGAAATTAACATGGTTCGCATCAGAGAACTTGCCACGCCACCACCCAAATGTCGTTGTGCCCAACTGACCTCACAGGGATTTTCTCCTCCAGTAGGTTTTTTCCCTTCATGTCATTATACCACTTACCCTACACCTTCTCCATTTGACAACTTCCCTCAAATCAACATGGTACACATCACTATGCATGCGCAAAAGGGTAAAGAAAAGGTAGCTGACCCACCAACCAATCCTATACCCAACATACCATCTACACCCATACCTAAAATCACTATCCGTGGCCCCACATACCCCATTTCTAATGGTATCACACATCACACCATGCTCAAACAACTACACCAATCTCCCCTCAAAATGTCCTTATATGACCTCATCCAAACCTCAGAATCCCATCGTCAAGCCCTCATGGAGGTTCTTCAATCTATCGAGGTTTTACCCAATGACCCTACACCCGTAGCCTCCATTATCACACCCCATCATGTAGCCTCTCTCACCAAATTACCACCTTCATCCTCACCTCACCTTGTTCACCAAGTGGCCTCCCTCAGCTTCTCAGAGGCAGAGATCACACCATACCAAAACAATGACCTGGACCCAACCCTCTTCATCTCTGTCCACATTGATGACATACGGGTACACCGTGTGATGATTGATGGAGGCACTAGCATTAACATCATTTCATCCCATGCATTTTCTCAAATGCGCATACCTAATAATTGCATGCATAAACATCCGGTCATGTTGCATTCATTCAATGACATGCTATCACCTCCACACTAGGCACTGTCATCCTTCACGTTCGTGTGGGCCCCCACACTATTCCAAAATTGTTTTATGTTTTGGAGGGGGAATTCCAATATAACTTGTTGCTTGGTAGACCCTGGATCCATGTCATGGGTTGTGTTCCTTCCACTTTGCATCATTGTGTAAAGTTTGAACATGAAGGACACACTTATACCATTCCAGCTGACCCATCACCTTTCAAAACATGCAACATGCTTTACCAACCCAATGATGTGCTCATACCTATCAAGCCATCTACCTCTGCAACCAATACCACTTCACCTACACCTCCACCTACCAGTACAGCCGCTGCTTTCACCGCACATACCTCCTCTATTCCTACCACTGCTATAACCTCCATGGCTGACCCATTAGCTTCCCAATCCATTAACTCCACCTCAGCATCAACCTCCGACACATCATCCATACCAGCTACTCACATACCAACCACTGATCCCTTGGAAGGTGTTTTTCAACACCTCACTCTGGGGGAGTACCACCTATATAGTGTCAACACATTCCTTACTCCACACGAGTATGGAAGCCTTCACCAACACCCTCGCTATGATCACCATATAGGAGAACACCTCCTTTATGGTCCTCCTCATCTTCGTACTAGTCTCACCTATGGGGGACTTGATACTACCACCTACACACCTGAACCACCATCACAACCCCGCCCATTTTCTGCTGACTTCCAATCACTTACCAATCGCCATTTCACCCACACCTTCCTGCACTGCTGTGCGTGGAAGGGTTTTGGTTTTGGCTTTTATGAGAAAGGCCACCATACCATTATTCCATGTACCACCCATAAACATAATGACCAAAGTGGTATCGGCTTCCTTGAACCTCCTACCAAATAGGCCCACATTGAACTCATTGAGGACCCTAGCCCTTCTCCACCTTCATCACCACCCTCACTGACGGAGTCGATGGATCCTGAATCTATCCCTCCTAACTTTTTTTTTTTCATAAACACCATTTCCTTGGGGCCTTTGACTTATCAACGTGAAGGTGAGGCCCCTTCCACTCTCCCATTCCTATATCCTGAGATGATCGATGACAACACACCTACCATTAACATCATTCAATGTCAGGATGATGAATCCATACTCACCTACCTTGGTGTAGAAGACTCATATATTCATCAGTCGTTACCCTCTGAGACACAAACCATGTTGAATGAATCGACTATCGAGATCAACATTCATACTCAGGATGACCCACACATCCTAAAGATTGGACAATCTTTAGATGTTGCTGAATAGGAAGCCATCACTTCTTTTCTCTGAGATCATAACCATGCTTTCACTTGGTCTTACATAGACATGCCCAGTATTGACCCCACCATAGTGGTCCACAATATCGTAACCGTTCCCGATGCCAAACCTATCAAATAAAAGCTGAGGAAAATGCATCCTCGCATTGCTCTTCTCGTCAAAGAAGAAATTCAATGCCTTCTTTCCATTTCCTTCATCTTACCCATTGATTATCCTCGTTGGATTTCTAACATTGTCCCTATTACTAAAGTAACAGGGGGACTCCACATTTACATGGACTTCTGTGACCTCAACCTCGCTTACCTGAAAGATGATTTTCCCTTGCCTAGTATTGATCAACTGGTTGACCTTACCACTGGTCACGAGATGCTCTCACTCATGGATGGCTTCTCAGGTTATAACCAAATTTTGCTTGCCCCAGAAGATCAGTATAAGACCGCATTCATTACCCCTTGGGGAACCTTTTGTTATCGAGTCATACCTTTTGGCCTTAAAAACACTGGTACTACATATCAGCGTGCTATGACTTACATCTTCCATGATATCATACATCACATATTGGAAGATTACGTAGATGATCTCTTGGCCAAATCTAAACATCACGTCGAGCACCTTACTGTCCTCAAAACCATCTTTGACCGCCTCATTAAATATTGCGTCTGCCTTCAACCTAAAAAGTGCGTCTTCGCGGTTCTCTCAGGAAAGCTGCTGGGATTTATCATTTCCCTCCATGGTATAGAAGTTGACCATGCTAAGGTCAAAGCCATTCTGGAAATGCCTCCACCCAATAGCCTTAAACAACTTTGTAGCTTGCAAGGTAAATTGCAGTCCATTCGCCATTTCATTTCACAACTATTTGATCGGTGTCAACCATTTCATCATCTGCTTAGGAGAGATGTCTCCTTTAAATGGGATGATGATTGTCACAAAGCTTTTTAGGCCCTAAAACAATACCTTCTCCAACCACCCGTACTCATTCCACCGAAAGACAATCAACCTTTTTACCTTTACATATCAGCTACCGATCATTCCTTTGGAGCCATGCTCACCCATCATGATGAACAACATAGGGAGCAGGTGGTTTATTACATAAGCCATACTCTTTTGGACTATGAAACCCGATACAACCATCCAGAAAAGCTTTGCTTAGCCTTAGTTTTCGTCGCCATCAAACTCCGCCATTACCTACTCAACCACAAAACCTATGTTGTGACCAACACCGACCCTTTACACTTCATGTACGTCAAACCTTATCAAAATCAGCATGCCGCGTGATGGCTTATGCTTTTAGTTGATCTTGACCTCGAATTCATTCACCAAAAGTCCATTAAGGGCCAGGCTATCACCGACCAACTGGCTGACGCACCTAATCCAAGGTCAAGTGATAGGTTCTAGGTCTCTACAGGTCTGATAAAGGTCTTGGGTAGGTCATAGGTGAGTGAGGGTGAGGTAAAATTAGGTGGGTAGGTCTCTATTTAAGGTTGTGTGGGCAAACACAAAGACCGGCGTCGGTCAGGGGTGATCGACCGTGGTTAGTTATAACCAGCGCCAGTACTATGAGATCTGTAAATGTCACAGAACAGGGTTTTGGTCTCCTTTGTGATTGCACAAAGGATTTTGGTTGGTCGGGACGAGGTAATGGGTGACTGGAGTAGGCTTTTATGAGGTTTTGGTGAGTCTACGGAGGTGAAAATGTTGGAGAAGATCAATAGGGAGAAAGATAAACAATGGGTGATGAAATAGTGATGAAAATTCACTCCTAATTGGCTTGGACCATACATCGTAACTCATACCTATGGATCGGGTGCCTATCGTTTGTCCTCGCTTGAGGGTAAATCCGAACTTGAGCCCCTTAACGCATTGCATCTTCGACCATTCTATTGTTGACTCGTTGTCCTACCTCACCTTTTGTCTCTCTCCATGCTTGTCCCTTGAGCGTTATCCACTCCATCCACCTCCCTAACGATTAAACAAGAATCATGTGAGTCCCCGTCATTTGTTATCTTCTCTTGAATATGTGTACCACAGTACTGCACATAACATGATTCTCATGGATAATTTTTGTCTACCTTTAGATGAGATCCCATGGTCATTCCACACCACTTTTTGAACAAGAGTCCTATCCTTCACCTTGGTCTTGTCCATGATTTCAAAGACCTCCAATGGGACCAAACTCCTTGACTCAAACTTCTAATAAAAAAGATGACTCCCTCAAAAAGACATCTTCCTCTCGACCAAATTGCTACTATAAATAGACAGCTCCCTTGAAAGAAAACTACGTGAATCTTTCAAAAAAAATAAAAAATGAGAGAAACCGAAGCTTTTTGCATTGATCAACTTCACGAAGACCTTAAGGAGTACCATATTATTTATCCCATATAGACTTCTTGCATAGATCAGTCTATCAAAACAAAAACACTTTTTAGTCATGGACTTGCCCATTGTGACCTCGGACCTCTTGCCCAAAAGACCTGTCACTCAAAATATATAAAATTAACTACCTTTCACCCAACCTACCATTTCCACTCTCATTTCCTAAATTTCCTTAAGGGACATCTTGGAATTTCGACATTTGGTGATCTTGTGACTACTTTCACCGTAGAACAATTAATCGTGCAATGCCTTTCGGGTCTTATATTCATCACCCTATCAGGTATGATCTACTCAGTATGATTCTACCTAATCAGGTGGCTTTATTTCCCCCCTCTTATCTTTTAACCATCTTTGTTTACATTTTGATTACCTTATAAAGGACTTGGTCCTCGACGCTTACCTTTGGGGGTCATCCTCCCCTTTCGCCATAATCGCCCTCACCTGCAACATTTTAACTATCATCTACCCACACTTAGTAAACCTAAACCCACTACATGCCCACAAACCTACCAACTCATTTTCATCTTCTTCCCTAGCTCATGGGAGAACTACATCGGTTTGAGGTCCCTTTTCACTGGGACTATGTAGGCAACACTTACAGGGCATGGGGCCCTAGAAGGTTAGCTCGGCCACTCTTTACCCTAACCATTTTCCCCACCTTTACCGGATTTCTTGTTCATATAAAAAACCCATAAATCTATCCCATATCCACATCATTCGACCTACATACACTCCTCATGTTTCACATACTCTTTTACCACTACAATTATTTCCCATGTTCATCTATAACCCATATTTAAACATTGAACACCATTACATTCATTTGCATTAACATGTATTACCAAAATACTGAAATACACATCCATGCCTAAACCAGCCTGACTTATTCCATGCCTAAACCAACCTAACTCGATCCATGCCTAAAATTAACCTAACTCGATCCATACCTAAACCAACCTGACTCGATCCATGCTAAACCAACCTGACTCGATCCATGCTAAACCAACCTGACTCGATCCATGCCTAAAATTAACCTGACTCGATCCATACCTAAACCAACCTGACTCGATCCATGCCTAAACAAACCTGACTCGATCCATGCCTAAAACTGACCTGACTCGATCCATGCCTAAACTGACTTGACTCCGTCATACCTAACTCACCTAATCCATTCATATTATAACGAAAGTAAAATAAAATACACATCACAACACATAATCATCTGAACCTCATACATCTCATCATATACATACCTGTGTATCACAATAATATACACTCATCTCAAAAAAACATGTGTCTCTCATACATCACCGACTCGTAGGCTGCTATCCAATACAAAAATATCTTCAGCTCACAGGCCGGTATCATGTACAAAAATAATAATAAATACAACATCTCTTCGGCACGTAGGCTGGTCTCATATATAACCCATACAAAAATGACTCGGCATGTAGGCCGGTCCATAGCAAGTCAATCATCTCCCCATCTGTGGTCGTGGAATGCTCCTTGTGACTGTGTCTCTCCCGACCCTTCTGCCACACATGTCTAGTGCTCGGCACCTGCCTCACCTCCTGCTGATGGCCCCTCACCTAGGGTTGGCCTTTGCACACTAGTGGCCTCACCATGACCCTGTCCTTGGGCTCACCGACCCCCTGTACTCTCCACACTGTGAGTGTGGGATCTAGTCCTCTCACTGGAGGCCTGTTGTGCTCTGTACTTGGCATAGGAGGGCACATCTAGCCCAGTAGCTCACAAATGATCCTGATAATATCATGCCTCTGCTAGGGTATCCCTGAATCTGACCATGGTCACTACCTGTGGAGGTTCCATGGGTCTCACTACCTACGTGGGTACTTGTATAAGGGGACCCTGTCCCTAAACCTACAGTGAGCCTTGTGCTGGTACTAGAGCTTGAGTCAGCCCTAGAATCTGTGTCTGTGCCTATATCTGGGCATACAGGGTAGTAATTTGTGCCTGTGTTGCTATCATCTGGCCCTACAGACCCATAACTTGCCCCTACGCTGTGGCTAACTGGCCCTGTAAATCCAGTACCTACACCTGTAGGGTGGCTATCTGCTCTCCATCTCCGCCTACCTCCTCTCCATCTCCATCTCCCCCTTCCTCCACCTGTGTAGGTACCTGCCCCTGCCCTACCTGAGCCTGCAACATCACTATCTGGGCCTGTAATGTGGCAACTTGTGCCTCTGAACCTATGAGCTACCCCTGCATGATCCCAAGCTACGTCACCAAAAGAGCCACCTGCCCCTATAGAGCATTTCTCTAAACTGTGATGGTGGCTAAGTCCGGCTGCCCTGGCCTGGGTGGTATTGCTCGTAACTGTGCCACCCACCACTACCTATACCCATCTGTAACCCTAGCATCATCAATCTATGTATCTACTGGATGCTCCTCCTGTCCAGCCGGCACTGTGGGTCATGGTGGAGACATAGGTCTCTCCACATCATCTCTCCTGTACTGTGGGAAGGGTGGTGGTACATCTTGGACTAACCCGAACTAGCACCTAACCTACTCTACGGGTATCTGCTCATGCTCTCCCACTCTCCTCCCCTCTATCCACAGATATAGATGTAGCCCATCTAGCTCTGTGGCCATCTGTTTGTATGCGGGAAAGCCCACTTACAGCCTCCAAATGATGTCCACCACGGATAACCCCTCCAACAACCTCCTGTAGTAAGCTACATCATGAGTAGCTCTAGCACCTCGGGCCTCTCCCATGGTTGGTACCCACTGCTTGTACCCAACTCTCAAAACTCTTCATGGGAATGCATTTGCCTAGGGCATCCCCACTAGTCAAACACAAATAATGTGCTCATAAGCCCAGTAATGCAGTAGTATGATGTAGCAGATGTTGAACCTCCACAGTTGCCCGTAGGCCCATAGCTCTCTATATACCAGTATTAGCAATGTAGGTGCCCATGTGAACTGTTTCTGTTGTATCACCATGTCATGAAGGACTCCGATCAGTGACCTCAGGAATCTCCCACCCTTTGCATCCGATAGTGCGAAGTAGCACACTTCTTCCATCAATAGTACAACTAATCTCATCTCCTCTGGATGAGCTCTATACATCACTCCATAGCTCATGCTAGTGTTATGGAATGTCAGGTCTGCTACACCCTCACCAAAAACGGGTGCTAGTATCTCCTCAGATGCCTCTGAGGAAATAGAATAAACCTTGTCCCCCAATATGGGTAGCCGCAGAATCCTGTAGATGTCCTCTAGGGTGATCGTCATCTCACCCGTTGGCATATGGAAGGTGTTAGTCACCGAGTCCCATCTATCGATGAGGGCAACCATCGGACTCGCCTCCTGGACTACATGCCGGTAGCACCTCACCCCTATCAATCCTACCTCTGCAACATGTTGCCACTCCTCCTGCGTCATGCTCACCCGTACTGTCAATAATAAGGGCGGCACCCACGCCTTCATCTGCAACTCATCTTGGGCCTGCATCCCACAAGAAGCAATGTATTAGTACACCTTCCCAACTTACCCTATTTCACCCCACATCCTGACCTAATCTATTTCCCCACCCCCATCCCATTGGCCTTGTCACTAATCCAACCTACCCAAACCCATCCACCTGAAACTATCTACCCTACCCCTCACCCAAGCCACCCTAAACCCTTCCCATCTCCCTTAACCCTTTTCCCTCTCACCTAATTCTTTCCCACCCTGCCCTTACTCTATTCCCTTTTTTGTCCCAACTTAACCTTAGGTCGACTGACCCCAGTTATCCCTTGACCGACAACAGTCTCCCCTTGACCGGCATCAGTCACTGTTTTTGTGACCGATACTGGTCACTACCCACTGATGTCAGCCACAAGTCGATCGATGTCGATCACTGTTGTGCCACCCACCACGACTTCCCAAACCTACTTTTTCCCTCCCTACTCATTCTACCCACCCAACTCACTCCTTACACCCCTAAATATCCCTCTATTACCCTCTTGCTCTACACCCTACCCTTCCCCATTCCCTTTTCCCTCCCTTTTTCCCGTTTTGAAATTCTTCCCCCCCCAAACCCCCCATTTTTCATACTTTCTATATTTTGCATCAAATTCACCAAACAATGAATCAAAAGGTTCAAAACCTACTACATCCTGCTGCCACCGTCTTGGTGGAACCTCCGGCCTCCGCGTCGCTCCTCTCGATCCCTCACCAGCCTCTGCCATCCTCAAATGACCTCTCACTCTCCCAATCAATCGCCTCGCTCGATCCAATCTCGTGGCCCCACCTCTTGCCCAATCAATCTCACCTATGTGGCTTATCAACCAAGCTCTCTGACATTCTCTTTTGTCCTCTTCCTCTTTTCTCTCTTCTTGTCCTTTTCTCCTTTTCACAAATACCAAATGAATTTTCAAAACGTGGGTTTTTCACCTTTTATCGCCTACCTGACTCAACTGACGTCGGTTCACACTTGACTGATGCCCTAGCCAACCGCCGTTGGTTCCTCTCCACTGTCATCGATTCATACTGACCGCTGTCGGTTACCCTGCATACTCATTGCCCTCACATTGACCTCATGTTCCTTACCTCCTCTTTCTTTTGCCTCCCCTACACCTACCTGGACCACTTTACCTTCCCCTCTATCCCTCTACCTTCTTCAACCTCACCTCATCCATTGTTGAAGCCTCATTCTTTTACCCCTACCCTGGCCTTACCCGTGTTATGACCTATCTACTTGGACCTGAAAAATTGTTTGTGACCTTTAAACTAATGTGCTCGCTATACTTTACGACACCGTTACATGTGTTGTTTGACCTCGTGCCCTTACCTTGCCTATTGTCGTGTTGTCTATCCTGACCCTACCTTTGGTGTACTGGAACATACCTAAACGTTCATGCACCTAACCTATGTTGTGTTCCTTGACCTTATCCTATACCTTGGATGCCAAATTCACTTCACCCTTGTTTGGATAAACTTATCGACCGTAGACGATGTAGAGTTTGCCTGCTCTTCAACCCGGTAGCGTGCTGTAGTTTCTACGTGTGTGTGCATTTGATTTTTGTTACCTGTGACCCTGACCCATTACCTAGATTTCCTGAGTAGACCTTAAACCCTTTTCCCCTGCACCCACTTGCCTTTTCCTCACATTTACCTTTTATCAAACCACTCACCGCTTCAACCTGCTGCCTCGTCAGTTCTTGGTTTGAGGGGGATCACCTTTACCCACACATGGGGCAACCACATCTTATTTTTGTTAGCATCGCTTACCAATACAATCTATGTAACAAAAATGGGCAAAATGTAGACACTAAATTAGGTCACACTCCCCTTTCGTCCCTCGACATATAAACACCCTTTATTACATTTACCTAGCCATGACCCCCTTCACCCCACTAATGTTAATTTAATTAATTTAATTAAATTAATGCTTTATCCTCACTATATTTATTATTTAAATATCTTATTTAAATAATATCTACACATATAGTTCACTTAGACACCTCACCAAGCTAGCTCAACCTAAGACCTATTCTTAGCAAGTTACCATAACTAACTAAGACTTACCCAAACCCTAAAAATCAATGCCTACATTCCCTCTAACCACATTCATGCATACTTACAAGAGGCTCCAAGTCTAATCCACGGGATAATGACATGAGATCTGAGGAAATTAGGAGGATCTCCCTAAGTTTAGTAAACCTAGGAAATCCTGCCTTGACCAATTTCGGTTAACCCTAACCGTCATCGGTTAAGCCGGACCATCGTCGGTTGCCCCTTTTAACCCAAAACAACCTTATTCTCAAGGTTGGAAGTTGGAAGTTGGAATTTGGAAGCAAGAAAGTTGACGAACAAGAACAAATCTTAGAGAGATAACACATCTTCAGAGAGCCAATTCTAGCAAGAACTCACATCCAAGAAAGGAGATTGAGGATCTTCTCCTGCACAGCCATCCCAGCCACGTTCTGATCTATCTAAGCAAAGAGGAGTGTGTATACAGCCCATACAGAAGCTTTTCTTCAGTTGGTGATCACTTGCAGCCTTCAAACCCATCATCAACACCTCCATCCTTCGCACACAGACCACCCGGAATGAAATTCAAGTAAGTATAACGTCATACTTCGTTGGTTTATTTCATTTTCATCACTATTTCATCACCCATTATTTATCTTGCTCCCTATTGATCTTCTCCAATGTTATGTTTGTGGAGCCTGTTTTCATGTTAGAGTGTGGTACACCTTCTATGTGTTACACTCGGGTATTTTTACGGCGGTCCCATTCGCTGGTGAGCGGTTCAGGGGGGTGAAGCCCCCGAAGCAAATTTTCATGAGTGGTTTATTAACCCATGGGTAATGGGTAACTGTTATGGGTTGCTTTTGGGCCCATGGTTTTTCGGTACACATTGTTTTGATACCCACGGTTTTGATACCCACGGTTTTAATACCCACGGTTTTGTATCAAACTACTTAAGCAATTGTATATTTATATGGTCTTATGCATATGATAGACAGACAAGCAAATGTGTTGTAGATGTGCTTTGAATTCGGGTGTGAATTCTGTAGAGTTTGTTGAGCATAGCTCCAAGTGGATCTGGGTATTGTATTGAGAGTGGAGGCTTGTAATAAAATATGAGCAAGTGATTCTTGGTGGACGTAGCCCATATTGGGTGAACCACGTTAAATATTGTCTCTCTGTGTTGTGTTATTTATTCTGCACTTTTATTTGAGATCTGTAATATTTTCTGCATATTAGTTTGTACTGTTGCTATTCTGTAAGGGATTATTCCACATATTTTATCTCTTATTTCCTAACATCCAACACTTTCACCTCCATAGAATCACCAAAACCTCTCAAAATCCTACTCCAGTCACCCATTACCTCGTCCCGACCAACCAAAATCCTTTGTGCAATCACAGAGGAGACCAAAACCCTGTTCTGTGAGATTTCCAGATTTCATAGTAACCGGCGCCGGTTATACCTAACCGCGGTCGGTCACCCCTGACTGATGCTAGTCTCTATGTTTGCCCACACAGCCTTAAACAGAGACCTACCCACCTAATTTTACCTCCCCCTCACTCACCTGTGACCTACCTGAGACCTTTATCAGACTTGCAGAGACCCAAAACCTATCACTTGACCTTAGATTCTATTCTAGCTTAGCCTGTTATATTAGATCTACTTCTTATTGTGTTTTTAACTGAGATACCTAAATCATTTTAAAATAACAATAGGATTTACTTTGTTTACTGCATTAATTTGTTTAAAACAGTGGACTGATAACCATCTAGGAAGTGCCATGCTTCCCGGATCTAGCTCACGCTAGGCAGTTCACTGCCCATATTGTGTAATTCCTTCTGGTGGTTTTGTTTTCATTACAGGTAATTCCTCCTAGCCAAAAGGAAGCTCTCACGGTCAACTGTGGATTCGGAAGTCATACACGCATAACAACCCATCAACTGACATTTGAATAGGTATTCCTCCTACGCCCATTACCCTATCTGTTTTGTCAATAATTCAAAAAAAAATCTAAGAAAAAGGTGAAACACTTCCTTCATGGGTTGCTTCGGTACCTCACTCTTATTTTATCTTTCTCTCTTCTTTATTCCATGTCAGGTTACATGCTACTAACACTTTGGTTTCTCTTTGACACAATTGGGGATTGATCATCCCCAATCCTTCAGCAATCTCAACAATCCAGATCTCCAAGTGCAAGAAAAGGACATGAGCTTCTCCCTCCACAAAATAAACAGGTGTATTCCTTCCATGTTTTGCATCTCTTTGTTTCACTTTATGCAAATACAAATTTTACACATTACATCTTACATTTTAGTTAAAGTTAAATTATCTACTATGGGCATTGACTACACTTTGTGTTGCAAGCTTCATCATGGAGCATGTCAACACCAACAAAAAGGGACATTGTAAAACAAACTATGATCAAAGACACAGTGCGTCTACACACTCAAGTATATTTTTTTGTATGAATATAATTTTCATTTCATACTTAAAGGTGGGGAAACCGTAAAAAGTCAAAGTTAGAAATTCACCCTTTGATACTACTGGTTTTGACAATGCACTCTTGTTAAAATAAACATACTCTTTCTATCCCTGTTAAGTACATATTGAGGTCTCTTGTCTAAATTTTTTATTCGTACACACCTGTATGTCGATAGATTCTAAGAAATAAATGGACAAAATTCATAGACAAACTCCACCTAACATAATGCAACCTTTATTTTTCATGTTTTTCATCCTTGTCTAGAAATATCCACTTTGGTCCACTGGTGGAATCTGGTCCTAGCTGACTTGTATGGTTTTAGAACGATATATCCTCCATCTGATCTTTCACTTTGATCTTCTTCGTTGGATCATTTAATTCCTTTGGTTCAGCCTTGAAGGCGGAGCTTCAAATGTAGCCAAATTAATAAATCAAAAGTTATATTATTATTTTCAAGTAACATATAAATTGTACTTTCACTCTCCTAAATAATAGGGACATCACAAATTACTCTTTCTAAATACATGAGTGGTTTTAACCACCACGTATAACAACTCAACCCAATATAACAACTTACATGAGTCATTTATTTTCCACTATATAATATTTGTGCTAAATAATATTCCTAACATTACCTCTCTTAGTGTCAATATGGAGGAGGAATATTACACTCACACCCATTAATATAAAAAATTTTCATCCCTTTGATTGTCCGAGTCCTCATAATCTTCCTCTTCATCAGTTTCTCCAATTGCCATAACCATGTTTGTTAGTTTTCCATCAAGGAGATCTCGTGCTCGTTGTTTACAATTCAAAAGCACATACCCTTGATTTTTACAATAAAAACATGTAATTTTAGTCTTTTTATGATAAGAAGTGATGGGCTTAGTTATTGTAGACAACAATTTCTCTGTATCAGACTGTGAAGTTTTGTTCCCGTTTCCCTCTTTAAGCAATGTAGATATGATATTTTCCAGATTTGGATTCAACTTGCTTAAAGTGAATACTATATTTGACATACTATTGGGCATGTTATTTAAGAGTATTACATTTTCATCATTATTTTTAATGGCTTCATTTATTCCTACTAGTTGTGTTATAAGAGAGTGGAACTTACTAATGTGAGCAACTATATCTCCTCCTCCTTCCATTTTAAAACCAAACAAGTTTTACTTCATTGTTATCTCTGCATTACCAGTTTACAGACCAAAGAGTGTGTTCAACATGTCCCAAATCTCGTTAGAAGAATTCTTTAAGTCGATATGATGTAAATATGGCTTAAAAAACCCTAAGAAAATGGTGGCTAAAGCCTTTTTTTCCCTTGATCTTCCACTTGTTGAGGTCGTCACCACCATTCGGTCGGGTAGCAGTGTCATAAAAAACGTCCTATAGATCTCTTTCAATTAAAACCAATTGGCTCTGTAATTGCCATGTGTGAAAATATGTTCTTTCAAACTTTTCAACAAAGATTAATCTTTCCATATTCCCCCCAACAATTTTTAAAGACTTGGTGGATGTCGCTTTCAACTGAGAATGCGTCTTTACAAAGTTTGACAAAATTTTACTTTTACGGGAATGACTTGCACAAAGACTTAATAATATGATCAACACAATAAAATGATAATATTGAAAGTAATATTTAATTACCTTCATAAGATAGACCAGAATAAAAAAAAATATGAAAAGGCAAAGTCGAATCAAAATATAATATAACCTTGAATAAAGGGCGATAAAAATGAGAAAATTTACAGGAGGTGGTGACAGTTATAAAGGAAGTTAAATCATCACTGGTATAGCATTGGGAAGAGACCATGACTGGGGTGTGATCTGGGTTGCATGGTTTCACCGTTGAATGAAGATTAGATGCAGCCAAGAGGAATCAACTGTGGGTCGTGGTTTGTAAAATACTGATGCAGATTGAATGCAACTCCGTAGATCCCTATGATAGGATCCACATACAAATTAAAATACTGTGAATTTTTTGTTAACAAAGGCATTGAATATATCATTGGATAAATGGCATGACAGATACCAAAAGTAGGTGGATAAAGATAGGTCGTTGTGCAGCTTGATTATCAACAGATCTCCATGTCTCCAAGGGAAAAACCGCGTGTCAAGCAAATTCAAATGTGAGTGGTTGAGCAATGGTTGTGAGCCACTGTAAACGCAAACACCAATGCAATGAAACTACTATGTAGTTAAATCCGCCAATGGAACTTTTAATTCACAAGGCCCTTAAATAAAACCTTTTCTAATTCAAGTGCAGGACAAAACTTAAAACCCAATCTTTAGAATACTGATGCTCGCACAAAATGTGACAAAATCCATAAATAAATTTGTCTTTTGCATAACTCTTTTACTGTCATCAAAATTGAATGGTCTCTCAAATAGAGCTTCACATGTGGTCCTCACTGCTCAGCTCTTTCACCATTAACGAATCAAATCAACAATTTGTAGAGACTCGCTGTGATACCAAATGAAGGCAGAGCTTCAAATGTAACCAAATTAATAAATCAAAAGTTATATTATTATTGCAAGCAACATATAAATAAGAGTTTCACTCTCCTAAATAATAGGGAAGCTACAAACTACTCTCCCTAAATAATATATAATATTCACGCTAAATAATATTCCTAACAATCCTTTCCATTATAATTTACCTTAGAGCCATATATAAGCAAGTTAAACTCATCTCATTTACCAACCTGACATTCTCATAGGATTCCTATTACAAATACTAGCACTAAAGACACCTAAGGTTCCCCAAATCTCACCAAAGCTTACGGATAATCATTAGGGAAACAATCCATATAGGTCTGAAGCATTCTACTAGGTCAAGGAATCATCTTCTATCATTTGTAAGCACTCAAAACATCCTCACTTCAAGTATTAGCAAGATCTAAACTCAATCCAAGCATTGTCAAAGAGGTTCCAATTTCCTAATCATAGTTGCATTCATTTAGATATCACATGCTAGGTGGAGAACGATGAGTGGTTTAAGTCCTCTTCAAAGTAGATCCAACTTCAGTGGTGAAGGATTGTAGTTTAACTCAACTAATGTTTTGTTTTGTAAGATCTCCTACATGTGGCTAGGGCTTTAGATCTTACTCAAAATATTCAGAGGGCTTCACAACATGAACAATAACTAGGGTTTGACAATGATAGACATTTCCAGGAAGGAGACAATCTCATAAAGTTATAGAGTAGGATTGAGAAAAAGTTCAAAACTATATATCATGTGTAAAACCATACGGATAATTTTGACAAAGTTGTATGGTCCTACACTTGGTCATTTTCTAACTACAGTTCTAGAGATGGAGCATTTACAGGTTTAAATATTCCAGTTCTAGTAGTCTACACACCTAGAACTTACTAGATTCATTTGTAATCAAATAAGTGCACTCATTCTCTTATGTTTTTGAGCTCATGGCATATTGTAGACATTAGCTGGAGGAATTAATATGTTATTCTTATATTGCATAATTAATTTTAGAAGTTAATTAATCAAAATAACCTCTTGTTGTTCCTATTACATCATTTTTAGTGTACTTAATTCACTAATTTATTTTTAATACTATGGGTGTAAGCAAACATGTCAATTAAAAAAGGTCATGTGTATTATTCTTGTCATTTCCACTCTCATTGATCAACTTCAATTTAGAAAGAGTGTGTACATTTATGGCCTCACTAGCTAGTGCAATGAAAATCGACACATACAAATAATTATCTTTGGCAATTTTATCCTATGTTAAAAGACTCAGAGTCACAATGTGTTGGTCCATGCCCATGCCCTTGGCTATAGAATAACCACTAAATTATGGAATCTATTCATGGTCTCCATCATATATTTTGAGCTCAATGGAGAACCATTGATGCTCTTGTATAATCTGTCAAATCAAGACTTGATAGTTCTATTCATTCATTGAGTCATTACTCCTAAAATTTTATTCTTCACAAACCTTCTTGCATTTGGCACACAAACATTTGTAGGTGGCACGATGGAGACGTTGATGTGGGTGGAAATGAGTGCTGAGAAGTGGAACAAGATGTGGAATTGAAATTGGAAGAGTCAAAGGAGTTATCTAAGAGTGGTTGGGAGTTAAAAAATATCTAGTTAACAGAGAAATATTGAGGCACTTGTAGGCACACCACTTATATTTTTTCAAATTTAACATATGCACCTAGAGCTATCTTTGAGAAACACTAAAATGAGAAAGGTGAAAAAATGTGCAAATAATCAAGGGAAAAAACTTTGGGGATTGATGTGAAAGAAAGGCCGTGTCATTCAACACATCTAATATCTATAATTGCTTAGTGTAATGTTAGATGTCGAGCTTTGTGGATTGTCACGTTGGGTTGGAACCTTTTTGGAGAAAGCTTTATAGAAAAGTGATAGATGTTTGAGATATTCTCCAAAGGGTAACCCATACAAAGCTATATCATTAGTAGGAGGCATTTACCCAGGTCACCAACGAGAATGATAAACTTGTTATCGAAAGATGTCATTTTATGATGGGAAAATCCACTCATAAATGCAACTAAAAAATGGAAAGTGAAATGGGGCCAACATAAGGGAGGCATTTAAGAACTTAGAGTGGAAGGAGTGAAGGTTGAAAAATGTAAGAGGAAGATGGGTGATTAAGACATGTATTGGGTTATGTGAGAACACAGTAAGCTCTATAACTCATTTCCATCCCCAAATAGTTTCGATGAATTCGTCGAAGAAAGAAGTGACAAATTTTTAAGGCATTCGTCAGTATAAAATGACAAATTTGTTGGAAAAAATTCTTGAGATTTTGCACCTTGGACTGCATTTTAAATGAAGTCTGGCATGCGTGATAAGAGGCACTCACAGTGCAAGTGGATTTGAAGGGGGATACAATTAGAGAAGCCAAGGGATATGTTTAGCCCAATTGAAATTGACCAATAGTTCAAATCTCTCATCTACCATCTACAATCCCCGTCTTTCTTTTAGTAAGTCATATATGGATTACATGTCATTTGTGTAAATTGAGCCATATTTGCATCTTCAATTATATTTCCAATTGAGCATCTTTTAAGGGGGTTCTAGCACAAGAAGCTAGGGGAGATGGTCAGCCCAATGACAATACATTATTGTGTAAACATATAAACACGAGTTATGAGGTTAATTGACCATGTGTAGACTTAATGATTAAAAGGAAATCTTTAACGTTTGTAATAAATTTTATTTAATCTAATTTAAAATCTTTATTTGCATTTTAACATTTCCATTTTAGTTGGCCATACTTAGCCTCATGAGTACAGTAATATTTAGTTTTAAATTCATTTATAATTATGTCATTACAAACCTATATCTATTAATAATTAATATAAATGAGTATCTTATTTAATGCAATGTTTGTTTAGTATTATATATGTATTAAATGTCATCAACCTACAAAGCCTTCCTTTTCCAATGGCTTTGTAATTTTTTGGGATTATTACAATTACATAATTACATATTTTAATAACATAACCATTGAACTAATACAACCAAAAAATGTATGTAAACCATTTCGATACATATTGTAAGAGTTGTAACAAATTCGATAACTTTAAATATTATTAATAAAATATAGGTCACAAACATCAGAAGGTAGGGGGAAATTAATAGGAAATCAATTCCCAAAACACAACCAATTGAAGAAATTCTCTAGTTGTTGCAGAAGCAAAAATGCAAAAAATCCAGGGCAATTTACAAAAAAAGAATCTTTAGGGTTACTTAAAGATTCAAAATAAAAACACGTGTGCATAATTCATCGCCCCAAAAACTCACATAAGTATCATTCCAGACAAAGCATTGCATGTGTGTGTGTGTGCGTGTGCGTGCGCGTGTGCATGTTTATGTATACACACACATATATACATATACACACACACACACACAACGTATATACATGCGCTCACGCACACACACACGCATATATAGAGAGAGGGAGAGTATATGTGACTCTTTCATTAGTGGAATTCTTGTTTAGAGGAAACATGAGGACATGGATGTTATTAGGGGTTTGCTACTTTGGAGAAGGATTTTAAAACTCTTTTATGCAATAACCTTGGCGCTTAGCCTATTTGAATGCTTCTTCCAAAGAGGCAGGGGAAAATTCTTGAACCTTATATTGAAGGCGAGGCTCAAGCACTCTAAGGAATAGTTAGAACAGGATCCCATTAGGATTTTTATGCTCATCCCTAGTGGACAAGGTTTTCTAATGTTTGATAAAGGCTTGGGTAGATTCATTATCCATATTCTTGTAATTGATGAAGGCATTAATGTTGTTTTCAAAAAGATCTTGATATTGGCATTTGTTGACTAGGGTGGTTGCCAAAATTTTTAGCTCAATAATGGATTTAACTAGAAGAGTATGATACCAATCCAAGGCATCTCCTGTAAGGGTCTTAGCTAGGATCTTTGTGGCACCATAAGAGTTGTTCATAACCCAATCCTTGTAGGTATTTCCAAAATACTTGATATAGAGAGTTAGGCTAGGAGAACCATCGTAAGTGATGGAAGGGGATACACCTCCAATGTCCATAGAAATGATGTAGGGAGCTAATGGTTCTATATGGATATTGAAGGGTCTTATCATGAATGGGGGGTTGCGTAATGGGAATACTATTGGGTCCAATTGGAAGTGGAGGGGACTGACTTGTTTTTCGATCTGCAAGATATCATAGGCTAGTTTGAAACTGTAGAAATAAATTTGAATCCATAGTTTTTCATCGACTTAAACAATCAATGAGTTGCATGATGAGCTGGGTAGAATCCGTATAATGAGGGGTTTTGGTATTATCATCTAGATTAAGATTTTCTCCATCTAGGGGAGGCTTAGGATGGTTAATATCAACATCCAGTTTATGAGTAATATAGTCATCAAGAAATTTGGATAAAATTTCAGGAGACACTCCTACCTACTCATGAAATTATTGTAGAAACTTTTACATAGTGGGGGTGTGATCAAATTCAAGGAGATCCTCACATTCCTCCTCTTCTTTATAATCAAATACAGGGTTTTAGATGATGGATATGGTTTGAATGTTTTGAGGTGGTATCTTGGACTTCTTAGCATTGGATCCTATGAAAATAAAATAGACATAATGTGAAACTAGCTTAGGAAGGAAGTGATTCATAAAGTTTTTATGATGAGATAAAGACACTTCAACTAAAGATATAAACTAATCACTGAGAAAAAACTCCACAACAAAGTGAAAATACTTAAAGGAAGCTTATTGGAGATGATTTTCAAATGAGATTAGTCATGCAGTAGGCTTGTATAGGGGCCAATGATGTTAGGAAGAGAATATGGGACATAAATGATAATTTCCAAATGGGATCAACCTTATAGGAAATCTACACAGGGGATGATGACGTTTGAGAGGGAATATTTATGTTCATACCGAATGGACCATGAAATAGGGTTCTCCATAGGAGCCAAAGGTATTTGAAAAAGTAGGAAAAATAAAAAGGAGTGAACCTGACCTAGTTTGAGGAAAAGTAATCTTTCATGTTGAGTTCACCAGATCATATGATGGGTAAAAGAGGCTCTTGGATAGGTTCTCAAATATAAGGATCCAATCTAAGACCGACCACACTATGTAAATGCAAAGGTGCTCAGGGAGTGCTACAGTTGTCAATCTAGAGGATAGTAGCCCTAGCCCTAGGATAGCTATAGGTTTCCAAATCCTATAACTAAGATAACTATATGTATCCTACTAAGATTCTAAAATAAAGAGGGAAGAAACCAAGGGCTGGATAAAGCTAAGTGGTGTATTAATAATAAAACGATGTAATAAACCAAAGAAAACATACATTTACTCTATCCTACAACAAAGAATGACCAACAAAAACAAACACATATAAAATAAAATACTAAAGAGGGTTAGAAATACATACCTTTAATGTGTGTGACCGATAATGCATAATCCTCCCAAAAAAAAATAATATAGGGGGAAAATCGTTATGGGTGGAGAAGGGGAAAGTTTAACAAGAAGATCTTCAATCCTTACTCACTATGGTAACCCAAATGAAAAAGAGGTAAGATCTAAGAATCCAAAATCGGCTAACAAGTGTGAAATAGTACGAGGATGAGTATATTATGTGTAAATTATATGTAAAAAAGTAGTTGTAGATTGGTGTTACTAATTAGAGAAAGGTAAACCATATATACTTGATGCCATCGACAATGGGAAATGTCATCGGTTATGGGAAATCCAAAGCAAGTTCCTTCACCCATAGATGTTGGCGTTAGCCTCGAGGGAATTCCGAAGGTAAAAGTCTAAAAATTATGAGTGGAGTCTAAAATACAAGTGATGGTGGATGATGAAGGTCTAGAGTGACCAAAAATAGGGATAATAACATGTGATAAGAATAAGAAGGGGGACATGGTGGGAGTGGACATAATGAGTGCAATGTGTGAACAAAGGGGAGAAATGAGGCAAGTATGAAGCAATTAAGGCTAATAGTGACATCTCTCAAATATTGTGGTCTATCCCACATGACTAAGTCCAATCATACCCCAATCTTGACATGCCCCTTAAGGCAGCCGCTGAGAAGGAGAATGTATTAGCAACACTTTCACAAAAGAAATGGTTATCAAGCATAACAAAATATGGTGTCTACACTTAGTATATAACATTGTAAAAGTCTTTGGTGAGGCATTCTTCCCCCTTAAAAACCTTAGAAAATATGCTATGAAATAGAAAAAATATTCACATGTCATTAAATATTTATGTAATCACAATTTATGTCATAGCATAAAATATTAAGCACCATCATCTATATTTGAGCATGTGTCTAAAATCATGAGTTTTGATACCTATTAATTTCTTATAATTTGTAAATTCCTTTCAAAGAGATGACCCATATTTTGTTAGCATTTTGGTTTTTCTCATCATGCTTCCTAATTTGTCTTTATTGACTATTGAGAGTACACACATTTCTCTTTTCATATCCCATAATACCATTTTTCCCTTGCACACCTAATAATTTCTCTTTATATTTGACACCTTGAGGTCCATCCTCATTTTCAATTTGTATTTTTCTTTCAAAGTTATGTTTTTTTGAAATGATTGACCACAATTGTTTAATAGACACATTAGGTTGTCAATATGTGTGACAAAAAGTTATATCTGATATGAAAATATTTACAATGTCTTCATCTTCCATCATGATAGGAAGATCATTAGGTTCTTATTTGCATTCCTCTTCATAAAAAATGTACTAATCACTTGGGAACTAAATATTTGAATACTTCATCGTGTTGATTGTATCATCAAAGTTGCAATTTATTATAACTTGAAAGGGGTGAATCATTAGAAGTAATCTCGGGTTCCCTTTATACAAAAACTTATTGAGGTCTTATAACCATCTAGAGGTTAATTGTTATTTGCACTTTAGACATGAAAATACTCCCTACATGTGAAAACATATATCAAAATAAACATAAATAAATATTGATCATAAAAAAATTAACTGTCATACAAATTTCTTGAAATGAACTATAAATATTATTGATACCTTAACATACGACAAATCCTAGGTAGTCATGAATACACCATAAAAAAATCCATAACATATAAAGCCTCTTCTATTAACTAGTCTTGACACATAAAATATGTCCACGCTATTCCAAATTTAGTAAAATCCTCTAAGAGTGGTGTAGGATAAACATCCATGTTTTTCACTTGATTCATCCTTGTAAGAATAAGTGAAAGTATAAGGTACTTCTTCATATTGCCCATGGATAAATATTATATTGAACTAAAATGACATTTCATATTTAATGTTTTGTTTCCATGTTACCAAAGGGATTCACTTCATCCATAACTAGCTCAAATTTCACACTAGATGGTTTTCAATGGAAAGTTATAGGCCTCATTCTATTAATAAATTTTATTTCCTTACATATTTAACCCTAAAAATAGATAAATAAAGGGGTATGAATAGGTTATTTATATAAGGGTTAAAGGGTTAGAAAATTTAAACTAATTAACGCACATTAATATACAAATTAGAATATATCCCCATTAACAAATTGAAAGATAAAAAATGGAAATAGTTTATAAAATACAAAGTAGTAAATGCACTTAACAAATTACAGAGGCAGGAGGCTGAAATAGTAGTGTAAATTGACTATGCATACCAGAAGTGACCTAGAAGTGTTTCATTTATATAACTACAGTGAAAATATGAATAGGTATGGAACCATATGGCTTGTGCCAAATGTGGTATAATTTAGTCCTCTATTGTATGGTTTCAAACAAGATATGATGATACTTTACAACCCTATGTGTGGCCATGACACTCTGTGATGAAATTCACATTATAACCCTAGTCATCACTCATATATGAAATCCTCTGTATGATGTAAAACAACCTCAAACCCTAACCATGGGTGAGAGACCCCTATAAATAGGTTACTAGGTGGGTTGAAGTGTAATTCATGCACTACTTATGCCAACACTAATTTAAAGAGGCCTCAAATAAAATATAGTTCTCCACTTAACATGTGATCTCTATATGGATGTAACTACTTTAATAAATTGATCACTTGATAATGTAAAGCAATGAATTGGCACACTTAAGATTGACTTGGCTCTTAAGGTCAATACAATGAGAAGCTTGAGTCTTGAACCTGATTGAGAGTGTTTTAGACATTTTTTGGGTTACTCCTAGATTGTTCTACTGTATTGAAGTGATTTAGGTTATTTTAGAGTGTTTTAGGAATGAATTTAATAATGATTTATCTTAAAAGTGTCAGGTGAGGTAAATAGGAAAGTTAGACTTACTTTATTGGTATATGTGGGTTTAATTTTGCATTAAGGCCAACCTACAAGATATGAATTAAAACATGAAAATATATCAAATTGGAAAAGTGACTATTGGGTTGTGGAGGACAAAAATGTTAGATTTAGACCAAACTATTAGATGGTATGGTCCCAGATGGATGGTTCCATATAGGCAGTGTATGGGATTTTGTAAGTTTCATGGAATGATTCTTGGGAGGAGTATGTTGTTGTGGACAAATGCAAGTAGTTTTGTAATGAATGAGCAATGTGAATTGATAAGAAAGTAATGGAAGAGTGATAAGGATAAACCAACTAGGCTTGAAAAGAGTGCACAAGTCATGCTTTGGGTATGAAACCAAGGTTTTTATTTCCAAATTTAGATATCTACATTCCCCCCTTTAAGTATAAAATTAAAATTACATGCTTAAAGGAAAATATACTAGTGTGTGAAAACACACTTTCTCCTTTCTCAAAGTTTTTGTTTTTGTTTGAGTACTAGCATGCTTCATGATGAAAATTACAATGCAAAGCATAAAATATATTCATAAAAATAATTTAAATTTATCTCATCTTAGAAAATATATTTATAACCTAAAAATCAAATTTGTAAGTAACAAAGTAAAGAGAAGAAAACATGAAAGAAATACACATGTTTTCTTTTTCAAAGGAGAAGCTACCAAATTTTTCACACTAGGATATTTGGATTGGATTAGAGATATTGAAAGATTGGGGGTGATTACTCCACATTTTTTTAAATAGGTGCTAGAGCTGCAAAGGAATTGAGTGTCACTTGACCCAACATCAGAAGGAAAGGTGCCGTAAGACTGTGTAGTCATCCCAAGAGCCTCAAAAGAAGGAATGTTGCAACAAGGTTTTCTATCCACCATGATATCTTACAAGGAAAGTGAGAAGAAGGTTGCCAAAAGGTTTTCTAGTCATCATGACATTATTATAATCCCACAAACCACACCATTATAGATAGATCTTGGTCCAAGTGAACAATGACACAAATTTGTAAAAGGGAATAACTAGTATCATGCCCACACCATGTGGTTTCTCATGAGTATTAGATGTGAAATGTTGACTATAGTAAAATAATATTGAATTCACATGCCGTCATACCTTGTAGTGAAACTTTTCTCATGTTATGTAGTGCTAAAAAAGAATGAAGTACTCAAACCTCCCATATTTTGTACCAAAATGTAGTAGAACCTACTATGAACCATGTAGTATGTTATTGAACATATATTAGAAGTATGTAACTTGTTGGTTGGAAATTTTGTCTTTAGACACAAAAAAAAGTTCAGGGAACAACTATCCCTCCTCTTTGTGTGGAGGTTTCCTTATTCACCAAAAAATTGAGAATCTAATTATTTAAAAATATACAAACTAACAATTTTATTGAGGATTTTAGTGTAAATAATGACTCCATATTTTGATATTCTTAATACAGAAGATGAAAAAGGGAGAAGGGTTTCAGAGGAGGAAATAATAACTTTAATGAGTACGACAAGTGAAATAGGGACAAAAAGTTCAATCTAATCCACCAATCAAGAACACAAGTATTCTCCTTGGTTATGCAAGATTACTCACAATTGTAATGAAAAGAAGTGAAGAAAGTTGCATGTTCAGATATAGAGACTGCAAAGTTATAACCCACTAATACATGCATAAGACTTCAAGAACATATGAATTAGTATATATGAAAATCCACAAAATATAGATGCAACTAGACACAAAGTTCCCTACACTATAATTAATGGATTGAACACACAATTTTAGATTCAAATATACCAATATTCACATCATAACTTCATGAAAGAGAAACAAAAAGAACATAGATAAGAGAGGGAGAAAAATTCTTCTCTATTAATCTTGAATTTTTTTGTATCTTTATGTTCCAAAAACACCAAAATCCAACCCCTTTACAATGGAAAATAATCCTTATACATGCAGAGGAGTGGTTGTAACCAACTTTCTAACTAATTGCTATTTAATTAAGTGCTAACACTTAATTAATCAATTACATAAGTTTGCTTTATTTACAATTTTTAATTTTCAAAGTGATAAAACTAACTCCAAAATATAACAACTAGTTAGAAAATGACTAAACATGAGATATTTCCATGACCTTTGGAATGAGTATTGGACATAACAACAAACTAGCTACATAGAGAATAGTCCATTTCCTTGGCAATTCTTCCATTTTGCAATAGGCCCTTGGTGGCCTCTACTAAAACATTGTGTAATTCAGAAAGCTCCTCCATCTTCTCTTTGTTGAAAAACTCAGCTTTGAATAATTCTAATTTGATAAATGCATTAAACTTAGCCTTTACTTCATCTATTGAATTCCTTTATGAAGAATTGTCCTTAAAGAATTGGAAATGAAGAGCCTGTAAATCAGCACAAATTTTTGACTTGAATGATTCACCCATCTACATCATGTTTTTTAGTTCAGTAGAATCCTCTTTAAGAACCCTGATTCTCCATTCCACGCTATAAATCCACTTCTTGGACATGTTGCTCTTAGAATCATCAAAGATCTTATGAGAGAGTAAAATATTTTCATGATTTGTGTTCATGATTCTTAGATCATGGATAAGATCCAACCATATTTTGAGCCCTTTCTCTGTAGCATCAATTGTTGACTTGAATTGATCTTGGGTTGTAGAGATGCTATCATACACATTGAAAGCTTCATCAATAAAACTAATACCAAAGACAAACATTCCTTCAACTAGTGCCTCAACAACCTTGCCATATGAAGTATGCTTATGAATCTCCTTGATGGATTTAATTATTCCTCAGATAGAATGGTTGGAGGATGAATTGAGGAGAGAATATTTTGATCAAGAACTTTATCACTTGAAAGAAAAAATTTAATAAAATTTGAAATAACTTGAACCTGTTCTTCCAATTGTTCCTGTGTTTGTTTGTTCTTTTCAAGCCTCTCGATTACCTTAGAAATAATTTCCTTCAAATTACGAACCTCCCCTTCAGGAGTAGATTCACCAAGTGGGATTTTGGTCAGCTCCATATCTGCAAGAGTGATATCCTTTTCATCTTTCACTTCCCTTGGCTTTGTAATTTCCAAGAATTGTTGTCCCTTTGAATCAGAAACTAGGAGCAACTATCTTGGAAGAAGATTTCCTCTTTTTACTATCAATCATGGGTTAAACCCATGTGAGAGAGTCACTTGAAGATGGAGGAGGAAATAGTGATAATACTAGAACACTAGGAGGATCAAGAGGCCGAGTAGTTGCAACTTCAAGAACAAATACCTCAATGGAAGAAGAAGTTGATTCCTTGATATCTAGTTTGGGCTTGTTATTTTCTCCAGTGTCAGGCTCAATGATTTGGAGATCCTTTTCATCACTATTATCCTCATCTTCTTCTTTATTTTGATCATCCTTCTGTTCCTCAGATCCTTCTCCCAATTCATTCATTTGTTGTTATGCAATGGCCTTCTCTATTTCATCCTTTCCTTCCTCAATTGTTTTCACTTCTTCTCCTAGTGGTTGTGACACTTGTTTAGGAGTAAGGGAAACTTCTTCTATTAGATTTTGAATTTTCTCCTCTTCCATCTCTTTCTCAAGAGTTCCTTCAATTTTCTCAATCTCCTTGGCCTTATCTTTCTTTGTATACAGTTTGGTTATAAAATCCAAAGGTGAGGAGGGAGGAGTAGATTGGGCTTGAACCTATGGAGGAGGAATGGAAACCTCCTTGTGTGATGAAGAAGCCTCTTGTGAGGAATATTGTTTCACATTTTGATTATATGCTCTCATCTTCTTATTAAACCATTTTTTTTGTTCTCAATAAAACTTGATTGATTATTTCAAAGGGATCATCCCTATCCTTTTAGGACAAATCAATAGTAAGGAGGGACATGTGCTAGATGGTTTTGATGTACTCAACATAGTACAAATATTCATTGTCATCCTCCAAATCTTCTGGGACATGATATACTTTGAAGTATTTGATCTGTTGCAAAGAGAGTCTGCCAAAATATCTTATTCTCACTTCATATTTATTTGAGCAATCTTCCCAATAATCATCAAGAGCAGGCACATGGTAATAAGACATTCTCAAGTGATTAGAGATGAACCATTTTACATCAAAATAAGATATTATGTTGTATGAATGGAATTTAAATTCAGAGATTGTTCTCTCTACATTTTGGGCATCTAATGCAATCCTGCAGGTATAATTCCCCAAAGAGATAGGAAATTGGATACCTTTGATCTTCTTATCTCTACATGTCTTGTGTAACATGTCCAATTATCTACAGACTTCTACAAGAACCAAATTATCATTGCAATACATGGTCAACTTGTTAGGTGCACCTTCAAAACCAGCTAGTTTGATATAGGAAAAGTTCTCAAATTGAATGAAGAGACTGTAATAGGTTGAGATTAACTGTTTGGCCTCTGCAGATAATCTTTCTGTTGTGTTTCCCTCAAATATCATGACTATATACATTGTAAAGACATCATTAACCCTCCTATGGTGGTGTTTACTATTTTCAAAGGTAAGTTGTGGATAAAATTCATAAACATGCTCATTTTTCTTATCATCCTGAGGGGACAATCCCACCCATACTTTATAAGCTATAATGAAATACATAATAGGAGGTCATATAAAAGGCTTTATTCTATTGTACATTCACAAGTTGCTCACTCAAATTCTCACAAATTATCTCGGCCTAGTTTAGGATTTTTTTTCCCTCACAAATGATGTTGATGTAGATACACATCCATAAATGAAATTCATTGGTGGAGGGTAAGCTCATCAATCTTGCCAATATGGTAATTTTTATCAGATAATTCTTCCTTAAATTATAACCTATATAAAACCTTGGAAAATTTGGATGCACCTCTCTTATGAGCTTTGAGCCAAGGCTTAGTAATCATTTACCTACATCTATCTTTATCTTTCTTAAAAATATTCTGGGCATGGGCCTTAGTCAGGGTGTTTGAATCTTTAGACACATGGATTCTTAGGGAAGCACTTATGCAACTAGCATCCAACTTGGCTATGACTCGACCGTAAGGGTATTTGATATCTTTAGTTTCAGGATCAAAATAAGAGTCACAAGTTAGGATAATATTAGTACATTAGACAGAGAGAGGGAAACCAACAAAATAAGCAATTCCACTATCCTTGATACACTGGGCTATAACGGTGGGGGTGTCTCCAGAGATTTAAGCCCATAAGTCATCCAGACTAGCATCCAACTTGGCTATGACCTGACCTTAAGGGTATTTGATATCTTTAGTTTCAGGATCAAAATAAGAGTCACAAGTTAGGATAATATTAGTGCATTGGACAGAGAGAGGGAAACCAACAAAATAAGTAATTCCACCATCATTGATACACTGGGCTATAACGGTGGGGGTGTCTCCAGAGATTTAAGCCCAGAAGTCATCCAGATTGATATGTCTAATGTCACTATCCCCAATGTTAGGCACAATGGTTTCCAAATAAGAAATGTGCTTGTAACCACCATACATGAACTTCATGGTGGTAAGGTGAGGAAAGAAACTCATAAAAATGGGGGCTTTAAGAATGGTTTTCGAGAGAAATCAAATGATAAGGTGTAAAACAAAAATACCACCAAACTGGGTCAAATGAGCATGGAATTAATTACCTCTAGCATGGGAAGAATGACACCTTTACAATGACTCCAACACACTTTGAATTTTTGCAAATGGATGAGAAACAAGCAAGTTATGACCAAACACATTTGGTAGGGCACGAGAGTGGAAAATAACAATGCACAGTTAAAATTCGTAACTTAGAATAGTGAAAATGAATTACATTACCCCCTTTTATAACAACATAGCCTGAGGAAATAGGTTAATTTGAGAAAATTAGTGTGTGGTGAGCAATGCCATAGAACTTATTAAAATCCTTTCTCTCAAAATTGCGGATATGTCAAGTTTTCAGGGAACTGGAGGCTGGGGGGAACAAGTACCACTTGTTCCACAAATGTCTAAAAATTCCGCAATACAAGGAAAATCAATGAAGTGTGGAAGAAGGGATCTTGTGGAGAACGGAGGTCTAGATGGAATAGGGTCGGGAGTACCAAAAATATCCGCAATACCCGCAATGTGAAGGATTTTAGAGGAATGTGAACAATATGAGGCTACGAGGAATAATAAGTGATGGGGGAACAATTCTTTTCGGCACGAAGATTTCTGCATAACTACAAAACAAAGACTTGTGGGTTCAAGTGCCATGCAGAGAACAAGTGGGTGTGGGGAACAAAGACCCAAACAAAATAGTTCCACGGGGGACACGATGATCTGTAATACACTGTAACTCAATGAAATGTGGGCAAAGCAGGGATACGGGGAATGGGGGACCCAGAGAAACTTGTTCCTCTTGTTACTCCAGAACCTGAAATCACCACAATGCACTGATAAGCCCCAAAAACACTCAAAATGACTAACTGTTATGAATTTTTTCACTCCTCAAGACTTCACAAAGACAAATAAATTTGACAAAGGGGTCACTTTGTTGGGATTAACCATATAACAGTGTTATACAGATCTAATTTTAGATAACACATACAAGCAATGAATGCGGAAATAAACCAGAAGATAAAATAAACAAGAGAAAGATAACACTAGATTTAACGTGGATCACCCACTGTGGGCTACATCCACTAAGAAATGACCAATATTATTATTTAGGGATTTTCAGAGGAAATACAATGAAGATCTGTTGTCTTCCACCACCTCATAGGATGTTCAATACTTTTCCTTCACTCAACTACTCTTTCTTGCTCACCAAGAAAACTAACATGTAAAATAATTGCTATCTTCTTCTCTCATACCCTCATATAATGCATACATGCATATATATCTATTCTGGGCAACTAATTATGCTTTTACAATCAAGAAATTATCTTTAAAGAAAAAGATTTATTCTAATTCTTGACCAAACAATAAAGCACCATCGTACAGGTGACTGATGCTGGTCACTGCTTGACCGATGCCGATCACTCTTTGACCGATGTCGGTTACTATTTGACTGATGCCGGTTATATCTTGATTGATGCCGGTCACTGTCAAAACTGACAACATTTAAAAAGCAAGCTTTTTGTGAAGCAATTAAGCTCCACACTCAACAATCTCCCACTTGGAGATCAATTGTTGCATTGTACTATACATCACCATCCTTGGTTCCTTTTCCTTGGCCCGTTTCTTCCTCTTCAAGTCCCAAACTTGAAAACCAACAGAAGTGGAGTGAAGCTCCAACTTCTCCTTTACCAATGGCTTCATTAGCATATCCACAGGGTTCTCATCCATATGAATTTTTTCTAACTTCAGCTGCCCATCCTCTAACACCTGTTGTATGAAGTGATACCTCAATTGAATGTGTTTCGTTCTTGAATGAAATACTGAGTTCTTTGCCAGATGGATCGTGCTCTAACTATCACTATATAATCTACAATCCTCTTGCTCCTTTCCCAACTCTTTCATGAACCTAATCATCCATATCATCTCCTTGCTAGCTTTTGTAGCTGTAACATACTCTACCTCTGTAGTAGACAAAGCCACAACCTTCTACAGTCTCAAAATCTAGCTAACTACCGTTCCACCTACTGTGAAAACATATCCAGTGGTGCTCCTCCTCCTCTCCAAATCTCCAGCCATATCTAAATCAACATAGCCACGTAAAGAAGTATATGACCCTCCATATCATAACTCCATGTCGGATGTCCCTCTCAAATACCTAAGAATCTATTGGACTATTGTTGTCATGAAAATGTGAAACAGGGAAATTGACAAATTTTGAGCACGACAACTATACCCCTATGCCAAAATTTTCATGCTTTATCATTCCTAGGACAACCCTAGCTTTGTCAATTTAGTCCAAATTACCTCCTAACCAATGTTATATCATCCCCATAGGTGATTTAGGAAATTCCATTCATTCCCCTAGATGATTTTAGGACTTCATTGAAAATGCAAATTTTGGGGAGTCATGGGAAGGGCTTTCGCTGGCCTTCCTAGGACTGGATTGACCCCCTGGAGTAGAACATTAAGGGAAAAATTCAACATTCCTTGAATGGAATACCTTATGACATCAAAGAAATGATTTTGGAAGGTTTAGACGAACTTTTTTTTCAAGACTTGGAGCAGTCTGAGTGAAAAACAGGGTTCTTCAAGCCTAGGTGGTACATAGGCTGCTAAAACAACGGCTGGGATTCTAAAAGAAGATTCTGTGAGCTCCAAATGGAGTTGGAAGCTTAAAAAAAACATATTCAGAAAGAGGATTCCAATATATTCATCTATGGTGAAATAAAATTTTTCACTACACCTTGGCGCATATGATTGGAAGGTAAGGCTTTTTCTCAGGCACAGGTGGAGTCCTAGATCAAAAATCCAAATTTTGGAAAGGAACATATGGTCGAATTAAGACATGGTCGTGTACCCACATAATTCGGTGATTAAAAATTCCATTTACACACTCAGGATCATATAAAATTTCACCAAGAAATTCTAGAAGGAGCTCAAGTTATCTTCATTCCAAGTTACCCTCTCAAAGGCAGTTCAGGACTTAGTCAAAGAGGACACATGTCAGCACCTAGGAGCCTGGCGGGATTTCATGCCCTGATTTCCATTGAGGTATAGGTACATCAGCCCTTGGAAAATTTCATCCCCAGCCCTCATGTGACCTTGGGACCTTCATATGACCTCCAGACATGACAGTTCAGCCCCCGGGTGCTTTTTCTTGGAGCAGCATTCCTATGCTGTCAGATCTGGGCGCCATGTGTCAACTCCAGGACCACCGTGGAATTTGATGGTCCCTTATGCATCCTGAGATGGGGGACATCAGACCTTGAAAAATGTTCCCATCCCCTACTTGAGTCTTCTCAATGACACCCACGAATGACCGCAAATTCAGCCCCCACTTGCATTGATTTGGAGCACCCCATTCCCTGCCGTTGGATCGGGCGCCACATGTCACCTCCAGGCGCCACCACTGGAAATTGATGTCCCTTATGCACCTAAGGTGGGGGACATTAGACATGGAAAAATGTGCCCATCCCCTATGGGGAGTCTTTTGGACACCCACTCTGACTGAGTTTCAGCCCCCAGGTGCGTTTTTCAAGCAAATTCCTTGCCGTCGGATCGAGGACACATGGCATCGCCTTGACCACCATGGAAATTGGATGTCCCTCACCTCCCTACAGGTTAGGGACATCAAGATAGACATAAAATTTCACCTAGCCCATCCATGTGCATGTTTTGAAAGTTTAAATCCAAGCACTTAGCCATTTTCTTCCTCTCATTTCTCCTTCAGAACTCCTTACCTTGCCATGGCTCCGTGCTGTGATTGTCTAGACACCCGGTCCACAATTGTTGCTCCAAACCAGCTCTGCCATGGCCACATAACGTTGCTTCAAACCATTGAATGCATAGAAATATTCCAGGCCTCATTTCCCAAAAATGGAGTGAAATGATGAAGAACAAAGAGAAAAATGGAGATTTTTTGCCAGATAACCGTGAAGTCACCCGAACGAAAAATCCTCCATATCTTGCAGAGAGCAAAGTTAGTTCAAGATGCCATCTTTTTTGCTAGACTTCCAAATTTTTAAAGTGTGATAAAGATGGCAATAAATGGGGGGTTAATGGCTTCTAGAATCATTTTCCTCCAACAAAACTTCCCATTCTTCATGCACTAGCTCACATTCGTTAAATTTCCCATCATTTCTGGTTCAATCCGAAATGAGCTAAAAATTTGCACATGGAGGTTGCAAATGAAAAATGGCTATCATAATGGAGTTGTATTTCATCATGCAATTAGAGACAAAAACAAGACAGTGGAAAAAATTTTGAGCTCCATTAATGGCCGCCATGACAGCTCTGTGCCCGAAGCCACTGCCATGTCGAGAAAATTTTAAAATTTATTTCCAAGCATTCTAGTGGGCAAAATTATGTGAAATTTGGAGGGTGTGATTGGAACGACAAGAGGAGTCCAAAAAATTGGTTCCATCACAAATCGAGCACTGGAAACACACTTTCTAAAAATAGTAAGTTTTCCTATACATGCTTGCTCTTTTTTGGAAGTCTTCATCACTAGTGGCTATGGAAAGAGCAGTTCACTGAACATAGTCCCAAAAGGCTACATGATTATCCCCGAAGCTAAAATAGGAAATGACCATTTACTGGCCAAAATCGTAATCACATCTTTTCAAAGGGCAGTTTTGTGCACAATGTGGACATCTTCGCAACTTCACTGCATTGGATCTTTCCATCGCACGAGGATCGTAAACGCACCTTCATTGAGGAGACATATCCTCTTCTTCTTCTTTCTCTCTCTCATCTCTCCTTTTCCCCCCAACTTTCTCTCACTTTCAAATTTCTCTAATTCTTTGTCACCTGGGGTTTGCACTTTTTGATATACCTTTAAGTCACTTAAAAGTGACTTTAGAAACATAATGTAAATTAAGTCGCCTTGTCATTATAAAAGGGACTTAAATATCTAAAGTGGAATATGAACAGTTTTAAGACATATTAAGGTATTCAAAAGGTCACGAGGAAGATGAAGAGTCATATTCTATTCTATAAATTGTAAAGCTATTCCCATTTCAACAGGGTTGGTAATTGATCTTCAAGACTCAAGAGTACATTGTACCTAGAGAAGCAGCAAAGGAGATAACCATTTTCTTCTACTCTCAGTCCCCTCTCAAATTTCTTCCATGTCCCACATTATGTACAACATTTTGATTTGGGAAATCAATATAAGAAGAAGGAGTTTCTATATTTCTTTGATCTAAGGGGTTTCTTGATACTTGGTGATCAGTGAATTCTATTTGGTCTTGTTGCTATTCGCAGAGTTGTTTCTTCCGATAAATGCATGTGTTGAAGTTTCTGAACTAGTGCTATGTGAAAGGAATATGATTTTCTACCTGCAACATTACCTTATCTCCTACCTCTTTTCTCACTCCCCTTTCCCACTCTATAGATGAAGACTTCCCTAACAAGAGATTGCTAGCTTTTCCGTAGGGTCAGTGGAGTGCCCCTGTTGGATCCCCAGTTGAAAGGCCACCACAGAAATCCACCTTTTCATGTACATGCACATACAGCAGCTATCACCGATTAAGTAGAGGGACTTAGATTCCTAGAGTGTTGGCAAGAAATCCTGCAAGTTTTTCCACCTGACATTTTTCTCACCAACGTGAACTGCTTTTCCAATGTTCTTTGTCCTAGATTAGCCATAATTCTGCTCACAACTCTTCCACTGCTTGTGCAATGTCTGATCTAGTACAAACCATGACATACATATGAATTCTTACTATTGAAGCATAGGGAACACGTGCCATGTAATCAACCCTCATGTGATGAAGGATACTAATCTCCGCTCAATTTGAAGTGTTTAACCACATGTGTACTAATAAAATATGCATGTTAAACCTTTCCAACACCCTTATTGATATAAGCCTCTTGAGAAAAATACAACTTCTTGTTTTTCCTGTCTTAGTGAATTTACATGCCAAGGATTTTCTTTGCAGCTCCCAAATCATTCATTGCAAATGTGTGATCTATCCTTTTTTTAAGTTTACCAATGTCCTACATACTAGATCCTACAATCAACATATCATCCACATACAATAACAAAATAACATAGCTCCCATTTTCAAGCTTCTTAAAATAAACACAATGGTCATATTCACATCTTATATAACCATGCTCATGCATAAAACTGTCAAATCTCAAATACCATTGCCTTGGAGCTTGCTTGAGCCCATATAGGATCTTTTTCAATTTACACAAAAGTTTCTCCTTACCCTTGACCTCATAACCAAGAGGTTGCTATATATAAATTTCTTCCTCCAAATCACCATGAATAAAAGTCCATCTTAACATCAAGCTGTTCTAAATGTAAATCTTCTATTGCAACAAAAATTAGAACAATACGAATAAAGTCATCTTAACTATAGGAGAAAAAATATCATCAAAGTCAATACCTTTTTTGTGTAAATTCTTTACCACAAGCCTCGTCTTGTACCTTTTAGGTCCACCCTCTTCTTCCTTGATTCTATAAACCCATTTATTCTGTAGTGCTTTCTTATCTGCTGACAACTTAACCAAATCCCATGTTTGATTTTGTTCCAAGGATTCCATCTCCTCATCCATGCCATGCTCCCACTACTCATGGGTATAAACTTGCATTACTTCTTCAAAGCTTTCTAGTTCACCACTATCAGTCAATAATAAATAAGAAAAGAAAGGTGAAAATCTCTCTGGAGGTCTACTTACTCTTTATGACCTTCTCACTGAGATTTGGGGTGTTTGGGGCTCATTTTGTGCTTGTTACCTTTTAGGTACCCTCTTCTTCCTTGATTGTATAAACCCATTTATTATGTAGTGTTTTCTTATCTGCTGACAACTTGACCAAATCATTGTTTGTTATGCAAGGAGTCCATCTCAACATATGCCAAAATGTCCCCACAAGGGTTCTGCATTAACTGAGCAAAGCTTCCTTGTTCACTATCAAGTCAATAATAAATTGGTGCATTATATCTATGGAGATTGTCTACCACCATGACTTTCACACTTAGTTTGAGTTTGGGGCTCATTTACTTGTTACATGTCAATCTCTGTTAGGTTCGTGATACTTGAAAACTATTCTGTAACTCTGCAGTTACCTTTGTCTGAACTGAGCCTGGGGAATGATAACCTTTTCCAGTTTATTTTTCTACCGACAATGTTTTAGAGAAGATGTTGAGACCTTTCCATTTGATGGAGTTGGTTTCTATAGAACCACATCGATGTCTGTGGATGTCTGTTTAATCTGAAAGTTGATTTTCCTCCAAAATCTTATCAACCTGTTCATGTTTAGGCACCATAAACCTGATAAATGTACATTCTCTTTTCATTCCAATCAACGTCATGACTACTAACAATCTTAAAATCTTCTAAATTCCAAAAACGGGATATTTAAAATCACCAGATCCATAACCAATGAAAACCACATCGAAACTTTAGATAATTTAGCATCTAACTTCTTCTATTTTCCCTATCAATGTGCACAAAAGCTTCAGAGCCAAAAACTCTAAGAAAAGAAAAATATACCTCTTTTCCAGACCAAGATTCTTCTGGTATTCCACCATCCACGTGTTGTTAAAGGCCTAATGGTTGATCAAGTACACTGTTGTATCCACTGCTTCTACCTAAAAATTGAAAGGAAAACCAACTATGTATCCTCATGCTTCTAGCATAAATTCCATGATTGTTTTGTTCATTCTATCTACAAAGACATTCTCTTGTGGAGTTAATAGGAACCGTTGTTTTCTCTTCGTATTCCATTCTCTAAAAATAATCATTTAAATCCTTGCTGCAGTACTCACCACCATTGTCAGATCTAAGGCACTTTAATTTTAATTTTGTTTCATTTTCTTACAAGCAAACTTTCCACCTTTTAAAAGTCTCAAAAACATCATATTTACGCTTAATACAATAAATCCATACCTTCCTTGTGGCATCATCAATGAAAGTCACATAATATTGGGATCCTCCAATAGAAGCTACCTGAGCTGGTTCCCACACATCTGAGTGTACAACCTCTAATTTCTGATGGTTTTATTTTGTTGACCCAACCTTGAGATCTAATTCACTCTCTTTTGATTCCAAATATGCAATGCTCACAAAATTCAAGATCTAATTATTTTAAAATTTGATATGGCTTACCCCTAGCCTTTAAGATATGCATTCTCTTTTTCACTCATATGGCCCTTACTCATTATGCATCACCATGATTACATTTCATGTTTTAGTAAATAGCCAATTATAACAGTATAGGTAGAGTAGATATAAAACCTCTCGCCAACAACAAGAGATCCCTTTCTTATCGGTTTATACCCACACATCCAAATTCACCTAGGATGCAGATATTATTTTTCTTGAGCTTGACACTCACATCTTTCAATACCCATGGATTTCCATGGCTAGAAACATTTATATGAACATCACCTTTACCAGTACTTATTACATGGCTTATTTTTTAAATAAACTTGTATTTAAAATCTCCCTGAACATTTTTCTAAAATAACCCTTATTGTAGATCATGGAAAGAAGCTCCAGAATACGCGAAAACTCCAAGATTCTAATTTATTATCTAAGGAGAGAATAAGGCATCTTGCTGACCTCACTTAAGAATGTTTTCCTCTTTACCTTTATCTTGACCTTTGTCCGATTCTATCATGGAAGTTTTCCTTAGAAAGTAGATCCTTCTTTAGAGATGTCCTCACCATTTCCAAATTCCCAAAGTAAATCTCTGTACCTGGATCTAGATCTACCATGTCTTGACTTTGATCTCCCATTCTTCTTGCTCTTTGATGATCTCTCAAGGGAATTATATCTTCCCTTGCTTTCTACATTTAAAGTGTTTCCAAATGATGCTTCTCCTGATATTTTCCTGCGTATTTCCTCATTAAGGATTACACTAACCACATCATAAAATTTCAAACCTTTAGAAGTAACGTTGTATTACTAACAACCATTACCAAGTTATCCCAAGTATCTGGAAAATAGCATAAAAATAAAAGCGCTTTCACCTCATCATTAAACAAAATTTCTACCGATTTTAATTGATTTACAATAGACTGTAAATCATTCAAATGATTAGATACAGATCCATCTTCTTGCATCTTAGAATTAAACAATTTTTTTTCATCAAATAAACCTTATTCAAAGCACTAGGAGTTTCATACAAATTTTCTAAATATTTCATCAACTCTACCATGGTTTTTGCATCTATAAAGTTTCAAAGCCACAGATGTTGCCAAGCTCAATCTTATAGATCCCAGAGCCTTTCTGTCAAGAACCTCCCATTCTTCATCAGTTATCATGATCAGATTGTGCATGATCATTCAATGGTAGGTATAGATCCTTCTGATACAAATAATCCTCCACATGCATCTTCCATGTTTGATAATAACGACCATCAAATTTCTCTACTCGGTATTTACTATCTTCTGCCATTGTTATGCTCTCACTCAATCAGAAAACTCATCTGTGAGTAAATTCTATCAAAACACAAAACCTCCAAACAAATATCTGATACCAGTTGTTGGGATTAACCATATAACTCTTGACAATGTAATATTTTGGAAACCCTTCATATTATCAAATGAAGAAGCTGCATTGTTTATAGACATTGAACAACTATAACAACATCCACGAAAAGTATATCAAATATACTAAGTACGAAAAATATGCATAAATATCATATTGCCCCTAACTAATCACATCCGGGAACATTCCAAAGCAAGTAAACTAACAATAGTATAGCCCCCACTAATATAGGGATGTGACAACTAAATAATAGCTAAGTAACAACTAACTAAGTTAAAAAGTTAAATTTAATTACTTTAACATTACAACTTAGTAAATGATGAATTAAATTAAGTTTTATTCCTAACATTCCCCCCCCCTTAATTCAACATGGTCTCAAGTGAATAGGAGACATAAATTACTCTAAAACAAAATATGTTTACATGAGGTAAACATTTATTAGCACACACATGCCAAAATAAACCTATTCTAAGGTGAATCAAATGAATTTATCATTCCCCCCCTTAATTCTATATGGTCTCTCTAGATCTCATCTGAATAAGAGTAGCTGGATGAAAGTACTTCCTCTGAATGATGTACAATAGATGGAATAGGCGCAGGAATTGTCTCTAGATGTTTGTAACCTCTTTTGTGTTGGCACGTGTGCTCGGAAAAACAAATGAGTAGCTCTGAACGTTTTGAAAACCTCTGTTGGGTTGTATATTGGCTCAATAAAACCTTTGCTGGGTTGGCTCATAGCTTGAAATTGGCACTAGCACATGAAAAACTATCATCCATTCACTTTGCTCTAATCTGCAAGGAATACCACTATTGAGCGATCAATGAAGAATTTGCAAGTATTTCATCTTTTCCCCCTAAATTCTAAGTGAAAAGCAAAGAAAACTAGCTCCACGAGAATGAAAAAGTTTTTGACACTTTATAATGATAGTGCGATTACAATTTTATTTTCTCTTCTGTGGAGAAATTCCCTTTTGAGATATATTATGAGTACAAAATTGCAAATTATAATATTTTATATATATATATATATATACAATCTTATTTCAGCCTTAGAATTTTTTTTATTTTTTTTTACTAGACAAAGCTTATTAAAATTTGGACCAAGACATAGGGATTGAAAAACCATACACTTTAAAAAAATGGCACCTCAATCTAAGGTACCAATTGAAACTTATGACTTGTTTAAATTCTGATTTCAATATCTTTCCGGGCACCTTTCCAAAAATAGAATTTTTTTTTTGTCCAGATTTTTTTCACAAAATGCACCCCGATCAAGGCTTACGTGGCTCACATGCATGCACGGCCTTGGTTTCTCTGTCGCTTCTAGATATACCTACCATCGATTGTAATTTCTATTTTCGTCCTTTCTCGCTATTTGACTTGTACAGGTCGAACATTTTTATTTGACTTTTGGTCGATTCTAGATGCCTATTGAGATCTTCAATAGAGAGGGTCAAAGGTAATGCTGAGTCGACCAGGATGTTGTGGATTCCTCCAATTTTTTTAATAGGGGTGATCTCCAAATAAATCGTAAAACTCACCCAATGTGATGCCCAGATTTATGGGCCCTTTTTAAAAAAAAAATCTATAGATTTTAATGCTATTACAAAGTGATGTGCATCACTTTGTGTAAAACTCTAGGGGTAGTGAAGCCTTGGGCTAAGTTGTGGCTTCCAATTTGATCTCGTCTGCAGTGAACAACTATGGTTCCTCCACAGCTCAAACTTGGTTCAATGCAACACGTCCCAATCTCCCTTTCAACCATGTATCACCCAAAACATCCAAAAGCTCTCCCAATATTGCACAACTCGATGGAAGGTATAGCTTAAGAATAGATATGGCTCGTGGTGATCCCCTCTCAGAACTCGGTGATGGACAAATTTCTTTGCACATATGTAAAAATCGGTGGCCTCAAACCCTTGGCACAATCCTCAAATGACAACAGTCTGTAATTTGTAGCAGTACATTGAACTTTTTTATTTATTACAACATTCTATAGAAAGTTATCTACAGATCTACTAACTATGATGCAAATATGCTAGGGGTGATGAAGCAGGGCAGGTGCTTCCGAGAGGCGGGGATCATCATATGAGAACATCTAAGCTCAAACATTCCAAAGCAATGAACCCTTAACCTTATAGCATAACACTCTCCTTAGAGGATCTAGGGATCCTCACAAAGATTGGGATCAACTAGCTCTAATAGCTAATTAGCCAAGCTTCTGAAGGCCATATGTAAATTTATACATACTTAAACAAGAACTGGTCGTAAATGATGAATTAAGCTAATATTTTTTTTGTCAACAATAACAATGTTGCACATATCTAATTTCACGATAAAGCATACTTAGCAACGAATGTGGAAATGGCCCCAGTTTTACATGTTTGCTATGGTTTAGGGGCACTCCCAGATCCAAGTGGTTAATCCATGTGGGCTACGTCTAGCCCTACAAAAACCAATATCTATTCAAGAATAGCCTATATATGAAAATGTTAATGACAACTAATTATTTGTATAGGTCTTCCAACACCTCACAAGATTTTATCACAAGCTTTTTATTCACTCAGCTACTATTATAAAATTGTAGTACATTTAACAAAATTAACCAAGAAAGATAAACCATACAAATGGACCTCTAGATACCCTGATAAATGCTTTCATGCATATATTAAAAATGTTTAGATTACTTCTCCTATATTGTGTATTCCCAATTTCATGAAACTCTTTATCGTAATTATTATTTTCTTATGAGTCAAGTATATGAGGAGTAATTATGGAAGATAATAAGGTGATATTCTAGGATTCTTCAAAAATAAATCATTCTAGTCAAGTGAAAAATGCTCTAACTACATGATTTGGATGATACTTGGTCATTGTTTACTCACTAAAAACATAACGACGTTATTTGTTAGGAAATAAATTCATCAAGTAAAAATCAAGCATACAAGTCTCCAACATATCTTCTCTCAACCTCTATTAAATATGATTTAATAGAAATCGATAGAGCTATTAAATGAGTTTGATTTTGATATCCAATATTTTCCAAGGAAAATGTAATGGCTTCTGCTTTTAGCACAAAGCACGTATATGCAAATGCTATAACACTTGAAAGAAGTGAGTTTGAAAAAACTATTAAATCTAAATTACTTATAGACCTCTACTTTCATGACCTTTATTAATGTCTAAACCAACTCATATAATGTACACTTATCTGATCATATTACTTCTTATATACGTGTAAATAATTAACTCTTGTATTAAAAAAAGGATGATTTTGTATTCCAAACCAACCTAATATAAAATGATAGATTTTAAGAGACTCCCATGATATACCTATAGAAGGACATACGCAAGTTTTCAAAAAACATACCTTTTCAATCAAGAAAATTTACTTTTGGCCCAAGATGAAATAAGACATTCATAAATACGTACAAAAATGCCTAAACTACCAAAAGGTCAAAGCGGATAGTGCAAACAACCTGGACATCTCCATCCTTTATCAATACCTAGTTGGAAAAGGGAATATGTAAGTAAGGAATTTATTATAGGATTTCTGTGAACACTAAACTTCATGAAACTAGCTTTGTTGAAGTTGATAGGATGACAAAAATGGCTCTTTTCCTACCAATTAAATTCATGTCATTTGTAGTTGCAATTGCCCATATATTTGTAAAAGACATTTTTTACTTACACGGTATTCCATAAAAAACAATAATTTGGTGTTCAATTTCCACCCTGTATTCATTTCCTCTTTTTGGAAATATTTCCTTGGTGAATTAGGGGCTGGTTTAAATTTAAATACTTCTTGTCACCCTAGTTCAAATGGTCAAATTGAGAGAATAAAAAGAAATAATTGAAGATATGCTAAAAATGTATACAACCAAAAGACTTGAGACATGAGAAGATAATTTTTAATAACCATTGGTACCATACTACCATTAATATGTCTATATGAGATCTACATAAGATCGATATAAAAGTTGCTATAGCTATGAGATATCTATTCAAACATTACAAATTTTAGACCAAGCCTTTCTTAGAGTAAAACCCAAGTGTAGCTCATTAAAATTAGGAAAATATGCAACACTCTTCTCAAATTTTTGGACCATTTGAAATTTTGTTAAAAGTAGGGGATTTAGCATATAAATTCACTTTAGGTCTCTTGAATTATGTAGGGTTCATACTCTTTTCCATGTTTGTATGCTTAATAGTATTGTATAATTTTGATCATGTAATTGATTGTATAGATATACATATTGAAACTAGTTGTGAATTTAAAATTGAGCATGTAGAATTATTGAAGAAAGAACTAGAAAATTAAGAAATAGAGAAATTAAATAAGAAAAAATGAAATGAACTTCTTGTGATGTTAATAGTGCAAGTTGGTAAAAATACGAATATATTCGTGACCAATATCCACATTTATTTAACTAATCATTTGTTTTTATGTCTAATATATTGTAGATAAACCCCATGCTATTGCAACAACTAATTTATAAGGGAGAAATGTTAAGTGCCAAAATCCCCCACAATAAATATTAAAGGGGTAAATTAGTTAATTCTAATGTTACTATTGTAATAATAAAAGGGTAAAGTTAGTGATAAAAAAACTTATGTAAAAGAATATAGTAAGAAGTCAAGAGAAGGTTATGTGGGTAAATACCTGATAAAGGGTGTGTTATAATTTTGAATTAGTTATGTACAAAGAAAAGTTATCCAAGGAATGTAATAGACATGTCGATTAGAACCACCCCTTGAATATTATAACAAGGATTACTCCATGGTAAAACGAGGGGAATGCAATATTTATATTTAGTGAATGAATAAAAGGAAATCGCTTAAATAACCTCTAGCTCGAAATAGGATGAAAGTACCTTATGATTGAGAAGGGGTGTACATGGTGCATCTAATCGGGGGTACATATTACACCTTATATGCCTCTAGCTAGGGTTGCCCTCACATTTGTAAGTATTGATTTCCTCACAATGTGAGTTTTGTTTGTGTTTTTTTATCCACGAGGTTTCCACATATATGTAACCTAACTTTTAATAATAAATGAAATATTCTACCATTGAAAATTTGTCATTTTATATCATATTTTTATTTCTATATTAACACTCTTCATTTTAATTATTTTGTGTAGTTATAAGCGATTTAAAAGAAATAACATGAATACTTTCATAAATCAAATAAGGTTTATGTGTGTGTGTATATAGAGAGAGATGTATATATACATATATGTATATATAATAATATGTATATATATACATATATATATACATATATACATATATGTATATATATATGTGTGTGTGTGTGTCATACACACATTTACACACACACAGGCTTTGTGTGTATACACACACACACACACACACACACACACACACACACAGATATATATATATATATATATATAATATGATGTGTGTGTACATATATGTATGTGTATATATTTCCCAGAAATGAATACTACACATTAAGCCCTGACACACAACTAATCAAAGAAACTTTTTGTGAAAATGCTAGAATAATATCTAAAAAATTAAATCTTCAAAATTAGTTAAAGATTTAAAAATAATTAAATTTGTACACATATTCACATCCATAGTGTTCATATGCCACACACGCACATGCACAAACACATCCATAGTGTTCACACGCGCGCGCACGCACACGCACACACACGCACGCACACGCACGCATGCACACGCACACGCACACGCACACGCGCGTGCCCACACACACACACACAGAGAGGTGCACGCACACGCACACGCACACACACACACACGTGCACACACACACACATGCACACACACACGCACACACACACACACACACGCACACACGCACACACACGCATGCACACACACACACATGCACACAAACACACACACCGCGCGCACACACACACACGCGCGCCGCGCGCACACACACACACACACACACGCAGCACGCACACACGCACGCACACACGCACACACACACACATGCATGCACACACGTGTGTGCACACACACATGATGCATTACACACTCTTGGCCTTACTATATAAAATACTACACCTCTCCTTACCATGTACCATGAATTTCAGGGGTACATTACATTGCTTATCACATATAGATTACATGTTATAACATCTAAAGTATAGGTCACACTTGATCCTTATCCCACCCATATTTCCTTTCAAATATCTTGGTTATGACATATGAAAGGCTCTATTTATGAGAAAAATAATAATATTACCTTACCTTAACTTCATACATGTATTATGATTTGATATGATGATCTAATTGATTATCTGTATAATATGACACATATGAAATCCATTATGGAATAAAAGGGCCCACCATATACTGATGAAAAATATATTATGACACTATATCAACTTCACAAAACTAGATAGTTACATTTTCCTTGTCTTTGTAAGCTTTATCATATGGTTGATCCGTGACTAGTAGGTTATGATCCTTATGTGGATTATTATCTCGATGTTGAATAACACACCTTTAAAAAATACAAATATTCTAAAAATACAAAAAATAAAATATTCTAATAAGCACAAAAACATTCAAATATTATCAAAATACAAATTCAAGACTTGCATATGACTTGATTTCCTAGTTCTTTACTTAAAATATGTTTTTTTTTTCATGTAGTTTAATAGATACTATATTCTATATAATACTTACACACGCATTTCATGTAAAATTCGATCTTGGTGCAAGACATACATAAGAATCTACATGATGAAAGGTATTAGCCTAGTTACTTTCACAATGGTATTGATTATTTGCAGGAATATTCTACACTATCATGTGCTATTATTTCATCACACTTTAATTTTTCACTTCTTCATTATACTCATATTATATTCCATGACATATGTTATTTATTAGGATTAATGCAACTAACACATGCCTTCTGTAGAACTAACATCTCTTGATCCATATGCCTCTAGGATTATATCTATGATTGTATTCACTTGATTTATTTTATTCTTATTTTCATGTATAAGGTCTATGGATTTTTTTATGAATGTGTGTGTGACACCTTTATGTCCCTTATTTGTAGCCTTTGTTACCTTTACTCAATCTTGTTTGCGTGTACGACATTGTGGTGTCCCTTATATACAACCTTTAGAATTTTATACGATTGATTATATGACATTGCTTACTATACTTGTATACTTTTATGCTTATTTTATACCTTTCCCTTCATTGATTTCTAACATGCACTCTTTTGTAGGAATAAGATCTCTACAATGACCACCTACAACTACATTCAATGTGATCCAACACTGACTATATGTTACATTTGACATGAACACACTTCAATTATTTTAAGATGAGAGATCTATTGCGCAAATCACTCACCTCCAAATAAGAGGCATTCAATGGGATTATCACATAAATATCTATGAAATTCAGGCATAAAGATAATAAAAAAATCAAAATAGAATGGAATAGGATACAAATAGATAAGAATAGGAATAAATACATGTCAGGATCAAAATTTATACATGGAATAGGGTAAAAATCCATTAGACATTATTTCCAGGATGGGTGATTTCATCTCGAGAATATTTTTAGTAAAAAATTCAAAATTTTCTAGAACATGCCAAAATTTACAAGTTTTTTATATAGGTTCAATGACAACTAGAATAGTCCAAAGGAAAAATGTAATACATTTATATGTATAATGTGGGGGGGCATGATTACTTCACCCCCTTTCTAAATTTGTGCATCTTGAGCACCATTACAGTACATGGTATGTGGGAAAGTTCCTCCTAATCTATTCAACTTTTCACACTTGATATACTAAGACATCACATAGTGGGTGCATGCATATACTTCATTACCTTTTGAATTTTTTTTAATTTTTAATTTTTCACATTTAGGACCTAGATCCATTTGCATTGGTGTGGTTCCATGGTTAGAAGATTTTGGGGAAACTAGAAAAACCTAGCACACTCTTCTTCTCACTCTTTTGGGAGTTTTTTTAGATGGTTAGACATCTTGTAACACTTCCTATTTTTAGAAAGTCTTCAGGGAAAATTCAAATCCTTGTGACACCCTTATTTGTTTTTGGATCAAGTGACATCCAATTCCATTTTGGCTCTAAATTCTCCTTCAATAAATTGGGGATTGATCACCTCTAACCCATTAGTGACTTGGTTCTAATCCATCTCTTTAAGAATTCATTCAAGGATCTTATCCTTTAGAAAGAAAAACATGTGTAATCCTTCCTTATTTTTCTCACTTTTCAAATTTATAATTTTAAATTTCAAATTTCTAGTTTTAAATACATTTAAAAATTTAATTTAAATTCAATTAGTTTTATGGAAATTGAATACATTTTATGCTGTATATTTCATTATGGAGATTGTATCAATACTCAAGAAAATCAAGCATCTTGAGAAAATACAAACTATTTCCACACATTTAGGTATATTTTCCTTTAAACATGTGAATTTCATTTCATATCTTAAAGGGAGGGAAAATTTAGGAACTTGAATTTGGTAATTTATTACTTGATAATATTGGTATTATCTTAATCCCTAAATCATGACTTATGCGCACATTCTGAGCTCAATTTCCTATCCTTATCTATATTTCATGACTTTATATCTTCATTATAACTACTTAGTTACTCATAAAATATCTTTCATTTTACTACAAAAATCTATCACTCCTAATTGTCATGCCCAAAAATTTCCATTACCTCACTCCCTAGCCATATGGGATTTCTAGATAGAGTGGTTTGGTCCAAAAATATAAGTTTCAACCCAAGCTAACAAATGGTCATTTTCTCAATTTTATATCGTTTATGGGTTGGTACTCTCATATAGGTCATCCCTAATGTGAAATTATATCTATGAAATCCTATATAAGAAATTTAAATGTTCTCATTTACTCACCTAAAATCCACCTAGCAATCTCAATATCAAAGCTCTCCTAAATTACCCCAAAGTAGTAACAAACATTAGCAATAAACCCCACATAGGTATGAATCACTAACAACTAGGTTCAAGAGTATAGATTCCCAAGTTACAGCATCTCCTTGAGAAGTCAAGAAAAATCACACATAACCACTACAAATAATTATCAAGTGAATAAATTATCAAAGATAGTTGCATCAATATAGATATCACATATCCGGGTGGATAATTATCCGTGGTTTGAGGCATCCTTGAAGTGCTTCTAATGTAAATAGTATATAAATTGCACTTCAACCTAATGATTATCCTTTTTTTTGGGTTTTCTTACCCATGGTTAGGGTTTGAAGTTGTTTTTGGTCATAAAAAGGGTTTCATACATTTACAAAACCTAGGGTATCATAAGAAGGCATATTACAGTTGATAACACATGCACATAGTGTTAAAAAATGTCCTTAAATCATCATATGGAACTTCCAAATAGGTATGAAATTATATCTATGAAATCCTTAACATGAAATTATATCTATGAAATCCTATCTAAGAAATTTAAATGTTCTCATTTGCTCACCTGAAATCCACATAACAATCTCAAGATAAAATCATTCCAAAGAAACTCAAAGATCTCCTAAATTAACCTAAAGTAGTAACACACATCAACAAAAACCCACACATGGGTATGAATCACTCCCAACTAGGTTCAAGAGTCTAGCTTCCCAAGTTGTAAAATATCCAAGAGAAGTAAAAAAAAATCACACATAACCACTACAAAAAATTATCAAGTGAATAAATTATCAAATATAGTTGCATCAATATAGATATCACATATCTAGGTGGAGAATTATATGTGGTTTGAGGCCTCCTTGAAGTGTGATGCAGGAACATCATGTAAATAGATTTTTTTTTGCTTTATTTAGGTGGTTAAGGTGTCTTGAGTCCATATCGGGTGATCGTAGTTGGTTCTAGACATTTTGGACTCCTTGAGTTTGAGTAAGGAGTTTTCCCTCCAAATGTATATATAGATATTTGAAATTTAGTTTTGGAGTGTATTAGAACTATGGGTTAGTATAGTCATCTAAAGATATGCCTAACTAAGATGTAAACCTACTTGGGGTGACCATATACTAGTTAGGTTAATGGATTGGAAAAACCTAACTACCTCAAGTCATCCAATTTGATAAGAAGTATTCAAATGTATAGAGGGGGAGGGTGGAGGTCTCTGTATTCAAAGCCATGAAGGCTAAATAAACTTTGTAATAATAAAGGAATTTAAATAAATAGAGAAGTTTCTTGAGCACATATGTTTATTAGTTTGAAAGGGTGTATAGAAACTGTTAAGACGGTGATGCATTTGATATATGGTTACTGTGGTAGGCCTATGAAGTGTTTAAGCTTTAAAGAGGTAATTACAGTGGTTTCAATCTCATGGTAATCTTGGCACAAGGTTAGAATCTTCTATCAAAGGCCCTGTGGTATTACATGGTAAGGTTCCCAAAAACTTTGAATAATCTCATAATACCATGTTAAAACATTTTCATAAGGGAATGAAAATGGATAAATGATTAACAATGCTAAGGATATAATATCTTAGAAGTATTAAGGTTAGAAATTATATAAATAAGGGTAAAGGTGTTTGAAAATAATTCTTGTATTTTCATTACAATGTGTAGTTTGCATGATGATGAGAAGAAGGAAGTTGTGTCAAAACTTTTTTGTAGGCTATCCTTTACGAGATTGAAGTCTTGCATTTAATCAATATAATATGAATATATGTTTTCAATGGTTGATATGGTTATGTGGAGTTGAGAGAGGTGTTTTGAGTTATGAAATAAACTTAAGAAAATAAAGATATGTAGAAGATCAACAAGGTGAGTAGACAAAGTGATGTTGCAGGTTTAGAGAACTCTATCTAAGAGTTAAAAGGATAAGTGTTTGATTGAAACCTATGGAGGAACCCTTAAGATTTAGACACAAGATTTTTTACAAGGTTTAACATGTGTATGAATGAGTGCAAGGAAACAAGACTATGAGAAGGTAAGAGTTATAGATCAAGTTAGACAAACTCATGGTAAGAATGTGATTACCTAGACTAAGAGCAAGGGGAGAGTAAGTTCATTTGAAGTTTTTGGATCACCATCTTAAAAATTGTCGAAATCGTTTGTTCATGTAGAAAGTGTATTGGGAGTAAGAATCACCCAGAGGTCTAAACACAAGAATAATTCAAGTATCTTGATTGCATGCAAGATAAAGTTCTGACTGTGTAAATATTAAATATGGAAGTGGGACAGTGGTTTTAGAGACTTTTGTGGGTACTGTGAAGAGTTAAGTTATTTAAGAGGATAATAAGAGTGTTGAAAAATCTCTAAGAAGGCATCATACATTTTTTAACACATAAAATTAAGGATTTGATGAGTATGCCAAATGGAAACCTATGCACAGTCTCTTAACTCTATAAAAGTCATGTAGAAGAGAGCATGAAATTGTCTTTAGAGCCAACCCATCAATGACAAGGTATGAAAAATTATTGGAGAAATTGTCAAGGAAGTATAAGGAAATGAAGTCATTTAAATATAGCATGAAATTAGGTAAAAGAAGTGAATAGAGTTTAGGATAAGGACCAGATTTAACTGTGTTAGTTTTAAGGGTGAAACTATAGCAGTGAAGTAGATTTCAAGGAAACTTGAGAACCAACAAGAAAAATGTGATGAGATTCATATCTAAAGGCTAGAAGGAATATTTTGGAAATTTTTTTGGAGTGATAATAATTATTCAAGGTTATGTGAACAGTGAGAGGGGTTCAAAAGGAAAAAATTATCAAGGCTATAGATGATTGAACTGTCATAATTAGGAAGAGAAGTGTAAGCAAGTTTTAAAGAGGTTTGTAAATAAGTAATCTTAGCCAAGCTTAGGAGGAAATGTAGAAAAAATATTGAGAATAGGAGATGGTTTTGTAAGTAAAGGAAGGATACGAAGGTAATGTTAAGACTCAAAGGACAAAATATAGAAGTAACTAAGTCTTAAGAACACACAAGTGACCTTGAGAAACCAAAAGTGTAAAAGTAGCAAAAAGGGAGACATTACTGAGTTAAGGCATTGAAAGGGTCTTGGAAAAGTTTGATATAGCAAAAGGGAGGGGTTTGAATGGTGAAAACCAATTGGAAAATTCAAAACCTAGGAGATGGTAATGAAACCCTAAGAGACCTCCTTGAAACCCTATAAATAAGGTGAATGATGAGTTAGGAATGATAGGGAGAGATATGCACCTCATGAATTTAGAAAAAGTAAGAAAAATAAAATGGATATCCAGATATAATTTCACTTTAGCTTGAAAATTTTTGGTCTATTCTGAATGCATGGAGAGTTGTATACATTTAGAGCTAATTGAGAGGAATTGACAAAAATGGTAAAGTGAGTATAAAAACAAATGGGTTTAGAGTTACTTTATGAAACTTTGTAGGATGAGTTTTGGGATAAATGGGTCATCAAAAAGGTTAACAGTGAGTAATGAAATAGGGTTGTGTGATTTTTATGCTCCAAAAATGTAGATTTGAAGGGCTAGAAGGAAATATGAAGGTCTAGAATAATTTTGAGAGAAGATGAAGTACCGAGACTTATTCAAGCTTATAAACATTGTTATTTAGTGAACTAGATATGGTGTAAAGTATTTGTAATATTTTATTCATTTTATATAGAAAATTTTATGAAGAAATGCTAATTATGAGCTTGAGAAAAAGTAAATTTTTTGATGTATTTTAAATGTTGATTGTTCTAACTTGTGTGAGTTGTTGTTTGTGATGAGCCTCTACATCATTTGGTATTAGAGTAGAGAATAAAATGGAAAAATGGAAAATTTTATGAAGAAGATGAAAGAGGAAAAAGAAAGGAAGAGAAAAGAAGAAAAGAAAAAAGAGTTTGCAAGAAAGCATGAGTTGTGGATTGAACAAGAAATAAAAGACCTTACGAAAAATGTGAAGTTAGGGGAGATGATAGAAGATATAAGAAAGATGAGAGAGAGTAGTATGATTGTTTTTGAGATGAAAAAAGGAGTCAAGTGGCCAATAGATCTACTTATGAGGAAGAGAAAGAGAGAGAAATTGAGAAAAGAGATAATAAAAGAAGAGAAAGATCTAAAGAAGATGGAGAAGAGGATGAGAAAACAAGAAGTTGACAAAGATATACTGTGGAAAGAACCTAAAAGTTTGGATGAAGAAGAGGTGATTGAAAGCTTCTAAGATTTCCTTGGAAAAGGATAAGGAAGTGATGAAGTAGAGAAGCAGAGTAAAGGATGTGAAGAGCTCTTGGATGGAGATTCTCATGAGGCTAAAAGTACTCCCTATTTTATTTGTAATCTTTGCTTTAAATGTGTAAATGTAGGTGATGACTATGAGAAGCCAAAAATAAAGAAAATTTTCAAGAAATAAAATGAAGAAACTTAAAATGCAAGAAGAAATGAAAGTGAAGAAGACTTGAAAATTGATGAAGAACTCATTTGGAAAGCAATCATGGAAGAATAAAAATTTTTAGACCTATTTGAAGATGAAAAAAACTATGAAAGTGTAGAAAGAGAGCTAAAAAACATTTTGAAAAATGAAGAGGAAGACCAAGAGAATGAAGATCTAGATGAAGAATCATATTTGAAGGATCAACTGAGAATGTAAGAAGAAAAAATGAGGAAAAGTGAAGAAAATGAAGACAAGTTAAACAAGAAAAGAGAGAGAATACTGAGGATGGAAAGAACTTAAAAAAGAAGGAAGAAAATCAAATCAAGAAGACAAAAAAATTAGAAATCAAGGAAGAAGAAAAAGAAAGTGAACTCAATTTTCTCCCCCTCAGGAGTTTGATGTAGGAGCATCATGTAAATACCAAAATTTTTGTCTTTCTTTAGGTGGTTAAGGTGTCTTGAGTCCATTTAGGGTGATCATAGTTGGTTCTAGATTTTTTGGACTCCTTGAGTTTGAATAAGGAGTTTTCCCTCCAAATGTATATTTGAATATTTGAAATTTAGTGTTGAAGTGTCTTAGAACTAGGGGTTGGTATAATTATCTAAAGATATGCTTAGCTAAGATGTAAACCTACATGGGGTGACCATATACTAGTTAGGTTAGGGGATTGGAAAAACCTAACTACCTCATGTCATCTAATTTGGTAAGAAGTATTCAAATGTATAGAGGGGGGTGGTGGAGGTATCTGTATTTAGAGCCATGAAAGATCATAAAACTTCATAATAATCAAGGAATTTAAATAAATGGAGAAGTTTCTTGAGCACATATGTTTATTAGTTTGAAAGGGTTTATAAAAACTATTAAGACGATGATGCATTTGATATATGGTTACTGTGGTAGGACTTTGAGGTGTTCAAGATTTAAATATGTAATTGCAATGGTTTCAATCTCACAATAATCCTGACACAAGGTTGGAAGATTCTATCAAAACCTTTGTGGTATTACATGGTAAGGTTCCTAAAAAATTTGAATAATCTCATAATACCGTGTTAAAACATTTGTATAAGAGAATGACAATGAATGAATGATTAACAATGCTTAAGATATAGTATCTAAGAAGCAGTAAGGTTGGTAATGATATAAATAATGGTAAAGGTGTTTAAAAATAATTCTTGTATTTGCACTGTAATGTGTAGTTTGCATGATGACGAGAAGAAGGAAGTTGTGTCAAAAAATTTGTGTAGGATATCCTTTATAGGCCTGAAGTCTTGCATGTAATCACTATAATATGAATATGCGTTTTCAATGGTTAAGATGGTTATGTGGAGTTGAGAGAGGTGTTTTGAGTTATGAAAGAACCATAAGCCAATAAATATATGTAGAAGATCAACAAGGTGAGTAGAAAAAGTGATGTTGCAGGTTTAGAGAACTCTATGTCAGAGTTAGAAGGATAAGTGTTTGACTAAAAATTGTGGAGGAACCCTTAAGATTTAGACACAAGATTGTTTACAAGGTTTAGCGTGTGTATCAATGAGTGCAAGGAAACAAGAATGTGAGAAGGTAAGAGTTCTAGATCAAGTTAGACAAACTCAGGGTAATACTATGATTACCCAGACTAAGAGCAAGGGGAGAGTAAGCTCATTTGAATTTTTTGGATCACCATCTCAAAAATTGTGGATAATTATTTGTTCCTGTAGCAAGTGTATTAGGAGTAAGAATCACCCAAAGGTATAAGCACATGAATAATTAAAGTATCTTGATTGCATGCAAGATAAAGTTCTGATTGTGCAAATATTAAAGATGGACGTGGGGCAATGGTTTTAGAGACTTTTGTGGGTACTGTGAAGAGTTAAGTTATTTAAGAGGATAATAAGAGTGCTTAAAAACCTTTGAGAAGGAATCAATTTTTTTTTAACATATAACATTAAGGATTTGATGAGTATGCCAAATGGAAACCTATGCACAGTTTCTTAACTCTGTAAATGTCTTGTAGAAGAGAGCATGAAATTGTTCTTTAGAGCCAACCCATCAATGAAAAGGTATAAAAATTTATTGGAGACATTATCAAGGAAGTATAAGGACATTAATTCATTTAAATATAGTCTTAACTTAGGGAAAATAAGTGAATAGACTTCAGGAGAAAGCCTAGATTCAACTGTGTCAGTTTTAAGGGTGAAACTGTAACAGTGAAGTAGATTTCAAGGAAACTTGAGAATCAACAAGAAAAAGGTGATGAGATTAATATCTAAAGGCTAGAGGGAATATTTTTGATTTTTTTTTGGAGTGAGAATAATTCTTCAAGGTTATGTGAACAGTGAAAGGAGTTCAAAAGGAAAAACTTGTCAAGGATATAGATGACTGAATTGTCACAGTCAAGAAGAGAAGCGTATAAGAAAGTTTTTCAAGAGGTTTTTTAATAAGTAATCTTAGCCAAGCTTGAGAGGAAATGTAGGAAAAATATTGAGAATAGGATATGGTGTTGTAAGTAAAGGAAGGATATGAAGGTAATGCTAAGACTCAGAGGACATAAGATAGAAGCAACTAAGTCTTAAGAACACACAAGTGACCTTGAGAAACCAAAAGTGTAAAATTAGCAAAAAGGGAGACATTAGTGAGTTAATGAATTAAAAGGGTCTTGGAAAAGTTTGATATAGTAGAATGAAGGGGTTTTAATGGTGAAAACTAATTGGAAAAGTCAAAACCTAGGAGATGGTAATGAAACCCTAAAAGACCTCTTTGAAACCCTATAAACAAGGTGAATGATGAGTTGGGAATGATAGAGAGAGATATACACCTCATGAATTTACACAAAGTAATAACAAGAAAATGGGTATCTAGATATCATTTCACTTTAGCATGAAAATTTGTTGTCTATTCTAAATGTATGGAGAGTTGTATACATTTGGGGCTAATTGAGAGGAATAGGCAAAAACGGTAAAGTGAGTATTAAAACAAATGGGTGTAGAGTTACTTTATGAAAATTTGTAGGATAACTTTTGGGCTAAATGGGTCCTCAAAAATGCTACCAGAAAGTCATGAAATAGGGTTTTGTGTTTTTATGCTAAAAAAATGCAAATTGGAAGGGCTAGAAGGAAATATGAAGGTCTAGAATGACTTTGAGAGAAGATGAAGTACTAAGACTTATTCAAGCTTGTAAACATTGTTGTTCGGTGAACTAGATATGGTGTAAAGTATTTGTAAGATTTTATTTATTGTATATAGCAAATTTTATGAAGAAATGCTAATTGTGAGCTTGAGAAAAAGTTAAAATTTTAATGGATTTTGAATGTTGATTGTTCTAACTTGTGTGAGTTTTTGTTTGTGATGAGCCTCTACATAATTTGGTATCAGAGAATATATTAAAATGGAATAAATAGAAAAGTTGGTGAAGAAGATGAAAGAGGAAAAAGAAAGGAAAAGAAAAGAAGAAAATAAGAAAGAGATGGCAAGAAAGCACGAGTTGTGGTTTGAACAAGAAATCAAAGAGATTAGGAAAGATGTGGATAAGCTAGTGGAGCTGATAGAAGATACAAGAAAGATGAGAGAGAGTAGTATGACTGTTTTTGAGATGAAAAAAGGAGTCAAGTGGCCAATAGAAATACTTGTGAGGAAGAGAAAGAGAGAGTAGCTGAGAAAAGAGATAAGAAAGGAAGAGAAATATCTAAAGAAGATGGAGAAGATGATGAGAAAACAAGAAGTTGACAAAGAGGTAGTGTGGAAACAACCTCAGAGTTTGGATGAAGAAGAGGTGATTACAAGGTTATAATATTGCCTTAGAAAAGGAGAAGGAAGTGATGAAGTAGAGAAGCAAAGTAAAGAAGGTGAAGAGCTCATCGATGGAGCTTCTCACGAGTCTATAAGGCCTCCCTATTTTATTTCTAATCTTTCCTTTGAATTTATGAATGCATGTGATGAAGATGAGAAGCCAAAAATAAAGAAAATTGTCAAGAAAGAAAATGAAGAAACTTAAAATGCAAGAAGAAATGAAAGTGAAGAATACTTGACAGATGATGAAGAACACATTTGGAAAGAAATCATGGAAGAATAAAAATTTTCAGACTTGTTTGAAGATGAAAATGACTATGAAAGAGAGCTAATGAAGATTTTGCAAAATGAAAAGGAAGACCAAGGGAATGAAGATCCAGAAGAAGAATCACATTTGAAGGATCAACTGAGAATGCATGAAGAAAAAAAGAGGAAAAGTGAAGAAAATGATAAATAAAATGAAGTCAAGCTAAACAAGTAAAGAGAGAGAATATTGAGGATGGAAAGAGCTAAAAAAAGGACGAAAATCAAGTCAAGAAGACAAAGAAATTGAAAATCAAGGAGGAAGAAAAAGAAAGTGAACTCAATTTTATCCCCCTTAGGAGTATGATGCAGGAGCATCGTGTAAATAACACAATTTTTTGCTTTCTTTAGGTTGTTAAGGTGTCTTGAGTCCATTTAGGGTGATCATTGTTGGTTCTAGACTTTTCAGACTCCTTGAGTTTAAATAAGGAGTTTTCCCTCCAAATGTATATTTGAATATTTGAAATTTAGTGTTGGAGTGTCTTAGAACTAGGGGTTAGTATAATTATCTAAAGATATGCCTAACTAAGATGTAAACCTACTTGGGGTGACCATATACTAGTTAGGTTAAAGGATTGGAAAAACCTAACTATCTCATGTCATCCAATTTTGTAAGAAGTATTCGAATGTATAGAGGGGAAGGGTGGAGGTATTTGTATTAAGAGCCATGAAGGCTCATAAAAATTTGTAATAATCAAGGAATTTAAATAAATGGAGAAGTTTCTTCAGCACTAATGTTTATTAGTTTGAAAGGGTGTATAAAAACTATTAAGACTGTGATGCATTTGATATATGGTTACTTTGGTAGGCCACTACAGTGTTCAAGCTTTAAAGATTTAATTATAGTGGTTTTAGTCTCATGATAAGCCTAGCACAAGGTTGGAAGCTTCTATAAAAAGCTGTGGTATAACATTGTAAGGTTCCCAAAAACTTCAAATAATCTCATAAGACTACAATAAAGCATTTGTATAAGGGAATGAAAATGGACGAATGATTAACAATACTTAGGATATAGTATCTTAGAAGTAGTAAGGTTGGTACCAATATAAATAAGGGTAAAGGTGTTTGAAACTCATTCTTGTATTTGCATTGCAATGTGTAGTTTGCATGATGATGAGAAGAAGGAAGTTGTGTCAAAACTTCTATGTAGGCTATCCTTTATGGGCTTGAAGTCTTGCATGTAATCACTATACTATGGATATGTGTTTTAAATGGTTGAGATGGTTATGTTGAGTTAAGAGATGTGTTTTGAGTTATGAAAGAACCTTAAGCCAATAAAGATACGTAGAAGATCAACAAGGTGAGTAGACAAAGTACTATTGCAGGTTTAGAGAACTCTATGTCAGAGTTAGAAGGATAAGTGTTTGACTGAAACCTATGGGGGAACCCTTAATATTTAGACACAATATTGTTTAAAAGGCTTAGCGTGTATAAAAATGAGTGCAAGGAAACAAGAATGTGAGAAGGTAAGAGTTCTAGATCAAGTTAAAAAAACTCAGGATAAGATTGTGATTACCTAGACTAAGAGCAAGGGGAAAGCAAGTTCATTTGAAGTTTTTGGCTCACCATCTTAAAACTTGTGGAAATTATTTTTTCATGTAGCAAGTGTATTTGGAGTAAGAATCACCTAGAGGTATAAGCACAAGAATAATTCAAGTATCTTGATTTCATGCAAGATAAAGTTCTGATTGTGTAAATATTAAAGATGGACGTGGGACAATGGGTTTAAAGACTTTTGTGGGTACTGTGAAGAGTTAAGTTATTTAAGAGGATAATAAGAGTGTTGAAAAAACTTTGAGAAGGCATCACAAAACTTTTAACACAAAACATTAAGGATTTGATGAGTATGCCAAATGAAAACCTATGCAAAACCTCTTAGCTTTGTAAAAGTCTTGTAGTATAGAGCATGACATTGTCTTTAGATCCAACCCATCAATGACAAGGTATGGAAAATTATTAGAGAAATTATCAAGGAAATATAAGGAAATAAATGAATTTAAATATACTGTGAACTTAGAGACAAGACGTGAATAGAGTTCAGGAGAAGGCCCAGATTTAATTGTGACAATTTTAAGGGTGAAACTATAACATTGAAGTAGATTTCAAGGAAACCTGAGAACCAAAAATAAAAAGGTGATGAGATTCATATCTAAAGTATAGAAGGAATCTTTTGGAAAGTTGTTTAGAGTGAGAAGAATTCTTCAAGGTTATGTGAATAGTGAGAGTAGTTCAAAGGGAAAAACTTGTCAAGGATATATATGACTGAATTGTCTCAGTTAGGAAGAGAAGTGTAAGCAAGTTTTAAAGAGGTTTGTAAATAAATAATATCATCCAAGCTTGAGAGGAAATGTAGGAAAAACCTTGAGAATAGGAGATGGTGTTTTAAGTAAAGGAAGGATATGAAGGTAATGCTAAGACTCAGAGGACAAAATATAGAAACAACTAAGTCTTAAGAACACACAAGTGACCTTGAGAAACCAAAAGTGTAAAAGTAGCAAAAAGGGAGACATTAGTGAGTTAACGCATTGAAAGGGTCTTGGAAAATTTTTATATAGTAGAAGAAATGGGTTTTAATGGTGAAAACCAATTGGAAAAGTCAAAACCTAGGAGATGGTAATGAAACCCTAAGAGACCTCCTTGAAACCCTATAAACAAGGTGAATGATGAGTTGGGAATGATAGGGAGAGATATACACCTCATGAATTTGCACAAAGCAATAAAAATAAAATGGGCATCAAGATATCATTTCACTTTAGCATGAAATTTTTGGGTCTATTTTGAATGTATGGAGAGTTGTAAACATTTGGGGCTAATTGAGAGGAATTAGCAAAAACAGTAAAGTGAGTATAAAAACAAATGGGTGTAGATTTACTTTATGAATTTTTGTAAGATGATTTTTAGGATAAATGGGTCCTTAAAAAGGTTACCAGTGAGTCATGAAATAGGGTTGTATGATTTTTATGCTGAAAAAATGTAGATTTGAAGGGCTAGAAAGAAGTATGAAGGTCTAAAATGACTTTGAGAGAAGATGAAGTACTGAGACTTATTCAATCTTGTAAACATTGTTGTTTGGTGAACTAGAGATGGTGTAAAGTATTTCTAAGATTTTATTCATTGTATATAGAAAATTTGATGAAGAAATGCTAATTGTGAGCTTGAGAAAAGGTGAAATTTTTGATGGATTTTGAATGTTGATTGTTCTAACTTGTGTGAGTTGTTGTTTGTGATAAGCCTCTGCATCAAATTGGTTCTAATGTAAATAGTATACAAAATTAAATTCAACCTAATGAATATCATTTTTGTGGGTTTTCTTACCCATGGTTAGGGTTTGAAGTTTTTTTGGTTAGAAAAGGGTCTCATACATTTAAAAAACCTAGGGTATCATAAGAAGGCATATTACAGTCGATAGCATAGGCACAAATTGTTAGAAAAAGTCATTAAATCATCATATGGAACTTCTAAATAAGTATGAAATTTCTAGATGGTTCCATACATATTCAATAGTTTTATCCCCACTTGTCATGTAATCCTAGAACTTGAAATAAAGCATTTGAAGATCAATTGTAGTTCTTTTATCCCTTTTCCATATCTAGATTAGTATCTGTAACAACATAATAACTAAGTACATCTCCCCTCTTATGTATTTTCTCATTTAGAACTTGTTTTGATTGATCTATCTTACATATTTCTATATAAGTATATTTTGATCTAAATATTAATATAAACTAATTAATCTTGATGTCTCTTGCTTCTAACTTTAATATTTTTAAAAAATAAAAATACACCCTTGTTTGTTTTGGTTGTAATCATAAGTATGATGACGGTGAATTTATTTTATAAATTCCTAATTGATTCAAGGTTTTAAATAAAATTGTTATAACATAACGAGGTTATACTCCCTATTTTTTAATTTATGAAATACAAATATACAAAAAAAATGAAAAGAAAATTTCATTGATATCTATAAAATAAAAAATATTACAATATAAATAAATGTAATATCTATCGCATGGTAAATGAACCCAATCCTACATTCTAAAATCTAAGTTCAAACTAAAAACCAGATAATATAAATTATAATAGTTATATATTAGTATCATCATCATTGTTAATGTAACTTGGGTACTTAGGTTTCTTAGAAACCTCTTTATTTATCTTTTCGGAATTATAAGATGACATGGAATCATTTAATATTAGAGGCCAATTTTTATCCATATCTATTATCACCAAAAAACAACACCCTCTGATTTGTCATGAATGGAAGATGAACAATTAGTGTTTTTGGATAACATGGGATTGTATCCAAGTTGTGGGACTTAATATTTGAGACAAACCTCCACAGAAGGATGGTTCCTCTACCTATTCCTAATGCTAAACTACTCCTACTACTAGAAATGTAACTATTTAATCCTATTCTAACAATCTAAGGGACCATGGGAAGAGAGAGATGCATAAAAAGGGGAAATCCTAAGCTAACAGAGGTGATAACACCAAGAAGAGTGGGAAAGACACTCTAAGATGAGTAAAAATGGGAGGAAAATGAAGGAGGAGAGGGCATTTATGAGTGCCACCGTCCAAAGAAACATTTAAACTCTCAGTTCCATGGAGCACAATAGAGATAAACCCTACAAAAGAGAATAAAACATGCACAATACACCACAAATGCAATAGAGAGGAAATATAATGCAATAAACATAGGATAGGGTAGAAAATAGCCACAAAACACATATTTTATTGCTTTAAATAGACGCACAATCCATTACAATAAAGGAGAAAGGAAAAAATCATCCCGCAAAGGTCTAAATATGAGGCTTGTAACTCAAAATACATATGCAACACTTTTAGAAGGATGCACTAGCATTACAAGAGGGTCCAACCCTTACAAATGGGCATCATTTAACAATATACAGAAAATGGGAAAAAGAGAAGGGAAAAAGAAAGAACTCAAATTTTTTCTTTCAACCATCAACAATATGTATTAAATGTCTTAAAATAGGCATGGGAACCATTCCACCATGATAATTTTCTTTTAAGAGAAGGACTGGGCACCATACCTCATCAAAAATGGTAGTTGAGCTACTTGAAGCTGTTATTTTAATGATGGGATAGTTTTTCATATTTTACACCCACTTAACCTCACCAAAATTAAGATTTCTAATTTCCATGGTGTAGTACATGATGAGACCTTTCCAAAAAGTCAGATTTTGTGAAATTTGGAGTTACAGGACAAAAGTTATGGCCCTCAGAAGTTCAAGGACTTGAGATGGTCATGATAGGGTTCCACATGGGCTCCTACAATCCACTTTAATGATTTTTTTCCAAGTGTAGAGGGATCGTCCGGTTGGGGAACTAGAGGAAGGGGAAAATAGTTCCATTTGTGCTCATGGGACGTGACTTAACCAATTCTCTGTAGGTCTGTGTTTAAGAAAAACATTAGAGTTAGGGTGGAACGGTGGAACAGTTCCACCTATTCAATTGGTTCCCGTCATATCCACTTTGTCCACAATACACCCCCATCTTCCACTTCACTTGCCATGTTATTAAGACAATTCACCCAAGTGGGGAACCAATGGAACCAAGGAACTATTCCTTCAGTTCTATTGAAACCTGACTCACCTGATTGCAATGTCCAACTCCCCCCTATGCGGTCAGTACGGTAATGTAGAGAATTTCCGGCCTCATGGAACTTTTCCTCTAGTTCTTGAAAATCCCTTTTCGTCTAACCACAATGCCCCCAAACCCTTGACATGGATGATGCAGAAATGCGGGAAACATGAGGAACATGGGAATTGTTCCTTTTGTTCCTCCTAGGCCCGATTTAGCTGACTTACTTTCATTTTTCCCATTTTAAAATATTTTTTTGGCTAAATATGAAAATGAGGGGCTTGGAAAGGAGGAAAGGAATGTCCCTAACATTTATTTTCTCCATTTTAATCAGTTTCTACTATCCAAGCCCAGATTGGAAATGTAAGTTATCAAAATAGCCATAGGACATGGTATTTTGGATAACAATTTGGTAACTAAATGGGGATATCTACCTGCTAGGTGAAGGGATAAGTGGCCTTGAAACATCCATTGGGTATGGAGTCAGCTTGATCTGAAACTTGAACCTCTCACCCCTAAATCCACATGAAGTACTGCCTGGATTTGGAGATGATCTAGGACTGCTTGAACTGGACATTCTCATTATAAAAATTGTTCTGAATTAAGTTTTAATGAGAATAGAAAACTATCTTGAATTTGAAATTCCACCAAAATCACCTAAAACATATCTTCTTTGAAGTCTTCCGTGAAATAATGTGCAACGAAACCTTACCATCCAAAAGCAAGAAAACACTGTGCATAACACTTAGGGAAATTGAAACTACACTACCAATAAGATAATGTGCTGAAAGCACTTGGAGGAACTAAAACTAAACTACTATATATAAGGGAGGGTATTTCCTTTAATTACAATTCTTGATATAGATCCCATTGACCGGGATCTACAACTCTTCTCCATCTAATTTTGATAATAAGAAAGCATTGTTTGACTTGCAACCTAAAATCATGTAAGGGCCACTCCACATTGTATAAAACTATGAGTGCCTACCTAGTTTAACTCGATCTGCATCCCACTTTAGGATTAGGTCCCCTTCCTGGAAACTCCTAGATTTTTCTTTCTTGTCAAAATTCTTCTTAATCTGAGTTTAATCTCTCTTTATTGTCTGCATTGCTTTATTTCTCAATTCTTTTAGCTCCATGAGCTTTGCATATATGACTTCCATGGCCTCAAATTCAAACATTTCCAAATGTTTGATAAGTTCCAAGGCTAGCGATTCAAGAGATATTGTAAGCCTTGATTCTTTACCGCAAACCAATTTATAAGGGGAGCTACCAGTTGATCTTTTAGGAGTTATTCTATAAACCCATAAGGCTGATTTCAAATTTACATGCCAAGTTATCTGATTCTGATCCAAGGTCCTCCTTATGATCCTCAAAATATTCTTGTTTGTGGACTCAACCTGCCCATTACCATGGGGGTAATAATTTGAAGAGGTGATTAAATATATGGCATTCTTGAAAAACCAATCATATATCTTGGTGCCAAGGAATGCTAAAGCATTATTAGAAATGATTGTGGAAGGAACACTAAATATGGTCACAATACATTTGTGGAAGTCTATAATGCTAGCCTCATTTACTTCCTTCAATGCAACTACCTCTATCCATTTGGTGAAATAGTCAGTGGCTGTGAGGATCCACTTATGACTTAATATTGAATGTGGGTTGATCACTCCAATAAAATCCAATCCCCATTACATGAATGACTACTCTATTGAGATGGGGTGGAGTGGAAGGGCTGTTATATTTTCTTTACCTGTAAAGAAGGCAAATTTTTTTCATTTCTTAACCCATGCATGATATTCATTGAATAGGTTAGGATAATAATATCCAACATTTAAGATCCTGAGATTTTTTTCCCTTGGAGAAAAGTGACCTCCCGCTTCTCCATCATGAAACTCATGTAACATTTCCTCTATTTGATCTATTTTAATGCATATCAAGAGAACACCATTCACATATTTCTTGAATAGGATGCCATAAATAAACAAAAAGAAAATGGAATGAAGACTGAAATACCTCCTTTTGGCTTTGTTTAAATTTTGGGGGTAGTTTCCTGTTTGGAAAAAATTGACCACATCATGAGTCCAACAATAAGTAGGCAAGATGTTGGCTGATTTCTCTCTGTCTTGTTGAAACATGAGAATGGATTCTTCATTAGTATGATGATATGAGACTAGCTGCTAGATGTTCACACATTCCTTTTGTTGGAAGCATAATGGATGAAGGGAGGGGGGTGAATTAGTCCTTCAAAAAATTTAACCAATTTAGATTTACTTGCTTAAACCATAAACCATTCAACCATACATTGATGTGTGCTTAACATTCATTTAAATGGGAATAACCATGAAATAAACAAAATATATATATATATATATATATAAAAGTGGGAAACCATAAAGGGGAAGAAAACCCACTGAAAATTCTGATCATATTACTCAAATAAAAATTATTTAGTGAAGCACCAACTTCACAAGGAGCACCAAACCCCTAGTTTAGTAGAGCACCAACCCTACAAGAAGCACCAACCCTTATTTTAGTGAAGCACCAAATCCATAAGGAGGATGTAACCCCCTAATATGATAAATCACCCACTCAACCACCTTTATATGAATATATTTGATGTATTTCTGTTGCCACAATTGATGGAGATCACAAACTCAGCTCACACACTTTCAAACCCTCTTTCTCCTAGCTCGCTCAAACTTAGACTTTCAAGATATGATTTGAATTTAAAACCTTGCACACAAGCTCTATAACACTCCTAAATTTTTTTCACACACTCTCAACTCTAATTTAATTCCCTTGAACCTATTTGACTCTCTCAAGCATCTCACATTTTCCCCTCTATTTTCACTAGTTAAAATTTGAACCAAACATACACTTTTATATTCCTTTCAATTCAAAAAACTAACACAAGTTGGTCCATACCAAATAACTCAACCAATACAACATAAAAACATAACACTACATTAATAAAAACTCATAAGATGGACCCATGTAGGTCGGCCATGCTCCAAGACACCAAACAAGCCCAAAATAGGCTCAAAACCCCATCACCTGGCTCATAAAAGACCTCCAAACTCATCATCATACCTTTTAAATCCTCTAAAGGCCTCAAACACATCATATATATCATAAAAAAATCTCACACATTAACTTTCACCAATCAAATTCTTCATTACTCTATCAAGAAGGACCATTTCTTTCACAAAACAAATGCTTCTAGAACTAGTAGTCACTAAAAAATCTTAAGATCACATCATAACACCTCAAATATTCCATGTAACAAATCACTGGAAATAAACTAACCTATAAAACACATCAATACCTGCTAGACCATGAAACATCCATCAATGCAAACCACACCTCATTTCCTTTTCTCCAACTTGAGCTGTCCAGAAAGAAATTTTGAAAACTCAACTGGTTTGTACCCTTTGTGTCACTTTAAATACCTCTAAATTCCTTCACTAGGAAAAAAATTCATCCATATTCACTCTCAAATAGATAACAAACATGAGACTTCTACCTCCATCTTCTAGCTAGAGAAATCCTATCTTGAAAACAATCATACTTGGTCTTCACAAAATGAGATGGTTCACCTATCAAAACACCTCATAAAGAGACAAAACATACATAATTGGAAATATCTCTTAATCTTATTTCCATAAAATCTTACATTTCCTTCTAAATCCAAGTGGAAGGTCTTCAACCAAGTCAATCTCTGTAACTATTCAAAAATTCCCTTTTAGGGTCCAAAGGCCAATCTTCACAAATAGGGCACACTTATCCCTATATGACTTCAAACATGACCTAAAACTATCATGGAAATATAGTAAAACTCCTAGGATACAAACACTGTTGATTTATTCATTGGGTTCAATGCAAGACTTTTTTACAAACTGAACATCTTTAGAAACTTGCATGTTTGAGTGGGGTCCACATATTTTCACGAGCTATATTATACCTTATTTTAAATATGGATGAGTCATCTATAACCTCCAACCATCACATTAGCAAGAAAAATCAATTATTGATACTTACAAAGAACATCTCTCCTACTACTCTCAACCTAGGGTTTCAAGGTCATAAAAAGTTGTTTACCTTCTTAACATTCATTCATAAAACTTGATGATGAAACCACTCCATTATTTTTGTGAAATTATCTTAGATCAATTAAAAAACATCCATGAAATCCTCTAGGTCCCATGAAGAACATACAATTCACAACGAGCATTTGAATTTCACAATTCAAGTTGGATTTACCTTCTCAAACACCCTATTTTCCCTAAAACATCATAACTTGCAAAATATTCATCATGGAAACCTGAAAATTTTCCCACAAAATCATGACACACCCCTAATAACATCTCAAATTCTAAAAAAGTCATAAATACCTCTTCATCTTCACCACCACTAAGACTTACATGACTAGGCCTTAGGGTTTTACATGTTCTAGGACATAACAAGTTGAACCGACACTACAAACAAGCATTAAAACTATAAAAAATACCTCTACATGGTGTAAAAAACATAAAATACCTCCATGAGTGATCTCAAGAGCTCATACAAACCTACAAGTGACTATCATGCCTAATTAGGCCTTCAAACACTAGGATTAGGCCTAGTTTGCACCACGACCAAGTAGACCAACCTCACAAATCTACTTCCAATATCTTCTAAAAGGGAATAAAAACACTTGATACAACATGTCTCACACATCTACATGTCTCCATGAGCTCACATAGCTCTCACACTGATCCTCATGCTCCATTTGGCTTCCAAACATCTAGACTAGGTCTAGATGAGCACCTGGAACTGAGTCTTCCACATGTACCTGTACTCTAAATCTCACATGAGTGTCTTCAAAAAATCCTATCATTCTCTCCATGCCTATACCATACTCCTAAATCCACCAAGCAACTCAAACCACCATACTTTATCACCTAGACTAGCTAGGTCACCTGATTAGGCTTGTTGGACCAAGTCAATCTCATTGAATCCACTCATGCAATCATGAAACAACCTGACTATCAATGTCAACATCATTCCTATAATCCTTTTACACTTCTCCATCATGCTCTTTATCATTAATGAGATTTTACATCAATGAAAACACATATACTCACACATGCCAACAATCTCCCCCTTTTTCATTGATGGAAAACTACCTATATCTTCTCCCCCTTTTATATTAATGAAAAAAACACACCTATAATTTCATGTTATTCATCCTGTTTAACATCTTTGGAGCTCTTCATGAGTGAAAACATTACCAAGATCTTCATACAAGCATGCAAAACTTGTTATACCTCACTAAACTCTGTTTTTGATTTCTTTTACAACATGGAAGCACTGTAACATACCTGGGTAAAGCTATACAAGTCACTCATACATCCAAAAATCATGAATATGAGCTTAGAACATCATGCTTACACGTTCTTTCCTTATCTTGACTAAAAAACTCTTATACAAGCTTGTACTTTGCATTATCACCTCATAAGAAACAATTAGGATCTGAAACCCACCTTCAATCCTAAAAATCCAATCTTTGACACCTCATAAGAGATCATTCATCAGTTAAACCTTTTCCTTATGACTTCCCATGGATTCATACTCCCCATAACTCACTGAAAATGAAAATACTTGAGTACTTACCTTTCTCATTTTTCATGTTGAGTGATCAACACCTATACCTCTATCATGAACTATCATCTTAGTGTTTTCAACCTTATTACATCCTATTATACTTGGTTGAGTAAAAAAATTGCTTACCCTTGAAGTATGCTTGCAAACCATCAAAAAATCTACCTAATCAAGCCATCTTGCCATCTTTCACACTTGATAGAGACTAAAATATCTCCCCCTACCTTAATAAGTTAATTCAAAACTGTAGCATACTATCATAGTCCTTCATAACATGTTTGAACCCTTGTTTTACATGAGTTTTCTCAAGTTTCTTGCACTCCTCATAGTAATTAGTGTTTACACAACCTTCATGGCATCTAAAAACACCTACTTTAGGATCAAGAGTAGTTCCCCTTGCTTAAGCCATCCTTTGTATACATGTAGCTTGCTATTTCATACCTTTACTTCCTTGACACAAACCATATTTACTTAGATACACTACTATCTCACTTGATAACTCATTTTATTCCTTTATATAACCACTGTGATTTATACACACTTGTATATCACTTGTAGCATGAATTTGAGGATTCAAAAACCATAAAGGGAAATGTCATCATTAATTTCACACCTGTAGCATTCCATTTCCTCATACACCGACCAATGAGCTTATACCAGCTGTTATAAGGTCACTATATTAATAAACTTATCTGAGGACTCATTCCAACCATGCTTCCCCACTAGATTTTAATCCTTGCATACCAGGATTTTACATGACACATAAAACCCTTCTTGACCTTGTGAATACTATGTGCATCATCCTTCAGCTGAGTAAATCATTCTCATACCTGTAGACATGAGTTTCCTTTAAGAAATAGGCTTAGGAGTCATATTTTACCTCTGTGAAAGGTCCAAGGTGAAACTCTCCCTCATAGGAATGAAGATCCTAGCCAACCTTCTTATCACCCTTTATTATTTGCTTGAGATGATGCTATAGACTTCAGATAACCAGGAGACACCATTACACGATATACATATGGTCTAATCAAGTCATTATATCAGACGACTGGTTTTCTTCTTCTTGAGTCCCAGTTTCTTGCCCTACTCTTACCATCTTCAAGTCATTTAGATAACCTTCAAGAAAATGATGAACACCTTTTGACTTCATAAAACACACTATTTCTCCTTGTACCTGGTGGATTGTCCTATGATCTTAACAAACCCTAACATGCATTGTAGAACTCATTTATGACCTTCTAGTATACTTAGATAATCTTCTTGAAGTATGTAAACTCTTAATCCACTTCAAGCTTGAACCAAGAGTCAAAGGATCATATTGTAGGCACAAATAATACAAGAACATACCTAAGTTTCATTGTCCTCACTTTTTCATAGATGGTTTAGTCAAGATAAATTAATTCTTCTTTACAAATATTTCTCCCTTGTACTTATACTAACATCAAAACTCACTCTTAACCTACTAAAAGACCTTCAAGAGCCTAACAATAATGTCTTGACCTTATGCATCCATAACTACAATACCTTTTTTCAAAATATGAGTCAACATAGACTATATAATCATACCATACAATACGCAACATAGATCCTCATGACCTGAGTTATATTTACAAGTTCAAACTTCTTGTCTTGACCCATCATGGACCTAGGAATGAATTCTCATGATGAAGTCATACATTTATACATACCACCATCTTGATAACTAATGTACCACTCAAGGAATCAACCTATAAACTTAAAGACACATGATAAAACTATGAACATTCTCTATACTTCATATTTATTCACCTAGACAAACTAATTTAGCAAAAATGTACTTTTTGTAAAACCTTAATTACAGAGTAATCGATAAAAAATAAAGTACAACTACTAGATTCAATTTGACACAAGAAATAAGCCAATAAAATATAAAACCCTAACTATAAGAAAGAGAGGGAAGGACTTAGCTAATTTGCGTGCTTGATCTGGGACTAGTGTAGACTAGGAAAAATGATGAACATAAAGGACAAACCGTCGTAAATGTGCACTATAAAATCTGGAGTTGTCTAATAAAATTAGACTAGGGTTCCTGGAATGGGGCAAGGGCACCTAGGTGCTAGATACCTCTACTAGGGGCTGGTGACTACGTAAGAACTCAGAATCTGATTTCTGGAGTGTCGCAAGACTATTGTTGATATTCATTGTTGTTCTTCTGTATGTCACACCTTGACAACTGGATGTACCTATAACCTATAAAAGAGATGTTGACCTGTAAAACCCATAAAAATCACATCAAATCTAAAAAAATAAATATGAAATATGGGGATTTGGATTGACCCCGACTGAGTGAACTTATGACTGAGCGCTGCACTACATCTCAGACTCCATGTAGTTCTGGTGAGTTTGTGAAAATGGTACCCTAGGATTCCCTTGTGCAAGATGTACTAAATAGTGGGCTATATTTCTAAAAGATGAAAATGTGTGTATTTAATACAATGAACTTCCCCTTCCTATGTTGTGTATGTAGAAAATACAGTCCCTTGTCCCTTGAATGGATGCTATATGGATGTTTTTGAGTGCTTTAAATGCCTTTGGATGTAAGCTTAGGATATATATAGTATGCTTAGAGCTTGGTCTTTTATTTTGATCACATAGCTATTTATTTATATGATTCACTTGGTTGAATTTCATAATTGACAACTGGAAGGCTAACCTATAAGAAAATAAGATGCCCAAAATATAAAAGAGGCCCAAAAAGAGTGAGTAAAGTAGAAAGAGGTCAGGGGTGCCCAGAGGGGACAGAGGCGCTGGTGTCCTAGCTGGGTGCTAGTGTCTGAAGTCATAAAAGATAGGAAATTAAAGTACCGACTAGACTGTAGGGTGTGTAAGAAAAAATAGAAAATAAGAAAGATAGAAAAGAGGCCAAAGATAGCTGTCAGTTACTAGTTTTCCCGCTTAGGAATCATGTAAATGTTAGTATGATTTTAGGACCTACAAATGTACCCAAGTGCATGATTTTATGTCTACATTTGCCCCCACTTTATGTTGTTGAGTGAATACTCAATAACATAAAGTAGTTAGAAGATACCTAACTTTTGTAACCGTAGAGCATGATGGAAACATCGTGTCGAAGAGACAAGTGAAAGCGTGAAGTGATAAAAATTAAGTGTGGAAACTATGAAAGAGGTTGTGATCTTAGGGGTGAAGCATATGCATTGATTTGTACCTATTGTTGTGATTGCATTACTGATGTGGGGCTATTTGTTATGTATTAAGGATGGACCTGATGAACATGAGTGAAAAAGGATAGAAAGATGTCTTGAAAATGCTATGTAGAGTGAGTTTTTTGAGCGATCTCACGTCGAGAGCAAGTTTTTAAGGAGATATCACTCTAAATGAAAGGTTTTTGGGTGATCTCACACCAAACATGAGTTTTTTGGGTGATCTCATGCCACAACAGAAGAGTATTGGGGAGAGAGGTCTAGTATTACTCTCCTTCCATGACTGCTTCCCGATAACACCATTACAGATGGTGTGTCCCTATTTTGTTTTGAGTTGTACCAAATTAAATTATATTTTTCTCCGAGTTATATTGATTTAATGAATATAGAATGCATTATGTTGTTGAAGGACTGTCCTTGCATTGTAAAAACTTCTTTGTGAACTGCTATGAACTCTACTGATATAAGAAAGTAATGGTATATGCCCCTAGGTCATAGGCACGTAGGGAGGTCAAGAGCACCCAGGAACTAGTGTTTAAATTTGGGCATTGGTGTTTGTGCTGAACTAAGGACCCAAGATAGATTCTAGGTCATTTCTGTAACTATAGCCTATGTTTATTCTGTAATGTGCATATATGAACTGTAGCTCTGAGCTATTATATGGGTGAATGATTCACCCAATGTATGCCCCCTCGTTTGGGGTGCATGTGATGCTGATAAAAGCATGATGTTCAAAGGAGATGACCTGAAATTGGTATGAAGTGGATAACCTACAAGGGGAGGGAATGTGCATGGTAGAGACCAAGACACATGCAAGAAAGAAGGCTAGTAACATGTGTTAGTGCAATCAAAGCTAATATGAAAGTAAAAGACAACGTGTAATAAAACAAGCAAAAAGACAAGATAGATTGCAAAAAGTAGGTTTTAGACATGGGACATCACTCATAATGTCGTAAGATAATCAGGGATGAAGTGACCAAAAGCATACAATGTGTATACAAGAAAAAGGGCATAACCCACAAACAATAAAATACAATGAAAACAATGACAAACAAAGTGTAACATATAATGATGGTGGCATATCATCCTACACAACAAATGCTACACATAAAGCACCTACTAGTATGTTAGAAAGATAAAAAGTATCTCGAAGCATGTATGGATCAATGGGAATTAGTGTGCTAGAAATTAGAAGTAGTGAATAATGAAACAATAACACCATGTGATATGTAAGAGTAGAAATGCAGATGCCTCAAGGAGCCTTGGTGGGATTGGTAAAAGGTACTGTGCCAAGCATTATTACTACGTGTAAATATATGTAGAAATTATGCATTTAAAATTAAAGACCAAGTGAATGTGTATGTGTATATAGAAAATATATTGACTTACTAAGTATCCATATAACATGGGAAATAAAGTGTACATATAAGTATAAGCAAAAAAGAATAAATGCAACCAAGATATGTAGTATGCTATGAGTGTGAAGGAATGGTATGTAGTATGTGAATGCGATAGGAGCAGCATGCCCCCCAATAGATGTATATGAGATGAGTTTCATTTATAAATTCCCCCTCAACAATCAAGAATGAACCATAAAACAAGAGTGCATAATTAGGAAATGGTTTGAAAAAGAGATGCTAGAAAAATGTATCACGAAGCAAAGAGAGTGAAGAGTGAATGGGGTGATGTTCATCTCAGATTTAGACCCTCAAAAATCGAGTATGAATTGTGGAACTAGAGTGTGTCATAAGGTAGTATGTTGTGTGAGAATGGGATGCTAGAAAGATGTATCATGAAGCATGAAGAGTGAAACATGTAGTGTGTGAGGATCATAGATGTAATATGCCCTCAATAGTCAAGTGTGAACCTTAACATAAGAGTGTGTCATGGGGTAGTGATGATACAAGATTTTTATCAAGTTGTGTGATGATGCTTAGAGATAGGAAGTATGAAGCACAAAGCATAATAATAGAAATTATAGACATTGGATGATACTATGGGGGGGAGTAAGCATGGTACCCCCAAGTGTATGATGTAGAGAAGAATCAAGTAACATCATCTAGGAGATCCTCATTGCCATGGTCAAATCTAAATGAAGGTGGATCAGAAACTTGGTAAGCAATAGTATGAGGCTGATCATATAAAGAGCCATTGTGGCATAGATTTTACATGCACATAACATATTATTCATCAATGAAAGGTGGTTGTGGACAATCATGTTTATACCAGCATGTGAGATTTTGAGTAAAGCCAAGAAATGAACCATTGTAAATAAAAATATGGTAAAAAGACATGGGAAAGTGATACTAGTGTGATTAGTATCCAAAGTGCCACCAAAGTATTGAAGCCAAGACTACCCAAGTGTAAGTGGAGAGGAATGAGGATTAAGGGAAAGGAATACTGATAAATGGAAGATCTAGAGGCCATAAGCAATAGAAACAAAGACACATCCATGATAAAGGTGAGGAGAATGAGGTAGTGGGTGGAGACTTTAAAGCGTGAATTCAAGATGGGCTAAGCCATCATGCATGAAAAAAATGTCAGAGAAATTGGGATCGAATGGAATATGAGGCCAATAAGAATTATGTATGAAAATATTCATGTGAAAGGAGGTAGTGTTGAGACAAAGTGAGATGAGGCAGATGGTATGCCGTCCAATGTATAGACAAACCCTTGCAAAAGTATCATAGAATTAGTAGAAGGAGGGGGTTTCTTGAATTGATATTCATCAGGGATAATATCAATAAAAGTTTCATTGATTTAAGACTCATCTATCTTGATAGGAGTAAAGTTAAGATTGTGTAGTGGGTCATCATCAAGCTCTATGACATTAACCTCATCATCAGAATCATTAGTGCTGGTATTGTCCTGTTGAATAACAATATCAATGATATTGGTAGGAGTGGAGCTAGAGGTATGAGTGCGAGGATTATCGACACGAGGAATAATGGTAGCTATGGGAGTATAAAAGGTGGGTGGAATGATATCAATAGTATGAGTGGGAATGGATGATATGCTTGCAGAGGTGGGAGAAGGATATGGAGCACTATATTTTCCAACAACATACGTACCAATATTGCTATATGGAATATGATGCAATGGAGGAATAGGCATAGCAGTAACAACGTCTATGTGACAAAAATTGAATGGATCAAGGTTAACAACAATGGTATGTTTGTAGCCATCATGTAAGAATTTAATGCATCGATGAAATATTGAAGGGACAACATGAATTGCATGAATACATTATCTACCTGAAAAAAGATTAAACTGAAATGAGGCATCGATATTGAAGAATACCATAGGAATAATCTTAGGCCTAACTTGGATATGTAAAGTGATAGTACCCATATATGTGCAAGTAGTGGAATCATAGCCATAAATGAGAGTAGTTTTTTTAGTAATTGGATTAACAATAATGCCAATTTTCCTAAGAAGGGAATGTACACATAATTTTATAATGGATCCATTATCAACAAGTACACACTTGATGCAAATGGCGTTGATAGTAGTGGTGATAAGAAAAGGTTCAAATGGATTGTCATCAACAGATGGAGGTATATCCTCATCACTAAGTGATATAACATGTGGCAGATTTTTGAGAGATTGAATAAGATGTGTGAAGTCCATAGGTGAATTATTGCTTTCAATGAGGATAAAATGAAGGGAAAATTCTAATGTATGATGATGATCAGGTTCAGTGTGCAAGAGATCATAAAGAGATATTTTTGCAGGTGTATTATTAAGTTAATCAATGATGTCATAACACTTAGAGGTGGTGGTAGGAACTGTAGAAGTAATTAGTGGTGGAATAGAAACTGGTGGAGTTTTAGGAGGGATGCTTTAACAAAAAAAGAAATCATGCTAAACCCTATATATTTCAAAGTCACATATGATATATAAATGCTAAAGAAAAAATTTGACACAAGCAATAAGATAGATAAAAATAAAACCCTAAGTGCAAGAGAGGGAATAAAATACTTAGCTGATTTCATAATTAATTGTGAAGTGTTATGAATTGGAAAATTGATGAACAAGAAGGGCAGACTATTATAACTGTGTACAATAAATTTAGGAGCTATCAGATATGCCAGGACTAGGGTGCTTGGACTGGGGCGAGGGTGCCTAGGCATTAGAGACCTTTTTTGGGAACCTGTGACTACGCAAGTCCTTGAAAACTAATTTTTTTTTATGTCACACCAATGTCACTAACCTTTGTTATTGATCAATTATGTGTTGTACTATGTCTGCATAATTTTCCTGTAACCTGAAAAACAAATGATCTCATGAAAAACCCCAAAATACATCAAATCCTAAAAAGAAAAGATGCAAATGGGGAGTTGGACTGACCTCAACGGTCACCCAATAGAGTGAACTTACAACTGAGTGCTGCACTACATCTCATACTCCATTTAGTTATGTGTGTGTGTAAAATTGTGCCCTAGGAAGCTCTTGTGTAATATGCACTTTAGAGAGAGCAATAGCTAGATGTAGCAATGTAGATAGATGTGTGGATGTAAACATGAACTTCCCCTCCTATGAAGTGTATGCAAAAAATGTAGTACCTCGTCCCTTGTCTGAGCGCTAGATGGATGCCTTTGATTCTCTTATATGCCTTTGGATACAACCTTAGGTGATGATAGTAGATGCTTAGAGCTTGGCACTTTATTATTATCACATAACTTTGTATTTATATGATTCCCTTATTTGAATTCCATAATTGACAACTAAAAGGCCAACCTATAAGAAAACAAGATGCTGAAAAGATAAAAGAGGCCCATAAGGGCCAATCAAGATACAAAGAGGTCAAGGGCGCCGAGGCACTGGTGTCCAGAGCCAATAAAAATAAACCATTAAAACATCAACTAGGCTGTAGGGTGTGTAAGATCAGTAAGACAACAAGAAAGATAAGAAAGAGGCCAAAGACAATAGTCAATTACTAGTTTTCTCACTTAGGAATCATATGAATAGTTATATGTGATTAGGACCTAGAAATGTACCCAAGTGTGTGATTTAGTGTCTACAAGGATGAGTGTGGTGACTAGTGACTACATTGATGGATGGATCAACCATAGGAGTGTTGAAACGAGGAGGATGTTGAGTAAAAACTTGTATGAAATTAGCATCGGTAGTAACCATGCTAGAAACCTTAGTTAGGGTTAAAGAATGATAAGAATATTGATCCATAACTTCAGAAGAAGGAGATAGATTTTGATGCATTCTTAGAAGGTAGGGTTTAAACAAGTGGGTTCATCAAATGATTTAACAAAAATGTACTTTTTGTAAAACCATAATTGAAGAGTAACTTATAGAAACAATGAAGTAAAGTTACTAGATACAATTTGACACAAGAAATAAGTAAATAAAATATAAAACCCTAAGTGCAAGAGAGAGAGAGGGAAGGACTTAGCTGATTTGCACTCAATTCAGGATTGGTGCAGACTAGGAAAAATGACAAACAGAAAGGGAAGACCATCGTAACTTTGCACTATTAAATATGGAGCTTTCGGATAAAGTTGGACCATGGTGCCTGGGTTCTAGAGACCTCTACTGGGTGCCCATGATTGTGCAAGAACTCAAAGTTTGATTTCTAGAGTCTCACAAGAGTGTCATTGATATTCACTATTGGTTACTTGTATACTGCACCTTGATTGTTGGATGTATCTGTAACCTATAAAAGAGTTGTTCACCTACAAAACCCATAAAAACTACATCAAATCAAAAAATAAAGATGTAATATGGCGAGTTGGATTGACCCTGATAGTCACCCAACTGAGTGAACTTACGATTGAGCACTGCACTACATCTTAGACTCCATGTAGTTCTGGTGAGTGTGTGAAAATGGTTCACTAGGATGCCCTTATGCAAGATGCACTAGATAACGAGATAGATTTTCTAAAAGATACAAATGTGTGTATGGAATATAATGAAATTCCCCTTTCAATGACGTGTATGTAGAAAATGCAGTCCCTTATCCCTTGAATGGATGCATTTGAGTGTTTTGGATGCCTTTGAATGTAAGCTTAGGTGATAGATAGTATACTTAGAGCTTGGTACTTTATTTTGATCACATAGCTATGTATTTATATGATTATCTTGGTTGAATTTTGTAATTGATAATTGGAAGTCTGACCCATAAGAAAATAAGATGGCCAAAAGATAAAAGAGGCCCAAAAAGAGCGAGTAAGGTAGAAATAGGTCAGGGGCATCTAGAGGGGATGAGGGCACTTGGGCACTGACGTCCTGGCTAGGCATTGGCATTTGAAGTCATAAAATATAGGCAAGTAAAGTACCGACTGGGCTGTAGGGTGTGTAAGACCAAATAGAAAATAAGAAAGATAGAAAAGAGACCAAAGATAACTGTTAATTACTAGTTTTCTTTAGTATGATTTTAGGACCTAGAAATGTACCCAAGTGCGTGATTTTGTGTCTACACAAACATCTTTTGACTACCCAACATGACACAACATACTCATATCATTACACTTGATCTACATGAACTACATAGGTGCAAACCATAACTATACCTTAATGATCAAGAACAAGACCTAATAGATTGCAAATATGGAAACACAAACTTGAAGACATGACTGTACATCCTTAAAAATACTTCTTGATTGTAATCATTGAATTTCATTATTTGAACAATTACATAGGACTGCAAGACATATTTTGACACTTTGATAACATACCTTGACATCTTGAAGGATTTCTACAACAACACACTTCAACCTAGCCAGCTCTCCTTTCTTATAATGCTTCATATGGATCATTATGTCTCTAAGAAGCCTAGTAGAGACATAACTCTTCATAATCAACCTAAGAGTAACTTGAAGATGTTCCAAACACTTTTAGATGCATGAGATACAAATTTAAAATCTTTCTTCTGAATTGTACCCTGATAATCCCTTTCATTAGCATTCATATATGTTCTAGGTGAAACCATATCGTTATTTCTTGATTCCCATATCCTTCCTTGACTACTAACATGTATTATAGAACCTTGAAAGTTCCTCTCTTACATCCTAGGGCCTCAAAATATCTTGATTTTCCTTGAGTTACCATAGTGACATTCTCTAGCAACCTGACCAACTTCATTATAACTAAAACACACAGCTTCACTTCTACATTTGTAACCCTCATTACCCCAATTCTGACTTGAAGGTTCATGTAGAAAATTTCTAGTAGTATGACCTCTCTCATGAAAATTTTAGCACATTAAATTCTTGTATGAATTAGACCTATTATCCCTCCAAGGGTGATCATCCTTGACAAAATTCCTACACTCATTTTCCCTGTGATCAAACTCAATACAAGTGAAACAATAACCATTGAATGATATTTAATACCTTGAAGAATTTGGTTGGCTAATTGAATTTATATTCACATTGTCTTTGACACTTTTATCTTTTTATTCCTCCTTGTTGCATGGTCCTTCAACATACTTTCTTATAACAATGTCTTCTATCATCGCCTCTTTTCCTTTGATATTGTCACTAAACCCCAAACATATCTTGTCCCCTATAAATTTCTGATTGCTTAAGATATCATCAAGAGTCTTGGAGATTTTCTCAAACTTTTGAAATGATTTTTCCTTTCTGAATACATCAGATAAATCTCTCTTAAGAAGAGTCACTTCTTCTTCCTTGGATTGCAAATTTAAAGTCATGGAATTTATTTGCTTCTCCCGCCTTCTCACTGTCTCATCAAGATTTTATGTCACAACCCAATGTTTCTCTTCTAGGTCCTGTATTTTTGCTTCATATTATTTGACTTATGATCTCAGCTTCTTTTTTTTTTTCTCAGCATACTTTAGTTTAGATTGGATACACATTAATTTAGTCTCATAAACATATTCTTCCTCCTCTTATTCTTCTTCAAAGTTTCTGCAATAATTTCATATGAAATCACATAACAATGTAGAGCCCTCACTTGTAGATATCATGGCCTCCTTAGTCATGAAAAAGACCTCATATCCAACATCTTCATGTTGTGATTCAGATTCAAAATATGAAACATCACTCTCACTACTTGCTTCATAAGAATGAACCTCTTCCTTTGTGTAAAAACTCTTTTTTCTCTTCTTTTTATAATCAAACCTTTTGAAACCCTTATTTCCTTTACTATACTTGTAATTCTTCTTGTCATGATCATCCTCATGATCTTCATCACCTTATTTCTCATGGCTATGAGGACACTTTGCAGCAAAGTGACTTACTTTACCACAATTGAAATATTTCATAGGAATTTTACCTTTGTATTTACCAGAGCCAACATTCAATATTCTAAAAACCATTACAAAGAGTTCTTCATAATCTATTTTAGGAGAATTACCATCATCCTTAGCCTTCTTTCCCTTGGTATTCATTTCAGATTTAAAGTCAATCTCCTTCTTGGCTAGTTTAGAGTCAAAAATTCTCATCTCATAAGAAATCAAAGTTCCATGCAATTCATCCATAGTCAAGAGAGTCAAATCCTTGGATTCTTTAATGGCAGACACTTTGGAATCAAAATTAAGAGTAAGAGACCTCAATACCTTTTGTACCACAACTTCTTCCTTCACATATTCACCTATCCTTTCATGGCATTGATAACCTTGTCAACTCTAAGCAAGTATGTATCAATAGACTCATCATCACTCATTTGTAGTCCTTCAAACTGATTTTTGAAAGTTTGAAGCTTATCTATCCTTACCTTGGAATCTCCTTCATATAGGACCCGAATTTTCTTCCACATTACTTTTTATGATTTGCAATGCATGACCTTCACAAGTTTACGTTCAAACAATCCACACATGATGGCATCCATAGCCTTAGAATTGTCACTAGTAGTCTTCTTATTTGTAGCAGTTATTGGGGGAGTAGCAAGACATTTATAACCATCCATCAAAAATTGGCATATATAAAACCTTAGAGACATGATATGAGTCCTCATCCTTAGAATCTAATAAACATAGTTCACTTCATCAAACAATGATGCCTTGATGGAAGAAGATCCACTCTACCGACCCATCATTTTGTGCTTCTAAGGATCTCATTTCAAGTGATAAAACTTCTCTAAAAGGAAATGCTATGATACCAATTGTTGGAAGAAAAATTGACTGAGGGGGGTGGTGTGAATCAGTCCTTCAATTTTTTTAATAAATTTAGATTTACTATCTTAAACCATAAACCATTAAACCATACATTAATGTGTGCTTAAAATTAATTCAAATGAGCATAATCATGAAAGAAACACAAGAAAATAATATATAAGTGGGAAAACCTCAAGGGGAAGAAAACCCACTGAAAATTCTGATTATATTACTCAAATCAAAATCATTTAGTGAAGCACCAACTTCACAAGGAACACTAACCCCTAGTTTAGTAGAGCACCAACCACTAGTTTAGTGAAGCACCAACTCCACAAAGATGATACAACCCCCTAAGATGATAAAACACCTACTCAACCACATTTAAATGAAGATATATGATTTATTTTTGCTACCACAACTAATGGAGTTCACAAATTCAGCTCACACACTTTCAAATCCTCTTCAAACCTTTTTTCTCCTAGCTTGCTCAAACTTGGACTTTCAAGATATGATTTGAATGTAAAACATTGCACAAAATATATTCAACACTCATAATAATTTTCCATACACTCTTAGCTCTGATTTTATTCCCTTGAACCTCTTTCACTCTCTCAAGCAGCTCACACTTTTCCCTTTATTTTCACTAGTTCAAATTTGAACCAAACATGCACTTTTATATGTATTTCAATTCAAAAACATAACACAAGTCGGTCCATACAAGGGAGCTTGGCCAATAAAACATAAAAAAATAACACTACATTAATAAAAACTCATAAGATGGACCCATGTAGGTCGGCCATGCTCCAAGACACCAAACAAGCCCAAAATAAGCTCAAAACCCCATTACCTGGCTCATCAAAGACTTCCAAACTCATCACCATACTTTTTCAAGACTCCAAATGCCTCAAACATGTCAAATATATCATAAAAAAATCATACATGCTCACAAAAACTTTCACTAATCAAATTCTTTATTACTCTATCAAGCAGGACCATTTCCTTCACAAAACAATTACTTCTAGGACCAGTCTTCACCAAACAAGCTTAAGATCACATCATAACACCTCAAATATGACATGTAATAACTCATTGGAAATCCAATAACTTGTAGAATAAATCCATGCTAGCTAGACCTCATGAAACATCCATCAATGCAAACCACACCTCTTTTCCTCTTCACCAAATTGAGCTTCCCATAAAATAGGTTTTGAAAATTAACTACTTTTCACCCTTTTTGTCACTTTCAAGAGATATAAATTCCTTCACTAGGAACAAAATTCATTCCTCTTAACTATCAAATAGATAACAAGCATAAAGTAGTCTAAACACATGATACTTCTACCTCCATCTTCTAGCTAGAGCAATCCTGTCCCGAAAACAATCAAACTTGGTCTTCACAAACTAAGTTGGTTCACCTATCAAATCACCTCGTCAAGAGAAAAAACATACATCATTGTAAATCCATATGAACATAATTTTTAGAACATCTTACATTTTCTTCCAACTCCAAGTGGAAGGCCTTCAACCAGGTCAATCTATGCAACTGATCAAAAATTCTTTTTTAGGGCGCAAAGACTAGTCTCCACAAATAGGGCACAATTTTACCTCTAGGACTTCAATAATGACTTTAAAATATCATGGAAATCTAGTAAAAACAATGTTTATTTATTCATTGGGTTTAATGGAAGAAATTTTTATAAACTAAACATCTTCAAAAAATTACCTATTTGGGTGGGGTCCACATATTATCACAAGCTCTATTATACCTTTCTGGAAATATGAAGGAGTCCTATACAACCTATAATCACTACATTAGTAAGAAAAATCCATTCTAGGTATTTTCTAAGAATATCTCTCCTACTACTCTTAACCCAGGGTTTCAAGCTCATAGAAAATTGTTTACCTTCTTAACATTCGTTCATAAAAACTTGACGATGAAACCACTCCATTATTTTTGTAAAATTATATTATCTCAATGGAAAAACATCCTTAAACTTTTTTGGGTCCCATACAAAACATACAATTCACAATGAACATTTAAAGTTCACAATACAAGTTGGATTTTCCTTCTCAAGCACCATGTTTTGCCTAAAACATCATAGCTTGCAAAATATTCATCATGGGAACCTAAATTTTTTCCCATAGAATAATGACACACCATAATAACATATCTAATGCCCACTAAGTCATAAATAGATCTAAATATTTACCACCACTAAGACTTGCATTACCAGGACTTAGGGTTTTACGTGTTCTAGGCCATAACAAGATGAACCAACACTACAACCAAGCACGAAACCTTTGAAAACTTCCTCAACATGGTAGAAACAACATAACATACCTCTACAAGCAATATTAAGAGATTATACACACTTATAAGTGACTATCATACCTAATTAGGCCTTCAAACACTAGGATTAGTTCTAGTTTGCACCATGACCAAGTAGACCAACCTCGTGAATCTACTTCCAAGCTATCTAGAAGGACCTAACACACTTGAGAAAACATTTCTCACACCCCTGCATGTCTCCATGATCTCAGATAGCTCTCACACTGATCCTCATGATCCATTTGACTTCCAGGCATCTAGACTAGGTCTATATGATCACCTGCAACTAAATCTTCCACCTATACTTACACTCTGAAATTCATGTGAGTGTATGAACACACTCCTATCATTATCTCCATGCCTCTACCATGCTATTGAGATTGTGGAGCTGAATTTCTTCACAAAGGAGGTTATTTACAACTTACAGGTTTATAAAGTAACCGACATCGGTTAGCTGACTGATGTCAGTCACCTAGTAGACCAATTGACATCGGTTGAGGCAAACTGACATTGGTTGGGGTAACCGACATTGATTACTTGTGTATGATTGTTTATATTTAAGTCATGGGAATTAGATCTAATCTTTGTTATAAATTTGATCTAATGGTTGTAAATGAATGGATAAAGTGCCCTAAGTTTGTATAGGCTTATATAAGCTAGGAAATTAGGGTAAGAGGTAAGAATCAAGAATATTTCTGAGAATTGTATGAAGGAATTCTTGGAGAGAGCTTAGAAAATCTTGTGAGAGGAAAAGTATTGTATTTAACATTCCCATTTTAAGAATTTAGAAAAAAGGGATTTTTTTTTCATACATAATGTTCTCTGTTCTAAATTAACATAATTTAGAACACACATTCGAATGCCAATCCATCTCATAACAGAAAACCATATACAACTATAAATGACTCGGTGCAACAAAAATCTCTCATTTCATGACTCAATATTAAACTGATATCGCATGATAACTCAGTAATGTGTAGACTATGTATACTTGGTTTCTTTTACCTTTTTAGGGGCACCCAAGTGTTCTATCTAAGAGGCCTATCTGAATATCTATTACTGATATTCATATGAAATCCTGCATCTTAGACTAGGTGACATAGGACAATGCAACCAATAGCTTGCGATAATTTGGCCAAAGATTTTAAACATGTTTATCATGTTTATATTCCTAGATGACAAACTTGTCAAATAGAATAAGTCCCTCACCACACTTGTTCTGTTATCTAAAGTGGTCTTTCCTGACTTCTGTTAGTCCAATCTGATTCAAGGTTTCACTCGAGACAAGGTTAGCAACATGCTCTAGTGTGGAAGACTACTCGTGGTGATTAAGGGTACATAGACATACTCAATTGACTTATGTCGATTGGGTGTGTCTAGTTATCCTAAGTCAACATGAGTTGACCTTGACACTAGATCATGTTTCTATCCCTTTATAGGGTAGAACCATGATCCAGTCTTACACCTATGTCAATCAAGTTAAACAAACTACTCGGGGTGTTGAGAAATATCAATTGCATCATAGTATCCTCATAATGACTCATGTCATTACGAAGGTACTATGCTATAGTTGATGTGTACCAACATCCAACTGAGTTTCCTTAACTGGAATAACATTCCTTATATTATAAGATCATTAATCCATTTATTCATTATTTTAAAGATTAATTACACCAATGCTTAAATATTCAACTAGCATCATTTAACCTATAAGGTTACAAGTTGAAGTTACATGAGGAGTAGGTATGCAGGTAAAATCTGTTTCCTAACCTTTCAATTACATGTGTAAGTTTTTCTTTAACGAAACAACTTATATCATATAACGACATGATTAATCTTGAAGTTATGAAGGTGTGTTCATTAGGCCCTTTCTTATTTCAGCCTTAGCTTTAAAAGTTCATTATAAACCTTTATTTTAGACTTCATGAAGATGAATTCTAAATCCCTTTTAATTCCTTTTTAAGCATTCCATAATTTGATTAAATAAACCTACCTAAGGAAGAATAAAATCAACCATTCACTTATTATATTCATAACACTTTAACAAGATCTTAGTTAAGTCTCTATGATTGATTTCAAGGAAAATATTCTTTTTCCCTATATCAAGGACTAATGTCCAATTATGAAAACAAATTACATATATTTCAAATACATCAAGAGTTCATATATATATATATATATATATATATATATATATATATATATATATATATATATATCTATAATTCAATCATGACTCCTTTCCATTGTTCTAAGGATCTATTTAAGAGTGTCAACTTATTAGTTGCATCTCTTTTATGTGATAATAATCAACTAAGATTTCAGATTCACAAACTCATAGTTTTACAAATATAAGACTATTAAGTCTCCAAATTGAATAACTATAAAATATATATACTTCCCTCCTTCATTTATGATATTACTTAATAATACCCCTCAATCTATGCCAAAGAAGGTATTTCAATAAAATAGTAATCAATAGTCACTAAACTATTTATTCATCAAAAAGAGTGATCCATTGACTGATTACAAAACTATTTCAAAGATTACAAAGTGTCATAACAATAATATAAAACTAATTTTATTACATCTTTCTTTTCTGAAAAAGTACACCTCAATTAATGATGTCACATAATCATCATAATAAAGATACAATTTCTTTTAGTAAAATATCCTGCAATAGAGGTTATGAAGACTGAAGCACAAGTTCATCTGCAACAAAACTATGAACTAGTTTAAACCAAATTAGTTTCTTATTTCCACATGCAGTGCATTATTCAACATAAGAAGAAATTAATTACTTCATTTTTAATTCAACATAAACATGGCAGCATGGTATCTATTCCAGTAGATAACATATTATCTACGATAAACATGATTCTTAATTCACAAGAGTACATCGTCTTCAGACAAGAATCACACATCAACGTTTGCAACTTCCAATACAAAAGTCCTCATAAATATCAACCATGTTAGAGGTGTTACATTGTACATCATCTAAGGCGTGGAAGATTATAGATCTTCAATTGTACAACCTCTAGAATAATATATGAGCTGTTTCTTGGTGGATGTAGCCCACACTGGGTGAACCACGTTATATCTTGTGTATTTTCTTTTGTTGGTTATTTTCATGTTTATTTATTGTATGATTTAATCTAATATATATTTATACAATTGGTTTAGTCTAACCCAACAACTGGTATCAGAGTTTTGTTTGAGGGTTGTGTGTGTTGGTATATTTACTCATAGGGATTTCTGATTGAGTGGGAGCACAACAATGGTAGAAGATAGTAAATACAAAGTAGAGAAATTTGAAGGCTGTAATTATCAGCTATAGAAGATGTAGGTGGAGGATTATCTGTATCAGAGAGATCTATATTTACCGTTTGATGAGAAGGCAAGGCCTACAAAGATGACTGATGAAGAATGGAAGATTCTTGAAAGAAAGGCTCTGGGATCTATAAGATTGAGCCTGATAACATCTGTGGCTTCAAATATAATAGAAGCATCAACCAAGGTAGAATTAATGAAAGATTTAGATAATTTATATGAAAAACCAAGTGCATCGAATAAAGTTTATTTGATGAAGAAATTGTTTAATTCTAAAATGCAAGAAGGTGGATTTGTGTCTAATCATTTGAATGATTTTCGTTCTATTGTAAATAAATTAAAATTGGTTAATATCCCTTTTGATGATGAAGTGAAAGCATTGTTATTCTTCTGTTGTTTTCTAGATAGATGGGATAATTTGGTAGTGCCTATTAGTAATACAACATTTGCTATTAATATTTTAAAGTTTGATGATGTGATTGGTATAATTCTAAATGAAGAAATACATAGGAAAATTTTAGGAGAATCATCATCTGGGAATGATTTGAATATATAAATTAGAGGATAGATTAAGGAGAGATATAAGAGCAAGAGTAATGGGAAATCAAATTCTAATAGTGGCAGATCTAAATCCAAAGGTAGAGGAATAAACTGTTGGAATTGTTGAAAGAAAGGAAATGCAAAGAAGGATTGTTGGTTTAAGGAAAACATAGAGAATGTACCATAGAAAGGTAAAGAGGAAAATGTAGCATAAGAGGTAATGCAAGACACCATTATTCTCTCCTTAGATAATAAAATTGAATCATGTGTTTTAGATTCAGAAGCTTCTTTCCATGCTACCCCTAATAAGGGTTATTTAGGAATTATGTCTAGGGTAATTTTGGGCATGTTTATTTAAGAGATGATGAACCATGAAATATTACTGGTAAAGGTGAAGTTCATCTTAAATTGAATAATGGAAATACATGGATATTGAAAGATGTGAGGCATGTGCAAAGCCTCAGGAGAAATCTTGGTTCTGCAGGACAATTAGGTGAAGATGGATGCATGGTTACATTCGCAGTCGATTCTTGGAAAGTTTCCAAGGGAGATATTTTTATACCAAGAGGAAAGAAGGTAGGAACATTATATTTATCTACCTTTATTACTAATTCATTTTCTATGTTATCTACTTCAGATTCAAATGCAAACATGTAGCATAATTGGATAGGCCATATGAGTAAGAAGGGAATGTATATCTTAAAGGAAAATGGTAAGTTATCAGATTTGAAAGATGTAGATATTGATTTCTATGAGCATTAAATATGTGGAAAGAAAAATAAAGTGATGTTTTTTAAGGTTGGGGCAATGAAGGAGAAGAAATTGGAGCTTGTGCACTCAGATGTGTGGGGACCAACCGAGGTAGCTTCTCATGGAGGATATCAATACTATGTGACTTTCATTGATGATGCAACAAGAAATGTATGGGTTTATTGTATTAAACGTAAATATGATGTTTTTGAAACATTTAAAAGATGGAAATCCCTTGTAGAAAATCAAACTAATTTGAAGTTGAAGTGCCTTAGCTCTGAGAATGGTGGTGAGTACTACAATAAGGTTTTTAGTGATTACTATTTAGTGAATAGAATACACAGAGAAAGAATGGTTCCTAGAACTCCACAGAAGAATGGAGTGGCAGAAAAAATGAGAAGAACTATTATGGAACATGCTAGAAGTATGTGGATACATGCTGGATTACCCTTGCAATTTTGGGAAGAAGTAGTAGATACAACAGTATATTTGATCAACCGTGGCCCCTCAAGTGCACTAGATGGTGGAATACCCAAAGAAGCATGGACTGGAAAAGAGGTAGATCTTTATTTTCTTAGAGTATTTGGTTCAAAAGCTTTTATACATGTTGATAAAAAAAGGAAGAAGTTAGATGCTAAATCCAAGAGATGCACTTTCATTGGTTATGGCTCTGATGATTTTGGATTTTGGTTTTGGGATTTAGAAGATGCTAAGATTGTTAGAAGTCGTAATATTGATTAGAATGAAAATTTAATGTACAAGGTTCAGGTTTTGGTTCCCAAGAATGAACCAAGTGAAGATTTTGTTGAGAAAAGTACATTCTCAAATTTAAAACAAAAATCCATAGACACCAGTGTTGGTCAAAGTGACCGGTGTTGGTTAGAGTAGGACCAATGTTGGTTAGGTGAACCGACATCAACTATAGAGTAACTGGCACTAGTTACAGTGGACCGACATCGGTCACTATCAAATTTGGACACAAATGTCTAGGAGGTCTAGAATGAGCTATAAGCACCCCAAATTTTTGTAAGAAGTTCTCAAAGAGTAAGTAAACCTCCAGAAATATTTACTCCATTATTTTATCTTTTATTGAATGATAGTGGTGAACCCAAATTTTTTAAAGAAGAAATGTAGTAGAATACCCATGTTGAGTGGGAACATGACATGGATGAGGATATTGATTCCTTGAAAAAAAACTAGACAAATGATTTGGTCAAGTTGCTAGCAGGTAAGAGGACATTGCAGAACAAGTGGGTTTACAGAATCAAGGAGGAAGAAGATGGAAATAAAAGATACAAAGAAAGGCTTATGGTAAAAGGATTTACATAGAAACCAAGTATTGATTTTGGTGAGATATTTTATCCTGTTGTTAAAATGACTTCCATCCATACTGTTATGAGTTTAGCTGCAGTAGAAGATTTGCATTTAGAACAACTTGATGTTAAGATGGATTTCCTTCATGGTGATTTGGAGAAGGAGATCTATATGAATCAAATGCTTGGTTATGAAGTCAAGGGTAAGGATAAACATGTGTGTAGGTTTAAAAAGAGCTTGTATGGGCTCAAAAAAGCTCCAAGCTAATGGTATATGAGGTTTGAAAAATTTATGCATGATCATGGTTATATGAGATGTGAATATGACCATTGTGTTTATTTCAAGAAGCTTGAAAATGAGAGCTATGTTATTTTGTTACTATATGTGGATGATATGCTTATTGTAGGATCTAGTATGCAGGACATTGGTGAGCTTAAGGAAAAATTAACTCACACATTTGCAATGAAGGATTTGGGAGTTGTAAAGAAAATCTTTGGCATGCAAATTTATAGAGACATGAAGAATAGGAGATTGTATTTCTTTGAGGAATATTATATCAATAAGGTGTTGAAAAGATTTAAAATGCAAGATGTAAAACCTATAGGTACCCCTATGGATGAACACTTTAAATTGAGAAAATATCAGTGTCCTACATCATGTGAGGAGGTTGAGTACATGACATGAGTTCTATATGCTTCAACAGTTTGAACTCCTATGTATACTATGGTTCATACTAGACTAGAAATTGCATAGACAATGGGAGTTGTGAGTAGATTTATGGCCAATCTAGGTAAAGAGAATTGGAAAGAATCCCAATGGATTCTCAGGTATTTGAGAGGGACATTTGGTATGTAGTTATGTTATGGAGGGTCAGATACTAATTTACGAGGCTATGTTGATTTAGATATGGATGGAGATTTGGATGGTAGGAGAAACACCACTGGATATGTATTCACAGTAGGTGGGACAAAAATTAGCAAGATTTTGAGATTACAGAAGGTTATGGCCTTGTCTAATACAAAGGCCAAGTATGTTGTAGCTATAAAGGCTAGTAAAGATATGATATGGATGAGTAGGTTCATGGAAGATTTAGGAAAGGAACACGAGGATTGCAAATTATATAGTGATAATCAAAGTACAATTCATTTGGAAAATAACTCAGCATTTCATTCAAGAATGAAACACATTTAGTTGAGATATCAATTCATATGACAAGTGTTATAGGATGGGAAAATGAAGTTAGAGAAAATACATACAAATGAGAACCCTGTGGATATGATAATGAAGCCATTGGAAAAGGAGAAGTTGGAGCTACACTCCACTTCTGTTGGTCTTCAAGTTTGAGAATTGAAGATGATGAAACAAAGCCAGGAGAGGAACCAAGGATGAAGTTGTGCAGGATAGTGCAGCAATTTATCTCCAAGGGGGATATTGTTGAGATATTGGAGCTAAAATGATTCACAAAGGTACTTATTTACAACTTGCAGGTTTACATAGTAACCAACATCAATTAGTTGACCGACGTCTGTCACCTAGTAGACCAACTGAAATCGATTGAGAAAAACCAACATCGGTTACCTGTACATGATTGTTTATATTTAAGTCACGGAAATTAGATCTAATATTTGTTATAAAGTTGATCTAATGGTTGTAAATGAATGGAAAAAGTGCCCTAAGTTTATATAGGCTTATATAAGCTAGGAAACTAGGGTTAGAGGTAAGAATCAAGAAGATTTGAGAGAATTGTAAGAATGAATTATTAGAGAGATCTTAGAGAAGCTTGTGAGAGGAAAATTATTGTACATCGTGTAAGGTGTGGAAGATTACAAATCTTCAATTATACAACCTTTGGACTAATATATTGGTTGTTTCTTAGTAAACGTAGCCCACACTAGGTGAACCACGTTATATATTATGTATTTTATTTTGTTAGTTATTTCTATTTTTATTGCATGTATGCTTTAATTTGATATATATCTGTACAATCGGTTTGGTCTAACCCCAACACATGCTCCTCAAACCACAAATAAACTTAAAACACCATGCTCTATCACCTAGACTAGCTAGGTCACCTGATTAGGCTTGCTAAACACAACCAATCTCACTGAATCCACTCATGTAATCATGAAACAACATGAATCTCCATGTCAGCATCACTCTTAGCATTCTATGACACTTATCCATCATCCTCTTTGTCATTAATTATATTTTACCTCAATGAAAACACCTATACTCACACAAGCCAACAAATTTTACTCTGACCAACTTAGTTACCTTGATATCAACATCATATTCCATCACTTTGGTTATCCAACTAGCTCTCTTATCATTCATATCTTTTATCAAGAGGATTTATTTTAGTTTAACATGTGAAACTAGTAGATGGATCTTGTTGTTGGATACCAAATGTTTGAACTTCTTCAAGCTTCTCATAACAACTAATGCATGTTTCTCAATAAATGAATATGTCACCTCATAATCCTCTAGAACTTGGCTGAAAAATGCAACAGGTTGTTCCAAGCCTTCTTCATTTAGCTGCACCAATATATCATATATTGTCTCTGTGCCACTAAAAGCATACAGAGACAATATTTTGTAAAATCAGGATTAATGAGAGTTAGGTCCTATGTTATTTCTTGCTTTATGGCTTCAAAGTTATTTTTTCCCTCAGTGGTCCATTTGAAGGCCATACTATTCTTCAACATTAGTGTCAATGGTTTGGAAAGGTTGGAAAAGTTTGGAACAAACCACCTTAAAAAGCTGATTCTTCCCAAGAAACTGTGGAGGGATTGCTTGTGACTAGGTAATGAAACAACAAGGATGACATTAAATTCACTCTAGATCCATGGTTAATCCTTCCTTAGAGACAATATGGCCAAGGATTTTACCTTCTATGAGCTAGGAAGATGCATTTATTTGGGTTGAGAGAAACTCCAAACTTCCTACACCTCTCAAATACTCATCTCAGATGAAGAAGATGATCAACCAAATTCTTGGAAAACACTGTGATATCATCTAGGACCCAGGTACATAAGAACAATGTTGTTGATCAGTCCCCTGAATACCATGCCCATGGATCTTTGGAAGGTTTCTCCTAAATTGGATAACCCAAATGTAATCTTTCTATAGGCATAGTTTCCCTTTTAGTGGTAAAAGTTGTCTTGAATTGATCTTCTTCCTTTATCATGATCTGATTATAGCTGGAGTAGCCATCTAGAATGGAAAAAATTTATGAACATGCCAAAATTTTCAAGATCTACTCCATTAAAGGCAATGGGTAATGGTCCTTCAAAAATTCCTTGTTCAAATCCCTGAAATCAATACAAAGTATGATTTCTCCATTCCTTTTCCAATGGAACTAGACTGGCAACTATTAAGATGAATGTTTGATGGGTAAAATGATGTTTTCCTTAATAAAATTATTCAATTATTTCTTCATCAGGGGATCAATATGTGGATTAACAAGTTTTTTTTTTTAATTCTTATAGGCTTGGAAGTTGAATCCAACTAAATGGTTTTTGAGCTAGAATATGATCAAAACCTCTAAGGTTTTCATAGCTCCATGTAAAATGTCAAAAAATTCTTGTAAAAGTTCTACAAAAGAAAATGATTTTTCTTGTAGTGCTTACCTTACGAATTTAAAGTCCTTCACCAATTGAGATGGGTTCTGAATCTTCACCCTTGATTTTTATGTTTTAGCCCTTTCTTTTCTAAACTTGTCATTGGGGCTGAAAATGGATGCTAAGGTTACTATGCTTGTGGGCAAATTATTTAATCTGAGTTGAAAAAATTGGTAATCCATATTTTCTCCAACTTACCCTGATTTCTTGAAGAAAAATTAGCCTCTTCTTGAATAAAATTGAAAATTTTGTTGATCATTTTCAAACACCTACTAGTTTTTGTTATTGTCTGGTATATGATGAGGCCATAAATTGGCCATAAATTACCATTATTTTGTCTTTCCAAGTTCCCTTTAAAAGTGGATTTAAATGTAATGGTAGGAACTTATAGTTCGACCCTTAAGATAGAATATAAGATATATATATTATTCATTCTTTAGAAATATTTTGTTATCTATTTTGTTGACTATTCTTATTGATTATTTGGGAAAAGATGTAAAGTCTTGTGTATATAGGCCATAAAGGAAAGATAATGCTAGTATTAGGAAAAGTGGAATTGATCATGGATGGTACAATATAAACTCAAATTTGATTTCATATTCAGATTCCTCTAAAAAAATTATGCAAGTTCAAAAAAATAATCATCTCAATCCGAGATGGTATGCAAAATTTATAACTGTTTTAAGTTATTTCCAGAACTCACAGAGTGAGTTCCGGAACTTACAGGTTTAGTTTTGGAACTCACAGAGTTAGTTCCAGAACTTGCAGGTTTAGTCCCGAAACTTGCATCAAATGGAGACTATGAATAATTAGAGAGTCAAATGGAAAATCTGAGATAATTTTTTGTTCATAGAAATGTTTTAACATAAACCTCATTCATATTTTCTACATGTTTTACCAATGAAGAGAAATCTAACTTTTAGTGAGCTGCAGTTCGAGGAAAAAGTGTATCAGATGAGCATTAAAAGTTCCATAAATAAAAATAGGAAATTCAAATGGAAAATATGAGAGAGGTTTTTGTTCATAGCAATGTATTTAACAAAAATCTCATTCAGATTTATTACAGGTTTTACCAATGAAGAGAGATCTAACTTTTAGTGAGCTATAGTTCAAGGAAAAGTGTATCAGACGAGTGCTAAAAGTTCCATAAACAAAAATAGAAAATTCAAACAAAAAATATGAGAGAGGTTTTGTTCATAGACATGTGTTTAACAAAAACCTCATTTTGATTTGCAATAGGTTTTACCCATGAAGATAGATCTAACTTTTAGTGAGCCGCAGTCTGTGGAAAAGTGTATCAGACGAGTGCTAAATGTTCCATAAACAGAAACAAAAAAGTCAAATGGAAAATCTGAGAGAGGTTTTTGTTCATAGAAATGTGTTTAACAAAAATTTCATTCAGAGTTGCAATAGGATTTACCAATAAAGATAGATCTAACTTTTAGTGAACTTCAGTCAGAGGAAAAAACATATAAGACAAGCGTCAAAAGTTCCACAGTAAAAAACAACAAAGTCAAACGGAAAATCTGAGAAAGGTATTTAGTACAAATCATATTTTGAAGAAAATATTCCTTGCAATAATGTAGAAGAATAAAATCATTATGATTCTTATTACCAAAAATTAAGGAGAAGATTTGGGAGCAAATCTTCCTTAAATAAGTGAGATAAGACTTTGACTCCAATAATATCTCTCTCCATATTTTGTGGAGATGGAGATCTTAGTTGTTAGGATTAGAATAAAGATAAGATCAATTTGTATCTCCCAAAATAAGGATTTGGTTGGATGCATAAATTATAAATGCAACCTTCCACACTCAGATATGAAATGCTTTTACTACCAAGAAATGAATATGTTCTTTTCTCTCTAATATTCTACATTTTTGAGTTAAGATCTCAAAGCATGGTTTAAATCCTCTTCCATGGAATGAGCTGGCCACTCATTCTAAGGGAGATGGATATATATATATTATATATATATATATATATATATATATTTAAATTTATTTGTGTTTATTTATTTTTCTGTAATTATCATCTTGCTGTGTTGTTCTTCTCTTTGTATTGCAAACATTCAGTCTGTTGTAAACCTGCAGGTGTTTCATTTAATTTTCTTTATTTCCAATTTAGAAATTTCAATTTAAGTAAGTGTGTTTTATTCCTGCAAGTGTGATTTCCTTTATGCAAGTGTGTTTACATTTCTACAAGTGTGCATTTAAATTTTCACATGCGTGCTTTCAATTTATCCAAGTTTGGATTGTGTTTAAGGGAATTACTTTCCAAGATCTTAGCCTCTTAATACATACAACCTTCAGACACCAACCCGGATTGACATTATTAATGGTTAGGATTGACGACCCTCATCAGTATATTAGGTCTCACTACTAACTTGATATGTAGTTGTAATTTATATCTTTTAGCGTTCTCAACCACGTCAAACTTTTCCCCAATTGCAGCCAACATGTTATCAACTTCATTTTCTTTCTCGGAATGACATGGATATTAAAAGATTAAAAATCTTCCAAAATATCCCAAACTATGTGCTTGTAAGCTTTTAACAAGTCATCATTAACTAAATTTTATCCTTTGATTTGATTCACTATTAGTTCACTATCCTCGAAGGTCTGTAAATTTTTGATAGTCTTCTTCCTTTCCCATTGTAAGCCATGGATGAGGGACTCATATTTCACTATATTATTGGAGAAGCTGAATTGAAATATGAAAGAGGTTTAATGTTTCATGTCAGTAGGAGACACAAGGACTACTCCTCCTACTCCTTGTCTACTTCTTGATCCATAAAAGAAAATTTTCCAAATTCCATATTCTTCTTCAATATTTGGTTTAATAATGTTAGGAAAAGGTGAATTCTCTTCATGCAGGCAATAGATACTAAGGCCAACTTATTTAATCTATTGATATGGGTCAAAAACCATGGAATTCATTTCCCTACTTGTCAAGTAGAAAATTAGGAATGCCTGATATCTGCATCTTGGGAATTTGGACAATCCTCTTGATCAAAGTTGGTACAATTGACATTGATGGGGATTTTGCACATAGGGTTTCTATATGCTATGTAACAATTGGTTTAGACTTGATATTAGCCTTGGTGCCATGCTAGGTTCTGAAGAACATATGAGACCAGTAAGCTGATAGATATCCTCCAATCTTGGTAATGAAGTCTCTGAACTGACATAGAGAAAAGAGCGAAGGTAGATCAATTATGAATATATCTTGAGGAATTGAGAAATTGGGGCATGCATGTAGCATGAGGCTTAGAAATTCAATAACTCCAAAAATTCCTACTGCTGTCCTATCCAATTGTAGCACATGCTTAGAAAGAGATTCATTCTTAAGACCTAACTAGTCTGTAATCTACTTAGGCATCACCGAGCTGCTTATACCTGAACCAATCATACAATTGTGCACCAAATGATTCTCAATGATCAATGATACATAGAAAGGTGGGGGTTTCAATTTTTTTTCGCTGATCTTCCATTTGTTGCATTTCATTAATAAGAATAATTTTTTCTTTTTTATTGGGTGGTTCACTTGGAATAGAGAAGTTGGCCATAGCTGCCTGCAAGAGATCTCTCTATCTTGGAATTACCAAAGAATCCCACATTCACATACTCACATTGGCCTTCTTCATATATTCAAAGATGTTCAAAGGAGTAGAATTATCCTTTTGTGGTACCTTTCTTGCAACAAAATTTTCTTACACTTGAGCTTATATAGAAGGACCCTTGGGCTTATTTGGTACATTTGGAGCTAAGTTTGAATTAATACCTCCTTGGAGTGTCAAAGAATGTTGAAAAGGAACTAAATTTGCTGACTATCCCTCTTCCATATTTCTCTTCTTATATCTACTATTTACGGTAACACCTTGATGGAAGGTCTTATTCATTCCACAAAAATCATCCATTTTCCAGTTTACAAGTGAAGTATCACTTGGTGGTGTTTCTTGAGTGACTATTTGCTGCTGATTTTACTTTGTAGGTGTATCTTGAGGAACAAGTGCCACTTTGGCACCATCAAATCTTGGTTTAGAATTCCATTAGGGCATGTTGCTTGGTTGTGTGGAAGATGACAAGGGAAACACCAATCGTAATTTTTGCATAAGGTTATTTTTAATAGGAATCAAGGATTTGGATGAACTAGCCACATTGGGATTGTATGGTTGAAAGGGTCTTGTAGGAGTAAATTGATTTTGATTTTGAGCAGCTTGGAAGGAAAGTTTGTTTGGTTGATAAGGGGACTTGTTGGGTTGGTAGGGTCTGAAATTTTGAGCTTGCTGCCTATTAATAGATACTAACTCATTCCCAAAATTTAATAATTATTTCATTACCTCTTGTAACTTAGTTGAGGTACTTGAGGAAGTAGATGATTAGCTATAACTTTGACTTCTTAAAGATGGAATAGGGGCTAATTTAGGGTTGGATGAGAAGTAGTTCTCAATATCTAAGAAAATAGGCATTGGAGGTCTAGGAGAAAGTTTCTTAGCTTGAATAAGGCTATTCTCAACCCTAATAGAAATTTCATAAACATCTGGTAATGTTCTACCCCCCATAGAATGAATCATGACTGAAATATCATTGTTCAAAGCCTTTAGATATTAGAGAAATTCATATTGGGGTCTAGGTCTTACCACTTGAGGAATTATGTCCCAAGTCCTTTCAAATCTGATGTTCAAATCAATCATTTGTTCATTTGGGGATCTCTTTGTTGTGATCAATTATTCTACCAAAAATAGGTGATCTGATTTATCCTCGAAATGATTGCAAAGGGACGTGCTAAGTTGATCCCATTTTTAAATTAAAGCAGGTTTGAAAATTATGTACCATTGAAGTGTTTTTCCTTTAAATGATAAAGCCAATAATCTAACAACAACATCCTCCTCAGTAATAAAATGGACTGAACAAACATTATCAATGCATTATATGTGATTAGCTGGGGTAGTATAATTTTCAAAAGTTAAGAAAGGGATAATTTTGAGTGCAGACACTGGTATATCATGTTGTGTATTGAGAGCTAAAGGACTACCACCATTGAAGCTGATAAAAAGGAAGATTCCTTTGATGTGCCATGACTGGGATATGTCTTAAAACTCTAGATGATAGTAAAAAGTGCTTACCAAGAGGAAGATTAGAGAGGGATATGTTTTGTGGTGATGGTCATCTTTGAATTAACCTACCTTTTCTTCTTCTCTTTAGTGATAGGTGCAAGTAATCAAAATATTCTTCCCCTAATATTATTGACCTTGTCTGAATCCTTCTAATAAGAAATAGAGGCACTATCACTATACTAAAACTAGTAGATATAACATTTGGAGTCACCAGATGTATTATTGTAAAGCCTCCAAAAGGCTGAAATTCACCAAGATACACACCAAAACTTAGTGAAATGGAGAGATTAAATATATAATCTGTCCCACCAAGCATGCTAGAACTGTTATAGCCAAAAAAACAACACCCTCTAATTTTTCATGAATTGAAGATGATTAGTTAGTGTTTTTTAGGTAACATGGGATTGCCTCCAAGTTGTGGAACTTGATACTTAAGAAAAACCTCTAGAGAAGGCTGGTTCCTCTACCTATTCCTAATGCTAAAATACTCCTACTACTGGAAATGCAACTATTTAATCCTATTATAACAATCCAAGGGACTAGGGGAAGAGAGAGAGAGATGAATTAAAAGGGGAAATCCTAAGATAATAGAGGTGTTAACACCAAGAAGAGGGGGAAAGACACTCTTAGATGAGTGAAAATGGGAGGAAAATGAAGAAGGAGAGGGTAGACATGAGTTCTACAATCCAAAGCAGTATTCAAACTCTCATTTCCATGGAGCAAAACAAAAACAAACCCTACAAAAGAGAATAAAACATGCGCAATACACCACAAAGGAAATAAAGAGGAAAGATAGTGCAATACACACAAAATATGGCAGAAGATAGCCACAAAACACATATTTTATTGCTTTAAATAGATACAAAATCCATTACAATAAAGGAGAAAATAAAAAATCACCCTACAAAGGTCCAGATATGAGGCCCACAACTTAAAATACATATACAACACTTGTAAAAGGATGCACTAACATTACAGGAGGGTCCAACCCTTCAAACATGCATCATTTTACAATATATAGAAAATGGGAAAGAGAGAGGAGGGAAAAATAAGGAAACTCAAATTCTTACTTCCAAACATGCATTAAATGTCTGAAAATAGGCATGGGAACCCTTCCAAGACCATTCCCTTATGATACTTTTCTTGTAGGAGAAGGAATGGGCACCCTACCTCATAAAAACTGGTAGTTGAGATACCTGGAGTTGTTATTTTAATGTTGGAATAGATTTTCCTCTTTTACACCCACCTAACCTCACCAAACATAAGATTTTTAATTTCCATGGTGTAAGTCCATTTTTGTGAAATTTGGAGTTACAGGGTGAAAGTTATGGCCCTCGAAATTTCAGGGACTTGGGATGGTCACGATAAGGTTCCATGTGGGCTCATGCAGTCCACTTTAATGATTTTACTTCAAGTGTAGATGGATCAACCGGTTGGGGAACTGGATGAAGGGGAGAATAGTTCCATTTGTGTTCACGGAACCCTACTTAACCGATTCTCCCCAGGACCGTGTTTAGTTGGGAATTCAGAGTTGGGTTGGAATGGTGGAAAAGTTCCACCTATTTCATTGGTGCCCATCATATCTGCTTTGTCCGTAATGCTCCCCCATACTCCTCTTTAATTTCTGTAATAGTCGGCTGATTTTCCCATGTGGGGAACCAATGGAACTAATGAACTGTTCCGTTAGTTCCATTGAAACGCAACTCACCCAATTGCAATGTCTAACTCCCCCCTATGCGGACGATGCAGTAATGTAGAGAATTGCAACCCCACAAAATTGTTCCTCCAATACTTGAAAATCTCGATTCGTCTAACCAAAAAGCCCCTGAACCCTTGATGCGGATGATGTGGAAATGCAAGGAACAAAAGGAACATGGGAACTATTACATCTATTCCTCCCAGGCTTGATTTAGCTTATTTACTTGTATTTTGTCCATTTTTTTTGTTTTTTTGGCTAAATATGGAAATGAGGGGCTTGGTAGGGAGGAAAGAAATGTCCCCAATATTGATTTTCTCCATTTTTGATTAGTTTATGTTTTCTTAGCCCAAACTGTAAATGTAAGTTCTCAAAATAGCCATAGGAGGGGGTATTTTGGATAACAATATGTTCTTCTTCAATCTAATCCTCATTTGTCTCTTCATATTATGTTTTTTTATAATCATTGGCCATGTCCTTATCCTCCTCCACTTTGTAATCCTCCTTATATCCTTCATACATTTTAAGCTTTTGATCATGCTTCGTGATGACAAGTCTTGACATAACCCAATATTTCACTCTCTTATTTCATTGAGTCATCCAAATTTTATTTTTTCTTAATTTTTAGCTGTATTTTTTATTTCCCATTTTGTTTTTTTGGATATGGACCATAATTGAATTTCAAAGGAGAAATGAAATATGTGAAAAAATATAACTAAAATTTGAAGATATGAATGGAAAGTTTTCCATGTTTAGAAGGGTTCAAATATATAATAATTGAATTGAGTATTGTAAAAGGAAAAAAAAAGTGTAATAAAAGTACAATATTTTTCATATCTATCCATGCAATCATAATTAAGAATCATGCATCAATGACCTTATTACAAATTTTCATAATAAATTATTAGAAGTGACAACACATTGATTAGTGCATATAAAAATTCAAATTGTCATTATCCACTAATTCCTACATATAAATGTTGATTGAAATAATAAAGAGAAAAAAGTACAATATTTTCCTTATCCATCCATGAAGTCATTATTGAGAATCGTGCATCAATGATCTTACTAACAATGATCTTAATAAATTTATAGAAGGGACTACACATTGAAAGGTAAATATAAAATTGAAATCATCATTCTTTACTAATTCATGCATATAAAGACTAATCATGATGGTGAAGATATATTAGTGCACTTGCAAAGTATAATATTTTCTATATCCATCAATACAGTCATATTTGAGAATCACGCATTAGTGACCTTGTTGAAAGTGACTACACATTGAATAATACATATGAATAATGACATCATCATTTTCTATCAATACCTACTTATGAAGGATGATTGTGAAGACAAAGATCTATTAGTGTAGATACAAAGAACAACATTTTCCATATACATCCAAATAATAATAACTGAGAACTGTGAATTATTGACCTTGTTAATAATGATCTTAATAAACTGATGGAAGTGAATACACTTTAACTAATATGAAATAATATCAAAATCATAATTATTTATTCAATTACTTCATATAAATACCAAATAAAATAATGAAGACATTATACTTGCAAAGTACAAGATTTTCCATATCTATTCATGCATTCATAATTGATAATTGTGCATCAGTGACCTTGTTGATAACTATCTCAATAAATTGATGGAAGTGGCTACAAATTTATTGGTATATATAAATTTTAAAATCACCATTCTCATTTGATTCTTACTTATAAAGACTGATTTTTGCAACGAAGATCTATTAGAGCACCTATAAATTATAAGATTTTCCATATCCATTCATGCAATCATAATTGAGAATCATGCATCAATCACCTTGTTGAAAATGACCTCAATAAAATTTTAGAAGTAAATACACATTGAAAAGTATGTATAAATATTGAGTTTATTATTCTTTTTCAATTCTTACTAATAAAGTTGATTTTGATGGAAAATATCCATCATTATACTTGTAAATTACAAGATTTTCCATATCCATCCATGCAGTCATAATTACAAATTGTGCATTGGTGAAATTTCTCATAGTGATCTCAATTGGGGATGGTAACTGCTAATTATCACACTATGTATATTAGGGATTAATACAAAGTATAATTGTCAAAATAGGTGTATTAGGGATCAATGCACGTCTAATTATCACAGTAGATATATAATTATGGATAGAATAGTGTAAATGGAACCAGTCAATCCATAATACACATATAATTGTAGATCTAAGTATTTTAGGGTTTGATTTCTATAAACAAGGCCAATTGATCACCAATAAACATATGATTATCACACTAGGTTTATAATTAGGGTTTGATTGATACAAAAAATAAAAATTGATCCCTAATACATGTCTATCACTAGGTGTATTAGGTCTTGATTGGCACAAAATAAGGCCAATAAATCACCAATACACATCTAAAAAGTGCATTAGGTATATAATTAGGGATTTATTTACCCCCTTTACACTAATTGACTCCTTATACTCATCTAATTTTCACATTATGCTTATTAGAGTTTAGTTGGCCCCATTTTCACTAACCGATCCTTGAGACACAAAATTATCACACTAGGTATATAAATAAGTTTTGATTTTCCCCCTTTCCAGTAATTGATCCTAATTACATGTCTAATTGTTGTACTATGTGTATTAGGTCTTGATTGGACCGTTTATGCCAACCCAACCCTAATACATGTGTAATTATTGTATATGTTTATTAGGGATTTATTGGCATAAATGGGCCTAATTACACCCTAATACATATCTAATTGTTGTATTAGGTGTATAATTAGGGATCGATCAACATTTTTTACAACAATAAAGTTCTAATACATGTATAATTATCACACTAGCTGTATTAGGGATTAATTGGCACAAACACTACTAATGCGATCCATAATACACATTTAATTGATGCACTAGGTGTATAACTATGGTTTGAATAGAAAAATAGGACACATCAAGTCCTAATACATGTATAATTGTCACATTAAGAGTATTATGTCTTGATTAGAACAAAAAAGGCCAATATAAATCCAATACATGTCTATTTTTTGTACTAGGTACACAATTAGGGTTTGATCAACCCCTTTGTGCCAATTAAGCCCTAATACATGTCTACTTGTCACATTATGTGTAATTAGGGATTTTTTGGTCTAGTTTTGACCACTAGATCCCTAATACATGTCTAATTATCACACTAGGAGTATAATATGGGTTTGATTGGCCCTCTTTTGCCAATTGAGCCCTTATACATGCATAATTGTCATGTCATGTCTATTAGGGAACAATTTATCCCATTTAATCATGTATAATTGTTGTAATAAGTGTATAATTATAGTTTTATTGGCATCCTATGTTCCAAATGAGCCTGATACATATATAGTTATTGCACTATATGTATTAGGGCTTGATTGGTACAATTTACACCAATAAATCCCTAATACATGTTGATTTACATAAATGAGAGTGTTAGAGATCTAATGCATGTATAATTGTGACAATAGTTTTATTATTAGGGATCAATTAGCCATGTTTGTGCCAATTGAGACCTAATACATGTCTAATATCACATTAGGTGAATTAGGGATCAAGTTGTGTAAATAATGCTAGTTGATATTCAATACACATCTAATTAGCACATTGTGCGTATAATTAGGGTTTAAAAGGTACAAAAATATCAATTAGGGATCAACTAGTGAAAATGAGGCCAATCAATCCCCAATACAACCTAGTTGTCATACTAAGTGTATATTTAGGGTTCAACTGGCCTCCTTTGCACCAATTGAGATCTAACACATGTCTAGTTTATTATGTTATACATATTAAGGTTTGAGTGGCTCCATTTGTCAAAATTGATCTATAATACATGTTTATTTATCATACTAAGATTATAATTAGGGTTTTGATTGGCCCCATTTTCATTAATTGATCCCTAATATACATTTAATTACCACATGATGCATGCATTGATTGACCAAGTTTACACCACTTGATCCCTAATACATGTCTAATTGTAACACCACATGTATAAATAGGGTTGTATTGGCCCACTTTTCACCAATTGATCCTTAAGACACATCTAATTATAAATATTAGTGCTCAATTTTCCTTATTTTCAAAAAGATATCCTTAATACATGTCTAACTATAGAACTAGGTGTATTAGGGACCAACTAGCACAAACGGGACTGATAGATCCCTAATACATATCTAATTATTAGACTAGGTGTATAATTAAGGATTAATTGGCCCTATCTATACCAACCGATCCCTAATATATGTCTAATTGTTGCATTAGGTGTATTGGGATTGATTGGGACCAATCAATCCCTTACACACATATACCTATCACACTAGGTATATAGTTAGGGTTTGATTTATGCTAATTGATCCTTAATGTTAGGTTGTGGATCCTATTTTCATGTGAGGAAGTGTTGAAGACTATACACTAAGAGTATTGTACACTTTCCACAGTTGTCTCCCCAGAGTTCAGGGCTGGGATGGTAGCCCCCCGGTAGTAGGAGTTTGGGGGCGCAGCCCCTGATTTTTGTTTTGTAATTTTATTTGAGATCTGCCTTAAAACGTGTCCGATATACTGGGAAACATGCTTTCTCATATGGGCAGGATTTTTGATCCATAGGTTTATGGGACGGTTTTGGCCCATGGTTTTGATACCCACAATATTTAAAAAAACATTTTATAATTACATTACATGTATTAAGGATCTATCACGGTTTTGATACCCACGGTTTTGTAAAAACTGCTTAAGTAGTTGTCTATTTATATGGTTTTTGTGCATATGGTAGATATAATGTAACATTGCAGATGTGTTTTTGAATTTAGGTGTGAATTCTGTAGAGTTTGTTGAGGTTTATGGGATGGTTGAGCATAGATCCAAACAGATCTGGGTATTGTATTGAGAGAGCGGTGGCTTGTAATAAAATTTGAGCAAGTGATTCTTTGTGGACGTAGCCCAAATTGGGTGAACCACATTAAATACTATCTCTTTTATGTTGTGTTATTTTTATTCTGTAATTTTATTTGAGATCTGTAATATTTTCTGCATATTAGTTTCTACTGTTGCGATTCTGTGAGGGATTATTCCACATATGTTTATCCCTTATTTCCTAACACTTAATACACTTATAATTGCCACACTTTGCATATTAGGGATTGCTTGGCATTATTTCACAATAAATATCTAATCAACATTTAACTATTACATTAGGTGTATTAAGGATCATTAGTACAAAAAGTGCCAATCAATCCCTAATACATGTTTAAGTTGTCACACTAGGTGAATAATTGGGGTTTGATTAGTCCATGTTCTCCCAATTATGTTGTAATACACATATAATTATTGTATTATGTGTAGTAGGGATTGATTGGATGTATACACTAATAGATACCTTATACATGTCTAATTATCACAGTAGGGGTATTAGGGCTCGATTTTCTATTTGATTCCTAATGCACATATAATTGTCAAACTAGGTGTATATTTAGGGATTTTTGGTCCCTTTTTCATGATTCAATATTTAAAAAAACATTTTTATAATTACATTACATGTATTAAGGATCTATCAACGTTATTTAAGCCAATTGACCCCTAATACATGTCCAATTATCACACTAGGTATAATTAGGTTTTGATTGACCCCCTTTACACCAATTGAGACCTAATACATGTATAATTATTGTAATATGTGTATAATTAAGGATAAATTTGTATAATTAGAACTAATCAAGACATAACACATGTATAAATTGTTTGTACTAGGTGTATTAGGGATCAATTGGTGCAAATGAGGTTAATCAATCCTTAATACATGTCTAGTTGTTACATTATGTGTATTATAAGGGTTTTAGTAGGTGAATGTGACCAATCAAACCCTTATACATGTTTAATGTTCACAATAGCTGTATTATGTCTCAATTGATGCAAATAAGGACAATTAATACCCAATATATGTATAATTTTCACACAAGGTGTAGTATGAGGGTTTGACTAACATTCTTTACAACCAATTGATCCCTAATCCACATCTACTTGACACCTTATGTGTATTATGTGTTGTTATTTAAGTATACCCACCATTCTTAGAACCATATGTGAGGTAAATTTACCACCACATGTGACATATAGAGGAAAAACCTCATGCTAACATATCACACAAGGGGGAAACCTTGTGTGCTCACATGATGTGCAAGATTATACTAGTCCTCATTGGTTTTTAGTTGTGTCATGATGTACGTAAAGAGTTTGCATTTTTTTCTATTAAACAATCAATCAGACAATCATATATGTAATGTATACAAACATAACATAACAAAATAATAGTAAAATATGAAATAATCATGGATCTTCCTTACATTCATTAAAATTATGTATTATAAGGTCTATTTTATAATGGACAACTCACATATCAAGTAGATCTATAAATCAAATCAAAAACCAATATAGAACAATGGCCAAATTTTAAAAACCCTATATTAATGTCTCAAGGGGTTATGTATACTGATGAGGTCTTGTCCTTCATCAATTTGACTAAAATTCATACTAGTCCCTTAAGCCCCAATTTACAATGAGTTTTTTACTAGTTAATAGTTTCCACACAAGATAAATGGTGCCCATGATCCTTAGCTTCAAATTCCCATGTGTCAGCCTTATCCCTTTAAACAACTTTACTGAACTTTAAATATATCTCAACAAAAAATAAATTCTTGCAAGACCAAGCCCTAAGACCTGAATGAAGATGATAAAAAAATCTAGAAGTAGACTTTCGATGACTAACATCACCAACACAATAAAAATTAGTGAATCCCATAAGTTGTGAAGAAACCACTGAGGTGTAGTGATTACCAAATTATGTAGAGCCTCAAATGTATTTCATAATATGTTTGGTTTCTTGCCAATGAATCTCATGTGGATATTGTGAGAAATGATAGAAAAGGCCAACTGATCCATAGGGATCCAGAAAAACACACCACTTCACCAGTTCCATCAGCAAGTCCAATAAGGAGAATCAAAGAAAAATAAATAAAATGAGGTAAATGAAGGTTATAGATAGAACCACCACTCTCTGTAGAGCGGTGGTCCTAAAACCACCAGTTTGCTTAGGGCGGTGGTCCTGACACTTTTGAATAGAAAAGAAGAACGAAGCACGAATGGAGGTGAATTTGAAGCGCCCCACTGTTTCTCTTCCCTCCCTAACCTTTCCCATTCTCCAGTGCATGGGAGGACATGGGAGAAGGCTATTAATACAAAGAGGAAAGAGAATTGAGCATTCTAGGATCTAAAGAGATCAACTAGGAAAGGTTTAAGTTTAATGAGAGAAAGTGAGCAAGATCTTCAGTGTTGGAGTGGAATTGTAGGAGCAAGGTGTAGAAACAGAGAAATCAAGCATAGGAAGGGAGAGGTTTAGATTGTTGTCTCTATTTTCTACTTCTTGTAATATGTAATTATCTATAATTGACCAATAAAAGTGGGAAGAAAGAGCATTTTTCCCTTCCTGACTGGTTTTTCCTCCATTGGAGGTTTCTAGGATAAAATTGTTGGTATTTGGAGTTTGAATTATTTTCTCTTCTCTACAATTTCCTTTCTATAGCACTAGATAATCAGTCACTAAAGCTCTAATCTTCATCTAAATCTATCATTTTCCAAAGTTGAAATTAGAACAACATAATTATGTGATTCCTAGAGTTCCAAAGTAGAAGGTTACAGATCACCAACTATAAAGGAAATATCATGATGAGTATTTATCAGATACATAAGAAATTATAACCAAATTTTTGTGCAAGGTAGGATCAACACTAGGTGTAGTGTATGTGGCTATCAATTTGAATCCTAACTGAAATGGTGTAAGGGGTAATCTTAAAATCAAGCATGCCAAAGTGATGAAGTAGGTATTGAGCATACTTCTCATGGAAAATGGGGATCCCCATCATAAGACTGAGTAATATATAGTTTAAGAAAATAATGGAAAAGTCTCAAATCTGTCATATCAAATTGCTCCGTCAAGCTATGTTGTACATCATGGATCATAGAAAAAGAACTACCAATGAAAATTAAATCATCAACATAGAGAACACGTATCCAAATATATTTTCTAGGTCTCTTGATCTATACTATAGGGTTAGAATGGCAATGAGTGAAACCATAGGAAAGAAAAAAGTGTTGATCTTCTCATACCAAGCTTGAGGAGCTTATTTTATACCATAAAATGAATGATAAAGTTTGTAAATAAGTGAAGAAATCCTATACAAATCCTTGTCACTCCTCCATGTATATTTCCTATTGAAGGTCAACATGAAGAGATGTACTCTTCACATTAGTTTAATGCAATGGACCATCCCTTTTCTGTATCTATTGAAAACACAAGGTGAATAAAATCCATTTTGGAAATAGGGGAAAAGGCCTCAAAATAGTCAATTCCTTCAACATGTGAAAAAACCATTTGCTATAAGATGGGGCTTATAATTTTCAATAGAACCATATGCTGCATATTTGGTCCTATAGACCCACTTAAAATGAACCACATTTCTTACCTTAGGAAGAGAAACAAGGTAAATTTTAAGACCCCCTAGAAAAAAATCATAGATATTACTTGGTGAATATGTGAAAATGACTTTTGAAATTATGATGAATTCGAAGGAAACAAGTTTTTAACGGTTTGGAAAATCATTTGATAATGGTGTTGGCTGGTAGAAATTATCAGCTAACAGTATATGTTGTTAGCTAACAACATATGTAATTTTCTAAAAATCATTTTAACAATAACATTTAAAGATCATATCGACGAGAAATCACATGGGAATCTCAAGCCAAACATAGTTGCAATTCACACGTGTTGGAATTTCACTAAAACAATGCTACAATAAGTTGTATCTATCCTTTGTGCTTTTCTTTCACTTTTTCAAAACTTGCAAGACCGAGATATGTGAGCCAAGAGAGAAAGCAAACTCAAGTATATATTTTGTGCACTTAGAGTTAGGGGTTTTGAATGATGGGGGTAAGTGGTATTTTATAGATTTTGAGTGCATATGGGAGTGGGATGCATATGGGTATAATGTGCATAGGTGGGTGAGAGGATAAGGATCCATATAGTGCATTGGGTATGCCAATGGGTAAGTGAGGTGAATAAAATTAAATGTGAGTGGGAAAGGGTTACATAAATGAGTGATGAGGTTTATTTTATCCCCATTTTTATGGGGTTTAATAATTTTGTAGTTGTTTTTCTAGGATTATTTAATTTTTTTGGGATTATTATGTTTTATGATGTTTTTGGTGTTTTTGAACAAGAGACATCATGCACAAGATACATTTTCTAGTGTCTACATTTTTTACCCCCTTTTGGCCTATGTATTGCAGTAGGTAGAATACAATGCAAAATTTGAAGATGAGATGGGGTCATCTAACCTTATGACGGTGGTTGTTGTAGTCACGAGCTTAGTTGGTTGATTGGATATACAAGAACTTGGAAATATAATCGATGGGCCACTTTAGCTAGAGATTGCAATGGGATTGATAGGTTGATTTTCAAGGTAGATGCTATTGAGTCAATTGACTAATGTGATTGATTATTGGGTGTCATAAGATTGATGAGAAGGGTTTTGTATGATTCCCCCCTCAAGTGACAGTTTTGGAGATGCAAGTTTCCCCAAAATAACGCAAGATGAAAAGTGGCGATTGAAGATGATAAAAACGGAACCTTGGAAAAAGCATGAGGAGAGAAAGCGAGGACAAGGTTTCCTCAACCATGTGGAGGTGAAAATATAATAATAGACACAAACAAAATTAGATGAATTTTAAATATTGGTGAGCACATGTGGGATTAAAAATAACGGAAATGGTTGATGTAAAATGTAGCACACATGAAGGAAGAATGGAGAACGTGCAAAGGAGGTGCAGAGTATGTACGGAGTAAGTGAAGAATACATGAAAGGGAGGGATGTAACATGCACAGGGGTAAGGAAAAGTGATTGCGGGGGCGGGGCAGATTACATACAGGGGAAAGGAATAGTGCACACAGGAGATATGTAGAGCACCACATAGAGATAGGGAAGAGTGTGTGCAGAGGCAAGGGTGGAGCATACGTGAAGGTGGGAAAAAGTAGGTCCCTATGACGATTGGGGCTTAGGATAGCAAGCTAAAGGGGTGTAGATGTAAAGGGTGTGGGGTAGTGGGATATAGGTGATAATAGTAAGTTGCGTAGTGGATATGAATTGGATAGGGGTAGATACGTGTTGCAATGGGTGGATACAAGTTAGATAGAGGGACTTGGAAAGTTTCTTAAGTGACTTGGTAGGCCAAGGTATAGTTTGTGGGGTGTAGGTGAGGGGGTAGAGTTCATATAGTTATGAAGGGTAGGCTTAATGGGTGAGTTGATACAATGAATCACCTAGGAATGTGGGGGTAGAAGTATAGGATTGGTAGAGGAGTCATGGTTGTGGGTGGGTGGAAGTGGGGAGGATAATTAGGTCCATGGTTATGATGGGGGAGAGGCGAAGTCAAGTGAAGATGTGGTACTAGAGGCATGAAAGCTTGGTGGAAGTTAGAAGTATGGGAGGAGAAAGGGGAGGAGGTCAAGGTGGGAGGAAGGAAGGTGGTCCAGTTTTCGTAGTGACCAATGGGAGGAAGGATAAAGTTAGTATGGGGTGGTGACCCATTCATTCTTGTGACCCAGGTGTGAATGAAGAAATGACGGTGGCACATTGAGGGTGTGAGATTACAGGTCATGAGGAGTCATAGTGGCGACGTAGAAGAGGAGTGTGTCATGAGGGAGGAAGGGCAGACAAAGGGTGAGTCACAATAACAACCAAGGAGAGTGACATGATGAAGGCAAGAGGGAAAAAAGTGAGGAAGGATAAAGAGATCAAGTTTAATGGTGTGGGTCATGGGTATGACCCATATAGATAGTTGAGAGACCAAGGTGGGAGTAGGAAAGGAGTTGGAAGAGCGAAGAGGTGGGGTGGCGGTAGGAGAAAGAAAATGTGGTTGCAATGGAGGGGAGGATGATAGGTGTGGAGGAAGGTGAATACCGTGGATGGTGGTGAGAGCATGGGGTGAGTTGCAGGTGCGAGCCATTGTGGAGAGGAGTGGTCACGGGGAGAGGGAATAAAGGGTGAAGGTTTGTGTGGTGAGGAGGAAGGGGTGGTTGGGCGAGAAGAATTGGAAAGGGAGGTAGGGCATGGATCAATGTAGAGAAAACATGGGAGAATTAGAGAAGGATGGGTGGGGAGTGACGTGGAAATGAGGTGGGAGAATTGGAGGAGGGGTGGGGAACGATGTAGAAATGATGTAGGAGGGTCACTCCCACAACTTGGTGTGGAGTTGCAGGGATAGGGCTAAGGTGATAGGTGTTGAGTAAGGAGTGGCCAATGGGGATGGGAGTGGGTTGCGGGTGTGACCCACCATAGATGGGAGGTCACCATGGGGTGGGGGAACACTATGGGGTGGGAAAATTAGTGGGTTGTGATAACAACTAATGGGGAAGCACCGAGCTAGGTAGTGGGTGGAAGAAGAGTGAGATGATAAGAAGAGGAGTGGGTGGGGTGGGAGTTTGGTGGGAAGTTTTGGGGTGGGTTATAAATGTGACCCACATGTAAAGAGGAGATTGGTGCTTGAAGGATAGGGAACAATTTATTAGGTGGTGATTGTTGATGTGGGTGAGGTAGAGTTGATGCACACATGCCTCAGTCATTGGTGCGACCAAGTAAATTATATGAGTGGGCATAGGTGTGACTAGACGGATAGTACCATGCGACTAGGGGGTAGGTGCAATGTATATATAGAGGTGTAGTGGAGAGGAGGGCCCATTTGACCATATGGGGACTGTAGGAGCATGAGGTGGAGTGGATATGACATGACCATGTAAGAGACTGACACCTAGGCAAAGGGCCACCATATCAAAGGTAGGATTACTTTATGGTATATATATATATTTTTATGGGAAGTTATGATTTTTATTGATTTTTGAGGCTATTGTGATCATCCTATGACCTCACTATGACCGACATATAGCTGTCTTATAACCATTATAGGTAGAATTTTGAGGGTGAAATGATTGAGTATGTGAATGATGATGGGTATGCTTTGTTGATTTAGGGATTTCCCTTATTGACATTGCAATATAAATTTTCCAATTTTATACATAGATTGCGGTGTGAGATTATTATAGAGTGTAGGGTTGTTTTATATTACATGGATTAAGAAAGTGCAGATGGAAACATGTTTGTTAGCATGGTATATTGTGGAGATTGTATGGGCTGGTGGCAGAGGGGATTGAGGAGGTGAGTGGAGGATTCAGATATCAAGAGATATACAATCAAGGTGTAGGTAGATGATTTATAGCATATTTATGCAGCGTGATTTGTATTATTATATTATCAAATTCTTCAAGGTACACATTATTGGGAGGTGACAGAGCTACAGAGGTGTATTAAATGTAAATTAATGAGTTGGAGGGTTAGATGCTAGTACATTTAGATTTTGTGAGACATATCCATGAACTATAGACCATAGTGGATGAGTGAGAGCATGATCGAGAGCGAGTCACTCAACAAAAGATAGTGGTAGCTACACATGTGCATGAGAGAGGTCATTGAGAGCTCACGAAGGAGGAATTGACTCATGTTAGTTAGCATATTTTTAGAGAGGGTATACATGCTAGGTACTATGAGGCTCTACTACGAGTGCACACCCCACATATTTTTGTGCAACCATTCTTGAGATCATCTAGTTCAAGGTCCAAGAATCATAGGACCAAAATGGGTCCTTATATGAGTGGATCGGTGCATCCAATAAGATCACATATAGGTAATAGTTGGCATGGTCTTGATGTAGGGCCACCCCCTGATTATATTGACATGTGATCATGATTTTGTATGTACAAAATGATGCTATATATACATGAGACATCAATCTCACTCTTTTTTTTTTATCATGGCATATAATTAATCATCAAGTTCTCAGTGGATACTATGTGCTTGTGATGTTGTTAATGAAATGGATATATGCAATGGTGAACTACTATTGGTATTTGTTTTTGTAGGAACATGTGACTATAGAAATGCAATGCCATGAGATATACAAATGTGGAATAGTGCAATGTGGGTATAACTTATTATGGTGTGAATGTGACACAATTCTTATAGGTGTACTAGAGCTCATGAGAGGGCGCGGATGCATACGAGATCAATATAGAGAAAATCACAAATTTTAGAAAATTCTAACAAATACAAGGTGACATACTAGCCCATCATTTCATTAAGATCTAGTGTGTGCATATGTTATTTGATTACCGATTGAAGAAAACCATCAAGAAGCTATTTATGAGAACACTCTAGCCAATGTGTAGGTATGTAGAGGAAAGTATATGGTGTGTATTGTGAATAATGGAAGGTAATTTTGAGTTGTGTATTGTTCTGTTGCTAGCCAAACATCCATATCCCTATAGGAGATACATTTTATCATGGTCACAACATTGCTCTACTTCCAGCTAGGCATCCATAGCCCCAATATAGATATTTGGAAGACCCCTTTAAGAGAGTTATTGATATTGTTTGTTGTTTGCTGATATTTGTTTTATTTTATTTTATTTTTTCTTTTTATGTACTTTTGTTTATTGATTTTTCATTATTTTATTTCTTTTGATATGATAGTCATCTCTCTCTCTCTCTCTCTCTTAGGGGTTTAGAACTACTATGAATCAATGGAGGATGTGTAAGTAAATTTGGATATGTCATTGGATAGCATGTAATAAATACGGTCCTTTAGTGTTTACAACAATATTTTTAATGTGTGTAAAGTGTGTCTATCTTGTTTTCACTTGGATTTTGCACCAGTTAGATCATTAAATTGATCCATTGCAACATGGGAACATCTTCAAAGTGTGGGAACCTAGATCCTTGGGATGAACCTACGGACTAGGTTGGATTCTTCCTAAACTTTGTGCATTTGATTAAATATCAAGGTACATGAACCTATGATTAATGGAAAGAAAATCAAGTAATACTATTCATGACTTCTATGAGAAAAGGGAGAGGAAGAAAAAAAAAAGTAAAAGTATGATGATGCACCAATAGTAAGGGAACAAAATGATAAGCTTCTATAAGCACAAAACATTTGATAGAAAGAAAATAATATGCACAAACTCCCTATCTTAACCTCTTTACTTTAGTATTTTGCATGAAGGTTAGAAAATCAAATAATAATAGAAGGGATTCATACATGATTCCACAACTAGCACAATAAGATTACTTTAACACAACAGGAAACTTGTAACAAGAAGAAATTAACTCCATGTGAAGGTAAAATGTATCATATAAGCACTTGGAAAGAAATATTAATAGGTACAATAATCAACCATTGATGCACATAACACATGCGAGTGGAAAAGAAGGTAAAATATTAGTTTTATATTGAATATTAAGGCTTGAGCTTGTGTATAAGTTCTCAAAAGGGGCAGAGCCTTTTAAAAAATATATTAAAAAGTTTTTAATACATTATGGATCCTTGTATATATAGCCAAAGAGGTTGAGCTACATAAAATACACCTCTTAACTAATTACATTCTAAAAATAGATCACATTCATATCTATGAAATAATCCTCCTAAAACATAGCTAAACGGTTGTGCAAATTTGACTGGTCAAACCTACAACTGGAAACAATCAAACTGTAGGCTGGAGGAATGTGCAAAAAATGATAGTGACTCAAAGGAAAATTCTACTGGGACTGACACTACTCTTTTCTTGTGCACCCTGATATTTATCCATATTGACCTCCTTAGTATCCTCTTTAGTTTGTTTTTGACGATATTCAAGAAATCATTAGATGATTTCTTGCACTTATTTATCATTAGGCCCACACACATAGTGGTTCAGATTTCAATAGAGTCAGCTGTTTGAATTAGTTTTTTGGGAATTATCTTGATCCTACATATAATATTATGAATTTGACCCAATTTTTTTTGATACAGAACTATCCTATCAATACACTAAATATAAAAAATTTGGGTTACTCCTGTACCCTCCTCAACTAGGCTCTTAAATTCAACAAATATATCATCTACTGGGAGTGCGTTAAGTCATTATCCTAGAATTTACAATGGTTTCTTTTCAAATTCATCGATGATATCATCATTGACATCAATTCCCATCATTCTTAGCACTGACCAATTTATGAGTTTCTTCTTTGAGAATTTAAGTGTGAAACTAAATGGCCTCGAAGTATTCAAAGAGCTGGTAGAATCATCAATGATCCCTTCGCTGAGGAGGCCATATGGATTCATTTTCTATAACTCTCTCTAAGTTTCTAGAGTGAGTTCCCAGTTATCACATTCATCTCCAAAATGTTGCACATCTTGATCACAATAATATTCTCCGTTTCAAGTTCATTGTGCATAACCACCACATATATGATAACTTTCTCCCCTTCTTGGATCAAACGGTCCACCCAGGCTCTAAATTATCACTCTTATTGACCAATTTCTCCACTATAGAGAACAAAGTGGTTTTAAAGCTTGTTGTGATTCTAAGGGAAGAAAAATGAGTAGGCTAAGTGATCTTATGAATGATGATGTTAGTTACTCCAATTTATTTTTGAGCTCTTCTTTGGTGACACCTCTTCTTTGGTGGACCCTTATCTTTATAAATATTTCTAGAAGGTTGCCAAGGATGATTAGACATCCTATTTTCACCTTCATGAGTATCTTTTCCCAAGGATACCTCAGAGATTTAGTAATCAGCTGTTGTGATATCTTCTTTGGATTTTTTCATAACAAGTGTTACAGTTTTGAAAAACCTCTCTCTAGAATGATAAACCATTAGATGAGAGATTTTCTTTGGCTTCTTGTCTAGTGTCGGGAAGCAAGATCTAGAATGCTAAGATAAAATTCATCAATAATGGATACTTTATTATTCTTAGGATTTGGCCAATCAACCAAGAAGGAGTGGAGTAAGAAATCATTTCTTGAGAGGAAAACAAGGGCAAAGAAATAATGAGGGTTGAAAGAACAGGTGATGAAAGGACATATTCTACAATGGTGATGATTGTCAAGGAAGTGTTAGTGCAGAATCACAGCACCCCTGGATGTTGATCAGATTTCTAGTTTGATCATACTAGCATCCAGTGTGATTGCATAACATGGAATCCTTTCTCCAAGTGTGGGACTTGCAAAAAATGAGAAAGGAATCTCCAGAGAAGGCTGGTTCCTATTCCTAAACTACCTACCACAAGTTGTTCCAGTGCAAGCAAGCTAATCTAATCCTAATCTAACCATGCCAAGGAGACAGAGAGAGAGAGAGAAAAGGGACAAAACAGAGTCTACACTAAACGGTGATACACCAGAGAAGGAAAATGTTAAACATCTATCAAAACTGCCATGGGACAAGGAGAGGTGAGCAATGGGAAGGATGGACAGATGCATCACAGGCCCAAGGATAGATTTCAACACAGAAAATGTCCCAAAACTCTATGAACACAGCTCCAACCTATAATGAGTATTAAAACATGCACAAATACTTTCAATGAAGAGAGGCAAGAAGAAAGACAAGCAAAGAACGAGTAAGGATGGACAGATGCATCACGAAACACGTTTTTGTTGCTTCAGAAAGTTTTCAACAGAACATCATTTTAATGGTAAAAGGAAAAAATGCCATTACAGAGAAGGGAGGAGGTTAAAACTTCCATTTCAACCTGGATAAGAAAAGAAGGGTCGAGGGCAGAGTTGAAAAGATGAACCACCTTTGAAAAATGAGCCAAATCTGGCTTTTTACAATGCATGGGTCGAGCCCAGGAGAGAGAAAACATGAAACAACATGGGAAGCCATTCCTCTTGATTGTAAGATGCATAAATAGCATGGGCATCCTACAGACCATCCCTGAAATTTTTGACCATGCTTGGGAGAAGAATGTTGACCCATTTGCATTTAAAATTGGTTGTGAAACGTCAGTTTGGCTATTACCACGCGCAGAGAAAGAGAAATTCTTGATGTTATCTCTCCAAAACTGAAACCAAAAATGCAAAGATTGACCTAGATTGTGAGATAATTTCACCAGCTTTCCATTAATCCGAGCTCTGGATCAAAAGATATGATGATCTGAAGATTTAGGGCACAAAACAGGCAAAAACGGATTTTTAAATTTTTCCCACTCTGCCACCTGGATGACACGTGGCAGGTTCTGATTCACTGATAATTCTCTCTCTCTCTCCTCCACCTCTCGGCGGGCTCTCTTTTGAAATTTCCTTGTGGGCCCTAGCTGGGACACGTGGCACTATCCCATTGGTTCGGGCTGACCCTTCAAAAAACTCACCCTTTGACCTTTTCCCTTGTGACACGTGTCATGATTTGGTTGTTTCTTGGCCCTTTCGGCTCCTTTCGCGCCACCGCGTCCATTTGTCCCAGATGTTGTCCCAGTGCTGCTTGGGACAAAATCCTCCGGTTCCACCGATTCGGCTGGTTCGCATCCTTTGTCCTTCTTTGTCCCACTTGTCCCTGTGCTTCGCGGGACAAAATTCTTCCGGTTCACCCGATCCGGCCGATTCGCGTCCTCACGGCCCAGATGTCCCATTTGCCTTCTGGACTATTTTCTCATTTCGGTGAACCGGCCGGTTCGCGTATCTTTTTCCCAGATGTCCTCAAAGTAGTTAGTGCGAAAAGTTCTCCTTTTCGGCCGATTCGGGCTTTCCGCGTCTGCCGCGCCATCTGTGTCCCACTTGTCCCTTTGATGTTTGGGCCACCTATAGGCTTTTCATCTGATCCGCGCCTTGATGTCCCAAATGTCCCGACTGTCCCGGGGACTAGGACTTAGCCGATTTTTCGTGATTTTTTCTGGCCTGAGCCTGTCTTCTGCAACTTTTTTCGCATTTTAACTATATGGTGTTTATTGTGGAATAAGGGAAGGTCATTTTGAGTTGTTATTGGTTCTGTTGCTAGCCAACATCCATATCCTAATAGGAGATTTACATTTAATCATGGCACAACATGCTCTACTTCCAGCTAGCATCCATAGCCCCCAAATGCTATTTGGAAGACCCCTTTAAGAGAGTTATTGGTATTTTTTGTTGTTTGCTGATATTTGTTTTTATTTGATTTTATTTTTTCTTTTTAGTCCTTCTTTGTTATTATTGATTTTTCAATTATTTATATTTCGTTTCGAATGATAGTCACCTCTCTCTTCTCTCCTCTCTTAGGGGTTTAGAGCGACTATGAACTCAAATGGAGATGTGTAAGTAAATTTGGATATGTCATTGGATAGCAATGTAATAAATACGGTCCTTTATGTTTACAACAATATTTTTAATGTGTGTAAAGTGTGTCTATCTTGTTTTCACTTGGATTTTGCACCAGTTAGATCATTAAATTAGATCCATTTGCAACATGGGAACATCTTCAAAGTGTGGGAACCTAGATCCTTGGGATGAACCTACGGACTAGGTTGGATTCTTCTAAACTTTTGTGCATTTGATTAAATATCAAGGTACATGAACCTATGATTAATGGACAAGAAAATCAAGTAATCTATTCATGACTTCTATGAGAAAAGGGAGAGGAAGAAAAAAAAAAGTAAAAGTATGATGATGCACCAATAGTAAGGGAAACAAATGATAAGCTTCTATAAGCACAAAACATTTGATAGAAAGAAAAATAATATGCACAACTCCCTATCTTAACCTCTTTACTTTAGTATTTTGCATGAAGGTTAGAAAATCAAATAATAATAGAAGGGATTCATACATGATTCCACAACTAGCACAATAAGATTACTTTAACACAACAGGAAACTTGTAACAAGAAGAAATTAACTCCATGTGAAGGTAAAATGTATCATATAAGCACTTGGAAAGAAATATTAATAGGTACAATAATCAACCATTGATGCACATAACACATGCGAGTGGAAAGAAGGTAAAATATTAGTTTTATATTGAATATTAAGGCTTGAGCTTGTGTATAAGTTCTCAAAAAGGGGCAGAGCCTTTTTAAAAAATATATTAAAAAGTTTTTTAATACATTATGGATCCTTGTATATATAGCCAAAGAGGTTGAGCTACATAAAATACACCTCTTAACTAATTACATTCTAAAAATAGATCACATTCATATCTATGAAATAATCCTCCTAAAACATAGCTAAACGGTTGTGCAAATTTGACTGGTCAAAACCTACAACTGGAAACATCAAACTGTAGGCTGGAGGAATGTGGCAAAAATGATAGTGACCTCAAAGGAAAATTCTACTGGGACTGACACTACTCTTTTCTTGTGCACCCTGATATTTATCCATATTGACCTCCTTAGTATCCTCTTTAGTTTGTTTTTGACGATATTCAAGAAATCATTAGATGATTTCTTGCACTTATTTATCATTAGGCCCACACACATAGTGGTTCAGATTTCAATAGAGTCAGCTGTTTGAATTAGTTTTTTGGAATTATCTTGATCCTACATATAATATTATGAATTTGACCCCATTTTTTTTGATACAGAACTATCCTATCAATACACTAAATATAAAAAATTTGGGTTACTCCTGTACCCTCCTCAACTAGGCTCTTAAATTCAACAAATATATCATCTACTGGGAGTGCGTTAATTCATTATCCTAGAATTTACAATGGTTCTTTTCAAATTCATCGATGATATCATCATTGACATCAATTCCATCATTCTTAGCACTGACCAATTTATGAGTTTCTTCTTTGAGAATTTAAGTGTGAAACTAAATGGCCTCGAAGTATTCAAAGAGCTTGGTAGAATCATCAATGATCCCTTCGCTGAGGAGGCCATATGGATTCATTTTCTATAACTCTCTCTAAGTTTCTAGAGTGAGTTCCCAGTTATCACATTCATCTCCCAAAATGTTGCACATCTTGATCACAATAATATTCTCCGTTTCAAGTTCATTGTGCATAACCACCACATATATGATAACTTTCTCCCCTTCTTGGATCAAACGGTCCACCCAGGCTCTAAATTATCACTCTTATTGACCAATTTTCTCCACTATAGAGAACAAAGTGGTTTTAAAGCTTGTTGTGATTCTAAGGGAAGAAAAATGAGTAGGCTAAGTGATCTTATGAATGATGATGTTAGTTACTCCAATTTATTTTTGAGCTCTTCTTTGGTGACACTCTTCTTTGGTGACCTTATCTTTATAAATATTTTCTAGAAGGTTGCCAAGGATGATTTAGACATCCTATTTTCACCTTCATGAGTATCTTTTCCCAAGGATACCTCAGAGATTTAGTAATCAGCTGTTGTGATATCTTCTTTGGATTTTTTCATAACAAGTGTTACAGTTTTGAAAAACCTCTCTCTAGAATGATAAACCATTAGATGAGAGATTTTCTTTGGCTTCTTTGTCTAGTGTCGGGAAGCAAGATCTAGAATGCTAAGATAAAATTCATCAATAATGGATACTTTATTATTCTTAGGATTTGGCCAATCAACCAAGAAGGAGTGGAGTAAGAAATCATTTCTTGAGAGGAAAACAAGGGCAAAGAAATAATGAGGGTTGAAAGAACAGGTGATGAAAGGACATATTCTACAATGGTGATGATTGTCAAGGAAGTGTTAGTGCAGAATCACAGCACCCCTGGATGTTGATCAGATTTCTAGTTTGATCATACTAGCATCCAGTGTGATTGCATAACATGGAATCCTTTCTCCAAGTGTGGGACTTGCAAAAATGAGAAAGGAATCTCCAGAGAAGGCTGGTTCCTATTCCTAAACTACCTACCACAAGTTGTTCCAGTGCAAGCAAGCTAATCTAATCCTAATCTAACCATGCCAAGGAGACAGAGAGAGAGAGAAAAGGGAAAAACAGAGTCTACACTAAAACGGTGATACACCAGAGAAGGAAAATGTTAAACATCTATCAAAACTGCCATGGGACAAGGAGAGGTGAGCAATGGGAAGGATGGACAGATGCATCACAGGCCCAAGGATAGATTTCACACAGAAAATGTCCCAAAACTCTATGAACACAGCTCCAAACCTATAATGAGTATTAAAACATGCACAAATACTTTCAATGAAGAGAGGCAAGAAGAAAGACAAGCAAAGAACGAGTAAGGATGGACAGATGCATCACGAAACACGTTTTTGTTGCTTCAGAAGTTTTCACAGAACATCATTTTAATGGTAAAAGGAAAAAATGCCATTACAGAGAAGGGGAGGAGGTTAAAACTCCATTTTCAACCTTGGATAAGAAAAGAAGGGAGGGCAGAGTTGAAAAGATGAACCACCTTTGAAAAATGAGCCAAATCTGGCTTTTTACAATGCATGGGTCGAGCCCAGGAGAGAGAAAACATGAAAAAACATGGGAGCCATTCCTCATTGATTGTAGATGCATTAAAATAGCATGGGCATCCTTACAGACCCATGCCCTGAAATTTTTGACCATGCTGGAGAAGAATGTGACCCATTCTGCATTAAAATTGGTTGTTGAAACGTCAGTTTTGGCTATTACCACGCGCCAGAGAAATTTCTTGATTTTATCTCTCCAAACTGAACCAAAATGCAAGATTGACCCTAGAATTGTGTAGATAATTTCACCAGCTTTCCATTGATATAAAGAACGCAAAAATCTGAGCTCTGGATCGAAAGTTATGGTGATTTGAAGATTTAGGGCAAAAACAGGCCAAAACGGATCGGCGGGAAAATATTTGAATTTTTTCCACGCTCTGCCACTTGGATGACACGTGTCAGGATCTGATTCATCTGCGGGCTCATCCTTTGAAAATTTCTTTTGGGGCCTTCCTTAATTTCTTGCCACTTGGACACGTGGCACTATTTTATTGGCTCGGGCCTGAGGGGCGCACTTTGTCCTTTGAAAATTTGGTATTTTTCACTTTGGGAAAATTTTCCCATTTCTCCCCCACGCTCCGCCACTCAAGTGCCACATGGCAAAATTTCATTGGATGTGGGCCATTCCTGACCATTTCCCTTTTGTTTTTTGCCTTTGGAAAATTTTTCAAAATTTTCCCGCCGAGTCGATGAGTGAAGACACGTGGTGAGATTCCATTCGTTGGCGGCTCTTTCGGCTTTTCACGTCCCACGTGTCCCTCGCGTACCTTTGGCCCAGCTGTCCCAAACTATCTCAGATGAAAGTCTCCTATTTCAGCCGAATCGGTCGGTTCACATCCTCTGCATACTTTTGGCCCAGATGTCCCAGACCGTTTGGGACAAATATCCCTGAATCGCCCGAAATGGACCGACTTGCACCAAACCGGCCGATCCACGTCCCACGCGTACTTTTGGCCCGAATTTCCCAGACTACCTGGGACAAGACTTAGGAAAATTTTTCCCTCTTTCGGCCGATTCAGATTTTCACGTCCCACGTGTCCCGACGTCCTAACTATCCCGCAGACCGCCTGGGCTAGGACTTAGCTGATTTTCTTCATTTTTCCGGCCCCCAAGCTTGGTACAACGAACCTCTGTATGACCCGAACCCTTCAGACCCGAAATGCCTTAACACAGTCCTGCAACCTTATTTTTTGCATTTCTTCCATTTTATCAACCTGTTGGGATTTTTTCTTGGGTGGGGGAGTTCAAAAAAGGCCGAGGGGACCCTGAAAAACATGATTTTGGGCCTTGAATCAATCTACTTGCTCAGGACTGAATAATCTGATGCATGTTATCAAAATTACCCTGGGGGGTGAATTTTGGATAATAGGAAGGAGTAACCATTGGAGGAGGGATGGACATCACATATACAGGTATGGAAATGGATGATATGAGGAGAAGTGGGAAGGAGAATCCATGGAAGAGGAGTCTTTAAAGGAGAAAACTAGACTATCTCAAGAAGAAAGAGTAGGAAGGAAAGAATACACCTGGGCCATGCAAGGAAAGGAGGTGGAAAAGATGGAAAAAGAGGAAGTGGAAGGAGAAGGAATATAGGTTGTGAGTGGAGAAAACATGAGAGGTGGAGGAGGGGAAGGAACTAAAAATGAGGAATAATGAAGAGGAGGTGAGAGAAGAGACTGCAACACTTGGGTAGTAGAATATGGAGAAAGGATCAAGTCTATCAATTCAGTGGAAGGAGAAGAAGAAGAAGGTCCCACACCTTTGGTTACAAATTTGATTTTTTGAGGATTGGATAGGGGAATTTATTATATTGTAGTAGTAATATGACCCAACTCTAGTTGTACCCATGGATTGACAGCTGAAGTGTACTCTAGATCCTTAGGTGGAATTCACAAGGAAAGTAGCCACTGGTGGGTGTGGTTGAAGATTCCCGCTGTGAGTTACTTGGTGACCATGCACTCCTGGAGTGACCAATTGATTGAGGGTAGTGGTAATTCAAGTGTATGTTGGGTCCAATAAATCCTTATCATCATGGATGCCTTTAGGAGCATCTATGATGCCATATTTGACCACCTCTTCAAGTGTCAATATGCAATAATATTTCTCCCTTATGGACACCTCATATCTAGAACCAATCTAGATATCCTCTAATCGAGACATATGAACACTAACTAGCCGGATCCCACCAACGAAGCCCTAGAAATAAAAGCTAGTTCATGAGTGGAAGGCCTTGATATTCATTTTTTGAATTTCTCCCTTGAAATTTTTGGCCTTGTAAGATGATGCACATGCATATCGCCCCATTGTGATAGGAAATTGAACCCTTGCCTTATGTTTTCTCTATTGGTATTTATGGAGATGGGGAATTTGTCTAACCAATTCCATCAAGATCCATTTGTCACTAGGGAATGTTGGAAGATTACAAGGAAAACCTTGAAAAACATCCTACTATGAGGTATGTGAAGGTTGGGAATTAAAATAAGATACATCCCCATATTTTGACCATGTTCCAGGATTCATATGTGGCCCAATGGTTATACATGTCTTTGTCAGATGTACACATAATAATATAGAAGAAGATGTCATTCACCCTTCTAAAATGTAGCAACACTTCCTTCATTGCCAATTAGGGGTAGAAATCATATATTTGTACTTAGTTTCTTGAACCAACATATTTTATCCCTGGATATTTCCTCATCCCCGTTGTGGCATACATGAGGTAAGAAGTCATGTAGAAATTTCCTGTGGTCTGAACTTATAGCAACTATGAGTGCAAAGCATCGTTGATGTGCTTATCCCATCGAATGAAGGTTTTTTTCTTGTAGATAGTGGAGATGTAGTGGTACATCCACTCCTAACAAATCCATAGAAAAAGGAAGACCCATAACTCTACACAACAAGGTAATTAAATTATTAACTTCCTGGATGAAGACATGACGGGGAATAGTTTTTGGGAACCTGGTTAGTGACAACCTTGGCTTTGTTAGGTAAATCTTGTTGAGAATCTTAATGTAGGTATTAAAATTATTGTTCTAATACTGCATATTCATTTTAGGAAAGATTTTCCACATAAGTTTCAATGTATGGAAGTTTCAACAAATATTCAAGGCAGTCAACATCTAATCTAATCACTACCACTCTATCTTGATCCTTAATAGTCTGTGATTCAGAATCATATTGTGTGGATGTTGTGTGTACGAACTTTGGGCACTATATAGAAGGTGGGAAAGTAGATGCTAGGGATAAACCAATATCATAGATACTTTTAATCTAAATGGACTTAGATGGAGCCTTGATTCTATTCATAAAATCAGGGAGGTCAATATGACCAAGATTGGTGTCCTTAATGTTATTAAATTCCAATGTGATGTTTGAAGGGGGATTCACCTCAAGGAATATGTATTTAATTTCCTTAAATTGGAAGCATAATGAACTAAGATGAGGCGAGTGCATCAATCCTTAAAAAATTAATTCAATTTTATTTTGCTTACTTGAACCACAAACCAATTAACCATCCATTAATGTGTGCACAACATCAAATAAAATGCATTCAAATAACCATGAATAAGAGACATAACACCATAACACAAGATATAAGTGGTAAAATCTCAAGGGGAAGAAACAAAACTTAAAATTCTGATTATATTATTGAAATAAAAAGTTTTTAGTGAAGCACCAACTTCACAAGGAACACCAACCCCTAGTTTAGTAGAGCACCAACCCTAGAAGGAACACCAACCCCTAGTTCAGTAAAGCATCAACTCCAAAATGAGGATAAAAAATCCTAAGATGATCAAGAAACTACTCAACCACCTTTGAAGAATATATTTGATGTCATTTTTCTACAACTAGTTGAGATCACTTATTCAACTCACACACCTTCAAACCCTAGCTTCTCTAATCACTCTATCTCTCACTTTCTTGACTTCTCTTTGATTCAAAATCTTGCACAAACTATTCCAAAAATTATTAAACCTATCATAAAATCTCTCAACTCTCAAAACATTCTTTGGTACCTATAACACACACTCATATAGGTCACACTTTTCACTCTTGCTCAACTAGTGCAAATTTGAATTCAAACATGCACTTTATACCCTTCTCTTGATTCAAACACACACCAAGTCAGTTTACCTAATTTTTTTAGACAAATTAAACTTAAAAAATACCAATTAAATCTTTAAAACATTCACATATGACCCACATAGGTCTTCTATTCCCAAAACCACTCAACTTGCACACAACATGCTTAAAACCCTATCACTAGGATGAGTAAAATCCACTAACACCAAAACCATGATTATTAAAGCTCTAAAATTAATAAAAAATGTGTAATATAGCATAAAAACATCATCCATGTTCTTTAATTATCTTGTACCAATAAAATAATTCATAACACAACTCAAAAGCCTCATTTCCTTCACCAAACAGTTGCTTCTAGCACCCTGTCTTCACCTATGGGCCTCAAGACCATCAAATATTAACTAAAATATGGAATGTAACCAATATATTGAATACTAAATACCTGTACATCACATCCATTCATGTTATAGATCATGAAACATCCATGTGTTCAAACCAAAACTACTTTCCTCTTCACCAAATCATGCTTCCCAGAAACCAGTTTTGCGAAATCAACTAGTTTGCACCATTTTTATCACTTCCAAGACCTCAAAAGTCCTTCAATAGAAAAAAAAATCCCTATTCACTCTAAAACTGATATAAATCATTAAACAATCCATTTGATGCTTCAACAAACTCAATCTTTCAGCCTGAATAATCCTATCCCGAAAAACCAAGAAACCTTCTTCCTCACAAAATGACTTGGATTACCCAAAAAATATCACCATCACGAGATAAAAAAATATATCAATAGAAATCTCTCTGAATCCTATTTCAAGAGCATATTGGAACTCCTTCAAACTCCAATTTCAAGACCTTCAACAAAGACCATCTCTGCAAACTTCCTAGAATTGCCCCCAAACCGCCCTTTGACTAGTCTTCACAAATAGGGAACACTTTTCCATTTAAAAGCATCAACATTACCTAAAAACACCATGTAAATAAATAAAAACTCCCATAATAAAAAAAATTTCCATTTATTTTTCAACTCCTTTGGGCAACCTTGTCCCAAACTAAACTTCTTCAGAAACAAGCTTGTTTGAGTGGGGTCCACTCATCACCACACACACTACTATACCTTTATGGAAACCTGGAGGATTCATATACATCATAAAATCATCTTAATTTCACTATCAATCCATTTTTAGCACTTAGTAACAATATCTCTCCTACTGCTTTTGAGCTAGGGTTTCAAGCACACAAAATGTTGTTTACACTTAACATTTGATCATAAAAATATGATGATGAAATGATTTCATTATTTTTGTGAAACCTTGTAGAATCAAAGTATAAAAATACCTTAAAGACACAATATCCCATGAAAAGCACAAAATTCATGGTGAGCATCAGAAGGTGTAGTTCGAGCTGGAAATGACCTTCTTCTTGACCCTTTTTCACCAAAAACCACTTATCTTGCAAAATACTCTTCAGAATGACTCTAAATTTTTCTTAAAACTCTAGGAAACCTCTGTGCATCATCTCAAATAATCAACATAGATAAAATAATTCTCAATATTCTCATACCATCTTATTTGGATGACTAGCCCTTGAGGTTTTACATGGTTTAGGCTAGGGTTAACTGAACAACCACCGAAACTCACCATGAAACCTCTCAAAAAGGTCCTAACAACCACAATACATCATGTTACACTTAATTATATGCATCCATGATCTCACATAGAACCATAACACAACCTCATGCCTCCAAGCACCTAGACCTAGTCTAGATAAGCACCTGAATCTTGGTCTTCAACATGTACATGCACCCTGAAACTCATGCAAGTACCTAAGAACTCCCCAAAAATTCTATCCATGCTTCCAAAATTCTCCTCTAGTTACCAAGAATCTCTAACCAGCATGCAACATCACCTAAGATCGCTAGGCCAACTGACTAGGCTTGTTAGAACAAGCCAATCTCACTAAATCATCTCATACCATCATATCAACATATGAATTTCCATGGAACCATCATAATGAGAATCCTCCAACTCCACTCCATCATTATTATTTTCATTAATGGTCTTTTACATCAATGAAAACACCTATAACACAACATGTCAATGAATTCCCTTTTCCTTTTGAGGAAGACTCCATCATTTGCTCAAAGAACCTCTTGAAAAATCCATTGGAAGCACCTAAAACCAACGGTAGAAGTCAAGTCTTGAAATTAAACTTATAACCTATGAAATACAAAGGGTGGAACTCCAACCTTGGTTTTCACCTGCTAACTCCTGACTTGGTCTTGGTAGAAGTTGAGCCTTGAAATGCAACTGCCAATTTCTAAAATGGTCTTGGTGGAAGCTGGTAGTTTTTTTGCAGTCTTCGACTTTTGAAATTCCATTGTGAGGATCAAAACCCATTTTTTTGCAATCTTCGAATGTTGAGAAACACTTAAGAAAATATGAAACTTGTTTTACACATCATATTATGATCAAAATAAGGAAAGACAAAGAGGACATACAAGGAGGCAGGTTAATAAAAGAAAACAATGGTTATTGAAATGCCAAGGAAAAAATCTAATCCCCAAACCACAAATACTTGAAGAAATGTGGAAAAATTCCTCATAAACAATGAAAAATCCTAAAAAAATCACTAAAACACAATGTCTTACCGATAACTCAAATTGGTTACAAAATAAATCTCGAAAAAGCTTAAGTACATAAGTGGTCAAAAGTCGAAGGGTCAAGTTTGTAAGTCGGAGTGTACAAAAGGATAAGTGGAAATGACATGGAAATATAAATATAAATATAAAATGGCACATTTATTACACATAGGTGACATGTTTGAGGGTTTGCATTAAATATGTTGATCAGACATTGGGGTTTGATTATAAAAATGCAAGATGATCGGGTTTCGGGGATTGGGTTTCATTTTGCAATTTGCAAAGGAGAACCCAAAACACAAAATGCATTTATTCCTTTGTATTTCAGGGATCAGCTTTTATTTTTCAATTTGCATGAAAATTTCAAAAGAGAACCCAAAACCCAAAATGCATAAATTCCTTTGTATTTCGGGTTTTCAGTTTCGGGGAGCAATTTGCATGCAAACTGCAATTTTTTTCTTGAAACCTGAAATCTGAATTGCAAAGGAATATTTATATACTTAGGCATTTTTTTGAGATTTTCACAAACATGGTCTTGAGGAAATTTTCTTTAAAAAGATATTTTTAAAAGGAATTAGTCATGAAAAAAAGAAAGGCAAATTAGGCAAGGTGACTTGAAAAATCAATAGATCTCTCAAAAGATGAAGTTGTTTTAAAGCCGCTAAGCAACGAGGACTAGGTTGAAAACATTGGAGTTAACCACATGAAAACTTAATGCGAGGGTGTCCAAACCAAGGGCATCGTGCCTAAAAGTATTGAGACACCTATATACAAGTGCAATTTTGAAAATATGGTTTTATGGATGAATGAATATGTACATGTAGAGCTAATGAAAGCATCAATGCATATAGATAGTCACATGACTCATTTAGGTACTTTTGAACATTTTATTATGTTTTTGGATTTTCGCAATATTATATTATTTTTTGTGTTGTTGAAAGTTTTAAATTTTTTCAGATTTTTTAAAGAAATATTTTACTATTTTTGTGATTTTCAAGCATAAAGACACCACAAATGCATGAAATTTAATGGCTCAAGTTCTTCATTCCCATCCATGTCATCTAACTTGTAAGCATTGGACCCATATTTTTGAATGATCACATAGGGTCCAAACAATTTAGGGGAAAACTTGTCCCATTGGCCAAGTGTTTGGGATGATTTTTGTTGATTTTATTTAAGAAAATTTTATGATAAGATCAACTTGGCCCATTGGTCAGCTTGTCCTAACTCAAACTCACGAATTTGGACCTTTTTATGATAAGCTCTTGCCATGCGATCACGGTAGAATTGGAGATGATCAAGAGCATTAACACACTTTTCATCAAGTAGATTGAGTTGTGCATGGAGTTCTTGACAGTAGTTATCATTAGTAATAAATTCCTAGAGAGTGAAATGTAAAGATGGGATTTCAACTTCAAGGGGTATAACAACTTCAACCCCATATATTAGAGAAAAATGTGTAGATCTTGTAGGCATACAAATTCTAGTAGGATATGCCCAAAGTGTGTAAGGAAACTACGTGTGCCAATATCTAAGGAAATATTAGATTTTTTTAAAGGATCTTTGTTAATCAAATTTGGATTCAACATATCTTGAGGGCTAAAAGACAAGATAGGACTTTCAGGCATAAGGTTTGCAATCATAACTTGAAATTGTTGAACATTGAGAATGGGAGGACCATGTGCTTCATGAAGAGCATGACAAAGGATGTCTTGAAAGTTAGGTGACTCTTTTAATAGTTCCATTAGAGAGATATGTGTTGGTATGGTTGCTAATTGTTTGATAAGGTCATACTGACAAGGAGTGGAAGATTTGGCATTAAAGGTTGACTTTTGATTCGAGGGAGCTATTGGTTTGGATGTTTGAGGGTCTGTAAAATACGTAGAAGGTTAGTTTTCCATGAGAATCCATATATTATTTTGGCATGTGGCCACAACAGTACCCGAAGGTTTGAATTTAATGGTCACTATTATAGAAGGTAATTCCTCAATAAATGAGATAATTGAACTGTAATCTGTGTGATTAGCGGAGAAACCTTTGTCATCATTTTTATTATTAGCACCATGTTTGGGAAATGGGTTTGAGAACACCTTGATATTTTCATTAGTTGTTTTATTTAGTGAAATTTCTTCAATAGTGATATCCCCACTATCAATGAGGTCTTGTACAAAGTGGCATAAGTGAAATCATGGATTGGTTGTCTAACCATAAATGTGATGAAAGTCATAATAAGTATCAACTTTATACCAAGCGGGCTTGGGTTCTCCTTCAACTCAATGTCTTGTGATGGTATAGGTAACCATGTTAGCGTTAACTGAGTTTGTTAGAGGACACTTGAGAGAGGTTCTCCCAAAGGAGTGAAACAACGTTGCTTAGAATCGCGAGAGGAAAAAACTTCTTTGCTAGAAACAACAAGGGGTTGTTTACCTTTGTTTGGTTTAACATGAGTATTTTAGATGTTGTGAACATTGCAATTGTCTCCACAACACAATTATTGACCATATTACGAATTGCGAGTTAACTTGTTTGGATTTTTCTTGGTGAGAGCTATTATGATTGTCACTATGTTACCAATTATCTTTTGAATGAGATTTAATCGAACCTTTTGTGAAAAGGTATTTTTCAATTTGCGATCCTTTCTCAATAACTTCTTCAAAATTATTAAGGCAATGCATTTGCATGTGAAAGGATAGACTCACTATTGAGGTTAGGTACAAAGATGCTCATAAGGTGTTTCTCGGGAATGGAGCATGGGAAGTGACTAGCAATCCCATGCCATCTTTATAAGAATTGTGTAAAGGTTTCATTTTTTCATTATTTGGCATTGCACAAATCCATCATTGTAATTTCATACTCTATGTTGCATGAGAAATTTTTAATGAACTTCTCTAAAAGGTCCGCAAAAGTTTATATAGAACCCTTGGGGAGCTGTAGGAACTAATCCAAGGCTTGTCCACCTAGACTGCATGGAAAAATATGCATTAAAAAGATATCACTATATTCCACCTATTGGCAAGCCATATAAAATTCCTGTGATGTGTTCTATAGGATCATTCTTTCCCTTGTATTTGTCAAATTTTGGCATTTCAAAAGATTTTGGAAAAGGGTATGCATGCAAGATGTCCTTGTCAAAGGTGTAAGGAAACAATTCTTCAAATTTTAATTGTTTGCGTTGATTTTGTATACCTGAGATAGTGTCCTTCATCAATTTTCCATTCTTGGGAAAATGGTGAGTTAGTTCTACAAGATAGATAAGGAACCATCACCTCGTAGATTTTTTGTTATATTTGGTGGGCACAGTATGGCTCTTAAATGAAGCAGTCACTAGTTTTCTTTGGTGCCTCGTTGTTATAGGATTCATTAGTGACTTTGGAATTTAGGATAGTGAGTTGTCTTAGCCATCTCATTAATTTGATTCATGAGGGATTTAGTGGGATTGGTGTACTGAATCAATTGATTTGCCTTTGTTCCCTACGTCATATTTATCTTTGCTTGAGTTCATCGTCTTTGGTGGTGTTTTAGGTGGATTTGTTTCTGATCCTCATTGTTCGTGTGACTAGGGCCTAACTCATCATCATTGTTTGTCAAAATGAAAGGTTCGCCCTTGTTTGGTGGTTGTTTTCCAAGTAATGTTCGTAGAACATCCTCGTTGAAATCGAAGGGTGATTTTTCTCCCAACTGAAAGAGACGAAGTAAAAAATGGTCTTTATTCATATGTAAGATATTTTCGACATGGGATTTTTCTTTGGGAGAGATGTCATTCTGATCATCCTCATAGTTTTGTTCATTGTCGCTATCGGAATTTCCAAAAGGATTTCAAAGTCATTTAATTCTTCCAAAAGGACTATAATCTCTTTGTCATGTTCCAACCATTTTTAAAAGAGGAGGGAGGAAAAAAGAGATGTGAAAGATAACTCAACCCATAGCAAAGTGAATTCTACGATGGAAGAGAGGTGCATACAATTAATTTTGGTAATAACTTGTCCCTTAACAAATTGAATGCTAAGATGGGCAAGACTTTTGGAAGATATGAATGACGCAACCCTTAACAAAGTGAATGTCAAGATGGAAGCATGCGAAGAGTGATTGATAAACTCAACCCTTGACAAAATGAATGCCAAGATGGAAGAGGGGTTCAATATGGTGAAGGTTCTCATCCTGTAGAACAATTTAATGATAGATGAGAGGAGGATTATAGTGACAAAAGCTCAAATGAGCTCAACCTCTAATAATGTGAATTCTAGAATGGAGCAGCAAGGATAGATCGATTTCAGAATATACTTTATCACTAGCAAAGTGAATGCTAGATGGGAATAGGGTATGAAGAGTTAGTCAAATCATATGTGATGTGCTCAACTATTAAATAAGAAATATTTAAGAAGGAAGAGTCTAATGAAAGGATAAGACTCAAATATTGACGACTTAAACATTGTAAAAAGATAGATATGATGAAGTTTCTAAAAATTAACAAAGAGTTTGTCAAATTAGAAATGTGAATAAAAAAAACGTATATAATTTAACAATGATGATATCAAACTAGAGGACGTATGAAGAGGATGAAATTATCAAATCATTCAACGAAATATAATATGTGATGGAATTGACTCATGACAAAGTGGAAGATAACTAGTGCCAAGATGCGAGTCGTGCAAGATGAAAGCACTTGAGCAAGAACATGGATATCCACAACTCAAGACTTGATGGCAAAAAGGAGGTGGAAACTTAAACTTTGGGAAATGTAATCCAAATGTTTAAGTAAATAATGAAATGGGAGATAAACTCAAAACGAGGTGAGTACGAAAGATGGAATAATTTGATGATCATGAAAAAGGGAGGACTCCAATAGGTAAATGATGAATTCCAAAGGAATGAAAGAACATCAAATGGAGAGTGTAATGAGGATGAAAAGATTAAAATAATGAAAAAAGAGATGAAAGCTCTAAAAGGGGGAATTTTGAGGGTAAAATGAAAAATGGTGAATGAATGATAATGAAGAGAAAAGATGACGAGAAAAATAAATGAATGACAAGTTGAAATAAGGATCAATTTGGAGATAGCGAAAAAATTACAAGATGAACCCAAATAAGGAATATTTTAGATATCGAAAAGGAGGTGAAAAACAAATCCAAGTAGGTGATGAGAAGATGAAATCATGAATCCAAACAAGAAGTATTTGGAAATGATGAAAAAGTATGATTATGAAGGTGGAATTCAAACAAGGAGTGTTTGAAAATGACGAGAAGATACAAACATGAATGATGAATCCCAAAAAAGAATTTTTTAGGAAAAAGTAAAGTGTACAACACTACCACAAAAAGAAAGAAAACAAAAGAAGAAAATAGAAAAAGAGTTTTTATTTTGATCTACTTTATTTGTGGCCTCTACTTTAGATTGGATTGGACAATGTTTGGCTTCCTAGGTGGCTCTCTCAACTAGGTATCAACAGTATACCCAAGCGAGCATAACATTATTACTAGCTGATAGACTTTATTTTACCCCCTTTCAAACCCTAAGAAAATATCTTTTCTTAGAATGAATCATACACTGGGGTCGCCACTACTAGATATTTGTGACTCTAACTCACAAGGATTTACTAGTAATTTGGGATGGGGGTACCCGTTTCATCCGACCAGTTCCCTCAAGGTGCCAAATACTTCGGGTTTCCTGTGGTAATCCTCATAAAGAAAATTATGGATTATGCCAAGGAATTTGCCACAGTTATGCGGACGGGTTTTTACCCTTATCCGAACCTGCAAATACAGTTTGCATAGAAAAATATGTTCATTTCATCTTGTTTAGCCGCAATTTCCTACACACAAGAATTAGTAGTTGGAATGCCTCATGATCAAAGACTAACCCTACAGTTAGTAGTTTTTAAGTGTTTGTTTTCAATTGTTGTGAGAGCGGGTCCTACAAACAAGGATTAGAATGTTCACCTGAGGTAGGTAGAGGATAATACAACATAAGACAAACCCATGTTTATGATTTCCAAGGTCACTTAAAAAGTGACAAGGAAAGAGCATACGTGTGGGTTGGCTTCGATTAATTGAAAAGTGTCAATTCCCCAAAACAAAATGAGAAACGACCACGTTTCTGATTTCTAAGATCGTTTAAGAAACGTGCGAGGAAAGAGCATACGTGTGGTCGTGTCAATGAATTAGTCTTTCAAAAACAAAACAACAAAAAAATGACAATAGGAAACACAAGAAAAATACGTGACAAAGCATTAGTCTAGTTGAATATATAAAAATGATTAAACGTATGCAAAAAATGGCTAAAAAGAAATGAAAACATTAGACCAAAACATCCAATAACCATAGTTTATTGCAAGTTTGGCAGGTAGCTCGATACAGTAGAATTGACGAAAACAAGTGATTAGGAAAAGGGACGATGAGTGAGTTGCATGGTTGAGATAAATGTCTTTAAGGAGCGAAAATAAAGTGAAGTTGTAAAGTGTATGCCGATAGCCCTAGCAAAATACAGTTTCACAATTAGTCCTATGTATGCAAAATGAAACAGAAAAAGTAAAAATAATACTAATCATAATAAAAATAAAAGGCCAAATTCTATTGAAAAATGGGCTAAATAATTAATGATTTAAATTAATGGAGTAAACTAACAAAGTAAGTTAATTAACATTAAGAAGAGATGAAATCTAATCTAATCAAACTAAGATTGAACTAAATGAAAGTAGAAATATTAAAGAAACATAAATTGATCTAAGTGAAGCGGAAAAGATCAAATAAGATAAACTAAAGAACCTTAATAAGGACCAACCTAAAACTTAAATCCTAAAAGAGAAGAACTAAGTGTAACAAGAAACTTAGGAAAACATACGATGGTCTAAGTTGTAAACCTAAGTGTGAAACCTAATCAACAAGAAGTATATTAAACAGTGCAGGATAACCCTATTAATCTATATGATATGCGATTTGTAGCTCAACTTGGCGGTTGATGTTTATTGTTTAGGGTAGGCATGAGTAGACTTTGGGCAAGGAGTGAGCAGAGCTCGATGGAGTTGGGTTTGCAGGTCAAGCAAGGAACATGGGGTCAGAGCTAGGATCTCGCAGAGAGGTTTGTGACCGGGATCCAAGGAGTTGGGGCTCGACCGACCAAGTCGCGCGATAGGCTCATTTGAGTTGTTGTGAGTCCAAGTGGGGGAGTTGTGGGGTCAGGGTTGTCTGATGGGATCCAGGACAGGAAAGTGTCGAGCTGAGGAGTCAAGGGAGGTGGCTTTGATGGAGAGTGGGTTAGATCGAGATTTGATGTTGTCCATGGGAGCTTGGGGGGTGAATGCTAAGGAGACAAGGACTTTAGGGGTGATTTAGGGTTCATCGATGGGGGATGCTAGGTCCGAGGTTTGTTCAACGGGGTCAGGCTTAGGGAAATGGGGGGTAAAACGGGAGTGGCTCGAGGTAGTCAGGGGGTGTCGGGAGCGTTTGGGTGAGGTAGAGAGTAGGTAGAGCAAGCTCGGACTGAGCTAGCCAAGCTGGGAGGAGGGGGAGTGTAGGTTAGCTATATGGGTTTTTTAATTTTGATTTCAATTTTTTTGTTTAAAATTGTACTGTATTGATATGAATATGGAAATTTTGTTATTTTTTCAAATAAATCTAGATTTGTCTTTTAATTGCTATTTTTTTAACTTAAAAATATCTAATTTTGGACTAAGATTTAATGTGTGTGTACTTGTAATATTACAACAGTTTAGAAAAAATGGAACTACAAACATGCAAATTGGAATAAAACCTGTAAAACAACAACTTACAAACAAATTTTTGCACTCATGTTTTCCAATAAATCATTAGAAAACAAGTTAGAAATACTAATACCATACAATGATGTTTTTTTCATTTATGTGTGACTTGCAAACAAGATTATGTTGCCTATGGATAATATTAAATGGCCTACTACTTTCCAACACCTGCAAACACACATGTAAAAGATACACAAACACACTAGAAATTTAACTACACAAAAAGGGATTAACTATGGAACACACGAATAAGAGATGAAACAAAGAAAATGATGGGAGCGCAAGTCCCACCGAGCATGCCAAAATGTAAACAGAGAAAAGTAACTATGGTAAAGGGAAAGTAAACAAAATAACAATTCAAACCTCCTTGAAACCGTCTAATACAAACCTCGACGTAGGTTGTAAAAACTTCATTTGTGTAACCTTGTGAATGGATGTGGGTGTTCTTGAATGGTCTCCAAAACGGGGACGTCAAATTGCTACGACCATGTTAAATTTACAGAGTATACTTACAAAACAATTCAGGAGGATATTGATAAAGAGTATGTCTTGCATTTTATAGAGGTAGAATTGGTTAGAAGTTGGTTGAACACGGTTGAATGAAGATGCTAAAAATAACATTTGACAAAGTTGTAGCAGTTGTTCGGAAGCTTTTGACATCCAGTAAAAGTGGTTGTGTGTGCAATTCAATTTCCCCCACCTTTTTAGGATTCTAGAAGTGCAGTTAATTGGACTAGTGAAGTAGATTCCAGGTGGAGTTGACTAAGATAAGGATGTGGAGTCCAAGTGGAGTCCATGTGGGGTCCAAAGTGATTTTTGAATGTGCACACTTAATTAATTAACCATTTAACTAATAAATGATAACTTTAACACATAGGGCTGACATAGGGGTACTAGGGATTTATTTAATTGATCCAAAGGGGTGCAATGTGTGTGAATTAATCGATTTAATCAATAAATCACAAATGAGTAAATAACAGGGTGTATTGGGATAGCATTGGGAATAGGTGAGTAATTTAGGGTGTCTACACCTTGCAGTGATCCAAGACTCAACAAAGTGATGAAATTTTAGAGAAGAGTGTCACAATGATCTTCAGAAAATAACAACAAAGGAAGATCTGGCTAGACTGGGGCACTTGGAAAGAGATAGGGACACATGTAGGTGCCATTATCTTAAAAACAACTTAGAATCTGATCGTGATATGGTCGTTAGGTATTTGTAATACCTTACCTTTAGTTGGGTGAATGTTGTACTTGTTTTGTTGATGTCGCCACAAACCTGTAATGAAGAATCACTTGCAAAACCCTACACAAAGAATCAAACTGTAAAAAAAGAAAGATGTAAATGAAGGGGGTAGACCATCCTCAGCTGCCAAATAGATGGACTTATAACTAAGCATCGCACTACATATCAGAACCAATGTAGTTATATATGCTCATGTGTGTAATAATGTTCCTAGGTTTCCCTAGCATTAATAACGCAAAGATATCAGAAAATAGCTAGATTAAATGCAAAATGGTGGATGGAATAGAATGAATACTCCCCTTCCCATACATCGTGTGATGCAAAATAGTTCCCAAATGTAGTCCCTTTCTCTATGTAGATAGCTAGCCCTTAATAGTAATAATCCGCCCATAAGGTAGTATGTATGTTGTGTTTATATAGGGATATCTTGTTCAAATTTCAACACTAATAAGCCAACATGCTAACTGGTACCTAGGGAGATGAAAGGGAAAACCATAAATACTGACCTCGAATGTATAAAACAAAACCAAGTGTGACAGGGACCACAATGCCTAGAAATTAGGATCAGGGTACCCCAGGCACCCTAATCCCTATCTAGGCACCCTATTCAAAGACTAGTGATGACATTGAGTACTGAAAGATAAGACTCCTTGAGACCTAACTAGAATTGTGTGAGTGAGTGAAAAATGTGTGAGATAAATAACGATAAAGACTAAAAATATAGATGACTTGACAATGGAATGGGTCATTAGTGAATACTTTTCTTACACAAGATCCATATATAAAACACCATACTATGTGGTATAATAATAGTAGTAAGTGCATGATTTTGTGACTACATTTTCCCCCACTTTATGTTGGTGAGCGAAAGATCGGTAACATAAAGTAGTTAGAGAAGCATACCTAAGAGAATTTTGGAGAATCCCATGTTGTAAAAGAATGCATAGATATGGTAGAAGAGCATGCCAAATGAAATCATATAGCGTGATGAACCATGAATCAATGTGTTGATCCATGAGTGTAACGATAGATACAAAACCTTGATGAAGTATACTAAATGAGACTAATGTTTGTGATGTGGAATGATTGGCGATTTTAAATTTTGAATTATGATGATGTGATGGGTTAGGGAGTGATCAATTCCTAACTCAATTACGTGTGTATGAAAAACTGGAGGATTCAGGTGTCCTACCACCAGAGGAATAGTGTAGAGAGAAAGATGTGTTATTCTCTAACCTTTAACTACATCCTTAAAAGATCTAGTCAGTGCAGATGAACACTTATAATCTTTTTAGTGATTTTGGATCCAAAGATTTCGATCAAATGTGTTGACCCATATAAGAGTAGTATATGAAAGAAAATGACATCTCATTTCCCCCACTCTAAGGGTGTCATCGCAAAGTATGGTGGCTTCTAGGTTAGGTCATCTGGAAGCAAACAAAAAATGTAGAATAACTTCCCATGTTAGGTCATCTGGGAAAGTAATGAATGTAACTCCCAAGTTATGTCATCTGAGAGGCCGCATGTAACTCCCATAGTTAGGTCATCTGGGAGGCCGAATGTGTTGTATTGTTCTTCAATTATTAGATACTTGAAATGTAATTGATTGGTTGATTGATTGATTTACTCGTAGAGATATTTTACACTTGTTGCCCCCAGGTTAGGTCATTAGGGGGAATGGATAGAGAATGATGAAATATCGTATGATATAGTGGTAAATATTTGAAAATGATGAATTATAAGTGTTGAATGATCACATAGTAGTGTAATGGTAATTATAAGCATGACCCTAATTATATGCTTTCTCTTTCAGTGAAAGGGGAAGTGATAATGATAATGAACACACGTTAGCACTAAAAGTAATGCACGTTGATAGACAGTGTATGATATGGATATCGTACAAAAATAAGTGTAGATCAAGAGAAAGATAGTGTCGAGGACAAATAACATGTGCTATTTCATGTTTATGATACAATGGTAGGAAGAATTATAAAGAGAATGGCTACAAACGGGATAATAAATCAGAGTAAAAACACTTGAAGATATTAGCAAAAGCATGCGACATGTATTAGTTGAGCAGTGAATGTAAACTATGACCATCAGTAGAGTGAATAATGAAATGTGACTATAAATAGTAAAGTGAAAGAGTGATTAGTCTAACTCACTTGTCTTTTACACGAGTGTGAGAGTGAGATTTGAGTGTGTAAGGATGCCATAAGTTAGAGGCATCATGTAACCTATAGCTGATGCGAGATGGTAGTAACCGCTGTGGCATTGCGTACATACGATGATGGAGTTGGTAAGTGTGATTTTTTAAAAAAAAATGCGTGTGCAGTAGTCAATTTTGGTGAATTTTTGCAAAATTATTATGGTGTCTTGGTGTTTGAGACCTCGACAAGAGCAATGAAGGTGTTAATGGCCTTCAAGATAGGAGCTCCCAGACATGGGCACTAGTTTCCTGCTCCTGGGCACCCTAGTCTTACTTCTGCGTGCCCATGTCCAAAAGAGTCTAATTTTTGTCCTGAGTGATGTAAATGTTAAATTTGATGTGCAGTGATGTCATAAGTGGTTATGTTTGCATATGTATAGTGTTCTAACGCATTGTTGCTTTCTGTTGTGTTGTGGTGTGTAGAGGGATATCCATTCGAGGGAGTTCTTTGGTGGCCATTACTTGAGTATGTTGCTTGAGTTGGGTTTGTCAGACGATAATTGGGAGGTTATGGACCATGTCGGACTATGAAACATAACAAGGATGGGGGATATGCCTTGTAATATGCCAATGTTTACTGCATTGTGTACAAGAGATGGTGTGCATACACTTGTATGTTTTGGCTACCTACATGTGAGATGACAAGTTACATTAGAGGATGTATATCACATACTATGATTACCGATTGTTGGTGAGAGGGTACAAGTCATGGATGTGGAGAATATGAAGAGAGAGATGAGGGCCACCATGAGGTATTTTATGGGGACTCGAGTTCCTGCCATGGGGCCCATATTTTCTTGAATGTGATTTTGAGATCAGGGGTTCCGTGCTTGCAGAATTTTATATCCGTGGTTACTGCATCATCGATTGCAGTGGAGGGATGGTGGTGTGGGAATATTATATAAGATGCATGATATTTTTCCAGCCAGATAGAGGAGGAGTAGTACTAGGTATGCCTGGGCATGATGTGTATTGGCCCACCTATATAGACATATTTATAAATTTAGATAATGGAGGAGCATGGATGTGGGATCTAGAGTGAACTGCATTTACTACATGTATGGGTCTACATGAGCATATAGCAGTATTGAGGGCAGTTGGTGGTCCGCGAGAAAAGTGGGCTAGGCCAAGACATATTTTCTAGGAGATTAATTGGTGTGTCATGGGTGGAAGATGGATATTAATACTTATAGATCCTTGATATATCGGATGGGGTCTAGAGGCAGTGATATGGAGGCCATACCGAGATTATGGAGGATGGTTAGAGGATGTGATATAGTTACAATGCACACATAGGACTATGTGGTTGGATGATTGATTTCTATGGGTGATCGAGTTATTCCAAGTGGAGAGGGTATATTAATAGTTTGGTATGGCTCAGGATGTGCCTCAAAGCCATATGTATGGGTTATAGTGGTTAGAGCACTGAGGAGGAATAGAGCTAGATCGGGGCCCACCAGAGAGCAATTAGTACCTCCTGGGCTCGACGATACCGATGTGGCAATAGAGCCGATAGATGAAGATGATGTGGGGTGTATGGAGGCATACCTTGCATGGTGGACAATGCATTGATGGGTGTTTTTGTTTCCATTCTTTTTGGATGCAGTGGGATTACCATAGAGAGGAGGATTAGAGGGGTAGGCACATGCCCCCAATAATGTAGCGGCCGTGATAGTAAAGTGTGAGTATCTATATAGTTATGTTGTATGATTGACTACTTGCTTATGTGATGGTTATGGTTGTCTAATGTGTCATGCTATTGATTATTGGTAACGTGCTTTGGAGCTTGATTGTGGACACATCTGTCTGCACATTGAATTGGAATGTGCCGACTGACATACTTGTGGATGAAAGGATGTTAGATTGCATAGATGAAATTTCATGTGAGCATGCCCATTTTTTTGAGCTAGTGGCCATAACAACAACGACGTGTACCATGATGCTAAACAAGAGGGATGAGGCATGTGAGGAGACATGACTAGTGAGAGAGGTGAGGGGTTGTGTTCCTTTAGTGCATGATGTGTTTGCATAATTCCTTACATTACAAAGTCAATTTGTGGAGAATTATATAGATAACTCACTATTATGTAGGTATATGGATAGGTATGGGGGTCACGATCAGTAGCATCGAGTTAGTGGCGAGGCTTCTAGTTCCAAAGCACGTTTAGTACCAGATAATGACAATGATGATGAGATATGATTTCTATTGATGTATTCAATATAGGGGAGTTTCTCCCTAGTGATGAGAGGTTTTGTAACTTTGGTTGATATATATATATATATATATATATATATATATATATATATATATATATTGGCATATGATGATTATGTCTACTATGTATTGATGTTATGATGGTATGATGATGCATGTGATTGTTGTTGCTATGGATGAAGCTTGATGTGTTAAGTGCTATTCATATTTTTTGAACTAATTTGTAATGCACAATTGTCGAGTAATGCGTAATGTGATGATGATATAGTGTAGATGATAATTGTTGATGTTGTAATATGCTTGTGCACATAAAATTGTGATGAAATGATCAATTTTCATGTAAAATTATGATATAGTCATTATAATGTAATGGAGTGTATGTTAGTAAGATGAAGATAGGGGGGAATATTAGTGATGTCCCCTAGAATATAGATGATGAGGTTCATTTAGATATAACCCCTCAGTAGTCAAGAATGAACCATGTAATCCAAGAGTGCATCATCAAGAAATGATTGGATAGATTGCACTAGATGAAGTGATAGAGCAAGTGAAGAGAGGTTATTATTGTAATAGATCCCTCAAAATTCATGTAAGAACCATAAGAAAATAAGTGCATCATTGGGGGTAGGGTGATAACAATCACCAACCAAAGATTGAGGCGGAATGAATCAGTGGAAGCACACGGAATGAAAGCAACGTGAGTGTATGAACGAAACTGAATGTCATGGGGATCGACAATGGGAGGTACAAATGTCAAGGACCATGGGATCCAATGTAAAGTAGTAGCATGATGCGATGGATGAGATGGGTGAGATGGTGCATCAATGAATGGATGCGATGGAGAGCGCGCATGAGTAACAACCTATGGTGATGGACTAATGACCTTAGCACTAGGAGATAACTCAACCAAATTAGTAACTCATGGATGAGGGAGAGGAGAGATTTACCACTCATGTGAGTGAGAGACAAAGGAGATGATGACCTTATCCTATAAATATTACAATTGATCATGAAGAGATAATCAATCATTATCCCTATGGCCATTGATACGGTGATATTTACAATATGGCCGATCACGTTGATGTTGTAAATGATGTTGTGGATGATGCTGGTTAGAGGGTAAGTGAATTAAATGCTCATTGAGAAAAACACGTAGAAAATCATGTGGTCAAGCATGATGAGAAAAATGAAAAGGCTCACATACAAAAGGTGTAGAATATTGAGGTGTAGCCTATCATGGAGTAGGAGAAGAAGGACACTTCTATGATGTAGTAGGTTGGACTTGCTTGCAAAGAGGAGATGGAAATCATGTAGAAATATAAACTAATGGAAATGGACAATAAATAGATGATGCAGTAGTAGTAACAATAGGTAGAGGATCTTTAACATGTGTAGTAATAAGGTCTTGTTCTAGATCAATGACTCTATAACATATAAGTGTAAATGATTCACATGTGTCATATTGTAATATTTGTTTTAATGCTGGAATTAAACCATGACAAAAGATAAATTGCTTCTATAAATCGATAGGTTGAAAAACTAATAGGTGCATACAAGCATTGAATCGTAAGATGTAATCCATGATAGGTTCTATTTTTCCCTGATGTAAATTAGGAAGATGATCATAGGTAACTCTAGGGCCATTATTGATAAAGTGACAAAAGATTCTTCCATCTCATGATAAGTGCTAATAGATCCAAATGGTGGGTGAGTATGCCATTGCAAAGTGTCATTAGTAAGGCTATGTTGAAAGGTTATAAGTAATAATCGATCATTAGAATATGAAGCCATAGCCATATGGTAATGTTTGAGATGCAAGTAGGGTTTTCCAGTACCATTGAAACATGAAAAGGTAGGCATGATAAAATCCTTAGGAAATTATGAGTTATGAATCTTCTTAGGAATAGGGTTGTCATGTAATGAATTATTATCAATGGAAGTTTAATAGGCTTTGATTTCTAATGTGATTGATTGGACCTGAGACTGTAAATGACCCAAAACATGCATGAGAGACAAGATATCTTGTGAAGTAATAATAGAGGATGGAAATAATGTGTTAAGCAATTGTAATTTTCCATTGTGAGTAATCATAGGGATGTCGAGAGGAGATGTAGGAGAAGCTGATGCCAAAGGCATACTAAGTGTAGGAGTTCAAGAAGAAATAGGTGATGAAGGACATGGAAAATCCATAGAAGTGGTAGGACTAACATTAGAAACATCCCTTTGAGATAGAGTGCCAGATGGAGATGCAACGATAGGAGGAGATAAACTAATAGATGGATATGAAGTGATAAGAGGGGATGGACTAAGAGATGGAGATGAGTCATGCATAGTAGTAGATATTTCCTCTTAAGAAGATGACAATGGAGTAAGAGATTCAAACTCAAATGTATGTAAATTAGTAGACTCATGACTATCAATCGTGTCGTCAAAATCAGAGAGAGAGATTCAGATATAAAAATGTCATCAATTGGGTCATCAACATTGTGTGAATGAGCATGCGATAGATCATGAGAAACATTATTAGAAATAGGAGAAGCATGATATGTAACTATAGTAGTGGTTTGACTAGGAGGAGAATCATTATTCACATGTGTACTAGCGTCAAGACCAGACATGAAATCAATAAGAGAGTCATATATAATTTCCTTAGAAATGTGAGAAGGGGGATCATGGCTAACTCTATAAAAATGTCAACAACCAGAAAAGCTAGCTAGATCTGACATGATGCTAAAAGAATAATTTTCAAAGCTAGTAGGTATATTGCATTCATTAGCTAAGAGTTGTTGTTGAATATCATCAGCCATAATAACATCATGATATATATATCTGTAATCTAAGCTATAGTTGCCTCATCATAGATAGGATTGATACTAACATGAGGCATGATTAGCCGAGAAGGAGAAGAGCTATCCTTAGCCTTTAGGGTGTTAGTGGATCATAGGGAAACATTTTCTAAGCTATGGGTTCACCAAAATGATTCAATAAAATCTATGATATTTTATTAAAATCAGAAATGTAAAACTATGATAAATGACACATAAATGAATTATAAATGTTAAATAATTTATTTGGTAATTTTAAATGAATTAAAATGAAAGGGGAAGGTACTTAGCTTAATTGAACTTACCTTGTCATGATCTGAGACTAAACATAATGATGAAATGGTGGAGCAGAGTGTCATAATGATCTTCAAAAAATAACAACAGAGGTAGATCTAGCCAAACTAGGGTGCTTGGAGAGGGATAGGGGTGCCTATAAGCACCTAGGTATGAAATATAGGTGCCCTAATCTATAAAACAACTCAGAATGTGATCATGATAGGGTTACTAGGTATTTTCAGTACCTCACCTTTGGTTAGGTGAATTTCACACTTGTTTCTTTGATGTCTCCATAAACATGCAATGAATAATCACTTGCAAAACCCCCAAAAAAGCATCGAACCCTAAAAAATAAAGATGCAAATGAAGGAGTTAGACCATCCTCAGCTACCAAATGGATGGACTTATGACTGAGTGTTGTACTACATCTTAGACCCAATGTAGTTCTATGTGCTTATGTGTACAATGCTGTGCCAAAGTTGCCCTAACACCAATAATACAAAGATATTGGGCAATAGCTAGATAAAAAGAAAAATGGTGGATGGAATAGAATGGATACTCCCCTTCCTATGAAGGGTGTGATGTAGAATAGTTCCCAAATGTAGTCCCTTACTCTATGTAGATAGCTAGCCCTTGATAGTAATAGTCCACACATAAGGTAGTATGTATGTTGTGTTTATATAGGGATATCTTGATCAAATTTCAATATTAATGACCCGACATGTTAACTAGTACCTAGGGAGATGAGAGGGAAAAACGTAAAGACTGACCTCAAATTTCTAAAACAAAACCAAGTGTGACGGGGACTAGTGTGGCTAAAAATTAGAACCAGTGTGCCCTAGGTGGCCTAATCCCCATCTAGGTGCCCTAATAAAAGACTAGTGATGACACCGAGTGATTAGTGAAAGATAAAATCCCCGAGACCTAAATGGAACTATGTGAGTGAGTGCAAAATGTGTGAGACAAATAACGATAAAGACCATCAAGAAAGATGACTGGAAAATGGAATGAGCCATTAGTGAATACTTTTCTTATGCAATATCCATATATAAAACAACATACTTGGTGGTATAATAATAGTAATAAGTGCATGATTTTGTGACTACAATATCTCATTCCCTCATTTCTCTTTTTTAATGAATGGTATACCCACTGGTTACTTCACTAATAATAGAGGAATTAGAAAAGGTGACCATTTATCACTTTTCTTATTTATCTTCATGGCTAATACTCTTAGTCAGGTGCTAGTGGCAGCTAGAAACTCAGTTGTTATATCAGGTATTAACATCACCCTCTAAGATCCCTACAACAAATCACAATCAATTCACGGATGATACTCTTCTTTTGGGTGCAGCTTCGAAGGTGGAGGCTAGAATTTTGAAAAGGATTATGGACTTCTATCAATCTGCTTCCCAATAGGTTATTAATGTTTCACTACAAGTAGCATCGCATTTATAAACACTCCTCCCTGTAGACAATGAAATATTACTGACTATCTTTGGTTGCAACATTATGGATCTCCCATATTCCTACTTGGGACTCCCTCTCTTCAAAGGTTGACAAATTACAAATCTCTAAAATATTGTCATTGAAAGATTTAAGAAGAAGCTTGCGGGTTGGAAAGGTTCTCTTCTCAGTCAAGCAGGTAAGCTTCAACTTGTTAAAACAACTCTGCAAAGTCTTCCAATCTATTTTATGTCCCTTCTTAAAATTCCTTCCTCAGTGGTATCACGTATTGAAAAAATCCAAAAATAGTTCCTATGGTTTGGGTCGGAAGAGTGTAAAAGGATCCATTTGGTTTCTTGGAATGGGGTCTACAAACCTACTACTCTAGGGGGGCTTGGACTTAAAAGAGTGTCAGAAATGAACAAAGCAATGTTAGCTAAACTTGGTTGGGCTATTGCTTCCAACAGTAAATTCCCCATGGGACACAAACTTATGATATCTAAATATCATGTCCTTCTCAAGAAGACTTATCTTCTCTTCTGAAATTTTGAGAGGTTATGTTATTTAGAAATCCATAGTCAACACTCAATCTCTGCTGCAATCAAGTACTAAATGGCGACTAGGGAATGGTAGGCACATTTATTTCTAGAAATACTGAGTGAATAGGTGATAATACCATTAGTTGTAAATTCTTTCTGGGATCCTATCTGGAAACCCTCTCATGAGGTTATGTGGTAGATCTATTAATGGTTACATCGACAATCCTAATCTTAAGGCTTATTGGCTTATACCTTCCTGGGAAGGTTACAGTTCAATCTAGATGTAGCGCATTGACTACCTCGAGTCCATGCTTTCTTTCCAGTACATCCAGTTCTCCTAGGCTGAGGATTAACGCATTTGGATGCTCTCTCCTTCGGGCATCTTCTCAGTTAAAATTGCCTATCTTTCCATCTAACTGTCCCCCTTGTGGTCCTCCACTGATGCAAATTTTGGATCCCACAAGTTACTCCTAAAATTGGCTTCTTTTATTGGCTTGTGTCTCAGGATTCCTTTCTTTCAAGGAAAAATCTTAAACATAAAGGATTTTCTCTCCCAAGATCATTGTTTCCTTTGCCTTAACACTTTAGAAAATTATGCCCACCTTCTTATACATTTACTCCTTCTCTCACTCCCTATGGAGTCTCTTTTTTGGATAGATTTGGGGTTTCATAGGTGTTACCCTGTTCTCTTTCTAGAAAATTTTAATCAATGGAGATCTCCCTTTAGTCATCCAGTGACCTCCCTGAGTGTGGAAGACTTCTGCTTCTACACACCACAGGTCGAGCATTTGGAAAGAGATAAAATAGAAGAATCTTCAAGGAGTAGACCCAAGATTTGGGGTAAGTTTTCTCGAGGAGTTGTATATAGATTTCAAGAGAACTTAAACTGTTTATATTTGGAAGCAGTATAAATACAAATTTTTTCTTAATCTTATTGATCCTCGGTATAAACAAATTTACATTTCCTTGGATCCATGTCTTCTTCAGTTACTAGTTAGAGTGACCGCCAATTGGTCTCCTCCCTCCTATTGGTTGGCTAAAAATTAATACAGATGGTGCTGCTAAAGGTACCCCTGAGAGCTTCAGGTGGTGGGGCTATTCGCAGAGATGATTTGGGTCAACCCTTGGTTATTGTTGTAGTTAATTTTAGCACAAGGGGACTAATCATGGAGTGGAAGCTCTGGATATTCTCAAAGAGATGGAGTTAGCACTTAGAATTGGCCCTGGAACAACTTATAGTGGAAAGTGACTCACTCAATCTGGTTTGCATCCTCAACTCAAACGAGCCTATCATATGGACCATAAGTAGCATAATTGATGATATCCATGACCTGCAATCCTGCTTCCAAAATATAAAATACCAACACATTATAGAGAAGGTAACAAAGTTGTTAATTTCCTGGCCAATTTGGGAGTGTTATCAGATGATGAACAAATATAGATTGGATATTTTCCTAGGAACCTTCTATTTATTGTTCTTGAAAATGATTTTCACCCAAAATTTTAACATCCTAAGGGAGGTGATGTTAATTCTAGTCATCGCTGCTTTTTCTTTATCCAATATTATTAAAGCAAAAATCATATCTCTTCCCTTAGCCGTTGGCGGAGGCAATACTTTTGCATTAATTGTTACTTATAATTATGATGATACTCACTTGTGTGGGAAAAATATCTCAATTATACCCCATTCATGTGAATTTATTAATTATGAAAGTGCTTTGTGAGATTACCCATCGACACGTGTGAGTGATGGGTCCGGTAGAGCTAGTGATCTTTATTTTGACACACATTGGATTTTTTTTGAATTACTTGTTACTTTCTTCCTGTTTGAAATGTGGGATTCTATCCATAGAATTGAACCTGCCAATTGTGATGAAATTTGGAAAGACCTTGAGGTTTAGAACATTCTGTAGGAAAAGGGGATTAATCCTTTTATGGAGAGACTTTCAGGCCATTATATCAAAGTTTCTAGTAGTGTCCTTGCTACGTGGAAAAAAGGGAGGGTCAAGGTGGGTAGAACCAAGTTTGTGATCTCTGGTAGACTCCATTGTTTCTGTAAATGGTCTTCCTGCCAAAGGAGATGTCTACTTCAAATGGTCACTAAAATCTAAGTTGGGAGAATTCTTATTCCAGGGGAGACGCTAAAAACATACCAGTTGGGATTCAAATGTGCCTCTCTCCTCCCCCATGGGATAGAGTGACAGAGCACATCATGAGGTAATTCACTTTACAAGGGAGATATAAACTTATTTACGATCCCTAACTCTTCTTATGGGCACACTTTCACCATGGTATACAGGTAAACTTGTCTAATTTTTGTTTCAGTTGTTGGATTTATCCATTAAGCATGCTCACGTGAAGATGAATGTCCTCTCCTTCATTAGGGTCTCCTCATTTTTACTTTTCAAAGTCTCTGCTTTCCCTGATGACCTTTAACGTTTCCCTCCTAAACCTAAAAAACTTCGTCATGGTCTCCATTCCCCTCCGCCTATCCCCGCTACCTTGTCCACCCCCTCCCACTGCCTCTGCCATCATCTCACCCTTCCACCAGACTTTGACTCTAACATCTTAATCACGGGCCAATGCAATGTTTTTTTCCCCCCTTTTACCTCTACTCTTCCATCCCCCTCCCCCCGTCCTTCCACCTCTTCATTTTTGGTTGGTGCTCTTCCTGTCATCTATGAAGCTCTCTCACTAACTGGCCTCCTCTCCTCTGGTTGCTATCGATGGATGATTTTTCTTCTCCCTACATTTCTCTAGTTTTTACCTCGGGAGTTGATCCCAGTGTCTTCTGAGCCCTTGAACAATACTTATGATCAGGACATTCTAGAGGTCTTGTTGGGACTCTCCTCTGCTTATCCAAATTCTCCTCTTCTTGTTCCTTTGGGCTCGTTTACCAGTCTTTGTGTGGATTATAACATGACTGAAGTGTCGGAGATTCATTTGGATACTACACCTTCTGCTATGAAGAATTCTGGCATTGTTGAAATTGTTCTCAATATTTTGGAAAATCTCAACAGAGCCTTTACTATCATTAAGGATTGAAAGGTACATACTGAAAAAACCTGGGAGCGTATCAATGTTGAATGTGTAGAGCTCATCAAATTTGATGATATTATGGCTGATAAGAATCCTAATATTACAACTAAAGAAACAACTGCTACCCTTAAGAAAATGCTTAATATGTAATCCCCATTGTGGTATTTTTATCTTTATGTGTTTTTTGGTCTATAGACATGTTTGTAGTATGCTATATTGTTATATCTATCCTTATTGGCCTTTTGTAAAAGGATGCAGGTCCTTTCAAAAACCCTAATTTTACCCTTTTCCAAAAAAATAATTATTTCATATTCTCTTTGCTTATTAGGAAGTAATTTATGACATGTCAAAATATTGGATTTATTAGGGTGCATAATTTTGAGAAAAAATGATTCTTTTATACAATTTTGTGTTATCTGATAGAGACATTTTCACTTTGTCGAAAGTTGTTTTTTGACCTGATAAAATCATTTTTACGATGTTGAATGTCATTTTTCTGTGTTCACAAGTTATAGGATGAATTTTCACACCTAACCTCAACATTTTCAAGTTATCTACAAGATTTTTGTGACATATAGAATTTTTTTGATACATTTTTTGGACCTTCTAAAAGTCATTTATGACCTAACAAAGTTTTTTCTAGCTAAAATATGTTTTTGACAAAAATGAATTTCACCCAATGATATTTTTGCAACCCAGTGACATTTTTGAAAAAAAAAAATTCACCTAGTGAATTTTTTACTAAATAGTGTTTTTTTTACTAATCGATTGATGTTTTTTCCAAACTAATAACATTTTTTCTCTACCTACAATTTTGATCTTCAAGTGGCATTTTTGATATGTTAAATAACATTTTTGATTTTTAATAATGTGTTCACTATGTTGCAATGTTTTCAAGTTTTTCAAATCCCTAAATGAATCTTAAAATACTAACAGTGTGCTTGTAGAACCCCGATTAAATAACCCATATCCAATTTTCATTGTAGTCATACATTTTAATCTAATATTGTATTATATGCTTTATTTTTTATATATTTGTTAAACTAGTATTAATTCCCCTTGTGATTGTGTTCATTAAGGTAAGATTTTGTAATGCTCTGCCCTCACATTGATTTATGATCTTGGGGATAAAAAATAATTGATTCCTCCTTTTATTTTATTTTTACTGGTCTTGCAATATGGATTTCATCACCACACACTAAGATACACATCATGTTCTAGAAATGTATACAAATTTAAGGACATAAGTTGTTTTTTGCTAAGTGTTAAATTTTTTAAATGACAACATGAAGTGAGGGGATTCCAAAAACCAATACCTAAGCCTCAGACACCATCCTTATAATACAGACTTGGCCCCCACGTATCGAAATTTATATAGGGTACACACATAGAAAGAATTTTATATCCTATATTAAGACATATTGGACAAAAACCAATTAATAGTGCAAGGGGTACAACACCCCCGAATATTACTCACTATGTGTCACATGAAGTGAGGATTAGGAGACCAATCTAGCACCACTTCACATGTGGGATATTTTTGGGCTAATAGTCACATTACACACCCTTTTATATTAGCATTAGGGCTTGTGACTTGTGTTCTCTTATTTAGGTGTTGTCAAGATCCATGTGTTTGTAGACCTCACTATAAAATTAAAACCAAACAAGGACATAGTACAATCCATTATTGATCAAACATACCATGAATCAATATAATTTTATTCAAACCCCCAATCCAATATAAAACTATTTCCATCCCTATCCATCCATCTTATTCAACCAAACCACCTTCAAATCCCAAATTCAATTTTTTTCTTATAATCTGATCTAATATAGATATATATCCATCTAATATTATTCCTCATCTAATCCTAATCCTTTTCAAAATAAATCCTCATCCAAAATCCATCCTAATCGAATCCAAATAAACATTCATCCAATCTATAACCATTCCTAAATCATAACGGTTTAGCCTATTTCTTTCAAAGAAAAATATATCCAATTTCAAATTGAATATGCCAAAACATGCACTATAGCAAGAAAGGAATTGGCCTCCATGAGTAAGGAATCCTATATCCCATTCACATGTGTGTAAATCCATAATATCATAGAATCATCCATAAACCATATGGAGATCACAATGTGGATATTAGCGACACTTATATGATTTTTTAGGAAGCCTCTTCCCACATCAAAATATGATATTGTCATATTATATACAATAAATTTGATAAAAAATCATTTCATCAACACCACCATCTTCCCGAATAATTCCTCTCATCAATCTTGAACATCTAGTTCCTTCTCACATGTCCTAGGACCAACAAAATCACACATCATTTTATCCTTTTAAAATGATGTCGCTACAAAAAAGTGCATGGGAATTCAACATGAAATCCAATTAGAGGATCAATGCTTCAACATCAATATCAATACATCAACTTATGGGAACCAAAAAGAGTTTCTTCATCAAAGGAGATCCAAAAATCAAAATAAATCCAATAGCCAAAAATTCAAAAATCAAATGCGATTCAAAATTCAAAGCTAATAATGTCAAGTATGGGAAAAGGTGAAAAAAATCCACGCCACCTAATGAAAACCTCTTTAAGGTGCTATCAGATGTAAACTATAAAAATTTCAAAAATTCAAAACTAGGAACCAAACATCAAAATTAAAATCTTTGAAATCAATGTAGTCTATGCACAAGGAACTGAAGCTTCCCCCTACACCAAAAAAATTGTAGGAAAAATCTAAATCACTCATCAAGTAAAATATCACCAGGACCATCGATCTTGGATCCAATATCACTCCTAAGAAGCAAAAAATCCTTATTACCCTCATCAAAGAGATCATAAACATAATTTTTGGCTCCTATAACAAGGAGTGGTAATATTGATCCCAATCCTAAATACCCTCACAATCATACCATCCCTCTGAATCCTCTATACCATCAACACAAATCAATAATCCAACATGCCTACCATATTACTCACCTTAGCATCACCCTCTCTTATAATGGATATGAAAATTAACCTATCGAGATGTGAAAACAACACCAATTTAGTAATCAACAAATTCATAAAAGACATCCTTGGAGTACAAGATTAAAGAGATGCACTTCCACAAGATAAATCAAATTCACTCATCCAACAATCAAATGAAATTATATGTAAAATAAATTTTACTCACACTTGGGGGGAACCATCCACTTTATCCACTTCATGATAACCTAAATTGTCCTACTTCATCCATTGCATCCCTTCATCCATAACATCCTGTTCAGATCATCCTACCCTACACATGAAGACCTCAACTTCCTATTTCTCACATATCATCCTTATCCTAAAATACCCTTTTCATCCATCCTAAGCATCCTTATCATCACCATCATACCTCTCATATCTAGTCAACTTCCCATTTTGGCCTTATTAAAGATGTTGAGGTAATCTTGGTACCTATTTTGGGAAACATATTGGCATATCTTCTTTAATTTTTCATCAAAATAATGCCTAGATATTTGGGCACATAGTCATATGTAAAGTTGTATTTATAAAATCCCTCATACATCCCTCCTCCATTGTTATCATAAATCAATCCTATCATATTATATCATACCATGAATCCCTTAAATCCGTATTATCCTATCCTATCCTTTATCCCTCAAATCCATCCTATCCTATCATATCCTTGCCCATATTATCTGGAATCCTTGCATCTATCCAATCCAAGAAAACTTTAGAACTTGTAGGATAAAATCAAGTCTTATCACGTATCCCTCAATCCCATCCTATCCTATTCCATCCTATTCCATCCCACTCCATCCTAAACACCCCTCAACTATCTTATTCTACATATTTTCAGCCATCCCCTTTTGAATACTATATATACCCCTTTCATCCACTATCATTGCCATCCCTGAGACTAAGAACAATTTTTATCCCTTTGTGTTTTTCCCTTCACTCATCACCCAAAATTTTAAAAATAAAAATAAAATCACACATCCAAAAATAATTTTTCTTGTCCTAAATCTAGTTGAAATCCTTATCCTCAAATAAACTAATAATTTTAAATTTTCCTGGGATACATTGTTCCCAATACCACTCCACTTGTATGCATCCTTGCTCAGGGAAAATCAATAAATCGATTCATCATCAATCACTAAACATGGATATTTAAATTAAGCAAGGGACATCACATTTTATTTTGTTTTTTTAGTTCATTTTGTTTTCCTATTTATCTTGGCATTTTAAATTTTTGTTTGTGTGAGTATCTTTCTAATGATATGAAGATGGTTATGCATATTTCCTTTTTTGAGTTTATCCAATGATATGAGGATGTTTGTGCATATTTTCATTTTTGAGTCATTCTGGAGCATATGATGATAATTTCATCATGGTTTTCCTATATCATGGTGCATCCTGATATATGTCAAAAAATAAGGTTGTTAAGGATGAAAATAATGGGAAATTTGTGCAGAATGTCAGTAAAATTCACCCATCATAATCATCCTCTCCTATCATCTCCCACCATCAATTATCAACAAACCAATTTATCAAAAATATAATAACCAATCTTCATCTAAGATAACAATCTCTCTCTATCGTAGATCATTCATCCAACCTAACAACATATCTATCCATCACTAACCATCGTTCACCCCCTCACTACATAGGAAGAGAATCAGTCTCACGTCATCATCTCTCATTCTTTCTATCACTCAATCATTAATCTTTCAATCAAATCCTCATCACACTAATCATCATTAGACATTGGTTAGCTCTTGAATTAAGTTTTCATCCTGTTGGTGGAGATCTGTGTACACCCTTCTGATTTAGGAAACTATTCAAGTGTCTAAAAATATATACAAAAATAATCATATTATCTCGAAGGTGTGGGACCTTAACCCTTAAGATAAACCTCTGAATAAGGACAACTTCCTCTCCCTAAAAGCTTTATATTAACCACTACTCTAAACTAAATAAAATAATATGTAAAGTTGTGGGAGATATAGTGCTAAAATTTGAAAAGAATGGTGATACACTAGAGTCTGAAGGAACCACTCTCCTTGAGATCAAGGAAAAAATGGATGAACAAGTGACAAAAGGGCATATGTGATCCATTGATCCACATTACATTAAAAATCCTTAATCCTCTGTGTAAAGGACACAATGGACTAGAATTATGTAAATATAATCATACACATCATACAATAACAAGAGAGAAATGTAAGATGCAATAACACAAGACAAATGATAAATAATAATCACAATCAACTATATATTATTTCTTGCGGTTTACAAAATCTCACATTAATTGAGAAGGAATTGAACACATTGCATGATTAAAATATGAAGGTTTGTAAGACTCAGAACACTCATAAACCAATCAGGAAAATTTTCTTTACATTTGAGAGGGGATAGTTTCAGTTATGAAATTCATTACATTTATAGAAGGAGAAGAGAGGGGAAGGGTTCTGAAAATTCATAAGATATGTTCAACATCCTTGAACCTTCCAAACTACCCCAAAACTAGCCTAGAAGGTAGTATCCCAAACTCATGATGTCCACACCCAAGGGGGTTCCTTGGTTTGAAAGAAAACCCTTAGATATTTTCTATGTGGGTGAACTATAACATAGATCAACAGATTTCCACAAAATTAGGGGATATAGATAAAGAGTGAGTTGTCAAATGCCCATTTTTGGTCATAATCATGCTTTTGACCACTAAAAACAACTCATTTCTTATTACACAAACCATTCAAACCATTTTTTGTGGAGGCCTGATGAGAATATACCATCCAAGAAGCATCATGACATAAAAGGAATAAACCAAAAGCATTTGTAGCTGAATCGATCATCATTTGATTGCAAAAGTGACCCAAAACCATGTCATTAAAATATCCCAAGTATCTCCATCATTCTTCTCAAAAGTGATATTTTAGTGAATCAATCTAAAAAATTCTTCCATTGATATCAATCTCATGCCAAATGGAGATTTGGATCAAAATATATGGCATTTTGAATATTCCCAACAAAAATGTGAAAATCCTTTATTCCTCAAAGTCTTCCTAAATACCATCTTTTTTCTATAGGGTATGAATCTTTCACATAACCTTTTTTCTATGGGGCTTCACTATTTTGATCATCCCATACATTCATCACTCCTTTATCCCGTAGGTTTCTTCTTGACTTTTTCCTTGATCCCGCGAATAGCCACTAACTCTAAAACTCCTTTGAATACTAGTTGACTTTTGTTCTTGTCCCGTAGTATACATTACATTTCACAAAGTATAAATTTGTTTAATGGATTTTCCTCATGTTGGTAAAAATTTCCATTTTTTCTGTGGCTATATTTTTTACACTACTGGATTTCTATGAACCTTTCCATCACTTCCATACCTTACTTCACTTCTTGAAGTGTCGTCTAACATTTTCCTTTGTTATGTGGCTTTGTTTTATTTCCTTTACATTTAGCATTTATAAAATTACCACTTTCACTTTTGTTTATCTCATGATGCATATATCTTTGAATTTTTTCCTTTGTTACGCATACTAGAAAAACCGTTGATCACTACACCTTTTGAAATTTGTGGAAAACTAAGTTCTTGAATTTTTTGTGGAACACTAATAGTTTTCTCCTTCCATGGAACACTAAGTTTTGAATTCTATGGAACACTAGTTCTAACTTCCATGGCTTTCCTTTTGTTGCACTTTAACTTTCTTGTAACCTTAGTGGTGCTACATGATTCATTTTTTCATGATTTGCTATTTTTTGTTGTTGAGGACTTTAATTTTGTCGTGTGGATTTGGAAACACTGCAAAACACAAATTTTCCAAGTCTGTGGAAAACTAAGTTTTCCACTTGAACTCATGGAAGGATAACTTTTGAACTTCCACATAACACTACAATTTTTTCTTTTTGTAGAACATTGAGTTCTTAACATTTCTGAACTATGGAACCTTGGATGTGATCCATGTAAATAATTTAAAAAATATTTGAGATACCAAGGCACACAAGTATTCATTTTGTAACTATTGGCCGAAAAAATAAGCAAGGTGCTTATTTTGGCAACATATTTGGTGACACAAAGGGGCCATATTCTTACTAGATGTGAGAACATGTTACCTTGTGCATGGAATCAATATAAAAATCTAACATATCTTCCTAGACTTTCTAAAAATATATCCTTTTTCTGTAAGAAAACTACAATGGCCTAGAAACCATCTTGTGCCCCAAGATAATTCTCACTTTACTTGATCTCAAGTTCTCCATCCCATAAGTGTTTGAATGATTTGTAAACATGTTCCTCTATACCTACAACTCTAAACCATTATGAAATAAAATTTATGCTTAAGTAAAAGAGAAAAATAAGGTGCATAGGAAAATGGTTCAATTTTGCAAATGGATAGGGTGTTTACAAGGCTGAAGATTTCTTGTTCAAACAAAGCTGAATGAAATATCAATATTACACTAACTAAAAAATGAGACATGTGACCATAATGATCCAAGGTGATAACACAATATCCACCAACAAAAATTTCCTAGCAATTTAGACTAGACAAAAATGAGAAAAATGACTGAAAACACATGTTAGGAGAAAAAAACACCTATAGTCTGAAAACCAAGTCATGGAAGACACCAACAAAAAAAACTAGGAAAAAAAATAGAATAGGGAAAGGAAAATATTTACAGCTATGTACAAGGGGGAGAGACAACTTTATAAATAAGAGTTGAGGAAGATATCATTGACTTGGATAAGCAATATTTCACCATTTAACGTTTCCAAGTAAAAAGTATTACTCTCATTGATCTCTATAATCTGATAAGGGCCACTCTAAATACCATTAAAATTTTATGTTTTCCTTGCTTGGAGTGGTCGTCATCCCATTTTAGGATCAAATCTCCTTATTTGAAAGTTTGAGAGTGATATTTCTTCATAAACCACTTTTGTATAGCTTATTGGTGGTATTGCATTTTTTGTCTAGCTTCTTCCCTAACTTCTAACTTAGCCAACTCAACAATCCTTATGATTTTTACATCATGATGCTCTAATTCTAGTTGATGAACCAACTCTAGAGCTATAAGTTCAAGTGAGATGGTAAACCTAGATTCTCTCCCATATATAAGCATGAATGAAGAGTTCCTAATAGATTTATTGGATGTTATATCATCCCAAAGTGTTGCTCTTATCTTGGTATGTCACTGCCTCTGATTGTCTTCCATTGTTATCTTCATGATTGTGATCTTATTTTTGTTGGAGGATTCCACAATGCCATTTCCTTAAGGATAATAGTTTGAATATTTATTCAAGTACATACCATATCTCAAGGTAAACTCGGTCACTTTGGATCCAATGAAATACTTGGCTGTTATCAGATATAATTGTGTGGAGAACTCCAAATTTGGTCACAATATCTTCCAAGAAGTATATGAGGACATTATCAGTTACTTATTTGAGAGGTACAACCTCCAACCACCTTTAAAATCAGTTTGTAGCAGTCAAAATCTAATGATGGCTAATAATTGAAGGAGATTTCACCATACCAATAAATTATAACCATTGAAAGAAGGGTTAATCAACAACATTGGGTTGAAGTGGAAGTGTTGCATTAATCTTTTTCCTAACAAAAAAATGAACATTATTTGTAGATCCTTATTCATTTATAACAATTTGAATTTTTTTTTGGACAGAATAGCTAGCCCTCAAGATCTTGAATGCAGTAGTTTGAGGAGAAAAGTGCCGACTAGCAAAGCTTTCATAGAAATCTCTGATTAACATCTCAACCTTGTCAGGTTCCACACATATCAACATCACACCATCAATGTTTCTCTTGAAAAATACACCCTCAAACATCTCATAGTTAAGGGCCTTTAATCGAAAATGCCTTATTTTTATTCTATTGAAAGTATTAGGGTAGCTTTATAGTCTGAATTTATTCAACCATATTTTGAAACCAATCATTTTCAACAATTCCCTCTACTACCACTTTTGTTGATTGGACATAAATGAATTCTTGCATGATGCCTTCATCTTTATCCAGGTGCTGACACAATTCCCTACCTCTGATTAGATTGGTGGTTTTTATTTCAATGTCAAACTCCATGATTTTCGTAATCCAAACATCCCTTTTATAAATTATTTGAGTGCTCATAATGTACTTCTTGATTATTATATGAGTAACAAAGACTCTAATATTATTGTTGGACAATAAGTGTTTAAATTTTTTTAGATTCCTCAAAATTGAAAATGTTTTTTTTTTTTCAACAGAGTTCATATATGAGATCATAATATTTAAATTTTTGACTTGTAACAAATATTGGTTGCTCCAATCCTTCCTAATTTTCTTGGGTTAAGATGGCAACACTACTCCTTTCCCTTCCAAAGGAATATATGATAAAATATTTTTCAAAACTAGATTTGATGAGAGTGGAAGCTTGGGTGATAGATTGTTTGATCTTTTTGAAGATATTCCTAGCATCTTGCATCCATTAAAAATTACATCCTTTCTTAAGCATCAATTTTGTGGGCCTCACCAACTTGGTAAATTTACATGACGAATTTTCTCACAAAATTGATCTTCTTGTGGAAAGATTGTAATGATTTTTTTGTGTTGGGGAAGAGATAGAGAAAAAATTAGATGGAATTCTATTTAGATCAATAACCAAACTACTTTTAAAAACAACATGTCCCAAAATATTTCCCTCAGGGCAATACATATATATTTCTTTGGATTTAAAGATATTCCAAAGTCCCTGTATCTACTAAAAATCTCCCTGAGATATATATTACATGATCTTATTTTATTTTATAAAAAACAATAATATCATCCAAATAGATCAAGAAAATATCATTAATTATCCCTTTAAAATATGAATCTATTGCCCTTTGAAAGGTAGTACTAGCATTAGACAATTGCAAACTACAATATTTGACAAAATTTCCCTCTCCAACACTAATGGTAGTCGATAGTTGTTATTATTATGTGTTCATGATCCTTTTTTGGCATAAATTGGAGTATGCTCATAAAATTTGAATAGAACTAGAGGAGAATACCTACAAGTCCATGACTACTCACTGTAATAGATTGGTATCATCAAATGTAAAGGGTGATGATAGAAATTGAGAGACTTTTTAGAAGTCTTTAACTACATATACATTTCACAACTCTTATTATATGGCATTCTCATTCCTAATTAGGATGAGGCTTTACAACCTATGTAGGATTCTACTTTGATGGGGAAGCTTATATTATGTTTCATAAAAAATCAGATTATAGATCGAGCTACTTTCCTCATATAAGGGTTGTGTTAACAAATAAAGGATCACAAGTCTAGCCCTTCACTTAATACCATTGGTTTGGTTTTAAGGGACAATTGAGATTGTGTGATTGACTGCTTATTAGGTCCCAATTGCCTTTAGAGCTTCATTAATAATATATTTAGTGCAAAAAATGTCATACATATTGTTGAGAATTCACAAGCTAGCTAAAAAACTAATAAACTGCTAGTTTCTTAGACATACTTAGACTATTCAAGATTCTATAGCTATGCTATTCCATAATATCTTATAAGCCAGCATTACGATAGTCATTTTCGCATTCATTGAATAAAAAATATATCATAAGTGTCCTGTTCTCTCCATTTATCCACAAGTGTAAAAAAATTATCATTGAATTCATGCTTACCAAAGTGATCAAAACGATAGAAATCCATCTTTACATTACATGCTGGAAGGATTTGGTTTCCTTTTACCATAGTAGTTTTCTTGATACACCTATAGTTCTCAACATTCAATTACAATCATCTTATAAAAAATGTTATCAATGATATAGGGATCCAATAGATCATCACCATTAAACAAACTTACAAAAAATAGTCATTGTTACGATGCAACTGATGGTCAATAATTACCAGATCCATCCTATTGTTAAACTACGTTTTAAGAGAAAGTGATACTTGTTGCAACACTTTACCTCTAACCATTGAGCCTTACGGATAAAATCGATCTTATCTGCCTCCCACATTTTGTAATACTTGGGACCTACTATTCAAAATAAGGTAAGATAGAATCACCATGTGTAATATAGTCAGGCTCCAGAACTCTATGTTGGTAGAATTATGAGGAGGGGGTTCTTAGCTAGGAATTTTGACCTAAATTTTTGACAAACTAATTGAAGCAATCCCCAAATATCATCAGCTTCTTGATCCCTTTAATACTTGGATAGTAAAAAGGTATCACTTTTGTGATCAGAAATATCATAATTTACCAAGGAAACATTTTTAATACATATCTTACTACAGTCGTGATGGATAATATTTTAAGTTTATCTTGCTTTAGTGCACCTAAGAAAACACTCTAGCACTTGCCATGTGTGATTCATTGCATCAGGTTATCTAACCCATCTATACAAGTCACTTCCATATTCCATCTAACACATCTCTTAAATCATTTAGAAGACTAGGCAATATATATATATCCTATATCCTATATATATATATATACTTGGGTCAGTCTCTTCAAAGGTCTTCAAAAGCATGCATAAATCCATATTATATGATTGGCCTAAGTAATAAAACTATGTAATTGATTAACTCCCTTTAGCCTATTTCTTTGTCTTCTACAAGTTTATTGGCCAACTTAAACATCCTTCACACTCTTATCGCCATTTGCATGATAAAATTTATCTTTCTATGGGCCTCAGATCACTAGTGCCTCCGGTTTGGACACTAGCGTAAATTGAGCTCTTATCCTCCTATTGTGAATCCTGACCCTCTTTACATCTTTGGCACCCTTTTGGAACCCTGTGAGACTCAATCCTAGATGAGAACTTTTTATCTACTTTGGGTTGGCATTTTAGTTTTCAATTACGACAAGGAAAAGACATGGGAAGGTCATATAAATACATAGTTATGTTTTCAAAAAAGAGGGACCAAGTGACTATTAGGACAAGCATTACAGGGTTAAACTACCCAGGTTTATTTATGACATTCGTAAGTTTTCACAACAAGAGCATCATAATTGGCAAAAATCTAACATCCACTCAAGGGGCATAGGGCAAACCCATAGTTTATGCATACACTAGGATAGGAAGGACTAATGTCTACTTCTACTCCTATCCACACTTAATAATACATATTATGGACATTCTAGATCTATTCTAAATAGTCAATTATGTGTAAAACTTAGCACATTTAGGGGCAAAAATTTCTATCACACACATTACACATGATAAAGAACTGACATGCAGTCTTAGATGTAGCCTGTACCTGCTCTTTGAATTTTGAGTTCACTCTTGAATCGTCGTGATCCATCGAGGTAATAGATCTAACTACCCCAGAATTGTCAAATTTTCCTTTTTACGGATACATGATATGGTTTGTGGGTATGTGCAAGTGAAATTCTCTCTTGTAATATTACAGGGGTGTTAGTACACATCATTGTAAACAATGAGCATCCAGAGCAAAAAACTTTGGTTTCTCAATAGAAAATATTATCTGACACTGAAAGATCCAGATCCAGAGCACCTATACAGACACTCAGGTGAGTGAACCCAAATCTAGACTATTAGTTCTTGGGCGCTCTTTATCCTCCTGAATCAGGTGCTCACTATGATCTACTAGATGAATCTTGAAATTGATCTCACCAAGCAATCTCCAGTGATCTTATCATGATGCTCTTCTACATTGAATTTCTAGTATTGTATCCTAGACCCTGTCAGGGTATCCTGTTCACCTCATAAATAAGCTATAAAGAGCCTCATATCCTTCCTCTACTTAGCTTATGTGGTTTTACTGAGCACAAGTTGCTTATGTCCCTAACATGACCAGTAATATTAGCATTTATATATCAGTAGTGAAATACAGTAGGATTACTCTGAGGGATAAGACTTGAGAGGTAATTCCACATTTTTGTTAAATCATAATGGTGACTACCCAACATCGTAAAGGCTATCATTCAGATATCTTTTCTATTGGATTTCTCTTTTATGGCTATTTAAGGTTCGTTAAGGTCTCTTTTTATCAATTACTTCAAATTCACACCACCTTGGGGGGAATAGAGGCTCTTCAAAAATCCGTACACTTACTTATGTACATCCCCTATCATGCATATACCTATTGATTGCTGAATCACAACACCATTCAATTTGCACAAGTGTGTGTGCTTGAGCTCACAGTGTGATTTGGTAACATGGGTGCTATCTCCAAGTTGTGGGACTTGCTATTTGAGATAGACCTCTAGAGAAAGTCTGGTTCTTAGTTCTAAACTACCTACTGCAAAATTATAATCTAATTTAAGCAAAACTATCTTATCCTAATCTAATTTATCCAAGGTGACCAGGGGGAGAGAGTACATGAAAGTAAATCCTACACTTAACAACAGTGATTACACTAGAAAAGGAGGAAATGATAATAAATTTCCAATGTGTGAACAATGGAAGTGAAGTGCATACTAGAGAGGGTGATAACAGTTCTCCACAGTCTAGCAACTGCATTCACAACAATATTTCATACACAGACAATGATAATGAATCCCTGCAAGAGCATAAAAGAGACACAATATATCTGTAATAATATTGAAGAGGCAAGAAGAATGATATACACAATTCAATCTATTACAAAGTAAAGGCCTCGATCACCAGACAAGGAGTCCACTACAAGGGCCTGCAACACATTGGATTCACAAAACTAAAATGAAAGAGTTTTTCTACTTAAAAACCATTATTTTACAATGAGCCCAACACTTTAATTTATAGAATTCTGAGAGGAGAGAGAGGATTGAAATCCTGAAATCCACCTTTCAACCACTTGAAATAGGTAATAAATGAAGTGAAATGATGGTATGTTTCTTGCAAAAGGCTCCCTATTCTTTCCCATGACATGCAATAGTGAAAGAATGATTTCCCATGCTCATTTAATGTCCTCCAAACCACCAACAAAATCACTGTTCTGAACTTGGCCACATTTTTAGAAAAATGATCATGATTTACTCATAAAATTCCATATTTATTGATCTCTGTGCATCAATATTAGAGCCATTATTCCAATGGTACCAATTTTGTGCAATTTTGTTGAGAATTGCAAAAGTTATGGTCTTCTAAGTGCAAATAGCTATTTTGAGTTTGCCAAAGATTTCTTGCATTTTATGGGATTGAGTATTTAAATTTTTGGAGTTGGATATATTTATTTCCTTTTCACCCACCTACCCTCATTAAAAATAATAAATCCTTTATGGCGTAGAGGATGTCTTGTCCTTTCTGAAAAGTCAAATTTTGTGAAAAACAGAACTCTGGGTCAAAAGTTATGACTGTTTGAAGTTTAGGGTTGGGATGTTATTTTTCTTTGCATTGCAGGTTTTGCAGGTTTAGATGTCCCATGTATCCTGGGATGTTCATGCTAATATTCTTTTCCTTTTCTGATTCCTTCTTTGTGTGGTAAATCAGCTATTTCGGGCCCAATTGTCCAGTGTGTTCCTATGCGGCTTGGGGCAATTTTCTCCATGTCACCCAAATGAAGATTTTCTGTCCTTGCACATCCACTATTGACTGGGCCACATGGGCCATTGACCACCATATTTTCCACATTTGGCTTTCCCATGGGTGTTTATGTGATTTAGGTCTTTTGTGTACCTATGTCTCGGGTTCATTCGAGACACTCAAGACCCAATTTTATGCCATTCCCGCATGTTGACTTGGTCACTTAGTAGATTGGCTATTTCAGATTTTTTGGGCCCGACTATCCTGGATAATTTTTTACGCCATCTCCATACTTCACTGGCTACGGCTATTTCAGCTTTTCGGGGTCCGCATGTACTTTTATCCCAACAGTCCCTCAGATTGCGTGGGAAAAAATATTCCACTTTTGCCACATTTTTTGCCTCCTTAGTATTCCGGGTCTGAACTAGGTACAACGAACCCCATTATGATCCACAATGGTTCCATCCACATGCCCCAGACTCAATTTTCACTTAAATAGGCCCTTGACTTCATTTTTTCAGATTTTTGCAAATTTCTATAACTCCTTCGATTTTTCTTAGGCTAGGGAAGTTAGAAAAAAGCCAAGGGGTCCCCAAAAATCAAATTTTTGTGCCTTTTACCATTTCTACCCCTCCAAGTTTGAAGAAATTGTGCAAGTTATCAAAATTACCTTGGGGTGAATTTTGGATAACAATACCCACTCCTACACTTTTTGTGAGACAAATGCAAGGGTTCAAAAAGTTGTTTAACAACACTACTTCTTGTGTTAATTATTCTCATAATCTTTGAGGAATTGGAGTTTCAAAATAGAGACATCACATTCATTAGGTGTTTAATAGAATAGGTTTAGAAACCAAAAGATCTTAGAAAACACCAAAACTTAGTTGTATTTTACAAGAACAACTAGGAGAATATTGAGGAACCTCACAATATGTACACAAAAATGGAAAATAACTCCCATCAGGTGTTCCAAAAAAAATTTGGTGGATATTTGTGCACACCCTTTTGATTTAGGTAGTTATTGAAGTGTCTAAATATCTCTACAACATAATTGAGACTATATCTAAGGTGTGGGACCTTAACCCTTGAGATAAACCTTTCGAGAAGGGAGAATTCCTCTCCCTAAAATCTCTAGATTAACCATTACTCTAAACTAACTAAAAGATGCAAAGTTGAGGGAGAAAGATTGTAGAAATTTGAAAAGAATAATGATACACCAGAGTGTGAAGGGAACACTCTCCTTGAGATCAAGTAAAAAAGGGATGAACACAGTGAGAAAAGGGAAGATATGAGCCATAATCCACACTGCATTAAAAATATTTAATCCTTTGTGTAAAGGACACATTAGATTGGGATTATGTAAATATAGCTCATACATTAACAAGAGAGAAAGGTAAGATGCATTAACACAATCCAAAGGATAGATAATATTCACAATCAAATATATATTATTAAATGAGGAATACACACTCTCTCACTATCATTGAGAGGAAGTGAACGCATTACATAGACTCAAAACACTCAAAAACCAATTAAGAAGAGTTTCCTTGTATTCACAAGAGGATAGTTTCAGTTATGAAACTCATTACATTTATAGAAAGAGAAGAGAGAGGAAGGGATTTGAAGATGCCATAGGAGATTCTAAAACCACTTGACCCTTCCAAATTTCCTTGGAACAGACCCAGGAGGTAATCTCCTAGTCTCATGATGATCCACACTCATATGGGTGCCTTGGTTTGCAAGAAAACCCTTAGATATATTCTATGTGGATGAACTCTAACTTAGATCAATGAATTTCCATGAAATTAGAGGAGATAGATGAAGAGTGTGTATACACCTATTTTTCACTTTTCATCTTTCATACCTATCAACAACATTTTCCTGTGTACGGATAAGGGTCACTAATGCATCTATTTCTTGAGTGGGTGCCTTTAGGGGCCTGCTGGGAATGGGGTATGACTATTCACATAGTCATAATGGGTTAGATAAAATCCACACAGAGAGTATCGCTATGTATTCCTAGCCTTAGTTATCCTTACATTAATTATCCTTATCCCTTAATGTCTCATAAACATTCCACTCTTAACACCTTGCTTACATCTCACCATTTGACACCTTGTTTGTTCATTTTATTGATTCATGACACCTATTTTCACTTTACGTGACATTTATCATCCTTGGCCGACACCATCGCTCATCGGCGATGGCTTCGGTGTTAGGTTTTTCCCTAGTTTATGCCATCTCCCATGGGTGATGATGTCGTATATATACACACACCACAAGTTGACATTCATAAAGGAAGGAAGCCATAATCATATGAACTACCATATGTTATGCTCTTTTGCACTAACTTCACATCTGATCTCTCAACTTTTGGTTCATCTTGCACTTGATTTGGATTGGATTATAAAATCTTCTTCTTGGTTGGATTTGTTACACTAATGGGTAATCTATAGTGAGTATAAGATAGGAACGGTGTTCCCCTTATCTAACCAATAGTGATTATCTCTTGGTGTGTTGTTTCTCTGGAGAGATAGATGCATCAGGGACCATCCCACATGTAAGTGTGATTCAATAAAATCTGAATATTTAATTTTAATCTAAATGTAAATATTTGATATAAATGATATACAATTAAATTAAAATACTAGGAATTTTTTTTGATAGTATGAAAGAAAATATGAAAAGGATAGGGCACTTATCTTGATATCACTTATCCCAAAGTGTGTGTGGACTGGACGAACTAATGAAACAACAACTCAAAATGTCACAATCACACTTAGAAAAATATAGAGATGCTGAGAATGTTGGGACATAAACACCTGGGCAAGGGAGAGGATTTTTGCAGGAACCCTAGACCTCTGTGGGCACTGGAGTCTACCAAAATAGTCATAATCTAGTTTCAAAACTATCGCTAGGGTTTCACACTTTCTCACCTTTGATCACTTGTATGTCACACTTGGATTTCTGTAGTACCTGTAAATCTACAAAAAAATAATCTCTTACAAAATCCTAAAACTACATCGAATCCCAAAAATAAAGATGTAAAACAAGGGGTTAGATTATCCTCATATGTCAAACAAGTGAACTTACGACCGAACATTGCACTGCATCTCATACATCATGTAGTTCTATGTGCTTGTGTGTACAATAGTACTCCTAGGTTTCCCTTGTGCCGACGGCGCCAAGAAAGGGGTAGTAGTTAGATAGAATGCAAATGTATCGATGGAAAAATGAACTTCCCCTTCCTATGTAGTGTGTATGTTTTGATATGTAGATAGATAGCCCTTGATATTAATTGCATGCCATTATTATGGTATGTATGTTGTGTTTATATAGGGATCTATTTCTTGAATTTCAACACTAATGACCTGACATGCCAACTAATATCTCAAGATATGAGTGGGAAAACCAAAAATACTAACCTCAAATGTCAAAATTAAGATCAAATATAAAGTGGGCATGGACACCCAGGATGGAAAGTAGCACCTAGGTGTTAGTGTCCAGAGACAATTGATGACAAATGTGAGAAGAATGAGCAACATGGATCCATGTGACCTAACTAGAACTGGGTGTATGGGTGACAAGTGTGAAATATAAAAGCAATAGAAACAAATAACACAAGTGGATAGGCTAGGAAGTGTGTCATAAGTGAATACTTTTCTTACTCAAGATCCATATATAAAACACCATACTTGGTGGTATGATAAATAGTAATAAGTGCATGATTTTAAGTCTACATTTACCCCCCTTTATGTGATTTGAATGAAATTCAAGTAGTGTAAAGGAAGTAAGGAACATACTTGAAAGAATTCTGAAGAATTCATGTTCCAGAAGTATGCGTAGAATAAGAGCATATAGCACGGAAAACCATGGACTAATGTGTTAATCCATGTGGTGTGAAGAGATATGGAAAACCGTTGTGAGGAGAACTAAGTGAGATTGATGATTTCGATTTTGAGTGATTGGATATTTTGATTTTTGTCATTTGATGGAGATTTTTTGGGGTAGGCAGTGATCAGTTCCCAAACTAATTTTTATATATGTGAAAAACTGAAGGATTCGGGTGTTCTACCACCAGAGGAAGAGTGTAGGGAGAGAGGTCTAATTTTACCCTCCAAATTTAACTAAATCCTCAAAGGTTAAGCCAATACAAACAAAAAAATACCAATTTTTTTCATTTTGATTCATTTTGATGCAACGAAAAATAACCCATATAGGATTACTATAGGAAAGGAAATGACGTCTCATTTCCCCCACTCCAAGGGTGTCATTATATATATGATGCTTTATGGCTACCATGTTAGGTCATATGGAAGTGATAGAAACTGTAAAGTGATTTTCCCATGTTAGGTCATCTGGGAAAGGTACAAAATAGCGAAGATCCCAAGTTGGGTCATCTAAGAGAGAGTAAAATATGTTGTGTTATGTCAATTGGTTGATCTGATCCGAGGAGTAGAAAATTATGTTGATATTGAATATGTATGATAGATTACTCATGGAGATAATTTTCACTTGTTGCCCCCAGATTAGGTCATTGGGGGGGGAATCACTAGAAAGTGTTATGAAATGTCATATAATGTGAGCATATTTTTGATAGTGATAGATTTGATGTGTGAATTGATCATGTAACAATGTGAGGGGGATCATAAAGTGACCCCGATTATATGCCCCCCCCTTTAGTGAAAGGGAGAGTGATGGTGAGAATGAAGCTTGAGGCAAAATTAAATGGACAATGATGTAATAGTGAATGAGATGAAGTATAGTAGATGTCGCAAGATTGTGTGTATATCGAGATGAAGATATGCATGATTAGAATATAGCTTTGTTGGATGTGTATAAGTCAATAGTAAGAAAAATTCTAAAGAGAATGACATAGACGGGATAAAAAATAAAGTAATGAAGATCAAGATATGAGAAAAATCATGTGATGTGTATTAGTTGGAAGAATGAGCATGAATAATGACCACACTAATATAGCTATTATTAAAAGTGTTATATATAGTAAGTGTAGAAAGTGACTATTGATTTCATTTGAACTTTGATTAAGTGAGATTTGGATCTTTGAGTGTGTGAAGATGCCGCAACTTAGAACAGTGTGATTGAGTTGGTTCGAGATGGTGGTGGAAGCCATGACATCGCATACGACAACTGAGTTGGTAAGTGTGGGTAATTTTTAAAAATATGTTGAAATGAGTGATTTATTGTGAAATTTTGTGAAATTTTTGTTTTTGAGTTTATAGGAATTTTTGACTTGGGAAAGAGCAACAAAGGCTCTAATGACCTTCGGGACACCAATGCCTAGATATAGGCACCGGTAAACTACTTTTGGGCATCGATGACCCAGGAGGATGCTTTTGACCCATAATGTGATGAATGTGAAAATTGATGCTATTAGTTATTTTTTTTACATGTATAGGAGGTGTTAATGTCACGTTTTGTTGTTGTTTTGTGATGTGTAGAGGGATATTAATTCAATAGAATTTGTAGTGGTCGTTATTTGATAACATTATTGGGATTGGGTTTATCGGATGATGAGTGGGATATATTGGACCGTGCCAGCTTATGACACATAACAAGTATAAGGGATGTGCCCCATAATCTGTTGATGATTACTGAATTGTGTGAAAGGTGGTGTGCAAATGTGTGTACTTTTTGGTTACCTACGAGGGAGATGAATATGACCCTGGAGGATGTATATTGCATATTACAACTATTGGTTGTAGGTGAGAGGGTCTAAGTGATGGCAGCAGATGATTCTCAGAGAAAGATGCAAGAAACTAGGTGGTATTTTATAGGGACACGAGCTCAAACTGAGACACACATTAGTTTGGAAGCTATACTGAGGTCGGGTGTTCCCCAATTGTTGAATTTCATTACAGTTGAGATTTATTCTTCAGTGGCAGTGGAAGGTGGTGGTGTAGGCATCTTGAATAAGATGCATGATATTTGTCGTCGTTTAGAGGAGGATGGTACTAGATATGCCTGGGCACGATGTGTATTGGCACATTTGTATAGGGACCTATATAGGTTCATGCATGAGGAGCATGGGGGTGGACTAAGATCCACCACATTGCTACATATGTGGGCTTATGAGCATATTGCAATATTGAGGCTGCTTGGTGGGCCATGTGGGGAAAGGGTGAGGTCAGATGTATTTTCCACAAGATGGGATAGTGTTCAAAGTAGGAGGATGGACACCAATACTTATACCATGGGCCATTATATGGAGGCCATGACCTAAGGATTGAGTAGAGCTACGATGTATTCGACATACTATGTGGTTGGAGGACATATTTCCTAGAGTGGTCAAGCTATTTTAGGAAGAGTGTGTGTCACAATAGTTTGGTATGGATTTGGGGGCATACCAAAGCCGTATGTATGGGTGAGAGCCACAAGGGTACCGAGGAGGGCCGAAATGATACTATGTCCCACATGGTCACAACTAGTACGCCCAGGTGTAGACAAGATAGATGCGGCTATAGAGCCGATACGGGTGGATGATGCAGGATGTACTGGTGGTGATGGTATAACGGTATCGATAGCAAAGCGTAAGTATGGTTTGTTTTTTAGTGGATTAATTTGTCGATATTGCGTATAGTAAATAATGTATTGATATATGGATGTAGGTGATGCATATAAGTCATTGATCATGGATACATTGATCCAAAAATTGATGGGGAATGTTCCTATTGATGTTCTTATTGGTGGTGATATGTTGGGGAAAGTTGATGTTATTGCGGGTGAGAATGCACACTTGTTTGAGCTAGTGGTGATAGCAGTGGTGACATGTACTATGATTTTGTGTGAGAGTGACGAGATGAAAGAAAAGAATCAGAGACTAGGTAGGTGGTAGGATGGGGAGCCTTAACACATGATGTTTTTACACAGTACATTGATTTATAGAGATGGTTTTCAGAGATGTCAGGTGAGTTATCTGTATTACGTAGGTAGGTCGAGAGATACAGGGGCCAAGACCAATAATGTAGATTGAGTGATGAAGCATCTAGTTCTCTTTCTCTTGCAGTTATATATAGTGATAGTGATGATGATTTATGATTTGTATCGATGTATGGGGGATTGCCCCCCAGGGTTGGCATTTTTATAACTACTATATATATATATATATATATATATATATATGGACTATTAGCATACTTACATTGTACTTAATGTTTATTAGTTTCTTATGTGGCATAGATGATGATGATGAGTAATGCTTTGAAATTTTTTATTGTATGTATGAATGAGGATAAATGGTATGTGATAATAATAGTTATATGAATGAAATCAAGAGATGATAGGAAATAGTATAATGATGTCTCGCTGAGTATAGAATAAAAAGATGTATAATTATGTATGAAATCATGTGTAAGTGATGATAAAGAGGGGGGAAGAAAATCGATGCCCCCAGCATATGTGTAGTAAAATGAGGCTCATTTATATTGAACCCTAAATAGTTAAAAATGAACTATAGAACACGAGTACATTTTTAGGAAGTGGTATGATAGTGTACACTAGATAGATATATCAATGAAATATGTAGCACAAATATGTAGTGAGGTTCTTATTATAACGGATCCCTAAACAGTCATGTAAGAATCATGAGAACATGAGTGTGTCATTAGAAGGTGAGGTGAAAAAAATCACCTATCAAAGAGAGAGAGATAGAGAGAGAGAGTTAAACCTTTGTCTTTAAAGTGTTTTAATTTTTCATGAAGGGTGCAACATTCATTGTCACATTATCCATTGATGCAATGATAATTGTAATAGGGACGATCATGTTGATGTTTCAATTGATGAGGAGGAGGTTGCTGATAAGAAGGAAATTGAATCAAGTGCTTATCAATAAAAACATGCAACACATCATGAGGCTTAACAACATGTGAAAAGTGTAATGGCTCCCAAGTAGGAGATACAAAATTTTTAGGTGGATCCCGACGTAGTGAAGGAGATTAAGGATGCTTATGCAATGGAGGGGACTTAATTTTCTTGCAAGGAAAAGGATATGAAGACCTTGGAGGATGCTTAATATATGGAAGAGGAGAATAACTAGATGATGCAACCGTTATAGAAATAAGAGGAGGATCTATAACATGTGTAGCAATGAGATATTGTTCTAGATCAATGACCTTATAGCATAATAATGTAAATGATTTGTTGGGACCCTAATTTACTGGTTAAGTACAAGAAGGTGCATGGGCATGCAAGGCCTTGTTAAAGAAGGGAGCACAAGGAGAAAGCACATAGGATAGGGTTCTAGGAGGTTTTAATAGAACAAGTAGCACGTGTGCAAGGCAAAGTAGGATTTCAGGACTTAGTTATATTTTACATATTAGGAAGGACATGTGAAAAGCATGAACTGACTGTGCATGCAGAGTGGATAAGGTGCTATTCTGATGGTAGGTTGGCCTAGGAAGGGATATGCCCTACGATGGAAGATTCTAGAAGACCATCATGGAAAGGAGTGGAGAGCTCAGGCTTGGAGGAGCATGCTCCCATGGAGGACCACATTTGGACACTTAGAAATAGATATCAAGCCTCAAAAAGGTGGATTGGTAATTCAAGAGGCCTATAAATACAAGCACCCGTAGAGGAATTGAGATATAGATCAATAAAGAGTGGAGCTCTGCAGAAATGCTGTGAGGAACTCTATTGGGTTGGGTAGATGACCTATAGGGAAGGATGTATCAAGAGGTTTGGGTATGAAATTTTCCTTTCATGTTTAGGAAGACTCTAATCTAGTTATGATGTATGGATTTGGTCTGCCACACTATGATATTCTGTAATGGATCTAATGCATGTGATGAGGTTATCGGATATGGTGGAATATAAATATAATAGACTCTGGTTTGTACATATATCTGCGTAGTTATTTTTCATATGTGTTATATGAATGAATATAAACTCCTACGCAGTAAATTTTTAGTTTAGTTCTATAAATTGTTAAGTATCCTTTTTTAAAAAATGATTGCATTGGTCTAGAAGCCGTTCTGAGCTCTATGATGAATGTATGTCTAGTATCCACTCACTATTTTTAAGTTCCTATCATATATGATGCTTTCCCACTTAACTCACATAAAAGAGAGACTCGGCGCCTACGTGTTCCTTGGGTGAGCACCCAGCACCCGTTGGGTGATAGGCCGACGTGCATGGGATTACCTTGTTCTTTAGTGGGTGTAAAAAGGACTACATCTTGGTTCCATTATTGGGACCTCTTTTCAAAGTTGTAGGGGGAAACAACATACATCATGATCTATACAATGAGGGATGATAGAATGCCTAACTCTGGAAAGTATTGAATTATGGTTCAAGAGCATAGAGAAAGAATTTTCTCAGAGATTCAACACTTGGCCTAAGTTTGATTCACGTAGATGGGTAGAAGAGAACCTCTACCATGAGTTATATGCAATTTTTTTCTTTTGCTTCCTAGTAGAGCTGTATGAATAGCTCTCAACATATGCGTCGAGATCAAGATGGTGTTATAGATCACACATGTGGACCCAAGAAGAGTACCAGAGGCTGCAAGATGTAGATCTAACGTGGACTCGTGTTGTGGACCATTGGTGGAAAGGAGTACTAGATAGCTACACTCTGCAGTTTGTTATTTCTACATATACTTGTCTGGAAGTCACTGAGTTCAAGTTTCTCTGGGAGCCTAGAGGATCATTTCTACATGTTATTCCTTTCGCAATGAAGATCTTGATCATTACCTTAAGTTTAGAGGCATTTCTGATGTCCGACTAAACCTTCCTCAGCATTGGGCTAGGAAGCTAGGGTGGAGGAAGATGGAAGACATTGCAACTGAGAAAGAAAGGGAGGAGAGATGACTCAAGTATAGTGAAGCGCGTGAAAGGGATATTGCTAGACAACATGAGGTTACAAGTGTGATGGATATATGGAGGCATACATTACGGGAAGGAATTGAGGTTCACGCAGAGGACATGGAACCTGAGCAGTCTGTGCTACCCCATATTGGCAAGCACGGGAGAGAGACCCTTTCATCTTCTGATGAGATTTCATCATGCGGAGAGAGAAGAGTTATTGGCACGCATCTGAACCCACCTAGTGACCAAACCTTGGCACTAGGTTTTACAAATCAGAGGAGTGTTTATAACACAGTTGGTATCGGTGGGAGTGACCGATTGGAACACATGAGGTATAATTTCTTGTTTAGAACTTCTATGGCTGCACACTCTATTCTAGTGTTTGGAGGAATTTTTGGGCAAGGAGTAAATACACAAGGTTTGGGCAATGCGTCGGGGAGTGGCACAAGACATACATATGCTAATGTAATGATCTCACAGACCATTGGTGCATAGTTCAGTGGGACATTAGGGACATTAGGCAGGATCACTTCAGGCCCATTGTTGGTCATAGGAGGATTTGGAGGTGGAACTTGTGGATCTAGGGCCACATGACCTGGTGGATCTAGTGGATCTGGCAGAGGAAACACTGGAGGAAACCAAGGATCTAGACCAGGAGGATAGGGGCCTCATCCACCTCCTTAAGTAATCTTTGAAATGTCTTTACACTTGCCAGACTATTAGGGCATAGAGGATGCTGCGGAGCATGTTCACAAGTGTGAGTTGCTATGGTGCACGAAGGGGATCACAACCCTGGAATGGAAGGCCAGTCAATTTGTAACGACATTGCAAGGGTGCGTGCATGTCTAGTATAGGAAGTATGACCCCTATCAAATGGTGGTAGAGTACACTACGTTGAAAAAAACCTTCCTAGCAGAATTCAACATCCCTAAGTTTGAATAGAAGAGAATTAGTGCCCTCAAGGATATTCAGTAGGGAATGGTGAAGAATGTGCAGGAGTATGACATATGGTTTAAGACTCTCTTATAAAAAATTTCATATGACATTCACCCTTCAAAACATGCTCAATAGTTTGTTGGAGGGTTGATAAAACCATTTAGAAGAGATTTATCTCATAATACTTTCACAAACCTGCACGAGGCATTAGAAGTTTCTCTATGTGCCGAAGCTCTTGGAAGTGTTGATACTAGAGTTAGCCCATTCCTGAAAGCTCAAATCACTGCTATGGCTAAGCAGATGGAAAATTTATCTACAAACTCAACTCATGAGACTCGCAGTGGAATGTGGTGTACAAATTATAAAGTAGAGGGGCATACCAAGGATAGTTTCCTGAGGAAGACAGTACGCACCGTAGCGGTAAATTATGAGATTTGTCATAGGGACCATGATGTGAGTAGATGTCCCTTGTTGTATCTTACTATTGTAATATTTGCACCTCTACAACCCATGATACTAAGGATTGTAGGCTTATTGACCAAATCCATGAGGCCATTGATCATGGTGTGTGCCAAAGTAGCCTTGTCAGTATTTCTAAGGGTGATGACCATTTTTATGAGGAGCGCGCAAATGAAGGTGCGCGTGGAAGAAGTTCTCATAGAGATTTTCAGGGTCATGGAAACTACGGAGGAGGAAGAAGTGAGTTCCCACAGGGAACATGTTATAATTGTGGATCCACAAAACATTATAAATGAGAGTGTCCTGATTTATTATAATGCTTGTGGTGCAGAAAGAAGCATAAGTATGAAGAGTGTTTAGAACTCTATGAGCATATGAACCAACAACACTGGAAAGATAAGGGCATTACTATGGTGAGTGTAAAAAAGGGCTGATTCAAAATGGATGCCAAGAGTGGTGCACGAGTTAGAGCTAGAACCTATACTGGTGACAACGCATGCAGAGGCCGTGCACGCCAAGGAGATGCCCAGACTAAGGACATTCGTTTCTAGAGAGGAGGTATCACATGGAAAGTACCTGGACCCTACCCATCAGAAAGAAGTATACCATGAGACTATGGACGTAATTAAGAGTTTACAAGGAGAGATATAGTGTCTCAAAGAGCAATCGAGGTAGGTGGGGCAGCTGAAGGATAACACGGTTCTAAGAAGTGACCTTGATGAGGTCAAAGAAGTATGTAAAATGTCAAGGCAAGAGAATATTATTCCCTTGTTGGGAGAATGGCTAAGAGAGAAGGTACCACACGCCGGAGTAGAGCATGAGAGACATATTTTACATGCAAACCTTTCCACATAGCCTTGAGTATGACAAAGAAATTACTCTGAATGTAATTGTTGATGGATGGCTCTTGAGAAATATCCTCATCAACACAGGAGTATAAGTGAATGTTCTTACCTTAGATGCTTGGCATCAAATGGGAAGGCCCACATTACATCCATCTTTGAATGTGTTGTATATGAAAAAAAAAACTAAGGCGATGCCCATTGGAGTATTAAAGGATGCAGTGATTATCATTTAGGGGGCCAAGTTTACTGAATACTTTGAAGTCTTGGTGCTCGCTGAGGAAGACAATTTTCCAGCATTGCTTGGGTGCCCATGGTGTTACAAGAATAATGTTGACATATGGTTTAACAAAGGATATATCAGTTTTGAAAACAAGGAAGAATGAGTGATCATTCCTTTGACAGATGGGAAGTCGACACCCTACACAAAGCTATTAGGAGAAGAAGTCCTTGATAGAATATACATGTGCTCATTCAAGGATCCTGAGATAATTCACCCTACAGAAGGAGTTATCCAATTTGAGGATGCCTAGTCTGTGAGTGATACCACATGCATGGTGTGTGATAATTTGGCACACTAGAACTATGAGTTAATTGGAATACATTTAAGAGGATCAGTAACCAAGGTGACAAAGGCACGTACAGTCTAGTGCTTAGAAGGAATAAAACTATCAAGTTACTCAGGAGGTGTTAATCCAAAATATTTCTTACGAGAAATGGATGCCCATAGGAAAATGAAAAGGAAAGAAGAGAAATTCTCAATTACAACCTATTTGGGACTGTTGCACACTGGTGGGTGACACATCAGGATAACCTCTTGGAATGGGATGAGGTGAGAATTGCCTTCTCCATAAGGTTTTACAGGAGCAACGTGCCCATAGCTATAAAAGACTACCATGGTAAAGAGATAACTTCCTTCCATATCTAAGCATGTGAGACAACCTGGATGGGGAGCACAAAAGCATTACCACCTTCATTATGGGTTCACAAGTTGTACTCCACCCTGCAAGGTTATACACGTTTGTGGTATATCCACTCAGAGATGTGTTGTCAAACTGGTAATTGGTAAGAACTGGCAGTTGATCTCATTCAAACATTTGAGTATCGGAGTACAAGGCGATCAGTACATAAGGCATTGTAGGTAGTCAAGCACTTGACAAAATGGGATAGTGCTATGGCAGAAGATAGAATACAAGAATTTCTAGGTGAATCTTGCCTAGAGGCACGCCTTGAGGAAGAAAAAATAGAAGAGATATAGCTTTAGTGCACGTGTATAGAAAAATAAAAGGGGAAGATGGTGTATGCCAATGATGGGGAAGAGGCAGAAAGCTTAGATGTTAACCATTCTATAGGGATGTGCAAAGTCATAGATAGTGTTAATGAATAGGCATGCACCTACCATGAACCTTTAAAGACAAAAAGGGTTAACATTGTCTCAAAAACAGAACCCAAGGAGGCAATCATTAGAGACTATTGATCAGAGAAAGAAGTCTCTAAAATTATTGATCTGTTACATGAATTCTAAGATTTGTTCCCACCCGGGTACCATGAGCTTAAAGGAATCCACCATTCCTTGGGGGAGATGAGGATAAATTTGAAGGAAGGTGCGTGCCCAATCAGGAAGAGGCCATACCGGATGAATCCCAAATTGTGCATAAATATCAAGGAGGAGATAGAAAAAAGGATAGCATCAAGTATCATTGAGGCTATGGAAGAGTTGAAATGGATAATTCCAATGGTGATTAGTATTAAGAAGGACAGGAGGATAAGGATCTATGTTGATTATAGGGACTTGAATGTAGTGTGTGTCATTGATCCTTTCCCAACCCCATTTACTAAAGAAATCTTAGAGGGAGTGGTAGGAAGTGAGGTCTACTCTTTCACGGATGGATTCACAGGCTATCACCAGGTAAGGAATGTGAAAAAGGACCATAGAAAGACAACTTTAACCACTGAGTGGGGAAGTTTTGCCTATACGGTCATGCCTTTTGGGTTGAAGAATGCACATGTTGTGTTCTCACGCATTGTGGTGCAAGCTTTCTAGGACTTCATCCATAAATTCCTTCAAGTTTACATGGATGACTCGATAATATATGGGTTAGTGAAGGACCATTGTGGCAACTTAAGGTTGATGTTTGAAAGGTGTAGGAAGTTAAGGATATCCCTCAACATTAAGAAATGTGTCTTTGCTTCCTCGTTTGGAACATTATTGGGGCACATACTATGTAGGGAGGTCTTATTAGTAGATCCTGCCAAATTTGCAATAATTATGGGATTCGGGGAGCCTACTAGTTAAAGCGCAATACGTGGATTCCTTGGACACACAGGTTACTACAGAAGGTTCATCAAGGGATATGCCAAGATCATTGCGCCTTTAGAAAAGTTACTTAGACACAAGAGTGCTTTCCATTGGGGAGAGGCGCAACAGAAGGTGTTTGACACTTTAAAGGATATACTTGTTACCATGCCCATACTATGATTCCCCTCTTAGGATAATCCCTTCTATGTTCATGTTGATGCCTTAGGAATCGCCATTGGAGTAGTACTTACACACCTTCATGAAGGGATTGTTGATAATCCTTTATGCTTTGCAAACAGGAAGTTGACACCAACGGAGCAGAATTATACTACAACTGAGTGCGAGGCATTGTCAATGATCTACACACTTCACAAGTTCAGACAGTATTTGCTGGTAACCCCTTTTAACTTTTACACTGACCATATGGCATTGAAATATTTAATGAACAAGCTAGTTCTACAAGGGCACATATGTTGGTGGGTACTATTGTTCCAAGAATTTGAGTTCATGGTGGTTGTCAAACCAGGAAAAAGTAATTCAAGACCTGATCATTTATCTAGGTTCGATTCGGGGGAGGACACGTAAAGCATTGAGGATACCATGATAGATGCACAACTATTTAGTTTGTGGCACGTGCCCTTAGACTTAGAAGATATTGCAGTATTTCTCAAGACATGTGTAGTGCTGGAAGGAATGAAGACCTTGGATAAAAAGTAGTTAGCTATACTCTCCGCACCCTATATGTTGATTAGTGAGGATTTATAAAAATTAGGATTTGATGAGATTCTGCATCGGTGTGTGCTAGAATATGAGTGCCTAGCCATAATAGATGAAGCACACGGAGGTTGTACAGGTGGGAACTATGCAGGCGATGTCACTACATGTAAAATATTGATGGTTGGATTATGTTAGGAGACTGCGAATATTACAAGGCATGTGACCATTATCAGTGCATTGGAAAACTAGGGAAAAGAGATGAAATGCCTCTACACCCTATTCCCAGCATCGAGCCATTAGAAAAGTGTGCTATAGACTTTGTAGGCCTATTGCACCAGCCGCGCGTAGGATTGGGTCACGTTATATAATCAATTACACAGATTACTTGAAAAGGTGGGCAGAAGCAACACCTACTAAGAATTGTACAGTAGCTACTGTAGTAAGGTTCCTATGGGAAAATATTATTCAGAGGTATGGATGCCCTTTGAGTTTGACTAGTGATAGGGGTACACATTTCTTAAATGAGATAGTAAGGATTCTATAGTGGAATTCATGGTGGATCATCACAAGACTACCCCTTACCATCCAAAAACAAATGGGACTGTGGAGGCATTTAACAAAATACTAAGTCATACCCTAACAAAAATTTGTGATGTTGGTAGATAAGATTGAGATGAAAAAGTATTAGTTGTTCTTTGGGCATATAGGACAACCTACAAGAGGTTAAATAAGGCCACACCATTTCAATTAGTGTTTGGCACAGAGGTTATCCTACCAGTTAAATTCATGTTACCTTCTCTGCCGATGAAAAAGCACTGGAAGAAATAATTAACAAGTTAATGTAATTGGATGAAATATTATCACTCGCTAGGGGGAGCCAAAAGACTAAAAAAGCAAAACAAAAGGCATGGCATGATCATCACATTAAGAACAAAAAGTTCAAGGTTTGGCAGATGGTGCTACTATTCTAGTGGATAATCATCGTCTAGTGGATAAGGTTTGGCAGATTTTCTTTTGTGGAGAATCATCGTCTTGTGGATAAGATTATTCTAGTTAGGGTTTGGAAGCTAGGGCATGGGCAAGAAACCAACTATATCACCTAAGAAGTCAAAGGGCAAGGGCAAGGGAAAAGAAAAACAACCAGAAACCCCCATAAACATGAATGAAGAATGGTACACAGAGATGCAGTACCTAGATGGGGTTTTTCTCAGGAAAGAATTAGAGTCCCACTTAAGAAACATGATGGTGAGAAATTACAACCATCACACAAAAATAACAGAAAAGGAGATGGCACTGGCATTAGTGCATGTGAAAAATAAGAGGACACCAAAGGGTTTAGCTATCTATAGTGATGAGGTAAAATTAAAATTGGAGAATGCATGATTGTTACAACTCTATGAGATGCCTTATTTTGGAAAACCTGAGTGCCTCTATAAGTGGTTATGTCTTGCGTACATGAGAATCACTTTTACTTCACAGGGCACAAGATGCACATAACTCCTTAGTTGATTTCAAGATTCACAAGCCTCATCTGTGAAGGAGAAAGTATAGATGATGACCTGAGTGAAAAGGAAGCCATCAAAGCAACCTTCACCACATTTTATTATAAGAAGGGGTCATGATACTTTGATATCATGGAGATCCAAGACCATGTAGTGAGAATGGGTGTGTTCTTGGTGACAAAGCTAAATGACCAAGAGAGGTGGACACAGGTAAATAAGGCCTAGTTAAATGTGTGTAGGAAAATATCAGAAGGCACCATCTACAACCTATCTACCTTCATTGCAGATGAAATTATCAGTAGCATGCATGAAGGGGAAGATACTCTTTGGTAATTTCCTTATGAAAATTGTGTTTGCAAAGATCGGAGTGCCAAATGTGGCATATAAGTTTGTTTAGGAATATCCGGAGGAAGACCCCTCACCCATGACAATATTCACAAAGTACACTTGTGATAGCATGATGGCTTCCCACTAAGCACGCCTAGAAAAATGATATAAGCACTTAAGAGATGCATTTGGGGTGGAGTGGAGGATCTCAGAGCAGTGCCAGAACTCATTGATGTAGAAGCTGAATTTGTGGTGTAATAACATTTCTACATTGGTAGATTTAAATTGACAGATGAAAACATGGGCCCCTGGTGCAATCTCCCCTTCTCCTTCACTGCTCAATATTTCAAAGTAGGGGTAAACAGGTTTAAAGAGGCCAAAAGGCTAAGGTTCGACCTTAGTGAGGTGGATCAAGACCACAGGGAGTTGCGTAGAAAGATTTTTTAACCTAATAAGTGTGTGTACATGGAGAGGTATGTCTCTCACAAATTTTAAATGACAAATACCCTAAATTTTCCAATAGCAGGAGAGACCGTGGCAAGGGTATATCTATGCATAAGACCAAAGTTTGAAAAGGGTGCATACCTAGAATGTGATGTCTCCATTCCTGAAGACCCCATGGGAAGAAAGAAGCCCGCGCCATCACAGAAAGGAAAATAAGAGGTGCAAGGGAAGAAGGCACCAAGTGTTCAAAGTGCACCACAAGTGGGTGCCCCAGGGACAAGCATTAGAACTAGTACATACATGCACAAGAAGAGGTCTCCAATCAGAGAGGAGGCACCAAAACAAGAAAATCCTATCACAAAGGAGAAGTCACCAGAGGAGGAAGAAAAAAGAGTTGAATCTCCTACACTGGAATCCCCAGTCAGGAAGAAAAATAAGGTGATGGAGGAGGCCGATTCAGAGGACACAGAGATCTTGGAGGCCTACAGAGGTTAAAGGGATGATGATGAAGAATATGAACCTGAAGAAGCCTAGGAACCACCAGTGTCTGATGTGCATGATTCAAAGGAAGAGGGTGGAGAAGAGGAAAATGAGTTTCTCTTCGTACAGAGGAAGGGTAGCTAGGAGGAGGAAGGTGCCCAAAATAAGAGAGGAAGTGAAGAAGTTAGTACCAAAAATCAAACTCCAAGCCTCACAAAGGAGAAGATAAACAAGGTGACAGGAAAATAAGTGGTGAAAATCATTGAAGCCTTGGTAGAACAAGAGTTGGAGCGCATCGCTGATTTAGTAATGAATGAAGATAAGGAAGAAAGTGTGGGAAATGATCATGGCAGCACAAGAGGAGGCCCCAGTTTGACGGTATGTATTCCTAAAGGAACACACATAGGAGGAAGGTGCACAGAGATCCAAAGACCAAGAATGGACTATATTGATGATCTAAACAAGATGTTGCATGCACGTTTCCAAAGCACAATACCAATAGAGAAACTCTTGGCTATAAAGTCCTTTGATGAGGAAGCTGCATACCCTTGGATGAGGAAAATGCTTTCTTGGGCAATTGAGTCCCACATTGACAAGCCATAATTTGAGGTAAGTGGAGGGGCAATAATGAAGGTGCATGAGTCAAAAGGAGACAACCCCTTGGTGAGCACTCAACAACTATCTAACGAAAAAGTCTGCAATGTGCTAAACAAGGTCTCAGTTGAACTAGAAGCCATGTTATTCAGGAGGAATGACTGGGTGAAATTCCTAGAGGCAGAGCTAGAGAAGAGGGAAGAAGATCTCGAAGAAAGGACAAAGGACTTAAAGCAAGAGGAACTAACCAGCGCGCAGCTAAAGAGTGAACCAAGGGAAGAGAAGACAAGGGTGTGTGAGGTACACAAGAAGGTAGAATCCATCATAGATGCCATTTTTTTGAAGTATCTAGACCTAGCACCACCTGCACAAAACTATGGATCTTCCATGAAGTTCCTAGAATACTTAACATGTATCCTCACCATGGAGAGGCAACCACTAGCCTTAGAGTCTGCGGAAGAGGCATCAACATGCTTGGAAAGGGAAGACAAACTGAAGGTTATATAAATCATTGCTGAGTATAGCAAGGTCCTTGCTGATGTGAAAATTTCTACTAGAGCTATTAGGGACGCGTATGAAAACTATGCAGACAGGGATAGAGTGGCAAGCATTCTTGTCACCACTCACGAGGCAGAGCTCAATGAATTCCAAGTGAAGAACAAAGGGATAGAGCGGAGTGGGATAGGATATTAGTTGAGGTTGAGAAGAAGTCTGAAGCCATTAAAGTCCTACGAGGTTCAGTCAAGAATTGGCTGAAAGGGTTGTACCCACAAATCACAAAGGGGGTGGATGTACTTGAGGAGGAGGATGTTTATTGGAAGGAAATTGAATCAAGTTCTTATCAAGAAAAACATATAACACATCATGAGGCTTAGACGCATGTGAAAAGTGTAATGGCTCCCGAGTAGAAGATAAAAAAGTTTTAGGTGGATCTTGATGTAGTGGAGGAGATGAAGGACACTTATGCAATAGAGGGGACTAAATTTTCTTGCGGGGAAAAGGATATGGAGACTTTGAAGGATATTAAATATATGGAAGAGGAGAATAACTAGATGATGAAACCATTACAAAAATAAGAGGAGGATCTATAACATGTGTAGCAATGAGATATTGTTCTAGATCAATGACCTTATAGCATAATAATGTAAATGATTTGTTGGGACCCTGATTTATTGCCTAAGTATAAGAAGGTGCATGTGCACGCAAGGCCTTGTTAAAGAAGGGCATGCAAGGAGAAAGCATGCATGAAAAAGGTTCTAGGAGGGTTTAATAGAACAAGTACCATGCGCGCAAGGCAAAGTAGTATTTTGGGACTTAACCATATTTGGCCTATCAAGCAGGACATGTGAAAAGCATGAACTGAATGCACATGTAGAGTGGATAACGTGCCAACCTAGTGATAGGCTGGCTTAGGAAGGGATATGACATACAATGGAAGCTTCTAGAAGACAATCACGGAAAGTATTGGAGAGCTCAATCCTAGACGAGTATGCTCCCATGGAGGACCACATTTGGACACTTGGAAATAGATATGAAGCCTTAGAAAGGTGGGTTGGCAGTTCAAGAGGCCTATAAATACAATTACCCACAAAGGAATTGAGATATAGATCAATAAAGAGCAAAGCTATGCAGAAATGTTGTGAGGAACTCTATTGGGTTGGGTATATGACCTATAGGGGAAGGATGTATCAAGAGGTTTGGGTATGAAATTTTCCTTTCATGTTTAGGAGGACTCTAATCCAGTTATGATGTATGGTTTTGGTCTGCCATACTATGATATTCTATAATGGATCTAAGGCATGTGATGAAGTTTTCAGGTATGATGGAATATAAATATAATAGACTCTAGTTTATACATATATTTGCATAGTTCTATTTCATATATGTTATATGAATGAATATAAACTCTTACACATTTTCTTTTTAGTTCAGCTATATAAATTGTTAAGTATCCTTTTTTAAAAAATGAATGCATTGGTCTAGAAGCCTTTCTAAGCTCTATGATGAATGTATGTCTCGTATCCACTCACTCTTTGTAAGTTCCTATCATAGATGATGCTTTCCCATTTAACTCACATAAAAGAGAGACTCAGCACCCGCGTATGCCTTGGGTGAGCGCCTAACACCCGCTGGGTGATAAGCCGATGCGCATGGGATTACCTTGTTCTTTAGTGGGTGAAAAAATGACTACATTAGTCACATGTGTCATATTACAAGCATTGATTCAAAGCAGGAATCAAGACGCGACAAAAGATAAATTACTTTTATGAATCAATGGGCTGAAAGACTAACTGATGCATGCAAGAATTGAAAAACATAATATAATCAATAATAGGTTTGGTCTTTCTTTGATGTAATCTAGGTAAGTGATCATGTGTGACTCTAAGACTATTATTAAGTATAAAATGTTGAAGAAAAACCTCTTCCATTTCAAAATAGGTACTAATAAATCCAAAAGGTAGATGTGTATACCATTGGAGATCATTATTATTAAGACTATGGAGAAAAGTTTTAAGCAATAGTTGATCATTTGATTAAGAATCCATAGCTAGACAATAATTCTTGAGATGAAGATATGGATTTCCAATATCACCAAAGCATGAGAATATAGTCATGATTAAATCATTAGGGAATACTCAATTGTAAATTGTTTTTGGAATGGGATTTTCATGTAAATATTTGTTATCAATAGAAGAATAATAGGCCTTTCTTTCAATAGTGAGAGATTGGACCTGATATTGTAATTGGCCAACAACATGCATGAGTGATAAGATATCATGTGAAGGAATGGCAACATATGCGAATGGTGTATTGAGTGATTTTAGTTTTCCATTATGAGTGATCATAGGAATGTCAATAGTGGAGGATTTCGATGTTTTAGGCATACTAGATGTAGGTGTAGAAGAAGTAATAAGTGGTGAAAAACATGGAATGTCAATGAAAGCACTATGAATAACATCGGAAGAGTCACGAGGAGACGAAGCAATAGAAGTATAAGAATCAACATGCATGTTATTAGATACAATAACATAAGAAGATGAAAGCAGAGTGGAGAATTAACACTCAACAGTATGTAGAGAAGTAGAATCATTACTAACACGTGTAACACCAATATAATACAAATATTCACATGTGATGATTTCATCAAGTGTATCATGAAATAGGACAAGAAATTTCATACCTTTGTAATCAATAGAAGCATTTTAAAAAATTGAAGGAGAATGAGACGCAACTATACAATCATCCTGACTAGTATGAGAAATAATATCATGCACATGTACATTTTCATCATGATTTTTATCTACAATATTGAAATCAAGACCAAACATATAATCGATAATAACATCATCAAGAGTTTTTGTAGAAACAGAAGAAGGTGGAGTGACCCTAGTAATAAATGGGTAACAAGGAGTGCATCCAGAAAATGTTTGCGTGTCAGAAACAATGCTAAAGTACAGTGCTTGAAACTAGTAGGGATCATGCATTTATTATCATCTAGTTGTCATTGAACATTATCATCAAATTTAACATAATGGTAAAGATCAAGCAATTCAGCCTCAACAAAATATTCAAAAATAGGATTAACAGTGCTCATATGATGCATAGCTTTCTTAGGAGAAGAAAAGTTATTTTTTAGCCATGAGTGGATCCTAGGGAAAGAATTTCTAATCTATGGTTTCACCAGAACGTAAATATTTTTTATAAATGATATATAATGAAATTAAAATGCCATGGAATTTTAATTGATATTATGAAAGAAAATATGAAAAGTATAGGGCAATTATCTTGATTTTTCTTATCCCGAAGTACGTATAGACTGGATGAAATGAGGAAACGACAACTCATAATGTCGCAATCATGTTCATAAAAATGTAGAGATGTCAGGAATGTTGAGACATGAGCACCTCGGTAAGGGCGAGGGTGCCTACGGGTTCCCTAGACCTATGTGGGGCATTGTAGTATGCCAAAATGGTTGGAATAAGGTTTCAACACCGTCTCCATGGTTTTGCACTTGCTCACCTTTGATCACCTACATTTCTCACTTGGATTTCCAAAGTACTTGTAAATTTGTAACATAAATAATCTCCTACAAAACCCTCAAACTACATCAAATATGAAAAAATAAAAGTGTAAAATGAGGGGTCAGACTATCCTTGGCTGTCAAACAAGTGAACTTACGACCGAGTGTTATACTATATCTCAGACCCAATGTAGTTCTATGTGTTTGTGTGTGTAATAATGCTCCTAGGTTTCCATTATGTTGATGACGCTAAGATAGGTCAGTAGCTAGATAGAATGAAAATTTGTGGATGGAAAAAAAGAATACTTTTCTTACTTAAGATCCATATATAAAACAACATACTTGGGGGTATAGTAGATAGTAGTAAGTGCATGATTTTATGTCTACAAAGTTCTCTAACTCTCTTTGTAATTTTGCATAAATTAGTTAATTTTCCTTCCCCATTGCTCTATGTTATCCATGTGTTATATGTACATTGATACTAGTTAGAATAGTGATCTTATTTGATCACCTCCTTAGTTTCCCTTTATTTACATTTTAGTTATATTGTATAGGTTTTTATTATCCATCATTGATCTATACCTCTTCTCACACATTTAATAATTTCTTAGGAGGGTACTCTCCTCTATCTTGACTACATGCCTTGTAAACCCTAGGTTGACCTAGTGTAGGGATTACTACCCTATGGATATGTGATCTTAGTGCTTATCATAGCCCTTTTAAATTTACCCACCATATGTTAGTTCATGTGTGTCTCATATTTGTTTCCTTAATACCCTTATAGAACAGAAGACTTAGGATCATAAACCATTGAGACACATTCTTCAACCGCCATACATTTATGCTGAACCTGACATGAATCCTACAGACCTCCTGATTGAGAAAAACTTAAAAACATCCATATTCAAAATTGATCTAACTCCAAACCTGTAAAAATTAGAAAAATCTCAAAAACTAGTTACCATAGACACCATCATCCAAGGGTGATCCTATTTACTTTAGAATTCATGGTCCCATGAACCTTCGGCCCCTATGCAAACTTACATGCACAACTGATCCCTTCAATTTTTCTAAATATGCTCCTAGATGGCATCAACCCCTATGTAAACTTTTCTACATAGCCAATTGTGTCTGCAAGCTCCATCTCATGACCTATTCTTATCCTTATTAACACTCCATCATGGATTATCTTGGCCTAGGGTCTTCTAATTATTTTGCATAGACATTTCCTAAATCCTATAATCTTAAAGATGAATTTCCCTTTTGCATGGACTCTTGTGTCGTAGGGGCGCCTAGAAATAAGCCTTCTACCCACCAAAATGACCCACCTGAGGATAAAGAATAATAAAACCAAAATTATGATATCTTTGATCATCCTATTTAGGTTCAGAAGTTTCTCTTTTAGTTTCCCTGATACAAAGATGAATAAAAGGAAATGCTTGGAAAATATCTTCTTGAATTCATCTCATAACAACTTGAAAATATGATAGAAAAGGGGAAAGGCCCCGAATTAGGTTAATCCAAGAATTTATTTAATTATGAACCTACCAAACTCAATCTCCAACTCATTGATAGGATGATCCAACAACAATCTACTACTATGGGTCAATTCCTTCAAATGCAAGCTAAGATGGCTCAATTGGTCAATCACCCTATAACTGGATCTTGGGGCACCATGCCCCCTCATTTTCCAAATTGTCCTATTAGGGTTCCCATCACCAAACCCCCTATCCAAAACAAAGTCTTAAGATTATTACATCAAGAGCCTCTATCATCTTACATTGCTAGCATGGATATTGGTGGCATTGATCCTTCTATCTCCTATGACAAGTCTATTGATCCCACCCTTCACATAAAGGCATTTGGTGACCTTTACAAAGAATGGATCAAAACCAATTCATATGATGCCTAAAAAATCATAGATAATAATCTCACTAGATATGCTTTGGACTGGTATTACACTTTACCTCATACTTCCATAGTTGAGATAGTCTTAGGAGACAACCTTGGTGATCAAATTTAAATATCGTGATCTACCTTAAAATAATATCAATGCTTTCATCAATCGCTAACAATATGAAAATTAATTAGCACAAGCTTTCATCAAGCATTGGAAGAACCTATCTACACGATCAGAACATAATATGCCTAATAATAGCCTCTTACAAATTTTCTTACGAGCTCTTTAACCTCACCTTTAATACAAGATGAGGTCATTTTCTCCCACCTCTTTAAAAGAATCCTTTTAACAAGCTAAAAGGCATGATTATCTCATGAGGGAATTTGAGAAATATATTCCTAAGACAAAAACTAATAAACAATTTCAAATCTTTCAATGTTCTAAGAACAAGAACATGAAAGACAACGAAGTCTCTGATGGACTTCCTCTCATTACTTCTTCAAATAGGATATTTTTTTAACATTGATAAAAAAACTAATAGCAACAAGAATCAACCTAACCATCATCAACCATTGAGTAGGGAAGATCTGAAACGTCACTTACCTAATCCATTTACTGTGATCCTAGATCCATATCGACCTATTCCTCAATGGCATGATGAGATTAAATTTTATTTGTGGCATGATAATTGGGGTCACTCTCATGAAAATTGTCATGCACTATGAACAAATTCCATCAAATTCTTCCTAGGTCCCCAATTTGACCATAATACCATCACTTGGGTGAGTTTTACTAAAGAAGTCAAAGCCCATGATATAGATAAACAAAAATATCACCATGAAGCTATCAACCAAACTAATGAGAAGCTACATATATTTTCTAATCCGATGCCTAATCATAATGTTTCTTAGATTTCTAAGAAAAAAGAACATGTTATGACTAATGTAGTCGAGTTGGACTATCCTCTTGAAAATATGGTTGTAATTAATGATGGGAAGTGTTTCATAGCTTATGTAGAACCTGAATACCTCACATCATTCCAGCCTCAAACTCATAAGGTTATATATCCCTTTGTACCTCAAAACCAGGATTCCCAAAGCAAAATATGCCTCCTCTAGACACCATCAGCCCTTGTGAAAAATATTCTACATGTCTGATGGTGTATGGATGTATTTATTTAACTACAAACACCATTAGCCCCTATAAAAATAAAAATTGCAAAACCAAAGGCATAGGGGTTGAGTAAAAAATTATTTCAAAAGTCTCCTTGATTAAAAAACCATTTCAAAAGTATCATTGATCACATGTGCTTCTTTCGGCTCTTTTTTTGGGGACTCCCAACATTCTTAGCATACTGCATAGTCTAGTCATGATGAGTATGAAAGGAATGATAACCAGATCATACCAAGCCAAGAACACATATGCTAATCAAACACCACGATCTATAGGATGAAAGAAATTCACTAAATAACTTTACATAAAACCTTTGTAAATAAATGAGAAGTAATATAATGTATTATTATGGAACTCAATGCAATACATTGAGAATGGGCCTTGCTTAAATAGGTAGGGAATAACAATCTAAGAACCAGTCAAGGTCGTAGATCAAGCCATAAATCAAGGAAATAACTAGTCATCAAAGAACTAGTCAAGACCATAGATTTAGTAGAGAACTAGACATCAAGGATCTAGTTAATACCATAGATCAAGGAAAGAACTAGTCAATACCATAGATCAAGGAAAGAACTATACCTAACAACTAGCTAATATCTCCTAATATCTAAATAAGATAAAAGAAATATCCACACACATAAGTGGTTGAGGATAAATACAATAAAGGTAAATAAAGTACCTAGGTGAACATGAGCTAAGGTAAATACCTACTCTAATAGAGTAGGATCCTCTTGAAGTACTTTCTCAAATTCCTATCCAAGTCCCTTCTTATAAATCATTATTACATCCCCTCACCACTGGGAAAGTCTTATGACAATGTTTTTCGACATAAAAATTCCCTTTCCTCACTCTTTAGGGTAGAGTCCCACATTACATGGATCAGAGGAAAGCATCCTCCATCAATGTGAAGAAATCTCCATTCATACCCGCCTTACCACAGATTCTCACTCTTACATTCATTTTCCTATAGCCTCTATGATCCTTGATGAACTCTTTCTCTGTGTAGATGATTCAACCCTTTTCCTTTCAGGTTATATTGGTAACACTATGGTTAAGCATGCTCTCATTGAAGAAGGATCCAACACATGTGTGGCCTCGTTAGAATTCATTAAAGCTCTTAGTTATTATATAGATAACTTAAAAAATACACAAACCAATTTTCAATAATACAATCACTGATAGATGCCTCCTATAGGGTGTGTTTAGTTACCCATCACCATCCCTCCTAGGACTGTCCGCATCAAATTCATGATTTTTAAATTTAATTTATCTTATAATACTCTTAGGGAATCCTTGGAATTGTCGCATGCATGACATCGATTCTTCTATCTGTCAGTGTGTGAAGTTTTCTCACCAAGGAGATATTTATAAGATTCAAGGACACTATAATCCCTGGAATTATGACACACTCCAAAAAAGAGAAAATACAAGCTCCCAACACTAGATGAATTATCTCCTATTCCCTTCTGAGATTAGCAATGTTTTAATTATCCTATAAATTCTCTTTGTGGAAATTCCAGTCATCCCAAATTGGTTGGGTGCACACCTCCCAATATCTTGAAGTCTAATGACAATGATCTTGATGAGGTCACACTTAGAATCAATATTTGTGACCTTCCTGAGCTTATCATATCCTAACTACATCCTTATTTGTGGTCTTATTATCGTAAGAAGGAGCCTTCGGTTCCAGAAGTGATCTCACGTAAACCGTGCCCTCACTAGATCATGTGGTCCAACTATAGACCATAGTTGATTCTTGTGTAATGTATGCCTAAATATTTGAGTATGATGATGGTTACGCTTTAGAAAATCACCATCTAGATAAATATGCTCAGATTCATGATAGGGAAGTATTGCATTATCAAGAGACCCTTCACACGAAACTTTCTCATGGTGTGAACATCATCTGCATACAATATAAATCCTTGAGTATAGTTTCTAATTCTTCCCAAATAGTTCTTAGGCCTCATACTTCTCCACTGACTACACCTCCACACTCTACCATCATTCTAGCTGACCCATTTTCCCTTACAAAAGTGAATGATTGGTTCATTTGTTTTGACTAAAAATACGATGATCTTATGGGTGGTGATCCTATATATCGTGCCTCAATGAATGAGAAACATATTTCTCCATTGGCACCATATTTACCTATTTAATCATCCCCCTCCTTAGATACTTTCACTAGCCCTATTTAGCCTATGAGACTTCTCTCCTTACCTCTTTCCCTTATGGCTCATTAGTCCTCTACTACCCATTTGTATTTCACATGGCATGAGTCATTGGGGCGTGATGTTTCTAACTATAGATCCTATCGACACAATATAAAGAATCTCAAAGATGAGGTCAAGTGTGACAAAACTAGAAAGGCTACACAACCTTCTACTCTAGATCTCTTCTTCTGCTCTCATCATGAGTATTACACAAGCACTGACATTGAATGTCAAGTTCTTTGTAGAAAACATAAGGTTCCCGTAACTAGAGGTGTGGGGTCAACTCCTCTCAGAACCAACCACCTTTCCCTCGACCACCTAGACCAAAACCTGCTTATGGGCCACCACCTTGCCCCGATCCTCATCCCTCCATGAATGAAATTTAATATGTCATTCTCACTCGAATAAAGGATCAAATTGATGAAACCTTATTTTCCAAAAGATCTGAAGTTCATCAAAAACTCCCTATTACACAACATACCATAGAGGACCTCATGACTCATTCTAAAAGGCACATCTTGAATCAGGATGATGATATCATCACTGATACATTATGATATTTCCCCCCTCGTAGATAGTTATCTACATTACCTTGATTATATTTTATTTTCCTTTATTTTCCTGAACCCTCGCCTTCACTTGGGATCTTTTCCCCCACTTGGGTTTTTACACACTACCTTATTCCTTATCTTGGGCTCTTAATCCCCCAATTTGGTTTTTCACTCACGTCCTTATATCTTGTTACATTTTTGCTTAGGCTGATTTCCCTACTCAAATATATCATCGCATGTGCCCTATTTCATACTACCGTTGGAGTGCCTCAGTCCTGATTCTACCTATTTTGGATTTTGATACACCTCGGCCTTTCCTAATGGATCACCATGGTATTTTGTGCATTTTTTTCTTAGGCTTATGGCCTTGCTTGGATTTATCTGCCCAATCACATCCTGATATCCTAACATTGGATGTTTTGGCCTTTTTCCATCCCTTGGATAATTCACATCACGTGGGTTGGGCTATCCTATCGATCATCTCCCACCAATTTTACGTATCTAACCATGTTATAATTATTCATAAGTATCATGGCTATCATTGCATACATACATGTATAAACTAGGAAAATGATAAACAAAGCAACATATGCACAAAAATATCCCATATACAAGATCCCCAAAATCATCATCTATATATATCTCAAATTAGTTTTTATACATTGAGAAAATCAATACATGGATTTTTCCCATCTACAAAATGGCTCAAGAACCCTCACCCCATGTAGGGGGTATTTGAATGCTTTAGGATGATGGGGCTAGGCTAGTAGCTATGGATATGCAAGCTAGTGACTCCACCCTAGATTAAGCTCCAGAGGCCTTTCATTGCACTCTCATAAGATGGTCCTCCATTACAGTGATCCTCGCAGATGCTCTTCACATATTTGATAAGAAAGATACGTACTCCTGAACCAAGAACACATGTGCTTGTAATAGACTCTACAACATTACACCTATACTTCTGGTCACTTCCAATTTATTTGCATCCCTATATATGTGTAGTGTCTTGGATGCCTCTCCAACCAGATGGAACGTACTCACTGAATCTCTTGTAAATGGTGTTGTTGGATCCACCATCACCGTAGTATTATAGACATCTATCAATAGATCCAGGATGTCATTGTGGTCACTCTCTATCAGGGAGTACCACTCATCCACTGTCCACTCTATAAAACCAAATAAAATGACACATGTTACTTACAATAAAAATATAACACGCAAAAACCATTTCTCAAGAATCATCTAAATAAAACAATATCACACATACCTGGCTATCTGATCCTCTCCACAACGTTCTTGTCATCTTTGTGGCCACCAAGTATCTCATCCTCTACATCATGACTAGTTTTGGATCCTATGTATTGTTCCCACTTATCTCGAGGTGCCAATATCATATTCACTCTATGTTGTGGTTTGATAATATTCCTCTGATGCATTTCCATATACACCCCAATCAATGTCAAGTAACCTCCTCCTAGCTGCTGCATCTTATGCTCACTCAACCATACTACTACATACCCTGCTACTCACACTTTAGTGCTAGGACCATCTCCACCTACACCCCTAACTTGTGAACCTATATCAGTGGATCCTCCATCAAATCCCTCCTCTTAACCACTCACTGATATGACCTTTGGTAGGCCTTGAGCATCCCCACAATGCATACAATGTCTCCAAAAAAGTATGCCCACTACCCGTATCCTAGGAGGTCATAATGTTGGTACCCTCACCTCTACTCACATGGTCTATTTGGAATGAATACATTAGTAGGGTGACAATGGTGGCATCACCATGGCTATTGGTCACCTAAATTGCCTTGGGATCTGATTCACCACATGGGTCTTTACCCAATATATAAAATGACATATCATCTTAGCGATGGCCTCTAAATACTCTTTCTTAGGCAAAATGGGCCACTGATCCATGTTCCTTACATAGGGCATCCATATAACATCATTCAAACCCACTTGCATTAGTAGTTGGAATGCTCTGAGTGATCTCACTGCGAGCCCCTGTGCCCACTAAAGCATTCTCGGGGCATATGTCGCTACTTCCAATGATTTCCATGTAACCCTATAGATCACAAACCTCTCATATATCTATGTTGTTAATAATATGATGGGTTCCACAACCCTTTGACCTATGTGCCTAACCTTGTAGAGATCATGCACTAAATGTACCCATATAATAGTACCCCAATTGAACAACACCCCATGATCTACAACATCTCTGCATACTACTATAAAAAATAATGGGATGGCTTTATCTTCCTTATGGCACACTATCTGTGTCAAAAAAATCCTCATAACCACCTTCTAGATCACTAAAATCACTACAAACTACACCATGTTGAGTCAGAAACATAACATACTCTCGTCGTATGTATAACTCCTAGTAGCTCATACGGTTAACTATCTCCACTCAACATCATTTGAACTCAGATTACAATACATGCGGGTCCCATTAATGGGTAACACCAAAATCCCATGAACATCCTCTAAGGTCAATGTAATCTCCATGGTCTCTTGTACCGTCCACCACCAAAAGGTGTTGGATCTAGTCTCCCATATGGCTAAAAACATCTGTAGCCGATCCAAATCCAATGGTATCTTGGACATCTGTATGATACCCCCTAATACCCAACCCTATAATTGGGTCACCTCTACCTGGGTCAATTAGGAAATCAAACCATTAAGCTAAGAGATATCCACACTCCTTTATAGGAAGATCCTACGCTCTGCCTGCACACAAAAAATGATAACAAAACAAGCATTAGAAGCTTGCAAAATTAATTTGTAATGACAAAGAAAAATTTTCAACTTATACCTAAATGGATCCAAACACCATTGGCCCCTGAGAAAAATCCACTCCCATCTCGAAGCCATCGGCCCTCTTGTTACAAAGGGGTTGATGGCGTCTAGCCAAAATATGGTTGTGACTTTCCCAAAGTTGACTCGCCAAAATTGACAAAATGAAATTAAAATCCCTCCTAAACCCACTTATATTTTTTCCTAACCTACTCGATGACACAATTTTGGAAAATAATGATGCCCTTAAAAATTTTAAAAAGTAAAAAAGACCAAGTAACACCTAATCTACCCAACAAAATTAAATACAATCAACTTACCTATGGTAGAACCCCATTGCATGCACTACCTCATCATCTTCCGTCACCACCTCATACTTGATGAATCCCAATTTTGTTATGTTTAAAACCATGTGAACCCCATATTATCTTAATATCATGTTGTTTGATGTATAATGTTGGTAGTTTATGATTAATACTTTACTATGATTTGGAAGGAAATATTGTGCATATTCTTGTTATTTTTATCTTGTTGTTAATTCTTCAAAAATGGCTTAAATTGATCTTTTTATGAGCATTAACAATTCATTTGGAAAATCATATGTTGAGTTATCACATGAGTTGATTGCAGGCTAGTCCACTCATTAAGTGCACTGGCGTAGGACTCACCCTTGAATCTAGCGCATGAATCATAGTAAAGCATATGGCTAGTCTAGATCACCAATTAAGATTTATTTGAAATAAGGAAATTGCACAAAGGAGATAAATAGCTCAGACAACTAAACTATAAGCTGGCAGCACAACAACATGAGCATGAAATGTGTGTCACTACCTCAACCTACCTTCATGCAGATCATGAGGTCTAGTCACTTCAGTTGCTTGGAGATGTGATGCAGTTAACACCTATGGATTTATTATCACCACGATTCCCTGTAATCAATCTAAGATATGAAGTATCTCCCAACATCGATTGACTCTCTCAAAGGATTCAATTACAGGATTCATTTGCAGTTAGCATGATTAATTCTATCTAAACATTGCAAAGACCACTCCTTCCACAACTGTAATTCTTAGAATAGATAGTCATAATTTAGTCAACATACAGTTAAGTAGATGTTATTTATTGCGAATAAACTAGTTCTCTCCTAGAGAGACTAGGACTACTATGGTATAAAAGAGGTAATGTATTAAGATTTATCAGTTTGGTTTAGTTAGTTGATTTATTGTAAAATCAAACTCTTTCAATTCAATAAAATTACAGATTCAGGGAAAACTTTGTTGTGGGACTGTCATCATTGAACCTGATCAAAGGGAAGGAGCAAGGGCCACTCCTCCCCAATGAGAAGGGATATTTACTGTTATTTCCTTTTTGTCATTTTGAATGAATTTACCATTTCAACATTAAAATGTGTTAAATAACTTTAAATTTTGTCTTTGATATTCTTTTACTTTCAATGCATTTCATTTCCTAATTGTAGTATCTTATTCAGTTGATTCTCTTAATAAATACGTGTTGAGAACAATTCCTACTATTCCCTTTGTTGTAAACAACCATGGACACCACCCTGGATTGAAAAATATGATATAACTAAAGTGTTAGTATCAACGACGCTCATCACTTTTTGGCACCATTGCTGGGGAATTCAAGGTGTCATCAAAGGTTAAAAGTGCTAGCTAGAAGTGTTGTCTTTGTTTGGTAAGTTTCCATTCAAAATTTTTATTTCCATAATTCTTTCTTAGGAATTAATAAGACCTTGTAGTGACAACAAGAATCCTCTATGCTTTTGAGTGTGTGAAAAAAACAATTAAGTTAAGCGCTGATGGTTAGGAAACTATCCTTAGTATGATAGGATTTTATGTATACACCTAGAGACCATAGAGGTAGATTCATTAGGATAAATCTTGAAAACCCCCCTATAAACCAACTTGTGGAACAACTTGTTGACCAAGGAAGGATGGATGATGAAGCAGATAACCCCAATGGTGTATAAAATGGAAACCCTTCAATTGGAAGAATGTTTACCTATCTTATACAATTGGATCCTAATGACTAGGATCCTATGAAAAATATAGCCCCCTTAATATTACCAACCTTTCGGGGATTAATCTCATAAGACCATGACCAATTCCTTTTTGAATTCAAGGTTCTGTGCCAAACTTATGATTACACTTACAATTCCTAGAAACTCAAGTTATTTCCCTCCAATTTAAAAGATACAGCTATGAGATGGTTTATGGGGTTAAATCCAAACTCCATCCATAGTTGGGAGGAGATGGAAACAATTTTCTTGGACAAGTATCAAGACTACTGTAGAGTCTAGGACATGAAGGAAAAACTTTTCAGAATTCAACAAATGGAAGATGAGAGTGTGGAAGATTGTCTTGATTGGTTCCTCTTCCTTCACATGAGGTGTGGGACTGGCATGGATATTAATCTGCTCAAAAATTTATTCCTAAAAGAGTTGGATGAAGACACATAGGAAGCCTTCAATCTTATGGGAAAGGGACACATGAAAAAACTAGAATTTACTGAAATCATTGACCTCTGTAGGAACTACTCTCAAACTCACCCCAAATTTCATAGACATAAAGGAAAAATGGCCAGTGTTGATTTATCCAAACTAAGGGAAGAGATTGAAAATTTGAGAACAAACCTTTTGGTCCAACTCAATACAACCATGGATATGGAGAAGGCTAGGAATACAGAGCCTTTGTTCATCTACTGCCAATATGTAGAGACATACATGGAATTAAAGACTGCTCCTTAGATGAGGACAAACATTTGTCTTCTTTGTGAACTCAAACATGCCACAGACCAATGTGGGTTGCTTCCCTTGCTAAAGAATAATTTGAAACATAACACACAAGATGAAGTTGAGCTGAAGTATATGGCTCAGAGGTAAGGAGTAAATTTTCAGTCTAACCCAAATCAGTCCTACATGCCAAAATCACAATGGGTCCCAAATCAATAGAATGTACCATGGCCATTTCCCCAACCTTGGGCTCAACAAGCCCCACAAGAGTGGAGCCTACAATGGAATGTGCCACCAAGTTATTATCAAAAACCTTGGACTCCACATCCAAACATTCCACCGTTTCAATAATTTAATCCTTAGTACCAACAACAGTGGAATGTACCTCAAGGATCTGGCAACAATATTATAATAAAAGAAGATCCAAAGGTCAACAAGCCTTGCTGATTGGACCTACAAATGCTGCCCTATCTGATCAACCTGCCTAGCCATAGATACCAACACAAGTTGTATCAAATCCTAAAAGTGTAAGGCAGGGTAACCCAACATACACTATGGAATCAGATAATAATCCCATATTTAATTCTGTGGATTGCAAGAATATCTTGTTGCGCTCAGGGAAGGATATCTCAAAAACTTCATCTCACGTGATAGAAGAAATCCTTGAAGATACAAAAAATCTAAAAGAAACGCAGCCTAGTCATATTGTCGAGGAAACTCCTCAAGAGAACGTTGACATTCCCTTTCCATCCAAAATCTTGGAAAAAACAGTAATGTAGTTCGTGAACAACCATAGTCAAAGTTAATTAAGGTACTGAGGAAGTTGAGTACTAACATTCCCCTGTTGCAAGATCTTAAGGAAATTCTTGAATTAAACAAAACTATCAAAGAGCTCTGTTTTAAGACTCCAAGAAGAAGAAAGAATCAACCTAAAACCATCCATGTTGATGGGAAACTTGCTAGTATTCTGGAAGGGAATATGACCCCTCCTAAATATGGAGCCATACCCTAGAAGTCCTATATTACAGTTTTCATAGGAGATGTCCCTATTCCTAATGTCCTAATTGACCTAGGAACTGCTATCAATGTTATGACATACATACTTTGTCCACACTATCACTGCCTGAACCGTAGTCAACCTCCATAGTTTTACAAATGGCAGATCAGTCTGTAAATAAGCCAAAAGGGAATTATAGAAGATGTCACCATCACTATTGAATCCTAGGACTATTCGGTAGACTTCGTGATCATTAAAAATGAAGAATAGAAAGATTGGATACCCTATAATCCTTAGACGTCCTTGGTTAGCCACAACTACCACCCTCATTGACTGCATAAAATAGGGAATATGGTGATTACAAATGGACAAGATTAAAAAAATTATCGATATACCCTGTACTGTAAAACCTTTTGCTACAGATAATAAACAATGGTGTAAGGACAATACAGATGATTCAGATGACATCATCTCTTCTCTAGCCATGGTCATAATTCAAGAACACTCGATCAAATTCAATATGGAAGACCATGAGTCCTGTGAAAGGCTATGAAGAGTTTATTTTGCGCCTCAAATCCTACACTAGGATTATTTCAATTTCTGTGCTACAACTAACAGAAACAAGAGATGATTTTATGGATGAAAACAACCATCCTATCATTTTTCCTTTTACACAGAATATAGATATGACTGAGTCTATCTTTCAAAACATCACTATTGTTCATAGATTACTTCCACATAGGTGTCCATTGAATGCATTATTAAGAGAATATCCTGTTGTAGATTCTCTTCATCAAGGTACCAAACAATACCTATTTTTCTAAGGAAAGACATTGAAAGTTAACAGTTGGCTAACTATTCAGGAGGAGAATACCCTATTTGAACTCTTATGCTCTCATCCCCAAGATTTTTCTTGGGAATATAGTGACATGAAGGGTATTCATCCTAGTATTTGTACACACCATATCTACACTACTAATTCCAGACCAGTCAGACAACCATCAAAGAAGGATAAACCCTGCCTATAAGAGACATTGTGAAAACCAAGATTGAAAAAATTCTAAAGCGTAGGATTCATTTATCCAATATCTGACAGCCAGTGGGTTTCTCCATTAGTCATAGTTCCTAAAAATAATGGGAAATGGAGATTTTGTGTGGATTATATGGAATTAAATAAGGAAACTCATATGGATTATTTCCATTACCTTTTATTGATCAGGTCTTAGACAATTTAACTGGAAAAGGGTAATTTTCATTCCTTGATGGGTTTAGCGGGTACAATCAAATAATAGTGCACCCGCAGGATCAAGACAAAACAACTTTCACCTACCCATGGGGAACTTTTTCTTATAAGGTGTTACCTTTTGGTTTATGTAATGCTCCTGCCACTTTTCAAAGAGCCATGTTGGCAATATTTTCTGATCTCACCCATGACTGTGTAGAGATTTACATGGATGATTTCATAGTTTATGGAGCAACATTCTAAGAGGTGGTTGAAAATCTAGACAAAGTCCTTTCTCAGTGTGAAAAACACCAATTATCCTTAAACCATGAAAAATGTTTATTTATGATGGAACAAGGGATAGTTTTAGGCCATCATGTTCAGCTGAGGGAATCAAGGTAGACGCAGATAAGGTCAGTATCATTGTAAAACTCCCATCTCCCACAAACCAAGACAAATGTAAGAAGCTTTTTTGGCCATGTCTGGTTACTAGATTGAAGGTTTATATCATATTTTAGCAAGATAACTTCTCCATTATTTACTTTTCTAACTCAAAGATTTAGAATTTGAATGGAAAGAAGCATGCCAACAAGCTTTTGATGCTATCAAAGATAAATTAATAAACACACCAGTGTTGAGAGGTCCTCGAATTGGAAGCTTCCCTTCCATATACAAACAAATGCCTCTAATAAAGCAGTAGGTGTTGTTCTTAGATAGCAAGAGGAAGGAGAGCTATGCATGTTATTTACTACATCAGTAAAAACCTCTCCCCTACTGAAAAGAAATTACACCACAAAAGAGAAAGAATTTCTTATAGTTGTATATGCAATCAATTAATTTTTCACCATTATATCAGAGGCTATGAAGTGATTGTTCACACTAACTACTTTGCTATCAAATCCCTAATGAATAAACCTTTAGTACATGGTAGGATTGTAAGGTGGTTATTATTGCTGCAGGAATTTAACATTAAAATTCATTGACAAGCTAGGGAAATCCAATGTGGTAGCTGATTTTCTTTCAAGACTTACCACTTCAGAAGAGTTAAGAGCAGGTTAATGATGAATTTCCAAATGAACATTTGTTTGCAATTTCTACTACCTCTCTTTGGTATGTAGATATGGCTAATTACTTGGCTAAAGGGAAGTTCCCAACCTTTTTCACACAAATGCAAAGAAAATAATTAATTAAACAAAGTGTGATGTATACATGGTTAAATGGAATTCTTTTGAAATGTGGAACCTGACCATGTTTTACACAGGTGTGTAGCTGAAGGATGAAGTATTTGACATACTTAGAGCATGTCATGATGAGCCATCAGGAGGGCATTATTCAGTTCAAAGGACTATTCAAAAAGTTCTAGGACCTGGTTGTTATTGGCCTTCCTTGTTTAAGGATGTTAAAAAGTATGTATGGAAATGTGATCAATGCCAAAGATGGGGAAACCAACATTTACATCTGAAATGCCACTCCAACCACAAGTTTTCTTAGAACCATTTGAGAAGTGGGGATTGGATTTCATTAGACCAATTGACCCAACTTCTCAAGGGAAGGAATACATTCTGGTTTGTATTGACTATGTCACTAAATGGGCTGAGTTGCAAGAACTACAACATGCAAGAGATGAGAAAGTTACAGATTTATTATATGAGCATATCTTCCAGAGATTTGGAGCACCAAGATCTATTCATTTCAGATCAAGGACCATAGTTCATGTAAGGGATAATCAGTTCCTTTATGGTAACATACCGGCTGAAACACAAGAATTCATCACCATACCACCCATAGTCTAGCGGTCAAGTAGAGGTTACTAATAGAGAATTAGATAATATCCTAACAAAAATAGTGGATATCTCAAGGAAAAATTGGGTTCAAAAACTTCCTGAAGTAGTATGGGCCTACAACACTACTTGGAAAACAACCACATGGTTTACTCCCTATGAATTGGTTTATGGGAAGAATCCCATTATCCCTATAGAATTTGAGATTCAAACCTTGAGAACAGATGTTGAGGTGGATATTGAATTATCATGAGGCACAACAAGAAAGGATTGTTCAACTAAATGATTTGGGATGAAATTAGACTTCAAACATTACATCAAACTAAAATCATCCAACACTAGAGGCAGATATGGCATGACAAACACATAAATCTAAGGAAAATTCCAAGAAGGGGATTAGGACTCTTGTTATTTGATTCAAACTACAAGTATTTCAAAGGGAAGCTGCAGATGAGATGGATGGGCCCATATCAAATTGAATGAGTATTCGAAAATGGGATCAGTATAAGATGATTCCAATTGATGGAGAGAAGAAATTAATGCTAGTTAATAGGCATAAGATTAAGGTTGTACCATAAACCAACATCTAGAGAAGAGTTTAGAATGAACTTGAAGAAAATTCAGCTCTGAAATTGTGTGGACAAATTCTCTTTTGTCCAATACAACTCATAATTGAGTATTTTTCACTCAAGGAATAAATAAGAGGAGATGACTGCAAAACTATAAATGGCTGTCATCATCCTTTGAAGCATTGGCTGAAAACCAAAAATGGATGGTCATTGCTTCTAAAAAACAAACAAGAGAAAATTTGAAAAAAAAAAATGACTCACACAAGTGTGTGTGATTGTGTGTGTGTGTGTGTGTGTGGTGGTCACCACCCTGAATGTATGAAATAAATGAATTACTATGTGTGGATGTGTGTGATCAAATCAGCATGTGAAATGTGTGGCCAATGATGTGTGTGTGTGCTAATGTTAATAAGTTATGCAAAAATAATGTTTGTTGTAAATGTGTGTTAAAAAGTTTATGATTTATGAACCATTAATGTATTATGTATGTGCAAATTGATTATATATCCCATGACCAATAACTAACAATGACGCTACACCACCTCGAAATCCCAAATGAAATCCTGAAGGACTACCTCCATGGAAGATCAAATCACCACATGGAAATGGTGGAAAACAATGACAAGCTATTTACATTGGGATGCGATCATTCCTTTCTTAAATGTTGAAAAGTTCTAATTTATGAACAGTTAATTATTATTCTCCATGTAAATTTCTTACCTTCTCCATTTTCAATAACTTCCCATGCTTCAAAAATCCATAATCCACCTCCATAATAATTGCCCACACACACCCAATAACTATCTGTTATCACCGAATCACAGCACCCTTATGTTTACACAAGTGCATATACTTGAGCTCACAGTGTGATTGGATAACATGGGTACTATCTCCAAGTTGTGGGACTTTCTACTTGAGATAAACCTCCAGAGAAATCTGGTTCTTGCTCCTAAACTACCTACCACAATCTACTCTAATGTAGGCAAAACTATCTTTCCTAATCTAACTTTCCAAGGGACCAAGGAGAGATAATGCATGAAAATGAAAAGCTACACTAAAGCGGTGATACACCAGAAAAGGAGGGAGTGAGGGTAGTCTTCCAATGTGTGAGATATAGAAGAAAAGTGCACACTAGAAGGGGTGATAACAGTTCTCCACAATCTAGCAAAATGCATTCACAACAACATCTCAAACATACACAAGGATAATGGGTCCTTGTAAGAGCATAAGAATAGACACAATATTCTTGTAATGAAGGTTGAAAAGGCAAGAAGAGTGCAAACAAACATGGCAGGGGAAGATGCATCCACAAACTTGTATTTTATTGCTTTATGATATGCACAGTTCAATCTATTACAAGTTAAGGTCTTGGATCACCATGCAAGGAGTCCACTACAAAGGCTTGCAGAACATTGGCTTCACACAACAATTTTGACATAGCTTTGTTATAATAAAACTCCCCCTTCCTTACAATGAGCCCAACACTCCAATTTATAGAAAATGAGAAGAGAGAGAGAGGGAAAACCTGAAATCTACCCTTCAACCACTTGTAAGAGGTATTAAATGGAGTGAAATGATATTATGTTGCTTGCAAAAGGCTCCCCATACTATCCCATGACTTGCAGCAGTGAAATATGTCAGCTCATGCTTCATTGAATGCATCCACCTACTAAATAAAATATTTTTCTGAACCCAGTCATGTTTTCTACAAAATCTCTATCTATCTTTCATCAAATCTAGAATTTCTTGATTGTTGTACATTGGGCTCGGAGCCACAATTCCAATGGTACCAATTTCGTGCAATTTTTTTTAGAAATGCAAAATTTACATCCTTATGAGTTCGAGCAGCTATTTTGGGTCTACCAGCTTATTTCTGTCATTTGACGGGAATGAGCATTAATTGATTGGAGCTGAATATGTTTATTTTATTTTAATACATATACCCTCATAAAAATTAAGAGTATGTCGTGCTTGTTCTAGAAAGTCTAATTTTATGAAAATCGGAGCTTGGAGTCAAAAGTTATGGCCTTTAAAGTTTGGGAGGTCAAACATTGACTTTTTCTCTTTATTACAGCTATTTCGGCAAAATCGGGTCCGCGTGTGCTGGCTGTCCTGGACACATTATTCTGCATCACCCCGATTTGGGCTTCCTTTTCCTTACACATCTGTCATTAACCTAGTCATGAGGGTTGTTGATCTCCACATTCTCCGCAATGTATGGTTCCTTTTTTTGGCTTTTTCACCTTTGCGCGTCTCACACGTACTTTTGTCCCGACTGTCCCGAACACATTTCTCCACACCACCCGCAATGCACTGACTTGTGGAAAAATTGGTTTTTTGCGTCCCATGTGTACCTATGTCCCAACTATCCTGCGGACCGCCTGGGACAAAAATGTCTTATTTTTCTGCAAAACACCAAAATGAGCCCATTTTTCTAATTTTTTTCCATTTTCTCTAACTTCTTGGGTTTTTTCCCTAGATGGGGAAGTTAGAGAGAAGCCAAGGGGACTTTAAAAAACATGTGATTTTTTTCCTTGAATTAATTCTACTTGCTAGGGACAGAATAATCTGATGCATGTTATCAAAATTATCTTGAGGGGTGGATTTAGATAACACTATCATTATCACATTGGTATTTGATTAGACCTTTCCCAATTCGATTATTTTAATTGGAACCATTTCTTATCCATTTTCACTTTCCAAATTCCACTCTCCCACTCCTACACTACTATCCATTTTGATCTTGTGCCTATCCACGTCTCTGCAAACCTCACATTTCCAGTTTTGTGCCCTTTATCTTTCACTTACCTACTTTATATATCAGTCATAGGGACTAGACTAAGGCACGAACCAACCATTCAAAAGAATTGTTTGCCGATTGCAAGGTTAGTGGATATTTTTACAAATGAACAATGGCTCGATTTATTGCTTGCTTATGAATAATTCAACACAAAAATGACAGAGGAGTTTACAAACATAGAAGAAGGGTACTCTAACATACAAGGCAATAAAATTCCATTCAACCCCACTATAATAAGTCATATTTTGGGAATAGCATAGGAAGGTCAAGTAGTCATTAATAAGACATTGTATGTTAAAATTATTAAAACTTTTTTAGTTGGTAAAAAGGAAATATTATAATTGGCGATGGACAATAAGGGTAAAGAAAAAGGTATAAAAATAATTACCCTTCCTGAACCTTGGGCAGAATTTGCTAAATGCGTAATCAAATATTTCACCTACAAAGGAAAATTTGAGATCATTTTGGGACCTGTGTTGAGAATTCTCATACACCTTTTCCATGGACAAACTAAACCCCAACACAAAATCAAATTTCCTTGATTTTTCATGATTCTATTTAATCAACCACTGAGAAAATTTTTTGGGGTGCCTCCTACCTAAAATTTCAAGGTTTAATACATTTAATTTGTAAACACCAGTTTTTTAAGAAGAGGCATGACACTAAGAAATGGTTGAATTTTTAGAAGAAGTGTGCCCCAGAGTCTAAATTAGTCCTTGAGCAAGATCCCTCCACCTCAGAGAGACGTAAGAAGCACCCCAAGACCTCTAGGCATGCTCAAGCCCTAAATGAAATTCCAACTAAAATTGTTCCTTGCCAGGACAAAAAGGAAGCAGTGGCCATAATGTAAACCCTACTAAATACACCACATGTGTTTCCCCCTCAATCAGTTTCACCCTTTGTTCCTATTACTGAGACAAAATTTTAGCACACTCCAACCTCTTTTACAAATTCCCCCTTTTTTGGACAAAGGTAAAGCTCATATGGTGGAAGGAGAACCTAGTTTTCCCCCCTGACTTTAATACATTTATGCCACAAGTATTTTCCTTTTCTGAAATTCAATTTGAGCTACATATTAGCTCTAGAGAGAATTACACATCTCTAACTCCTTCTTGAAGCCAAGGAAGCCAATTTATCCTAGTTGGAGACTGATAAAAATCAAAATATCCAATAGTTACATCAGACATTAGAGCAGCAAGAAGAGGCATCTCTTCAACTCCAACATTCCTTGGAAGAAAAAGAACAACAAATCCACTCCCTTCAGGGCCAAAATAGATGAGTTGAATGCATCCCTTACAATTTTGCAAGAAAATGGGTAGGAAATAGAGCCTGTGGTCATTGAATAGCATACAACTTAGACAGACTTTGTTTTCCCTCAAATTATTATCTTGAAGGGAATGTTTAAATGTATGGAAGAATGTTATAAACTCATAGTAGTTATCGATGAGAATAAGGATTTGAAGGAAGAAAAAAAATACTTAAGGAGAATGTTGTTACTGTTTCTCGGTTATATGATCAAGTTCTTTCATGCAGGCCTCCTAATTTTAATGCATTATTTTTGAAAGAACAATTTCTAAAATGGCAGATTTCTAGAGCTTGTGTTATGCAAGAAATTTATTTTGATGATGACATGCAATTCGTTGGTGCATATACATCAGGAAGTGATATTGAAAATAATTTTTTTGTGAATTTTATGTTCACAAATTTCTACTTCCTGAGCAGATTGAGATCCCCATAAATTTCTATGTGGGATAAGTACAGTTACAAGCATTTATTTCTACTCTCAAGCACCATTCTGAATGGAGGGAACAAAGGGAAACATTTTTTCAAGTAGAATCTAATATAGGCCTCTTTATGATCCACGATCTTCTTACCCCAATTCGGTTCTTCAAGAGATTTCGGTCTCAATTATATTGTTTACGATTGGTGGATAGGTACAAATATATTCTTAAAAATTGTGTTAGAAATTTAGGGAGAAAGTACTATCAATGTTCAAATTTCACCCATTATAAGAAAAAAGGGGTGGCTTCACTCACCAACCTCTGTTGGTCACCTAAAAAGGAAAAATACCTCTACATAATCATTCTAGAGATATAAGAGAAGTGGATTGTGATGTATTATAGGCCACCATTAGTCATTACACCAATACCATGATGGGATTCTACAGATGATCAACCATAGGAAAGTTATAATACTTGGAGGAAGTCGGTTATTGATTTCTTTTTGTTCTATAATACTAGATTGGATTAAACCTGGCAAACATTTACCAATGAATATAATTATTCAAGGATAGTGGAATAACTGAATAGGTAGCAGGTGGACCTGCTAAATCTTAAGTCTGGGGAAGTGATGAATCTCCATTTTTTTATGTTCAAACCCATGTGAAACCCCATATTATTTTGATATCATGTTACACAATGTATAGTGTTGGTGGTTTATAATTAATACTTTACTATGTTTTGGAAGGAAATTTTATGCATATTCTTGTTATTTTTATCTTTTTATTGCTCCTTCAAAAATGGCTTAAATTAATATTTTTATGAGCATTAATAATACATTTGGAAAAACTCATATATTAAGTTATCATAGGAGTTAGTTTCATATTAGTGCATGACTTGTTGGTGCACTGGCGTAGGACTCACCATGAAGTGTCGCACTCGTCCAGATCACTAATTCATATTTCTTTGATACAAGGAACTTGCAAAAAAGAGGGTAAATAGCTTGGATGACTGAAATATAAGTTGATACAACTGACAACACGTAACATGATCACAAAACATGTGCCACTACCTCAACCTACCTTCATGCAGATTATGAGGTCTAGTCACTCCTAGTTAAGCTCCAACTGCTTGGAGACGGGATCCAAATGAACACTTTTGATCACCATGATTCTATTGAATCAGTCTAATATATTCCATATCTTGCAGCACCAATTGACTATCTCAAAGGATTCAATTATGGGCCTCACTTGCAGTTAACAAGATTAATTCAATCCAAACACTGCATAGACTACTCCTTCCACAACTATACTTAGAGAGTCATTGTTTTAGTCAACATCCAATTAAGTAGATGTTAGTTATTGTGAATAAACTATTTTAGAGACTAGGATTTCTCTTATATAAAAGATCCAATGTATTAAGATGTATGGGTTTTCTTCAGTTAGTTGATTATTGTAAAAAAATATTCTTTTAAATCAATAAAATTACAAATTCAGGGGGAAAATTTTTTGTGTGACTTCCAGTGTTGAACTTGATCAAAGGGACGGAGAAAGGGCTACTCCTCCCCAATGATAAGGGAGATTTACTGTTATTTATTTTCTATCATTTCAAATGCATTTACCATTTCAGCATTAAATTGTGTTAAATACCTTTAAATTATGTCTTTAATATTATTTTACTTTTAATGCATTTCATTTCCTAATAGCAGTAAGTTTGTTATTCAATTAATTCCATTGTTAAGTATGTGTTGAGAACAATTCGTAATGTTCCCTTTGTTGCAAACAGCCCATGGACACTGCCCTAGACTAACAAATATGATATAACTAAAGTGCGAGTATCAATGATGCTCGTCAATACTCATGTCATGTCTTTGAAATACACTCAAATTTGGAATTCCAAATCTCAATTCTCTCAATTCTAAAAATAATAAAAATAAAATAAAAAACTAAATGCCTGTATAAAACTAAGATTTCTATTCAAATTCATATGCGATAAACCTAAATCTTCCAATGAATTCCATTTTTGTTCCAGAGCTTCGCAAAATGTGTCATTTGTTGCATCTTGACCGTAATCTTGAACTGTTCATTTTGACCTATTATATGTATACTTTCGACGATCTTCAATTTTCACCTATTTTTGACACCATATGATATCTATGACATTACGAAATCTCGACATTATGCCATGAAATTTGTCCCATAGGCCCCTAACTCGGTGACTTATGTCTTATTTTATTGACGATCCTCTAGTTTTTCCTTTAAAATTTTCTTCTTCAAGGTTCTTGCAACATTGATTACACCCACAAATAGCAGGATGAGTGATAATATCAGGTACACATTGGTTGGCATATTTCATTTTAGCTAGTCCTTTATGTTCTTACTTTCAATATCTACTTTCAATTTTGGTGTTACGAACTATTTCTTTCCATTAAGCACCACATGTTTCATTGTTGCGACATGTGGTGCTCAATAGCTAGGGCATATGTATACACCTAATTTTCACTTTTCATCTTTCATACATGTTATTAACAATTTCCTTTGTGCAAATAAGGGTAATTGATCCATTTATTTCTTGAGCGGGTTCCTTAAGGGGCCTACCCAGAATGTGGTATGACTATTCACATAGTCATTGTGGGTTAGAGATAATATATAGAGAGAGTTTCATTATGTTGTCCTAACCTTAGTTGTCCTCGCATTAGTTATCATTTTCCATTCATGTCTCATACACATTGCACTCTTGAAACCTTGTTTGCATCTCACCATTTGGCACTTTGTTTGTTCATTTTCTTGATCCATGACACCTATTTTCAATTTTCATGAAATTTAACATCACTGGACGATGCCATCACCCATAGGAAATGGTGTCAATGTTAGGTTTTTTTCTAACCAACACCATCACCCATGGGAAATGGCATCGTACATATACACACAAAACTTTGAAATTCATAAAGGAAGGAAGCTAGAATCATAGGAACTACCATATGTTATGATCTTTTACACTAACTTCGCATCTGCTCACTCATCCTTTGGTTCATCTTACACTTGACTTGGATTGGATTGGAAACTCTTCTTCTTGGTTGTATTGTTTTCACTTCTGGGTCATCTATAGTGAGTCTAAGATAGGAATTGTGTTCCCCTTCTCCACCCAATAGTGATTCTCTCTCGATATGTTGTTTCTATGGAGAGACAGATGCATCAATGACCACTCCACCCGTAAGTGCTCTAACTCTCTTTATCATCTTTCATAGATTAGTTCACTTCCCTTCCCTAGTGCTCTATGTTAACCTAGTGTACATTGATACTAGTTAACATGGTGCTCTTATTTGATCAACTCCTTAGCTTCCCTTTATTTATATTTCAATTATATTTTGCATGTTCATCTTATCCATCATCGATCTATACCTCTTCTCACACATTTACCAATATCTTAGGAGAGTACTCTCCTATATCTTGACTACGGTTCTTGGAAACCCTAGGTTGATCTAGTGTAGAGATTAATACCCTTTGGATAGGTTGATCTAGTGTAGTATTAATCTCGTGACTGCGAAAGTGACCCAAAAATATTTCATTAAAATATCCCAAGTTTCTTGATCATTTTCCTCAAAAGTAATATTTTAGCGAAGCCCTCTGAAAAATGCTTCTAATGAGATCAAAATCATGTCAAATGGAGCTTAGGATCAAAAGATATGGCGTTTTGAAGATTCCTGACAAAAATACAAAAATCCTTTGTTCCGCATAGTCCTCCTAAATGTTGCCTTTATTCCACAGGGTCTGAATCTTTTGCATAATCTCTTTATTACGCGGCTTCACTATTTTTATTTTCTCACAAATTCCTCACTCCTTCATCTGACGATTTTCTTCATGATTTTTTCCTTGATCCATGAACAACCACTAACTCCGCAACTCCTTTGACTACCTGCAGCCTTTTGTTCCTGTCTCATAGTATAAATTGTATTCCGTGGAGTATAACTTTCTTTTTCTGATTTTTCTCATGTTATGCATCTTTCCCTATGTTCCATGGCTAGCTTTGTTACACAACTAGATTTTAGTGAACCTTTCTAGCACTTTTCTACCTTACTTCACTTCCCACAATGCTGCATAGCCTTTTCCTTTGTTCCACAACTTTACTTTGTTTCCTTCGTGTTCAACATTTATAACATTCCCGCGCTTCGCTTTTCCTTTTCCCATGGAATATGTCTCTTTGGATTTGTTCTTTTATTACACGGAATTGAAAACCCATAGAAAACTACACCTTTTGAACTCCGTAGAACATTGAATTATTGACTTTCCCACGGAACACTAACAACTTTCTCCTTCCGCAGAACACTAAGTTCCGAATTATGTGGAACACTAGTTCTGACTTCCACGGCTTTCCTTTTGTCTTGTTTTCACTTTCTTGTAACCTTCGCGGTGTCGCACGACCCCTTTTCATGTTTCACGAATTTTTCTCCATGAACTTCACTTTTGTTGTGCGGATTTGAAAACTTTGTGAAACACAAATTTTCAAAGTCTGAGGAACACTAAGTTTTCCACTAGAACCTATGGAAAGACTAACTTTTGAACTTCCGCCGAACAATACAATTTTCTCCTTTTGTGGAACACTGAGTTCTTGACTTTCCTGAACTATGAAACATTAGATGTGATCCAAACAAGTAATTTGAAAAATATTTGAGAGACCAAGGTACATAAAGATTCATTTTGTAGCTAGTGGCCCAAAAATAAGCATGGTGCTTATTTTTGGTAACACATCCCTTTCAACAATGATGAATTCAATCAACTCCAATCCAAATCAATTATCCAAACATTTTATCCAATCTTATATCAAATCAAACAATCCATCCACAATTTATGACTTCCCATTTCCATATATAATTGATTAGGGCACATATAGGGTCGTAACTTTATCAATCTTGCTCCTTTGCATACATTGTTTCTTGGGGCATCATCAACCTATCAATCAACTAACTATGAATCAATCTAAGCCAATCACCACATGCAAACATAAAATCCAGAGGGATAATCTCCTCCATTCATCACATCTATCACCATCTCCTCATCCACCCATCAAATATTTCCTATCCCCATCTCTATGCTAGCCAAATATTCTAATCCTTTTTTAATGTTAGCCCCTTCTTCTCATATCGAGAGACCATCTATGTCTTTTATATCCACATGCTCTCCTAAGGGGCATCACTCTTCCATTCTACTAACTAACCCGAATTTGTCTCCTATATAATTTGCAAATCCATTACTTCCTCCAGTCGTAATGACCTTTCAAAGAGGGGAAAATTGTATATACCTGAAATTCGACACTAGTTTAACACTAGTTCAATACCCCTTTCCTAACATCAATCCCCCTCATCAACTAACCCCCCTTACCAGCTATCCCTTCAGCACATCCAACCCTATAACATCCCACATACCCCTTCATCATGGTTAATTTCTCTACTCACATCATCTCCTATTTTCAAAATTTAAAATTTCTAGCTACCTACCTCCACCTACCCTCCTAGCCTCTCCTACAAATTCTCCGACTAATCTCTCATCTAACCATCATTAACTTAACCTAATAAAATTCTTTTCTAGGGTTCTCCATCTCTAGAACCTTCATCTTCTACCACCTTCCATGAATTTAAAATTGCTAAAATCCCTCCCATTTCTAGAACCTTCCTTATCCCTAATCAACCTAAACCATTGATCTAGATCCATCGTGGCTTCATCATAGCCATTGGATCTACCATCCTCCAACTATAAATCTAACTCTCCACCATCTTGAAGAGGAGGAACAAGGAAGGAAACTGAAACTAAAGCCATCATTCTTTATCAATCAATCATCACACTTCTAAGGGGAGGTGCTACCAAAATTCACACATAAACTCCATTTTGAATCAATCGACATCAATCAATCATGTTGAGTAAATCCAACACTTCATAAGGGAGTTTTCTTTTGGTAAGTAACAGGTATATTTTCTATCCCTTGTCTTCTCAATTGGAGGTATGTGTTTGAGTTAGAGTAGATATATTTGGTATTTGCATCCATGATCTTCTAGTTCATGCTATGATTTTCTTGTACATAGGTAGGGAACCCGAAAACGAAGACTCAAATACCTCAAGGGATCGAAAGAAAGGTTAGAATGGCCCATACAATAAAAGTCCTTAATATTAGGGTAGAGAAACCAATACTCTTACACCTAACTTGGCACCTACATGGAAATAAACTAGTGTCACATCGACACTTGAACTTTATCCCACATTTGAGTTCGCGTGTGTTTAATATATATATTTCGTTTCACTGTCTATTTGAAGGGAAAGTCACCCTTTGAATTGATTTAAAACAACCATTTTGACATGCACTTAAAAAAGTTTAGACCTAATCTTGTGCGTTGGCACTTAAAAAAGTTTAGACCTAATCTTGCGTGTTAGGTACATGGTGTATCACCACATGATTCACTACTTCACACCATTATCGAGTACAAGTACAATAATATGTAATTTGTATAGCTAATTTACATTTAAATTTGTGTATATTTTAAGTATCCCCCTTCAAGTACCCTCTTGATTGTTGGTTGGAGACTTGGCTCCTCCCCCTTATATAAGATCGATTTTAGGTTCCATTTACTATAAATATACAATTCCGAAAAACAGTCAAATATAGAAGAAACGAGGGAGGGAGGGAAAATGAAAATTAAAAAACCAAAAGGAAACGCAACGACAATAACAAGAAAAAATAAAAACCAGCCACTTGGAGATATGTAAGTGGGTAGGTATGGCTCGGAGCCCGTGGGTTTGGAGTCGTGAATCCTGAAGCATACAATCTTCATTAATTTTTTATTTTTTTTTCAAATGATTAAATTCTTCATCCGTAAAATGTAGCCACATGTGGAGAGCTAAACCGTTTATACAAAATCAATATAAAATGTTTTAGGGAAGATAAAAGGAGATGTAATGAGAAAATGCCATATGAAGGAATTTTATTGGTGAATTGAGTCTCAATTATTAACTTGCTTTTCAATTATTGACATTACAATATGCTTACCTAATATGACAAAACACTCCTCCGGAGATGCTTGTGCCTTTTTGACATTTGACGATAAAGTACACTATTCGTGCCATTTGGCAACCTATAATTTGTTCCAAGGGCGTGGGGTAGGAAATAGAAAGAATTAACTAGTTAAAGTGAAGATTCATTGTATTTAGCCAAATGAAAAATTACAATATTGGCCAAAGGAGGACACCCTCAAAAAATATATCCTTCAACTTCACTTTGCCTAAAATGTTTATAGTATTTTGAAAAACAATTGGCTACCTAATATAGAAGAAGAAGAAGAAGAAGAAGAGGAAGATATTTTAACATCCACATGTTACCAAAGACAACCTATACCTAGCACTTCTTAAGCATGCTTCCATTCCTTGGATACACTCTTCATTTGGGGGTCCACCCTAGAATTTAACTTTATTGTTAAAGTCGAAAATGATAGAGGGGTGTGAACAATAAGAAAAGAAAATCGAAGGCTCCCAATCACTTGGAGTACAAGGGCCAATGAGAATCACTAATATAGTTGTCATCACAACCCCTCCACACATGAGTACTCAATTACATCATTTTAGCAGTTTTTGAGGGGTCACCACCAACAAATTGGTGACAAATGAAATCCATTTGCACCCATTTATGGGGGTCCTCAAATAAAGAAGCAGAGTAGATTGGTATGTAAAAAGACCATTTAATGAACAGAAGTTATTAAGATAAATAGACATATAATTGAGTAGGGAATCTTTTCCTTGTTTGTACGAATTGCTCAAATAGTGCTCTATGTAGTAACACAACAGCAGCTGAAGTTGTTTTATTTCACTGCCCACTCTCCACTGCCCACTCTCCACTGCCCAATAATAAAGAAACCGGGGAAACATGAATCCACACCCACTTCTGTGGTATGCTAAGTTTCCAATATACCTATTTCTGCTGCAACCAGTTTTTTCTCAATGAAGAGCCTCACAGGGTGGGGTAAAACTAAAGGAGCGGGTGGTCACGTGGAGGAGCTCTCGGAGGAGGACGTGTGGAGCGTTACAGATGAATCCGCGCGCGGTCACATGAGAGAAGCGAGCGGGCTTACGGGAGCGAGAAGCTCTCAACAGCAGAGCCGTCAGAAATCTGCGCCGGTTAACATTCCCGACAGTAGACGGCGATCGGGAGATGACGGAAGTAAGACGGACGTTAACGGCGATGATGAGGGAGGATCAGGAGAGCCGTTGGCCTTGCCGCCTCATGAATATTTGGCACGGCAATATGCGAGGAATGAAAGTGCGTCGCAGGGTGTTGGACGGAATGGGAAGAGCAGGGATCTCACTGTACGTAACGCCGTCTGGAGACATACTGGCTTTTCTGGCTAATGCTCGAAAGCTTTCCGTCCTTTGTAATTCTGTTAGTGTGCATGGGGATTCCGGAGGATTGTTTTGGATAAATTATTGTGATTGAAGGAGCGTGTGATAATGATGGATGCAAAGCTTTCTATTTTTACTTATTTTCCTTATCTCTATAATATCCTCGATTTCTATGAATATTCATCTATTTTTTTTTATTCCTTCTTTTATGTTGCTTTAAGTTTAATCCATTATCATAGAGGTAGATTTATATGAAGTCCCCCGTAACCATATTTATAATTTTAGTTTCCCATTGTGTATAAAGTGGGTTTGCATTAGCTATATTTTAAACTTGGTAATTGGAATACAACTTGATAAATTAGAGTTAATATTTTAATTTTATTTTATATATTAATGTTGATGAAATGTTTTATAGGGCTACAAAAGATATAACATATTGAAGATAGAGAGATCAGAGTAGTACATCCTAAAATATAGTAGGACATCCTAAAACTTATAGAAGACAAACATAAAATAAGCAAATGGAAACCCACTCTCCAACAAAATAAAAGAGGCTCTACGCAATTAGATGAATCTCGTTCTTCTAAAGAACCACTTCTAATAATCAAGGAGGTGAAGAAGTGCAATGACTTAATAGTCTACCATATAAGTGTTGAAGATGACCACATTGTCGCTTCCTATTGATGATGTGAGGACATTACACGTAGGATATAATTAACTTAGCGCAAGCCCCCATTGGGGGCTTATGCCTAAAAATTTGTTGGCAAAGGTCGAATATCTCCTGAATAGAGAAGGCTAAGCATCACTAGTCTTTATACGCCATGAATGTCTAAAGAGATCCAACAGAATCTCTAAAGAGGAAAAAGAATCGTCCCCTTATCTCACAATAAGGAGAGCACTTGAAATAATGTCCCCAGTCTCTAACTCCAAGGAGAAAACCTTATAAGCATGATGAGCTTCTAAGGGATATGGTGGTTTCTGTCAATGTTGATGGGAGAAAAATCAAAGTTGAGAAAGATGAACCTTTAAAATTTAAGGTAACTGTAATTTTGAGTTACTAGGGGGGTGCATGGACCCATCACTGAAGTGTGTATACACATCCTTTATTACACTTGCTAACATTTTCTCTTGTTCAGGAGTTGGTGATGCATTTTACTCCTAAGTGGCTGCCTTAAGGTGCATGTTGGGATTGGGGTGTGATCAGTGTATACACCTCATTTTTGACACTTGCTAATCGTTTCTCTTGTGCAAGGGTTGCTGATGCAGTTCCTCTTAAGTGGGCGCCTCAAGGGTCATGCCGAGATTGTGGTGTGATTGGACTTGGTCACGTGGGCTAGACCACAACATTTGAGAGATATCGTTATTATGTCATAGTTCCCTTATCCTTGTGTCGTTTCTTCCTTTTGTCCGCACATTACACCCATATTTTCTACTTGTCTCATTATGTTCACTTGTTTACACTTATTGCACACTCATATAACTACTTTCAATCATTCTGGAATTTCGTCATTACTCCCATTTATCTTCTAGCTTCCATTCCTCATTGATTTATACCCCATGACCTTAGGGTTCTCCTAAGGATGATGTCATCTCCCATGGGTGATAATGGAAAATTTCATTTTTTATAGCCAACACTATCACCCACGGGCGATGGCGTCAGATATATATACCCCTCCACTATTTTCATTTGTAACAAGATTTATTCAATTTTCCAAAACACTTAATTTTCTTGCACATTATAATCTACACACATTTTCGCACTTAGTTGATAGACTTAAGGTTTTGGAGCTTTCCATCTTGCATTTGCATCACCATAGTGAGTTGGGACTGAAGGTCTTCTACTTGAGCTTCCCCTTTTGTTCAAAGAAAGGTTACAAAAGCTATGGAATGGGGTAAGAACACTCAAGAACCCCAAATATTTGTGCAAAACTGATCAATGGACCATCAGATAAGAAGTAAACAAGGATTCCTATTTTGCATGCATTAACCTTGAAGCAAACAAGAAAACTTAACAAATATAATTACCCTCTATTCTTGAAAGCTTAAATAAGTGAGCCTAATAAGGATCTAAGCAATTAGTTTGTGCTTAAGAGAATGGGAGCTCACCATTAATGGCTTCAAGGCCAATGGTTCTTCCCATTTACTCAATGGTGTGTGGTGTGTTGCAAAGGATAAAGAAAATAGCTCAATAAAATGAAATAAAACTCCTAATCCTAGCAATAATACTATAGTTTATGTTAGAGGGAAGAAGTGTTCTTGTAAATGAGAGGGGGTAGTGGGCTATTTATAGTTTTCCATTTGGGAAAGTGGGGGAATTTTGGTGCATGTGGGACTAAAGGATAAGCCAAAAAGTTGATTAGGGAGTCAAAGTAAGATTTGACTAGGTTTAGAAGAAGTTAATCAGGGTTAGGACTAGTTAAACTAGGTTAGGCTAGTTAATCCTGTTTAGAGAGGAATTAGGGTTTTGAGAGGGTTTTGAGAGGTCTAATCAATCCAATGAAATGGATTGATAGTCTAGGAAGCTAATAGAAGTATTCTAGAAGATGATAAGAAAAGGATTTAGCCAGGAAGAGGCTTAATAGCCTGTTTAATTGGTTTACAAGAGGAATATGACCAAAAGAGTGTCGTAAGAGGGGAGTTAGATAGGTCTAACTGACGGTATGTCATCAATTTACGAGGAGGAGGATAGTTAGTGCAATATTAAGAGTAATAGTTCTTTGATCAAACTACAGGTGTCTACATTTTCCCCTCTTTGGGGTGACGTAAGCTACGTCACTTCAAAGAAAGTAGACAAGCATAAATGAGTAGAAATTTTTTTTGAAGGGGTAGAAGAAAAATTAGTTAGCTAAAGGGATGCCCCCTCGAGTGTCGATGGGGTGATGGAAGAACTCGATCAAGATTGAAAAGAGAACAAAAGAAATAAAAGTGTGAAGAGAAGACGAGAAAACAACAAGAAAAAGGGATATTGAGCTATCCACAAACCAGTGCTTATAGAAACAATTTTTTAATCATCATTTTTCTTAGAATCCTCATCATCGGTCCCTTATTAAAATGTAAGCATACGACAGAAGTGTAAAATGACATGAAAAGCCAAGATACAAAAACCATCCCTTGCTAAAACAACAACTCCATGCAACATACAAACATGCAATGCAATACGAGAAGTAAACAAACTCAGCTAACAGGGAAATAAGTACAATCACACACACTCAAACCAACAACGTTCAAGATAGTTGCAAAAATAATTTGTTATCAAGATGTAGTCCAAATGTTTTGATAAATGACAAGGGTTTAAAATGATGCCCCAAGAAATTTTTATATGCAAGGGAAAGGATGGAGGACACTTGGGTCCAATGGAAAAGCAATGTGCACGATGAAAATAGTACCAAGCAACTGATAGTGCCCTAGAGTACAGACGAAGTAAGCAACGTAGCTTTTGTAAAATGATTGTAGAGTTAGGTGATCCGTGAGTCTTTGTTTCAAAACATGTGAAAATGTCAGCAAGATACAAGATGAGTGCCATGTGAGAGACACAGATTTCAGCTGCAAATGAGCTTTTTACCAATTTTAGTCCATTTTCGAAGTTTTACGATTTTTTGGATTTTTGGATCATTTTATAATTTTTAAATTTTTGATTGGTCAGAAGAATTTAGGAAATGGAAGGTCACCTAAAAGCACACAAAAATTCCCCAAGGCAAAGAGAATGGGCGTCGGGTGGCAATAAAATGCCTCGACGAGAAGACAAAATGGGCCAACAATAATTATTTAAAAATAATCATGGCGCTAGATAAAAATAGAAGACAAGAAGCACCTGGAAATATTTAAAAATGCCACAGGGTGATTGAGATGATATCATACATTTTGTACATGAGATATTTTGGTAGATACTAGCACTTGGGATGATACTAGATGATATTGGTGGGGGGGGATAGATTTGTGATCATGCGCAACCCCTCTTGCCCCCATTGATGATACGATATGTGATGATTAGCTTAGTATACATGCATGATGTAAAACTTAGCATTCTTTGTATATATGATGTATCAGATGATGTTATATGTGATGAATGATAGATGGTAGATGTGATAACAAAGTATGCAGTAAAAAACACACAAGCAAAAGCTAACAAAACTAAACAAATATACAACCAAAACTATACAAACCGACAACTAAAAGCAATTTAATCATTACCTTGTTTTTGCGGGACAACATTGATATATTTTCTAATGTTTTTGGGTTATCTTGAAAGATAAGTTTTCAAGGCTACTGTTCACATTGTTTTCGAGGTTCCCTAAGACAATGTTGGGAAGTTGGTGTAGCTTTGTCCCTAGAAGGGGATTTTCTGAATGTTTAGATTTTTGTGTATCCTTTTCTGAATGTTTTTGTATTTTCTAAGGTCATGTTCTGAAAGCAATGTACAAGGACAAAGAAGCGTGGATGCCCCCAGCGTGATGTGGGAATATACAAAGGGTAGAATACCACGTGCATATGTACGAGAAAGTGGAATGTGAAGGTGCCCCCAACGTTAGATGGGAATATACAAAGGCACATCCTTCATGTAGATATAAGAGTAAATAAGCCAGATCACGGCTCGATGAAGATGGATTCGGTAGGGTTCCTAGACCTAGCAAAGGAAGTTATTTCTAGAAAGTGGTGAGGGTTACCCATCCTGATGTAAGAGTAATTGTGACCGGTGAATCCTCCTTGAGCACAGAAACCTGGTTTTCACCCAAAGACCTACCCACTGCGCCACAATTGCATGGTTTTCACATGTGGACGACCTTTTTTTCTTTACTGTTTTCTCAATTTTCTCATGTTTTGCTTGTTTTTTCTTTTTTTTTCTATTTTTTAGTTCTTATTTGATATTCTCATCATTCTTAAGCATAGAACCTGCTTGAGATGCATGGAATTCATAGGTTTCGGAAGTTCTTCACCATCTGAATATGCTAGTTTATAAGCTCCTGACCCATACTTGGCAACCACCACATAAGGCCCTAGCCAGTTGGCCTCAAACTTACCTTTCTTTTCTCTGTCTTTGACGATGTTCTTCTAATTTTCTTTCAACACTAGATCACCTACATCAAATTCACGATGAATGATCCATTTGTTATATCCTCTTGATACTCTGTTCTGGTAGACCTTGAGGTGATTAAGCGCTCTTATCCACTTTTCATCCAACAGCTCTAGCTCTGCTAGCCGAGCTACTCTATAGTCTTCGTCTTTATCAAGATAATCTCAGAGAGATATTCTTAGGGAGGGAAGCTCCACTTCCAAGGGTATGATGGCTTCAGTGCCATAAACTAGGGAATATGGGGTCGCACCTAGTAGGAGTGGAGGTTCAATGGATGGATGTTTGTAATAGGCATGATTCGTACAAGGGTTTTAGGATGTATTGTAATTGCCAATTACGGCCAATCTTACTTACCATTTTCTCCATGATTCGTACAAGGGTTTTATTGGTAGCTTTGGCTTGTCCATTACCTTGGGGGTAATAGGGGTAGACCACTTGAGTTGAATATGGAAACGTTGACACAATGTCTTAACCATTTTTTTTTGAAGGATTTACCATTATCAGTGACAATGGCGGAAGGGATACCATAACGACAAATGAGATGGTTCATGATGAATTTGGAAATTTGTGCACCGGTGACGTAAGTAAGAGGCACAACCTCTACCCATTTAGTAAAATACTCAGTGGCAGTGATAATGTGGGTGTGGCCATCTGAAGAAGAAGGATGGAGCTTCCCTATGAGATCCAGGCCCCATTTAGAAAATGACCAAGGTGTTGCAATAGGCTGCAAAGCCTATGTTGGTGCATGTATCAAGTTGCCATACTTTTGGCATAGCTCACATTTCTTGACAAAATTACAACAGTTCTACTTCCATGGTGGGCCAATAATAACCTACCCTTAAGATCTTCTTAGCCAAGACCATACCACTAGTATGCGCTCCACAAATACCACCGTGTACTTCCTTAATAGTGTGGATTGAGTCAGTAACATCCAAACATTGAAGTAGATTCCTGTCGTAGCCACGACGATAAAGGGTGCCTCCTAGGAGGGTATAACGGGCTATACGATGGATAAGGTATTTCTTCTCAGAATGGGTAATGTCTGGGGGAAATGTGCCATCTTGTAGGTATCTAAAGATAGGGTCATACCAAGGGGATAATGGACCAACAATTTCACATGCCAAACAAGATTCTGGCATGTCATATGCGGGTATTTGTAAATGCTCTACAAAGAAAGGCATTTTTCTCTCCTGAGGTGGAATGCGTAAGAGAGATCCAATTGTAGCCATATCATCTACTGATCTATTATGTGACCTTGGTTTTTTCTCAAAGATAATCTGTGTAAAATATTCTTTCAAGGTTTCAACCAACTTCTTGTATGGAATAATTTTCTCATCTTTAACCTTATACTCATCATTAACTTGCTTAATAATGAGTTGGGAGTCCCCAATGACTCGCAATCTGTCTGATATTCCAAGTAATAGCTAGCTTGAGGCCAGCAATGAGTGCCTCATACTGCAATGTTATTAGTGCAGGGGAATCCCAAACAGAATGCTCTTGGATAACCTCACCTGTGGGAGTGATGAGCACTATTCCTGCCCCCGATCCATGGAAGGTGAATGATCCATCAAAATGGACTTGTCCATTCTACAGATTCTTCAACATACATCATAGATGCATCTTGGCAGGTCCAGACACAAAGGTTCCATTCCTGGTAGAGGAGCTTCTACCAACTGATCGGCCAATACCTGTCCCTTTAAGGATTTCTGATTCACAAACTCAATATCAAATTCACTTAAGAGAATGATCCAATTAGCCATTCATCTTGTAAGGGTGGGTTTGGATAAAAGGTACTTGAGAGGGTCAAATTTGGATATTAGTTTGGTTTTATTGTTAAGGAGATAGTGGTGAAGTTTCTGAAAGGTGAAAAAACTACCAAATAGGCCTTTTCAATCTGCGGGTAATTCAGATTGTAGGAAATCAGAGTGTGACTGAGGTAGTAAACTTCCCTTTCTCTATGGTCTAGATCATATTGGGCAAGCAGTGCACCAATAGACAAACTGGGTAGTAGAGATGTACAAGAGGAGAGGTTCACCTGGGGTAGGCGGCATGAGTACAGGTGGGTTAACAAGGTATTGTTTTAGTAATGCAAATACCTTTTGACATTCTGGTCCCCAGTTGAATGCAACATCCTTTTTGAGGAGATGTGTAAATGGGTGGCACTTATCCATGCAAGTTGTGAAATAAAATGACAGATTTCCTGAATCTTTCCTTGTAAACTCCTAAGTTGTTTGAGATTGTAGGTGGAGGCATTTCTGTGATAGTTGTAACCTTCACAGGGTCCACTTCTATTCCTCTTTGTGAAACAATGAAACCTAGGATTTTCCCTGAAAAAACACCAAAGACACACTTCTTAGGATTCAAGTGTACCTTGTAATCCCGGAGACGCTGGAAAATACGTCTCATCACTTCAAGGTGCTCTCCTCTGCTTTTGGATTTGGCTATGATGTCATCAACATAATCTTCCATGATGTCATTCATCATGTCATGGAAGATGACAGTCATTGCACGCTGATAGGTAGCCCCAACATTCTTGAGTCTGAAAGGCATGACCTTGTAACATAATGTTCCCTAAGGAGTGATAAAGGCCATCTTATGTTGGTCCTCTTCTACAATCTGAATCTGGTTATAACCTAAAAATCCATCCATTAAGGACAACATTTCATAACCAGCAGTGGAATCAACAATCATATCAATGTTAGGCAAGGGGAAATCATCCTTAGGACATGCTTTATTGATATCACAGAAATTAGTGTAGATTCTTATGCCAACAAGTTTCTTCTGAACAGGGACTATATTAGATATCCACTCTGAATAGTCGATGGGCTTAATGAAATCAACAACTAATAATTCTCCAAGTTCTTCTTTGACAAGGAGTGCAATTGTAGGGTGCATCTTTCTCAACTTCTACTTGATGGGTTTATCATCTGGGTGTACAACGAGGTTGTGTACGACTAGGTCTGGATCTAACCCAGGCATATCTGTGTATGACCACGCAAATATATCTCCATATTCTCTTAACAACTCTACAAAAACCTTCTATTCTTGAGCTGAGAGTGAAGCTCCCAACTTTATCATTCTTGGTTCTTCTTCTGAGCCAATGTTAACATTGATGGTTTCCTCCACAAGCATCTTAGAAGCATCCTCCATCCGGGTAGGATCAGGGGGAAGAGTAAGGTCAACCTCCTTAGGTAGCTTATCATCATCTTTGAACGGATAGCTCATTTTATCCATAGGTTCTTCATTCTGTTTTTCTACGAGTGCTTCAAAGAGTTTGTCACTATGAGACTGGTGTTTATTCCTTGCACAAGGTTTCTCTGAAGTATTCTTACTCTTGTTTGTGACTTTCTTATTCAAGCGTCCACACATATCTATTTCTTCTCCAAAGTATGCACAGGTGTCTAGATGAATTGCAAAGCCTTTCTTATGATCTCTAGCTGGAATAGATCCCTGAGTCCCATGAATTCTATTAATGCCTCATCATTCTTGAAGAAGTTGATTGCACGTGAAATTTTTGATCCCAATCTATAAGTTCAGGATATACAAGGGCTACTTGGTAATTGGTTTGAGGCTTGGATTCATATAAGGTAAGGAAAACGAGTCAGGGAATAGGTTAGTTGAGGTGAGATCCTCATAGAGGCTACATTGGGAATCCACATCACTATCAGAATGAGATGAATCACTCTTATGTTTAGAAGAGGTGGCATCAATTTCAAAGGGTGGATCATTGTATTCCTAGACCATGTTTATTTGATTTTGAGGGATAGGAATGGGTTCCATCACCCTTTTGATTCCACATGCCCTTTGTAACCCATGAATGCGGTGGTGACATATTGGGATATTAAGCCATGGTTCCTTCCGACACTTTGTTAGTAGGATCCCCTAACATATTTTCCTCGGATAAGAAACCACTAGGAATGAACTTCTCCAATGGTTTAGGGCATTGTTCCCAAGTGTTTTTGAACTGAAAATAGGGCTTTCCATGTGTCTTGGGTGACACTAATAAATATGATATTAATAAATCTTGTTCAAGGGTGAATGGCTCACCTGGCCATATTTTACCAATGTTTCCTCCCATGATGCGAAAGGGTTGACCAAAGAAGGAAAGTATTGATTGCAAGGAGTGAGTGAATCTGGATCCACACGTTCCTTGATAGCCTCTGTTTGCAAAGGAACAACAATTTCTGTAGAAGGGCATTCATAAGCTACACGAGAAAAACTATGCAAGGCTTTTGCAATGTGTAAATGGTTCTGGATCATCCTGAATGGTGATTATCTGTCCTTTATGGCACATTTTGATACATTGATGGAAAGTTGAAGGAATGGCCTGCATGGCATGGATCCATGGGCATCCTAAGAGCATGTTGTATGGTAGATCCAAGTCAAGGACATGGACCGTTGTATCATGACAAGTCAACCCTACTTCCATTGGAATCACTATAGTTCCTGTTGACTCTCACTCCTCATTATCATAGGCCGTGATCGTAATAGTTTTGGCACCTAGATCCATTTTTGAGTGGCCTAGCTACTTAACCAGCTTCAAAGTACAAATGTTTAGACTGGATCCACCATCCACAAGTACTCTCTTAATTTTGTGATGGGTAACAACCACTTCTAGGTATAAGGGTAAGTTGTGCTCTGGGTCATTACGTGGGATTGCAGCATGATCAAAAGTGATATGATCGTTAGTCAAGGTGCAATCATATCTTGGAGGTGTGTGGGATCTACATCAGTTGAGACTCCTGAACTCTGTAGTGTTTTATATAATATGTTCTTATGGGCAGTAGATATTTTGAGGAGATCTAAAATGGATATCCTAGCAGGTGTTTTCTCTAACTGGTCTATCAAATTGTACTGACCTTCCTGAGGGATAGGTAGGGATCTGGTATGATTAAATGAGCATGTCTCATCCCTACTGTAACTCTTTTCTAATAACTGGATAGTATTGACCTGTTCATCAGATGAATGAATACATCCTATGAGAGAATCGAAGGGACTATCATTAGTGGGATAAATATAAGTGGCAGTCCTATAGTCATTGGATGTTTTTCTATGATCTGGCTTCCTTTTCTTTTTATCTGCATGGTTAGGAAAAGGCTCTTTAAAGATACCCATTTTCTCATTTGGACCTTGGCCTGAGTCAGGGGAGAATCTACAACAATCTTTCCCTCTTCAATGAGGTCTTGTATGTAATGACACAGTCTTAAACACCTATATGTCTTGTGCCCTTTAACGTGGTGGAAGTCACAGTACTTATGTTCCTTGAACCAAACGGGTTTTGGAGCATTTTCTGGGTATGGTACTGTCACGGTTGGGTATTCCACCATGTTTACGTTATCTAATTGTTTTAGTATGGTAGATAGGGATTCTGTTAATGGCGTGAACTCACATTTGGTAGGTGCCTTGGGATGAGGTCCTTGTGAAAGCTTTAAAAGTGGACCAGTCTACACGGCTTGGACTCTTTTGGAGTCCGTAATGCCATCTCCAATGACATGTTTATTTTTGTTAAAAAACTTTGGTTTATCTAAGGATTTTGCTTCATGTTTGTCTTTGACAACCGGTTTAAGTGTTCCCTTCATGATGAGGGCCTTCTCGATTTGACTTCCCTTCTCTATAACTTCTTCAAAGTTAGAGCCACAATGCATTTGTAAATGGAAGGCTATTTCTGGGTTCAAGTTAGGCACAAATATGCTTACTAGCTACTTTTCTGGAAAAGGCACAAGGGAAATGACTTGCCAACCCTTGCCATCATTGTAAAAATCTCACAAATGTCTCGTTAGGCTTTTGTTTTGTATTACAGAGATCGTTCATTGTGATATCATTTTCCATGTTATAGGAATAATGTCGTACAAATTTTTCTACTAACATGGGCCATGTTGTAATGGAGCCCTTGGGTATGCTATAGAACCATTCCAATCCCAGTGCCCCTAGGCTGTGAGGGAAGAGTCATATTAAGAAGTTATTGTTGTATGCGACCTCTTGACAAGCCATATAAAATTATTTTATGTGATCACGAGGATCACTCTTGCACTTATACTTATTGAATTTAGGAACAGTAAAATGTTTTGGGAAGGGTTTCCATAACATGTCCTTATCGAAGGGGTAAGGGCATAGTTCTTCATACAAATATTTCCTATTATGTCCTATGTTTCCCTCTTGTAGCATAGTAAGTGTATCTTTCATTGATTGTAATTCTCATTCAATGATTTGTTCTTTGGTGGGTGACATTGGTCTTTGCTGCCTTAGCCACTTTAAAGGTCACATCACTATATGGATCAAAGTGGAATTCGTTAGATTTCATCTTGATTTTTTCTTTGTATACATTCCTACTTGAAGAGCCTAAGTTTGCTAATTTTTGGCTCAGTTTCAGGATCTGTTTTTGAAGGATCTCTTCTTCAATTAAAGGATCCTCTTCCTCATCAAACTTGGGAGGCGGTGAGGCTTTGTGCTCAATCTTCACTTTACGTGAAGCTTTGTAATAAGGTCATTGTGGATCACCAAGTGGTTTTGATGGGCCTCCGTCAGCGGTGTTATGATGTTTCCCAGAAGTAGAAGTGTACCCTATGTCAAAGGGGTTATCCATGTCTAAGAGGGACCTTCATTCTTCTGTTTTATGATTAATGACCTTGGTTTCTACTTCACATTCCTATGGAAGCTTAGCCCCTAATTCTAAGACTCTTGTGAGTACTTGATCTTTGTTGTAATAAAGGAGTTCATCAAAGTGACCTAAGGTCTAATTGGTGTTGTTCTTCAGAAGAGTTAGATTCCTCTCTGCTATGATCAATCAATGGCTCTGTGTCCTTGACCTATGAAAATAGAGGCACTAAGTTGTTTCTGCTAAATGGGAATGATTCAAAAGGATTCTCTCCTAAGTCGCGATCATTTGGTTTGGATGCCATCTTCGTGATTCTAGGCATCACTAGTCAAAGTTATACGAGGTTCCGTCTAATGTGCTTCAAAGTTTGCGTGAAACCTAGGTGTATGTTTGTGTAAGTCGCTTGATGTGATGTTGAAATAACCTAGTGTGTTCTAGAAGTAATGTTATGTAGTTGTTTTTATGATTTGAACACTCATATGAACACTCAAATGCAACGATCACTCAAATTGTTGTTTCTGCCAAGCCTATACCCTAACTATGATTCAGGTAAAGGGTCCAAAGCGGATAGTGCCAATATCGTATCAATACGTAGGTCAAGTTAGAATTCTAACAAGGCCTAAATATTAAAGTGGTACTGACGCAATCTCTCGACGAGGTATACTAAAACTAGTTTAAATGCCGATGAAAGCTAATTTTCTGAAAATGGAAGTTGCAAGTATGTATAGCGTAACAACACTATCCTGATACATTAACTGAGAAAGCAAGGTGTTAGTATCAAGATGATGTTATTTTGGTATATATAAGGCAATATCGACACCCTCAAAAAAGGCTTAGATGACGTCAAAACTGAAATGAAGTAAGAGTATAGCAAGAATTTGTTAGTTGCGAGCAGCGTAACCACACAATAAAGGGACTTATATCAAGTTCTCAAGAAACTGAAAACCCAATGTAAGTACCAAAATTGTGTGACTAGAATGCGAGAAAAAAACTATCAACCTAAGGAGAGATAAAAAATATGAACCGAAATCATAGTAGTGAAGACGATCTTGAAATCAAGATCAAAGAACTATCAAAGATATGAAAATGTACCTGTGCACTTTAGACGTTTAACAACCCAGCCGCAAACATGGATGGGCGTAAATGGAAAAAAAGTGGTGAGTACTATCTTTGATAAAAAAAGAGAGGTATGCTTCCTTCTCACCTCAAAAAATGGGTAGCGAGAATGCAAGGGTATAGATCAAAAGGATGAAAATAAACTAAGTGCCACTTGGGTAGAGTTTTGCCTCGTCTGAAGGAAGAGAATGAAACCGAGCTAAGTGGGACGTAGTTTAATTCCATGATGACTGATACTTAGTTCTAACTTACATGGGTTCTTTTCCTTATTTCGAGAAACAAGGTTCAGACTCCAAGTGAGTCGTCACTTCATGATGGCTTGACGCAACAATAGACTAGCAAAGTGGGCTCCAAGACAGAATGGATTCCCTAATAAGATCTCTCAACTAGGTGTCACAAGTTGTCTAAGAGTGAGCTCGATTTACCCAAAGAGTTACACTGACTGATTTGGGAGTATCTCAACTTTACTTTACCCCCTTCTGATACAATGAGAAACTAGTGTGTTCAGTTGTACCATCACTAGGGTCGTGATACAGACAATCTTTGACTCTAACTCACAATGTAAACTAGTCAAGTGGGTAAGCGGAGCGCTTCCTATTTCATCCACGAGGTTACTCAGTGGTGGATTACTTTAGGGTTCCTGGAACCACCCCCATTGTTGTAGCTTAAGGCGTTATGCCAAAGGGGTTATGTTCCAGTTGAGTGGATAGGGACGTACCCTTTTCTGAAACCTGCAATACAATGTGAAGTGAAATGGTGTGTTTTTTTATCTTGCTTAACTTAATGTGGTTTTAAGTAGCACACTGTTTGGCAACCTGTATGAAAACACGTGTATTAGAAGGTTTTGTGTTTCATTTTGGCATCTTTCTTTCTTTGACAAGTGTTAGGACCTACATGTAAAGAGTTAGTAATTTTCCATCAAATAAGAAAGAGAGTTTGCATGTTGTTTTTGATTCCTAAGATCACCAAAAAGGTGCGAAGGAAGAGCATACACAACGTGAAAACCCTACTAAAATAAGCCTTTGTGAAAAATACTTCGAAAGATAGAGTTCATTTTAGCCAACTTTGAAAGATTAATCCAATTATTTGAACGTAAAGTAAGTGTTTTTTAAAAGTGACAAGGTGTTTTTAGAAGTGTTTTTGATTCCCAAGATCACCTAGAAGGTGCGAGGGAAGAGCATACACACTTCAAAAATCCCCTTTTAACTAAGAAAAATGAAACACTTACTACTTTAGTCAAATAAAACCAAAAATAAACCTGTAATTACTTGTTAGAACCTGCAAACAAGTTAGAAAACCAAGAAAAATTAGGAAATTCCAGAAATCTATTTTTAGCAATTTTTCAATGGTTTTTAGTATTTTGTGTTTTTGGAGGTCTCCGGGGAACTTTGGGAGTTTGATGATAGAAGTAATGATACCAAATTTATATTATTTTGAAACTTCCCTCGCAAATTTCACTTCGTTCTCTTTCCGATGCCTATTCAAACTTCGAAAACGGGTCAACGGGTCAAAAGATATGACCAAAACTAGGAGCACTAGAAATATATAAACAAATCCGGATCAAATAGATATACATGCTCCCCCTTCAAGGTGTATGCACTGCCGTTTTAGGCATGTGCACATGGGTTAGGGTATTTGTACCCCTATGTGTAAACCTAGAGAATCTGTAGGGTGCCTGTGCTACCTGAGAGATGCCTGCACTAGGGTAAGTGTGCAAGCACCAGGGAATAGGTGCCTGCGCTAGGGAAGCATAAAAATGGTAAAATTTATGACAGTGTGTGTGCGCTGGCAGAGAGGTACCTATGCCAGCAAAAGGGTGTATGTGCCATGGTTTGGGTGTGTGCGCTGGTTTTAAAAAAATTGACAGAGGGCCAAGAGTACATAGTGTGCTTACACGTGGGTTTGGGTACCTGTGCGCCTAGTAGAAATGATAGTTGACAGAGCATGTGTGCACTGGATGAAGGGCGTGTGTGCTGGTAGAAGGCATGTGTGCATGGTTTAAGGCACCTACACGTGGTTTGGGGTGCATTGCGCACCTCTACTAAAAAATGATAGTTTGAAGGCACCTACGATTGACAAAAAGGTGTGTGCGCCCCTACCTGAAAAACCACAAAAAAAATGGAAAATGAAATTTTAAAAGTATCAATAGGTTAGAAAATAGCCATTAAATGCAGTTTCTAGCATAAACTTAACAAAGAAGCATGAAAATGAAGGTTAATTACTTAAAACCTGGCCAAAAATCCCAAGGCAAAATATTTAACACTACAAAAACATGTAAAAAGTTAGAAACTGAAATAAAAGCTTAAAAAAGACCCCATTAATGGAGGATGGACTTCATGTCCCATTGGGCATGCCAAATGTGTTCAAAGAAAGATTGCAAAAGCTATGGAATGGGGTAAGAACACTCAAGAACCCCAAAGCTTTGTGAAAACCAATCAATGGACCATCAGATAAGAAGTAAACAAGGATTCCTATTTTGCATGCATTAACCTTAAAGCAAACAAGAAAACTTAACAAATATAATTACCCTCTATTCTTGAAAGCTTAAATAAGTGAGCCTAATAAGGATCTAAGCAATCAGTTTGTGCTTAAGAGAATGGGAGCTCACCATTAATGGCTTCAAGGCCAATGGTTCTTCCCATTTACTCCATGGTGTGTGGTGTGTTGCAAAGGATAAAGCAAATAGCTCAATAAAATGAAATAAAACTCCTAATCCTAACAATAATACTATAGTTTATGTTAGAGGGAAGAAGTGTTCTTGTAAATGAGAGGGGGGTAGTGGGCTATTTATAGTTTTCCATTTGGGAAAGTGGAGGAATTTTGGTGCATGTGGGACTAAAGGATAAGCCAAAAAGTTGATTAGGGAGTCAAAGTAAGATTTGACTAGGTTTAGAAGAAGTTAATCAGGGTTAGGACTAGTTAAACTAGGTTAGGCTAGTTAATCTTGTTTAGAGAGGAATTAGGGTTTTGAGAGGTCTAATCAATCCAATGAAATGGATTGATAGTCTAGAAAGCTAGTAGAAGTAGTATCTAGGGAATGAGAAGATGGATTTAGCCAATAAGAGGACTTATAATAGCCTGCTTAATTGACTTACAAGAGGAATATGACCAAAAGAGTGTTGTAAGAGGGGAGTTAGATAGGTCTAACTGATGGTATGTCGTCAATTTGTGAGGAGAGATAGTTAGTGCAATATTAAGAGTAATAGTGATTTGATTAAACTACATGTGTCTACACCCTACATTTGAGAGCTTAGTTAGGGAGCCGTATTTTACCGCCATACACTTTGGTGAACCGAATGTGACTCTAATATGCCCTAAATTAGGCCAAATTTTATTTTATTTTTAATTTTTCCTACTTTTTTGACGTGATCATCCACTTTGTAGAACCCTACTTCAAGGCCAATCTTGTTTACGCAAGCTATTCAATCTATCATGATGCCATCAACATCTATGCATCTTTATGCATGAATCATCATATTCTAATTATCCCTAACTTGTCACACTTATCTTTTTTTGACGCTATTGGCCCATGTGCAAGATTTCTACATGATCGATCCCATCGTAAAAATCATGCAATAAGCTCTTTCTTAGGCATCCCTTCTTCATAATGGAGTAATTTGTGATTCTACAACTTCTTTTTCCAAGCCATATTTGTTTAGAAAAAATAACAACTAGGATGATGATTTTCATAAGCTAGTTCCTCATTATGTTGACTATTTTGCCATAGGAGCTACTAATGCTAAGAAGTCAAAACCACCAGCTTGCAATGTAGAAAATTGATCTAGAATTTGAAATATTGTCTTTGAATATGAAGAAGGGGAACCCAAAGATGTCCCTAAATCCGATGTTCCTCTTTCTATACAAAAATTTCATCAATAATTTCATGAATGTGCACAAGATTCATCCAATATGCTGTAAAAACACATTAAGGACTAACTTTCTAGCTAGTTAGATTTAGATCTCAATCACACCGAGCCCCCTGTTGATGCTCACTTTGATCCTTGTGTATCCTTGGCACCATCTTTGTTAAATCGTCCATTGTTGTTAGGTATGGTATTTCATTTCCTCGTGTTATTCCTCATTCTATATATGATTTGTGAGTCTTGTTCATAGTCATGTTGATGTAAGCCTTGTCATGATATTCATTTTTCAAATAATTCCATTTGGTACTTGCTACCATGTTTCAAGAAGGTTTTGAAGGGATCCCTAAAGCTCATTTATAGTTCGAAGAATGTCCAATGCTGATTTCATGGTTTCATAATGTTTCTTGTTGATTTATTGCCTTGTTATTGATTTGAAGAGATTTTCTGAATCCAACTTGTAGATTGGAGTAGTGTGGATTCATTATACAAATTTAGAGGTTGAATTGATGATTATTATTAGCCCCTTTCATCATATTCCCCCCTTGGTGTCATGTTTGAACCTTGAAGCATGAAACTTAACATACTCATATTTATTTCAATTTCAGAGAAAAAATACACAGTTACAGATCCCATGGTGGTCCCCATAACCTCATATTTCCCTTACAATCCAAAAGAAAAAGTACCCTTCTCGTAAACCTTAACTATTTTTTCAGTAGAAGCTACTTTGTGTTTTTGCAGTTGCAAGCCTGCATATTCCATGCCCATGCTTAACCTCTGCAAAAGGAATATTCGAAGCGTCAGGGGAATACGAGTCCTTAGAGAAGTTTTGCACTTTTTGCAAAAAAAAATGAATTGCAAATGCAAGTATGCACCTTACAAAATGTATATTCATGGAATATTACCTTACCTATACATTTTTGGGGGAATGTTAAAGTTGTTGCAAAATTGCAAGTTGCAATTCCATCCTCGAGACTCGAAAACAAATATTCTTGGAATATTGAAGCCATGGAAGAGACTGTTGGACATAGTGTCTTATTTGTTTTCATTGATGTAAAATGGTTTCCAGGTGGTCTAGGTGAGGGCATGATGTTATCAATGGTTCATTGAGTCAGTGTGAGGTATCTAGTGGCATGAAGAAGTTGCATGGTGAGTTGTATTAATGTTGTCATGGTGCATTTACATGGTTTAAGGAATGAGTCAAGCAAGTAGGTGTTGAGTGTGAGCTCTAAATATTTTTAGATAATTTAATGAGGTCTAGAATGCTTATAAGGATGAGTTAAATGTGTTAATGAGTCTTTAATATGTTGTCAAAGCTAGATTATGAGGTTCATGTGGTAAAACAAGCCATTCCAGGTCTTGTTTTTGATCTAGTGCAAGCATGATGAGATGGTAGCATGGAGTATGAGGTAGAGTAAATTAGTGAAATAATATAGAATGATTTTTGACATGTTATATCAGATGTGGAAGGTCTACAAGTCCATAAATTATATGTATATTGCAGGTACAAAGTCATTTTGAAGTAAGACAATGAAGACAAGGCATGTAGGAATGGGTAAGTCTTAGTGTCTGGAGAGTTTCAGATGTGTGCAGGTAAAAATGAGGGATGGAAGTCATTAAGGAGTTTGTTTTAGTGATTTTAGAAAATTTTCAATTTAGGAGGATCAAGAAGAAGCAAGAAATGTCATTTTTGGTCATATCGAGTTTACAGAAAGGAAAATTCTAGTTTGAAGGTCAACTTTGGATGCTCACTGGAGAAAGTGTGCTTTGCATGGGAGGATGATAATTTGTGGGATTTTATTACATGGAACCAAGAAGGTATATCAATAATAATGAGGTATTTTGGATGCCATACTTTTATGAACTATCATTAACACCAAAACTGCTCTGTTATGAGTTCAAAACCCTAGGTTGAAAGCAAATTGAGAGAAAATGAGTATAAAAACCCAGAATCGATTCCTTTTTCTAATGTGATGATTTTATGATGTATAAGACTCCTCCAAATTTTTGTTGATGTATCTTTATAGGTCTTGGTTGTGTGTGGGACCCACTTAAATATGCTAGTTTTTGGAGTTTTTCTTTTTGTGCAAGAGTTTTCCATTGAAGATATTGAATAAATTACCATTTATGGAAGCATGAGAGTTTTAATATATGTCCATGATAGTTTAAAATCATGGTTGAGGTCTTATGATGCAAAGTGTGACTTATCTATGAAGACTAGTTTTTGGGGATGAAAAGGTAATTTGAGCACTTTGCTTACAGAGAATATTTGAGGCATCTAATGTTTGATTTATGGTTGTATGAGCACATGGTAATATATATGACATCAATTGATTTCCAGTGATATATAATACTTACATGGTTGATGTCATTTGATGTGGTATTGAGCCTCATCTTTAAGGTCTAGGGGTTGGTGCTCCTTGTGGGGTTGGTGCCTCACTAAAGAAATCTTGTGTGATGTGTAATATTCACATAAGTCCTTTGTTTTGAGTAATATATTCTTATGTTATTGTGTCTATTTCTCATGTGTATGGTTTGATTGTGCATGGTTTAATCATCTTAATACTTAAAGGGTTATACTTGTGTATGGTTGGATGAATCATGAATGCCAATGAATGATGAATGAAATGGAATAAAGTTTTAAATGATTAATTCACTCCCCCTCTCAGTCATGTGCTTCTAAAAATTGGTATCAGAGAAAGGTCCTTCTGAAGCAATTTTAACCACTTGAAGGATATCATTTAAGCACATGTATGGAAAAATGAAGGCGACGTATCAAACAATGTTGTGAAATCCCTAAATGTATACAAGTTGGAGTAAAAAGTTAATATTCCTAAGGAGATATCAAGTATCGGTGATCAAAATCACATGAATAAGTATTCATTCAGCTGAAGAATCCATTTGAAGTTGTTATCAACTATCCAGCACCAAGGAGGAAGAGAAGGAAAGGTTGTCACCCTCCTAGGCACATGATACATTTTAGTGTTTATCATTTCTTCTACAAGAAATATGGACCTAGGATTGTGGACAAGAAGGAGTTGTGTAGATGCATGGTGTTGGTTCAAGTCATGAAGTTCAGTTTGAGGTTGAGAAGAGTACAAGTGCATACAAGTGGTTTGAGAAGGCCATGACAAGGAGTCTTGAAAGACACTACAAGTAGGAGGTATGATAGTAAGTTTGAAAACCAAGTGAAAGGTATGTGTCTATTCTTCTTGGATGAATTCATGGTATAATGTTTTCAAGTAGAAGCATCAAAGTATATTCTTTCTCAAAAGGAAGCTATTCAAGATGATTTGAATGCCACAAGGTGTTTAAGGATCTGTGATATGGGTGTTGAAGCTTATGATTGTGTTAAGACCTTGTTTAGGTCTATCTCAATAGGCTTAGCTGTTTCAAGACCTTATTTCAAGTATGTGATGTTCTTGATGATTTGTAATTTCCTTACAAAGTATGCTCTTGATCATAGATGTATGACAATATTTTGGGGTCTGATTACCATGGTTGATCATCAGTTCTAGGTAGAAGGTTGTTCACGAACTTTGAAAAGCAAGGTTACATGTATACTTTTAATGATCAACACTTGTGTCTTTAGGATGTGTAGGAAGATAGGTTTTAGCAATTTTGTAATATCTGATTCATCATTATGAAGGTACAGATAGATACGCATTCCTAGGACATGAAATCAAAAGTATGTGGTAGACATATATGGTTGATGGATCTTAAAAAATTCATGATCAATATTAGTGATGCCTGTTATCCAAAATGAGCCCCTTGCTCATTTTTTGGCTAACTCCCTTCATTCCTTCCTCTCTTGTGCCTCAGTCATATATTTTTCATCTTTTAGGCACCCAAAACCTTCTGAAAATGGCACCATTGGATAGAGCTCTTTCTCAGCTTTCCAGAACGGTAACGTTTTCTTCCTAACTCCATGTATTTTTGAAGTTATGGCTCGGCGGAGTTTTTGTGGGAAATTTTCCATAGACAGTCCCGCCGGCCAATCAGATGCCGCCACATCGGCATCGGAGAAATTGGGAGGTGGGAGAATTTTTTTGGATTTTTTACCAAGTGTTGGCACAATGGGAAAATTTCCCATGGAAAGCCTGAGCCAATAAGATGAGGCCACGTGTCCTCGGAAGGGCGGAGGCGGAGGTAAACTTGAATTTTTTACCAAGTGTTTGGCGGGGTTCAGAGAGGAAATTATCGGCTCGAGGGCCCGCTGGAGAATGAGATGCAGACACGTGTCCAAGTGGGGAGAAGTTGGGAAAATTTCCCAAGGGTTGGCATAAGTAATTTTTCATCCCCAAGGCCCGCATCCAATGGCATGGCACCACGTGTCACTGGGGCGGCGGGGGTCAAAGGTGCGAAAGGAATTTTTCCTTTTCACCCAAGTTTGGAAAATTTGAAAAGGAAGGCCTACCCCCCAAAACCTGAGCCAATACAAGGAGGCCACATGTCCCACGAGGCATCGCGGGTCGAACCAGCGGGAAGGAGTTGGGAAATTTTCCAAAGGTTGGCGCAAACAAATTTTTCGGCCCTTCAGGCCCGTTGACCAATGGAGATCTACCACATGTCCTCGCACCAGCAGAGTATGGGGGAAAGTTGGGATTTTTTCCCAAAATCAAAATCAAAGGAAAAATATTGAAGGAAAAGCCCGCCCCCAAAGCCCCAGCCAATAGGATCGTGCCATGTGTCCACGTGGCGGTAAAAAACACAAGGCAGGGAAAAATGAACATGAGAGACCCATGTCTAATAGGGTTGTGCCACGTGTCTAGCCCAGGGAAGATGGTTAACAACAACGAAAGAGTTGAGAGAAAATTCCCGCGGTGAATTACATTGTGCCACGTATCCTTGGGTCATCCAGCCAGCAGAGAATTTTTGGAAAATTTTCCAAAGGCCGAAACAACGGGAAATTAATCAGGAAGGGCCTGCGACCAATCAAATCATGCCATGTGTCACCAGAGTGGTGGGGTGTGGATATTTTTGAGGAAATTTTCTAAAATGCAAAAAGTGGGAAAATTTCAAATTTTTGGCCTGCCAACCCATTTTGGCCCTGCTTTACCCTAAATTTTTCAGAGGAGCATAACTTTCGATCCAGAGCTTAGTTTCTTGCATTCTTTATATCAATGGAAAGCTAGTGAAATTATCTACATGATTCCAGGATCAATTTTGTGTTTTGGTGGATTTTGGAGGGAGAAAATTGGAAAACGCCTCTAGCACGTGGAAATCAACAAAACTGACATTTCAAACATTTTTTTTAATGAAGTATGGCTCACATTCTCTTCCAGCATGGTTAAAAACGTCAGGGAATGGAATTTTGAGGTTGGCCATACTATTTTAATACCATTTGGTCAGTGGTTGAAGAATATTTCATGTTTTCCCACGTTTCTCTCTCCTGAGCTTGAATTGGCATTGTAAAAGCCAACATGAGCTCATTTTTTAAAGAGTTAGACATTTTTCTGGCTCTGCAACTTCTCTTTTCTTCCTCCTTTGGTAGATTAGTGGAAATTTTTACCTTTTCATGAAAATACAGGATCTCTCTTTGCCTCTTGGCCATTGTAATGTACTATATTGGACCTGGAATGATAATGTATGTTCTGTGATTAAAATTTTCTCAATCCTTTCATATGTTTATCATTGTTTCCTGATCTTTCATTACATTTTGGCAATTTGTACATGTTTTGTGCTGTATTTTCTTGTGGATTGTGTATGTTTTGTAGTAGCAGGTGTCTACTACTTCTTGGTGCATCACCCTATTTAGACTAGGTTTATTTTTATATTTTCTCAACCCTGTCTCCCTGGCAAAGTTTGATTAAGTTATAGGTAAAACCTCTGCAAAATTTCATCCACACTTGACCAGGGGAGTTGAGGAACCAGCCTCTAATCTGGAGAATATTTTCCCACTTTTACAAGTCCCACACTTGGGGGAAAAGATTCAATGTTGTGCAATCACATTGGATGCTAAAATGTCAAACTAGAAATCTGATAGAGCATCCATAGGGTGCTGCTGATTTGCACTAACAATGCCATGAGAAGGACTGAATGTGAAGTATTAAGTTCTACGATGTCTAGATTTGTAACATGTAATTTGACTCAAATAGGACAAGATTGAGAAGCATGAAGACTGAGGTTCAAGACAATTATGAAGTCTAAGTAAAACCTTAGGGCTTGGAAGAGATGTTTACCCGATCTAAGATGAATGTAAAGGTGTGAACAATTCTTTGATAGTTGTATACCTTGAAGAAGTGAAATATCAGGATTGAAAGACAATAATTATGGGCTTACAAGATGTTTGATTGTTCTGTATGCATGTTTTGTGTTCCGGGTTGATACATGTTGGCTCCTGCCATGAGATCTAGTGTTAGTCAAATTTGTGGGTGTTCAAGTGGATCTAATGTGCTATTGTGAGAATATGATGTATGTAAAAGTTCTCTATCAGCTCATATAAATTTGTCTTACCTATATGGGTCATCTTAATGGTGTTGTGTGCTTGGCTAGACAATAGTTTGTGCTCTTAAGGTTTGGAAGGATTTCATGAAGTTTAGGGGTACAAATTTAAGGTTGGAATGTAGTGATATCATCATAAAGGATTTGTAGGTAGGGGGAATGTGCCAAGAAGGATGTATCTCCAAATATGATGCTGTTACAAGGTCTATTAGTGCATTTGGTGAGCCCTTATTGTAGAAACCTAAATCTGACTACACATTTTTAATACTAAAATTTCACTAATTACCCTCTTTTCCGTAATTTCATTATAATTAGTGATTCCCTACTAATTAGCTAACATTCTCCTCCATTTTGGTCAATTAACTAAAATTCGTTAATTAACTATCCTTGCCCCCATTCTGGATGCCAATTAACAAAACTTCGTTAGTTATAATCCTCTTATAATTGATTAACTATTTATGAGTTAATTAATCCTTTTTAATCTTGTATTTAATTAATAAAACTTCTTATTTGCTAAATCCCCCTTTCAAATCCTCTAAATTCTACCAAATCTCTTCTAAATCACCTCCAAATGACTTCTTAATCTTATCTTGACCTATTAATTAATCCTAGTTGATTAATTAAATCATCTCCAACTCCCATGAGTTGCTAATCACTAATTAATTCCCTCTAATAATATTTATCCATTCTAATTCTACTTTATCTTTGTCCCACATTCACTAGGTTTCTATCTTCTCCCAAATTGGAAAGCTATATAAAGAACCTAGTACCTCCCTTCCCACCTTTGACAACACACTTTTACTAGTGTTATTACATGCATCTATTATTCTCATACACGAGTAGTAAAGGAAGATCCAAACATGGCCATTAAGTCATTCTGGTGAGATTATTTCCTCTACATGGAGATAACATTCATTTGATTTCTCATGAACAAGATAGGTTCATCATAAGGAGTGATCACACAAACAAAGAAAATCCAAATTTCAAAGGGATTGCTTAGCATTTAATGTTTTCATGTTGGATGCATTTAGTTTAACTTTCTCTTTCAAGATTTATCATGATGTTGTTGTTAAATATCTTAGTTATAGGGATTACTTGGTGTTAATTCCTAGTTATTAACTTAGCCTACTTTTAAATGCATACATATGACACGATCGGTGGGACCACTCCTTTGTTTGATGCACATTTTCTCAAGTTTTCGTAGTTAAGTTTTATTTTTTCTTATTAACCCTCTTTTTTATGCACCTATTGATAAATCTTTTATTTCTTAACTTTTTTTGTTAAGTTTGCATGTGTTGAGTGTTCTTTGTAGGTGTGAAAGAAGTGAGGTGCTGCCAAAATCAAAGCTAATCAACAAAGATTTGAGCTTTTTGAAAATTTTTGGTCAAAATCCCATGTTCTTGAAGTTACACAGGGTTCATGTGCTAGCGTTAATGTTGTTGCATCTGTGTTAAATCCCGTGTGTTACCATTGATTCTTGTGCACTAGCATTACTGTCTGCATGATGGTGTTGCTTCCATGTGTGATTATTTTTCTAGAAATTCTACCTCTGTTAGACACATAGAGCCTTTACATGATAACTTTGATCTCCCATGCATCTGTATTAAAACTCACGCGCTAGTGTTGTATGCATTTTCTTCTCTATCTACACAAAGAACTCCTTTGCACTAGCATTGCATCCCTTACGCTACCATTAAAACCTCTGTGATAGCATTGCTTCCCGTGTGCTACCGTTAAAACTCATGCACTAGCATTCTGTGTAAAATTTTGGCTTAAATTTTGAGATTTTAAAAATTTGATTTTTGGTGTTTATTGTTGTTTTGCAGGTTTTCTAAATCTGTTTTGTAGGTTTTTTACATTACAAATCCATTTTCTAACATGTTTACTTGCTTTAATGAATGTTGTATTTCCATGCTTTTCTTAAGTTATGCTAAAGTTTGTGTATGCTCTTCTCTTCAACCTTTTGGTGATCTTGAGAATCAAAAGTAAATTTGGTTTTCTTTTCTAACATTTGGATTAACTTGGGGATTTCATCATTTATTTTGCTTAAGGGAATGAAGATTTCACAAAGCATTTTAATGGTCATTTGATTTAAAGTTTTTTATTTCTATCTAGTTGGATCAATCATTGTGTATGCTCTTCTCTTGTGTCTTTTGATGATCTTGAGAATCAAAAGCAACCTTGTTCCTCTTTATATGGGAAAATAATAAATATTTTGTGTGCAGGACCTATACGCTTGTCAAAGAATCAAGATATAAATAAATACTAACTACATTGTGTTGCATGTTGCTAATGGTTTGTAAAACCAAATTTTAATCAAAGATAAAAAACACACCACTCTATTCAAAACATTGTATTTGCAGGTTCAGATAAGGGTTAAAACCCATCCACTTTAATCTATGGGAAGTATCTTGGCATAATCCATAAAACTCATTATGAGGATTACCAAAGGAACCCCAAAGTAGTCCACACCTTGAGGGAACTGGTGGATGAAATGGGAAGTTCCCCACTACCTACTTGACTAGAAATACCAAAGAGGAATGCTTCAAGTTTTTTGTATGAGGCCTCTTTCATTTATTTGATTATGGGGTAATGGTCCTTTGTCTAGGAGTTATCTAATGAAGTGTACGTCTCTTAGGAAAGTATTGGTGAGTGTTGAGAACAAAAGATTAGGAACATACATTGTGCTCTTGTGAAAATGGTGCTTATAATTTTATATCTCCCTTTTCTTCAGGGGAGATGAAGTTCCTTGCATTGGGCTATGGAGAATATAACCTCCAACATGCTCTCCTAGTTTCCAATCTCCCCCTATCACCCAAGATACATGGTAGGCCTAGTTATAAATATCAACGGCCCGTATAACACTGCACCATCAAAAATTTCCTTCCTAGTGGCCTTTTGGTAGATGAGGAACTGTTGGATGCTTCTATATCCTGATCTCTTGATGATGAGATGGCTTCATGATATTAAGCTCTTAAATGTGCCATCCCTAACAAGATGATGTATGTAATGGGTTATCAAGGATATGGATGTGGCATAGATGAGAAGGGTGTGCGGTAACCTCTTCTGACACCACATCAAAAGGTGGAAAAATATGGTATTAGTATTCATCCGTATGAGTCCCATCCTTTGTAGGTTGAAGCCACCTCTTCTGAACGCGATGATAGTTCTTCAGGTTATAATAGCGAAACAGAGTCCCAATGTAGTCTTTACGAAAACCTTTCCTCCACGAACATGTTTCATGACATGGATATTTTAACCATATCCCCCTTCTACTATTGAATTGAATCTTGTCCACCCATCCCTTGTAAACTGGTACCAACAACAAAATGTACTAATTGATTTCTTTGAGAATGATGAAGAAATTGGTGAATTTATGGGTCTTCGTGATGAAATTCCTATTGGCAACCACAAAAAGTTCTTCTCCATCCACCTTGATGCATACATGTACTTTGATGAGGAGGCTAATTTATGTGGTCAAAAAAATAAGAAAGAAAATGAGGGCGTGATATCTTAAAAAAAATTCCAAGTCCCACAGTGAAAACCTCTAAGAGGCACTAGCAGACAAACAAATGGACATAAAAAGTGACCAGTCTAAGGGTGAAAATCTCATTGAGACACCCTTAGAGGAAGATATTAATCCCCCATGATCCTACATGTATGGAAGATGAATCCAAATTGCTGGTGGAGGAGACTATTGATGCTAATATTGGAACAGAAGAGGAACCTAAAATGGTCAAGTTGGGAGCTTCTCTTCCCTCTCAGCACAAGATCAGAAAACTTTTGTCATGATTTTTTGGGAATTCTTAGATATATTTTATTGGTCTTATGTGAACATGCCAGGATTAGATCCTTCTTTGGTATTGCATAACTTAGTTGTGCATGAATAAGAAAAGCCAATTAAGTAAAAAATTCATAAGATGCATCCTTGCGTCGCTTTGTTGGTCAAAGAGGAGATAGAAAAATTATTGGCAATAGGATTTATTAGACTTATTAAATACTCAAAATGGATTTCTAATATAAGTACAGAAGAAACCCATTGGTATCAGGATTTGCATGTATTTCAGGGAAATCAACAAGGCATGTCCAAAAGATGACTTTCATCTTACAAACATTGAAATGATTGTTGATTCAACTGCAGGCTACAAGATTCTATCCCTCATGGATGGATTTTCAGGAAACAACCAGATCAAAATTTTAGAAGAGGACCAACATAAAACTACCTTCACTACCCCTTGGGGGACATTCTAATACCAATTCATGCCCTTCGGCCTCAAGAATGCAGGCACAACTTATCAAATGGCCATGACTATCATCTTCCATGACATACTAAATGATATAATGGAAGACTATGTTGATCTAAAGAATAACATGATGAGATCCTACGACATATATTTCAACATCTTAGATATTATAAGGTCAAAATAAACCCCAAAGAAGTGTGTCTTTAGGGTTCTTTGAGGGAAGTTATTAGGTTTTATTGTTTCGAGGAGAGGAATTGAAGTGGACCTAAAAAAGGTCACAACTATCACAAAAATGCCTCCTTCAAAGAACCTCAAATGACTGCACATTTTAAAGGGTAAGATCCAAGCTATCCATATATTTATATCTCAACTCGCAGATAAGTGCCATTCCTTAACACATATTCTTAAGAAAGATGTTTATTCTCACTGGTGTCCCAAATGCAAACAAGTGTTTTCCTTGCTCAGGGAGTATTTGGCCAAACCACCTATGTTTATACCGCCTACCCCAGGTGAACTCTTGTTGTTATATATCTTAGCTACCCAATTTACTTTAGGTGCACTTCTAGCTTAGTATGATATAAATAAGAAAGAGAAATTTGTCTATTACCTCAGCTGTTATTTGATCCCATATGAACTCAAATATCCACAAATTGAAAAATATTTCTTGGCCATTGTTTTTGCTTTCCAAAAAATTCATCACTAAATTTTGAATAACAATCCCAAGATTATATATAGAGTTTACTTGCTCAAGTTGTTGTTATCTAAACCTGTGCTTACGGGAAGGATGGAAAATTGGATCATCTTCCTTAGCAATTTTGATATTGAGTACATCATCCAAAAATTAGTCAAAGGGAAAGTGCTTGCGGATAAACAACTGAAGCCCCTTTGCCAGAAACGAAACCATTGAATCTAGATCTTCCATACGCTTCTATGATGTATATTGAGGAATCAATCACATGGAAAATATACTTTGATATATCCTTTACCTTTCATGGCTCAGGATAAGGATTTGTTCTTATCACCCCTACAGGTGATTTTATTCCTTAGGATTTTAGAGTTGGTTTCTTGTGCACTAATAATATAACTGAGTATGAGGCCCTCATTGTAGGACTGAAAAATTGATATATAGTGGGATATCAGACAAGTTAATGTTATAGGTGCTTCTTAATTAATCATAAAAAAAGTGGATAATGAATATAATGTCAAGGATATTAAGCTCATCCATTACAAGAAACTTGTTGAAATTTTAAAGGAATTCTTTATGAAAATCACCTTCCAGCAGATACCTAGAGGAAAAAATCTCTCGGCAGATGTCATGGCCACAATTGGATCTTTTTTACGCATTCCACCAGGTAACAATGACATGTCATTCTTTGTGGAACATTTGACGGTACCTTCATATGACATTTCAGAATCTTGCTTGGTATGTGAAGTTGTTGGTCCCTTATCCCCCTAGTATCTTGATATTTTTAATTACCTACATGATGGACACTTCCCTCCCAATATTAACCACTCTGAAAAACATAACCTCATAAAAAACATAGCCCATTATACCCTACTTGGGGGAATTATCTAATATCGAGGCTATGATGGGAATCTATTTTGTTGTCTTAACTTGGAAGAATCCATTTTAGCAATGAAAGAGGTTCACGAAGGCATCTATGGGGCCTATAAAAGTGGAATAGTTCTTGTCAAGAAACTAAGTAGAGTAGGATATTATTGGCCTACTATGGAAATTGATTGTTGTTAGTATGTGAAAAAATGCTTTCTATGTCAAAAATATGACAACTTGAAACATGCTCCATCTCAATATTTGCAACCCATCATGACATCATGACCGTTCTCAAAGTGGGGAATTGATATCATTGGGAAACTTACACCCACTTCCTCTGATGGAAAAAACCAAAGCATAAGTACTATTGAGTATTTTACAAAATGGGTAGAGGTTGTTCCTCTTAGTCATGTCACTGGTGCACAAATTTCCAAGTTTATAATGAATCACATAATTTTCCATTACAACATTCCCTCTGCCATTGTATCTTACATTGGTAAGTCTTTCAAGAATAAGCATGTGAAGGCACCATGCAAAAGCTTCAAAATCCACTAGAAATGGTCAAATCCCTATCACCCTCAAGGTAATGGATAGGAAAAAGCCTCAAACAAGACTCTTGTTCGTATCATTGAGAAGATGGCTAGTAAAACTAGCTGAATTGACACCTACAAATTCATCTTTTCCTTTGGGCTTATAGAACATTTATCCATACACCTAGTACAACTCCATATTCTCTTATTTTTGACACAGAGGCCATCCTACCCCTTGATATTGAGCTTCCTTCTTTACACATATGCTTGAGAGATTATATGGATACAAAGGACGACTATAGGGTGGCTCAGCTGAAAGAACTGGAACTTCTAGATGAGAAGAGATTTCACGCACTAAATCACCATAAAGTGTATCAGAAATGAGTGCGAAAGAGTTATAATAAATTTATCATGCATTGGAAATTTGAGGTAGGAGACCTTGTATTGAAAGAGAATCAGTTCAACACCATGAAAGAGCGAGAGAGAGGAAAGGAAAGTTTGAATCTAACTAGTTAGGGCCATATGGTGTGGTCTCTAAATTTGGTTCAGGTGCATATAAACTTGCCTATCTTGATGGTGATGAACTTAGGGAACCCATGAATTCCATTCATGTCATTTCTAAGATTAAGCATGGGGGTCCTTCAAAAATAAAAAAATAAAAAAAGGAAAAAAGAAACAAAAAAGTAAAGATAAAGAAATTCTTCCAAATGTGAAAATCACGCAATTGTGGCACTTCAGACAAGTCCTTTGGTGAAAACCAGTTTCTAGTGCCATAAGAGGGTTCATTGTTCACAATAATCTCACACCCCGATTGAGATACTTTTGAACCTATCCTTTGTGGCCTTGATCTAAATGATCTTACTCTTGTACATATGTGTGGAGTTTGACCTTGTACATTCCCATCTATCGTTGGGGGCATGCACACATTTTCATTTTCTTGTACATATCTATCAGTTTTTTAGAAAATACTAAAACATTCAGATAAAATTTCATAAAATATCAAAAACATTCAAAATGGAAGCCTTAGAGGCTGATATGAAACTATTGAAGGATGAGGTTAAGAACTTGGCAAAACAGAAAGGTAAGAGGAAGAAGGAGGAGGAGGTGGATATTGATAGCAGCCAGATTGATGATATCTACAAGAAGCTAAACTCCTTAGACTCCCGTTAGGGAAGGCCAAAACTCGACATGATTACAACATGGCCATCTTTAGGGCGATTGAGGAGTTCATTGAGCAACATGTCAAAAGTGTCTCCAACCTCAGCGGAGTTCCGGAAACCCTTTGGGGTAATGATAAGGAAAGAAAAAGGACCATTGAGTAGCTGGATAATACTGACGCTGCCCACATGAAAACTTTGGGTATGTTCCATTCCTAGAAGAATATCAAGACCAGCATAGAAAAAGCTACCAAAAAGTAGTTGTAGATGCTTTAGCTGTTCTTGTATGTTTTTATGCTATTTTTTTGCAGTCTCTCTACTAATTTTTTGTAGTATTTTTGCTATTTTGTTTTGATTGGGTAGCTATTTTTTGGCTACTTTGAGCTTCATTGTCACATTTGGATTATGATCCTTTTCTCTCTGGTTCTCATTCCTATTCTAGGTCCTAGGCCATCTTTTGTACTCAAGGGTATAGTCCCTTTCAAAAAACTATTTGCCAATAATAATAATAAAAAAAAACCCAAAAATAATATAATATTGTCTCGCAAAATACAAAAACAATACAAAATGTCTTGAAAATGTTCCAAAACAAAGTAGTGTTACTTACTTGTTTGTTGGATTGCACATAGTCTTGTTTGTTTGTTTGTATGGTGTGTTGTGTGACATGATTTTTTTAGATTGGTTTATAGTTGTGTTAACTTAGATTAATTCATTGTTTGTGTATAACTTTGTGTGGTTACTTTGCAATGTTGATTAAACATGTGTACATATTTGATTTGTTAATTTTTTCTTGTAATTATGTTCTTTGATTGTACATTTTGTGTTATCATTTCATCATTCATGTCTAGCATCACATCTAACATCATAATATCATATATCATCAATAAAATGCTAAGCTAACATCATATCATACCATCAATGGGGTAATATGGATTATATTTATCCCCCATCATAGACCATAATAAAAAACATGGGATAACATGCTATCTCATAAGAAAAGTGTAATAAAACATCAAAGTCCATCATCATTATATGTAAAAAAAATCAATGTCCATTTACAAAACATGTCTTGATATAATCAGATACAAAAACAACCCACTATGGGCATGGATAAAAAATACGTGCCTTCATCTCGAGGCATAAAAAAAAACATACATATACATCGTATCAAAATTATGTGCCTTCATCATGAGACATATACCAAAAATACATACATATGTACAATAAAGGAGTCAACCATGAATCTCACCAACACCAAAGTGCCTAGCCTATGGCTTGGTGGAGGACATCTAGCTAAGTGGAGGTATGTGCATTGATATAACAGAGTTGGATTGTCTATGTGATCTATACCTCGATCGAATGCCCACAATCTGATTATAAGGAAGTGCCCTATGTGCCTTTGGAACTACAACACGATATAGAGCTCTACAGTACCCAACTTCACCTAAAGTTGCTACAAAATCATATACTATATCCACGAATCTAGTTTACTCAGCTGCACGATGCAAAGCATCACACTCTCCTATAATACATGCCACATCGAACCTCAAATGTGTCCTCTCTATCATGAGCTGATCTCATGTAGCTATAACTTGATTGATGTACTAAAATTCTATAAATACTTCATAAGGACATTAGTCTAGTTTGTCAAGTGTGCTAGCAGTATGCTATTAGTAATTTAGGTTTTTTGAAGTAATTTTAAACACTCTTGAAGCTTGATAATTTTATAAAAAGGTGGATTGAAGAAAGTATAGTGTATTTAGGTCCTCTAGGGGTCACATGTCATGAAGTATTAGTCATGCTAAAATTAAGAAATGTTAGGCAAATGTAAGTTCCTCAGATGGAATCTTATAATGAATCATACTTGTAAATGACCCAAGGACCAAGCCATTTGAGTGAGAAAGGATATAGGGATATAAGAAGGAGAATGTAATTGTTTTCAATTCATTCTACCCGAGTATGAATCAAGTGTAAGTTTTAAGGAAAGGAAAAAAGGAAAAAGCTCAGGTTTTTTATATTTCTTACATGAATGTTGTCTTGACTGAGTATTTGATAACTTATTGTATGATTCTAATATTTTTTATTGTGTATACAAGTAAGTATTTCTCTCAGAGTGAAGATACACCAATCTTAAAACTTAGTTATGAGCATTGAGCACTAAAAGATAGATTGATTGTGTTTGTGTGTGTTATTTCTCTTCTAAATACTAGAATATATGATGCAAGGTGATGGAGTGTTGGAAATACTATGTAGAGAGAGTTTGAGCCTATAAAAAGGGGGTGAAGAGGTATGGTTGATAAGATTTATTTAATTTCCTTGTTTATGAGTAATGCATGTTGGAGGTAATGTGACCTCTATAACAGTCTTGTAGGAACATTTCTGAGTTTATGTTAGGGAGATATGATCTTCTTCCTTTAAGACATATGTGAGAGTTAACATAGTAACTATTAATGAGCTTTGACAGTGCCTTATCCCAAGTTATTGTGGAAAAATATAATCCCTTGTTTTGATGTTTGACTCAAGGAGATATTTATTAGCATAACTATGTTCTCTATCAGTTAATGTGCTTGTGTTGAAACTCAATGTGGAGGTTTTGAGGAATGAACATAGATTCTCATAGTGGTTTGAAGGTATGTATGGGAACAATAAGGTAAAATCTATAGTATAATGCCATGCATGAGAAAATGAACTAACTAGTAGGGAATGAAACTATGTACTAGCATTCAAGCATGTTTGAGTTTATTGTAGAAGTGAGAGGGTGTGGGTGAATGAAGAAATAAACCATTAGGATGATGCATTAAGAGCATGATTTGATGAAATAAGTCAATCATTACATGTAAGAAAGATCATAGGATTTCACTGTTCCATTAAGGGTTCATTTCATTGCTTGATGATGTGGAAACATTACAGTCATCACAAAAAAAGAGCATACAGACTCATCATCTTCACCTACTAGTAAGTTATTTATGGAAGCCATGTTGAAAAAAACCTTATGATGAATTTTAGCTTCTTGAAATGAGGTTTTGTGAAAATTTATTGAAAAATTACCTTTCTTGGGTTTCTCTGTGCACTAGCTAGGGTTTAGAGAATGAAATGACATTATCACTTGATTGCACCAGTATAAATTCATGCAAGTGGATAGTCTTATCTATCTTAGAAGGGGTCAAGTTTTGAAGAAGGTTTGGTAGCAAAACAAACCCCCATCAATGATATACTTATGACAGTATAGGAAAGAGTGGGTACATCCAATCTATAGACTTAGTTTGAAGGGAATCTTTACAAAGAAACCATATTTTTTTACTTGGAGTTAGAAAATGGAACTACGAGAGAATGATAAAGATCTTAATGGGTTCTTGAAAAACTCATTATTGTGCATGGAAATCTCATACAAATTAATATAAGCTTTATAGTAGTCTAAAGTGGACCTAGTGAGGGTTAGTAAGCCAAAGGAGTGAAAGTGAGTTAGAAGGTGTAAATCACAGAGTTGGGAACTAAAATTTCACAAGAACCTTTGTGATGTTGAGGGAGATAGAATGGAGTTGAAACCATTTTGTGGGTATTTCTAGTTGACCTAAGGCATGCTTATATCAGAAGCCTTGCTTTTAAGGTCAGGTGTAGAAGGAAATAGTTGCAAGATTGAAGAGTTTGTCCTGGTGATCCAAGATTAAGGTGGAGTTGACATTAGTTGAGGTGTAGGAGTAGGGTAGGGGAGTTGTGAGACATTGAAGGAGATTAAATTCATAATAATGTTTTTGTTATCCATTTTTATCCCTGGCTAAAAAACGCACAACTTGGCAAAATGGACTTGGGTAGCTGATAGAGCTTCAATAGATGAATCTTGAAATTTTAGGTAATTTTCATGATTTTTGGGCACTTGAAGTCATTTGGTGTCACTCCCCTCTCTATAGGATTTATAAGTCCATACTTAGCCAAAAAATGTAAAAAATGGTAAAATTTGGGTTAAGAGGACTTTTCTCTTTTTTTCCTAACTCGGTCTAGAAAAATCCAAACAGTTATTTAAAATTTGGGAGAAAAATGAAAAAGGTGAAAAAGGAGGCAAGAGTTGGAAAGTAGCTCGGTGAGCTCATGATTGAGATACTTGACGAGTTGAAGTAATGCACCCAAAAATATGCGCAAAACAAAGTAAGCATATGGAGAGTTGGAGTAATGTGGGTTTGTAGTGATGTTTTAATTCTCAAAGTAATCAATCAAAGCACTCTAAAAAACGTGAGTAGGGCACTTTTGGAATCCCATAGATAAGGGAGGAGATATTTGCACGGTTTCAATGGGAAATTACCATGAAGTAAGTGGGGCTTGCAAGTGCGAGTAGAGTAGTTGCAAAAGCCCAAAAGGTAAAGGTGAAATAGTGTTGTGGGGATCCAATGGGCAATGACTTGAAGTAATGAAGTAATGGCACCTTGGAAACCCGATTGGCCATAACTCACTCCCAAGGGCACCAAATCCAATAAAATTGAACTTTATGGAAATGTCCTTCCAAATTATTCATCATGAAACAATAAAATATGGAAATTAGGTGGGGTTGGTGAGCAGAAAAAAAAGAAACGCCTCAGATTCAAAATGCAACATTCCAAGAAGTTTAAGAGGCATTTAATAGAAGCATGAGTGTGTATTTATTCTCTAGCAAGCTAGAGAACATGGAGGGATGGGGTTTGTAGGTTCACTATGATGTTTTGTAGTCATTTAATGACCCTTTGTTGGTGGTTGGAAGAGGATTTTTGGGAGTTCACTTCTCACTCTCTCTCTCTCTTTCTTGGATATGTTGTAAAAAGTGACTCATTTTGAGTTGTCAAACATTTTGGTTATGTTGTTGCCCTCTTCTGAGGTGCTTCTTGCATGTAAATGATCTCTTAGCCTCACTTTAGACATTTTATGGTGGATTCATGCCTCATATATTCATTTTAATTGAATGTGCAACAATATGAAGTAATAAACATAAGTTTTGTGGTTATTTCATTGCCCTAGCTTTGTTTATTGCATTCTCTTACCTCTCTATCATATTTATAGGTATTTTTTGCATGTATTGTTCTCCTTGCAAGGTCTAATATTATTGTGCTTTTATGAAAATGGTGTTTTGAGTGATGATTTGGAATGTGGTGTTGTTTTTTCCCTCTCCACCTCCATTTTCTCCCATTTCTACTCATTATGAAGTGTCCACACCACCCTTATCTTAGTGCTATCACCCCCTTAGTGTAGGATTTATTTATTTCATGCATTTTACTTCTCCACGGTCCCTTAGAATCATATGATAGGATTAGATAATTGTGTTTCCAACATTAAGAGTAGTTTTAACATTAGATTAGGAAGAGGAATCAACCTTCTCTGGAGAGTTATCTCATTTTCTTGGTCCCACACCTTGATATAATTCCATGTTTCCCAAAAACACTAATTTCTCATTTCATTCACATGCGAAAAAATTAGAGGGTGTTGTTTTTTGGTGATAATAACTTTCTTGGGGTAGATGGTTAACTAGTTTTTGGTGATAATAACAAGTTCTAGCATTAGTTATCCTTTAGAAAGAATCACTGATTCTGATATTACATCTTGTGACTTAGAAGATTTCAAACAAAGCTTAAATTCCCCTGAGAGGAGTAATATCATGACCTAGGTGGAAAATAGTTACATTGACCTTGCCGCTGCTTTCCCCCCTGCTACACAATGCCCAAAAATTTTGTGGGTATGTCCCCAACATTACAATCATGAAGCCAGGGAAGTATGGGATGGAAGAGGAGATTTAGTTTTATCTTTCCAGGAACATGCATTTGACAAAATGTTGGGTTTTCTTTTGGAAAGATAAGAAGGTAAAATAACCAAAGATTCAGCTTAGGAGTATTAGAATTCTCACTCAAAAATTAGAAAAAAATCATGAATGAGCATTAGATAAATAATCGATGAATAACTGCTTCTAGGATGACAAAAAAGGTGAACATGTTTGAATTCATAAAGGAGGTTATAGATATAATTACATTGTTGAACCAGGCAATGGGTATGGAATCTAGTTTTTTCTTTCAAGAATGGATATTTCAATTCATTCAGGTGATACTCAGGAACAAAAGCCCTCTCCCTTGAGCTGAAATCATAAGTAACTGTATTCATGAGAAAATGATGCGAGTTGCCTAGATTACTAGAGGAAAAAAGCCTGGGATGGCTGAATTTTTCATGACCTCTTAGCTTGTTTAAGATATTACTTTTTATAGAAATTTTCCTGAATTACAAATGGATGGAGAGCTGAATAGGTCTAAGGTCTATGATGTTTTCTATTAGTTGAGATTCAAAAATTATGAAACACATTACATAAATATTGCCAATCATTTCTTTGTACCTAAAATTTGCTTGTATCACCATGATTGGGAAATTGAAAGGTTTTCCCTTGATGCCAAGAGAGTCATTACTCATTATGGATGCTATTTTATTCAATTTAGGACTTTTTCCTATATCAAAATTAGTGATTTTAATGGAAAACCTTATGTGCTTCCTAGATGTGTCAGTGAAAAATGAGCATTAATGGAATTAGTCAGACATTTTATCTCAGTGTATCATTTCAGTGCTTAGAAGAACGTAACATCCCAAATCAAGTTTCCCATAGTCATAGGGAGTTATACTTGTCCTCATATCCATAAAGAAAAAATATTGAAAGGAGAAATAAATAGGTGCATGATAGATATATTTGAGGACAAGAATTATGATATAAGGCATATCTTATAGAGTATTGTGCCCACTTAGGTAGAGCACAAGCCTCATTATGAGGACTTCTAGATGAACTGTGAAGATGAAAGAGACGTTAGACGAAGAGAATATTCAAGAATGACTTTATTTTAGATGATTGATTTTGGGTTCATCCAAACTCCTGAAAGGTTGGAGGATGATGGAAATATAATTAGTGAAGAATACCTCCAAAAGAACATTACTTCTCAACCTTTGCCACCAATTAATTAGAACGTCAATGAGAGGAAATATAACCTAGAAAAGACTACACACCCCATTTGAATTTCCATAAGGTGGTAATTTTCAACAAGAGTGGATATAAGCTACCACCGGACCCCATTGTTGAGAGAATATAGGAACAATCAACTCATTGATGATGCTATTCCCATATTCCAATGGGTTTAAGCCACTAGATATGTTTCATGGAGACACAAGATTAAGAAGTTGGAATCATTGTCAACTACATGTGATGTAGATGCTCATGGTTTCAAAGTAAGAAATCCCCTTCTTCAAGCATTAAGAAGGACTGGAGAAATACTTTAGGAAAGTATGGTTGAAGGCTACCTTGTTCATGCTACTCATTTACAGTTTGTTTTGATATCTGCTCCAGGAGCCAAAGGAAAATAGAAAGTGATAGAAACCACTTTGAAGAATCCTAAAGAGGAGAAATTGTCTAAGATTCCCTATGGTGATCCAAAAGGACCAAAAGAAGAGAAGAAGATCCGACTCCGAAAGAGAAAAATAACCAAAATTGCTGAATGGATTCATTTAGAGGAGGAAGAGACCCTTAGAAAAGTAACGAGTCTTGATATTCCTGCTATTTTATCTGATATTACCCATCCTCCTATAAATTGAGCCATCGAATAAAATTCTCATGTCATAGTAACAACAATGATTCATGACATTGAAGTGAATGTAGGGATTCTTGATGCTCACATTTCCTTGAATGAAGTTATTTCTCAAGGACTGGGTGAAGCAATTTCTGTTCTTGGTGAGAAGATAGATAAGGATGTGGCACAGGTAGATAGGGAAGTCAAAAAACAAGAACCCCTAACTATTGAAGAAAGAGAAGGTCAACATGAGCCTATGGAGGGGATTGAAAGTCAAGGTGAAGCTATAGGTTTGGATGCTCAAACGAAGCTATTACTTGTAATTACAGAAGGTATGTCAACACCCTTATCTTCCTCTAGGGCCCTTACAGTTATCCCTGTGACTCAAACTCCTCAACCACTTGACGATCACGAGTCTCTTATAAGAGAATGAATCAATAGTACTCTCCCGAGGAAGAAGAAGGTGGAAATATGGCTTGATGATGATGATTTACAGAGTTTGGATTTACTCACTCCAATAAGAGTACCCAAAAATGTAAAAAAATATTTCTAGGACATCCCTAAGAAAAAGGGGATAAATATTTGTAGATATTGTAACTCCCAAGGTTAGCATACCCTGAGTTGAAGCATCCCCAGCTGATTTTAAGATCTCCAGGATCTCACTTGGAAAAGCTTCTACTGAAGAGATGAAGTATGATTTTTCTGTAGTAGTAGAATGGGTGTTCCAAAGGATTGACGAGTTCAAAGAAACAAAAGGGACTTAAATTCCAAGAATGAAGCACTATCTAGTTTAATAAGAAAACTAACTAGAACTGACCATGAGGGACAAAGTGAGGTCCTATAAATAACTAATGAAAATATCAGGAGAGTAAGTGATTTAAGTGAAAGAGGAGAGGAAACTATCAAATGGGAAAATGATTTGATTCTTAGAGGTGAACAAGTGATGTTGAATTTTGTAAGACAATATTCTTGTAGCTATGAAAAAGTAGAAGAAAACAAGGAATTAATAGATAAATGCAGGGCTGAAAAGCTAATGTGGACTGACATATTTCCTAAAATGGAGGCTATTAAAAACTTAGATGATGACCTGGTTGCTGAGTAAGGTATTGTGTCCCTTGATTATGTGGGTAGTCAGCATGAGTATTACAACATGGCTAAAGTAAGAACATAAATATTGATAGACTCTATGAAAATCCTTGATAAGGTAAGACATAAGACAATGTATTTTATTGATCGTCTTCATTTTCTTCTGAGAAAATTTACTGGGATAGAAAGTGGAGAAAAAACCAGAATGGAGGATACCGACAATTTAATCAAGGTTTTCAGAGAACATGTTATGGGAAAAATAAGAGAACCCAGAATTTTTGATATAGCTCTCATACGTAAGTGGGAAAATACTGAATCAACAATTGAGAAGTTGATAAGGCATTTGAAGAAAGAAAGACCAATCTTTAATGAGATTTACGAAACAAGTATGAAACATGAAATGATCTTTAACTACCACTCAAGACTTGACAAAGAAGTTGTAACCTAGATGTTTGAGAGATATGTTGCCTACATGAATAGGGTAGGGGAGAGTTCACATCAAGCCTCTAGAGAGAAGAAAGTGCAGTAAAGAAGGATCAAGAAAGTGCACTAGAAAGCAAAATAATATTTTTTCTGTTTCTTTCAAATGTCAATACATGGTTCCCATTTTTCACTTAGCCCAATAAGAAGTAGAATGGAATCTTTTCAGTTAACAGATGCTTCTCCTACAAATTTTGAATTACGAGGAGAAAGGATTGAAGTAGATGTTTTTGGGAGAAAAATTAAATAGAACAATAGTATAAGTATGAGGGGTTTATCCTCATACTAAGGGGGTTTTTTTCTAAAGATTTTTGTGAAGATTTTTTTTTTTGATATGCTTTACTGTGATACTACTTATCTGTTTCCTAAAAGTACACTTTCAGTTTTTTACTCTTTTAATTTCAGAAGGTTAAGTTGATTACAATGTATAGTCATTAACAAGCATTGAGATTAGTAGTTATCTTGTTCCCTTGTCAAGAATTTGGTGGATTTAAAATGAAATTTATTTAACTATGGATTCAATTTCTATGTTTTGGGTTTGCTGCATTTTTTGTTGCAATTTGGTGTTTATTTCTTCTCTTAAGTACATTAGGCCTGTCCTTAGTGATTGATATTTGGGCATTTTTTTGATATTATGTTGTGAGTTTTTACTTTATAATATTGAATACAATTATAAAATCCTTTCTGAAATCATTTTGTCAATGGATCTTTGTAAGATTTTGAGTGTATCTTAGGCATATGTGATTAGAAGAAAGAAAAATTTCATCAAAATATTTGCATGAGCCTTTGTGCCGAGTGTTTTGAGGATTGTGTGAAATATTTGTCTTAGTTGAGTTATAATGAATGCAAATATTTCTTTAAGTGAAAACTAAGATGAAATGGTAAATTGTTCTTTACTGTCTGAACAAGTGTTGTGAGTAGTGTTATTTGAAGATCTATCAATTTGTGAATCCCCCACCCTCATAAAATAAAATTTTAGTCTTATCATACTGAAAAATGTTATCTCTACCATCTTGTTATGATCATTTACACATATTAGTAAAAGGAAACCTTAATTTTTCTTTATCCTTCCATAACCATGCAGGAGGAAACATAAATTTCCACTGTCTAGAGTATCGTGAGTCGTGCTCGAGTGATGTTTGCATTACTTAGTGTGATAACTTGTAGGAGTTAAGTAGTGCATATATTGACCATGTTCACCCAGGAGTAGTACTTAACTACCAAAGAAAATACTAATAAACTGTTACTACATCTATCCTTTCTACAAATACAGGTTACATGACATGATCTCTTGCCCTGGTCGAAGGTAAGACCTAAAGCAGTAGGGAAGGTCATCCTCATTTCACGTGTCACCTGGTCCATCTAAGGTTAGGTCCAAACAAGTTTGTCAGACTTCTTCCCCAGCTACAAATGACATACATTTCCAGTTTGACTTCCTCAAAGTCCTTCAGCTCATCTTTTGATAACTTTTTGACCCCAAGTGGGTGTAATTTCGGGTACCAACACACTTCTTGTGCCATTGTGGGGGAATATTTCCTAAAAATTATATAAATCATATGTATCTAGTGATGTATGTTGTGCATCTGATTTAAATACATTCCTTGAACCCGATCCTATGTTGAGCTTTGTTAAAATAGAGCCCAATTTGAGTATATTTTCCTAGTAAAAGTAAGTTTTCCATCAAATTTGACTTCACTAGGAAAGGTTCGGCAAAGATTGCAAATATTTGTAAAGCTTGTGTCATTTCTATATAAAGTTATCTTCTAGTTAGTGATTTCAAGTAATGAAAACATCTAAGGTGCAAAACCTTAGTAATGACTTCATCTTCTATTAAAAACTATGATAAGAACCAGTGCAAAATATCCACATCTTGGTTATTTTACTTGAACATCTTGCAAAGATGGAAGGAAGAAGATCCTTCTTTATATCAAATCTTCTTAGAAGATTGTTCCCAGAATTGGGAAAGACTGATCCAGGGAGATAACAAGTCTGGAAAGCCTTATGTGCTCAAAGGTCAGAAGAGAAAGTTGTACCTATTGTGGAAAGTGATCAACCTTTGGTCGAAGAATACTCTAATATTTTTGACAGTTTCGGATCGGGTATTCCTTGTGCCAATTTATATTCACCAGCTTAGGAAGGCCCTTCATTCACATTGATTGGGGTATTCTTCGACTTTCCCCTTTATTGATTAGAAATAATATAATATTTTGTGAAACATAATCATTAAAGGATCATTACTTTAAAGATCATACTCCATTGGCTCAAAGACCTCCAGTTCGCAATCGTTTTAATCCTCTTATTGGAACACATCCTCCAAACAATATGGCACAACCTCCACCTAGACCTCCATTTGTAGTGAACAATTACAAGCCCATAATTTTTCAAGGAATGATTGGTTATCTAAATGAGGTCCCACACGAAATTTGAAGTAGATTTTCCAGATTTCAGGGTAATAATACCATAAGTGGGGATCAACATCTTAGGATCTTCCTAAATGCCATGGAGGATTTTTAAATTGAACATGAAGATGTGTATGTGAAATTATTCATCCATACATTAGATGAAGATGCTAGAGAATGGTATAAGTCATTTCCTGAAAATTCAATTGATTCATGGTTGGAAATGAAAAATGCCTTTAAGATGCAATATGGTGATAAGACAGATCCTAGATTCCTCATTTCTGAGTTTGAAAACATAAAGAAAAATCCTAATAAATCTGTTCAATATTTTAACACCAAGTTTAACAAAACCTTGACAAGAGTACCTGTGAATCTGAGACCAAGTGATGATTCTTGTTTAATTAAATATTTTGACGCATTTGACAAGAATTCGAGCTACTACTTAAGAGATAAGAATAAAGGGAATCTAAGGTAGGATTTTACTATGGTAGTAAAAACCAAAAATAATATTAAAGTAACCAGAAAACCTCCAAAGAGGGAGGGTGTTAAGTTGATAAATCCAGAAAAACCTCAAACAAGAAAATCAGTAGAGTTAGAAGAAGTAGTTAAGACCATAGTAGGGGAAGTTAAGGATATTTATTACAAGCTTGCTAGAGCTGAAAAATTTATAAGGGAAAATACTCAAGGTCAACATCAACCTAAGGTACAGAACAAATCTGGGAATCATCTCAAAGGTGATCATAAGGCTGATGATAGAGGAAAAGAACCTGTGGGGTTAGGAAACAAATAGCCAAACTATATAGACAACAAAATAGTACCTGATCCACTAACTACTAGAGTGTCTTTGGTTAAAGAAAATCATGTCATTGACTAGTGTGATAAATGTTTTCTACCACATTACCAATGTAACTCTAATGATGATGATGATGTTAATGATGAAGATGATTTTGGTGATGTTTGTATGATGAAATGATTAAATGTTATACCACCAGAAGTTACTTCTAGTAAATTGCTGGGTGCCTGGACTGTTGAATCATTTTGGAATTGTTTGGAATGGGAAATTTTATCTCCTCTTACTACCAATGTTGATATAGACATGGTTCAGTCTTCTTTTGACTTTCCCAATCATGATTTTGAATATATAAGGGATTTAATGATTAAAAAGTATGATGGAGGCACCCCTTTTGAAGAAGACAAGAAACTTTTAATGAATGCGGTGGTTGCTCAAGAGAAATATTATAACCTCCGTAGCAGGTTGGTAAAAGGATCTACCCTACCTTCCAAAAGTAAATCACCTATGCTGACTAACATTCCTAAGAACGTCCCTAAAAATGATATGCAAAATAAATGTCCCGTCTCTAATAATAAACCAAATACCACTGATGTCGCTCAAGTAGCAAGAAATCTCATCCCATAAGAAACAAAAATTACTTTGTCTACTAATAAAACTCTACATAAATATATTACTTGTGACATGGCTCAGATTTTAAGTCAAATCTAGATCACAGTATCAATTGTTGAGTTGATTACGATCCCTGAGCATAGAAAAATATATTTTGAATATTTAGAATTCAAAGAAGAGGCAATAGTTGTGACAAAATATGTAAATAATGTGGATATCTCATCTACCATAATTGAAATAGAAATGCCTCAAGAACAAGAAAGTATGGGGAAATCCCCGGAAGTATATTTAGGCACTTCTTTGGTAGAATCTCAATTGGATGTTGATCCATTATTTACTTCTTTGATTATCAGTGATAGGCTTGTCCATAATTGCATGTTCAATTCAGGATATTCATGCAATATAATGCCACTTGAGGTCATGAATGAATTATACATAAAAGTAACGGTCGCATTTGGAAAATTGCATGTTATGTATTCAAGAGAGGTGTTAGTTATAGGGTATGTGAAAGGGCTAGTTGTTCAGTTGGTTTATTACTTAGGTAAATATCTAACTATGAATGTGGTAATTGTTGACTTCCCTACTAGATAAGGCATGTTGTTATCTAGGAAATGGGATGATAGTGTGGGTGGTAGTGTACAGATGGATATGCCCTATGTAACTATACTTGTAGAAGGAAAATTGGTGAAACTATACAGAGAGAAAAAGATGTTGCACATCATTGAAGACCCTAAGAATTAATCTTATGAGGTATTATTTGTAAATACTGATTTGGATAATTTTGTAGGATATGTTGAGTTTGAGGACCAATGTATAAAAAATGTTGTTAATTCATAAGATGTTAGTGTTACTTGGATTATGCTATTTGATGGAGCATGTTCTTCATTGGGGAGTGGAGCTGGAATAGTTCTCACATCATTAGAAAAGGGATCTTACAATTTTTCATTCAAGTTGAATTTTGAATGTACTAACAACATTGCAGAATATGAAGCATTGCTCTTAGGAATAAGAATTGATTGGAAACATGGAATTATCGACATCATTATCAAGGGAGATTCTGAGTTGATTGTGATTCTAAGTTGATTGTAACATCATTAACAAGTAAGAAAATTGTATGTAACTAAGAATCAACAGATGAAACAATATAAGCATGTGGTTTGGGATCTTATTGAGATGTTGGATTCATTTAATATCTTGTATCACGAAAGAACTCAGAACAAAAAAACTTATAAATTAGCTGTAATTGCATCACACTTCTCAATCTGTATAGTATCTCCATTTTGTAATTATGATGTCGAAGTTTTGGCTAGATATTTTGTTCCCGATAACATCAGACAATGGAAAGTGTTTGAGGATGATGCTTAAATACAAATATTTATGAAGATCCATGATGAATTTGAAAACCAACATAATTATTTGGAACCAATGTGGAAATATGTGAAGGAACAAAAACTCTCTTAGGAAGAGAGGTGATCCAATTGAAATTGAATACAATTACTAGAGGATTGGTTGCTCTTGAATCCAATTTTGATAATGATGATAGAATTATCAACATATCTATCTTTGTTTATAGAGATGTTGAAGAATGTAACCTAGGGACCCAAGAAAAACCAAGGAAGGTATGGTTGGGTTATAATTTGAGTAAAAATGACAAGCATGCTTATACCAAGTTATTGAAAGAGTACCAAGATTGTTTTTCTTGGTCATATTCAGAGTTGAAAGCTTACAGAGAAGATTTGTTTCAACATGAAATACCTCTAGAGCCCCATTCTAAACCCTCAAGAAAAAAACAAAGGTCCATCAATCCTCTCATATCTCTTAAAATTAAAGAGGAATTGATAAAATTGAGGGAAGGAGGAATTATAAAACTTGCCAGGTATTCTTCATGGGTGAAAAACCTTGTTCCAATCAGAAAGAAAAATGGAGACATAAGGATTTGTGTGGATTTCCAGAATCTTAATAAGGCATATATTAAAGATAATTATTCATTTCCAAATATGGATAACATGATACAAATTGTCACATGATCTGAGTTATTATCTACACTAGATGGGTTCTTAGGATACAATCAAGTGGTTGTCAAGAAAACTAAACAATTTAAGACTGCTTTCACCTCTCCCTAGGGAACATATTTCTATGTTAGAATGCCTTTTGGACTCATGAATGTGGGAGAAAATTTCCAAATAAATATGGATGTAGCTTTCTCGAGACTTATTAATGATTTTATAGTTGTATATCAAGATGATATAATTGTGTTTTCCAAGAAAAGAGGTGACCATCTAGAAAACCTAGAGAAAATGTTTCTCAGATGCAGAGAATCTGGGATTTCTTTAAATCCTAAGAAATTTCATTTTGGAGTTCATAAGGATAAATTATTGGGACATATTATGTCAAAGGAAGGGGTCATGATTGATCCTAAAAGGGTGGAAGTGATTGGTAAGGTTCCTATCCCTAAATCTAAAAAGGGAATTCAGTATTTTTTTGGTCAAATAAATTTTATCAAAAGGTTCATCTCTAATTTTGTTGAGATAACAATCCCTATAACAAGCATGCTAAAAAAAGACCAAGTCATTAAATGGGAAGAAGGATTTGTTCAAGCTTTAACAGGAATTAAAGAAGCATTAAAGAATGCCCCGGTATTGGCAAACCTTGACTATAAATAGGATTTTCAAATATTTTCTTTTGGATCTAAAAATACTATTGCATCAGTGTTATTGCAAAAATATGGAAATGGAAATGAAAGGCATATTGCTTTCTTTAGTAAGGCTCTACAAGGTGCTGAATTGAAGTACACTATCATGGAAAATCATGCTTTTGCTTTGGTAAGAGTTACTAATTTTTTTAGGCCTTTTATCTTGAGTTCCAAGATTGAATCCTATGTCCCTTATACGATGGTTATTGATATCTTGACCGAAATGGAAGTCTCTAGCAAAAGGTATCAGTGGGTTAATAAATTGCAAGAATATGATATATAGATATAGACCACCAAATTGGTTAGAGGTATGGGACTGAAAAAGTTGATGGTTGAAAGTAATTTACAGGTTATAGAGGTGAATGTTGTTGAAGAGGATGGTATGAATCTCATGAAAAAGTGAATAACTTAGTTTGGTGTATGGTTGTAATTTATTACTTGAGGAATTTGGAATGTCTCAGACACCTAAACAAAAATCAGAGAAGAACACTCAAGTTGGCATCCCAAAAATATTTCATGACTAATTTTGGTCTAGCATGGAAAAATCAAGAGGGTGTGTTACTAAAATGTATAACTTGAGAGGAAGTTCCCACTATAATTTTAGAATTCCACAGAGGAGTGTGTGGAGGTAACTTTGCTAGAAGAGTAACTAAACATAAGATTCTAAGAGCAAGATATTCGTGGCCCACACTATTCAAGGATATAACTATACTAGTTAGGAAATGACAAAGTTGGCAATATTTCTTTAGAAGATTGAAAGTTGCAGGTGCTTTACTATTACAACCAGTTTCATTTGAAACTCCTTTCAAGTAATGGGGAATGCATTTCATTGGAGAAATATCAGATTCCTCAAGTTCCAAACATAGATGGATCCTAGTTTCTACCGATTATTTCACTAAGTGGGTTGAGGCTATTCCCACTAAAAAAGTAACTCATCAAGTAATTATGGATTTGATCTTAAATAATATAATCTACAGATTTTGAGTTCCTATCAAAATAGTTGCTAACAATGCCATGAGATTTAGGGCTAAACTGTTGGTAGCTATGTGTAAAGAGTATGACATTACTTTGGCTTATGCATCAAACTAAAATCCACAAGGAAATGACCAAGCTGAATTAAGCAATAAAAAAATGCTCAAGATACTCTGGAGGACCCTAGAAGTTAATAAAATAAAGTGGGGTGAACAAATCAAGTTTTCTTTGTGGTCAGACTGAGTTACCACTAAAAGAGCAACTGGTAAAAGTCCTTTTGAGTTAGTTTGTGGGGTTCAAGATCTTTTTCCCTTGCATACACAGTTGTCTTCATATCAATTCATGCAACAAATTAGAGATGAAGGGGAAGTGAACCCTTATGAAGCAAAGATGAATCAAATTCTGGAATTGGATGAAAAAGATGGCAATCCCACAAAAAACAACTGAAGTTTAGAGAAAGGATTTAAAAAATATTTTATAAAAAGGTAACCCCATAGGAATTCAATATCAAAGATTTAGTATTATTTTGGGACACAAGGCATGAAGATAAGGGAAAACATGGAAATTTTGATGCCTTGTGGATGGGGCCATATTCTATTGATATCCAAATTGGAGAGCACACCTTTTTCTTGAAATACCTAGAAGGAGATTGTTTGAATATCCTGTTAATGGTAGGAATATCAAGCAATCCCTGGATTGAACACAATCAAGTATGACTTTTGTATGGTGTAAATTTTTTTTTTTAATTTTTTGTTTCCCTTTTTGTGTTTCTTTGTCTATAGTGACTAGGTTTTCTTTTTTTGTTTAGTCATTTGTTCTGCGTATCAGTTCATAGGGCCATGTGTGTGCTTCTGTTATGCCTCCATTGCATAATGGATCAAGGCACATGGTCTATATGTAAAAATGTTGTCTATGTGGTTCTTGTGACACCCATAGGGGGGTGTCGATCCCCGAGTCAGAGCCGATGTTAGTGCTTGTGTCAAACTCACCCCAAGTCATTTTTTGTGTTCTTCGAATAATTATCATGTCCTATCTACATAAATATTTTTGTGTGTAAATTCTATTGAACAGTCATGTTGATCCATGCACAAGTCTCTTGGTTTTCCATTTTTCTTAATCCTTGTGCAAAATTGCATTTCTATTCCCTGGTGCCCAAATGAAAATGACATGTTGTTAGTTTTCTCTTCTACGTCAGACTTAATCTGGACGTTTGTAAAGATAATGAAGATATGTAAGGAGCAAGAGAGTTCCAAAAATTCTGACGTAATGTCATGTGAATATAGTATAACATATGGATGTATCCCCGTTCCTCTAAAATAAAACATGTGTAAAAGTAGTGATTGGAATGGGGAGACGAGCTTTAATTTCCTAGGAACATTACATTTGATAAAGTACAAGATGAAGTTATGAGCACGAAACCTGAAAGAAGACGTATGGTACCTCACCGGTCAAAGTCAACAAGTAAGAGGAAACTAATATATAAGAGAAGGTCAAGAGGACAGAAAAGGGGAACAAAGTCTCATAATTCCTTGAAGCGTGTAAATGAAAAAAAAAACATCCAAATTTCGAATTACTTGAGAATATGAACCAATTATGTAACATACATGAGGGATGAGAAATTATTGCATTTTGCATATTACAAGAAACAATGTGCCTATCACTTAACAAAAATCCTCCAAAGACCGTTGGCGGAAAAAATACAGTTCATTAATGCACTAGCCATATGGGAGTAAATCTCATTAATGAAAAAAGAATTCATGTAGGAGATATACATGGATGATAAGATGTGAAAATTTTACAATGGTTGAAAAGAAAGAAGAAATTGTGTTATCCAAAATAAGCCCCTTTTTTATTTTTGTTTAAATCCCCTTCATTTCTTCCTTCCTTATGTCTTAGTCAAAATTTTTTCATTTTACAGGCACTCAAAATTTTCTAGAAATGGTTTCATTGGATAGAGAATCTTCTCAACTTTCCAGAAAGGTAAAATTTTACCTCTAACTCCTTGTATTTTTCAAGTTATGGCTCAGCAGAGTTTTGGAGGGAAATTTTCCCATGGGAGGTTTGTCGGCGAATCAGAATGTGCCACGTCAGCGGTGGAATGGTGGGAGCTAGAGGAAAATTTGAAATATTTCCAAGGATTTACGGGGCACACACAAAATAATTTTTTTGGACTGAAGGCCTGCCAACCAATAATAAGAGGCTACGTGTCCTTGGGGCCGTCGGAGATCAGACGAACGAGAAGGAGTTAGAAATTTTTCCAAATTTGGCGTAGTGGAAAATTTGGAGGCAAAGGCCCACCAACCAATAAAGAGGTGCCACGTGTCCCTTAGAGCATTGGGAGGTAGAGGCATGGGTAAATGCACGAAGTTGGTGGACAATTTCGTGGACATAAAAACCTGAAATAAAGGAACCGTGATCGTGGTTCCTGAATTCTAGGTTCAGTAATTAGTGAACCTAAAACCATGATCATGGTTTAGAACCGCAAGCGCAGTTATAAACTGTAATCGTGGAACTCTGAGACAAAAATTAGTAGTCTCGCGACTCCTTATTTTCCTCATTTTTCATTTCAAACCGTGATTTTTCCTAAACGTTTTTTCACTCGAGCTTTGAATACCACCTCAAAATTGCTCATTGGACTTCTAGATAGCGATAGATTCAACCATGCTGCCAAGATGAGGAGGTAAGTCCCCGATTGTAATCATTTTTTTGCATTTTAGGTTTTTTTTTGCATTTTCATGGGTTTTTTGAAATGTTTGTTTATGTATAGAATTTTCTTATTTTATCAGTTGGTCGATAAGCTCGAAATCGTTGCAAACCATCAAAACATTCCCCAAAACCCTCCTCCAAACATAGATCCACCTCATGTGGCTCCTTCTATCCCCACTGAGCCAGCAGGAACACAAGATAATATCATTGGAAGAATATGAGAAAATAAAATTGTCATTGAGAACCTAATTCAAACTATAAGACAAAATCATGCTACAAATCCATCCCACATGACTTTAGCCAATACATTGCAAACATTGATTGGCAAAGTTGAGTCTGAAACCAACCAAATACATAGATGGAACACCTTTAGAGGTGATTGTAGGTGGTGGTATGCGGATAAACTATCCCCATGCGGCTGTAAAAGAATTTTTTTTGGAAAAGACCTCATTTGTGCATTATTTACCGACCCTAGAAACCAATGCCCCCCCGCAGTTACTTGCAAACGGTTCCCAATCCATTGGTGCCATGATGACTGAATCAAAATTTTTTTTTGGGACCGATGGTGGATGGTTTTTGATTATCCACCATGCAACAACAATGAGGTTCCTCTTTATTTTTTGAAGAAATTATATTGCGAGTTTGTGCTCAATGAGGTCCCGAATTATTTTGACTTTTCTAAATTTTTTGGTCAAGGAGGTGGCTCTGCACAGAGTAGACCACATATAGGTTAACCTAGGATCCCCCATGCCCCAAAACCCCCATTGCCTTCAATTATCCCTCCTACAGTGAAGGAGGTTGTGGAGATTGATACATTGCATGCATTGAGGGAGCTCACTGACACTTTGACCCAACATAGTGACCATATTACATCTGGTGATGTTGGTGGAGGCACCAGTTCTAGCGCACCACACCATTGTGGATCATGTGGTGCAATATGCACTGGGGGCGAGACATCATTTGCTGGTTCACAAGATTTCTTTTCTATAGATGAGATGTTGGGGAATGTTTTTGGAACTGGTGCCACTGATATTGGTCTTTCACAGGTAAATTTCAAATAAATTTAAATAAATATATATATATATATATATATATATATATATACAATAGTTTAATTCACATGTCTGAGATATATATATATATATATATATATATATATATATATTGATTGTACGTCATGTACATACATGTAAAAAACTAATTTTTTATTTTATTTTAAATGGCAAGAGCTGGTGAAGGAAACATCCGGCATCGACATGCTAGCTACTGCAGCTGGGTGTGTTTCAAACGTAGGTTTCAAGTTGTACAAACTTACATTTTTAATTTCATTTGATTGCACTAGATTATTATTATAATGTTTCACGTGTATGTTGTACATATTAATATTTTTCTCTTTTATACACAGGAGCTTGGTGGGTCATCATCTACTCAGGGAACTAAGGCTACTAGCACGCCTCACATGAGTTTTATGTAGGTTAGTAAATATCTTTACACTTTGTTTCTAATTACTGGAAGTTCACGTGGATTACATGCTTTGGACCTCTATTATGTGGTGCACATTCAGGTAGATTTTAATATTGATTTGTACATTTTTTTGTATAGCTTATGACTGCTAGAGAGACTCCTCCATATATGCAGACTGTGGAGGCTGCTGTAGATACTGCCATAGCATCTGCAGATCCACTAACTGAGGTACAATTTTTCAAATTTGTTAAATTTTGGAGGTTCATTATTTCTTATTACTTAAATCTACAATATCAAATTTTGTATGTATATGTGAAATATTTAATTTGAAAATTAATTATTTGTATGTAGCTTACCCCTCATGAGTCTATTGTTGTCCCTGCGATGCGTCAACAACAAATTGATAGGGATCATGACATTGCGATAAGATTTCACATGCATTTTAACTAAATTGTACAAGTTTCTAAATTTTGAATGTATTTTAAAATTTTGGGTGTTAAAAACTTGTTGTTTATGAATGTGTAGGTTAGGTTGCAGGCATGCTTAGAGACACCTAGGACCACATGGATGAAATCCGTAGTGGCATCTCCCTCCACTACATCCCCAGGTCGTGGACGTGCTACTTCTAGCAGGGCGAAGAGAGGGAAGATGTTTCATGAGTAGATTCATAGTCCACCTGGATGTACATAGATATATATATGGGCCATCTGGTCCTAGTGAACATGTTTCTTCATATAGTCCATTGTATATATATAGCCTTTTGTGACCGCATGTGGTCCCATATGTACATTATGACACACTTAGTTTGAGATGTACACATACATTATGAACTTATACATATATATTTTTAGAGACATGCGTCTGGAGCACACTTTGTTTGATTCTTATATATCCATGTGTGTTGGTTTTCATAACGATAAATCTGAACTATATATGTTTGATTTGATTTCATTGCATGTATGATATCCTTCTATGTATGTTTTCATAACCATTTAAATTAGTTCTCTGATATGTACATGTTTGATTTAAATATTTAATCATGTCTTCTTGTATTTGGATTGAGATGAAATTTTTTCATTAGATTAGGTATTTTCATATGGTTTCCTGCTTCAAATTTCAAGTGTTTTCGATCTCTAGAATTGCAAGGATCTAAAAAGGAAAGTTTTTTCTCTGAAATTTTAAATGGGATGCTATAAAAAATTAGGGTACCAATGGAAAATATTTTTAGATCATCTTCAAGGAGTTCATGAGTAGAAGTTATGGGAAAAATTGTAGGGGAAATGGAGCAAAAATGAAGGAGATATGAGCAAAAATGTGATTTTTGCAATAGGGTTTCTTGAAAATTTAGTAGCATAACTAAATATACTAGCAACAATGAAGGAAAAGGAAATATTTTTAAAAGGGATTAAAAAATGGCTAAGTGTATGTTTATACTCACCTCTTAACATTAACCTAGCTAACTCACCTTCTAACTCATCCTTGACCATTCTGGATTAACCCGGGTTACATGGCATGACAAGGTAGGGTTACAAGCCTTAAGTGACAAAGGGACTTAAAGGGGTGATAATGTGAGAAGGGGTTAAGTATTCATGAGAGGGGGCAACATAATCAAGTTGGGGTGCTGAGGAATTGAATACTAGTGAGAATGTTACAAGCCTTAAGTGACGAAAGGGAGAGATTTCATGTGGTGGTGCATTCTGATGTCCCAAGTTGAAACTTGGGTAAAAATTTGATAGTAAGCCCTTATTAGTATTCTTAGGTTCCACCCATCGCATGAAGAATCCTCCTCTAATGAAGAATCAACTCATGTCTTCCTCCGCGGAAGATCTTGAATGATGAGGCTTTTCCATAGACCATCTTGTTGAATCTGGAAACTACAAATGAAACTTTCTCATCTTCCAAGATGTTCACATGCTCCAATGTGTTGAGTCAATTCTCAGGAATGGCATTGATATTTCCACATTGACTAAATATTTTTCATTTAACTCTTCATAGGATTCTAGAGATATAACCTATGATCTCTACAAGGGCTGAACTAAAACTTATTGACTATTGAAGGAAAGGGTCACAAATATTTTCCTGAACCAATTCTTAAAATTTGAATCGTGAAGATTCTTCATGTGGAATTATTCTCCCTGAGAGGTGTACCAAGCTCATGCATTCTTGTGCCAAGAAAGCACAATGGATTCTTTTAGAGCTTCAAACCTCTAGGTGATGGTATGGGACAAAATGTCATACAAGTTCTCTGAGTCAGATGAAAACACACCTGAGCTCACCAAGGAATGAGAATCAAAATTATTCATCTCACTCGCAAATGGGAGATTATTTTCCCAATGGAATTTCTCTTTCTTGATCTCAACTCTATTCCTATTGATTTTCAAAAATATGACCAAGAACAATCTAAACAAAGAGATAATCTCAGGAAATAGATCATGTTCCCTTTTTTAAGGATCATGCTCACCCAATGGTCACATGTCCTTCTTTGCAGTATGAATGCTTGATCTTGCTTGTTGGACTGGGGGGGTTGAAGTTTCAGATGGGAGACATTGCTTCAATTTGAGGCAGAGATGATTAATCTCATGCAATCAATGATGGAACTTATGAATAAAAGGTCCTCACACATGTGTTCCCTTAATTGTTTGATGATTTGTACTTATACTCCTAATTTTGTGTCTAGTGATATGTGATGAAGAATCCTATTACAATGCAAAAATAATGAGCATGTAAGCACATAGCTAGGGCAGCAGAGGATGGAGAGAGATCACCATAACAACATAGCTCAAGAGAGAAAAGAAAGGAAAGTGATGAAGCAAGTCTAAGAGGACAGAGGCAAGTCCAAAGAGAACAAGAGAGATGGAAGGTAAACAAGTGACAAATTGAATGTTTTGAGTCCTAGGAAATGAACGGAGGTGAGGAGTGAGAAGTCATGCCTCAGGACATCATGGCACCAAACCGACTGTGCCAGCACATCTGGGTGTCCAGGTGAATGCTAGAGGAGGTGGTGTTTTGGTGCGTGAAAAGGTCGTTGCTTCTGGGCTACTTCGTTCGGGCATAGTCCCTTAAGAGCCCTGAGACCAAAATATCGTTCAACTTCGACGGGTGACTACTCAGACTCCGTGGCACCTAGAGATGGCTCATCTAATCCAACACCTCAGTGTAGGGACCCTCTACAAAAATCCTCTCTCAGTTTTTTCCTTCTCATTTCGGTGCTCTCACTGCCCTATTGTTTGCAAACGTGCGAAATAGTGCAGTTGGAGCCAGTGATTGGTTGTCAAACGCTATATTTTACAAACGGTGGGTCATGGCACCAAACTGACTACGCCGACACATCCAGGTGGCCAGGTGAATGCTAGAGGAGGTGGTGTTTTGGTGTGCGACAAGGTCGTTGCTTCCGGGCTACTTCGTTCGGGCGTAGTCCCTTAAGAGCCCTGAGACCAAAATATCGTTCAACTTCGACAGGTGACTACTCAGACTCCGTTGCACCTAGAGATGGCTCATCTGATCTGAAACCTTGGTGTAGGGACCCTCTACAAAATCCTCTCTCAGTTTTTTCCTTCTCATTTCGGTGCTCTCGCTGCCCTATTGTTTGCAAACGCGCGAAATAGTGCAGTTGGAGCCAGTGATTGGTTGTCAAACGCTATATTTTGCAAACGGTGGGTCGTGGCACCAAAACAACTATGCTAGCATGTCCAGGTGGCTAGGTGAATGCTAGAGGAGGTGGTGTTTTGGTGCGCGACAAGGTCGTTGCTTCCGGGCTACTTCGTTCGGGCGTAGTCCCTTAAGAGCCCTGAGACCAAAATATCGTTCAACTTCAATGGGTGACTACTCAGACTTCATGGCACCTAGAGATGGCTCATTTAATCCAACACCTTAGTGTAGGGACCCTATACAAAAGCCTCTCTCAGTTTTTTCCTTCTCATTTCAGTGCTCTCGCTGCCCTATTGTTTGCAAATGCACGAAATAGTGTAGTTGGAGCCAATGTAAGGTTGTCAAATGCTATATTTTTGGTGGGTTGTGGCACCGAACCGACTACACCGACACATTCTGGGTGGCTAGGTGAATGCTAGAGGAGGTGGTGTTTTGGTGTGTGACAAGGTTGTTGCTTCCGAGCTACTTCGTTTGGGCGTAGTCCCTTAAGAGCCCTGAGACCAAAATATCGTTCAACTTCGACAGGTGACTACTCAAACTCCATGGCACCTAGAGATGCCTCGTCTAATCTGACACCTTGTGTAGGGACCCTCTACAATAGCCTCTCTTATTTTTTCCTTCTCATTTTGGTGCTCTCGTTGCCCTATTGTTTGCAAACGCGTGAAATAGTGCAGTTTGAGCCAGTGTAAGGTTGTCAAACGCTATATTTTGTAAACGGTGGGTCATGGCACTAAACCGACTGTGCCAGCACATCCGAGTGGCTAGGTGAATGCTAGAGGAGGTGGTGTTTCGGTGCGCGACAAGGTCATTGCTTCCGGGCTACTTCTTTCAGGCGTAGTCCCTTAAGAGCCCTGAGACCAAAATATCGTTCAACTTCAACGGGTGACTACTCAGACTCCGTGGCACCTAGAGATGCTCGTCTAATCCAAAACCTCAGGTGTAGGGACCCTCTACAAAATCCTCTCTTTTTTTCCTTCTCATTTCGGTGCTCTCGCTGCCCTATTGTTTGCAAACGCGTGAAATAGTGCAGTTAGAGCCAGTGATTGGTTGTCAAACCCTATATTTTGCAAACGGTGGGTCGTGGCACCAAACTGACTGTGCCGGCACGTCCGGGTGGCCAGGTGAATACTAGAGGAGGTATTGTTTTGGTGCGTGACAAGGTCGTTGCTTCCAGGCTACTTCATTCGGGCGTAGTCCATTAAGAGCCCTGAGACCAAAATATCGTTCAACTTCGACGGGTGACTACTCGGACTCCATGGCACCTAGAGACGTCTCATCTGATCTGACACCTCGGCATAGGGACCCTCTACAATATCCTCTCTCAGATTTTTCCTTCCCAAATCGGTGCACACGCGTAGGTATGGTCTTGTAAACACTTGGGGAGGAGTCGTTTTCAAAATTTACAACATTTTCAAAATTTACAACTTTTTCAAAATTTACAACTTTTTCAAAATTTACAACTTTTTCAAAATTTACAACTTTTTCAAAATTTACAACATTTTCAAAATTTACAACTTTTTCAAAATTTACAAAATTTAACATTTTCAAAATTTACAACTTTTTCAAAATTTACAACTTTTTCAAACAATGAAAGCTTCTCTTAGCTTCGAGAATTTAAAATTCTCTACTAACAGTGCCAACCACGTGAAGGTGGAAGCTTTTCTGGCACCACTAACCTAAACATAAAAGTGTTAGTCAAAGAAATTTAAGTTTCAAATCAAAACCATATACTATCTATATATGTACAAAATACACAAATTTAAAATAAAATATATTCAAACTTAAATCTAGATCTTTAAACTAACAAATTATATATATATATTGAAAAGAAATTATATATACCAGACATGAGCATTGTAAATTCATTCCAATGAACCATCAGGATCGGATCTACTCTGAATAGCAGACAAGATTGCTTCATGATCTGACTCTCGAACCTTCCAAAGAATCTTGTTATTAGGCCTTCCTCGATATCTATACAGCTGAATATTTGTCGCTAGAACTAGATGCGAATATAAGAGTATTTTCCTGTGTGTCTCAAAGTCTTCAAACACCCAAACAGAGGAGTTTTTTAATGGATACCATCGAAGCCAAGTTCCAGTAACTACCACTGACCCTGTAGGATACTCAATATCTTCGCCATCTATAATAGGAGAAGTCAACTTCTTTCTTTCCTCGATGCAACGACATAAGAAATAGTCTGTTCCTTCTTCATTGTCTTCTGTCGCAATTACTGCAAACACATGTCCTACAAAAAAACAACTTGGTTGAACAACTCAAATTTAAATTACATATTAAAATTTCAATGGACATAACTCAATACAAAAATTAAATAAATAACCATAAATACCTTGTCGCACCAAAATCAAAATTTCGTCAAAGTCCTTGGATGTTGTAACTTCATCTGCAGAAACAAGTCGTAATGCTTGTGGAGGTTGATAACTAGGAAGCGGAGTTAGAGGCCTACAAATCCATCCTTCCACCCATTCTTGTGAATCACACTCAGCAGTGACAAATTCGATACAAGATGCACAAAAACATGTCAACTTTCTTGTCCATACGGCCCACGAAGTAGCGTCTGAGCTACAAAATGAGTGCATATCACTGGACCCAGTGAGTGTCATACAATCCTCGTAGTTAGCAATATGTTGTTCCTCTATCAACCAAAAATATCTGTGAACTATGGAATTTTCTTGAGAACCTCAGGCCATGTTGTCAGTACACCATTCCACTATGCTCTTTGCATCTTTTAATTTAGCACCATCTTTGTACTTCAACTCTTCTCTTGCAAGAGCTCTTTTCACACATGCCCCTGCACCGTCATGCTCTCCTTTTCCATGTCCAGCCTCAGTGAAACTCCAAATATGTTGCACACCCATCTTGACGTGCATTCTTCTCATCCAATAAAACATTCATGCATTCTTAAACTGAGACGTGTAATTATCTGACCATATATAATGTTGTTTGAAGTGGATGTCCCTATCAGAAAAGTTTCCATAAAATAACTGGAAACACCCTTGCACAAATTCAGTAGAATGAGTACGATCATCACTGATATAAAAGTGGTACTCTCTTAAGTTTTTTTGATCATTCTCTGTACTGTCAGGAGAATGTAGAAATGCTATATGCACAAAAATGGCAACTTGTACTGAGTTGTAATATTGTGATTGAACCTCCATTTGTGGTTGCAATGTGTAATTCTCTACAAAATCGACCACTGAAACAATAGTACCAATAGGAAATGTGTCTTTGCATAGCTTGAATTGTTCATCCAACCATCGAGCTCTATGTGTATGCCTCGCATACTCATAAACAATTTCATCCTTAAATTTTCTCAAAAATTGGAAAACGGGCATTTGTTCTGTAACTAGCTCACACCGTTTAGACTCTTTTCCATCTTTCAACTGGTATGCAACTGATTTATATTTATCAAACTCAACTAAATTATGTCCTATTGTACCTTCAATTTGCTCATGGATGCAACTTTCCAATTTAGGTAATCCGCCGCATGTACTACAACTTCCATCTAAACAATCCTGACTATAAAAAAATTGTCCAACTTCTTTTTCACAAAATATAGTAGGAATGAAATCCCTGGAAGATATTGGTGGAACTTGAACACCACATTCTGATAACATAGTTTCAGAATGAAAATTAGAACGAATACGTAAAAATTTAGCATAATGCATCGCAAATTCAACATGTTGCCTACAACAACAAGTGGTGCGAGCGTGGTTGATTTTCACATAGAATGGTTTCAACATTTCAAAAAAATTTGACTAATTTTAATTTCCAGATTCTCTTGTTCAAACTTACGAAAAAATTGAGTTTGAGTCATATCTAAGAAATGCTTTGGATGTGGTTCACGATTAGTAGAACCAACTCTCTATTTTATAACATCTCTTGTATTAGGTGAAACTCTAGTGTTATCATGCCAAAATTTAATAACAACTTCTCTTATAGCATCAGAATTATTTTTGTCCTTATGCGGTGCTCTAGCAGAAAATGCCCAAAAATTGGCATTATTGAGTGATTGAAGGATATTACGTCTTTCAATTGCTTTCATTAGAGTTTTTCGATTAACTTGCAACATTCAACTTGTTTGCGTAATCAAACGTTGTTTTTTTATTGATTCACTTACAACACTAGTAGCAAGTACATGACACACAATATTACTATCCCTAGTGCGTCTCTTGACACCAACAGTGTGATATGCATCATGAAGGTTTTCAACAATTGTAGAGGTTTGACCACGTATATTAGATGTTGTCAATCCTAAGGTGTTTAATGTAGGTCTCATTTTAATCAATTTCATCAAACTAACCAACAACTGACATCTTTGGGAATCATTTAAAATTTCAAAATGATTATCCCAAATTTCAGTGGCTTTTCTTCTGATTTGTCGTTTAGAAAGTTTGTCAGACATTGGTTTCAAAATGTTTTCATCAATTTCAATAAAAAAATTAGGTTTCTTACGTAAAATCCTAGGAGGTGTTTTTGTCAAATTTTGCTTGTCTACAGTTTCAACATGAATTTCCTTATTCACATTTTCATTGTCTCCTTCAATTTCAACATTTGCTACATCATGAGTATTTAATTCTTCTTCAACATTGACAGTAAAAACTTCTTCATCACGAGTATTTAATTCAACTTCAACATTGACAGTAGAAACATTACCTGGTTCTTCATTGCTTACAATAGTTGGGATTGAAGATGAACCTCTTCTTGATTCACGAAGTTTCCGCATTCGCTCAGCATTTTGAATTTTGCTGGCCTCTAATTCGTTTGGTGTTTTTTTACTTAATGACTTCCTTTTTTGACTTCATTTTTTGTCTCCCATGATGTTTTGCTTCTGGTGATAAGAAAAACGTGCAGAAAAAAGACAGAATTTCACAGTAATTCGTATGGTAAGGTCAGAGAGTAAAAATCACATGGTAATTCAGACATTGGGATGTGTGTAAATATGATTTATGAATTACGAGTGCACTTTATAAACCGCGATCGTGGTTTATAAAGTGCGCTCGTGGTTTGTGTTAAAAAAACCATGATCATGCTTTATAAACCACGATCGCGGATCTATCTGCCGAACCTAAGCCTCGGAAAATATCTTTGTTTTTCCCCAACCAAAGCTATGGAAGGTCATTATGAAGTGTAAAAGGTCAAAAAACCTCAAATCTGCTCTTCTAAAGACTTGAACCATGCTAAAAAACTGAAAAAATTTCACAAAAATGGTGCCATCGCGTAGGGGAGACTCTTAGCTTCGTAGAAATATTGTTTTTAAAGTGAATAGAATAAGATAAATATCATTTTATAATTTTTTACTAACAATAGGTCTTTAAGACATTTTTTCCCGTGAATGTTCATGTCTACGTTTAAGACTGTAACTTTTGTTTCACTTATCAAAATATGATAAAACTTATACCATCCCAAGCGTGGACAAATTCTATACACGTTAAAAAATAAATATTTGATTTCGATATTTTTTGATATAGTTATGGCGGGCAAATGGAAAGCGCTCCGTTTTCTAAATATTTTCAGACCACTTTCACGGAAAAAATCATAAAAAAAATATTGCTAAAAAAAATACAAAATAAAATCCATCCCAAGATAGACAACTACATCTAATGTTTCACCAAAGGAAAAAAAAAATAACAAGATTTGGTCATCCAAAATGCGGGCAAACGGACTACAATCTTATAAGTTAAAAAAAAAAAAAAAAAACTAAGTCATATAATTTTAAGTGTTTAATATAGCTAAACTTGTCCGTTTTTAAAAAAATTAGTATTTTAGAAACTAGATTCCGAATGCTACGATTCATATTTATATAAATTTTTCTAATTTAGAGTGCGCGTATAGCTAATAATCCCTACAAGTTGAGATTTCACTGTTTTTTAGTGGTCGGCGAAAATCTCAAGGCGGGTCCGCAGAAGGAAAAGAGCTAGTTTAGGGCCGTGCCAATGAAAAGGCACCACGTGTCCCATTCGGGGAGATGGTCGGAGTCAAGGGAAAAATTAGAAGTGTGCCCCCAAGGGCCAATAAGAAGGTGCCACATGGTATCGAAGTGACGGAGCATGGGGTGCCAATGAAAAATTTCCTGAAATCTAAAACAGAGCGTAAAGGGACCAGGTAGACCCACAGACCAATCAAAACATGCCACGTGGCATTGGAGTGGGGGGGGGTGGATAATTTTGGGAAAATTTTCCCAAATTTCAAAAGAGGGAAAATTTTAAACTTTCATCCCGCCAACCCATTTTGGCCCTTTTTTGCCCTAAATCTTCAAAAGGGCATAAATTTTGACCCAGAGCTTGGATTTTCACGTTCTTGGTGTCATTGGAAAGCTAGTGAAGTTATCTACACGATGGAGGGTTCAATCTTGTTTTTGATGGAGAATTTTTGGAGAAAATTGAAAAAAATGTCCATAGCATGCAAAAACACAGAATTGACGTTCAACCCACCAAATTTAATGAAGTATGGTTGTTTTTTTGGATCTGCAGAGCAATGTACTTCTAAGTATGGGTTCATCCATGAAGCCCATTACTCTGTAGGTGAAATTTGAGGAATCTGGTCTGTGGTTGAACTCATAAATCCATTTTACCTGTGTTTTTTGCTTTCTCTCCTTCTGCTTGATCATTAAAAGCTAGATTTGGCTCATTTGTAAAGGTTTGGACATTTTTATGTTTTGCAGACTCCCTCCTTCACCCCTAGAAAGTGAATTTGTGGAATATCATACCTCTTTCAGGACTGCAACGTGTTTTCTACCTCTCTTCTGTTGTAATGCATGTATTTTTGAATGGAAATGACAGTGCAAGCTCTATGAATGAGTTTCAATCCTCTTCTTATGTTGTTTGCTTCATTTCTGGTCTTTCATTACACTTTAGCAGTTTGTGCATAGTATTTGTTACATTCCTTTAATCTGTGTCAATTTGTGGAAGTAAATTTTCACCACTCCTTTGGTGTATCACCTTATTAGTCTTAGTTTTATTTCTTTTGCATCCTCTACCTCTATCCCCTTGGAATTTAGAGTAGGATTTTGAGTATTAAACCTCTGTAATTTGTAAGCATACATCTAATCAGAGGATTTGAGGAACCAGCCTCTAATATGGAGATTATTTTCCCATTTTGCAAATCCCACACTTGGGGAAAAGATTCAATTTTGTGCAATCACACTGGATGTCCATTATAAAACTAGAAATATGAGAAAACATCCAGAGGGTGCTGTTGATTTGCACTAACAAGTTGAGAATTATGAAAAAAGATCTTCATGAAAGCAATCCTCGAAATTAATGCATAATATTTGTGTGTCGTTAATAAGGAAGATTATTGTAAAGAAATTTGAAGGAAGGATTTTGATAATTAGAGAATAAAAAAATTGAAAATTGAACCAGGGATCATAATATGTTGTGGTGTATCCTCAATCAAGTTCTGAGAATTGATTAGAAGTTTCCAGTGGATAGGTTAGTACATCAGTTCTTGTATTTTTTATGCTTTTTGAGAACTGGTATATTAAGTTTGGGACTTTCATAAAAGGGTTGTGGTAAAATTTATACCAGAATCATGAAGATCAATGTGGTACCCTAAAAAAATAATTTCTAGCCTTAGTTGTCCTTTAGAAAAAATCTTTGATTTCAATATTACATCTTGTGACTTATAAGAGTTAAAACAAAGGTTAAATTCCCATTTAGAGGAGTAATATCATGACCCAGGTGGAAAAAATTTAATTGACCTCACTGTTACTTTCGTCCCCCCTGCACCATTCCCAGAACTTGTATGGGTATGTGATCAACATTACAATCTTGAAGCCAATGAAGTCCTGGATGGAAGAGGAGATTTAGTTTTATCTTTCCAAGAATAGGCATTTGACAGAATGTTGGGTTTTCCTCTGGAAAGAGAATAAGGGGCAATCACTAAATATTCAGGTTAGGATTATTGGAAATTGCACTAAAAAAAGTGGACAAAATTCATGAATGAGTACTAGATAAAAAATCCATGAACCTCTGTTTCCAGGATGACAAAAAACATAAATAGGTCTAAATTCATAGAGGAGGTTGGAGATATAATTACATTGTTGAACTGGGTAATTGGTATGGAATCTAATATTTTATTTCAGGAATGGATGTTTCAATTGATTCAGGTGATACTTAGTAAGAAAAACCATCTCCCTTGGGCTGAAATCATACGTATCCGTATTCATGAGAAAATTATGGGAGTTATCCAGATTACTAGAGGAGAAAATCTTGGGATAGCTGAATTTTTATGATCTCTTACCTTATTTATAATATTGATTTTCATAGAAAGTTTCTTGAATTACAAATGGATGGAGATCTTAGTAGCTCCAAGGTCTATGATGTTTTCTATTAGTTGAGATTCAAAAATTATGAAACACATTACATAAATATTGCCAATCATTTCTTTGTACCTAAAATTTTCTTGTATCGCCATGATTGGGAAATTGAAAGGTTTTCCCTTGATGCCAAGAGAGTCATTACTCAGTATGGATGCTATTTTATTCAATTTAGGACTTATTCATATATCAGAATTAGTGGTTTTGATGGAAAACCTTATGTGCTACCTAGATGTGTCAGTGACAAATGGGCATTAATGGAATTAGTCAGACATTTTCTCTTAGTGCATCATTTCAGTTCTTATAAGAATGTAACATCCCAAATCAAGTTTCCCATAGTCATAGGGAATTATACTTGTCCTCATATCTAGAAAAAAAAAATTATCAGAAGGAGAAATGTACAGGTGCATGATAGATAGATTTGAGGATAAGAAGAATTATGATACAAGGCATATCTTACAGAGTATTGTGCCCACTCAGGTAGAGCAAAAGCCTCATTATGAGGAATTTTGGATGAACTGTGAAGATGAAAGAGAGGTCAGATGAAGAGAATATTCAAGAATGAATTTATTTCAGATGATTGATTATGGGGTCATCCAAACTCCTCAAAGTTTGGAGGATGATGGAAATATAATAAATGAAGAATACCTCCAAAATAACATTACTTCTCAACCTTTGCCACCAATTAATTGGAACCTTAATGAGAGGAAATATAACCTAGAAAAGTATACACACCCCATCCAACTTTCCATAAGTTGGTTATTATCAAAAGGAGTGGATATAAGTTACCACCAGACCCCATTGTTGAGAGAATATAGAAACAATCATCTCATTGATGTTCTTCCCACATTCCGGAGGGTTTATGCCACTAGATATGTTTCACTGAGACACAAGATTAAGAAGTTGGACTCATTGTCAAATATAGGTGATGTAGGTGCTCATGATTGTAGAGTAAGAACTCCCCTTCTTCAAGCATCAAGAAGGACTAGAGAAATACTTCTTTACAGATTATTTTGATATCTACTCCAAGAGCCAAAGGAAAAGAGAAAGTGAAAAAAACCACTTTGAAGAAACCTAAAGAGGAGAAATTGTCTGAGATTCCCTATGGTGATCCAAAAGGACTAGAAGAAGAGAAACAGATCCAGATCTGAAAGAGAAAAAGAACAAAACTACGGAATGTATTCATTTGGAGGAGGAAGAGATCCCTAGACAGGTAATGAGTTTTGATGTTCCTGCTATATTATCTGATATTACCCAACCTCCTACAACTTTACCCATTAACCAGTCTATACCTATGATAGAAACCCTTGTTATTCCAACTATAGTTTTTCTAGTCACCAAGGAATAGCCCACCATAAATGCTCCTGTACCCAATATTTCAAATATTCCACAACAACATGATGGGACTACTGCTGAAGAAATTCTAGTATAGGTCTCACAAGAAGAAAATCCAAATGTCATAGCCACAACAGTTCTTCATGACATTCAAGTGAATGCAAGGATTATTGATGCTCACATCTCTATGACTAAAGTTATCTCTCAAGGACCGGGTGAAGAAATTCCTGTTCTTGGTGATAAGATAGATGAGGATTTGGCACAAGTAGATAGGGAAATCAAAAAACAACAACCCTTAGTGGGTGAAGAAAGAGAAGGTCAACCTGAGCCTATGAAGGGGATTTAACGTCAAGGTGGAGCTATAGGTTTGGATGCTCAAAAGGATCCAATACTTATAATTATAGAAGGTACGTCAACACCCTTATCTTACTCTAGGGCCCTTACAGTTATCCCTATGACTCCAACTTCTCAACCACTTGACGAACATGAGTCTCCTATAATAGAATGGATTAGTAGTACTCTCACAAGGAAGAAGAAGGCAGAAATATGACTTTATGATGATGATGATTTACAGAGTTTGGCTTTACTCACCCCAACAAGAGTACCCAAAAAGGAAAAAAATATTTCCAGGACATCCCTGAGAAAAATGGGAGAAAGATTTATATATATTGTAACTCCTAAGGTTAGTATAACTCGAGGTGAAGCATCCCCATCTGATTTTCAAATGTCTAGGATTTCACTTGGAAAACCTTCTATTGAAGAGATGAACTATGATTTTTCTGTAGCAGTAGAAGGAGTATTCTAAAGGATTGAGGAGTTCAAAGAAAAAAATAGGGACTTAAAGGAAAAGAATGAAGCACTATCTATTTTAGTTAGAAAAATGACTAGAACTTGCCAGGAGGGACAAAATGAGGTCCCATAAATCACTAATGAAGATATCAGGAGAGTAAGTGATTTAAGTGAAAGAGGAGAGGCAACTATCAAATGGGAAAATACTTTGGTTGCTAGAGGGGAACTAGTGATCTTGAATTTTGTAAGATGGTATTCCCGTAACTATGTAAAGGCAGAAGAAACCAAGGCATTAATAAATAAATGTAAGGTTGAAAAGTTAATGTGGACTGACATGTTTCCTAAAAGGGAGGCTATTGTAAACTTAGATAATGACCTGATTGCTGAGGAAGGTATGGTATCACCTGATTTTATGGGTAGTTAACATGAGTATTACAACATGGCTAAAGTAAGAACAAAAATATTGAAAGAATCTCTAAAAAATCCTTGATAGGGTAAGACATAAGACAATATATTTTATTGATCATATTCATTTTCTGGTGGATAAATTGATGGGATAGATAGTGGAGAAAAAATCAGAATGGAGGATACTGAAAATTGAATCAAGGTTTCTAGAGAACATGTTATGTGAAAAATAGGAGAACCTAAACTTTTTGATATAGCTCTCATGCATAAGTGAGAAAGTATTGAATCAACAATTGAGAAGTTGATAAGGAAGTTGAAAAAAGAAAGACCAATATTTAATGAGATTGATGACACAAGTATGAAACATAAAGTGAGCTTCAACTACCACTCAGGACTTGACGAAGAAGCTGTAACCTAGATGTTTGAGAGATATGATGCCTACAGGAACAAGGTAGGGGGAAGTTGACATCAAAACTCTGGAGAGAATAAAGTGTAGTAAAGGAGTAGCATAGTGAAACAGAATATCTTTTCTGTTTCTTCCAAGTGTCATTACATGGTTCCCCTTTTGCACTTAGCCCAATAATAATTAGAAGGGAATATTTTCAGTTAGCAGATGATTATCCTACAAATTTTTAATTAGGTGGAACAAGGATTGAAGTAGATGTTTGTGGGGGGAAATTAAATAGAACAATAATATAAGTATGAAGAGTTTTCCCTCATACTAAGGAGGTTTTTTTCTAAAGATTTTTGTGAAGAATTGTTTTTTGATATGCTTTACTGTGATACTACTTATCTGTTTCCTAAAAGTACACTTTCATTTTTTGACTCTTTCAAATTTAGAATGTTAAGTTTATGATAATGTATAGTCACTAACAGGAATTGAGATCAATAGTTATCTTGTTCCCTTGTCAAGAATTTGGTGGATTTAAAATGAAATGTGTCTATGGGTTCAATTTTTTATGTTTTGGGTTTCAAATATTGAACACTTAGCTGATTTGTTGTGATTTTCACTACAATTATGTGTTTCTTGCTTCTTTGAAGTACACTAGGGATGTCCTTAGTAACTAAGCTTTTGGATTTTTTTTATATTGTGCTATGAGTTTTTACTTTACAATATTGAATACAATTGTAAAATCCTTGCTGAAATCATTTTGTCGATGGATCTTTGTAAGATTTTGAGTCTATCTTAGGCATATGTGATCAGAAGCAAGAAAATTTTCATCAAAATATTTGCATGAGCCTTTGTGTTGAGTGCTTTGAGGATTGTGTGAAATAGTTTTCTTAGTTGAGTATTAATGAATGCAAATATTTCTTTAAGTGAAAAATGTGATGAAATGGTAAATTGTTCTTTACTATTTGGAGCATTGTATGTGTCTGAGAATGTGTTGTGAGTAGTGTTATTTAAAGATCTATCAATTCGTGAATCCCTCACCCTCATAAAATAAAATTTGAGTCTTATCATACTGCACAAATGTTCTGTCAACCATCCTGTTATGATCATTTACACATATTAGTAAAAGGAAACCTTAATTTCACTTTATCCTTCGATAACCATGTAGGAGCAAACAAAAATTTCCACTATCTAGAGTATCATGAGTCCTTATCGAGTGAATTTTTCATTTATTAGTGTGATAACTCATAGGAATTAAGTAGTGCATATATTGAGCATGTTAACTTAGGACTAGTACTTAAATGCAAAAGAAAATACTAATAAACTGTTACTACATCTATCTTTTCTGCTAATATAGGCTACAAAACAGGCTCTCTCTCCTTGGTTGAAGGTAAGACCTAAAGCAGTAGGGAAGGTCATCCCCTTTTCACATGTCACCAGGTCCATATAAGGTCATGTCAAAACAAGTTTTTCAAACTTCTTCCCTGGCTAAAAATGACATACATTTCCAGTTTGCCATCCTTGAAGTCCTTCAACTCATTTTTTGAAAACTTTCTAGCTCCAAGTGGGTGTAATTTTGGGTACTAACACTATGTGAGGAGGGTACTGGGATGTGAAGAAGTGGGAGGAAAATTCATACACAAGATTGAGCAAGGACCAACTAAAAAGGAAAGAACCAATTGAAGGGTGGTGAGTATTTATGAAATTTTTAGGAGAAGGACTGAGTTAGGGAGTTGAAAGGGCGGTGTTAAGAATGATAAGATAATGGATGATAATAAAGGAACCCTCCATGTTGTCTTGTGTAATTTTTGCAAGATATAATACATTATAGGCTTGTTATAGGACCCTCTTAGGCACAATAATTGAAGTAGTTGTCTTGAATCCTATTGATAGACTAAATGTATGATTTAATTTTAATTTTACTCAGCATAATTTGGTATTAGAGTGTGTATTTTTTTTTGAGATTTGAATATATACTTTGTGATTGACAGTGTTGTGGGAGTGTGTGTAATGGAAAATGGAAGAAATAGAGAAGTGGACGAGGAAGGTGAGAGAGGAAAAAGAAAGGAAAGAAGAGAAGAAGAGAGAAGAGGCAAGAAGGCATGAATTGTGGTTTAAAAAATAGCTCAAGTAGATTAAGGAGGATGTACAGAATCTAGGGGAGTTTATAGTAGCTACAAGTATGGAGAAAGGGGACAATACACTTGTTTTTGAGATGAAGAAAGGAGTTAAGTGACCATTAGAGTTCATTGTGAGGAAGAGTAAGAGAGATCAACAGAGAAGAGAGATAAGACAAGAAAAAAGGAAGTTGAGATAAAAAGAGAAGAGACTGAGAAAACAAGAAGACAAAGTTGACAATAATATAGTGTATGAAGATAATAATGGTGAATTGAAGCAGTAGAATGAGGAAGATGGGAAACTCATTGATGGAGCTTTTCAAGAGGCTAGAGAGCCTCCAAATTTTAAGTACAAATTTATCTTTGAGTGTGTGAATACAGGTACAAAAAGATAAGAAATAAAGGAAATAAATGATGCCTTATATGAAAAACCAGAGAATAAGAATGAAGAAAATATAAAAGAAGAAGTTTGTGGGCCATCTCCAGCTTACTGTGGATCAGATAAAGGTGATAATGCAATAGTTAGCATAGTAAAGACAATATGGAAAGATCTAAGAGGAATATGGAGATGGATTAGTGGGGAGGATGAGATGAAAGTCAAGATGTGTGCTAGAGAAAACTTAGAGCATGAAGAAGACAATGACATTGCAGGAATAGACCAAGAAATGGAGTTGCAACATGAAGAATAATATGATGTGGAATAACCAGAGAAAGTGAATGGTGAGGAAGAAGACAAAGGACCATATGTAAGAAAGGAAGGGTAGAAAAAACCTATTCAAGAAGAATTCATAGTGATGATGGAAGAGTGTGAAGAAGCAGAAGTCTATAGTAAAGCATACTTCATTTATGAATATTTAGTACAAGATGAAGATCAAGTAAGGAATTTGAATGAAGAGAAAGATGATGAACTAGTTGAAGATGAAGACTACATCAAAATGGAGATGAAAAAGTAGAGAAACTAGAAAAAGAAGAAAACGAAAGAAATCTTAGGACTACTCTTTTCCTACCCCTAGATTATAATGCAGGAACATCCTATAAATAATTTAGAAGGAAATTAGTCTAGTTTTTAGAGTGTGTTAGTAGTATGCTATAGGTAATTTCGGTTTGTTGAAGTCATTTTAAACACTCTTGAAGCTTGAGAACTTTATAAGAAGGTGGAATGAAGAAAGTATAGTGTATTTAGATCCTCTAGGGGTCACATGTCATAAAATGTATTAGTCATGCTAAAATTAAGACATGTTAGGTAAATGTAAGTTCATAAGATGGAATCTTATCATGAATCATACTTGTAACTAACCCAAGGAAAAATCCATTCAACTGAGAAAGGATGGAGGGATATAAGAAGGAGAATGTAACTATTTTGAAGTCATTCTACCCAGGTATGAATCAATTTTTAGTTTCAAGGAAAGAAAAACAAAAAAAAAGCTCAGGTTTTTTATGTTTCTTGCATGAATGTTGTCTTGAATCAACATGTAATAACTTATTGTATGATTCTAATGTTTTGTTTTTGTGTATACAAGTAAGTCTTGCTCTCCAAATGAATATACAATGATCTTAAACCTTAGTTATGAGCATTGACCACTAAAAGATGGATTGATGGTGCTTGTGTGTGTTATGTATTTTGTAACTACTGTAATATACAATGCAAGGTGACAGAGTATTGGAAATACTGTGCAGAGAGAGTTTTATCCATAAAAAAGGGGGTGAGGAGGTATTGTTGATAAGATTTGTTTTATTTCCTTGTTTATGAGTAATGCATGTTGGAGGAATCGTGACCTCTATAACAATCTTGTAAGAACATTTCTTATTTTATATAAGGGATCTATAACCTTATCCCTTTAATTCATATGTGAGAGTTAACTGAGTAACTATATATGAGTTTTGATGGTACCTTATCCTGAGTTATTGTGGAAAAATCAAATCCCCTATTTTGATGCCTAGCTTAAGGAGATATTTGTTAGCATAACTATGTTCTCTATTAGTTAATGTGATTGTTTTGAAACTCAATGTGGAGGTTTGGAGGAATGAACATAGATTATCAGAGTGGTTTGAAGGTATGTATGGGAGCAGTAAGGTAAACTCTACAATATAATTCCATGCATGTGCAAATGAACTAAGTGGTAGGGAATGAAAATTTGTATTATCTTTCAAACATGTTTAAGATTATTGTAGAAATCAGATGGTTTGGGTGCATGAAGAGAGAAACCATTAGGATTATGATTCGATGAAATAATTCAGTCATTGCATGCAAGAAAGCTCAAAGGATTTCAATGTGCCATTAAGGGTTCATTTCATTGCTTGATCACTAGGTTACAATACAATCATCCCAAAAAAGGAGCATCCGGAATTGTCATCTTCACCTATTGGTAAGTTATTTGTGGAGTCCATGTTGAAAAAAACCTTATGATGAATTTTATCTTCTTGAAATGAGGTTTTGTGAAAGTTATTACAATATCACCCTTCTCGGGTTTCTCTGTGCACTAGCTTGGGTTTAGAGAATGAATTGACATTATCTCTTGATTTTACCAATATAAATTCATGAAAGTTGATAGTATTTTCTATCTTAGAAGGGGTCAAGTTTTGAATAAGGTTTGGTATAACCCCCCCCCCCCCCCCCCCCCCGCCCCCCCCATCAATGAGATCTTGCTGATAGTGTAGGAAAGAGTGGGTAAACCTAGTCCAGAGACCTAGTTTGAAGGGAAAATTTACAAAGAAACCATTTTTTTTACTTAGAGTTAGCAAATGGAACATAAAGGGAATGATAAAGAGTTTAATGAGTGCTCGAAAACCTCATTCATGTGCATGAAAACATCCTACAGATTGAGATAATCCCAACAATAGTCTAAAGTGGACCTAGTGAGGGTTAGTAAGCCAAAGGAGTGGAAGTATGTTGGAAGGAGAAATTCACAGTTACAAGCACCTTTGGGATGTTGAGGGAGATATAAAAGAGTTGAAACCATTTTGTGGGTAATTCTAGTTGATTCCAGTCATGCTTATACCAAAATCCTTGGTTTTAAGGGTAGGTTTAAAGGAAATAGTTCCGAGATTAAAGAGTTGGTACTGGTGATCCAAGATTAAGGTAGAGTTAACATTTGTTGAGGTGTAGATGTAGGTTAGGGGAGTTGTGAGACATTGAAGGAGATAAAAGGCCTAATAATGCTTTCTTGGGGTGGATGGTTAGTGAATAAGAAACAAGGATAGACTTGACAGACCATGTGATTTTGGTTGTTTGAGGTATTTTGTAACCAGTTTAATTGTGCTTTGAGATGTGTAAGTAGGGAAATGGGATGTGAAGTAGTGGGAGGTAAATGCATACATAAGATTGATTAAGGACCAACTTTAAAGGCCAAAACTAGTTAAAGGGTGGTGAGTATTTATGAAATTTTCAGGATAAGGACAAAGTTAGATAGTTGAAAGGGTGGTGTTAAGATTGATAAGACATGGGATGATAATAAGGTAGCCCTCCATGTTTTCTTGTGTCATTTTTTCAAGATCAAATCCATTATAAGATTGTTATAGGATGCTTTAAGGAAGAGTAAATGAAGAAGTTATCTTAAATCCTATTGATAGAATTAAATTATTATTGAATTTTAATTTTTATCTACATCATTGATCCCTCTCTATGTTGGATTGTTGTAACTTCTACCTAAGAGACTCTTGATATTTAGATCCCTGCTCTATCTGTCACTGTAGGGTCTAAACTATAATAAAGGCTACATCACCCCATATCATAGCTATATCCCATTACATCTACAAAATGGTCATTGATGGCCCACCTACTTTTGGTGTCATTATGTATCCCCGTACTGGTATCTGTTTTTGTGGTTTCCCCTATGTGGTCCCCACTCCATCACCATCCCCATCAGTCCCACCTACTATAATATGTAGACTACCTACTCTGGGGGGTGAAAGATGAACCTTTAAACCCACCTGTTGCTACAAGACCTATAATGATACCTGATGAATAAATGGCCCCTGCACCACCTATACATGAACCTACTAAATGAAAGACACCTACTAGATCACTGGTATCTGTATATGGGGAGGTACCTATAGACCTTGCTATACCTATGGTTGTACTTGTCCCTATGGATGTGTATGTCCTAGTACATGTCCTTATATATGTGGACCCTAAGCTTCTTGTAGCTTGGCCTTGACCTCCTACTGGCCTAATCAGGGCCTGTCTGGCAAGGCCTAACCCTTGATTCTTGTTGCCACTACTGCTATACTAGAAAATATCATTTCCACTAGGATGGTGATGCGACAAGCCATCATAGTCACATACCAGGCCGTATAGTGTGTTGTTGTCCCAGGGTCCATTATCTGCACCCATCCATCCCATACATGTGGAACAACCCCATGGAAAATCTATAAAGATATTCGTGGTCTAATGCAAAGCCCAAAATCAAATGTCTTGTGTGCTACTCACGCATACCATCTCTCGTCCCCTAGGGTACCCTAAAAGACACCAAGCTGATGTTGAACTCAGTCAACTCGGTACCACTCTAGGACATGCTTATAGCTGCCTATAAAGTAATGCTCCAACTCTACGGTGCTTAGCTCTAATGTGTCTATGGTCCACTGATACAAATAGTATGGTCTCTAAGTCACCATCCATAACTGCAGGTCATCAAAGGCTCACATGTAGTAGGCAGTATCTCCCAAGTCAGAAAAATGTGCAAGTGCCTTCAATTTGTTAAAGGAAATATTGACTTCTGCACATGTTTTAAAAGTTCCTAATCCTAATGGAAACTTCACTGTGGCAACTGATGCCTTTAGTGAGGGTTTGGAAGGTATCTTGCTACAAAATGACTACATGGTTACATATGAAATAAGAAAATTGAAGGTACATGAACTAAATTATCCTCCCCATGACTTGGAGCTTGCGGCCATTGTACATTCTTTGTAAGTATAGAGGATATACCTTTTGGGAAATCCCTTTGAATTGAAAATAGATCATCTTAGGTTAAAGTACATCTTCACGTAACTCAACCTGAATATGAGGCATCGAAGATGCTTATATTTTTTTTATCTAAGTATGAATTCGATATCAGCTATATCAAAGGTAAGGAAAATAGGGTGGCAAATACCCTAAGTCTTAGGAAGAACATTTATACTTTTTCAACGCTAAGAACCCAATTTAAGGATGAAGTTAACAAGGGAATGTTGGCTGATTCTTATTATCAACATGTTAAAACAACACTAACTGATGATTAAAATGATAAAATATATAAGGGCTTCAAATTTGATAATGAAAGAGTCTTAAGGTATGAGAATCATGTCTATGTATCACTGGAAAAATATTTAAGGACAAATGTGATTAAATAATTTCATGACACTCCTTATTCTGGACATCCTGGAGTGATTAAAATTCTTGCTGAAGTGAAACATAAATTTTTTTGGAAAGAGATGAAAAGAGACATTATAAACTATGTTTCACATTTACTAGAATTTCAGCATCTCAAAGCTAAACATATGGATCCAACGGGATTATTTTATCCTCATAACATTCCATAATTTAAGTGGCAAGTAATCATCATGGTCTTTGTGCAAGGACTACCAATGTCAAAGAATAAGAATGGTGTGATCTTAGTTGTAGTGGATAAACTAACTATAGTAGCTCACTTTATACTATGAAATTTGAAGGTTGATTCTCCAGTTCTTACAAAAAGGTTTGTGCACAAAATTTTTACATTGCAGGAAGTACCTGAATTGATAACTTATGATCGAGATCCTATAATAATTATCATTTTTTGCAAACCTTGAATTTAGCCTCGGGGACAAAGCTGAATTTCAATTCTATGTACTATCCGGAAAACGATGGGAAAAATGAAAGAGTCAATAAAATTTTGGAGGATATTCTTAGGATGTACTGTATGGATCTGCAGTACCAGTGGGAAGAATACCTTCCACTAGTTGATTTTGCATACAATAACACTTACCATTCATCACTCAAGATGGATCCATTTGAAGCATTATATGAGAGAAGGTGCAGAACTCCTATCAACTAGGATAACATGGAGGATAAAGAAGTATTAGGACCTGAGATGTTGAAAATAATGGAACATAAAGTCAAGATCATTCATGAGTGGTTGAAGGAAGTTACAGATAAGTAGAAGAGCTATGCAAATCTAAAGAGGGTTGATAAAATTTTTGAACAAGGGGACAATGTTTTTGATGAGTGTCGCCAATCCTCACCATTAATAATGTCAATCTGGGTTGGTGTCCGAAGGCTATATGTATTAAGAGAAGAAGATTTTGGAAAACAAATCCTTTAAACACAATCTAAACTTGCATAAAATAAATCACACAGACACAAATTTAAAGGCACACTTGCAGAAATGTAAACACACTTGCATAAAGGAAACCACACTTGCAGGAATATAAAGGCACACTTGCATAAAATAAATCACACTTTCAAAAAATGTAAACACACTTGCATAAAGGAAATTGCTGAATTGAAAATAAAGGAAAGAGGAAAAGACACCTAAAAGTTCACAAAATAAATTACATTACATAAAAAACACAAATTTACAACAAAAGGAAAACTACAAAAATAAAGAAATAAACATTAACACATTGATCCATCTTCCTTGGAATGGGTGTCCAGTTCATTCCTTGGAAGAGGACTTAATTCATACTTTTAATTCAGAACTTGCAGAATAACTTTACTTCAAAAGATTGGAAGGAAAGAACAAATCTTTATTTCTTGGGAGAAAATAATTACATATCTCAGTGTGGAAGGTTGCATTTATAATTCATGCATCCAACCAACTCCTTATTTTAGGAAATACAATCTGATCTTATTTTTATTTCAATCCTAACAACTAAGATCTCCATCTCCACAAAATATGGAGAAAGATATATTATTGGAGTCGAATCTTATCTTACTTATTTTAGGAAGATTTGCTCCCAAATCTTCTCCTTGCTTATTTGTAACAATAATAACATTGAATTTATTCTCCTACTTTATTGGAAGGAGGTTTTTCCTCAAAAGATGATTTTGACCAAATATCTTTCCCGGATTTTCTATTTGAATTTGTTGTTTTTTTATTATGGAACTTTTGACGCTTGTCTAATACATTTTTTCCTCAGAATGTAGTTCACTAAAAGTTATATTTCTATTCATTGGTAAAACTAGTTGTAAATATGAATGAGTTTTTTTAAAAAACATTCCTATGAACAAAAACCTCTCTCAGATTTTCCGTTTGAATTTTCTGTTACTGTTTATGGAACTTTTACTACTCGTCTGATACACTTTTCCTCAGAATGTAGTTCCCTAAAATTTAGATTTATATTCATTGGTAAAAACTGTAGCAAATATGAATGAGGTTTTTGTTAAACACATTTCTATGAACAAAAACCTCTCTCATATTTTCCGTTTGACTTTTTTGTTTCTGTTTATGGAACTTTTGGTGCACGTTTGATACACTTTTTCCTTAGACTGCAGCGCATTAAAAGTTAGATTTATCTTTATTGGTAATACCTGTAGAAAATATGAATTTGGTTTTTGTTAATCACATTTCTATGAACAAAAACCTCTATCTTTGAGTTTTCATTAGATTCTCTGATTATTCACAGTTCCCATTTTATGCAAGTTTCAAAACTAAAACTATCATTCATTTAATGCAAGTTCCGGAATTAAAGCTGTCATTCCTTTTATGCAAGTTCTAGAACTAAATTTGTCATTTCTTTTATGAAAGTTATGAAACTAAATATACAAGTTTCAGAGCTAATCTTCTTTGTCCACGAAATGCAAGTTCCAGAACTAACTGTCATTCTATACTTTGCAGCTTTGCCCACTGTTTTAATTGCTTGAAAATATAAATATACGAATTGCAAGTTCCAGAACTAAATGTTATTCGATTGATGAAAGTTCTGAAAATAAATATGCAAGTTCTAGAACTAAATTTGCAAGTTCCAGAACTAAACTTGTGAGTTTCGGAACTAAATCTGTGAGTTCCAGAGCTAACTTAAAACAACTATAACTTTTGCATGTGATATCGAATTGAGGCTAACTTAAAACAACTATAACTTTTGATTGTTTTTTTGAAATTGCATAATTTTTTGAGAGGAATCTAAATATGAAATAATATTTGAGTTTATACATACCTTTCATGATCAATTCCAATTTTACAATACTATCATTATCTTTCCTTTATGGCCTGCATACACAAGACTTTCCATATTTTCCCAAATAATCAATAGGATTATTCAAAAAATAGATAACAAAAAATTTATAAATAATGAACCAGATATAAATCCTATATTATATCTTAATAAAACTATAAGTTCCTAGATTACATTTAAATCCACTTTCAAAGATAACTTGGAAGGAAAAAATAATGGTAATTTATTGCCAATTTATGGCCTCATCAGTTTTCCTAAGGGTTAAGCCGAAGAAAATTTCAATATCGTCTGAAAAGTCAGCCAAAATTTCACTTAACTTTGTCAGACCTTTTGAAGTGATTGAAGTGATTATTCTTGTGGCATAGCATTTAGTGCTGCCTCCCGCATTGTCCAAAATGCATGATATTTTTCATATTTATTTGCTTAAAAAGTATGTATATGATATATCTCATGTTCTTAACTAGAAATCCTTACAGGTTTAGGATCCTAGAATCATCGTGGTTGAGCCGATGAAGGTGGTGGAAAATTTCAGGTTGAACTTAAGAAATCAGGATATTGTTTAGTATAAGGTCCAATGGGACCAATTTTCTAAAGAAAGTACAACCTGAGAAAATCTTGATAATTTAAAACCTTCTTTTATGCACTTATTTCAGTGATAAAACCTTATATTTTGACATATAATATGATATAATTATTATTTTTATTGTTAAGTTAACTAAAAGTGATGTAAAATTCAAACATTGTTGAATATGCATTGTTACAGCCAATGAACTCTAGTGATAATATTTTTAAAAATGGAACAGTTTCATGTTTTATTTAAATTTGGTGATTTCTTTGGATGTAAGAATGGGTATGCTTATCTGAATTGTCTTATCTATTGATGGTTTTAGAGTTTAATCATTGGGACGATGATTTTTAAAGGGGGGAAGTATGTAACACCACACCAAATTGTAATTTAGTTTGCATTCATTTCTTTGGTAATGATTATTTCATTCTTTCCGTGGATGATGTTTTTGTCTTACCATTTGGCATATTTTTATGTTGGTAAGCTAATTTGGGATATCCTTGGTTGTGTTTGAACATTGGGTATTAAAATTTAGTGTTATATTATCAACTCAGGTTGATTGGGAGTTGATTTCCCTAATCTTTGACCAACCTAATTTTCAATGTCATGCGTCCAACGAAGCTAAGTTGATGGGAGTATTAAAGGAAAAGAGTTGATGGGAGTGTTAAAGGAAACATGTACTTGGTAGGTCATGCATTTAATGAAATTAATGTCATTGGAAATCCCTAAACTTCCCTTAGAAGCTAACCATTTACATGAAGGCTCATTATTATTGTTGTCTTGTGACTTAGCTTGAGTTTTGTTTCCCCTACGAGCTACATTCTTGAATTTACATGTACATGCAAGTTTCAAACTAGCTGTTGGGGTTATAGAAGGTTGTTAATGGTGGTGAGAGATATTCAATCCTTGCGTTGCTATTAATGGTGCAGTGCTAGTTCTTGGTTGTGGGTTGCTTGACTTGGAGGTTTGGTTGCAAAAACGTGGTGAAAGGACTTGCTGAATTGCTTGACTACTGGAAAAATCATGTAGAAGCTATAAGAAAGTTTAGACACCTCTTTTTAGGCATGAAATCATTAACTATCTCTCTCTCCTATGTTTTTATCGCTTTATTTTATGCATGTTGGATGTTTCATGTTGATGATAAACAAGGGTTTTAGCATGTTTTAGTTGGAAGTCTTGGACTTGGGTCATTTTGGTATGAGAAAATATGTTTCTTCACCCCTTGTGGATGTTCATCCTATTTTAAATTTATGGAGTTTCATTGTGTTTGGATTTAGATAAGGAAAGGTTATCTAGGTCACCTTGTTCTGGGTTCATTGATTCCTTCTTTTTGCTGACCTAGAAACTTACAAGGGTGATTATGTAGAAATCCTTGTTTAGATAAGGAATGTGGAAAATCATATTCCCTGGGCTATACAAGAAATCAGTGCTTAGAGTCGACCAGTAACATTTTTACAACCATTGGCCAATAACATTCCTAGATATTGTTGGTTGGTAGCAGTTTTACTACCGTCGGCCAGTAGCATTCCTAGATGATGTTAGCTGGCCGGTAGCATTTTTACTACTGTCAATTGGTAGAATTCCTAGATGTTTTCAGTTGGTGGATTTTTTGTTACCATCATCTGGTAGCATTTTTTCTACCGTCGACTAGTAACATTCCTGGATACTGTCGGTTGGTAGAATTTTTTCTACCGTCAGCCGGTAGCATTATTAGATGTTGTCGACCAGGAGCATTTTTGCTACCGTTGGTCCCTAGCATTCTTAGATGTTGTTGGACGGCAGCATTTTTGGCTACCGTTGGCTGGTAGAATTCCTGGATGCTATCGGCCAGTAGCATTGTTGATATGATGTTGGCCGCTAACATGTTTGGTTGGTGTCAGATGGTATCATTTTCCTACAGTGTTGACTGGTAGCATGTTGGTTAGTGTCATCTACTGTTAATTTTACGGTGTCAGCCAGTAGTATGTTTGGTTGGTGTTATCCGGTAGCATGTTTGTTACGGTGTCGACTTGTAGCATGTTTTTGAAGGTGTCGACTAATAGTGTTTCACTATGGTGTCATCCGGTTACATCCTGTTGATGTCAGCTGGTAACATATTGTGATTAGGTCAGTCGATTGCATATTTGAATGGAGTTTGACAGTAGAAAATGGCTACGACATGACTAGTTACATATTACTGATGTCGGCCGGTAGCTTGGATGATAGGGTTAAGTTGAATGTCATGATGTTATGCTTAATTAAAATTGATAGTAGAAGTGACTATTAATGTGGATCGAATCATGTTACTTGTTTTAAATAAATAGAATTATGTTGCCAAAAGAGCTAACTCTATGATATGATGTTGTAGTAATCTAAGATGGGTTAACTTTAATTTTTGGTTATCATGTTGTATGTTGATCTCCTATGATATGAAGAGTATGAAGGTAATGAGGATTAATAGATTTTCCTTAATATTTTGTTATTACTCGGTGTTTCAGGGAAATGGAAATCATAGGATTGAAGGGATGTTGAACATGTATGTTATAATGTGATAAAATTCAGGGATGATGAGAATGACTGTTCATGTGAAGTCTTTTTTGAATTGACCATTTTTACCCTCTCTACCTCCTATAGATGATGAAGATGTACCATTTTTGGTGGATGATTAAAGAAGGTTTACACATGCGCAGTTCTCTGATTTTAATGATTAACTTGAATTTTATTGTACTTAAATACATGAAATTTTGTAAAGTAAAAGTTATACTTCAGTGTCATATCAAAGAGGAAAAATGGGAAGTCAAGCTTGTTGTAAATAAAGTATTACTGTTGGCAAGCCATAGTGTAAATAGAAATATTATTATTTAATAAAGATGATGCTTTTAATATGGATGGAAACTGGGATACTGATTATAATAATATGTTATTATTTAGAGTGAATGGAAAACATTTATTTTAATAATGATTTGTCATAGGGATGTGATTAAAATTCCTAATGTGAAATGAGAACGAGAGAAATGTACCTGTGATGCATATAAAAATGTGAGGACATTTAACTTTATATATTATATTGTGTAATAAGGAAGAAAACATACTATAAACATCATAGGTGTCCATATAGTAAGTGAACTTAGAAATTTAACTTAGATAATGAATTAAGTAACAATGGGTACTACTTATTTTCCCAGTATCATTTCCATAGACTATTAGGATACCACATCCTAAGTATGGATAATGGCATAAGTCGATTCGATAAATTATCACTGTGACTATGTGGGCATTAAAGTGACTTTTCATGCACATGGATGGGTCATGTAACTTGTGTGTGAACTAGTAATATGAATTGCAAAACTCAGTAAGTGCATGGAAATAGGGGGATAAAAGGGGATTAAAAAGGGACACCTTTTTCTTGAAATCAGCGAAACATGAAATTCATCGAATAATTCAACATGCATATGCTCAAAATTTGACAAAGTAATAAGAATAAGTACCATAGATATTGAAATCTAGTTTCTAAACTGCTAAGTTTTTTTGAAAATGGTTGAGATTAAGAGGGTCAAATGTGGTGTGCACACAAAGTATTTCTATTTTTGTGTTAAAAAGGTAAGAACCTATTTTGTGTATGCCCCCCATTTTTTGAGTTTTATAAATTATTTTTCAAATCCCTTCAGTAGAAAGTTATCTAAGACCATGTACGAGGTTTCACTAATGTTTAATAATTTTTGGATGAATATATAATTTTTTATTAATTTTCAAAGTGCACATATCCAAAAAATGAAATATTTGTGTGTTTACCCCCGTAACTTTGAGAAAAAAAGTCATTTTTTTGTATTTTTTGAGTGTGTGTAGAATGGAGTTTAGAAAAAACCACTTTTGTTTTTTGAAATTTTGATGTAAAAATCATAAATTGTGTACCAAAACATATGCATAGGTTTTTGCAAGAAAACAAGGCACTAGTAAAAGAAATTATGGATGAAAGCCTTAAATTAATCAGATTTTAGAAAGACTTATATCATCATCAAGGTAAAACTGAGCTTGACATCATAGTATAATTTATTTTTGAATACTATGTTATAATGCATGAGATATTGGGGGGCACACGTAAAATTTTGATGTTTTTCTGTCAAACACAGTTTTAATCAGGCAATACACAATCCAAAACTTTAGTTTGGATATCCAAGCCTATGGATTGGGTATTCCAAACCCCAACAAGATGAAATGTGAGATCATTATAGCGTGATTGCATTCCTATTTCCAATGTGGAATATGTCCATTTGGGAGGGATAGCATGGTAAAACACATAGTGAACTAGAACGTGAACGTGTTATAAGGTGAACACATTTTGGCTTGGTAAACTCGAGCTGTAACGCGCTTGCATTATAACACGACCTATATTTTCCCTTGTCACATTATAGCGTGACCGAGCCATAACATGAGTGTGTTATGGCCAAAACATGGATTTGTGTATACTTTTTAGCCCCCCATTCCATGCACTTACCCAAATATATGATTTAAATATAGAGAACTAAATGAAGTGATGTGGTGAGAGGACACATTTTGATTGATGAGTGTGCTGCCATGAAATTGAGCATGCAAGCATGTCTCATAACATTTGGCAAAATTAGTGTAAGTTTTTTATTACACTGTCAAATTCACCAGGTTCCCAGTAGAGATGTGAGATGCCACTCGAAATTCGATTGAATGAATTCTTGGTAGACACTTAGGATCTACAGTTGATTATAAATTCATGTTATAGGTTAAACCATTATTATAATTTGTATACACACTCGTAAAAGAGTGAAATATGGGGGATTAGATACATCTAGTTGATCCATATAGCTGTACATGGTTTTTGATGGTTTTAGATGGATTGAATTCTAAAATAAATGCTAGATTTAAATGTTGTGTATTTAAATCATGGAAGGCATAAAAGTAGTATGGGAAGGCTATTTAAAAAAATAATAATCCCATTTTGAAGCACTATTAAAGGGTGTGTTACAATAAAAACATTGGTACAACTGTATTGAACATTGTTTGTTTGAGTACACTTTTTTGTACTTGTTTATTTGTTTATATTATTGTTTACTTTCTCATAGTACATTATGTTATGTATGTTACTTTGAGTCATTCCTTTGGCAATGTTAAAATATTCTTATTATGACTTTTCATGTCATTCTACACATTTTTTGCATGCTCGTATTAAATAAAAAGTTTTTCCTAGACTGATGGTTCATTGATCATGTAGTAATATGATGATAAAAATTTATTCCTAAGCCAAATAATATGATTGTTATCTCCATATGAGATTTTCATTCTATCTCACTTTCTACCACTCATTTTACACATTTTCTCACTTCTACCAATGGCCAACCAGGATCAGTTGGAATCTATTTCATCACTATCCATATTTTCTTTAGCAAAACATGGTGGTAATAAGGATTATATTTATCCCCACCTTCTCCCCTTGTCTCTTCTATCTGTTGAAACATAATATTTTCTTTCCCAATCAATCAAATTGAACACTAGTTTACTAGGCTTGTTTTACATCTTCTTTTTCCTTCATCTTTTTGATTGTCGATAGACCTCTTCTATCACCCCATCAAAACTCAAGGGGGGCATATTTCATTATACTAATATTTATTCTAATTCTTCAAATTTTTAATTGTTTGTAATTGTCTACTAAATTTGAAGTGGCATCGCTTGTGTTATACCACACCAAAGAGGGGAAAATGTAGACACCTAAATCTGACTACAGAGTTTTAATACTAAAATTGTAGTAATTATCATCTTTCCTGTCATTTCATTATGATTAATGATTTCCCAATAATTAGCTAACATTCCCCTCCATTTCAGTCAATTAATGACACTTCATTAATTAACTAGCCTTTCCCACATTCCAAATGCCAATTAACGACACTTCATTAGTAATCCTCTTCTAATTGATTAATTATTTATTAGTTAATTAATCCTTTTTTAATCTTATATTTAATCAATAAACCTTCATATTGGCTAAATTTCAAATCCTCTAAATTCTATCAAATCCCTTCTAAATCACCTCCAAGTGGCTTCTTAATCTTATCTTGGCCTATTGATTAATCCTAGTTGATTAATTAAATCATCTCCAACTCCCATGAGTTGTTAATCACTAATTAATTCCCTCTAATCATGCTTATACATTCTAATTCTACTTTATCTTTGTCCCACATTCACTAGGTTTCTAGCTTCTCCCAAATTGTAAAGCTATATAAAGAACCTAGTACCTCTGTTGGGGTGTGGAGCTTGTTTTTTGGTCTTCTTGGATCAGTGTTAAAGTGCTGGAGCTCGAATGGTTAAGTTTGGAGACTTCAGGAGCATTCTGTAGTCATCTACTGTGACGTTGTTATGCCATCACTGTGCCATTGCTATTAATATGCTATTAACATGTTGTTAACGTCATGACAATTTTTCCAGTCATGAGAAGTTGAAAGGTCGCAACTTTCAAACTTCTAGGGTCAGATTTAGGAATTCTTACAAGGATTGTAATCCTATAAATAGAGGTGTTAGGGTATCTTGAAGATATCTTAAGTGTTCACGAGGTATTGAGTCTTAATGATCAAGAGGTGATCAAGAGTGATCAAGGTTAAGTAATTGGGTGTCAATTGTGGTTTAGATGTGGTTTAGCATCTTTGGAATTTTGTTGTGAGTTCATAATTGAGAGAAGGATGTGAGAGTTGTTTTACTCTTGTTGATAGTAAAATCTGAGAAATTTCTTGGTGGACATAGCCCACATTGGGTGAACCATTTTAAATCTTGTCTTGTCTTCTTTTGTGCATTATTTATTTATGATGTTATATTTCTGCAAGTATAATTCTGTTATATATTTTCCTACTACTGTGGTTTGAGGAATTGTTTCTGCATATTTGTTCTCTAATTCCTAACAATTGGTATCAGAGCTTTGGTGGTTTTTTTTCTGAAGTTGTAAATCACAGGGAAAGTTTAGCTTGAGTGGGAGCTATGGTAGATGAGGGCAGATTGAGGGTTGAGAAGTTTAATGGGGAGAACTTTGGTTTGTGGAAGATGTAAATGGAGGATTACTTATATCAGAAGGACCTCCACGTCCCTTTGGCTATAAAAGAAAAGAAATCTACAGCCATGTCAGATGAGGATTGGGAGTTGCTGGATAGAAAGGTGCTCGGGGTAATTCGTGTATGCCTTGCATCTTCGGTTGCTTTCAACATATCATAGGAGAAGACCATGTAAGGTCTCATGAGTGCATTGGGGAAGTTATATGAAAATCCATCTGCCTCTAATAAAATATTTTTGATGAAAAAGTTATTTAATATGCAGATGTCTGAGAATGGTTATGTTGATTTTCATTTGAATGAATTTAATATGGTTGTGATTATGTTAAAATTGGTAAAAATTGACTTTGATGATGAGTTCAGGGCTTTGTTGATTTTTTTCTCCTTACCAGATAGCTAGGACAACTTGGTTATCGCTGTAAGTAATTTAGTCTCTACTAATTCAAAGCTGAAGTTTGAGGATTTAATAGGTGTGATCCTAAGTGAGGAAATGTCCAAGAAAGAGCATGAAATATTCTTTTACTTCTAAAAAAGCTTTGACGGTGGAGAGCAGAGGGAAATAAAATAACAAAGGGAGAGGTAATAGTGGGAATTTGAATGATCGCAAAAGGTAAAAGTCCAAGAGTAAGTTAGAATGTTGGCACTATGGGAAGGTTGGTCATGCTAAGAAAAATTGTTGGGCTCTTCGAGATAAGAAGAACAAGAAGGAGGAAACTAAAGAGATAAATGTGGTAGCAGGCAATGTTTATCAAGATGCCTTAATTATTTCTTTAGATAATATTGCTGAAGTCTTGGGTGTTAGATTTTGGGGCTTCTTTCCATGCCACCCCATATAGACATTACTTTATTGATTTTGTTCAAGGAGATTTTGGACATGTATATCTTGGTGTTGATGAACCATGCATACATAGTAGGGAAAGGTTGTGTTTCGGTAGAAAATGTAGAATGGGAAAACATTGCTACTTAAGGATATCAGAGCATGTGCCTAAGTTGAGGTAGAAACTTGATATCAGTGGGTTATCTGGGTAGTGATGGTTGTACGATCAATTTTATAGTGGATTCTTAAAAGGTTACCAAGGGATCTCTTGTGGTTTGTAAGAGGTAAGAAAACTGGTACTTTGTATTTAACCAGTGGTACTGATTATTGTAATTTAGTTGTTGTAGATGGAGATGCAACTTTGTGGCACCAGAGACTTGGTCATATGAGTCAAAAGGGCATGTAGATTATAAAGGACAGGTTTCCCAAATTAAAGGAGTTAGATTTAGAATTATGTGAGGACTTTGTTTATGGAAAACAGAAACGAGTGAGATTCCTCAAGGTTGGACCTACCAAGGAGGGTAACTTGGATTTAGTGCATACAAATGTATGGGGGCCAGCTAAGGTAAAATCTATTGGTGGTTCATGTTATTACGTCATTTTCATTGATGATGCAACTAGAAAATTTTGGGTATATTGCATTAGAAAGAAATCTGATGTGTTTGAAACTTTAAAAAGATGGAAAGCCTTGGTTGAGAATGAAACAGGTCTCAAGTTGAAATGTCTCAGGTAGGATAATGGAGGGGAATATTATAGAAATGAGTTTCTTGATTACTGTTCGGTAAATGAGATCTGTAAGAAAAGGATGGTTCTAAATACTCCATAGGAAAATGGAGTGTCAGAGAGAATGAACCGGACAATCATGGAGTGTGCTAGGTGCATGAGGTTACATGCGGGGCTGCCACTCATGTTTTGGGAAGATGCGGTAAGAACAACTATTTATCTAATTAATAGAGGACCCTCTATGGCTTTGGATGGAGGTATACCTGAGGAGGCTTGGTCTAGAAAGAAAAATGATTACTCATTTCTTAGAGTATTTGGATGTGAGGTATTTTTTCACATTGATAAAGATGATAGGACCAAGTTAGAGGCTAAGTCTGAGAAATGCACCTTTGTTGGCTATGGTGAAGATGATTTTGGTTTTTGTGTTTGGAGTCTTAAAGACAAGAAAATATTTCAATCTAGAGATATTGTTTTTAATGAAAAATTCATGCATAAAGATCAGTTGGAAGATCATAAAGATGAATCAAAGAAAGAATACACAGTGTCAGAGGACATTGCAGATAACAAGGTGTCCAAGGGGCCGGTTTATGTACAACATGTTCCGGCATAACCAGTTTAGGTACCTACTCATCAAGAACCCCAAACTCCTGAGGTGAGAAGGTCTTATAGGGTAAGAAGGGAACCTGAATGATTTACTCCATATTTGAATTATTTATTGCTCACTGATAGTGGAGAGCCAGAGTGATTTGAGGAAGTAGTGTAGGTGGATGCCAGGAAGAAGTGGGAGCAAGCCATGGATGAAGAGCATAGATATCTTATGGAAAACCAGACTTGGGATCTGGTGGAGCTACCCGAGGGCAAGAGAGCATTGCAGAACAAGTGGATGTATATAATCAAAGAGGAATATTGAGGCAGGAAATGATACAAGGCTTGATTGGTGTCCAAAGGATTTGCATAGAAGAAAGGTATAGACTTTGATGAAATTTTTTCTCTGGTTGTTAAAATGACTTCTATTAGGACTGTTCTTGGTTTAGTTGCAGTAGAAGACCCACACTTAGAACAATTGGATGTGAAGACTGCATTCCTTCATGGTGAGTTGGAGGAGGAATTATACATGCAACAACCACAGGGCTACGAGGTCAAAGGGAAGGAGAGGTTAGTGTACAAATTGAAGAAGAGCTTGTATGGCCTAAAACAAGCTCCACGATAGTGGTACATGAAGTTTGACAGTTTTATGCAGGAGCAAGGTTACTCTAGGTGTCACTCAGACCATTGCATGTACATCAAGAAGTTTCTTGATGGTAGCTATATTATGCTGTGTTTTTATGTAGATGATATGCTTGTTACAGGGAAGAACATGCAAGAAATAAAGGTACTCAAGAAGCAACTAGGTGACTCCTTTGCTATGAAGGATTTGGGGGCAGAAAAAAAAATCATTGGTATGAGAATAACTCAGAACAAGAAGGAGAGGAAGCTAATATTATCTCAAGAAGAGTACATAAATAATGTCTTGGAGAGGTTTAGTATACATGATGCTAAACCAGTTGGTACTCCTTTGGCAGGTCATTTTAAATTATCAAAGGAGTAGATTCCCAAGTTTGAGGAGGATAGAATCTAGATGTCCAGGGTAGTGTACTCATTAGCAGTTGGTAACTTGATATATGCTATGGTATGCACTAGGCCTGACATTTCCCATGCAGTAGGAGCAGTGAGTAGGTTTATGAGTGATCCAGGTAGAGAGCACTAGCAGGCAGTAAAGTGGATCCTTCGGTATTTGAGAGGGACCATGGGAGTAGCATAATGTTTCAGTGGATCAGACACTACATTACGTGGATATGTAGATTTAGACATGGCAGGATATTTGGATAGTAGGAGGAGCATGATAGGTTATGTATTTACAGTTGGTGATATAATGGTGAGTTGGATTTCATGGTTACAAAGGTTGTGGATTTGTCAACCACAGAGGCTGAGTATGTTGCTACCATAGAGGCAAGCAAGGAGATGATTTGGCTATAGAATTTGCTGACCAGGAAGTTGGGAGAGTACACAATAATAGTCAGAGGACTATTCATTTGGTGAAGAAATCCACTTTCCACTCTAGGACGAAGCACATTCAGCTGAGATATCATTTCATCAGGGAAACTTTGGAAGAAGATAAGTTGAAGCTAGAAAATATTCATACCAGTCAGAGTCCTATAGATATGATGACCAAGGTGGTCACAAGGGAGAATTTGAAGTTGTGTTCAACTTTGATTGGCCTTCATGGTTGATAATGAAGGGTTAAGAATTTTTTTTAGTGAAAACAGTCTCCAAGTGGGAGATTGTTGGGGTGTGGAGCCTATTTTTTGGTCTTCTCAGATCAGTGTTAAAGTGTTGGAGTTCGAATGGTTAAGTTCGAAGACTTCAGGAGCATTCTGTAGTCATATTTTGTGACGTTGTTATGTCGTCGCTATGCCATTGCTATTAATATGCTATTAACATGCTGTTAACGTTGTGACAATTTTTCCAGTCATGAGAAGTTGAAAGTTCATGAATTTCAAACTTCTAGGGTTAGCTTTAGGACTTCTTAAAAGGATTGTAATCCTATAAATAGAGTTTTTAGGGTATCTTGAAGATATCTTCAGTGTTCAAGAGGTCTTGAGTCTTAATGATCAAGAGGTGATCAAGAGTGATCAAGGTTAAGCAATTGGGTGTCAATTGTGGTTTAGATGTGGTTTAGCATCTTTAGAACTCTTTTGTGAGTTCATAACTGAGAGAATACTGTGAGAGTTGTTTTACTCTTGTTGATAATAAAATATTAGAAAGTTCTTGGTGGACGTAGCCCACATTAGGTGAACCATGTTAAATCTTGTCTTGTATTATTTTATGCATTATTTATTTATGCTGTTATATTTCTGCAAGTATAATTCTACTATATAGTTTCCTATTGCTGTGGTTTGAGGAATTGTTTCCGCATATTTGTTCTCTAATTCCTAACAACCTCCCTTCACACCTTTGAATTTTTTTCACAAGTGTTATTACATGCACATGATAAGGGTATTTACACTTGGAATAGCTCATTGATATTTTATCTATTCTTCTCATATTGTAGACACCAAATTTAGGTCATACTTTCCTTGGTCCCCTTTTATCAATTAACGTAACATGTTCACCTAGCCATGACCCCTTTACCCCACATTTGTATTAATTTAATTACTTATAATTGAATTAATGTTCATCCTCACATTATTAATTAATTTAATTACTTTACATAAGATGATTTACACATCACCTAGACACCTCATCTGGACCCATTCTAGGGGAATTTAAATCACAATGATTGAGTCACTACTCTCACCATTGAGTCATCACTCCCAGTGTCGAGTCACCACTTAACCTAACTAACTAATAATTATTCCTAAAACTTAATGGGACTTCTTCTATGAACTTTCTACCTTCTCTCAGGTAAACTCCACTTCCCTAAGTGGACTCAATCAAAATCATGCCAAAATTAGTAAAGATCTACCAGATTTTGGTAAATCTAGACTTTCTCGCCCTAATCGATGTTGGTTATCCCTCAACCAACACTGATCACATTAACCACCATCGATTACCTTAAATACAATTTACAACTCTTTACTCGGGTGGGTCATTAAGTGATTGGATCCTTATTGCATTCAAGCATGAGTCCTCAAGCCCTCCTGCATCCAGATGGTGAACACACACAACCAAAGTGCAAGACAAATATCCGGTTCATCTTTCCAAAGCATTAGAAAAATCACGGAAGCACAAAGGCCATATTTTCGTGAGACTGAACATAGAATTTATTCACGGATCAACTACCATCTTCCTCCACCTCCTAAGATCTACAAGACATCAAGTAAGTATTGTGATCTTAATCATTTTTCTTATTCCATTTGTAGATCATTGTTTTCTTTCACTAGTTTATTTCCTTTGTTTCCTGTACATCACCTTCCTCCCATCAACCCACTATTCAACCATTCTAAGAATTTTCACCATTCTAAACCTCCTTCTTAGTATCCTTGAGTCTTCTTAGCCATATTAAGACCCAAACCATACTACCCTCACTCTCCGTGCAATCACAAAGAGCCTAAATAGCTTTATTTAATATTTTATTATCAAATTGCCCTTACCAACGTTAGTCACCTTAACAGTTGTCGGCATCCCCTCTCTACTGAAATCGGTCATCAGACCAATATTGGTCACTGTGTTTTCTGATAACATTCACCAAAATTCCTCTAACATCACCTAAATTCCACCCAGACCCTACCAGATATCTCTATGACCTTACCTAACACCCATGTGACTTTTCCCAACTAGAAACATACCTTGCTTGATGCCAAATTAGGTTATATTTTAATACTTTGTTTAATATATCTTGTTTATAATGTTGGTAGATACCTAAATCAAAATGTTAGCAATAGGATATTTATTTCTCGTATTTAATTTCATTAATTGGATAAAAACAGAGGATTGAAAACCATTCGAGGAAACATCATTCTTCCCACATCTAGCCTTATTAGGAAGTCCTTTGAATCTTGGTATTTAATATCATTTGGTGGCTTTTCTTTGTATCTAAAAGTAGTCCTTCCCAAAAAAAAAGGATTTCTCTACGATCAGCTTGGATAAAGTTAGTAACGCGTGCATTCAACCTTTGACTAACATCATCATAGGTATTCCTCCTTGACCTTCACCTTATTTGTTTTATCACATACTTAATGGTGAAACATTTTGGCATGCCTGGTGGGATCCATCAAGGGTTCTTTTGCATTGTTCATTCCTACATAAAAGATTGTGTGTCTATTTCCCTTTGAAATAGTTCACATTTAATGTTCTCCTTTCGAACATTCTCTCTCTTCTACTTGTCTCATTGACACTTGTATTTTGGACTAAAAAGAACCATTCTTTTTATTTTTGTATTGCATTAGTTAAAGAAATAATATTTCCTTATCATCATTTCTCTCATTGAATGTCATTATGGATTTGGGTTTAAAATCTTTGCATATCATTTCTGAGTGTTGCATCTGTAGCTCATTTAAAAATTGTGGGCAACCTATATGATGGAATCATGCCCAACTAGTGGTTGAAAAAATGAATTGTAGTGCACACTTTATTCTCTACACCAAACCACTAAAATAAAGTACTCATTTTCTTAAACAACATCCTACCCAGAAGAAGTTTTCAATGATCACACGATCAAAGGATTGACATTGGGTTCCAAATTGGTTTCTCTGTCCAATCATTATCTTAGAGAAAGTACCTCCCTCCACAAAACTTACCTGAAACTATCCTTATTTTTTTGGATTTTTGTAGGACACCTTTTATCAAACCAAAAAATCTATTTTATTCACTATTCAGTCCTAAATGGCATAAGCCGGAACATAAAATCCACTACATAGGATTTCATGTTTGCTATTTTTTCTTGATCTGTGTTTTGAGGTGTGAGATCATATTCTCCATTATTCTTTCCTTTCAAACTCCATAATCATAGTTTGTGTATTATGAATATTTCTGAGTGTGTTAGGGTCAGTCATTTCCATACTCAGATTTCTAGGTTGGTCTTTTATTTGATCTAAGTTACCAAGTTCACTTTTTTTCATTTTTTCACAAATTTTACAGTGACCGACATCGGTCTAGTGACCATCATCGGTTTACTCATCTAACTATCATCGGTTTATTGACCGTTGTCAATTTCCTGTTGTTTTGGTCATTTTAATGATAGTAGCATTCATCACAGTTCTATTCTTTTTGGGGTTTCACAGTTACCTCACCATGTCAATGTGTCTTTGAAATCATTGTCAAAATCCAGATTCACTTCATTTTCAACATTTATTACCTCATTTACAAATCTTTTTATTTTCCATAGTAACCGATATTGGTCCTTTGATTGTCATCGGTTACCCTCTGTCACTAACATTGGTTATCCATCCACTTTCGGTCTCTGTGTTTTATTTTTTCAATTAAAATAGTGACCAATTTTCACCTTCTGGAACTATTTTCTCCATTCCTTCTATGTTTCTATGTCATCTAAAAATATCACATTACCAGGTCTACTATAAATCACATGGTTTTGACTTGTAGCCAAGCCAATTCCCTCATATTCCATGTTAGCCTTCAGCAACTCCCACCTAACCCATTACTGCCTTCCATTCTATTACCTATGGATCCTAGTCAACCTATCATCATCAGCACTGGTGATGAGGAGTTTGTAAGACTCCTTGATTAAAACCCCGTTGATTTACAATATTATTTATCCCATTCATCCACTCAGGATTCATCAGGGTAGCTTGTATACAACATGCCTATGTCCATTCCTCCTACCCTCATACCCACTTCTGAATCAGCTACTACTATCTTGGCCTTACCCTCTTCCACCTTACCAGCTATGATATCCCAGCTTGACCTTACATCATTGATATCTATTACAGCTAAGACATCTATCGTGCCTTTAACGTCAGTTTCTCCTATGATTTCAACCATTCTTTTATCAACTCCCTTGAGTGTAGGTATATCTACACCTACCACCTCTCATATACCTATTACATCTCAGCCACCCAAGGTGTCAGCAACCCATATTCCCTTCCAAAACATTGTCCTCTCCATCCTGAAATCACTTCCTCCAATTAATATGAGAGTCATTACATCCACTCCACCCACCTACACTTATCACCAACAACCTCCTATCTATCTCATCTATCACTTACTAAATATACTTGCAACTTGCATTTATTCCTCCCTCACAATTTTCATAACCACAATATACTAGGATTCTACCTACGTCATACCAATCTTATTTACCCCCTCATACCTTAGGGGTGATCTGTCATCACAACCCACCAATGACCTAATCAAAATGATGATGGAAAATATGTAGACATTAGAAGCATTTTTATTAGGTTCATGTAACTCTTTAACATATGATGAGATTTGCAATGATACTATCTACGCATCTGATCCTATTCACATGTATCTTATGCATCGAGAAATGCAAAAATAAAACTTGTTCAATTGAAGAGAAGATTCACAACAACACTTACGGTCTTTTAAAAATTTATACTACCTGATCACTCACGATGATGCGTTACTCCTTCAGAAATTTCCAATGTTGTTAACGGGACCTGATTTGGATTGGTATAGTTCATTACCTAGACATTCTTTCCTCTCATTTAACTAGGTTTCTCAGGATTTCCTTAACCACTTTTCTATAAATATTGTAAAGAAATTCACCATGACTAACTTGTATGCCACACACTATTATGAAGATGAATCTATCATAGATTTTGTTGCTTGATTGGCACAGAGCCTGATTAACCAACTTACATGTTCCAACTACCTCAGACTAAATTTAATAGAATTGTTTACCAGAGCTTATGCCAGGACACATATCACCAAATATCCTAGGTCAAAACCTTCCACACATGTTCGATGAGGCATTTACCATGGCCCAAGAAGCATTGAAATTTGTGCCCTTAAAGAAAAAAATCTAAAATTGCATAACATAAAAACATTGCGCTCGAATCAAATGGATACATATTCTTCTTCCAAACCACTAAAATACCTAATCTAAAGATCAAGGGGTCTGCTAACATGTGATTGTTTTAAAATCCACCCCATCTTATCCATCCAACCAAGAAAAAACCTTCTGTCTAACCTTTCCCCCATTCAGGACCTTTTCAGTTTCAGAGTGAGAGATACACAAGTAAATGCCCCATAGGAGAAGCCTATTACTCTGGCATTTTAGAAAAAATATTTAAAATCTGGAGCCATTACCCTTCCACCCATCAAACCACATGCTGTTTTTGACCCTTCCCATCCTATGCCTGTGCATGGTACAATAGAAAATGATTACTTATAATTACCATCGCATTTTCGAGGTCACTAATGATGGTCAACTATATCACTTTCAAAAACATTGTCCAAGAAAATGTTGAGATAAAGGATATCTCATCTTGGATAACCCTAATGCACCGGCTAACCATAAACTTGCATATCTTCAAGAAGCCATTCCCGAATCATACCCCCTCATCCAACCAAACTGGTGATATCCTTCGTCTAATGATGGTAATATCTCGTAAGGTTCATGTTGTTTTTGACATCTTACTAGCTCCTTCCTACACAGTTTCCTCCTACTTCATCAATTGAAGAAATTATTGCACGAGCTCTTTTATCCATGGAGGATTTTTTTTCATCTACTCCTTTTCCCTCACAGAGAAGTATCTCATTATCTCCCTCTTCGCCCATGGAGGATTCTACCATATCTGTTGAGATGCAGTTTCCCTCACGCACCTCTTAAACTGACAAACAACCTGAAATAATATTTACTCTCCTACCCATGGGAGAGTCATGCTTACCTTCCTCTTCATCGAAAGAAGATGAACCTACCTCATCTTACCTTGCCTTCTCCCCCTACCCATAGTGGTCAACCCATTGATAGTCACCCCCCTTTCTATTCAAAGATAATTCTCCATATGGCTTTCACCATTGGCTTTCAAGGATCAACTATCGATTTTATCTCTTGGCTGTTTTACCCATAGAGTTGGAAGCTAATCAGTTCCTTGTTTCAGAAGCACCATATTTATTTATAGGGATTAATCACCACATCAATTAATCATTGGTTCCTTCTATTGCCATGCCATTCTCATGTATTGGTGGACCGCTTGGATAATATTTTGATCAATTCCATGCTTTGGGGCTGCCTTTAAATGCCTATTTCAACTCAAATGTAGATATCACCCACTCATATTTCTACCATTTACCCAAAGGTGTATTTGGAGCGACAAGAAAACTTTGCCCATACCTAAGATAGTCTTGAAGACATATTCCACATCATGTTTGAATCAACCCACACCTACCACCTCTACCATTACCGTCCACTGGAATTTTTCCACTTGCACCAAAAACATTACTTACACCTATATCTTCCTCCGCATCCAAAGTTACCGTTTCCACCTTTGGAGTCATGTCGATATCAAGTCTAATACATTCCCTCTGTCAAAATGGATTTAGCCAGATCCTTAAAAACCCAGTGCACCAAGACTATTCCACCCACTTAATGAAGAAAACCCAACCTTCTTAGGTCTGCACACACTGGTTTTTCCCACTACCCCTTTGTCACCTTAACCACTCCCATCCATCCTAGGACCTCACCCATCCACCTTAGCCAAGAAACCTCCTACCCAAGGTAAACTAAAATACACAATAACTTCACCTCCTCATCATGAGCCTCTAGTTACACATAACTTACCTGTATAGCATACTTATGCCTTCACCGTCGCCTATGCATCCTTCTCTACCACCTATACCCACACCACCTCTAGTATACTCATCATTACATATGATATTCCCTTATCTTCAACCAACACCTTCCACCTTGCCTCTTCCCACAACCTTCACCACACCTCCATTATCACCTTTTATAACCCATCCCCTTCCATCATCTTCCTTCCCTTCTACATCATGCAATCCTTCTATATCTTTACCCAAGAAGGTGCAACCAAAAACCAAAAAACCACTACCCTCCAAAGAGGTAGTTAAACCTACACCACCTTTAACTACTAATTCATCTACAACATCTTTACCCAAGAAGGTGTGATCCAAACCTAAAATCGTAATACCTACCAAACAAGTTTTCAGACTAACTCAACCTTTGATTCCACCTCTCATGAAGCCTCTCCCATCAAAATAACCCACACTTTCATCTAGACCCACACTTAGTTCGTGTTGTGATCCATTAGCAGGGTCTTATGCCAATATCTTAGCTAACCTTTTGGAAACCTCTATCATCACATTGCCACCACTTAGACCTTACGACCCACTCAAACCTTAACAAGAAGGGTTTGATGATACAAAAATTTGTGCTTACCATCATGTGCTAGTACTTTATGTGGAAAATTTTGAGGCTCTTAAGACTATTCTTCTCCAATTATGTCCTCTCGAAGAAAACTTTGACAATGATGATCTTTTCTATGAGGACCCTATTTCATCTCCACCTATCACCACAAATCGTTGTCCCTTACCTATTCAAAGATCTTCATATACCCCTCCACAACTCTTTTATCCTCCTCCCACATTTGAGATCAATAAATTCCACATAAGAGAGCTAGCCAAACCTCTGCCAAAATGCCAATGTGTTGCATTATTTTCACAAAATTAGTATATTCCCTTGATGCAGCCTAGAATTCACCAATAAAATCCTAAGCACACTGGCACATCACTCATCCTAGACCGAGCGCCTCACCCATAGTGTGCAAAGGTACCTGGACCCTCTTTAGGGTTACATTTACAGGATGTTAGCATGATGAACAATTAAAGCATTAAGATCCATAACTAACATATCATTCTATAATGCATGTTCAGATCTAGATCTAGAAAATAACAGACTTAAAAGATAACTATGATGAAATAAAATATGAAAGAACCAATTATTCTCAGGATTTGAAACTCTGATTTAACCAATCTAATCCATTGCATTAAACATGATAAATACACAAAAACTTATTACAATGGATAATACCATGGTCTATGCATGCATCGTATTTGGCTGCATAACCTCATAATAACTTAGTTCTCACATGCCACTCTCATATCTCTATACTACATTTTTCATTACATATTTATAAGGATGGGGACTTTCCCTTCACCACTTATCTATTCCCAAAATAGTTCACATGCTATTACGCATCGTTACAATATAGCCACACATGCAAGTGTGCTAACAATAGACTTCTTTTAGTTAACTGTTAGTAGTAGATCTATTCTTAGCCTGAATCCATGCAAAGCACTTCATAGCCGATCCTCCAAAAATATCCAATGCGTGTTGCACAAGTATCTAACTGGTTTTTGTGCTCTACACGCTATCTTCCAAAAACTTATCCTCATCTTGAAAACATCTAAGTCCCAAATCTGTCTCTATCCTCAGTGCATGATTCCTTCCCGATCCTCCTACACTTTTGAAGGCACTATACTCTTCCACATTGAACCTTCTGTATATTCTTCGTGAAGTGCTATATTTTAACAGAACCAATGATGAAACCTATAATTCACCAGTAAAAGCCCATGCACCTTGGCACATCACTTAGCCTAGACTGAGCACTCACTTAAAGCGCGCAAAGGCACCAGGCCCCCTTTTAGGGTTGTTGTTGTAGGATGTTAGCATGATGAGGACTTAAAGAATTCAAATCCATCACTAATATATCATTCTATAGCGTTTTTTTAGATCTAGATCTAGAAAATAACATACTTAAAAGATAACCATGCTGAAATAAAGTATGCAAGAACCAATTATACTCAAGATTTGATACTCTGATTTAGCCAATCTACTCCATTGCATTAAACATGATAAATACACAAAAGCTTATTATAATAGATAATACCATGGTCTATGCGCACATCAGATTTGGTAGCATAACCTCATAATAAATCAGTTCTCACATGCCACTCTCATATCCCTATACTACATAATTCATTACATATTTATAAGGATGGGGAATTTCCCTTCACCGCTTATCTATTCCCAAAATTGGTCACATGCTATTATTATCCATGCACCATTACAATATAGCCACACATGCAAGTGTGCTAACAATAGACTTCTTTTAGTTAACTGCTAGTAGTAGATCTATTCTCAGGGTTGAATCCATACAAAGTGCTTCATAGATGATCCTCCAAAAATAGCCAATGTGTGTCACGCAAGTCTCTAACTGGTTTGTGTGCTTCGCATGCCATCTTCCAAAAATAGATCCTCCTCGTGAAAATGGCTAAGTCTTGAATTTGTCTCTTTTCTCAGTGCACGATTCCTTCCCGATCCTCCCACGATTTTGAATGTGCTATTCTCTTCCACGTGAACCTTTTGTATATTCTTTGCTAAGTGCCAGATTTTACCTGATCAACATTACCCCACACTAATTGCATTTCCTCCTCGATAATGGTTGTCACCAAAATGAATCAAAGAATATAAGAATAGAAAGAATATTTATGAAAAAAATAATTTTTTTACCCTACAACCTCTTCTGCTTCAACTTGAAGAATAAATTATGAATATTCTTCTTTTATCTCTGCCTCTAAAGTCTACCAATCATTGAGCATGACCTCTGCCTTTTTTAGAATATCCACTACAATTGAATCTAACTCATCTTTTGTAATCTCTCCTTTCTCATTCTACACAACCAACACAATGCTAGACATGGTAGTCATACTTCCTTCAAATAAGTCCATCTTTTGTGCGATGAGTTTCCCAATCTCATCCAACCTTTCCTTGTGTGGTTCTTGAGCTACTGTAAGGGCCTCACACTTCTGATTGATAAGCACTAATCATTCTGCATGGCCCAAGGTCTCATCCTTCATGGCCTTTAGGAGCTCAATGTCTTCCAAGATGGTCCTGGTTCTTATAACGACTTCTGGGGACGTACAAATATTCAACGCTTGATCTGCTTTCTTTAGTTCCTCATGCAAGCTTTGAAGTAACACATCATATGTTGTAATCTTTCTCATCATTGGAGCCTTTTCACACTCTACTTTCTGTGTTGGATCCTTTAGTTCTAGCATGCACAGAGGTTCATCTTCAAGTACTAAGTCCACCAAGGTACTTATATAATGCATTGCTAAAGGAAATGTCTTGGGTACCTTTGGCTCTAAGTGTGGCTTTACTTACATGATATTGTCCCCAAATTCCTCTACCATGCTAATGAAACCATCATTTTTCTTCTGTGCCAAGTTTTTTTCTTTCTTTAGGAGTGCTATTTCTACATCCTTAGTCTTGATCTCCTCCCTTAATGCCCTAATTATTGTAGCCTTATCCATATTTCATCATTCCACCTCTATCGATACCTTCACAAAAGCATTTCTCACTTCATCTGACATAACAGTAGACTTTACTATTATGTGTCTAGCCTGAGGTGTCTTCTTCAACCTCCTTGAAACACACGACTCTTCACATACATCAAAGTCTAGTTCTTCCATATGCGTGTGCATTGACCATGAAAATTTCTTCCTTGTGCACATGGTTGCCATATCTTCATCCATTAGCTCCCAGTCATACAATTCCTTTTGTGTCACTGTGCTTTAAAAACAGGCACATAGAATTTTACCCATGTCCTCATTTTATCCCATGACTAGTGGAACATATTCTCCACTTGTTCTCTTTGATCTTGGCCCCTTAGGAATTTGGGCTTTAAGATTCAGAGCTTGTTTTTGCTGTACCTTGAGTAGTCTTGGTTGCTCTCATCATCTACCTCTTTTTTTCCCCTCTTCTCCATATTTCATTTCTTCATCTTTTTGTTCTTCCACATTCTTTGGAGGTGTAGGGGAATTGGGCATGCTTTCTTTAGAATATTCCACCTCCTCATTCAACTTTAACTTCCTTCTTATCTTCTCAGTTGTCTCCTTCTATGGAGAGAGTTGAGGTGATCTACACATTGATTGTGGAGTAATACCTTGGGTCCTTGTTATCCTAAATACTCTTTTTAAGTAGTGCTCTCCTTGGACTATATCCAAGTCCTCATCATCTCCTTCTTGTGGCTGAGGTAGATTAGTCACGCGCTCAACTTCTTCCTTACTTGGAGGCTATATTTTTCCTCTGTTCTCTAAACCACAAATATCCTCATTCTCCTCTTCTTCATCATCTACATGTATTATCTCTATGGGCTTAGGCACTGGAACATTTTCAATTGTATGCTTACCATTTAGCGGTTCTGGGAGTAAAAACTTCATTCTCCACATACTTAGTGTTCTTCAACTTTGGCTTGAGTTCTAGGTATACCAGCACTACTCCAGTGTCCCCAACTACCAAGATTATAGGATTTGTGCTTATAATATCTAAGATAAGCCTCTCAATGTAGGCATTCCACCCTGGATATAAATATTTAATTCTCAGAGTTTGGTAATCAAAATCTACCTTATTTACATTAAAGGTTAGGTGACATGCATCTGAAAAACTGGTTAACTGATTCCTGGAAATATTTTTTTGTGAAGGCATACAACAGTTTACACCATGGGCTCCAAACCTCGTCCTTCATCAAAAATCACATGATGTAAAAATGTAGGTAGACTACAAACTGTATTGCCTTACCCACCGCCAAAGGAAACTCCTTGGGTATGTGCCACTCTTCTTCAAACACCGCACAAAGTATATTATACCACATCTAAACCATTTTCTTGAATGGTCCACTCATTGATCCATCACACAAGTACTTGCTAAATCTTTCCGCAGGTGACTTGTGTTCCGTGGGGTACTCCCAAATCTTCTCCTTTGGCCCATCGACCACTCCAATCTCCATAAACACCAAAGACCATAAAACAACACCAAAACTTATTCTGTTACCTTTCCATGCTTCTTCAATGATTTTCTTTGCTATGTGATTCGTGATATTATAGATCATCCCTTGAGACATCTTATTTACAATGCACAACCACATTGTGTTTACCTATGACTATCTTTCTTGGTCGTTCAACTTTGTTACAAGATGTGCAACTACCTACACTACTGGTTAATTCTTCAATTTGTCAATGTCCATGCCATGCAAACCTTTGGTATACCCCAACTCCTTCCTTGGCTACAGGATTGTGGCCTTATCAGTTAAATCACTCTCCATACCTGATCTTGAGGTCCTTAGTCCTGTCGCTATTGAAATCAAGGCAACTATGATTCTAACCATCCATTCAGTGAAGTACAAGAAGTCCTCATGGACTGTGCTTATCAACCATCGATAAAATGGTTCATACTTCCCAAAGTATGGAATCTTGTACAACTGATAGACTCTAATCTACTTTAGTACCTTCTTACTAGCATTATCATACACTGGCATATCTTATTCTGTGTGCTTGCTCATTTTTTTGCTCAACAACACATCAAGCTCCTTCTTGTTATCTGATGTCCAATGGTTATAATCACTGATTTTACATTGATGGACATGGGAATCCCATTATTATCCCATGATCGTGCCCTCTAGATACTGCATTTATAATAAATTTATCTCGAGAGCAATTTCTTCTTCCACTTTGACCTTCTTCTCCCCTTTTACTCTTGTTGTGGGTGCTTTCTTTGGTGTCATTAGAAAAAAATATCTCTTTTCTTCCCTCTGTAATTGAGCAAGTTAAAACCCTAGCTCAAATCTTCATGCCCTATTGGAAATCATGTTCCCTAGCTTGTTTTTAATGTGTCTTCTTTTCTTAAACACTTCGCCTATAGGAATGCAAGCTTTTCCTTTGCACAAACCTTCTCTCCAAGTCTGATTTCACAATGTTTTCACCTCAACATGATTTCTCAACTTGTTCACACTTATCCCTTTTCAAATTATCTCAATTGCAATGGTGAAAATGAACTTGCATCCCATCCTTATGTATAATTTAAAAAAGTTAGTGCATTTATTGCTTCTTCATCTACAAAAAATCCCCTCATTAATTGACCATTTTTCGTTCTTTCCATGCAGTACATCTTCACGCCCAAGTTATAACCTTTTAGCATGCATTCCTACCTCCTGGCCACGGACTTCTCTTTAGTGCATGTCTATGCACCTGAGTACCTCACCACTATGCCTTCCCTTGGTAGCTTCCATGGCCTCTACTTACCTCATGTCATACTTGTTTCTTCATTCATCTCCATCTATGGTCCTCATTTCTAGAAGCAATGTTTTTCAATTCTCCAACTTGAATAGCATCCGTAGTAGTTTGTTCCTTTCATATGGACTTATTGTCTTGTACCTGGATATCAATAACCTACCAACATGAAGGGCATGTGTAGTCCTCTGCACATAAAAATTCTTCAAATACTAATTAGCTTCTGGCATGTAAACACACTTATTACACAAACATACTAACTAAATTGGTAAAGCATAACAATAAAGAAGGAAACACATTAAGGAAATGTAGAATTGAAAACCTAATATAAATGGAAACATTTCCTTATTATAAACACCAAGAAGACTTAATTATAGTAGGGATTTAGCCTACTCTTGTTGAAGTATCTAGGTAACCATAATCCATCAAGTGCCTCTAATTGACAAGTGCCTATTTCAAGTATGTGAGTGATAACATACAGACCCAACCAATGTACCTTAAGTTTTCCTGGATGGTGCAAAAACTTAGAATCATAAAGGAGCACCATCTATCCTATCTAAAGCATTTTATCCCTGATGTGTCTATCATGCCATGCTTTCTATCTAGCCTTCTCTTGTTTTTGACTCCAATGTGCTATGGCTCATCGCTCATCCAACTTGATTATCTTTTCAATCCGTTCTTCTAATGATTTCTCATAAACTAGACCTCCAACGCGTGTAATGCATAAATATGGTAACATGAACTCCATAGGAAGAACTACTTCTATGCCAAACACTAACTAAAACAGTGTGGCTTTGTTCAACCTTTTATATGTTGTTTGATATGCACAAAGTACTACACATACTTTATCATCCCAATCCTTTTTTCTAAAATCACATCTTTTGGTCAATGTATGGATAAAATTTTTGTTGCAATCCTTAGCAGTACCATTATCCTGAGGATGATAGGGTGTAGCCTTATGGTGTGTAATCATGAATTCATCCAATAAAATTATGATTTTATCATTAAGAAAATGTGTGCCCCTATCATTGGTCAAACTTACAGGAATCCATACCTTGTAATAATATTTTCCCATAGAAACCTAGCTACTGTAGCTACTGTATAATCCTTTATAGGTGCTGCTTCTACCCACCTTGTCAGATAATCTGTGCAAGTGATGATATAACGTGATCTAGTTCTGTGCACGGCTGGTGAAATAGGACCCAAAAAATCTATAGCCCATTTCTCAAACGGTTCTACACTAGGAATATGCCTTAATGGAATCTCATATCGTTTTCCTAGTTTTCCAAGACATTGAAAATGATCACAAGCTTTACAATAATCCTTACAAACTTTATACAAGGTCTCCAACCATAATCTAATGAGTAGAATCTTGCGCGTAGTGGAATCACCTATAGAGTGGCCAGCTGCAATACCACCATGATCTTATTCCATGATATCTGTGTGCTCATGTTCTAGTACACAATGATGAAATAATTCATCCTGAGCTAATTTGTATAGGTCACCGCTAATCGACATATAGAGTGTTGCACGTATAGCAAGTTGTTTCTTCTCTAAGGATTTCATTCCTTCTAGTGCCATGTTTGTCCGTAGAAAGACAACAATGTCCTCTAATTCCGATGGGTGCTAGTTGTAACCTATATAATTGTGCATCTAGCATGGTATCTTCAATTTCCTGTGATTCTTCTCCTAACTAGATTATGGATAAATGGTCTGGTCCAAAGTTACTTTTTCCTAGTTTTACCAGAACTGTGAAGTCAAATTCTTGAAATAAGAGTACCCATCTGCATATGTGCCCCTGTAAAATGGGGTTGTTTACCAAATGATTCAATGCCATATGATATGTATAAAATACAAATGGTGTAGCTAGTAGGTACTTTCTAAATTTATGAAGTGCAAAAATCATTGAAAAATATTTGCGCTCTGTAGTTATGTAATTATGTTCTACATGAGTCAGCTTTCTACTAGCAAAATAGATAGGATGATCTATAATACCTTCTGCAAGATGAGCCAACACCATGCCAATGGCCATGCCAGAGGTGTCAAAATGTACATGAAATGGTTGGTCCCATGATGGAAAACTCAGAATAGGTGTGGTAGTAAGTTTCTCCTTTAATGTCTTGATTGCGCATTGTTGCAGTTCTCCCCAGTAGAATGTACCTTTCCTTCTCAGTAACTCCTCCAATGGTGCATAAAATTTGGCATATCCTTTAATAAAATTCCTGTAATATCCTATATGACCAAAAAATCTATGCACCTCACTATGATTGGTAGGCTCTTTTAGGCCTATAATGACTGTAACCTTAGCTAGATCAACCAACAAACCTTCCTTTCTGATTATGTGTCCTAATAGTATCCCAAATGGTGTAGAAAATATGCACTTCTTGATGTTCAAAGAGATACTCAATTGTCTACATCTTTCAAACATTAAGTGCAGATTGTCACAATGATCCTTAACTAATCCATACACCATCCAATCATCCAAATAAACCTGTAAGAAGTTGTGAATAAACTCCTTGAACGCTTGAAGAACTATGCATGAAAATACAACAGGAACATTTTTCATACCAAAAGACATCATAGTATAGGAAAATCTACCCCATTTGGTAGTAAAAGTAGTATTTTCTTGATCCTCTTGGTAAATGCTAACCTTATGATACCCAGAGAAACACATCTATAAACAAATAGATTTCACACCCTGCAACACATTCTAGTATTTCTTCAGTGAATGGCATAAGAAAGGGATTAGTCACACATGCAACATTCAGCTCCCTGTAGTCCACATAGATTATAATCCATCCATCCTTCTTGATGTTGATGACCATTGGACTAACCCATTTTGACTCGTTAAGGGGCTTGATAATCCCAAACTTAAACATTTTTAAAATATCTTCTTTGACCTTTTCACGCAAGTTGGGGTTCATCATGTAGGGTCTCTTTCTAACTAGGTGAGCACCCTCCTTAAGCTTTATCCTGATAACCCCTAATGATTCATGTGCCTTTAAGTTCATGGTACCCTCGAGGGAATAAGTCCTAATAATCCTGTAGTATCTCTATGATTTATTACGCTTCAGAGTCTGACCAATAGTCTCTAATTATAGCTTCCTTAGGCTCATCATGTGATCCAATATTCACCTTATTTGTCTTCATATGTTAATGATAGGCGTGTGTGGTCTTATCTACACTATCTAACACCTCACACCTACTTGTTGAAAGGTTTATATCCATATCTTCTACTTCTTCATCATCCACTAAGTAGACCATTTTACCCTTTTCTTTCTCAAGGAAAGCACACTGAAGTAGTGTGGCATCAGCCTGTGTCTCTTCAACAAAATTTGCTCCCTAGTTTCCTTCATCTAATAACTCCTGAAGGATTTCTTCAGCCTTGGAACTATGTCCCATAGTCAAGTGCTTTATGAATTTTAATACTTCTTCCAGTGGAGGCTTGTTAGAGAAGAAGTCAAATGTCGGGGCCATTCCTATAATTAAATCCTGCCAATTTCCAGTCTCTCTATGGAGTTAAACCTATTCAGATACCTTCATCTCCCCCTCCACAACCCTTTTATCCTCCTCCAACATTTGTGATCAATATAGTCCATATAAGAGAGCTAGCCAAACCTCTAACAAAATTCCAATGCGTTGCATTCTTTTCACAAAATTAGTAGATGCCCTCACCATATTTTTTCCTGTCCTTTCATACACCTATCATGTCTCACTTTCTCCTTTACCACACATTAATATGGTTAACATTACAACTCAATTCCAAAAGGACAAAGGAAAGGAGAAAACAATTAGCCCATCCACTACTCTTTTACCCAATATCCCATTTGCACCTGCACCAAAAATCACCATCCGTGGAACCACATACCCGATTTATGATAGGGTTTCCCATCATACAATGATTAAACAATCAAACTAGTCACCTCTCAAAATGTCTTTTTGTGAACTTGGTCCAAACCTCTGAATCTCATCAACAGACTCTCATTCAGGTTCTGTAATCTATTGAGGTTTTACCAAATGACCCCACTCCTGTGGCATTCATTATCACTCCTTACCATATGGCCTCTCTTACCACTTCATCCCCTTGTTCTACACCCACTACCACTCATCAAGTGGCTTGCTCTTAGTTTCTCTGATGATGAGATTTTACCTGTCTAATTAGATGATTCTGATCCTACCCTATTCATTTCTGTCTACATTGATAATATACACATTCGACGCATTATGATCAATGGTGCTTCTAATATCAACATCATTTCCTCCCATACGTATAACTGAATGTGCATCCCTACCAATTACATGCATAATAACCCAGTTATAGTGCATTCATTCAACAATGCCATGGCTTCCACTCTTGGCACCATCATTCTCCACATTCATGTGGTCCCCCATACCATTCCATAACTATTCTATGTATTAGAGGGGGAATTGCAGTACAACATGTTGCTTGGATGGCATTGGATCCATGCCATGGGTTGTGTTCCTTCAACCTTACACCGATGTTCAAAATTTGAACATGAAGGACAAAAATATACCATTCCAACTGACCCTTCACCATTCAAGGACTTGTGACATGTTGTGTTGAACCAATGATGTCCTTATACCCGTTAAGGCATCTACCACCGCTGCCACTTCCCCTTCACCCACAAACCCATCCACTAATGTGTTTGCTACCTCTTCACCAATCAACTCTTCTATTCCTAATGCTACCACAACTTCTGTAGTTGACTCATCAGCTAACCCACCTACTGCTCAAACAACCAATGATTCTTCCTCCTAGCTATCCAATAGTTCATCCATTCCCACTATTCGTATATCAACTATTGATCCCTTAGAAGGTATTTTTTAACGCCTCTCTCTCAGGTAGTACCACCTTTATAACATTTCCACATTCATTACTCCTCAATAGTTTCGTAAAATTCACCAACATCCTTGCTATGATCACTGCATAGGTAAGGTTTTCCCTTACCATCCTCCCCACCTTCACACCAACTTAACGTATGGGGGAATTGATGCTTCTACCTACTCACCCGAACCACCTTCTCAAACTCAAACATTTTCATCCAACCTTCAATGTCTCACCAACCACCTCTTCACTCACACCTTCCTCCATCGTTGTGCTTGGAATGGATTTGGCTTTGGTTTCTATGAATAAGGTTGACATAGTTTCATCCCATGCACCACTTGTAAGCATAAAGAATGTAATGGTATTGGATTTTCTGAACCATCTCCTAAGAAGGCGTGAGTCAAACTCATTGAGGATGACAAACCTTCTCCACCCCATTCACCAACTTCACCACCTTCACCTACAAAGTCTATGGATCCAGAATCCATTCCTCCTGTTTTTTTTTTATGAACACCATTTCCTTGGGACCTATAACTTATCAATTAGATGGCGAGGCTCCCCTCTTATCTTCCCTTATTTTATCTTGACATGATTGATGATGATACACCTTCTATTAATGTCATTCAATGTCAAGAAAATGAGTTTATTCTCACCTACCTTGGTGCAGAATATTATTATATTCATTGGTCATTACCTTCTGAGATGCAAACCATGTTGATTGAATCAACCATCAAAATCGATATTCATAACTAGGATGACCCACACATTCTTAAAATAAGCCAATCTTTAGATGCTACTAAAAATGAAGCTTTTACTGCTTTCCTCTGAGATCATAGAAAAACTTTTGCTTGGTCCTATGCTAATATTCCTTATATTGAAACTAACATTGTGGTCCATAATATCATAACTATTTTTTAGGCCAAACACATGAAATCCCAAGATGTAGAAAATACATCCAATACACGTTCCTCTCTTCTTTGTGAAATGAAGCAGGTTCCTGAAAGAGGGCTTGTTCTTGGTTTCACTTCATGGCTTGGCATTGATTATCCCCAATGTGTCTCTAAGATTTGTTTTTGTCACCAAAGCTGATTGGAATTTTATAGTGGCCACTCTGAGATTTACATGGATTTCCACAATCTTAATTTTGATTGCCCCAGAGATGACTTTCCTGTTACCTAGTATTGACTAAATAGTTTAGTTTTCACCATAAATCATGAGATATTTTCTGACTCTTGAATACGATTTGCTCCTGTTATAACCAATTTTTCAACTTGTTCTGGTAGATCAACACGGGATAACTGAGGCCACATGCTTGTCAAACGTGAATTGGGAGACCTTGCTGCTAATGTGTCATGAACGTTTAGCCATTAAGACCAGAGAAATTGGTGCTACATATGATTGGAGATAGGTAGTGTCACCCACCCTCACATTATGCATCACATTTTGTAAGAGGTGAACCACTGATATGATGATCATCTATCCAAATCCAAGCTTTTCGGGCTGAATACCTTATGGTCTCCTTAATTTCATCTGTCGACCATCTCAGGTGTGCAAGTACCTTGTGCACCTTCAACCTAAGATCTAGCGGGGAATTCGTTGTGATCTCAAGCACAATGAGATCCTTTGTTGCTCTATGGTTGAACTTGTGTCCCCCGTTTGGCTCTTCGAAGGTGATTTCACTAATTTTAAGGCTATTCCCATGAGAATCCCTATTCGGCTAGTTGGTTGTTTACGATCCAGGCCAAGGATTTTCAAGCATTAAATTTTGATTCTATTCCAAGGGGAGGGATATGATTGATCAACTTTGATGACCTATACAACATCCATGTTTATCATTTCAAATCAAAAAGTGGCAACCAATCCCCAAGAAGAGGATTGGTGTGATTGAGGAACATATGTAATGTCCCCATTTTTGAAGACCCTTAGCCTATCATTCCCGTGGGCTTTAGGGATGTTGCAAGGGGAAAAATATATTAAATAATTAGATAATATTGCCTGGAGAGTGATTTTAATCATTTGACATTATAAAGCAATATTTATTTAATTATTTAATATTTATGGAGCAAGTAATGTATTTAATTATTTAATTAAATTACCAAAATGCAAATTAAAAAAGGGAATTAATTAAATAATAATTAGGTGGCTTTTAAATATTAAAATCACCATTTTTAAAAGGGGACGCCACACCTAGGGGAAATAAACTTCTTTTATTTAATAATTTCCCTCTCCTAGGGATTTCGAATTTTGTGCCTCCTTGCTTATAAAAGGAGTGCTAGGATCATTGTTAGACTCATGTTATGATGATATTTATTTTATGCTCCATGCTTGGAGTTCGGATGCATGCCCATTAAATGCTTCTCTCTCTCTCTCTCTCTTGCGTGGGAAGTTAGTAAGCTGGTTTGATCTAATTGAAGTATTCTCTCTTGTTCCATTTGTTGAGTTCTCTTGTGTTGAAGTATGTTGCCATTGTTGCTATGATTTATGCATCTTTGCCAAGCATTGAGTGAAAATCTATTTTTTGTTAAGGGTTTGAAGTACATGACTATTATTGTTGCTACAATATTATTTAGCCATAGCGACTTGGGTTGGGGTTTGATCTTTGATATGTTTTGATGCCATATTTATGCTAGATCTGCAATCTGCCATGTTGTTCTTCAATTATTTCAGAGCAAAGGGCTTATTGTTGTAAGGGCTAGTGAGCTGGAATTATTTAATATAATTTTAGCCTAACCCTAGCGACTTGTTTTCAGATTTTCAAGGACAGTTTTGAGCTAGGGTTTCAGTGCTCATAAAAATTCAGATTGTTAGTTCTTTGGAAAGATCTTAATTTATAGAACAATCTACAATTTATTTGGTGAAGAAATAGCGAGTTTTGAAGGAGTTATGCAATTTTAGAATATTTCAGCTGTCTGCAGGCTTTTCTGGGCACAGTAAATTAATATTTATTTCAGATCTGCAGTTTGGGGTTGATTTAATATTGCATTTGATTATAGAAATTAGGAGGAATAAGGATAAATTGATTTCATAATTTTTGGAGGAGTTTTGGTGCCCTAAAATGTTGGGCGACCTACTTTTTAGGTCAAAATTAGGGTTTCAGGTTGGCTGTGCGAAATCTGATTTTTGCATATTGTTCTTCATATTTTTGTGACCCAAAATCCAAAAGTTTGAGCTCATTTTGGACTTGGACAGTTAAGCCAGGGAATTAATTTTTGAAGTTTGCAGCAGTTAGGGTTTGAAAATTAATTATTTTTAGCTGTGTGATCAGATTTGTATTAATTTCTAACTTGTCCTAGAAGGGGACATTATAGTGGTATTCAGAGCAACCTTCTTCCATCCTTGTGGGTTTGTTTGTAGAGTACATCATGGAGCTTGCTAGTGATGGAGGTTTGAGGGCCAAGCTATATAAGTTTGGGAAAAGGCTCAAAAAGCCTTCATTTTTTTAAGAGTGTATTGCTCAACACTCTTGAAGAGTTAGTGAGTTGTTTATGCTTGATAGAGCAATCAGATTATGCTTCTATGTCTTCAATTTTAGACTCCTTGGTGATGCTGTTGGCTAGGCACGAAATTTGTTGGATTATGAAGATGGGGAAATAAGAATTACAGTCATCACTTGCATTAGTGAAGTTATGCGGATTGCAGCCCCAAACTTGCCGTATAGTGATGCCATCATGGAAGAACATCTTCGAGGTCATGGTGGGAAGTTTCCAAGGCCTTTGGGACCTTGCAAGCCCTTGCTTTGGCAAGAGGGTTAGTATTTTAAACACTATGGCAAAGGTGAGATCCTGTATGATAATGATGGACCTAGAAGGTAATGATCTTGTTTCTCACATGTTTGAAGTGTTCCTTGATGTTGTACACGATGATCACACTCAAGAGGTATTGGTTCCCATGAAAACCATTATGTCTTTAGTGTTAAATGAATATGAGAACCCCCCACCACAGTTGCTATCACTACTTGGGGAAGGATTGAGTCAAGAGGCATCACGTGCTACTCATTACACTTGCCAAGGGTGTTCTAGAGCAATGTTCAAGCAAAGTAAAAACTATGATTCTCCAAGGTTTGGGCTCTCTTGTTTTTAATGATACATTATTGGCATCTGATGATTACATGGGTTTGAATATGTGCTAGAAGAAATTAGATTTAACTCAAGAGGAAGTGAAGGAAGAAGAGCCATTAGATGGGGGTAAAATTTCATTGTTGATGAGAGAGGTTTCTTTGCTTTCATTTGATCACATGCATGTTGATAAAATGGTTATGGGAGAGGAGCCCAAAGAAAGAAAGAAATCTGATTTGCAAGCTTGCATGGACAAGCAAAATGAAGGTAGCCAAGAGGTAATCCATGGTCATTCTTTTGTTGTTACTAATGCTACTTGAGATTGGCAATGAATGCAAGGATGAGGGGATGAATGATAGGAAAGAAGAAGAGACATTTCCGAGCACTCTAGACCATTCTCAGCTTGCTGGTCCGTATGGTACTATTGTACATATGCAGCGAAAAATAGTGAAGGAGGAGCAGCCAAGGTTACTACTGAGTGATCAAACACAAGCTTCAAAGGGGCAGCCAAGGGTAGACATCAATATGGCCCTAAAGGGGTCTATTTCACCATATCTCCCTCCACATAAAAGGCAACCACTTAACAACTACATTGAGGTAATAAATTATTCCAAGTTTGATTTGGCTAGTACTAATGATGAAGTTGTTGATGAGCATGTGCATGATAAAAAGGAAAAATCAGATTTGAAGGAAAGCATTCACCTCCATCATGAGCCATTTGAAGGACAAGAAAGGAGTATGAGTCTCATGGTTACTCCAAGTCATTTCCTGCATGACACAAGCATTGGTGAAGGAGAAAAAGGGGGTTTAGATGAAGAAAATGATGAAGGGAAGAGTGCTGTCCTAAACCCAGAAATTCTGAGTTTTGTAGCTGTTGGGGGCAGCCCAAGGTATGATTATTCATGTTTATTTCCTCCTTATATATTGAGCTTTGATGAATATCGGTATGAGCATGTTAGATGGATGGATAAGAGGTATTTTGGTCATACTATTGTTGATGTTTTTGCTCCTAACACTTGGGTGCATAAGTATCAACATGGAAAAATAAAAAGGATGCCTAAGACTCCTAAAAATGAAAATCATGACAGTAAGCTTGCTGGCTTGTGTATAACAGCAGTCATTAGGGAGAAAATAAGTGTGTTTTCTCTTCTAGAATCAAGTTCCAAGGAAGCTCCATGCACATGTTAAGTAAAGGTACATAATTACAAGGTGAGAAGTGATGTTTTATGGTGCGAAAATGTAATGAGCAGCCCCAAGCATGATATTTTAGATTTATTTTCTTTATCCATAAAGAAGGTACATGAGCACAATCAAATGTTTGCAGTTCCTTGGGTTTACGGTGATATGGTTTATGGATGCATGAATTATGGTTTCTCTTTTTATATGCATGGTGCAACAAAAATAGTGAGATGTCATCCCTCTACATGGCATGGAGAAGTAAATAACAAGCTGTTTTTATTTACTAGTGCTCATAAGATGATTAAGATGGACATTCTATTGTTCTCATACCTTTATAAAATTCAATTTTTTATTGTTGAGGTCATAAGAGGAAGGTACGAGCATCATCTATTCATGTTTGAGTTTGCATCCAAGAGGAATATGTGCATACTTTACATACAAACTGCTGTAATGTACATTTTTGGTTCGTTTGAGGACATGTTAACATGCTTACAAAAGGATTTAGTCACATGGTACGTCGATTTTCAGTTTGGAGCATCATTGGTACATGTTACAGGTTCTTCTTTTGACCATTTAGCACTTATTTTACATTGGGAGCAGTGAAGAGGAAGGTTTGGTGTTGAGTTGTGATGTTATGTTATGAGAAAAAAGGGTGAGCATGTATTTTCAGCCATGATAGTGAGAAGTACCACATTTGTCATGAGATTCACTTTGAATCAGCTCTATTTCATGCATATGATTGAGTTTTAGCATTTGTTTTCTTGGGAACAATGTATTGAGGGTTGTGATGATGAAGAATGGATCACATGGGCTTCACATGGCATGGTAAGAGTCTCATTTTCAGCTGTGCACATGGATGATTTTCAAATTTTTATTATAGGGAGTGAAATTTCAGTTGCATGGGGGCCTATTTCTTTTACTAGATGGTTGCTCATTGATGTGGGAAAAATAATTTGGAAACATGATAGCTTATGTCCTCTAATTTCTATGGATGATATCACCTCCATAATTCAGATTTTTCACATGTATTCGATGACATGGGTGATGGTATTTGATGTTGACTCAGGGGTGATTATTTCGGGGTGGAAAACAGCCACTCCAATTCTAATTTTTGGAGATTATAGTAGCACTTGGGGCCACATAATAGAGTTTAGGGGCAGCCCATACATGGAGGGGTTGTACATGCCATGGAGACACTATGGAAAAGTGTTCTTCAACACTTATTTTTCTAATTTGTTTTCTTCATGCACAGGTTTGAAGAGGAAATTACAATAGACTACACTCCTAACTTTTAGGAGAATGAAGCATTCGAAGATATTACAAAGGCTACTTCACTTGAGTGGCATGAGGGCACGGATTTTGGAGTACCACAATTTTGGACATAGACACATGAGCTTGCTATTGCTTAAGGGCAAGCAATCTTAGGAAGGGAGGACTGTAATGTCCCCATTTTTGAGACCCTTAGCCTATCATTCCTCGTGGGCTTTAGGGATGTTGCAAGGGGAAAATTATATTAAATAATTTTATAATATTACTTGGAGAGTGATTTTAATCATTTGACATTATAAAACAATATTTATTTAATTATTTAGTATTTATGGAGCAAGTAATTATTTAATTAAATTCCTGAAATGCAAATTAAAAAGGGGAATTAATTAAATAATATTTAGGTGTCTTTTAAATATTAAAATCACCCTTTTAAAAAGGGGATGCCACACCTAGGGATAATAAACTACTTTTATTTAATAATTTCCCTCTCCTAGGGATTTCGAATTTTGTGCCTCCTTGCTTATAAAAGGAGTGCTAGGATCATTGTTAGACTCATGTTATGATGATATTTATTTTATGCTACATGCTTGGAGTTGGGATGCATGCCCATTAAAGCTTTCTCTCTCTCTCTCTCTCTCTCTCTCTCTCTCTCTCTTGCGTGGGAAGTTAGTAAGCTGGTTTGATTAATTGAAGTAGTCTCTCTTGTTCCATTTGTTGAGTTATCTTGTGTTGAAGTATGTTATTTGTATGATTTATGCTTGCAAGCATTGGTGAATTGTTTGGATAAGTGGAACATTTATTTGAGGAGGATATTTGTATGTTATTGATGATTGATGGGTGTTTTATGATCTGATTTTTAATGCAGTAAACTTATTCTAACCCTAGCGACTGGGTTAAGGATTTTTGGGGATGTTTTGGAGGGTTTTTGGCTGTCAAAAAAATCAGATATTTATTTATTTGGAAAGATCTTAATTTATAGAACAATCTGTATTTTATTTGGTGAAGAAATATTGAGTTTTGTGTGAGATATCAATTTTAGAATATTTCAGTTGTCTACAGGCTTTTCTAGGTATGGTAAATTAATATTTATTTCAAATATGCGATTTGGGGTTGATTTAATATTGCATTTGATTATATAAATTAGGAGGAATAAGGATAAATTGATTGCATAATTTTTAGAGGAGTTTTTATGCCCTAAAGAGCTGGGTGACCTACTTTTTAGGTCAAAATTAGGGTTTCAGGTTGGCTGTGTGAAATCTAATTTTTACATATTGTTCTTCATATTTTTGTAACCCTAAATCCAAAGTTTGAAGATTTTTTCATGAACAGTTAAGCGGGAATTAATTTTTGAAGTTTGTAGGAGTTGGGGTCTAAAAATTAATTATTTATAGCTGTGTGTGATGAGATTTGTGTTAATTCCTAACTTTTCCTAGAAGGGGACATTACAATGCCACAAAGCCTTTGACGCCTTAAAACAATACCTCCTCCAACCACATGTGCTCATTACCCCTAAGGATGACCAACCATTTTACCTTTACATTTCTGCTAATGATCATTCCTTGGGTGCCATTCTCACTCATCGTGATGAGCAAAAAAGGGAGAAATTGGTTTATTATATAAGACATATGCTTTTAGACTATGAAACTAGATATAATCACCCCTAAAAACTCTACTTAGCCTTATTTTTTTTCACCACTAAAATTCTCCACTACCTACTCAACTAAAAAACCTTTGTTGTCACCAATACTGACCCCTTACATTACATGTATACTAAACCCTACCAAAATCAATGTGCTACATGTTGGATCATGCTTCTTGCAAACCTAGATCTCGAATCCATCCATCAAAAGTTTGTCAAAGGAAAAACAATTGCTGACCAAATCGTAGATGCACCTCTCTCTAGAAATCAATACTGTAACTTTGATTTCCCTTATGAATCCATCACTACTATCTCTTTGGATGATACCATTTACCAAATGACCTTATTCTTCGATGGTTCCAAATGTCAGCATGGGGGTGGTTCCAGACTTATCCTCACTACTCTTAATAGTAATCCTATGCCATTATCTTTCAAAGTAGATTTTGATTGTATTAGCAATATCGCTAAATATGAAGCACTCGTGTTAGTCCTTCAAGCCGTCATAACCTTAGATGTTAAATAAATTAATATCTTTAGCAAATATCACTTGGTTGTGAACCAAGGTAATGGTATATACTAGTGTTGTAACGAGATACTTCAAAAGTATAAGCATCATGTTGACATATTTTTTACTACCTTTGACCGTTATTAACTTCAAACCACCATTTTTTCCACTAATAAATTCATAGATACCATGGCCTATCTAGCTTTTCAAATCCCTGCTTCACCATTCTACTCAAAAATATTTGTTGCCGTACAAAGGTTGCAATCACCTTCTTATCTATTTTGAGATGTCAACCTTGTAGGAAACATTGAAACTGACCCACATGATATTTGGTATAAGAAGTTTTCTGACTACCTTTCCCATTCCATTTTTCCTCCAAACCTTACTCACAATGGAAAATGAGCCTTTCTCAACAGTGTCTCTCACTATGTCATCGTGGGTGGTCTTCTTTATAAACGTGGTTTTGATGCTGTCCTTTTATGATGTGTTATGAGTTTTGAAATTCCCCACACCATCAAAGAAATTAATGACAACATTTGTGGGGGTCACTTCAGTGGTTTAGCTATCGCTAAACACATTATTCTCTTGTGATATTATTGGCCAAACCTAAACTGTGATTGTTGTGACTATGTCAAGCATTGTGTGAAGTGTTAGCAACATGATAAAATTCATCACACCTCAAGTCATGCCTTACAGGTCACACAAGATATTTTACATTTCTCTCAATGGGGCTTTGATCTTGTTAGAGATATTAATCCCCATTCTTCCCAATGTCATCAATGGATTATTACCGTTACTGAATATTACACTAAATGGGTGGAATACATACCTCTTAATTCTACAAAAGCCGAGAAAATATGTGAATTCATCAATCATCACATCATTTTTCACTTTAGTGTTCCTCACCACCTCATCACTGATAATGGAAAAAAATTCAAAAACAAAACCCTATGGAAACTCTGTGATGCCTTCAACATTCAACTCAATTTTTATTCACCTTACTATCCTAAAAAAAATGGACAAGTGGAATCAACCAAAAAAAACTTAAACAAAATTCTTATGAAAGTGGTTGACAATACTGGAAAGGATTGGCACATGCACATTCATTTTTCTTTATGGACTTATTGCACTAGTGTTCATACCTCAACTGCTGCCACACCTTTTTCTTTGGTATATAGTACAGAGGTTGTTCTGCCTCTCAAAGTCCAAATTCCATATCTTCGTATCTCACTCAAAGATATGCTCAACAATGATGATTTTTGCCAAGATTGTTTGGCACAACTCATGTTATTAGATAAATGTCATCTCAATGCTCTTAATCACCTTCAAATCTACCAAAAAATTATCAAACGTGCCTATGATAAACATGTCCTAGAATGAACCTTCCAGGTCGGTGACCTCATCCTGAAAGAAAATCAACATGTAACAAAAGTGTAGAAAAGTAAATGGGGAAATTTTTCTCCTAATTTTCTTGGACCCTATATCATTATTCATACCTATGGATCAGGTTCTTATCATTTGTATTCACTTGAAGGTAAACCCAAACCTAAGCCCCTTAATACCTTGCATCTTCGACCATTCTATTGTTGACTCGAGTCCTAGATCATCTTATGTCTATTAAGTGCTTGTCCCTTGAGCACCATTCTCCTTCCACTTACCTATTTTAAGGATCAACAACTAAACATGAATCATGTGATTACCTTTCACATTTCAGTGTTATCTTAAATATGATCACCACAGATCTATTCATGGCATGCTTCTCATGGATACTTTTTGTCCTTATCAAGGATGGAATATCATGGTGGTTCATTACTTAAAACCTCTCCTTCATAGCTAACCATTGTGTGTTATGTTTTGTCTTTAGAAAGGAATCCTATACTTCTTTATAGTCTTGTCCATGACCTGAAAGTCCCAAAAAAAAAAACTCAAAAGTAATATACAAGATTTTCCAATTCAAAAACTCCTTGAGTAAAAATTCTCATAAAAAGATGACTCCCTTAAAAAGGACATGTAATCTTTCTTTCTTGCTGTTATAAATATACTTCTCCCTCAAAGGAAAGCTATACATAGATAGCCATACTGTACATAGTCTATCACAAAAAGAAGGCTATTTATATAAAAAAATAAAATAAAATAAAAATATTCTTAAGCTTCCCACATCGATCAGCTTCATGAAGATCTCAAGGAGATATTTTACTTATCCCACATAGACTTCCCACATTGATCATTATATAAAAACATACGCAAATAAAAAAAGATTACTTTTTTGTCATGGACTTGCCTATTTTGATCTTGGGTCTCTTGCTAAAGAGGCATGTTATCTCACACCAAGTTAGACTAAACCAACTTCTTTCACCTCACCACCTTTTTTTTCTAACCTTCCACCTAGTCAAGGGATGCACCAAAAATGTGAAATTTCATGATCATGTGACCTTCTTCATCCTTAGAACAGTTAATCATGCAACACCTTTAGGATTCTATGTTCATACGCCATCTTTGGTATGATAGAATCGTAATGGTTCTTATCAATTAGGTAGATTTTTTGTCTCCTCTTACCATTCACCTATTTTTCTTACTTATTGGTTCTCCTACACAAGACTAGACCATCGACACCTATATTTTAGCAATTCCTCTTTCACCACACTCACCCATGCCTATTCGACCTCAATTAAACCATGCCTATGACTTATATTCAACCATGCCTAAATGACCTAAAATCAAACATGCTTGAATGACCTATCCCACATAGGCTTCCCACATTGATCATTATATTAAAACATACGCAAATAGAAAAAGATTACTTTTTTGTCATGGACTTTCCTATTTTGATCTTGGGTATCTTGCTAAAGAGGCATGTTATCTCACACCAAGTTAGACTAAACCAACTTCTTTCACCTCACCACCTTTCTTTTCTAACCTTCCACCTAGTCAAGGGATGCACCAAAAATGTGAAATTTCATGATCATGTGACCTTCTTCATCCTTAGAACAGTTAATCATGCAACACCTTTAGGATTCTATGTTCATACGCCATCTTTGGTATGATAGAATCGTAATGGTTCTTATCAATTAGGTAGCTTTTTTGTCTCCTCTTACCATTCACCTCTTTTTCTTACTTATTGGTTCTCCTACACAAGACTAGAACATCGACACCTATATTTTAGCAATTCCTCTTTCACCACACTCACCCATGCCTATTCGACCTCAATTAAACCATGCCTATGACCTATATTCAACCATGCCTAAATGACCTAAAATCAAACATGCTTGAATGACCTAAACTCAATCATTCCTACAACAAACCAACCCATTCTTCTACCTCATCACATTATTCCCTAGATTATGGGAGAACTACATTGGCTTGAGGCCCCTTTTTGAAGAGGCTATGTAGGTAGCACTCTGAGGGCATGGGGCCCTTGGAGGTTATCTCGGCCACTCTTTCCCCTAACCAATTTTCCCCCTTTTACATTCACATTATACCTTAGTTGGTTTCCATTTTACACAAAATTGGGAAATTAAACAATCATAAAAACATACATACCTACCATTTTATAACATCACCATATCATACATCAATGATAGCAAATATTTGGAAATTTACACCATAACATACATATCAATCATCATTTATTTTCCATAATAAAAATAACTTAGAAATTAAATCAAATGTAAAACCATGACCAAATCATGCCTAAATCACCTAGATTCCACCATGCCTATGTTGATCAAATCCCACTAATGTTGAACAAACCATGACCAATTTCGGCCTTTGTTTCAGAAAAAACTAAAACCCCCATCCCCATTACCCCAAAATTCACAAAAAATAACCTAAATACCTACTCCCACCTACCCAAACCTATCCTAGGTTCATTACCAACCCTATTTAAGCTACATTGGACCATCTCCCTCCCTCATTTGATTCATTTTAAACCACAATTTCAAAAATTATCATTACACCCACATTTTACACAAAACGATTTCAACAAGCTCTCTTTCAATCAAATAAAGGATTTAGATTTACTCCTACCTCATCTCAGCACCATCTCCATGGTGGCACATCTGGCCACTACGCCGATGGTCCACCCGATCCCTATCCCACCTCTACCATGTCCAAATCAAATTCTCACCTCAAAACCAATTGAATCAATTCAATAGATCTTGTGGACCCACCATACAAATTCCAAACACCTACTATGTGGCTCGTTAAATACGCTTAACACCTCATCTTGTTGCTTTCCACTCTTACACTTCTCCTATGTCATTTTCTAAAAGTGGAAAGGTTAAAATGATTCTGTAAAAATTGGATTTTTCCTTTTTTAACCCCTTCTGGACATGACCGACGTCGGTCATGTCATTCCCTAGCTAACTGACATCAATTAATATTTAACCTACATTGGTCACCTGACGTAACCATTTGACCCACCACATGCCCATTCTATATAAAACCATTATTGATTTAACAACTTTTGACCTTACCAACACCTATTACACCTTACTCGCAAGCCTACATTAGTTGTACCTTTCCTTAACTACGTTTAGGGGCATGTTATTTACCTATACCTTAGCCTTAACTATTCCCTAACCTACATACCCTGACCTGAACCACCTTGTGTGAAATTTAAATTTTTTTACTCACTATACCTTGCGATGATGTTACCCGTTTTGTTTATCCCAATGACCTTACCTTGCCTCATGATGTGATATTTATCCCGACCATATCTTTGGTGCCATGGAACAAAACCTATTACTTATTCCTACACCGGACCTCATTGTGCTTCATGACCATATTGTATACCTTGGATACCTGAATCACTTCAACCTTGTTTTGATAAACCTATCACCCTTTTGATGATGTAGAGTTTGCAAGATCTTCCACCTGGTACCATATACCAATCTATATGTGTGCATGCATTCAATGACCATTACCCAGTACCCAATATGACCACTACCCATTACCATAAATTACCATACCATTACCTACTGACCCTCACTTTCATCACTCACCTATTTATCAAACCACTCCCCAACTACTTTTCCAACTTCATCGGTTCGTAGTTTGAGGGGGATCACCTTCAGCCCTACTTGGGGCAACCTAACCTCCGCTTATACCTAGGACATTGACTCCCTATTTTTGTCAACATCACTTACCAATACAAGCTACGTGACAAAAAAGGGAAAATGTAGACACCAAATTTAGGTCATACTCCCCTTGGTCCCTTTTTATCAATTAATGTAACATGTTCACCTAACCATGACCCATTTACCTTGCATTTGTATTAATTTAATTACTTACAATTAAATTAATGTTAATCCTCACATTATTAATTAATTTAATTACTTTAATTAAGTCAATTTACACATCACCTAGACACCTCACCCTGGACCCATTCTAGGGTCATTTAATTCACAATGATCAAGTCATCACTCTTAACACTAAGTCATCACTCCCAGTGCTAAGTCACCACTTAACCTAAATAACTAAGAATTATTCCTAAAACCTAATTGGACTTCTTTTATGACCTTCCTTCCTTCTCTCACATGAAATCCACTTCCCTAAGCAAACTCAATCAGAGTCATGCCAAAAATAGTAAAGATCAGTCTATTTTTGGTAAACTTAGACTTTCCTGCCCTAACTGACACCGGTTATCCCTCAACCGATGCCAGTCACATTATTTGCCATTGGTTACCTTATATACACTTTTACAACTCTTTACCTAGGTGGTTAATTGTTTCGCACAGAATGCTTCCGTTCCTAGAATAGAGTTGCTTCTATCCTTTCATTCCTTTGAGAAAAAGATAAGGGTTAGGGCTAGGAGGAATACCTGTTGAATGTTGAGAGGGTGTGCGTGTACCGTAGAGAGAGATCAGATCGATTGCAAAGAACTCCTTTTTGTCTGGGAAGGACTACCTGCAAGTAAGAATACAAGACCACCAGATTCTAATTAGACAATAAATGAGGGAACTGCCTTGGGCCCAGGAAGTATTAAACTTCCTTTCGAAGGTGGTCAGTTCCCCTGCTAATATGAATTAACAAAAATTATTGCAAATTACAATTTAATTACCTTGTTAAAACAATAGAGGAAAGGACTAGTTTTTGGTTTTGAATCACAGTGACCGATGCCGGTCACTGTCACCGGTACCGGTTTCTGCTAACCGATATCGGTAGGGGCAGTGGTTTTAGGGGCTTTTAGTGAAGGTTGGCTATAAGGTGGCTATGGTGTTTATAAGGCTAGTAAATGATTGGGGATAGGTAATGGGGTGATGGAGAAGGCTCAGAGGGTATGGGAGCTGTTCTTGGGGAAGTGTAGGGGTAGAGGAATGATAGTTAGATGGAGGGTGTTACCAGGTAGTAGATCTAGGAATAGACTTGTAATTACTGTGATTCAGAAATCTAAGAAATGTTATTAAAAGAATGTATAAGACACTACTTACTAGTTCCTGATGAAGATACAGGTCTAAGGACTGTGATGACGAAGGTAGGATTCAGGTAGGATGATCTGACAATCCAAGATGAGCTATCTTCACTCCCAATGCTTGGATGAGTGTCACTGGGCTCTGGTTACTCAGTTGCAGTCTTGGGCTTGATGTCCTTCTCTGCAAACTCCTCTCTTTCCTTCACTTGTCTCTACTCGGCCAAGTGAATTCCCGATCCTCCCAATGAATTCCCAGGTTCCAGATCCTTTGTTTTTGGTTGGGGGTAAGTCATTTACAGGGAACCGATGGCAGTTACCTAACCGATGGCAGTCAAGTAGGAACCGATATCGGTTAAGTCAAAGTGAGCTATTTTTAGTAAAATAGCCAACTTTCCCTCCTTTTCTCCTGAGGAATTAGTTGTGGGCTTGGTCAAGTCATTATTAGGTTGATTTTGGTGCGGGTGAGGAGTAGTTAGTCATGGGTGTGGATGTAGACCAAGTTATAGGTCTTAATTAGGTTAGTTTAGGGTTAGGACTAGGTCATGATGAGGTGGTGAAATGAGGTGGCAGGTTTGGAGATGTGGATTTATTAATTATAAGGTAATTAATAAATAATTGTGTAAGGTTTAGGTGATGAGGCTAGGTTGCGAAATGAGATGCGGGGCACGGGGGGTCGTAAGACACAAATTTGGTGTCTACATTAGCCCCTTATTGTCGTGTAGCTTGTCTTGTAAAGCTGCACTGACAATAATAAGAAGTGGTTACTCCTGTTAAGGGTATAGGTAATCCCCCTCAAATCTATCATAGATTGAGGTAACGTGAAATCAGGGATAGGGTTGATAAAGGGTAAATGGTGTTGAGATGATGGTAAGATGGTGGGGTAAGTTCAAGGAAGGAGACGCACGTTGAAATGCAGTAGTGCGACCAGGGTACATGATTTGAAGAGCAAACAAACAATTCATAGGCAAAGGTTGATAGTTTATCCAAACAAGGGTGATATAATCCTGGTATCCAAGGCATAGGAAGTAGCTCCAGGGGATATAACGGGTAAGGTACAGGAACGTTTAGGCATGTTCGGTAGTACCAAATGGTTGGTTTGGTTGAGATAAACGTCACGGTCTCGGTCTAGGCAAAGTTGGTCGACTGATCAAGTCAAGTACCCTAATCATGCTAAAACACGAACAGGTGAGCTCGATTGAACAAAATGATGGGTGGATACATAATGGGTGGATAAAATTGTAATTGGTTGGTGGCGGCCTTGTCGGGCCAAATGGTTGGTTTTGGGTGAGGTATTTATTGGTTGGTTGTGGCCTTGGGCGGGCCTTGGGGTCGGGCCAAATGGTTGGTTGTGGCCTTGGGTCGGGCCTGGTTGGTTGGGTGATATCATTTAGAGCCTGGTATGGGTACTGTAGGAATTTCTAGAATGTGAGAAAAAACAATTGGGGATTTGATTTATTGAATGGTTGGTTGATGTATGCCTTGGGTCTTTGTTGTCATGAATCTGAGCGGATGTAACACCAGCTGAATGGGCATTGATAAACCGTGTGGGGTTAAGTGGAATTGGTTCATGCTATGTTGTAGGCATTGATTGAGAGGTGGAATCTTGAAAAGAATACCTTCTATTTGCCAACAGGGGAGATGACAGTGACATTGGAAGATGTGTTTAGAATTTTGAGGCTCCCAATTACAGGAAGACCAGTGTTCAGGCATTGCCTAGCGCAGGGCGGGGAGCGATAACAACAATATTTGGTTCAGCTGCACGAGATTTGACACAGCGAGGTTTGACATTCACTTATGGTACAATGTATGCAACACACCCTGAGGAAACAAGGTTGGCAGTGGTATTAATGATAGTGGTGGGGTATTATGCATTACCGAGGGTGGAGGGGGGAAGATTTCCAAAAGCATTGATGACTGTTATTTGGGAAATGATAGAAAGGAGTGTGACTTTCGCATGGGCACCCGCATATCTGGCGGAGTTATACAAGGGTTTATGGGCCTGGAGGTGAAAACACAGGATGACACTAGATTGTTCATACTTATTACATTGTTGGGCCTATGAGCACATTGTTTCTGTGCGACCGATAGGCCAATCCATCCAGTCGGGAGAGACAGGAATGCAGAGGTTGGGATTCAAACGATGGGTCCAGACAGAACAAGAGGTGAGATCCCAGGCCGTGATAGATGACATCGAGTATTATAGGCAGGTATGGGAGATGGTGATGATTGCGGATATTTGTTGGAGACATTACGGGAACTATATGGTGACGGAGCACATAGCTGAGGAGTTGAGGGGTGTAGAGTGATTGAGGTGGATCGCAGGGCATAGGCCAGGTGAGTATGAGAGGATTCCTCTAGATTGCGTGCAGCGACAATTTGGATTTGTTCAGGATATACCTATGGCTTATAGACCATACATGAGGATCGACACCGAGGCAACATTCTCACCACCCCGGCCAACACCTCCAAAAGGGCTAGAGGAGATAGTAGCCGATCGCAGGGTAATGGATGCAGGAGCGACAGAGGCCTATAGATTATGGTGGGTAGTAGAGCTGCGAGGTGTATGTGATTGTCCTGACATAGCTATGATTACAGTGGAGAGAGATCATTTGTAGGGTTTAGGTCATCAGCTACAAACGCGGGTGAATGAGACAACGGGATTGTTAGCGGTTGCAGAGTCATGAGTGGAGAGACTAGAGGCAAGATTCCTCCACATGAGAGGATGTATTTGTATGTTACAGGAGATGTTGGCGGATCAATGGGAGGAACCAATAGCAGTGGAACCTTTGAGGATGGAGAGGAAAAGTGAGTGGCATCGACGATCATGATCACCACCTGATTCGGGAGGAGGTGCAAGGGTCTAAGTGAATTTCATAAAAGTATAAGAATAAATAAGGATGCTGACCTGTGTGTGGATGATAGAGAAGATGTATTTGTTTAACATCTAAATAAAACTAAATATGTATGTTGGTTTGAGTTAAGATAATAATAAGAATGGTTGTGTTTTGAATGTTTTGTTTTGAAAAAGGATAAAGATGAATGTGAGCAAATAGAAATACACAAATAGATTTATATATATCACACATGATATGTTATGGTAGGGGATGGTCGAGCTAACCTTGGGAGACCCCATGTCTCCTAAGTGCTTCCTACATAGCCCATTGCACAAAGTAAGGAGGGGCCTCAGACCGATGTAGTTCTCCCTTAGGACCAGGGAGAGGTGAATTCAGGCAATTTGGTTGTGGTTAGGCAATTTGTTGGTTGGTAAAAAATATTGATATTGGTAGGGTAATGTTATTGGTGTTAGTAAGGGATTGGCGATGTTGGTGTAGGTATAGGTGAAATGAAAGTTAGCTTACCCAAGTAGTAGGGAGCCGTGTCCTGATTAAGGTCAACACATAACCCTAGAGTCGAGTAAAAGAGGTAGAAGTGTCCCGTAGTTGAGAAGAGCTAAACAAACCACATATATTAACATAGGATGGGCTTGAATCCCTAGGTGCCTTGCATAGGTGAAAGTTCAATAGGTGAAAAGAGTCGTATTATCATAATATATCAGATATACATCACGTCCCTTGAGTTTTGTTGTGTTGACGAATGGTGAGGTGAGGTGGCTGGTATAGCTGGGGTGCAGAGAACTTATTATAAGGTGATTATTCTGACGAAAGAAAACCAAACCTAAATAGACAAGTCCATGACTCAAAAGTGCTTTGGAATACTGCTTTTATTTTTCTGGATATAGACTGATCAATGTGGGAAGTCCATAGGGGATATGTATTTTGTTGTTCTTGAGGTCTTCACGAAGCTGATTAATGTGAGAAGCTTCTGATAAAGGATGACTTTGTATAGCTGTCCTTCAAGGGAGCAGTCTATTTATAGTAGTAGATGCAGTTTTTGTGTATAGCTGTCCTTGGAGGGAGCAGTCTATTTATAATAGTAGAAGTGACTTTGCACATAGCTATCCTTTGAGGGAGCAGTCTATGTATAACTTAGAGGTCTAGATGTCCATTTGGCATGAAGCATCTAGTTTTGTAGGAAGTTTGACTCAAGAATATCCCATAAGTGTATAATTGAGAACATGTTATTGTGATACTTTTAAGTCATGGACCAGACTAAAAAGGGGAAGGCATCTTTAAGGGGAGGTTATGACCAAACCACATGAGCTTGATTCTATTTTGAGATGCATGGAACAAAAATGTATGAGGTAGTAAATGAGCTCAAGGAACGAGTGCAAGGTAGATAAGAAGTGATATAACACTAAATTCAACAGTAGAATGGTCGAAGATGTAAGGCATTAAGGGGTTCAGGCTCAGGTTTACCATTAAGCGAAGCTAAACGGTAAGTTCCTGATCCATAAGTATGAGTGATAATGTAGGGCCCAATCCAATTAGGAGAAAATTTTCCACGTTTGCTCTTTTCTAGTTTGGTTACATGCTGATTCTCTTTGAGGACAAGATCACCAACCTTAAAGGTACGCTCATGAAGTCACTTATCATAAGCACGCTTGATGTGTTTTTGATAGATTTGAAGATGGTCAAGAGCTGTAAGACGACACTCATCAAGAAGCTCCAATTGGGCTAACCGCTCTTGGCAGAAATCATCATTGGTGAGAATATCCTGAAGAGATATTCTTAGGGAGGGTATTTGTATTTCGAGAGGCAAGACAACCTTGGTACCATATACCAAAGAGAATGGGGTGGCATTAGTGGAGGTGTGAATGCTAGTTCGATAAGCCCAAAGGGCAAAGGGGATGTGATCAGGCCAATTGCTTCCAGAATCATTAACAACTTTCATGAGGATTTTGGTTAGGGTTTTATTAGAAGATTCAGCTTGACCATTTTCTTGTGGATAGTAAGGTGATGAGAAGCTAAGTTTGATACCAAAGTTGTCACAAAGGTCTTGTAACAACTTATTTTTGAAATATTTTCCATTATCTGTTATCAGGCGATGAGGAACGCCAAAACGACAGATAATGTGATGGTTAATGAATTCGACGATTTTCTCTTTTTTGGTTGAAATGAGTGGAATGGCTTCCACCCATTTAGTGTAATATTCGGTTGCTGTGATTATCCAATGGTGACGTTGCGAAGATGGTGGGTGAATCTCACCAATAAGGTCTAAACCCCATTGTGAGAAAGGCCAAAGATCTCGTGCGACCTGTAGCGGATGGCTAGGAGTATGTTGAAGGTTGGCATGTTGTTGACACATAACACAACATGCTTAACATATTCGTAGCAGTCGTTATTAAGAGTAGGCCAATAATAGCCTAGGCGAAGGATCCGTTTGGCCATGGCCAGGCCACTAAAATGTCCACCACAAATACCGTCGTGGACTTGTTGGATGGTATAGGTGACCTCCGCACCGGTTAGACATCGAAGGAGGATGCCATCAAAGCCACGTTTATAGAGGAGTCCCCCCATGATGACATAACGAGAAAAACTTTTAAGAAAAGCACGTTTTCCATTACTAGTAAGGTCAGGTGGGAGAACAGAAGTTGTAAGGTAGTCATGAAATTGGTGATACCAGGTATCCTGGGAATTAGCAGACACATTATTTATCATACAAACATCTGGGGTGGAGTAAGATGGGGCAAAGAGTTGTTGGACCAAGACGAATATGTCAGAGTCAGTTGGTGAGGCAGGAATTTGCGAGGCTAAGCAAGCCATAGTATCCGCAAATTTGTTAGTGGAGCAGGGAATGGTTTGGATAGAATAATGAGTAAATAAGGTCAAAAGTGAATCCACGTAATGTTTGTACTTTTGAAGTTCCTCATTTTTACATTGGTAGATGCCCATAACTTGATTGACTACCAGTTGGGAGTCACCAAAAATGTTAATAGACTTGACACCTAAGTGTAACGCAACCTAGAGACCCAAAACAAGGGCCTCGTATTCCGTTGTATTATTAGTACAGGGGAAATTGAGCCGGAATGAAAGAGGCATAGGCTCAGCATTAAGAGGAATGAGAACAACGCCAGCTCCACCACCGCGCTGGCATTTGGATCCATCGAAGAAGAGGGTCATTGGATATGACTCCTCACTGAGTGAAAGAGTGGCAATGAGTTCATTGGGGAAATTAAAATTGGTAAATTACTCCCTAGGTAAAGGGGCTTCTGTGAGTTGGTCTGCGATAGTTTGTCCTTTGATTGGCTTCTGGTGTACAAATTCAAGGTCGAGGTCAGCAAGGAGCATAAGCCATCGGGTGATGCGTTGGTTTAGATGAGGTTTGGCGTACATATAATGAATGGGGTCCGCGTTGGTGATGACAAAAGTTTTGTGATTTAGGAGGTAGTGTCGGAGTTTGGTGGCTACAAATGATAGGGCTAGGCACAACTTTTCTACATGTGTATACCTAGTCTCGTAATCCATGAGAGTATGACTTATGTAATAAATGGCTTGTTCTCGATGCTCAGAGTCATGATGTGCGAGCATGGCTCCTACAGCATGGTCGGTGGCAGAAAGGTAAAGGTAGAAAGGGTGATCGTCCTGAGGTGGGATAAGCACAGGTGGCTGCAAGAGATAGGCTTTAAGAGCCTCAAAGGCTTGGTGGCACTCTTCGCTCCATTGAAAGGCAATGTCCTTTTTAAGGAGGTGATGGAAAGGTTGACATCGATCTCGAGAGTTGGGAGATGAAACGCCAGATAGATTGGAGTTTACCTTGCAAACTACGCAACTGTTTGAGGTTAGTAGGTGGGGGCATTTCTAGGATAGCTTTGACTTTAGCTAGATCGACCTCGATGCCACGCAAAGAGATGATAAAACCAAGAAGTTTTCCTAAAAGGACACCAAAGACACATTTCTTTGGTTGAAGACGAACACAATATTGTAACAGGTGATCGAAAATAATGGTTAAAACATCGAGATGTGTCACTGCGATGTTTAGATTTGCCAAGAAGATCATCGACATAATCCTCAAGGATAGTGTGCATAATGTCATGAAAAATGTAAGTCATAGCCCGCTGAGTAGGTCGCACCAGCATTCTTAAGGCCAAATGGCATGACACGATAACAGAAGGTTCCCCAAGGAGTTATGAAGGCAGTTTTATGTTGATCGGTCGGGGCTACCAAAATTTGATTGTATCCCGAGAAGCCATCCATGAGAGAAAGCATCTCATGGCCCGCAGTGAGATCAACAAGTTGATCAATACTTGGGAGGGGGAAGTCATCCTTTGGGCAAGCGAGGTTAAGGTCTCGGAAATCCGTGCATATCCGAAGTCCCCCCAGTTGCTTTAGTAACAGGTACGATGTTAGAAATCCATTGAGGATAGTCAATAGGTAAGATGAAGGAAACAGAAAGGAGTCATTGAAGCTCTTCTTTGACCAAGAGGGCAATGCGTGGATGTATTTTTCTCAGTTTCTGTTTAACTAGTTTGGAATCGGGTTTCAGGGTAATGTTATGGACAGCAATGTCAGGATCTATTCCTGGCATGTCAGCGTAGGACCAAGCGAAAGCTTGGTTGCGGGCACGGAGAAAGGTAGTAAAGGTGGCTTGTTCTGATGCGGTAAGAGATTGTCCAATCTTCACAATGTGAGGATCGTCCTTGGTGTGGATGTTGATTTCTATAGTTGACTCATTCAACATGGTTTGAGTTTCAGATGGTAAGGCGCGTTGAATATAAGAGTCATCCGCACCAAGGTAAGTGAGGATGGAGTCGTCATCCTGGCACTCAACAACATTAATTGAAGGTGAATCCTCTTCGATCATGTCTGGATACAGAAGGGGAAGAGAAGATGGGTCCTCATTATTGCATTGATAAGTGAGAGGACCCAGGAAGATAGCGTTTATGAAAAAAAAAAGTTAGGAGGGATAGATTCAGGGTCTATCGACTCTGTGGGTGACGATGGAAAAATGGGTGATGATGGTTCGGTAGGGGTGATGTCGTCATCTTCCCAGATACAACTGACATGAGGTTTCTTGGGTGTGAGTGTTTCAGGAAATCCAAGACCACTACGATCTTTGTGTTTGCGTGTAGTCACGGGAATGATTGTATGTCGGCCTTGTTCATAAAGACCAAAACCAAAACCTTTCCAAGCACAACGAGTCAAGAAGGTGAGAGCGAAACGATGATTTGTTAGGTATTGAAAATTGGATTGGAAGGGAACCACACCAAGGGGAGGTTCAGGAGTAATGGAGGATGTGTCGACACCCCCATACGTTAGGTTGGTGCGGCAATTAGGTGGTCCGTAGGAGATTATTTCCCCCACACGACGGTCGTAGGTAGGATGCGCATGTAACTGTCCGTACTCCTGTGGGGTATGGAAAGAGCTAACGTTATATAGGCGATACTCCCCCAGTGTAAGGTGTTGAAAAAAATCTACTAAGGGGTCTGAGGTTGGGATGTTGTCTACGGGAAAGGAAGTGGTATTTGCGACAATGGTTTCATTGGCTGAAGGTGTAGGTGTGGTTGAGGTGGATTGTAGAGGTGTAGTTGAAGTGGATGGTTGGGTTGGATGAATGGGTGTCTTGACTGGTACAAGCACATCATTAGGGTGATATAACATATTGCAGGTTTTGAAGGGGGGAGGATCAGCTTTTACGGTGTAGGACTTCCCCTCGTACTCAAATTTTATGCATCTATGTAAGGTAGAGGGAACGCATCCCATAGTCTAGATCCAAGGGCGGCCTAGCAACATGTTGTATTGGAATTCTCCCTCAAGGACATAGAAGAGTTCAGGTAAGGTATGTGGCCCTACATGAATGTTAAGGATCACAGTGCCTAAGGTAGAAGTAATAGCATCGTTGAATGAACGCAGCATGGTGGGGTTGGCACACATGCAGCTAGAGGGGATATTCATTTGTTGAAAGGATTTGGAAGAGATGATGTTTAGGCTAGTGCCTCCCTCAATCATAACACGACGTACATGGATGTCCCAGACATAAGCTGAGATGGAAAGAGCGGGGTCAGGATCTTCTGCACCAAAGTCAACAATTTCGTCTTCGGAGAAATTGACAGCAGCGGTTTGCTGCACAGGGACGGAAGTGGTAGTTTATTTGGTGAGAGAGGCAACGTGGTTGGGTGTTAAGATGGAGGTAACGGGGAAAGGTTTCGTTAGGTAATACCTCTATCCCTTGAAGAATTTCAACAAGCACTTGGTGATGAGATTCAGAGGTCTGAATGAGATCATATAGTTTCATTTTTACAGGTGATTGGTGAAGTTGTTTGATCATGGTTCGGTGGAAAACTCCATTAGAGACGGGGTAGGCAGGTCCATGAATAACCACTTTAGGTGGTGGTGTGATTGGGATGGCGGACGGAGAAAGAGAGGCCGCAGGTGTGCTTTCTTTAGCTCTACCATTGTTTTTCTGCCCTCGAGTAGCAACACTAATCATGTTGATCTCGTGAACACGAGAGGAGGAAAATGGTAGGGATAAGTCTTGGTCTTCGAGAGGTGGGGTTGTAATAATGATATATATTGGTGAGGAGGGGACAGGTGGTATAGGAGAGGGGATTGAAGCTAAAGTTTTCTCCCTTCGTAAATTGTCTTTCTTAACCTTTCTATCTGAGAGAGGTGACTGACGAAGTATGGACTTTCAACGCTTGGCATCCCTCTACATCATGTCCTGGTGTGTGGTGGTAAGTGCAGATTTTAGACTCATCATAACCTATAGGTCGAGGTTTAGATGGATCATAGGGTCTAAGTGGGGGTAGGGAAATGGTCGCATTCTCCACCAACATAGCAAGGATTTTGGCGTAAGACCCTTTGAGCGGGTCAAATTCAGAGGAAGATAAGGCTATTGACTGGGTAGGTTTCGGTAATGATTGGGTATGGTTGATTTGTATGGGTGGCGAATTAGCCAAGGGGTTTTGATAATTGGATTTAACTACACGTGACTTCTTCGGCGCAGAAGTTATGTTTAATTGGTCAAATGACGTGGTAGCAGAAAACAACCACGGAGAAAGAGGAGTGACAGTAAACAAATCCTTTGATGATGGAGTTTGTTTAGAGTTGATAGGTGGACAGGATACTTGGGGTGACGGTGTTGATATACCCTTGGATCTTTGTATGGGTGCGGAAGGTGTAGGTCATTTTAAAGAAAATGCAGGAGGTATGATGTATTTATGCAAGGTGGAGGGATGAGGTCCCAATATAGAAGGTAGGTGTGACAGCGAGGGTTTTAGTTGTGACAGAGGCATAGATTGGACTTGGGCTTTAGGGGCTCGAGTTTGTCTCGTAGGTGGATGGACGGCTTTACTTTTGGATAAATCTAACCATTTAGGTGGGTGTGTTAGACTAGGTATTGGTGAGGTCCCAAGCATAGGGTAAGGTTTGGTTAGGTCAATAGAGGTGGATGAGGTATTTGGTAGAGATGAGGGGGGTGAAGATGAGGACATAGGCATTTTAAGCTTTTGTAAACACTTCAGATATATGGTAGAGGCGTCTGGATCGGTCATCTGCATTTGAGTAGAATATGGTGTACTCAAACGTTCCCATAGGACTCGTCTATCTTCTGAGGGGTGACAATCCTCACGTGTAAATAGGAACTTTTGTATGGAAGAAAGGTGGGTTGTGATTCCGGTCCACTGTGGGTGTGATACAGGGGGTAAACAAGGCACTGTATCAATGGGCATTAAGAGGTCAACCAGTCGCTGAAAAGATTTAGACGATGAAGAACTAATAGGTAGGAGGGCATGTTTGAGAGGATCCGTCATGATTAAAGAATTTGGTGATGTCGGTTCAAGGGGTTTCTCATCTAAGGATGACAAAAGAAGTGGCGAGCCTTCCTCTTGTACGGCAAGAGTGGTAGAAGGAGATGTTTGGGAAATAGATAAGTTAGATAACATCCGCTCACAGTCTTGCAAGGATGTGGTGTAAGAAGGCTCATCTATGAGAAGAGAACTCTGGGTGGTTAATTCCTTTATGGGTAAAGGAACGGAAAGGATTTCATCTTGTCTTAATGGTGGTGAAGGGGGTTCAGGTTCCTATGTTAGTGAAGAGGCTTGATTCTGAATTTTTCTTGATAGAGGCTTTTGGCTAGGAGTCGAAGATTACATGGATTTCATGAACACTCTCCTCGGCTAAGATATCTTGGTTTATGTTACTGTTAGATGAGTGGTTCGGGAATGGTTTGTTGAATATTTTCAAATTTCAGTTAGCAGGGGCATTAGGATTATCGAGGGCTATATCCCCTGCATCAACCATTTCCTACACTATGTTTTTCAACATCTTGCAGTTTTCATGACTGTGTCCCTTCACGCGGTGGAAGTTACAGAAGTCATTTTCTTTGTACCAAGAAGGTATAGCGCGGGTGGAATCAAACCCGGAGTGAGGTTTAACAGGAGGTAAGGTAATAGCTCCTGCCTTGAGCAATTTTTCCAATATCACACCATAAGTTTCTCCCAAGGGAGTGTAATTGATGGGCTCGGCTTTATACTTATAGGTGGTTTTTGGCGGGGTATTAGACGGTGTTTGGGATTTGACCATCACCGCATGGACAGCTCCTTTTGATTTCGAAGCAGCCGATGCGTGAGAATTGGTGGTGTTAGGTTTGTTGGTGGAGTCTTGGGTTTGGAAATTGGGGTTTTTGTTGTGCAACCGTAATTTCTCTTCCTCTAAGGCTCGAATCTCTAGTTTTCGAGCCATAATAAAGGCCTCGTCAAATGTGCGGAAAGTTTGAATTTGGAGGGTAGGAGAAATGTGCTTAGCGCAGGCCCGCGTAAAGAGTTCGATAAGTTCGGCCTGAGGCAAGGCATAAGTAAGTTGGTTGATAAGGCCCCGCCATCATCCAACGAAATCTGTGATAGATTCGTCTTCAAATTGTCAGATGGCATAGAGGTCGGTGATAGATACTTTCTTGGCAATGTTAATGGAGAAATGATCCAAGAAAGATTGGGCTAATTGGTTAAAAGAGAAGATTGAGTGCTGGGTTAAAGCACTGTACCACTCCAAGGCGGGGTCCTGATAAGGACATGGGAAAGGTGCGGAGTAGTAAGGCATCATCATGAGCAATCAGATAGCAGGCATGTCTAAATGATCGCAAATGTTGTTGAGGATCCTCCTTACTATTAAAACGAGTGAATTTTGGTAATTCCCATTGAGGAGGATATGAATGAAGGGGGACAGAAGGATGAATAGGCTCCCGACAAACTTGCTCGTATGTCAGGGTGTTACGGCTTCCTGAAATAGAAGCCTCCAGATTTTGCATTTTGTCCATCATTTGTTTGATTAAATCAGTAGTTGGATGAGATGATGGTGCAGTTGCCGTAAACGGAGGGGGATTGGGCCAAGGGCCACCACTAGACAATGGTGGGGTTAAATGTTGATAAGGTATTGAGGATGAATAGGTTGAGGCGACCGAATAGGGATGTCCTATATAAGATGTTGAAGTCACTGGATACGTGTGTGGAAATGAAAAGGTGGGCGGAGCTTGAGAAGGAAAGCTTGTGTGAATAGGTGGCAGAGAGCAAGTTATGAAAGGAGTCAGTCTGCGAGAGAGACAAGGTAGGAGTAGTTGGTGGTAATGATACATGGGGCCCCAGATTAACAAAAGGAAAGCCAATCTGTGTCGTAAGAACCTCTAAAGTCACTGAGTTGGGTGACGGGGCTAAGGATGAAGAAGGCAAGGCGGAATTATCAGGTGGAGAGGGAGCTAAATGAGCAGCTATACTAATAGGCATGCCAACAAGGAGTTGACCATCGGGTGTACGGTTAGGGGCATGAGACAAATAGTACTGTACAGCACTAGGATTAGCATCCAAAAATTTCACAAATTCCTTATCTCCTATAGGGATTTTGGGAACCTCGCTGGTGTCCGTAGGATTCCCCACAGGATGTGAAGGGGGTGATTCAGGAAAAGGCACAGAGTAGGCATGTGAAACCATGGCTGCAGCTTGTTTCTGAGTGATAACAACCATGGACAAGAGTACACAGTAGGGATGCAATCTATCAGGAACAGAAGCAACAACAAAGTGTTGGAATTGGTGGGTTGCTGGTTTTGGGAACCGTGAAAGATAGTAACCGATATCGGTCAGATAACCGATGTCGGTCAGGTTGTAGCCGACGTCGGTAAGTTAACCGATGTTGGTATAATAGGACCGGTGTAAGAAGCTATAGGAAGTTGCTGATTTGGGGTTAACAGTGCTTAGTATGCCTACCAAACTGTTCTGAAGTGATCACAAAAAACAGTGTATGACAGAGAAACAGAACCAAAAACAAGCAAGATGCACAAGAAAATTAATAGACTAACCCTAGGATTAGTTTTAATCACTTTGGGCTTATGCCTTAGACATAAGATGATGTCAATCCTAAACAGAAGACTTAGGGGAAATGTCAAGTTTGTTTTGGCTTATAAGTTTACCTCAATCGGGCGGAGGAATACCGCGGAAAAGGGGGGATGTTTGAGCTGTTGTGTTAATTATGATGTGATTCGGTATGTGTTGTGTAGTGAAAGTAAGATTAATTTCTTATCAATACCGTGGATATCACCCCCACGTGTACGACCTGTTACTTAATCTACGTTCACTAGAATTGAAAACAGTAAGCAAGAATGTGATGCAAGTGTTTTAAACCCAAATCGAAAACGATATTCGATGAAGCAAAGAAGATGACTTTCACTAATGAAAAGATGTGAAAGCAAGACAGATTATTTTACCAAATAACAGAATATCTTGTGAATATTTTAGAAGAAGAAAATAGCAAGTGTGCTCCATATATGAAAGCAAGCAAGAAAGAAAGAAACCCAAAATGGGTCCCACCGAGTGTGCCAATTTTTTTTACATAGAATGCTTCCATTCCTATAATAGAGTTGCTTCTATCCTTTCATTCCTTTGAGAAATAGATAAGGGTTTAGGGCTAGGAGGAATACCTGTTGAATGTTGAGAGGGTGTGCGCGTACCGTAGAGAGAGATCAGATCGATTGCAAAGAACTCCTTTTTGTCTGGGAAGGACTACCTGCAAGTAAGAATACAAGACCACCAGATTCTAATTAGACAATAAATGAGGGAACTGCCTTAGGCCTAGGAAGTATTAAACTTCCTTTCGAAGGTGGTCAGTTCCCCTGCTAATATGAATTAACACACATTCTAACAAAGAAGCTATTGCAAAATTACAATTTAATTACCTTGTTAAAACAATAAAGGAAAGGGCTCGTTTTGGTTTTGAATCACAATGACCGATGCCGGTCACTGTCACCGAGGTACCAGTTTTGGCTAACCGATATCGATAGGGGCAGTGGTTTAGGGGCTTTTAGTGAAGGTTGGCTATAAGGTGGCTATAGTGTTTATAAGGCTAGTAAATGATTGGGGATAGGTAATGGGGTAATGGAGAAGGCTCAGAGGGTATGGGAGCTGTTCTTGGGGAAGTGTAGGGGTAGAGGAATGATAGTTAGATGTAGGGTGTTATCAGGTAGTAGATCTAGGAATAGACTTATAATTGCTATAATTTAGAAGTTCAAGAAATGTTATCAAAAGAACATACAAGGTACTACTTACTAGTTCCTGATGAAGTTATAGGTCCAAAGACTATGATAATGAAGGTAGGGCTCAGGTAGGATAATCAGACAATCAAAGATGAGCTATCTTCTCTCCCAATGCTTGGATGAGTGTCACTGGGCTCTGGTTACTCAGTTGTAGTCTTGGGCTTGATGTCCTTCTCTGTAAACTCCTTTCTTTCCTTCACTTGTCTCTTCTCGGCCAAGTGAATTCCCGATCCTTCCAATGAATTCCCAGGTTCTGATCCTTTGTTTTTGGTTGGGGGAGGTCATTTACAGGGAACTGATGGTGGTTACGTAATCGACGGCGGTCGAGTAGGAACCAATATCGGTTAAGTAAAAAGCCAACTTTCCCCCCTTTTCTCCAGAGGAATTAGTTGTGGGCTTGGTCAAGCCATTATTAGGTTGATTTTGGTGCGGGTGAGGAGTAGTTAGTCATGGGTGTGGATGTAGACCAAGTTATAGGTCTTAATTAGGTTAGTTTAGGGTTAGGACTAGGTCATGATGAGGTGGCGAAATGAGGGTGGCAGGTTTGGAGATGTGGATTTATTAATTATAAGGTAATTAATAAATAATTGTGTAAGGTTTAGGTGATGAGGCTAGGTTGCGAAATGAGATGCGGGGCACGGGGGGTCGTAAGACACAAAGTTACTTGTGGGTAAGGAAAGGCTTTGAATGGCTTTTACTCTCTCTGGGTCAATTTTGGTTCCTTCTTTAGTCACGATATGACCTAGTAGCTTTCTTTCGGTCACTCCAAACATGGAATTCTTGGGATTTAATGAAATTCTGTGACGCCTGCATCTCAAAAGTACTTGCTCTAAATGATCATAATGATCACTCTTTTTTTAGAGAAAACGGTCAAATCATCTAAATATACCACTATGAATTTGCCCATTAGGTCTCTGAATGCCAAGTCCATAGCTCTCTGAAAGGTGGCTTCGACGTTGATCAAGCTGAAAGGCATCCTCCTGTAAGCAAAGGTACCCCATGGGGTTGTGAAGGCCGTCTTGTGTTGATTCTCCGTAGTTACCTCAACCGATGCCAGTCACATTAGTTTCCATTGGTTACCTTATATACACTTTTACAACTCTTTACCTGGGTGGTTCATTCAGTGATTAGAGTCTTATTGCATTCAAGTGTGAATCCTCAAGCCCTCCCACATCTAGATGATGAACACACACAACCACAGTGCAAGACAAACATCTGGTTCATCTTTCCAAAGAATTAAAAACATCATGGAAGCACAGAGGTCGTATTTCCATGACATTAAACACAAAATATCTTCACGGATAAAATACTATCTTCCTCCACCTCCCAAGATCTGCAAGACATGAAGTAAGTATTGTGATACTAATCATTTTGCTTATTCCCTTTGTAGATCTTTATTTTATTTCAGTAGTTTATTTCCTTTGTTGCCTATAAATCACCTTCCTCCCATCAACCCACTATTCATCCATCCCAAGAATTTTCACCATTCTAAAGCTCTTTCTTAGTATCCCTGAGTCTTCTCAGCCATATTATGACCTAAACCATACTACCCTCACTCTCTATGTAATCATAGAGAGCCTAAAAACCTCTGTTTAATAATTTACTATCAAATTTCCCCTATTGACGTTGGTCACCTTAACCATCGTCAGTCTCCGCTCTCTACCAGAATTAGTCATCATACCGATATCGGTCACTTTATTTTTTGATAAACTTCACCAAACTACCTCTAACATCACCTAAATTCCACCCAAACCCTACTAGATACCTATATGACCTTACCTAACACCCTTGTGACCTGTCCTAACCAGAAGCATACCTTGTCTGATGTTAGATTAGTTTAGATTTTAATACTTTATTTAATCTAGCTTTTTTATAACGTTGGTAGATACCTAAATTAAAGTGTTAGCAATAGGACCTTTATTTACCATATTTACTTTCATTAATTTGATAAAAACATAGGATTGACAACCATTTGAGGAAGCATCACTCTTCCCAGATCTAGCCTTACTAGGCATTCCTTTGAATCTTGCTATCTAATATCATTTGGTGGTCTTGCTTTTTATCTACAGGTATTCCTTCCTAGATAAAAAATATTTCTCTACGATCATATTGGATAAATTCAATAACATGTGCATTTAACCTTCAACCAATATAATCACAGGTATTCCTCCTTGACCTTTACCTTATATGTTTTATCACATACTTATTGGTGAAACATTTTGGTATGTCCGGTGGGACCCATCAAGGTTTTTTTACATCGTTCAATCCTAGGTGAAAGATTGTGTGTTCATTTCCCTTTGAAATAGTTCACATTAAATTTTCTCCTTTGGAACATTCTATATATTTTAGTTATTGCATTGACACTCGTATTTTGGACTAAAAAGAACCATTCTTTTAATTTTTTTATTTGATTAGTGAAAGACATACACTTTCCTATTCATCATTTCTCTCATAGAATATCATTGTGGATTTGGGTTTAAAAAAATTTCATATCATTTTTGAATGTTGCATCTGTAGCTCATTTAAAAATTGTGGGCAACCTATATGTTGGAATTCATGCCCAGTTGATGGTTGAAAATTTGACTTAGCCTACTTTCACATGCATACACTTATCATTGAAATTTTTTCTATCTTTGATAATTCCATAACCATTTATCATATTCAAGTGTTTCTAAGTAAATTTCTCCAAAAGGATTTATATTGAGTAGATAAACATGATCAAAGATTGTTCTTTGTGGCCTAGCTCAAATCTGTATATGCATCAAGATGTATTTATATAGTTTTGTGAAGGTAAGTTACAAATGAAGTTGTTCTATATTTTATTGTGTCATGATATACTATTTTCCATTCATGAAAAATGAGTGACTATGAGAAGTGTGTGAAGTGAACCCAACTCATGAAAAATGTTGAGGTCTATGAAGAGTGTATCAGTATGGTCATGAATTCAAAGGGTATCTGTCAACAATTTTAAAGTATTATTGGTCTATGAAAGATCCTTGATGGTCCTGTTGTTCACATTTATAAGTTTGTTGACATAATTCTGAGTTAGTGTTCAAGGTTTGAAGGTATCTTATTTGCATCTGAGGAAGATATATAGGTTAATGTAATATTCCTTGTGCCTTGAGTGAATGTATATGGTGAAAGTTTCCTGATCTAAGAAATCTATGCATTGTTATAAAGGTGTTAGACATGGTTTTCTGTTGATGATTTTTACATTTGAATCATCTGTGTGACTCAAAGAAGATGTCTGTGATTGCAAGAAGGTCTATAACAGAGGTAGAGAAAACATTGATTTCTGTCATTAGCGAGTACAGGTGGAAAAAGTATCAAAGGTGATGATCAAAGATGAAATATTATCACTTTGATGATTGTGTTTAAGGTATGAGTTTCTTTCATTACAAGAAGTCATTGAAACAAATGTATGTCAGTAGTGGCATGAATCAAGATTTGTAGTATGTGAATTGGAGCTAAAAGAGTGCATCTTAAGCTCTCATTTTGGTCTGACTATTTGAAAAAGGTTGAAGTTACTTGAGAATAAATACATTAACCCAAAGAAATTTGTGCTAATTCATATGGCATGTTCTTAAGGGAGAGTAATAATGATATAAGGTCAGAGAAGGCATGATGACAGGGGGAACTATGTTTTAAAGTCAATTCAACTATTTCTAAGTGGATGAATTATGTTGCTGATGGAATCACAGTTTGTTTTCTATCTCATAAGTAAAGTATTGATATTTTTTTAATTGAATATAGTCAAGTGTGCCCTGTGAAAAAAATTCATGAAACATAAAAGTGGCTCAAAGGATAATTTCATCTCAAGGGGAGAAAATTTGTTGCTCATAATTATGATAGGATAGAGGAAACTCAAAGAGGTACAAGGTATGCAATATTTATTATTGATCATTCTATTGTCTATATGAATTTGAGTTTGCATTAAATAATGTCTTATTATAGTTTGAAGATACTCGTATCAATTAAGGGAAAGGTAGTATGATATATAAATCTTAGTGATTATCTGTCAAATGCTTGTTAGTATCATATGCATGTATTTAAGGTGTAATGGTCAAATAAGAAGAAATGTAGGCTAAAGTGAAACATACCTATCTCATTAGGTCTTCATAAGAAGAAAGTATAGTCCAGAAGGAGTTAAGTTTTGTGACAAATTACTCTAAAAAATGAAGTAGGTAGGTCATCAACTAAGTGGAAGAGCATCATCTCACGACGAGATTATTACAGACATATATGATTGAGTAAATTATATGATAGTCAAGGGCACAGATTCAGAGTTGTCTATAACAAGAATGAGGTCAGATATGGTAAGAAGGTATAAGTAAGTTTTTGAAGAGTGTATCAGTTCAGTGGTAGTGATGAGTATGTTCATATAGGTCCATAGATCATCAACAAGTGTTGAAGTCAAGAGTATGTACACATACCAAGAAGAAGCAAGTAAGTTGTGTTTATGTATTGTTAATTGTTTTCATGTCATGTTGTCAATTGTTTTCAAATCAAGTTTTCATAATGGATTTTTCATATATGTAAAATGTGAAGAATATAATCATAAACATGAAAAAATGTCTTGTCGGTGCTTCCTTGTGTGGTTCCCATAAATGTTTTTGAAGGTGGTTGCCATCAATGAAAAAGGAGAGATTGTTGGACATAGTGTTTTAGTTGTTATCATTGATGTGAAAGGGTGTTTGTATGATATAAAAGTGACAGGTGAGCAAGAAAATCGATAAGTATCTTTTCTCTATACATGACCTCCCAAGGTCATGCCAAGACAGCCGGTGGAAATGAAATGTATGTGGATGTGGAAAAAATTGTTGGGCAATCTTATATCCTCAACACGCAATAAAAGGATATGTGAGTCCAAGGTAAAGAAAGCTCTCCTAACCTAAATTGGTGTGAGGGATCAGTTGAATACTATAGCTTCTCAGAGGCTCCAATTAATGTCAAGCTCTGTCGAGATCATATCTATTGGCTATTGGACACATGGAAAGTGACCTACAAGTGCCTCATGTGTATTTCCAAATAAGGTCATGAAAGTGGTAGCCAAAGGTGTAATGGATTTATAGGAACTATGGGTGATTTTCTGGTCTAATCAAAAAAATCTTATCCTAATCGGCTTCTATGTTCAACACGGAAAACTATGTGATGATATCCGGTGGGAGCGGTGAGGATCTAAATACTAGTGTACATAAACTAGTGTCAATGTTTGATTGATTAGCAGGCTTGTTGGTTTGTGGGACCTGGGGATCACAACCATGAGTTCATGGTTGTTGTGGACCTTTTATGGTCATGTGAAGAATCAATCTCTTCTTCCGACTATCCAGTAGTCATAAGATTTTTCAGCCTCTATGTTTAATACTAGGAGTTGTGCGATATTCTATGAATATCTTATGGGTGCTCTAGTGACTTGCATGTGTAAGCCTGTGTCTAGCTATGGAAATAACAGATCACAACTAAATGTTTTCTCTCTTTCAGGTTCTTGTATGGTCATGTGGATATCTTATCAAGGTAATCTATAATTGGGTTTCTTTGAACAAAATTCATATGCTTTTTTGTCTTCGATGTTTAATTCTCTCAATTGTTCACTGATTATTTTGTGGGTTTTTTGTTGTTTGGAAGACATGAATTTTAAGACCTTGATCTATATCTGCTAATTCCATGAGGATATTTGGCTGAGGTATTACTAGTTCGAATATGTAATCCATGGGCTCTCTGGGTCCCGTAATTTTCATGCAAGAAATAACTAGATTTAACTAAATAAAGTAAACTAGTTATAAAAATAAATCTATGCTATGTTTGTTCTTTTTGTATTTTCAAAGACGTGAACTTGAATGAAATTAAAGAGAAACTAATCTAATAAATTTAGATAATGAGCAATTAATCTAAGAATAGAACTATAACAAGCAAGGTAGCCAGATGTAGCTATTTTCCTGTGCACTTGTGAATTGATCCTGAATATAAAAAACTAGCTAATTCAATTGAAATACCTTCAATATTACCTCAGAAGTGAGGAACAAATCATAGCTTCTCAGAAGCTATTATTCCCCACAGCTTCCACGGTGATGTTAAAAGTGACCTTAACTGAAGTGAAATAATTTGGTATTCTATTTGATATATTGTAATCATAACTTTGGCAATTAAAACCTAGAGTTTACAGAATAGAGGCAAATCTAGTTGTATTGTAGCTTGTCCCCTCAGTGTGATCTCTTCATTCCTACTTGTTCTCGTGAATCCAGATAATTGGGAATGTGACAGCAACAACAGGAGAAGATGTTCAAATAGTGGAAGCTTAGACGTAAACCAAACAAAATGCATGTAGGAGAGGGATAGCGCAAGAGAACAGAGCTTGGCTATGCGATTCCTAGCAAGATTGTTGTAGGGATATAACACAAACACACCAAAAACTCTAGGACCTATACTTCATGTGATGAAACAACAACCTATAACTCTAGGTAATATCAAGATTCTCAAATGAACTTAATCTAGAACTAAAATTGTTTTATGCTAAGCTAGTTATTTTGAGAACAACAATGGAACAAGATGAAAATAGAGAGATCAAGTGATGTCTAAATCAGAAAGAAGGAGAGGAGCCTTGAACTGAGAGGATGAGAACTTATACAAAATCTAGACCTGTTGAGACTTATTGAGGAGCTTTCAAACACACTAACTGATAAATCAAAGAGAGAGGGGCCATTTTATTGTAAAAAAGCTTAGTATTTATAGTTTTCTTACTCACCACAAGGAAAGTACAAATTGCCATGCTTTATCATTTAAAATGGAGAAATATTATCACAAAGTGGCTAGAAACTCTAAAAAAAGTAGAAGTAGTTGAGATTTGCAAGAACAACTTGATTTTTCATGTCGTCAAGCGCGTCAGAAGCTTCTGAAAAATGCAGGTAGGACCATCACCCAAAGTACGATGGCAGTTTCAAGACCGCCACCCTGTCCTGGGCGGTGGTCATGGGACTGCTGCCCAGGCAGGGTGGTGGTCTTGGCACTAAAGACAAAAATGTAAGTAAAAATAGGAAAGGAGTTAGAACAAAGCATGTAAAGTCTAGTTAAGGTATTTTAGGATGTAAATGTATAATCAACATGCTTTCTAGATTCCGAACACCTTGCGAAGAGATTTGAATCATCATTGGGGTTTTCGTAACCTCTTTCCGATAGTACAGTACATAAAATTTTGGGTACGTACAATGTCCATGTTTTCTAGGTGAGTGCATAATGTTTTCGATGGTTCATTGAGTGTCTAGTGATATGAAGAAGTTGCATAGTGAGTTCTATTGATGTTGTCATAGTGGATTTGCATAGTTTAAGGCATGAGTCAAGAAAGTAGGTGTTGAGTGTGAGCTCTAAATATTTTTTATATGATTCGATGAGGTCTAGCATGCTTCGAATGATGAGTCAAAGGTGTTAATGAGTTTGTAATATGTTTTCAGGGTCATATTATGATATTCATGTGGTAAAACAAACTTTTCTAGGTCTTGTTCTTGACCTAGTGCAAGAAGCATGGGATGGTAACATGGAGTATGAGGTAGAGTAGGTCAGTGAAAGAATTTGGAAGGATTTGTGACATGGTATATCAAATGTTGAAGTTCTAAAGTCCATAACTCATATGTATAGTATAAGTACAAGGTCATTTTAAAGTAAGACAATGAAGAAAAGACATGTAAACATGGGTAAGTCTTGGTGTCTAGAGTTTTTTTAGATGTGTTCAAGGAAAAAATGAGAATTGGAAATCATTAAGGAGGTTTTTGTAGTGATTTGAGAAAATTTATAGGTCATGAGGATCAAGAAGAAGCAAGAAAAGTCATTTTTGGTTATATTGAGTTTTCAGAAAGTTAAATTCCAATTCGAAGGTCAATTTTGGATGCTTGTTGGAGAAATTTTTATTTTAATGGGAGGATAAGAATTTGGGGGATGATAGCACATGGAACCAAAATGTTATAGCAATAAGGATGAGGTATTTTTGTTGTCAAACTTTTATGAATCATCTTTAACACCAAAATTACTCTGTTATGAGTTCAAAACCCTAGGTTTAAAGTGACTTGAGATAAAATGAGTATACAATCCCATAATTGATTCCTTTTTCAAATGTGATGATTGATTCCTTTTGGTGTCTTTTAGAGGTCTTGGTTGTGTGTGGGCCCCACATAAATATGTTATTTTATGGAGGTTTTTCAGTTTTTGCAAGAATTTTCCACTGAACCTATTGATTAAATTACCATTTATGGAAGCATGGGAGTTGTAATATATGTCCATGATAGTTTTAGATCATGGTCAAGGTCCTAAGATGAAAAGTGAGCCCTATCTATGAAGAACGATTTTTGGGGATGAAAATATAGTGTTGAGTAGTCTTCTTGCAAAGAATATTGAGGCATATAATGTAGGATTTATGGTTTTATGAGAAAATGGTGATGTAGTTTTCATCAACATATTTCCATTGATATACAATAATTTTATGGTTGAGGTTATTTGATGTGGTATTGAGCCTCATCTTTGAGGTTTAGGGGTTGGTGCTCCTTGTGGGGTTGGTAACTCACTAAAAAAATCTTGTTTAAAGTGTAATATTCACATAAGTCCTTTGTTTTGAGTAATATAAGTAGATTTTAAGTGGGGTTTCTTCCCATTAAGGGTTTCCGACACATATATTATGTTATTGTGTATCTTTATCATGTGTGTGGTTTGATTGTGCATCGTTTAATCATCCTAATACTTAAAAGGTTATAATTATGTATGGTTAGATGAATTATGAATGATGAATAAAATGGAATAAAGTTTTAAATGACTTATTCACCCCCCTCTCAGTCATGTTCTTCTAACAGAGAAATTCAATTTTATAGTTGGTAGTTTTGCAATTACTACATTTGTGTAAACTATAATTTGATCCCTGATGTCTGAAAAGGGACACGCGACATGCTATCAGAACTAAAATGAGGAAAGGAAGTGTTGCAGTTGTTAATTTTATAGCTTTGTTGTTGTTATAAACATTAAATTGCAAGCTTATCCCTAATGCCTACAAAGGACAACCTGTCATGATTTGGAAACATTTGATCAAGAAAGAAAATACAATTTTTTGCGGCTTACAACTTTACAGTAGCTACAATATTACAAGGTACATTGCCACGCCCATAGTTTGATGAGTGGGACACGTGTCAGTGTCCTAGAAATATTAGAGGGAACATTAGAAATATAGCTCATAGTTTTTTTAGTTTTTGAAACTTCAAGATACTAAAAAATCCTTGACACCAACAAAAAAGGTAAGTAGGTAGCTCATTCATCCAACTATAAGGACAAAAATTCAAACTTGAAAATTCAAATAAATGACTGTGAGTAAATAAAACATGAAATTATATGTATCCATTAATGGAAGCATGTAAAGAGCAATATAAGACTACAATTTATGTAAAATTGTCACTTTGTCTCCAAATTTCAAGTTCAACTAGAGATTTGAAGCCCTAGAATGACGAAGAGACCAAATTTATGCATTTTAATCGATTGAACGGTGATTTTCAAGATCTTACAGTGATATGGGTTGTTGTTTTTCAATGTGAACAAGAGAAGAACTGACATTTGAATGTGTAAGAGCTTCACTTGAGTCTATAAGTAGTTTTAAATTCCATGGTGCTGTAGTAAACTGTGTTGGAGGAATGAACAAGTATAAACATTTGTAAAACTTTCCCCTCAGTAGCTTCTCCCAAAATTTCACCTTGCAAAATGAAGATCCAATTAGCTGGTGTCCACACCTAATTCCTACTTATTACATGATTTAGACAAGATCACATACACCGATTTAATCAATGCAGACATAATAGAATTCCAAAAAAGGTTGCATGGCATTGAAAAAAATGAAATTATGGAAAAAATTGATTGGAATGGGTTAAACCTAATGGCTACATTTCATCCTTTTGCTCAATATCCAAAGCTAATGTGGGTTTGTGTATAACATTATAACCCAATAACCAATGAATTTTATAAATGGAATTAATGTCATGGTTTTGTTCCTCACAACTAAAACCTTTGAGGAACTATTGGGGCTTCTTGATGAACCTCATGTGGAATATATTTCAATTAAAGTATAGATAAGTAATGGAATGAAAAACATTGATTAGTGATCCAAGTTAAAAAAAATTCTTGACAATCCAAGAATTGTTGCCACTAGGATTCGTAAAAAAACTGAGCAGAACAAATTTAATGGAAGAAATTGGGGATATTGTCGCCATGTTAAATAGGGTTATGGTGAATGAAAATACTTATTATTTTAGTGCTGTATGTTCAAGTTCATCCAAATTATACACATTGGAAAGCTACACATTTATTGTGGAGATTTCATAAGTGATTACATCCATGAAAAAATGCTCAAATTAGTAATTTTAAATCCAAAAAGGATCCAAAAGAAACATGGAATTCTACACAAATTCAAATTTGGTGTACAAAATTGCTAGGCATAGGACATTTCTTAGTTTGGACAGACAAAGATAATTTCACAACCACATAGTTTATGATGTGTACCCTCAATTGAACCTAAGAAATTATATCAACTATTTCAAGATGGTACATGACACTTTATTTTCTCCTATCATATGCCTTTTCTATCCTAAGTGGGAGAACAAAAAATTATCAATGCATGAAAAGAAGGTGATCATTGGGTTTGGATACTAATTTATCTGCAGGTCTCTATTATCACCACCTATTTCAGTAGCTAATCCAAAACACACTGGCATATCATCTAGTCTTATCCTAGAAGCTCACCAGAGGCACGCTCAGGCACAAATTCCCTTCCTTTATATGAGCTTCATGAGAATGTTATTTATAATAAAGATGATGTAGTATAACCAGATAATAAATGTAATTATCCATAGGTTTTTAGATGTAAGATTTTATTCGTAGTTGTTGTTTCCCAAACACAGATTTAACATGATCAACTAAAAGAAGAATCAACCATGGAATAACATTGAGGAAACTAGCAACACACATATGAACATAAAGGGGAAAACATAGATCAAGATCCATTACAAGAATATTACAGAACTTCTTCATTATATTGATAAGTCAAATACAATAGCTAAGATTACATAAAGAAGTTCCATCCATGACAATGTTCATGGTATCAGATCTTTTTTTCTAAATCACAAAGCTCTCTGCTACATTCATTACAAACTACTTCCTTATCCATCCCCCCTTTTCCTCTTAGAAATGACCCTCTATAAGCAATTAGTCAAAGGAATATTCTTCTAACCATTCCATCATCATTTGCGAAAACCTGCTAGAATTTCCTCATGATTTTATCTACCACTACTTAGGAATCTTCCAAATGTCGCCATATGTTTCCCTCAATCGAGTGCCTTTAGAATGCATGTGCCAGCTATTACTTAACAACATGGACTTCCTTATCCTCTCATGATAACCATAATGATTCCCTGGAATATCCTTTTCTTGGATTACAAGTCTCCATGGCTTATTCACATCTATATTTGGCCACTTTTCCATGCAATCCCTATACGCGTATTTTTTGTGTTTGTCCAAAAATCACTAAGTCCTATATCAATCCTACCCCTAGCGCAACCCTTTGCGCCTCTCCGAGGAATAATTCTATGCTTTCCATCACACAATTTCTTTGAATGCCACAAGGCTTCACACCCTTATGTACTTAGTTACTTTTAGGGGTCCCAACATTTATCCAATGTCAAACCTTCACATATATCCAGATTCAGTGGCTTCCATGATGCTCCTTACATGTTGCCAATTATACCTAGATGATAAATGGTCAATTTTAGGGAGTGTCAAGAACACTAGAAGAAGTACACAAGTTGATTGTAGGGAAAGCACAAAAAAAGTAATCACATTCCCAATAAACATTAGAAGGTATACTTTCCCAACATTGGTTAGGAAAGACTCCTTGAAGAAGAAATGGGAAACTTTACTTTGCAAAAAATTTCTCCGAGGACCAATTATGATATTAGATGGATTATTCAAGGAGCCTTAGGAAATGCATATGTACATGAGCTTCATTATGAGGATTATTCGATGGATTTCAAGGATGAGGATGAATTCAAATTAAGAGATTACTCAAGAATGACCCTCACCCAGGTAGTGGATTATAAACTTGTTGTTCCTCAAGGTGTTAAATGATGATATGAAATTGGTAAATAAACATTATGTTTATAAGAACATAATATCTTAGCCAATCCCAAGTGTAGATTGGGCAAGTAAAGAAAAACACTTCCATGCATGAAAAATATTCTTACATCGTTAAAAGGAGATTGTTATGGATGAGTAACAAGGGTATTTACTTGAGCCTACAAAACACATCAGTCCTAAGGGTTGTAAAGGGAAAGTGGGGTAATCAAGGATGTGCTTATCCCTTATAGGAAGGAAGTTACAAGTTTATATCCTTTGCAAAGGAAGTCACGCACAAATTTCAAACAAAGGGGTAAAATTTAGGGGCTATTAAAGAGCTAAGTGCAACAATAAGTGAAGCAGCCTAGAATTCAGTAATATAAGACCAATAAGACCCTAGACGTGTAGGCACATCACTTAGCCTAGACTGAGAGCTCACCTAAAGTGCACAAAGGTACCAGGGTCCCTCTTTAGGGTTGTTATTGTAGGATGTTAGCATGATGAATACTTAACACATGCGATTCCATTACTAATATACAAAATTCTACAGAGCATGCCAAATCTATCTCTAAGGGAGAAAAAAATTAAATATTAACCATGATGAGATAAAGAACATACTAGATTAAGATACACACATAACTAACACTCAGATTCCATCCAATATCTTCCATTATATGAAATGTAATGAAGTATACATAAGCTTTATTATAATAACAGTAGTATGCACGTAGCAACATAATCTCCCTATGTTATGCACACATCTATATCTCTCTATATAGTTTACTACATACTTATAAGGGGTGGGGAATTTCCCTTCACCACTTATCTATTCCCAAAATAGGTCGCATGCTTTTACTAGCCGACGGCGTTGTTACAAAAAATAACCACACATGTAGGTGCGCTAATAATAGATTACTGGGTATTTAACTAACAATAGTAGATATATTTCTAGCCTGTGTCCATGCAAAGCGCTTCATAGATAATATTCCAAAAATAACCAATGTGTGACACACAAGTCTCCAATCAGTTTGAGTGCTCTGTGCACTATCTCCAAAAAATGGATCCTTGTTGTGAAAACAGCTAAGTCCCGAACATATTTTTTTCCATGCACGCGAGCCTTCCTGATATGTCTGTGCCTTTGAATTCATTCTTCTCTCCCACACAAACCTTATGTATTTTCTTTACTAAGTGCTAGGGTCTGACTAATCAACATTTCCCAACACTAGTTGCATTGCCATCCCAACAATGGTTGTCTCCAAAATGAATCAAAGAATAGAAGAATAGAAAGAATTTGGATGAATGAAAGAATGTTTTTAACCTGCAGTTTCTTCTTCTGTAACCTGAAAAATTAATTCAAGATATTCCTGCTTTATCTCGGGCTCTAAGGTTTGCCACTCAATGAGTGATTCCTTTACTTTTTCTAGAATGTCCACAGCAATGGACTCCAGTTCATCCTTTGCGATCTTTCCTTTCTCATTCTACAAGACCAACAAAATGTTGGACATTGCATTCATCCTTCCCTCTAGCAAATCCATATTCTACACAATGATTTTCCCAAGCTCCTCTAGCTGATTTTTGTGTGGTTCTTGTGTTTCTACCAGGGCCTCATGCTTTTGTTTAACCATTGCTAATCTTTCTACTTGGCCCAATGTGTCATCCTTCATCACTTTCTTGACCTCATTGTTCTCTTACAAGGTTTTTATGTTGATGAGCACCTTTGGAGCTATACAGATGTTCAAGGCTTGGTATTCCTTCTTTAGTTCTTCCTGCAGTGCTTACAACATTCCCTCATATGATGTAATCTTCTACCTCACTGTAGCGTTTTCTCACTCTATATCTTGCATTGGATCCTTTGGCATTGGCATGCACAAAGGCTCATCTTCAAGCACTAAGTCTACTAATGTACCTACATAGTGTATCACCAAAGAAAACATCTTTGGTTCTAAGTGTGGCCTAGCTCTTATGATATTATCACCAATTTCCTTTTCGATGTTGATAAATATAGAGTTCTTCTTCTATGCTAAGTCTCTTTCCTATGTTAGGTGTGTTGTGTCCTCATTTTTAGTTTTGATTTCTTCCCTTAGCACCCTAATTATGGAATCCTTGTCCATATTATACCTTGCCACCTATGTTGAGACTTTTACCAATGCATTGCTCACATGTTCATATGACATAACACTTGGCTTTACTGTTATGTGTCTAGCCTAAGGTGTATTTTTCAACCTCCTCAACACTCACATGACTCCTCATACACATCAAAATATGGTTCATCCATGTGCGTGTGCATCGACCATGATGATTTATTCCTTGTGCACATTGTTGCCATATCTTCATCCATTAATTCCTAGCCATATAACTCCTTTTGTGTTAGTGTTCTCTAGAAATAGGCGCAAAAAATTTACCTGTGTCCTTAATGTAACCCATGGTTGGTGGAATGTTCTCCCCACTTATTCTTCTTGACCTAGGCTTCTTAGGAACTTGAGCTTCTAGATTTTTGACTTGTGTCTCTATGTCCTGAGCAATCTCAGTAGCTGTCTCATATGTTCTCTTTTCTTCCTCTTATCCTTAATTTATTCATTTTGTTGTCCTTCTACGTTCTCTGGAGGTGTAAGAGAATTATGAGAAATTTCCTCTAACTCTTCCACTTCCTCATTCAATTTTAGTTTCCTTATCCTTTTCGCAGTTGTCTCCTACTATGGAGAGATTTTGGGTGACCTGCACACTATTTTTGGAGTAGCACCTTGGGTCCTTGTTCTCCTGAACACTCTCTTAAATCAGTGCTCTCCTTGGACTTCATCTAAGTCCTCATCATCCCCCTCTTATGGCCAAGGTGGTGTAGTTACGTGCTCATCTTCATCCTTATTCATATGATGTATTCTGCCTATGTGTTCCAAACCCCCACTATCTTTGCGCTCATCCTCCTCGTCCTCTACTTCAATTATCTCTATGGGATTATGCAACTAAATGTTCTCCATGGTATGCTTACCTTTCAGTGGCCCTGGGAGTGCAAAATCATCTTCCACATAATTTTTGTTCTCTAACTTGGGCTTTAGTTGGAGGTACACCAGTATTCTCTAACGTATCTAACAACCAAACATACTGGCTTTATGCTTAACACATTTGAAGTGATCTTTTCAATATATGCATTACGCCCTGGATATACATACTTTTTCCTCAGTGTGTGGTAGTCGAATTCTACCTTGTCTGCATTGAATGTTAGTCAGCATACATCTGAGAACCTATGAACCAATACTTAAAAATACCTTATTATAAAGGCATACGATAGTCTGCACCATGGCATCCAAGCCCCATCCTTCATCGTAAATTGTGTGATGCAGAAATGTTGGTATATAACAAATTGAAGTGCCTTACCCACCACTGATGGTAAATCCTTTGGTATGTGCCACTCTTCTTTGAATGTCGAGTAGAGCTTATCATACCACTTCTCAGCCCTCTTCTTGACTTGTTTGGTCATTGATCCTTCACACAAGTAATTTCTGAATTGTTCTACAGGTGACTTTTTCTCCATAGGATACTCCCAGACCTTCTCTTTTGGTCCATATGACACCCTGATCTCCATGAATATCAGAGACAACAAAATATCCCCAAAACTGATCTTTCCTCCTGAACGCACTTCTTCAATGATAGTTTATGCAATTTAACCTAAAATTTTATAGATCACCCCTTCAGACATCCTTTTAGGAACTTGCAACCACATGGTATTCACTTGTGACCACCTCTCTTGGTCATTTAACTTTTTCACAAGGTGCACGGTTTCCTTCACAACTGGGTACTTTTTCAGCTTGTCTATGTCCATGCTATGTGGACCCTTTATGTACCCTGGCTCCTTCCTAGTCTCTAGAATTATGGCCTTGTTTGTTAAATCCTCCTTAAGGTCTTCACGTGTAGCCTTCAATCCTATCACTGTGGAGATTAGCATGGCTGAAATCCTTGCTCTGTATCCTGCAAAGTAGAAGAATTCCTTATGTACTCTGCTCATGAGACATTAGTATACGGGCTCATATTTTCCAAAGTAGGGGAGCTCGTATAACTGATATACTCTAATATTCTTCAATAAATTCTCCCCAGTGTCGTCATAGACCAACATATCCTCCGTCATGTGCTTATTTGTCTTCGTGTTCAATGGTGTATCTAGCTCCTTCTTGTTTTTTATGGTATGATGGTTGTACTCACTTATCTTGCTTCCTATAACCCCCTATGGATATTGCATCTCTGAAAATTTCTCTTAGGGGTCATTTCCTCTTCCTCCATGACCGCATTCTTCTTTCCCTTAACTCTTGCTGCAATTACCTTTTTTAGTGCCATCTCTACCTTGCAATCTTCTAAAAAATAATCATCTTTTAACTTCTGCAACATGAAACTCAAACCCTATCTCAAATCACCATGGCCTAGTGGAAATCATGTTCCCTAGCTTGAATGTAACACATATGCTTCACTCAAACCATCCTCCTATGGAAACGCAAGCTTCTCCTTCACACAAACCTCCTTTCCACATCTGGTTTCACACTCTTCACACCTCAACGTGATTTCTCAGCTCTTCACACTTTGCTCTTGTCAAATTCTCTTAATCGCAATGGTAAGAATGAACTTGCATCCCATCCTTATATAGATTTTCAAAATTTTGATGCATTTATTTCTCCTTCACCTACCCAATGTCATCTCATTTATTGACAAACTTTTTTCTTTTCACACAGTTCATATTCGCACCCCAACTATAACCTTCTAGTGCACCTTCCTAATCTTTGGTCACAGACTTCTATTTAGTGTACTTCCTTACACCCGAGTACCTTGTCACTACACCTTCCAGTGGTAGTTGTTATGGCCTCTGCTTACCTCACGTTATACTATCCTTTCCTCCATCTCCATCTTTGGTCAATTTTTAGAAGTAATCCTTTGACTTAAATAGCACCCATAGAATTTTATTCCTTTCATCGTTTAATTCCAACATTCTTGTACCTTGATATCATCAACCACCCCACACTAAAAGTATGTGCAGTCCTGTACACATAAAATTTCTTCAAATAGTAATTATCTTATGGCGCATAAACGCACTTATTCCACAACACACCAAATAAATTGACAAATCATAGAAATAAAGAAGGAAACACATTAAGGGAATGCAGAATTGAAAACCTAATCTAAATGGCAATACTGCCTTATTAAAAACACCAAGAAGACTTATTTATGGTAGGGCTTTAGCCTACTCCCGTTGAAGTAACTAGGTATCTGTGTTCCATCAGGTGCTTCCAACTGGAAAGCACCTATTTCAAGGATGTAAGTGATAACATGCGGCCCCAACCAATGTACCTTAAATTTTCCTAGATGGAGCAAGAACTTAGAGTCATAGAGCAACACCATTTGTCCAATCTCAAACTTCTTATCCCTTCTGTTTCTGTCATGCCATACTTTCATCCTGGCCTTTTCTTGCTTCTAACTCCAATGTGCAATGGCTCATTGCTCATCTAGCTTAATTATATTTTTGTTCCATTCTTCTAAAGATTTCTCATCAGCTAGACCTCAAGTGCATGCAATACGCAAAGAAGGTAACATAAGTTACATAGGAAGAACTGCTTCGGTTCCAAACACTATTGGAAATGGTGTGGCTTTATTCAACCTTTTATATTTTGTTTGATATGCCCAAAGTACTGCAGAGACTTTATCATCCCATTCCTTTCTTCCAACATCATAGATTTTTGTCAATGTTTGGCTCAAAATTTTGTTGAAAGATTTAGCAATTCCATTTGCCCGAGGATGGTAGGGTATAGTCTTATGGTGTGCAATCATGAAATCATCCAATAAAATTCTTCTTATCTCATTAAGAAAATGTGTGCCCCTATCACTAGTCAAACTTAAAATACATCCATATCTTGTAATAATATGTTCCCATAGAAACCGGGTTGTTGTAGCCACTGTACGTCCTTTGTAGGTGTTGATTTTTCCAACCTTTTTAGATAGTGTATGCAAGTTATGATGTAGCACGGTCCATTTCTGCATGTAGCTAGTGAAATAGGACCCACAAAATCTATATCCCATTTCTCAAATGGCTCTGCGCTACTAATAGGTCTTAGAGGAATTTCATCTCGTTGACTTGGTTTTCCAAGAAGTTGATAATGATCACATGCCTTACAAAATTCCTTACAATATTTATATAGGGTCTCCCATCATAATTTAGCGAGTAGAATCTTGCACGCATTGGCATCACCTGCATAGTGGCCACCTATAATTCCACCATGAGATTTTTCCATAATATCCATGCGCTCATGTTCCAATACACAATGACATAATACCTCATCTCGACCTAATTTGTACAAGTCACCGCTGATTAACATATAAGGTGCGTCACGTATAGCAAGTTGTTTCTTCTCCAAGGATTTCATTCCTTCTGGTGTCATCCCTGTTCATAGAAAGACAACAATGTATTCTAGTTCTGATGGCACTCATTGTAACCTATATAACTAGGCATCTGGCATGGTATCCTCAATTGCATGTGCTTCTTCTCTTGACTGTATTCTTGATAGATGGTCTGGCTTAGAATTAATTTTCTTAGTTTTACCACAACTGTGAAATCAAATTCTTGAAATAAGAGCACCCATCAACATATACGCCCTTGTAAAATAGGTTTATTTACCAAATAATTCAATACCATGTGATATGTTTAAAATATGAATGGTGTAGCTAGTAGGTACTAATGGAATTTATGTAGTGCATAGATCATTGAAAAAGCTTCGAGCTCTGTAGTTGTGTAATTTTATTATGTAGGAGTCAGCTTTCTACTAGCAAAACAAATAGGATGATCTACAATACCTTCTCTAGGTTGAGCCAACACCACGCCAATGGCCATGCCAGAGGCATCAACATGTACATGAAAATGGTTTTGTACCATGAAGGAAAACACAGAATAGGCGTGGTAGTAATTTTCTCCTTTAATGTCTCGAATGCACATTTTTGCTATTCTCTCCAATAGAACATACCTTTCCCTTTCGGTAACTCTTCTAATGGTGCAGAAAATTTGGCATAGCCTTCGATAAACTTTCTGTAATATCCTGTATGACCCAAAAATCCATGCACCTCACTTTTGCTGGTAGGATCCCTTAGGTCTATAATGACTGCAACCTTTGCTAGATCAACCAACAAACCCTCCTTGCAGATTATATGTCCTAAAATTATCCCAAATGGTTTAGCGAATATGTACTTCTTGATGTTAAAAGAGATACTCAAATTTATAAACCATTCAAACATTAAGCATAGATTGTCACAATGATCCCTAACTAACCCATACACCATCCAATTGTCTAAATATACCTATAAGAAGTTGTGAATAAATTCCTTGAATGCTTGGACAACTATGCATGAAAATACAACAGGCGAATTTTTGAAACCGAAAGGCATTACAGTAAGGCAAAGTTATTCCACTCAATAGTAAATGTAGTCTTTTCTTGATCCTCCTAGGAAATCCGAACCTGATGATACCTAGAGAACCCATATGTAAATGAATAGATTTCATGCCCTGAAACTCCTTCTAGTATTTCCTCAGTAAATGGCATAGGAAATGGATCAGTTGCACATGCAGCATTCAGCTCCCTATAGTCCATACATATCCTAATCCATCCATCCTTCTTGATACTGATCACCATTGGACTAACCCATTCTGACTCATCAAGGGGCTTGATTTTTCCTAGACTTCAACATGTTATCAATCTCTTCTTTGACCTTTTCGCACAAATTGGGGTTCATTATGTAAGGTCTATTTCAAACTGGGAACACACCCTCTTTAAGCTTTATCTTCATCTCCCCTAATGATTCATGCATGCCTTTAAGTTTATGGTACCCCTTAGGAAAAAATTCCTAGTAATCCCTTAGTAACTCTATGAATTTTACCACTTCAAAGTTTGACCAATAGTCTCCAATTATGGCTTCCAAAGTGCAGTAATCTGTTCCAATATTCACCCACTTTGTCTTCATCGGTTCATAATAGGTGTCCATGGTCATATCCCACTATCTAGTACCTTACATTTCCCCTATTGAATGGTTTACATCCATATTAGCTACTTCTTTGTCATCCACTAAGTAGACCATTTTTCCTTTCTCTTTCTCAAGGAAAGCATGTTGAAGTAATGTTGCATCGGCCTCTGGTTCTCCATCAAGACTCACTTGTGAGTCTTCTTTATCTAATAAATTCTTAAGGGGTTATTCAGTCTTGGCACTATCCCCCATAGTTAAGCACTTGTTAACTTTCAATACTTCTTCTACTAGAGGCTTTGTCGAGAAGAAGTCAAATGTTTGGGCCATTCCTATTGTTAAATTCTGCCAATTTTGAGTTTCTCTATGGAGTTTTGCATATACATACCAAACACACATGTAACCTTGTAAAATGGAATAAAAAATGTGCACCCATAGAAAAATTGGTAAATATTCCTTCCCTTTTATCTAGAGTATCTCACACTTTTGATGTGGTGCTAAATAAGATGATTACCATGATAAGTACTTATTTGAGTAGGTGGATTTCTCCTGAAGAACCTAGTATTAAGAGAAATCCCAATTTCATTCCATCTGACAATATTATCCCTGTGGACCACCCACCAATGTGTTGCTATCCCACGTAGTGTATATACTAGCATATTTCTTCTTTCCAGTGGGTCTAGCCACTTTTCTTCCATGGCGCGTAGGAATACCATGGAATCCCCTTCTCCTATGTAACAGGGTACCAAGTTGTTACCTATCCTCTTGACATAATGTGGTTTTGTGCCTCGAGGTAATATGATCTTTAATTTGCACCCTACCAACTCATAAGTGTTTTGATCCCAATTATCACAAGAAACACTTGTAGTATCACTAATATAATATGCATCCTCCCATTGGATTAGTCCTTCTTTGGTTAGTTCAATCATCTCTAGATCTCAGATGACGCATACATAAATTATATTCAGATCTTCTTCATTTAAGGGCTCAACATAGGGCATTGAATTTCTATATGTTAAAGGGATAATAACTCTTTCCTCTTTGTTTTCAAAAACTGATATATCCCTCGTTGAACCAAAGATTAGTATTATTTGCATAGCACCAAGGATGCCCCAATAGAGATGGGAAGCTATTTGAATCTGCCAGCACTAAAACTTCAAAGTCTCTAGTGAACTTGGCTCCTTGTATGGTAATTGATGCATCCTTCAAAACTTCGATGAGAGTGGCCTTAGTCCAATTAGCCATGAATAATACATTAGAGGATGGTTGTGATGGGGGGTCTTCCCATTTATACCCATGCATCTAAGGTAAGAACATTGAATTCTACACTTGTATCAATCAATATATTACTCAATAGCCACCCATCCACAAAAGCATTCAAAATTATTTCCTTGTCATAATCTAGGCTATGAGGGGGAAGATTAACATGCAGGATCTTTCGTCCAGTATCATTACTTAAATGTGGAGTGTTTCCTTTTAACCAACTCCCTAACAGTGGAATGATGTTTTCCTGGCGCAACATTTTACATACTTCTCTTAAGTCATCTATATTAGTTTGGACCATCTCTGATGATTTATTTTTCTCCTTTAAATACTGTATCTCACCTTGAATATTCCTTATAACTTCCATGGTTTCTTGATAAAACTCCTTCTGATAGGTAGGATTTGGGTACTTTAAATGAAGAACTTCTTCTTTGGTGATGGTAGGTTTCTACTACAATGCTTCCCTGGCACGTGCCGCCTTAGTGTGGGTTGTGATCTTCACTTTTAGTTCCCTTAATTCCTCCTCCAACTTAGGAATCCATTAATTTTCAATAGCGTGTTGTATCCTAAGCATCCATGCACCTTTGTTTTCTTGTTTATGTTTCTTACTTAGATGCTCATAAAAGGATGGGAACTCCTCATAGCTATGGTTCTTTCTGTAGAAAGAACATGCAACATTATGATGACATTAGTGCCTATAGCAGTCAGGATATCCACATGTATAACATGTTCCACAAGGAAACTCACTTCTTCCACTACCACGACCTTGTCCTCCGAATCCACCGCGATATCCTCGACCTCTACGATGACCACCTTCAAATTTCCTTTCATTCTAATCATAGTGCACTTGACTATGATCCTAGTTTTGATGCTCATTCTTTCCGTTAGAGTTATCTAAAATTTCTATCTATCATACACCAATATCTATAGCATCATGGATCTATCAAATCAGCTAAAAGTCTTCTATGTCATGATTTGTGGACCTGTAGATTTTACAGTAGCTTGAAAAATTCTTCTTGATCATGCATTCTAATAATGGGAATTAGCTAGCATCATAGTTTAAATGGCATATTTCACAATCCATCAACAATGAGCGTATTGTTCTATGAGGAAAACTATCCTTTTTGTGACCTTCTACTTCACAATTTGTGCTCCAAATCCCTATGCACATCTCATGTGCTGAATTTACTGATAGTTTCTCCAATTACTGTTCTATATCTACTATTTATGCTTCTAAAAATGGGCTCACCCGAGTATCTATGCTTCTAACTATCTCAATGTGCAAGGATGCTTCAAGTGCTTCACATGGATCATTGTATGTCTTATGTGATAATTCCCTCCTAAAAGGGGTAATCAAGCCCTCAACAAACCATTGTGCATGTTGCCTTGCATGTATGTCATAAGAAAGCTTTGATAACAACATTTTAAACTGTGCATCATACTCTTTTACATTTTCAGTAGTGCCTTACTTAGTATCCTTGAGCGCACTTATACTCTTATGATCAAACTCAGGGATATGAAACTCTTTAAGGAATGCATCCTTTAAAGCTGTATAATCTATACAAGTCTGATCAGGATCAAAATTTCTGTACTAGCTGTGTGTACGTCCTTGTAACGTAGTAAAAAATTGGCTTACCCTATGCTTAGAAGCCATGATTCCTTTTGTGCGCCACAATACTTCACACATATGCACATTTTCAGTCGAATATTTTATGCCCCTATACTCTTGAAGACAAAGAGACCTTTCCATGTAAATATTATGGGGTTGGTGCAGACCTTGCCCACTTGATCCAGAACCTCATGTGTTTCCCCTACCTCTAAAACCTCCAGACTTGCCTGATCCAGAGCTACCTATGCCTCCTGATCCTGAACCTGTAGCTGGGGTTGGACCAGAAGATGTGCTTCCTTGTGTCCCAAAAATAGAATTGAACTATACCCTGATAGCCTGCGAAGTGTTACTACTCCCAAAAGTTAATCCAAAAATTGGCACACTCGATTTCTGTGCTGATGATACACTCGAAAAGGTACTCCCATATAACAACAAAGTCATTTGTGCTGCCATCATTGTGCTTCTTATAAGAATCACTCCTACTCTCCCACTACCTGAACTAGCTTATTGACTACTTATTGTACTAGATGCCAAAAAACCAAATGCAAGGGCAAGGCTACTAGGTGGATTCAGGTGTGAACCCGCGGCCCAGGTAGTCTCTGCTGGCACACTTCTGCGTGAGACCAAGGAAGGATCCCTGTCATGCTTTCTAAGATGGGGAAGTTCTTGATGCTCTAGCTCCACATATTCTACGTGAGCTTCAAATCCTTCATGATCCATCTCTCTCCTCAATGCCATACTTTCTGCATTGTTACACTACTTCTCTATCTCCCTCTCGCGTGCCTTAGCATACTTAAGCCACCTTTTCTTTCTCTACCTTTCTGCTACTAGGTCTGCCATCATTCACCAAACCTACTCCTGCCCCCACATGTGGTAAGGTTTTGTTAGCCATCGGTTCACTCTCCACATTAAAATTTACCATAAGGATCTTGATCGCCAATGCCTTGTACTTAAGCTCCCCTTGGATATCATAAAAACTAGAATTCAGCTACCTCTAGAAATGAATAAGTGGAAATTGAGTATTCCAAGATATAACTATTCAAGACACCACAAAACCATGTATCCACAACTCAAGTCCAAATTAGATCAACATCATAAAGGGCATGGAATTCTTCCTACGTCTAAAAAAGTGTGCGATACCTTCAATTTCACTTAGATGCATAAACAATCAGCCACTCATACAATTCTACTAGAAAGATAGCAAAAAATATCTCATATAAATTGTCATATAGATTTTGTTCCACCAACACGTGTGTGTTAAAATCAGATCTAGTGTTGAATCACCGTGCGTATTCTTCTTCCAGATTGTGTATCCATTCTTTAACACTTGCTAAGGTCAATCAATATGTCTTCATCATGAACCGTCCTAAAAGCAACTGAAAAAGAGGTCCTAGCAATGGAGTGAATGATGTAGCCTAAAATTTAGCAATACAAGCCTAATAAGACCCTAGATGCGTTGGCACATCACTCAGCCTAGACTGAGAGCTCACCTGAAACATGCAAAGGTACTATGTCCTTGTTGTCAAAATTTCCCCCCCAGGGTAAATTTCGATAACATGCATCAAAAGTTGCAGAAAAGGCAAATAAGTCAATCCAGGAAAAATCACGAAAATTGGCTAAGTCCTAGTCCTAAGTGTTGCTCAGGACGTTTGGGACAAAAATGCCTGAATCGGCCGGTTCGGCCGAAATGAGCACAGGCAGTCCAAAAGAAAATGGGACAAGTGGGACAGAAGTACGCGGCGGGCACGAAAAGCCGATCCAGCCGAGAAGAAAAAATTGGCAAACTGCTGAAGAGGGTCACCTTCGTGCCAAGCCGGCCGAAAAGACGCGAACCGGCCGAACCGGGTGAAAAAGGGCCATACAGTCCAAAATCAAGTGGGACAAGCGGGCCAAAAATGCCCGAAATGTCGGAATCAGCCGAAATAAGTCGAAAGGGCCCAAAATCAAATGGGACATCTGGGACAAATGGAGGTGAAGGGCGCGAAAGAGCTGGCAGGACCGCGGACTAATCAAAAGCTGCCACGTGTCCTCATAGGAGTAAAGGTCAGAAAAGTCAAAGGGTGAATTTTCGAGCACCGAGCCGAACAAATAGGATCGTGCCACATGTCCCATTTAAGGGCCCACGAGGAAGTTTTAAAGGAAAGCCCACCAAAAGGTAGAGGAGAGAGAATTATTCAGTGAATCAGAGCTTGCCACGTGTCATCCAAGTGGCAAAGTGTGGGAAGAATTTCAAAAATCCGTTTTCGTTTGTTCCGTGCCCTAAATCTTCAGATCGCCATAACTTTTGATCCAGAGCTCGGATTTGCGCGCTCTTTATATCAATGGAAAGCTGATAAAATTCTCTACACGTTTCTAAGGTCAATCTTGCATTTTGGTTCAGTTTGGAGGATGAAAATCAAGAAACACCTCCAGCGCGAATAACCAAACAGAAGTGATGTGTCAACAAACAATTTTAATGCAGCAGACAGTTCGCCGCTCCTGTTAGGCAGCCTGCCATTTCACCAGGATCCACCGCTTCTGCCATGATGAGATGAGTTAAATGCATTTAGGAGGTGGTTGGGGTAGATTTCGAATTCCTCTCTCTTTTCTCTCTCATTCTTCCTATAAATTGTAAGGAGGGGCTTCTTTCTAACGGTTGGACATTCTTGTTTTGCAATTCCTCCCTTCTCTCCTGCTTGCAAGAGAATTCGTGGAGTTTTCAAGCCTCCCACATGGACTGTAATGCCACTGTTGCCTCTTAGCCACTGCAATGTATTGAATCGATTCTCTGAGCAATATATATGTCTGTGATTAAATTTAAATCCTCTCATGTATTCATTGTTGTCATTTTGATCTCTCATTGCATTTCGGTTACCTGTGCGTGGTGTGGTATTGCGTCTATATGGTCTGTGTTTATTTTTGCAAAACTTATGTTCTTCATTCCTCGGTGCATCACCTCCCTAGCTTAGGTTTATTTTTATGCATTTCTCTCTCCCTGTCTCCTTGGTAGTTAGATTAGTTTTTGGGTTAAACCTCTGCGTTTCATTGGTGCATCTGAACAGAGGAATAGGAACCAGCCTTTCTCTGGAGAATCCTTCTCATTTTCAAGTCCCACACTTGGAGAAGGATTCGATGTTATGCAATCACACTGGATGCCTAAGCGATCAACCTAGAAACTTGATCTGCAACCAAGGGTGCTGTGATTTTGCATCAACAGTTTTGGCACGCCCGGTGGGAGTTAGAGGTCTCATTTTTATTGCAGCAAGGTTGATATGCATCTGTTGCAATTTTCTTGCTTAAAAGAGCTATTATTTGCATATCTGGCGACTCCAAGAGGAAGAATCAATAGAATTTCAGCAGTACAGGCCTAAAAGCTTATGAGAAGAATCACAAGGTCAAGAGTTGGAGAGGAAGAAGTGCTGTTTGAATACCTACAATTATCTCCAAGAAGAAGGCAGAGAGGAAGAAGGATTCAAAGGTCTCCATCTCCACCAAACAGAACTCTTTCAACTCTTCCACCTGAGCGGCCTTTCTTTCAGTATACAAGGGCTTTAAGACCAATCAGAATGGCGCAACCAGTGAACCCCTATGTCAACTTCACAGGTAGTAGCCCACTTTCTCTCAATGCACAAAATCCAATCCCAGTTGCAGCACTGAAGAACATTCCATACTTCACTGGAGAAAATCAGACCACTCCTGGTGATCATGTCAAGGACATCGCTAATATTTGTGCAATCCATGAGATTAATGAGATGCAAGTAGATGTCAAATTACTGGCATCTTCATTCAAGGGGAAAGCATTGCAATGGTTTAGGAGCCTTGGAGCTGGCTCTATCACAAACTGGAATCAGCTATGTATTGCACTTCATGATCAATTTTGGGAGAAGGGAGACAACTTGTCTCTTTTGGAGCAGCTGACAACCATCAAGAGAGCTTCCAATGAGCAGCTAGCTGACTTCAACTTCAGATTTCAAAGATCTTGGGATAGAATTCCAATAACAGTCAGGCCAACAGTAGAAGGTGCTTTTCTATACTACCTTAAAGCTTTAAATTCTGATATTTCTATGTTGGTTCAATCTATGGGAGGCACAACTATCCCTGCTGCATATAATATTGCCATTAGAGCTGAAAATTGTCTGATTCAAGCTGGCAAGCTAGCTCCTAGGCCTCCAATGCCATTATATCCAAGTATAGAGAGCCCAAATACTAGTCAAGCACCTGTCTTAGCTCCTATTCCAACCCCTAGGAATCAAAGTTTAAATGAAGCTTCCGCTTCATCTCCAGGTGCCCCAAATGAGCTTCAAGAGGTCATGAAGCAACTGCAAAATTTAGGTAATGAGCTGGTCACACTCAAGAGACAACAAGCTCAAGGTTTTAGACCTTCGTATCAGCCTCAAGCTCAACCTAATAGGCAGCCATATCAGCCTCAAAGACCACCTAATCCAGCTGCAAATTTAAATCAAACAAGGCCTCCTGTCAATAGACCTTTCCAGCCCTATAATCCAAATGCCATATCTGCCTCTAGGGCATTAGTACTAGCACAAAATAATATGGCACAGGAGTACGACTGGTGTTACCCTTGCAATCTACCTCACAATCAGTCAGCATGTTTCAATGGTGCATTGAATCAGGCCTTGATGGTGCAAACCATTGGTGTTGCTCAAGATCCAAGCCAGGAGGAGAATCAACAGCAACAAGAAGGATCCCCAACAGAAACCAAATTGGCAAATTGGCAAACGGAAGACTTCTGTGGAGTTAACCAACAGCCTTTTCAAGGCATGGCTGCCAATACACGGTCAAAGAAGAGAAGCATAGAAGAGGGACAATCGTCTAATCCAGTTGTTTCTCCACCCACTCTTACACAACAGGGGGTCAGTAGACCAAACACAGCTCCAAATGTGCAAAATCAACCCAAGGTCCCTGTTGTAGCAACACACACACATGCTCAAGCTCCAGATAAGGTTATACCAAGTAGGGGGCAGCAAAAGGACAGCTCATCCCCTTTCAACATCATCGATCAAATGAAGAAGACACATGTGAACATTTCCATGTGGGAATCACTGGCGATCCCAGGGAAACGAGATTTATTGCAAGCTGCAATGACTGATTGGTCTGCCAAAAATGTATCAAACCTGGGACATGAGAAAGTTCTCACTAATGCAGTGCAACATGATGGGGGGCATACAAGAAAATTTTTAAAGCCTCCGCCTTTCTATGTTTCATTGATTGTTGGAAATCACTTGATGCACAACTGCATGTTGGATTCAGGGGCCAGTAGTTCGGTGATGCCAAAGCAAATAGCAGACCAACTGGGTTTGAAATATGAGCCAGTACTGAAAGGAGTTGTACAGTTAGATGGAACGGCAGTGGGGACTGTTGGAGTCATCAAGGAGTTAAGTCTAACACTACATTCTTGTCCTAATGTTACAGTTTTGCAAGATGTATCTATGATTGACCTTCCACCACTCTTTGTGTTGTGTCTATCAAGAGACTTCACTGCGAAAATCGGTGGATATTTATCTGCAGATTGGTCGCACATGATTTTTAGGACAAGGTATGGAGCCAAAGCAACAATCAGGTCAGAACCAATTGCCAATTTCCATATTGAGCCTTATGTACCAGGCCCTATCAATGCAAATTACTCAGCTTTTGATCAGGAGGAATGTTCAAGTGATCTAGAAACAGGTACTAAGGTCGAAGGAATTCCTGATTTAACTTTGGATGAATGGGAAAACAAAAGTCATGAATTTGACCCATACAAAGAAATTGAAGAATCTGAATTAGGCGTGTATTGTATACACGAGGAAAATTCACCCATTCCTGACATCATCCAGCCTGAACAAAGAGATGAAAACAAAATCTGGAGATTATTCTTCGATGGTTCGAGAAGCAGACAAGGTGCTGGAGGCGGCGCAGTGTTGATTTCACCATAGGACATCAAATATTTTTCGGCTTTCTGTTTCCAGTTTTCCTGTTCGAACAACACGGCTGAATACGAAGCATTGATTCATGGACTTCATTGGGCCAGGAAAAAGGACATAAAGAACTTACAGGTGTTTGGCGATAGCGAGCTAATCGTCAACCAAGTTAGGGGGCAACATGCTACAAAGAACGACTTGCTGAGGAGCTACAAGAATAGGGTATGGGACCTCATTGAGGATTTCGAAGCTTTCAACATTGTGTCCATACCCAGGAAAGGAAATGAAGCTGCAGATAGGCTCGCAGCAGTTGGAGCAACGTTTGATGTGGTTGACAACATCAGAAGAGGAAAAATGCAGCCACACATCCATGTGGTTGTAAGGCCAGCAGTTCCAGATAATAACACAAGCTGGCAGGTGTTTGAGAATGATCAACAGATCGTCAATTTCTTGCAAGAAGAAGCTGAATTTTTGGCTAGGAATCAGGACAGATTAGAGCAGCAGTATGGGGATCAAGTAGTACAGCTGCGGACAAACAAGCTTCCTAAGGGTTTGGTAACATTGGAGTCTATCTTCAACCCTAACGACCAGTTTTACAGGTCAAGAGAGAAGATTCGGAGCCAATTCCGGTTGGGGAAGGTAAAACACTTCAAATTGGCAAAGTGGCCACCGAACAGGAGAAATCAGATTTCATACAACTTTGCCAAGAGTTTCCAGATGTCTTCGCTTGGAGCTATGAAGACTTAAGAGGATTCGATCCAAATTTGGCACAACATACCATAGAATTGGATCCAGATGCTAAGCCCGTCAGGCAGAAGCAGAGACCAATCAACCCTCACATTGAGCCTCTAATGAAGAAAGAGCTTAACAAGCTAATCGAGGCAAGCATTATATTCCCTATCAAGCACTCAAGCTGGGTTGCGAACTTGGTTCCGGTCAGGAAGAAGAGCGGAGAAATCAGGTTGTGTGTGGACTTCCGAGACCTCAATAGGGCATCTCTCAAAGACCATTACCCGCTTCCTTCAATGGAACAAATATTACAAGTAGTATCCAGTTCAGAGAGATTCTCTCTCCTAGACGGCTACTCAGGGTACAATCAGGTGATGGTGAAAGAAGATGACCAATTCAAGACGGCTTTCACCACCAAATGGGGAACCTATGCCTACAAGAAAATGCCATTTGGGCTATCAAATGCTGGAGCCACCTTCCAAAGGGCAATGGATATGGCATTCAAGGGGTTGATCAATAAAATAGTTTTGATATATCTTGATGACATCACTGTATTCTCAAAAAGTGCAGCGGATCACCTCTGTCATTTGAGGCAAGTATTTCAGAGATGTAGAAGATTTGGGGTATCATTGAATCCCAAAAAATGCATATTCTTGGCTCACGAGGGAAAGCTTTTAGGCCATATTGTTTCAAAGGAGGGGTTGACGATTGACCCAGAAAGAGTTGAAGCAATTCAAGCATTGCCATTGCCGAGTCACAAGAAGGCTCTTCAAAGCTTCTTGGGAAGGATCAATTTCATCCGTAGATTTGTCCCAAACTTTGCTGCTCTTGTGAAGCCAATAACGCTGATGTTAAAGAAGAGCATGGCATTTAAGTGGACATCTGAAGGCAAGGCAAGTTTTGAGGCAATCAAAGAGGCTATATCTCAAGCTCTGACTCTCGTCAATCCAGACTTCTCCAAAGACTTCGTGCTATATGCCTTTGGTGGTGGGGAAACGATTTCTGCAATCCTGGTACAACAAAACAAAGGAGGATTAGAACAACCAGTTGCTTTCTTCAGTCAAGGCTTGGAGGAATACAAAACTAGGTACTCTTTCATTGAAAAGCATGTCCTTGCGGTAATCAGAAGCTTAAAGAAATTCAAGCACCTAGTCGCAAACAACAAGATCCAATTATTAGTCTCACATGCTGGGGTTAAGGACTTCCTTCTGAACAAGGATCTGAATGAGAAACGTGCAGGATGGATAACCCGTGTCATGGAATATGACATCGAGATCAAGGTTACCAAACTAGTACGTGGGAAGGGACTATGTGAGTAGCTTGCCTTAAGTCGACAAGTTGAAACAGGTAATGAAAAAGAAGCTGTCCTACTGTTACAAGATGATCAAAAACAGGAAAATGATGATGTGTCTACTCCTTGTTGGACTCAGAATATGATACATTTCCTACAAATAGGCATGTTCCCTCCAGAAATGAGCAAAGTAAAAAGAAGGTACTTCAGACTACAAGCAGTTCCTTATGTGCTTGTTGATGGTATCTTGTTTAAAAAATACATCAACGGTGTTCTATTGAGATGCGTTGGGACAGGTCAGATTGAGAGGATCTTACAAGAGTTCCATGACGGGGAGGCAGGAGGCCATTTCACCCCACGAGTAACAGCTCTCAAAACCATGAAAGCTGGTTACTATTGGCCTACTATATTCAATGATTGCTATTCATGGGTCAAAAAATGCAAGAAATGTGCATTCTTCACAGGGAAGGGAAGGTTAGCAGCACTGCCCCTTCGTCCAATTTCAGTAGATCATCCATTCATGCAGTGGGGATTGGACTTCATTGGAGTCATCAATCCCAATTCGAGTCAAGGCCACAAGTGGATTCTTACAGCGACAGACTATTTCACCAAGTGGACCGAAGCAGTAGCGCTCAAAGAAGCAAGTGAGTCTAGCATACTAGACTTTTATGAAGGAATAGTAACCAGGTTCGGTGTGCCGGCCACCATCATATCAGATAATGCATTAGTATTCATAGGTTCAAAAATTACAGCATGGGCTGTCAAGAATGGAATATATTTGAGCACCTCTTCAAATTATTACCCGCAGGGTAATGGACAGGCAGAGTCCACAAACAAGAATTTTCTAAAAATCATCAGAAGGACTCTAGATGAAAATCAAAGAACATGGCATACAAGGCTAAAATCAGCGTTATGGGCTGACAGAATAACACCAAAGAGGTCTACAGGTAATTCTCCCTACAAGTTAGTCTATGGGAAAGAGGCGGTGTTGCCTATATCATTAGAATTGCCAGCCTTGGAGCTCATGAAGTAGTTCGAGTTATCTGAGTTCGAACCAATGGAGGTCAGGTATGCAGAATTGATAGAAATAGAAGAAATCAGAGAACATGCAGTTCAGATGATTGAGAAGGATCAGGCCGTAGTAAAAAGATGGTTTGATAAGAGAGCTGGAGCAAGGACCTTCCAGGAAGGGGACTTAGTTCTGAAATGGGATGCAGATCGGGAAAAACCAGGAAGGCATTCCAAGTTTGACGCCATCTGGAGTGGTCCCTACATGGTCATGGGATGCAAAAAAAGTAATGCCTTCCAATTGTCTGCATTGGATGAAGAGGAACTTTAGATTCCGGTTAACAGAGTCTATCTTAAACATTGCTACTAAGAAAGTTTTGCCCTTGTAAATATTAGTTTAGATTTCCCTTAATTCCTCTAAGTGCGTATGCACATTGTCCTGTTGTATTTAGGTTTCTATTTCCCTAAGTGCTTTGGCACAGGTTTCGCTGCTCTCGGGTCGTTTTCTACAGTTCGGAGTGTTGTTGGAGAAGAAGTTACAGTATCAGGCTTGTTTCAGGTTATTGCTTATAACTCCATGCCCAATGGATTGCTAAAAGGCCATTGATCTTCTACCTAGCAGGCAGGTAACCCCGCTGAATCATCAAAACTGTTGACAAAATTTCCCCCTCCAGGGTAAATTTCGATAACATGCATCAAAAGTTGCAGAAAAGGCAAATAAGTCAATCCAGGAAAAATCGTGAGAAATCGGCTAAGTCCTAGTCCTAAGTGTTGCTCGGGACGTTTAGGACAAAAATGCCCGAACCGGCCGGTTCGGCCGAAATGAGCACAGGCAGTCCAAAATCAAATGGGACAAGTGGGATAGAAGTACGCGACAGGCACGAAAAGCTGATCCAGCCGAGAGAGAAAAAAATTGGTAAACTAGCTGAAGAGGGTTGCCTTCGGGACAAGCCGGCCGAAAAGGCGGTGAACCGGCTAAACCGGGTGAAAAAGGGCCATACAGTCCAAAATCAAATGGGACAATCGGGCCGAAAAGGCGCGAACTGGCCAAACTGGGCCGAAAAGAGTCAAGTCAGTCCAAAGCAAAGTGGGACAAGCGGGCCAAAAATGCCGAAATGTCCGAATCGGCCGAATAAGTCGAGAAGGTCCAAAATCAAATGGGACATCTATTATAAAATGGACGTAAAATGCCCGAACCGGCTGAAATGAGCACAAAGGGCCCAAAATCAAATGGGACATCCGGGAAAAATGGAGGCGAAGGGCGTGAAAGAGCTAGCAGGAACGCGGGACTAATCAAAAGCTGCCACGTGTCCTCATAGGAGTAAAGGTCAGAAAAGTCCAAGGGCGAATTTTCGAGCACCGAGCCGAACAAATAGGATCATGCCACTTGTCCCATTTAAGGGCCCATGGGGAAATTTTAAAGGAAAGCCTGCCAAAAGGCAGAGGAGAGAGAATTATTCAGCGAATCAGAGCTTGCCATGTGTCATCCATGGTGGCAAGAGTGCGGGAAGAATTTCAAAAATCCGTTTTTGTCTGTTCCGTGCCCTAAATCTTCAGATCGCCATAACTTTTGATCCAGATGCTCGGATTTGCGCACTCTTTATATCAATGGAAAGCTGGTAAAATTATCTACATGTTTCCAAGGTCAATCTTGCAATTTTGGTTCAGTTTGGAGGATGAAAATAAAGAAACACCTCTAGCTGCGAATAACTAAACAGAAGTGATGCATCAACAAACAATTTTAATGTGGCAGACAGTTCACCACTCCTGTTAGGTAGCCCACCGTTTCGCCAGGATCCACCACTTCTGCCATGATGAGATGGGTTAAATGCATTTAGGAGGTGGTTGGGGTAGATTTCAAATTCCTCTCTCTTTTCTCTCTCATTCTTCCTATAAATTGTAAGGAGGGGACTTCTTTCTAACGGTTGGACATTCTTGTTTTGTAATTCCTCCCTTCTCTCCTGCTTGCAAGAGAATTCATGGAGTTTTCAAGCCTCCCACATGGACTGTAATGCCACTGTTGGCCTCTTAGCCACTGCAATGTATTGAATCGATTCTCTGAGAAATATATATGTCTGTGATTAAATTTAAATCCTCTCATGTATTCATTGTTGTCATTTTGATCTCTCATTGCATTTCGGTTACCTGTGCGTGGTGTGGTATTGCGTCTATATGGTCTGTGTTTATTTTTGCAAAACTTATGTTCTTCATTCCTCGGTGCATCACCTCCCTAGCTTAGGTTTATTTTTATGCATTTCTCTCTCCCTGTCTCCTTGGTAGTTAGATTAGTTTTTGGGGTAAACCTCTGCGTTTCATTGGTGCATCTGAACAGAGGAATAGGAACCAGCCTTTCTCTGGAGAATCCTTCTCATTTTCAAGTCCCACACTTGGAGAAGGATTCGATGTTATGCAATCACACTGGATGCCTAAGAGATCAACCTAGAAACTTGATCTGCAACCAGGGGTGCTGTGATTTTGCATCAACAGTCGCTCTTTAGGGTTGGTATTGCAGGATGTTATCATGATGAATCCTTAACACATGTAATCCCATTACTAACACATCTTTCTATAGAGCATGCCAGATCTATCTCTAAAGGAGAACATAATTAAATATTAACCATGATGAGATCAAGAACATACTAGATTCAGATACACACAAAACTAACACTCAGATTTAGCCAATATCTTCCATTATATTAAATGCAATAAGTATACAGAATATTTATTACAATAACAATAGTATGCACATAGCAAAATAATCTCCCTATGTATGCACACACCTATATCACTCTATACAGTTTACTACATACTTATAAGGGTGATAAATTGCCCTTCACCGCTTATATATTCCCAAAATAGGTTACATGATTTTACTAGTCACGTGTTGCTACAAAAATATCCACACATGAAAGTGTGCTAACAATAGACTATTGGTATTTAACTAACAGTAGTAGATCTATTTCCGTCCTGTGTCCATGTAGAGTGCTTCAAATCTAATCTTCCAAAAATAGGCCAATGTGTGATGCACAAGTCTCCAATTAGTTTGAGTACTCCGCACGCTATCTCCAAAAAATAGATCCTTGTCATGAAAACGTCTAAGTCCCAAACATGTTTCTATTCCTTGAATGTGAGCCTTCCCAATACGTCTGTGTCTTTGAATTAGTTCTACTCTCCCCGTGTGAAACTTATGTATTTTCTTTACTAAGTGCTAGGGTTTGATTGATCAATAAAAATTAAAAAATACGTATTCTAGTGTCAAAGTTGGACACATATGACAAAGAAGATATTGGAGAAAATCATGAAGGACTCCTGAGTCATTGTAACTACACCTATACAAGAAGATCCCGTATCCTAGCTCAATTCAAAAGAGACCTTTGGGTAAAGAGACTTCTCAATTTAAAATGTCATCCACCTCCTCTAAGGGATAATCCAACAAAGGAAAGAGAATGAGAGGAAACATTACTTAAGTCTAATAGAAGGGTAGATCAAAATTTGGAGACTATCCATGAGGAGGAGGAATAAATCACATTTTACTCTGTGAGGACCAAGTCAAAAAAGGTGACAAAACCTATAATAGAGACCACCACAAGTGCAAAAATTCAAGGGACAACAAAAATTGGTCTAAGCATCTACTATTTTAGTTCATACCATAGAGGCAGTTCTCACTACCCTACCTTTTATGCTATAAGAGGTCTTTATAAATGTGGTCATGTAGGAAACTAAGGAGCAAGAAGTTCAATTAGAGGAGAAAACAATAATGTGTGACCCATAAATGGAGCATACCTTCACTAAACTAACTCAAGGTTGGACCAAGATGTTTGGGCTAACCTCCCCCATGAAACCATACAAGATATGTCAATTGAGAAAGAGGGAGACCAAGCACACAAAGAATCACATACTGCAGAGAAAGTTGAAGGTGGTGAGGTGGTAGAAAATATTAAAGGAAAATGTTTTTGCAAAATAAGTTGGGAAAGCTCAGGTTGAAGAGGTCACTCTTGTTGAAGTTGAAAAATATAGTGTTGTGGAACCCACTCAACAAAGTCTAGAAATAGATGAGAAATAAGTTGATACTCATGAAGTTATAACAGAGGAAAGTAAAAAAATGGATGAGAAAATATCCTTCTCAATGTAGAGAAGAAGATGTTGAGGAAACAATAAAGATTAATACAAAATCTCAACCATCTTCAAGTATGACAATGGAAGAGGTGGAGGACTTGGGAATAGAAGAAGAAAAAGTTCAAGGACATATTGTTGAAACTTATGATCAATAAGAGGCACAAAATGAAGGCTCTAGTATTTCTCTCATTACACCCAAAAAAACATTATGTTACCTAGTATTCCCCTACTGAAAGAACAATAAGAAGGAAACACCCAAATTGAGGTTTAGTTAGTATCAAACCTCATAAGGAAGAAGAAGGTAAAAGTACACATGGAGAAGGAATAACTTGAAAGAAGTATTTCCTTGATGTAACCCAAAACACAAAAGTTAGCCATAATTTTGTAAAGAACAATGGTGGGGGACTTAAGGAGAAAGGTTTGTGGAATTTTCCATTCCACAAATTGATGTCTTAAGGGATGAAGATTCCCCTTTATATTATCAAGTGGCCAATATCCCACTTGGAAATCCAACCCCTGAGGGACTAAAGCATGAAACTATTATGGCTGTAGGAGGAAACTTTTATAAAATGCACAAGGATAAGGAAAACAAGATATATATGAAAGAGAAGGTTGATATCTTGTAAACCTATGTGAAGAAGTGTGTAAAAAACTCCCAAAGGAAGTGAACAAACAAATACATAACTCACTCCTAAAAATAATTATAAATGTTAATGACTTGAGGTGTAGGGGATAGGCCACTAAAAAGTGGGAGGAAGAACTTGGTTAGCAAGGGAAACAAGGTATTTACAAAAATTATAGAATATTATTATATGCACACTAAACTAATTAAGCTAATATAAATGAAACTAACACCAAGTAGCTTCAAAGAAAAATTAATCTACCATTAACATCATGATAAAGCTTAAAGGAAATAACTATCTTAATTCAATAACATGGAAGTAAACACCTAATGCTAAGTCATTCCTACTCTTTGTGATTGGTACTATGAAGTATGAACCTAATTAGATCACCTAGCAATAAAATTGATGTTGTTTGCTTCAAATAATTGAGGATGAGATGCTCACCAAGAAATGGATACAAGGCCATCTTTTGATCTTCCCATGATCGTCAATTTGAGAAAATGGATGCAAGATGGATAAGCTGATTTCCGAACAATGGAGAATGGATCAAACTAAAATGCGAATAGGTTTCACTAATTAAAGTGTGGTGTGTGTTTGAGAAGAAGGGGCTTGGTCCTTTAAATAGCTTTCCACTTCAGGAGACGATTGTAAATTAGTGAACGTGGGACAAATGATAACGTGCATTTTGAAGGGATAAGATTGTTTAGAAGAATTAATTAGAAATTAACAACTCATGGTGTAGACACCTGTAATTTGATCAATACACTATTATTTCTAATGGTGCACTAATGCTTCTTCCCTTTGCAAATTGACGGCCACACCTCCAGTTAGACCTATCTAACTCCCCTCTCATGACACATTTTTGGTCATTTTCCCTCTTATAAACCATTCAAACACGCTGTTATAGCCTCGTTCTAACTACATTAGCTTCTTATTCCCTTCTAACTTGCTCCTATTAGCTCCTGGAATATCAATTCACTTCATTGGATTGATTAAGCTCTTCAAAAACCCTTCCAGAACCCTAATTACTCTCTAAGAGAGATTAATTAATCTAACCTAGGTTAATTACCCTAAACATAGTCAAATCACACTTTGACTTGCTAAAAGTTCTTTTTGGACTTTAGCCTTTGTCCCACATGCACCCAAATCTCCCATTTCTTCCAAACCAAAAACTATAAATAGGGCTATACCCCCTCCTTCATTTCCTAAGAATTATCTCTTCTTCCTAGCATAGATTATAGAAATTTGTTTAGGCTTTAGATTGTATTTTCATCTTCTTCCATTTGAGCTAAAAGCATTTGATTTTTTATTTCATAGCATTAAGATGGAGTAAAAGGGAAGATCCATTGGCCTTGAAGCCATTAATGGGGAGATCTCTTTCTCTTTAACACATAACTGAATGCTTAGATCCTCTTAGGTTCATCTATTTCAAGCTTTTCAAAGAATAGAGGTTAACTTCATTTGCTTAGTTTTCAGGTTTATTTCAAATTAATGTATGCAAAGAAGAAAACCTTTCTCATGTCTTATCACATGGTCCATTGATCAGTTTGCTAAAAGCCTTTCGTGATTATTTAGAGATTCTTACCCCAAATCCATGGCTTTTAAAACTTTTCATTTAACACATTTGACATGCCCGGTGGGACACTTATGTCCATCCTCCATTAATGGTGGTCTTTTAGGTTTTTCAAAGCTTCATTTTCAAGTTTTTGGGTCAAATCACTTGTTATTTCCTCATTTTTATTTCTAACCCTAGATAAATGACCTTCGTTTACATGTAGTTTTGTGGGTTTGATATAGAATTAGGATACGTTTGACTAACAACTAACCTATTTTCTCTTAAAAATTTGAAAATCCATGTGTTTTTTGTAGGTTTTTCACAGGGGTGCGCATAGGTGTAAAACAAGGGGCGTGTACATGTTGAAACCCCAACATATCCATCGGATCAGGTGTGTACATGTCAAGAGGACTTCATCATTTGCAAATTTTCTCTCTACAAAGATGCACGCACGCATCTCTGTCATCTGGGGTGCGTATTCTATCTCTCTGGCTACGTATGTGTAAATGATCTGACTGTGTAAATAATTTTACAGTTTCCTATTTCAAGCTTGGGCACGTACACGTCAGAACTTGAGCATCGATGTCAATATGGGTGTGTCTCTATCATGTTACGATCATATGTGTTTTACAACATTAGGTTTCATTAATTCTTGACTATAGGAGTACTCATTAAGTAGGGCACGTATCCATCGGTTGGGGAGCACTGGTGTAAGTATAAGCATGCATAGGTGTCTGTATTAAAAATTGAAAATTTTTACAGTCTACAAAAATATTTTTCTCTAATCCATTACTGCAGGTTTTTAGGACTAACAAATTGAAAAATTTCAGGTTTGCATAGTTAAAAGTGTTCAGTTTGACTTAGAAGTAGCTTTGTAGAAGTGTGTATGCTCTCTCCTTGCGTCTTCCAAGGTGATCTTTGGGAGAAGTCAAAAATACTCTATACAAAACTCACATCATAAATTGTTCAAAGAAACACTTGTTTTATAAAGGTTGAAGTAAGAACTTTCATGTGATTTCAGTATAACTTTTCATGTTGTGTATGCTCTTCCTTCGTGCCTTTTGGGAAATCTTAGGAATCAAAAGCAAAGTGAAAAACTCTCTTTCTTAACATCAACCTACGAAATGGAAAATTACTAAAAAATTGTTGTCTACAGGACCTATTGCTTTTCAGAGAAAGGTGTCAAAAAATAAAACAAAGAATTATAATACACGTGTTCTTACAGGTTGCCAAACGGTGTGCTACTTAAAACCACATTAAGATAAGAAAGATAAAAAACACCATATTCAAACATTGTATTGTAGGTTTCGGAAAAGGGTACGTCCCTATCCACTCAATTGGAACATAACCCCTTTGGCATAATGCCTTAAGCTACAACAATGGGGGTGGTTCCAAGAACCCTAAAGTAGTCCACCGTTGTGTAACCTCGTGGATGAAATAGGAAGCACTCCGCTTACCCAATTGACTAGTACACCTTGTGAGTTAGAGTTACAAGTTTTCCCTATTGCGACCCTATTAAAAGTACATAATGGATGCATTTACTTCCCACTGTGCTTGAAGGGGGAAAAGTCAAGATACTCCCAAGATAGGCAAGGGACTATTTGGGTAAATCACCCCGCTCGTGAATAAATTTGTAACACCTAGTTGAGAGAACTTATTAGAAAAAGCCATTTTTTCTTGGAACCCACTCTACTAGTCCTTGTTGTGTCAAGCCATCATGAAGTGAAAACTCATTTGGAATATAAACCTTGTTTCATCAAACAGGAAAAAGAACCCTTGTGAGTTTGATTTGAGTGTCTTCCATCACGAAACTAAACTACATCCCACTTATTGCTTAGTTTTATTCTTTTCTTCAGATGAGGCGAAGCTCTACCTAAGTGGCACTTGGTTTGTTTCCATCTTTTGATCAAATACCCTTGCATTCTCATCACCCATTATTCAGGGTGAGAAAGGTACATACATCAAACATTTTTATCAAAGATAGTGCTCATCACTTTTATGTCCGTTTACACCCATCCATGTTTGCGGCTGGGTTATTAAACGTCTAAAGTGTGTGGGTATGCTTTTTGTATCTTTGATAAAGGTCCGTCCATCTTGATTTCAAGATCATATTCACCACTGTGAGTCTGGTTCATCTTCTATCTCTTCTTGAGTTGATAGTTTTGTTCGCAAGCTAGACACACAATCTTGGTCCTCACATTGTATTCTCATTTTATGAGAATATGGTATAAGTCCCCTTATTACATAGTTACACTGCTCACATGATTAAAAAGCTCCTTGTTATACTTATCACTTGGTTTCAGTTTCAACGTCATCTGAGTCTTCTTGAAAAGTGTCGATAATACCTTACATATATCATAATAAAGTTGTCATGGTACTAACACCTTGCTTGCTCGGTTAATGTATCACGGTGACATTATTATGCTATATCTATTCTTGACTTCCATTTTTCAGAAGGTTTGGATTTCATCGACATTCAAACTAGTTTTAGGTATACCTTGTCAAGGGACTGTGACAACATCACGTTAGTGCTTAGAACTTGTTGGTGTTCTAACTTGACTTACATATTAATACATCATTGTCGTTATCTATTTTTTTAGGGCATCGGCTTGGTAACAAAAAATTGAGTGGTCATAAAATTTAGGTGTGCATATGAGTGTTCCTTGATAAAGACAATTGCATAACACTACATCTAGGATACACTATAGTCTAATTCCAACATCACCTTTAACGGCTTACAGAAAACCATACACTTAGAGGTTATACTAGCTACATACAAACGTCCACTAGTAATGCCTAAAATAATAAAAATGGCAGCCAAATCAAATGAGCATGATATAGGAGAAAACCCTTTCGACACCTTCCCATTCAATGGTCACAATTTTGGACCACTCTTTTCTCAAGTCAAAGATATGGAGATGTTAATTGATCATAGTGGAGAAGAGTCAGACTCTTCCGGATAACAACAAAGGTTATACCTAAGTATATTTGATGAAACCCTATATTATAATAAAGATCAAGTACTCATAAGAGTCTTAGCATTAGGAGCTAAAACTTCCACATGAGCACAAAGAAGAAACAAAGGTCATTAACCCTAATTTAGGAGAATGAAGATTCCTCTTAGACATAGATAATCCTTTTGATGTGGGGTATGCTTCCACTTCAGGGAAACATAAGGCCGCTGTCGAAGGTGAACCATCATGGAAGCCTCACTATAAAGCTTCGCGTAAAGTGAAAATTGAGTGGAAAGCTTCCCCTCCTCCGAAATTTTATGAAGAAGAGGACCCCCTAGTTGAGGAGGAGATCCTCCAAAAATAGATCTTGAAGTTGAGTCAGAAACTAGCAAACCTAGGCTCTTCAAGAAAAAACATATGCAAAGACAAAGACAAAAACAAACCTAACGAGTTTAAATTTAATCCACATATAGACTATACCTTAAGGAAACTCAAGCTCAAAGGTCAATATCACCTACTAAAGAGCAACTCATTCAGGAGGATTTGAAATCTATGAAAGATATGCTTACTACATTACAATAGGGAAATGTAGGCCAAAATAGAAAATATTCATATGAAGAACTATGTCCTTATCCCTTTGATAAGGACATGTTACAACAACCTTTCCCAAAACAATTTACTATTCCTAAATTTGATAAATATAAGTGCAAAAGTGATCCTTGTGATCATATAAAAGACTTTTACATGGCTTGCCAAGAGGTCACGTATAGCGATAATTTCTTAATATGACTTTATCCTCGCAGCCTAGGAACTGTGGGATTGGAATGGTTCTATAGCATACCCAAGGGATTCATTACAATGTGGCCCATGCTAATAGAGAAATTTGTAAGGCATTACTCCTATAATATGAAGAGTGACATCACAATGAATGATCTATGCAATAAAAAATAAAAACCCAATGAGACATTTGCAAGATTTTTGTAACGATGGCGTGGGTTAGCTTGTCACTTTCCTTGTGCCTTACTAGAAAAATAGTTAGTGAGCATATTTGTTCCTAACTTTAACCCATAAATAGCCTTTCACTTAGAAATGCATTGTGGCTCAAACTTCGAAGAATTCATATAGAAAGGTAGTCAAATTGAGAAAGCGCTCATTGCTAAGGGAATGCTTAAACCTGTTACTAAAAACAAACATGAATCCAAATCCATAGACAAACCTAAATTCTTCAATAAGAATAAACATGTTGTTGGTGATGGCATTACAGACTCCAAGAGAGTCCAAGCCATACAAATAGGCCCACTCTTAAATCTTTCGCAAGGGCCTCATCCCAAAGTGCCTACAAAACATACGTTCACATCCTTGACAGAATCCTTATCTACCATCCTAAAAAAATTAGATGGTGCAAAAATGGTAGAATATCCAACAGAAACAATACCATGCCTAGAAGATTCTCTAAAACCAATTTGGTTCAAAGACCATGAATATTGTGACTTCCACTGTGTCAAAGGACACAAAATGGATAAATGTTTGAGATTGCGCCATTATATCCAAGACCTCATAGAGGAAGGGAAGATTGATGTGGAGTCTCCCCTTGAGACCAGAAAAATTTCAAATGAAAAAATGGGCATTTACAAAGAACCTTTTCCTAACCATGCAGATAAGAAGAAAAGAAAACCAGATTAAGGGAAAACTTCCAACAACTATATGACTACTACCTATGTGTACCCTACAAATGATAGTCATTATGATTCCCTCATTATATGTATTAGCTCATCTAATGAATAAATCAACACCATTCGTATCTTAGAAAAGATTTGTGTAGTCGGGACAAGAGGTTCCTGCTTAATCATACCAGATCCTGTGCCTACCCCTTAGGAAAGTCAATATAACTTAATAGAGTAGTTAGAGAAAATGTCCGCTAAGATATCTATTCTCGATCTCCTCAAGATCTCTAATGCCCATAAGAATATACTGTACAAAAATTTGAAAAAATTAGGGGTTTCCATAGAGGTAGACCCCACAAAACTTCAAGTCATGATTGCACGCTTAGACACCAATGATCATATTACTTCTGATCATACTGCAATCCCGCATAACAACCCAGAGCATAACTTGCCATTGTACCTTGAAGTGGTGGTTACCCATCACAAAATCAAAAGAGTACTTATAAATGGGGGATCTGGTTTGAATATTTACACCTTGAAGCTTGTAAAGAAACTAGGCTGTTTAGAAATAGAGCTGGGTGCTAAGACTATCACAATCATAGCATATGACAATGAAGAAAGAGATTCAGCAGGGACTATAGTGGTCCTCATGGAGGTAGGACCGATATGTGATGACACAACATTTCATGTCCTTGACTTGGACCTTTCATATAACATGCTCTTGGGATGCACATGGATCCATGCCATGTAAGCTATTCCATCAAATTTTCATCAGTGCACCAAGTTATGTCATGAAGGGCAGGTGGTTACCATTTTGGGTGACCTGGAACCTTTCACACATTATAAGTAATTGCATGGTTTTTCTCGTGCCGCTTATGAATGTGCTTCTGCAGATGTTGTTGTCCCTCTACAAATAGAGGCTATAAAAATGAATAGATTCAGAGTCCCTCACACCTTTCAATCAAGAGTTTCCCTCATTGGTCAATCCATTTGCTTCATGGGAGGCCATAGTAGCAAAATATGGCCCAAGCAAGCCATTCACTCTTGAGCAGGCTCTATTGATATCAGACTTATCAGTATCCCCCAGGACAAGGGGTAAGCCTTATTTTCAGTTCAAGAGAACTTGCGAGCAATATCCTAAACCGTTGGAAAATTTTTTCCATAATGGTCTCCTATCTGAGGAGAATATGTTAAAAGACCCTACCATTAGAGTGCAAGAAGGCATCATGGCTTCATGAAATCAAGCACATTAGTACATCAAAGCTCCCCACATGATGTTTGTCATGGGATATAGTGGGTTCAGATGTGGTGTTAATGCACAAGGCTGGTTGGAGCCTATCCCTATCCCTCATTTTAAAACTGATAAACATTGCCTTGGAATAATTCCCCATGACGCTCTACCTTCTAAGAATGATGCCACCTCTTCAGAACGTGAGGACGTTTCATCTCATTCTGATAGTGACACAGATTCCCAATGTAGCCTTTACGAGGATCTTACCTCCACAAACCCATTCCCACATTCATTGGTCCTTACCTTATCTGAGTCCATCCTCCTAGATAAATATCCAGTAGCCCTTGTATATCCTAAACTTATAAATTGGGATCAAAAAATTCACGTGACCCTAGATTTCTTTTAAAATGATGAGGCATTCACAAAATTCATGGGACTCAGGGACTTTATTCCAGCTGAAGACCACAATAAAGGATTTAAGATTCAACTAGACACCTATGCCTACTTTAGGGAAGAAGTAGTCATGTGTAGATGGTTTAATAAAAGTGCTGTAAATAAAAGTACACCTACTTCTGAGAAACGAAACAAGAAGGCTCAATGGAAATCCCATAGTGACAAACTCTTTGATAAACTCATAGACAAATAGAACGAAGAGTCTAAAGATGAAGTGATTTATCCATTCAAAGATGACAATGAACTACCACAAGAGGTCAATCTTACTCTTCCCCCTAATCCTATGTAGATGGAAGATGCTTCTAAAATGCTTATTGAGGAAATAATCAACGTCAATATTGGCTCAAAGGAGTAACCTAGAATAGTCAAGTTGGGAGCTTCAATATCAGCTCAGGAACAAAAGACCTTTGTAGAGATCTTAAAAGAATACGTGGACATATTCGCATGGACATATGTAGATATGCCTGGTTTGGACCTGGAGCTAGTTGTGCATAACCTCGTTGTGCACCCAGATGCCAAACCAATCAAATAAAAGTTGAGAAAGATACATCCTAAGGTGGCGCTCTTAGTCAAAGAAGAATTAGAAAATTTGTTAGCTATTGATTTCATTAAACCTATTGACTATTCAGAATGGATCTCTAACATAGTCACAGTTTATAAAAATCCTATTAGTATAAGGATCTGCACGTATTTCTGTGACATCAACAAAGCATGTCTAAAAGATTATTTTCCCCTACCTAACATTGACATGATAGTCGATTCAACAATTGGTTATGAAATGTTGTCCTTGATGGATGGTTTTTCGGGTTATAATCAGATACAAATTGAGGAAGAAGATCAACATAAGACAACATTCATCACCCCTTGGGAAACATTTTGCTACAAATTCATGCCCTTCGAGCTTAAGAATTCTGACGCTACTTATCAGCGGGCCATGATAGTTATTTTCCTTGAGCTTGCACCATGTTGCCCTAAAATTTTCAAATCTATATCTGCTCAAAAAAATGTTTTACCCTTTGAATTGATGGTTTGAAATTCTTCCCCTCCAGTTGAAATGCTTTAAAAATGCTCACAAACTTGTTGTTTTGCCCTAATTTGAAAGAATAATCCAAGTTTGCCCTTTTCTGTGCCCTAGTTTTTCCAATTTTGCGGGCTATGTCATTTTTTCCCTTTGCCAGATCATGGAAAAATTGAAATTGATCAAATCATACTTGTTTGTAATTGAAAATCCTATCCCAAGGTCGAAAATGTTGTTAAAATCATGCTTCAGTTGATTTAAAATCAAAAAAAATCTGCCATCCTTGGTGAAAAAATTGAATTCTAGGGCATCCTTTGAATTTTTTACATTTTGACAGTCATACGGGTGTCATTTACCCATCAAATTCATCCTCAGAAGGTATTGGCAATGTGGCGGCTTCTAATTGGCTGAGGAAAAGTGGGGAAGTGTTGTAACTTTTCATTTTTCACCTTTTTGACAAATGGGGCATTTTCGGGCCCAGGGACCCATTTTTTCCAAATTTTCCTACGTGGCATGTTCTGATTGGCAGGTGGGATGGCGGGTGGTTGGATTCCCTTAGATTTTTTGACTTTATTTTGCAAAAATTTTAAAAGTCAAAAATTGGCCGAAACCCCGCAGCCAATCGGGAGTGGACACGTGTCCATAAAGACCAAAGGGAGGAGTGGGCCGAGGGGGACTTAGAGTTTTTTGGCTCTAATTCTATAAAGTTTCAAAATCAGTGTTTCAGCCCCACTCCAATCAGAGGAGGACACGTGGCAAAATGGCAAGGCACAGAGGGGATGCGGGGATGGCAGAGGGAGGTTTTTCTCCTTTGGAAGCAAAAATTATTAAAGTAAAATTTTTGGCCAATCATAGGTGGACACGTGTCTAAAGAGTCAAGGGAAGTCCCTTTTTTAAAATGGCCCCGGAAGGCTCAAATTAGGTCAAAAGGACACTAGGGTAAAATTTTGGAGCATGGCCCTGCTAGTGAATCATTGAGTGACATGTGGTGGGTATAGCGGGTGGACAAGGCGGGCCGGCAGAGGTAAAAGGGAATTTTTTCCCTTTTTCAAAAAGGGCTTAAAATAAAAATTTAAGCGCTGGCCTACTAGTGAATCATCAAGTGACACATGGCAGAGGACAAGGTGGGTCGGTGGACCGGCAGAGGTAAAAGGGAATTTTTTCCCTTTTCAAAAAGGGGAATTAAAATTTGAGAATTGGCCTCACAACGATTTTAGCATAGAGGAAGCGACACGTGGCGAGGGAGAAATCGGAGGTGCGGGCCCATGGGGAAAAAAGTGAAAATTTTCCAATTTTCCAAAAAAGGTCAAAATGCACAGAATTGAAAGCATGATCCCAATGGGACCCACCATGTGCCACGTGTCAGCTCCAAAATTCAAAGGTGGAGGGGTGGAGAAAAAAGTCAAAATTTTCCATTTTTCCAAAAAATGTGGAAAAGTAAAAAATGAGCCCGAATTTCGGTTCCAATCATTTTTTGCCACGTGTCTGGCCTTATCCAAAAAATTAAAAAGGTAACTCAAGCTTATTTCTAAGTCCACATCTTCCACGTGGAGGGCCAGGATTAAAAGATGGATAAGATCGACGGTTGTTGTGCATCCATTTGTTTTGACCGCCATGGGAGCTCCAGGAAGCTTGGAATCACAATTTTTGCATCAAAATTCATCAAATTTATAGTGATTTTGTGTCGTCTTGGCCTTCCAGGATCATTGGCATCACTTTCATGGCTTAATTCTTTGATTTGAGATGTTTTTGAAGTAATTTTTACCCCAGCCCGAGAAAAAATGTGAAATGACAAAATCAAAAGTTGCAGAGGTAATTTGAAAAGGTAAAAAGGTGAAAATGATGAGTAAAAGGTGTTTGCATGCCTCAATGATGAAAAACATGCCTCCAGGATGGATAATGATCCAGATATTTGTAATGATTTAATCTTTTTGGGCACACCTGGCAACCTGTGAATGTTTTTCTATTTGATGTCATTTTCATTGAATCATGAGGATTGTTTTGTAACAAATTGATCCCTTGGCATATTCTTTTCTTGGGAAAGAAGGCTCCAATGTGGCAAGAGATATATAATGCATTTTTGAGACATGCAAAGGGGTTGGGGAAGTTGAAAATCATGAGAAAATTCTGAGAGAAAGCTCATTTTTCTAAGAAACCCACCAAAGAACCAGAATAATTTCTTCTGTGTTGGATCTTCATGTATGTGAGTTGGTTACAAGTGTATAGCCATCACACAGCTCTGAGATTGTTCATGAAACTCTCCCCTGCTGATGAATCTAACAAGATTTTGAGTTAATCTGTGTTTTTCTAGGCAATATGATGTCTGTTATCATTTTTAAATGCCTGCAAATAGTTTTCATTGTTCTTGTTGCAATCTTGCATTGAAAGTCTTTAGAAATCACACAGAATCTCCATTTCTTGTTGATAGTTTAGTGGCATTTGCAATCTCATGTTCAGAAGAGCCTTCATCTAATAAAGAGATAAACAAATTTAAAATCACTTTACCTTCCTTGACTGCAGAGATTTCTTGTAAGCCTTTGGGGGTACCTTAGGCATGGTTTGATCAAGGATTTTTGTGTTTAATTGAGTTCTTTACTTCAAGATTTTGTGGTGAATTCTCAAAGATTGTGTGAAGAGTGCAACCTGGGCTTCCATTTATGCCTCTTCTGGTTGAAAGAATATCCTGATTATTTGAAGCATTTTATCTGATAGTTGTTCAAGTATTGTAGAGGTTGTCAAAGATCTGATATATCCCAGTTTGTCTTGTCAACACCCCACCAAAAATTCATTCAAACAAACTAATCCTACCCATACTACCCCTGCATTGCATTGTGTGTCAACAAAAGGATCTAACCCATCTACAAAAATGCACAAGGAAAATCAGGATTATACAATGTCTTCAGTAACCCTTGCCTTGCATTGAAAATATCTCCATGATCTGGGAGTGACAACTTGTGAAAGTCAGATTTGGAGTGTTGATCATATTTTCCCAAGGCCTTTTCATACTATTTGCATAAATTGAGGGATATCTTCATCTCCTTCACCATTTGGGGGTTACAATATAGGTTCTCTTACCTTGGTTGAAAGGCACAACCTAAAATAGTGAGGGTCAGATCAAATCCTTTCAAAGTGCTATCCATCTCTCCACAAATCTGAGTGCCAGTTAGATCACATCCCCAGCTACAAAATGACACACATCATGATCTATCTGACTTCAAGCTTCATGCCATATCTCTGATGCTGCTCAGACTGAAAAGGAGAACAAATTTGGGTACCAACACCTTCTGGCACCGTTTTGGGGACTTCTTGGAATTTCTTGGTGTTTTTGAAGTGTTTGAAGAGTTTGAGCATTTGTGTATTCAAGTATTTGAGCTGCTACATTGTTAAAATATCATTCTATGCTTCAGATCTGCAAGTTTTAAACAAGGGTTTCAAGTTTTGTCTGCCCTTTTTCCATTTCCTAGTAGTTCATACACTTTGGGTGCATTGTGATTGATTGATTTAAGAAGAAGAAGGTCTGATTTATAAGGCTTTGCAAAGTTTTCAGTACTAGCAAACATTTGACAGATTACTTTAGTGCATTTGCACAACTAAGGTGAAATTCCTTAGTGGCGACTCCATGCTGATTTGATATTGAAAATACCAGTTGTCTTACCTTTCTGTCATTTATAATTTGTTGCTCAAATCTACAAAACTGGAAGGAAGAAGATCTCTCTTCATCAAGGACTCTGCTAAGAAGTTGTTTACAGATTCAAGAAACTCAGAGCTAGAGGGGAGAAAGGTGTGGAAGGTTGTTGGAGACTTGACTGCAAGAAAGGAGATCCCTATTGTTGAGTTTGAAAGTGAGCAACCTGTTATTGAGGACTGCAATTCTTCTTCAAGTGGATCTGATTCAGACAATCCTATTGCTGATTTGAATTCCCCATCAGGTGAGGGACCTTCTTGTGCATTTGAAAGGCTTGCTCCTAAATCTACTCCTGTATTTTCTAAATTTTCTAGAGATCATCAAGAAGGAGAGCCCTTAAGAGAGATCTATTTTGAAGTTTTCATTCCCATTCCCCAAAGACCTCTCACTCCTCATCAGCTTGTTTCACCTCCAAGATCACCCCCACCAAACAATATGGCTCAGCCTAGACCTCCATTTGTTGTTAACACCTTTGGTCCTATAAATTTTAGAGGAATGGATGGTTACCCAAATGTTGTCCCACAAGATGTCAGAAATAGGTTGCCAAAATTCCAGGGTAACAATGCTATTACTGGTGATCAACATCTCAAATTTTTTGATAATATGATGGAAGATTTTGAGATAGAGTTTGAGGATGTGTATGTCAAATTGTTTATTCATACACTAGAAGAGGATGCTAGGGATTGGTACAAGGCTCTACCTGATAATTCTATTGATTCATGGACTGAAATGAAAAATGCATTTAGGTTGCAATATGGTGACAAGACTGATCCTAGATTTCTTTTATCTGAGTTTGAGAATATCAAGAAGAACCCTAATGAATCAGTTCATGACTTCAACACAAGGTTTAACAAAACTTTGAGAAGGTTTCCTGTTAATTTGAGGCCTTGTGATGAATCTTGTTTAATCAAATATGTAGATGCATTTGATAAAAAGGCAGCCTATTACCTAAGAGACAAAAACCCTACCAATCTAAGACAAGCTTTCACCATGGCACTTCAAATTGAGAACAATATCAAAGCAATTGGGAAACCTCTCAAGAGAGATGGTGTAAAATTGATAAACCCTGAAAAACCTCAAGCTAGCAAAGGTGCTGATTTAGAAGAGGTTGTGAAAACTTTGGCAGGGGCTGTCAAAGAAATCTCATACAAGTTGGCAAGAGCTGAGAAGGGAATTGGGCAGACTTCACAAGGTCAGCCTAGGCAGCAAGCAAAAGATAGATTTGGCAATCATCCTAGGGGTGATCAAAGACAAGATGATAGAGGTAAAGGACCTATGGGAGGGGGAAATAGACAACCCCAAGCATGTGAAAGTAGATTGGTTCCTGACCCTTAACTACTCAGGGTTGCTGTTGTTGAAGAGGTTGCTGATATGGATTGGTGTGATAGATGTTTTCTTCCCCATCCTCCATGTGAAGTGGACCAACAAGAAGGTGAAGCTAATAATGATGATGGTACTGATGATGATATTTGCATGATGGGTTGTTCTTCAAGCTCACAAGGAGGAGCAACATCTACTGAAGTAATAAGTGCTAGGACAGCTGCAACTTTTTGGGATTGCATCAAATGGGTACAAGTCTTTCTTCCCCCTCATGCTCTTGAAGTTGATGTAGTGCAAGATTTTGAAATTCCTAACAATGACTTTGAATACTTAAGAGCTTTGATGATTAAGAAGTATGATGGTGGTATCCCTTCGGAGGAAGATAGACAATTGTTGATGAATGTTGTTGTAGCTCAAGAGAAAGACTATAACACTAGAAGAAAAGTTGTTAAGGGAGTTGGGCCTCAAGCCAAACCTAAAACACCCTTGCTCACAAGCATTCCAAAAGAAGCTCCTAGGAGAGAAGCACCTGTCAAAAGTTTCTGTTGTCCCAAACAAAAATTATAGTCCTCCTCATGCCCAAGCTGCCAAGAATCCACTGCCATCTAATGAATCTTCTTGTCTCCCTTCCAATGTTGTTTTTCCAAAGAGTGTCCCCTATGACATAGCCCAAGTATTGAGCCAAATTAAAGTGAGTGTTCCAATCATTGAGTTTCTTAGAATTCCTGAGCATAAGAAGAGAGCATTTGAGTACTTGGGATTGAAAGAAGAGAAGGTTACTCTAGGCAGAAATGTAAATGTTGTTGAAACTCCACCTCAGATCATTGTTGACCTTGAAACACCACCAGCAGTAGAAGATCTTGGAGAGACACCTGAGGTATATTTGGGGACATCTTTGGTTGATTCCCAATTGAATGTTGATCCATTCTTCACAACTTTGATCATAAAAGATAGGCTACTTCACAATTGTATGTTTGATTCCGGTGCATCATGTAATGTCATGCCTCTAGAAGTCATGAATGAGTTGGATATCAAAGTGACAGCTGCCTATGGGAAGTGTACTACCATGGATTCAAGAGAAGTGCCGGTGGTTGGTTGTGTGAAGGGTTTGGTAGTGCAACTTGCAGCTTATCCTGGGTAAGAATTTAAAACTTGATGTTGTAATTGTTGACTGCCCTGCCAAATGGGGTATGCTTTTGTCAAGAAAATGGGCTGCAAGTGTTGGTGGCAGCATTCAAATGGACATGTCTTTTGCCACCATTCCAATTGAGGGAAGCCTTGTTAAAAATTTATGGTGAGAAGAAGATGTTGCACCTAATTGAAGATCCCAACAATGCTTCCTATGAAGTGTTGTTTGCTGATGTAGATGCTGAGAATTTCATTGGTTTTGCTGATGGAAAAGAAAATAAGATGGACAAATCAAAGTGCCTTGATATGGTAGGTTCTCCATGGACATTGCTATTTGATGGAGCTTGCTCCAAATTTGGGAATGGTGCTGGTATAGTTCTGCTTTCTCCTAGTTTGGAAGAGTTTGATTTTTCCTTCAAACTTAATTTTGAATGCACTAACAACATTGCTGAGTATGAGGCATTGTTGTTGGGGTTAAGAATTGCATGGAAGTATGGAGTGAAAGATATTGTTGCAAAAGGAGACTCAGAGCTGGTTGTCAAACAAATAAGAAAATTGTATGCTACAAAAAATCAGCGTATGAAACAGTATAAGCATGCAGTTTGGGATCTAATTGAAATGTTTGATTCCTTTAACATTGTGTATCATGACAGAGGTCTCAATGCTGCTGCTGACAAGTTGGCAGTGTTGGGTTCTAGATTTGGAAATTGCACCATTTCACCTTATTGTGAATACAACATTGAAGTGCTAACTAGGCCAGCTGTCCCTGATAATGTGAAACATTGGCAAGTTTTTAATGATGATTCTCAAGTGCTAAGGTTCTTACAAAACAAGGTGAGTTTGCAAATCAAGAATATTGATTGGGAGCCAATGGTATGCATGACTGAAGGAAGAGAAACTTTGTTTGAGAAAGACATCATCCAATTGAAAACAAACACCATTCCTAGAGGTCTTGTTGCACTTGAGTCAAATTTTAACAATGTTGATTGCATCATAAATAGAAACATGTCTACCTCAAGGGATGTGGAAGAGCATAACTTGGGCACTAATGGTAAACCAAGGAAGATTTGGTTGGGCAGCAATTTAAGTAAAGAGGAAAAACAGTCCTATGCCCAACTCTTGAAAAAATATCAAGACTGCCTTGCTTGGTCCTATTCTGAGCTAAAAGCATATAGAGAAGACTTGTTTCAACATGAGATCCCTCTTGAGGCCAAGAATAAGCCATTCAGATAGAGGCAAAGGCCAATTAATCCACTTCTCTCCATGAAAATGCAAGAGGAGTTAAAGAAGTTGAGAGATGGAGGTATTATTCAGCCCACTAGATATTCATCTTGGGTTGCAAACCTTGTGCCAGTCAGAAAGAAGAATGGAGACATCAGAATTTGTGTAGATTTTAGAAATATAAACAAAGCATCCATGAAGGAAAACTATCCCTTGCCAAATATGGAAAATATGTTGCAGCTTGTGACAGGGTCTGAGTTGCTTTCTACATTGGATGGTTTCTCTGGATACAATCAAGTGGTAGTCAAAGAATCAGAAAGACTTAAGACAGCATTCACTACTCCTTGGGGAACATATGTTTTTGTTAGGATGCCCTTTGGTTTGATGAATGTTGGTGCCACTTTTCAAAGAGCAATGGATGTTGCTTTTTCTGGTTACATCAATGAGTTTATTACAGTTTACCAAGATGATGTGACTGTGTTTTCAAGGCAGAGAGGTGATCATTTGCAGCACTTGGAGAAGATGTTGATCAGATGTAGGGAGTATGGAATTTCTCTTAATCCAAAGAAGTGTCATTTTGGCATGCAAAAGGCCAAGCTGCTTGGTCACATTGTGTCAAAAGATGGTGTTATGATAGACCCTGAGAGAGTGGAAGCAATCAGCAAAGTACCTATCCCAAGAACCAAGAAAGGCATCCAATCTTTCTTTGGTCAAATTAATTTTATTAGAAGGTTTGTTTCCAACTTTGCTGAGTTGAATCTTCCAATCACAAGCATGCTAAAGAAGGACCAAGTTATCAAATGGGAGGAGGCTTCCATTCAATATTTTGAAGGAATTAAGGATGCACTTAAACATGCACCTGTTTTAGCAGCCCCAAACTATAAGAGGCCTTTCCAAATCTTTTCCTTTGCCTCTGAGTATACCATTGCTTCTATTTTTCTGCAAAAGGATGAGAATGGGGCTGAGAGGCCTATTGCCTTCTTTAGTAAGGCTTTACAAGTAGCTGAGTTGAAGTATACAATCATGGAGAAACAAGCATTTGCCTTGGTGAAAGCAACAAAGGTTTTCAGGCCTTATATATTGAGTTCAAAAGTTGTTGCTTATGTTCCCCACACCATGGTGAAAGACATCTTATCAGAGATGGAGATCTCAAGAAAAATATGTAGATGGGTGAACAAACTATAGGAGTATGATATGGACATCCAAACCACAAAGTTGGTAAGAGGTTTGGGTCTTGCTAAGCTCATGGCTGAGAGCAACTTACAGAATGTGGAAGTGAATCAGTAGAGGAAGAAAGGGTAGATGTTCTTGCAAAATTGGTAAGTTCTGAGTGGTACAAAGATGTGATCTTCTACCTCAGACACCTGTGCTTCCCTAGTCACTTAAATAAAAATTAGAAAAGAGCCCTCAAGCTGGCTTCTCAAAAATATATCATCACAGACCTTGGGCTGGCTTGGAAGAACCCTGAAGGTGTCCTCTTGAAATGCATAACTGAAGATGAAGCTCCCAAGATAGTTGTTGATTTCCATGGGGGAGTTTGTGGAGGACACTTTGCTGGAAGAGTAACAACACATAAGATTTTGAGAGCTGGTTATTGGTGGCCTACTCTCTTCAAAGATGCAACCCAGCTGGTTAGAAAATGTGATAGTTGCCAATGTTTCTCTGGAAGACTGAAAGCTTCAGGCTCCCTTCCTTTGCAGCCTGTATCAATTGAAGCTCCTTTCAAGCAATGGGGGATGGACTTCATTGGTGAGATTTCAGATCCTTCTAGTGCTGGCCATAAGTGGATCCTTGTAGCCACTGATTATTTTACAAAGTGGGTAGAGGCAATCCCCACCAAGAAAGAAACACACCAAATAGTTATGGACTTCTTGTTGAATCAAATCATATGCAGATTTGGAGTCCCAGTCAAGATTGTAGCTGATAATGCCATGTGCTTTAGAGCCAAACCTTTAATGGCAATGTGCAATGAATATGGAATCAATCTGACTTATTCTTCAAACTATAACCCCCAAGGGAATGGACAAGCTGAGTCCAGCAATAAGAATTTGTTGAAGATCATTAGAAGAACCTTGGAGAAAAACAAGAAGAAATGGGGTGAACAATTGAAATTTGTAGTTTGGGCTGATAGGATAACTCCTAAAAGAGATACTAGTAAAAGCCCATTTGAATTGGTGTATGGAACTCAGGATTTGCTTCCCTTGCACCTACAATTATCTTCATTTCAGTTTTCCCAATAGTTGGAAGATCAAGAGCTTGGCCCATATGAATCAAGGATCAATCAGATTATTGAGCTTGATGAGGAGAGAAGAGCATCCCATCAAAGGCATGTCAGATTTAGGGAAAAATTGAAGAGATTGTTTGACAAGAAGGTCACTCCTAGAGCCTTCAATGTTGGAGATCTGGTTTTGTTGTGGGATAGTAGGCATGAAGACAAGGGAAAGCATGGAAAATTTGATGCATTATGGATGGGCCCTTATGCCATTGATATCAGAATTGGTGAACATACCTTCTTTCTCAAGGACTTAGATGGGGAATTGTTGGAGCTGCCTATTAATGGCAGACATTTGAAGCATTTCTTGGATTAATCCCCAAATTTGAGGTATGCACCAATTGTACAGTTGTATAGTCTTTGTTTTTTTCTTTGTTTTTACTGTTTTTTGGTGTGTTTTGCCCTTGTTCTTGGCAGCCTTGCTTGTGTGGTTTTCAGCCATTTTTGTGGTTCTGTTGGTTTTTGACTTTTGGCTCATTGAACTCCTTTTCCCAATGGATATTTTGGCACTTGGTCTACGTTTTGTCCTTGTGGCACTCACTGGGAGTGCCCATCCCCAAGCAAGAGCTGATGTTGGTGCCATTTTTGAGCTTGCACCATGTTGCCCTAAAATTTTCAAATCTATATCTGCTCAAAAACATTTTACCCTTTGAATTGATGGTCTGAAATTCTTCCCCTCCAGTTGAAATGCTTTAAAAATGCTCACAAACTTGTTGTTTTTCCCTAATTTGAAAGAATAATCCAAGTTTTCCCTTTTTGTGCCCTAGTTTTTCCAATTTTGTGGGCTATGTCATTTTTCCCTTTGCCAGATCATGGAAAAATTGAAATTGATCAAATCATACTTGTGTGTAATTGAAAATCCAATCCCAAGGTCGAAAATGTTTGGAAATCATGCTTCAGTTGATTCAGAATAAAAAAATCTGCCATCCTTGGTGAAAAAATTGAATTCTAGGGCATCCTTGGAATTTTTTACGTTTTGACGGTCATACGGGCATCATTTTCCCATCAAATTCATCCTCAGAAGGTATTGGCAATGTGGTGGGTTTTCATTGGCTGAGGAAAAGTGGGGAAGTGTTGTAACTTTTCATTTTTCACCTTTTTTGACAAATGGGGCATTTTCGGGCCCAGGGACCCATTTTTTCCAAATTTGCCTACGTGGCATGTTCTGATTGGCAGGGGGATGGTGGGTGGTCAGATTCCCTTAGTGTTTTTGACCTTATTTTGCAAAAATTTTAAAAGTCAAAAATTGGCCCGAAGCCCCGCAGCCAATCAGGAGTGGACACGTGTCCATAAAAGGTCAAAGGGAGGAGCGGGCCGAGGGGGGACTTAGAGTTTTTTAGCTCTAATTCTCTAAAGTTTCAAAATAAGTTTTAGCCCCACTCCAATCAGAGGAGGACACGTGGATAAAAGACATGTTCAGAGGGGATGCAGGTGGCGGGGATTTTGTTTGGGTTTTCCTTTTGGCTCAAAGGGTTAAAGTAAATTTTTTTCCATGTGGCCCCATGGCCAATCAAGGTGGACACATGTCAAAATCAAAATTTTAATTTTTTCCCTTTTGGCAAAAAAGGGAGTTAAAAAAATTTTTAACAAATCAGGAAAGGACACGTGTCCAAAAAGGAAAGGAAGACTGGCCCACTAGTGAATCAGGTGAAAAATGAGAGACACGTGGCGGGTTTAAGGGTCAAGGGCAGTGGGTCGGTGGAGGGAAAGAGAATTTTTTCCCTTTTCACAAAAGGGAGCTTAAAATAAAAATTTAAATTGGCCCACTAGCGAAATCATCGAGATGGACACGTAGCGACAATGGCAGGTCGGTGGAGATAGGAGGGAATTTTTTCCCTTTTTCACAAAAGGGGAATCAAAGCGCTGTCCCGCTAAATCACAAGGAGACACGTGGTGAGGGAGAAATCGGAAGGTGCGGGCCCATGGGGTAAAAAAGAAAAATTTCCCAATTTCCAAAAAAGGTCAAAATGCACAGAATTGAAGTGTGATCCCAATGGGACCCACCATGTGCCACGTGTCAGCTCCAAAATTCAAAGGCGGAGGGGTGGAGAAAAAAGTCAAAATTTTCCATTTTTCCAAAAAATGTGGAAAAGTCAAAAATGAGCCCAATTTTGTTCCAATCATTTTTTGCCATGTGTCTGGCCTTATCCAAAAAATTAAAAAAGGTAACTCAAGCTTATTTCTAAGTCTGCATCTTCCATGTGGAGGGCCAGGATTAAAAGATGGATAAGATCGACGGTTGTTGTGCATCCATTTGTTTTGACCGCCATGGGAGCTCCAGGAAGCTTGGAATCATGATTTTTGCATCAAAATTCATCAAATTTATAGTGATTTTGTGTCGTCTTGGCCTTCTAGGATCATTGGCATCACTTTCATGGCTTAATTCTTTGATTTGAGATGTTTTTGAAGTAATTTTTTTCCCCAGCTCTGAGAAAAAATGTGAAATGACAAAATCAAAAGTTGCAGAGGTAATTTGAAAAGGTAAAAAGGTGAAAATGATGAGTAAAAGGTGTTTGCATGCCTCAATGATGAAAAACATGCCTCCAGGATGGATAATGATCTAGATATTTGTAATGATTTAATCTTTTTGGGCACACCTGGCAACCTGCGAATGTTTTTCTGTTTGATGTCATTTTCATTGAATCATGAGAATTGTTTTGTAACAAATTGATCCCATGGCATATTATTTTCTTGGGAAAGAAGGCTCCAAGGTGGCAAGAGATATATAATGCATTTTTGAGAAATGTAAAAGGGTTGGAAAAAGTTGAAAATCATGAGCAAATTCTGAGAGAAAGCTCATTTTTCTGAGAAACCCACCAAAGAACCAGAATAATTTCTTCTGTGTTGGATCTTCATGTATGTGAGTTGGTTACAAGTGTATAGCCATCACACAGCTCTGAGATTGTTCATGAAACTCTCCCCTGCTGATGAATCTAACAAGATTTTGAGTTAATTTGTTTTTCCTGGGCAATATGATGTCTGTTATCATTTTTAAATGCCTACAAATAGTTTTCATTGTTCTTGTTGCAATCTTGCATTGAAAGTCTTTAGAAATCACACAGAATCTCCATTTCTTGTTGATAGTTTAGTGGCATTTGCAATCTCATGTTCAGAAGATCCTTCATCTGATAAAGAGATAAACAAATTTAAAATCACTTTACCTTCCTTGACTGCAGAGATTTCTTGTAAGCCTTTGGGGGTACCTTAGGCATGGTTTGATCAAGGATTTTTGTGTTTAATTGAGTTCTTTACTTCAAGCTTTTGTGGTGAATTCTCAAAGATTGTGTGAAGAGTGCAACTTGGGCTTCCATTTATGCCTCTTCTGGTTGAAAGAATATCCTGATTATTTGAAGCATTTTATCTGATAGTTGTTCAAGTATTGTAGAGGTTGTCAAAGATCTGATATATCCCAGTTTGTCTCATCAACACCCCACCAAAAAATTCATTCAAACAAACTAATCCTACCCATACTACCCCTGCATTGCATTGTGTGTCAACAAAAGGATCTAACCCATCTACAAAAATGCACAAGGAAAATCAGGATTATACAATGTCTTCAGTAACCCTTGCCTTGCATTGAAAATATCTCCATGATCTGGGAGTGACAACTTGTGAAAGTCAGATTTGGAGTGTTGATCATATTTTCCCAAGGCCTTTTCATACTATTTGCATAAATTGAGGGATATCTTCATCTCCTTCACCATTTGGGGGTTATAATATAGGTTCTCTTACCTTGGTTGAAAGGCACAACCTAAAATAGTGAGGGTCAGATCAAATCCTTTCAAAGTGCTATCCATCTCTCCACAAATCTGAGTGCCAGTTAGATCACCATCCCTCAGCTACAAAACAACACACATCATGATCTATCTGACTTCAAGCTCTACTCAAATAGTACTTGTCCAACCCACTTGTACTAATGTCACCTACCATCGGTGAACCTCTCCTCTTATACATTTCTGCTACCCAGTTTACCATTGGTGCATTAATTTCCTAATATGACTTTGCCCATAAAGAGAGAGTAGTTTACTATCTTAGCCACACCTTGATCATATACGAGTTTAATTATCCCCAAATATAAAAAGCTTGCTTAGCGATTGTCTTCACATTTCAAAAGCTTCGCCATTATCTCCTAATAATAAGACCAAACTCATATCCAAAGTGGACCCTCTCAAGTATCTTTTATCCAAACCTACCCTCACAGGCTGAATGGCTAATTGGATCATTCTCCTGAGTGAATTTGACATTGAGTTTGTGAATCAAAAGTCTTTAAAAGGACAGGTACTGGTTGATCAGTTGGTAGAAGCTCCTCTCCCAGGAATGGAACCATTGTGCTTAGATTTACCAAATGCATCTATGATGTATATTGAAGAATCCATAGAATGGTAGGTCCATTTTGATGGATCTTTTACCTTTTATGGATCCGGAGCAGGAGTGGTGCTCATCACTCCAACAGGTGATGTTTATACCATGAGCATTCCAGTTGGGATTCCCATGTACAAATAACATTGTAGAGTACGAAGCACTCATCACTGGCCTTAAGCTAGCTATTACGTGGAACATCAGATAATTGTGAGTCATTGGAGACTCTCAACTTATCATAAAACAAGATAATGATGAGTATAAGGTTAAAGATGATAAGCTTATTCTGTATAAATAAATGGTTGAAACTTTGAAGGAATATTTCACACAAGTCATATTTGAGCAAAAGACAAGGTTGCATAATAGATCTGCGGATGATATGGCTACTATCAGGTCTCTCTTATTTATATCATCTGAAGAAAGTAAGATGCCTTTCTTCATGGAACATTTACAAGTACCTACATATGATATGTTGGAGTCATGTTTGGCATGTGAAGTTGTTGTTCCTTTATCCCCTTGGTATGACCCTATCTTCCAATACCTACAAGATGACACTCTTCCACCTGACATCACCCATTCTGAAAAGAAAGCCCTTATTCACCACATAGCCTGTTATACCTTCCTATGAGGACCCTTTATTGTCATGGCTATGACGGGAATTTGCTTCGTTATTTGGATGTTACTGATTCTATCCACACAATTAAAGAAGTACATAGTGGTATTTGTGGAGCACATACTAGTGCCATGGTCTTAGCTAAAAAATCTATTGAGAGTAGGCTATTATTGGCCTACCATGGAATCTGATTGTTGTAACTTTGTAAATAAGTGTGAACTATGCCAAAAATATGGAAATCTAATACATGCGCCAACACAAGCCTTACAACCTATTGCAACCCCTTGGCCATTCTCTAAATGGGGCTTAGATCTCATAGGGAAGGTCCATCCCTTCTTCATCAGACGGTCATACTCACATCCTCACTGCCACTAAATACTTTACCAAATGGGTAGAGGTTGTCCCTCTTACCTATGTCATTGATGCACAAATTTAAAAATTCATCATGAACCATCTCATATGTCGTTACAGGATCCCCTTGGCCATTTTCATTGATAATGGTAAATCCTTCAAAAATAAAATAGTTAAAACATTGTGTCAACACTTCCATATCCAACTTAAGTGGTCTAACCCTTATTAATCTCAAGGTAATGGATAAGAAAAAATCCACAAGTAAGACCCTTGTATGGATTATGGAGAAAATGGTCAGTAAAACCGGCTGTAATTGGCATCTGAAGATACATCCCGCCCTTTGGACCTATTGTACCTCCATCCACACTCCTACTGGTGTGACCCCATATTCACTTGTTTTATGGCATTGAAACCATCATACCTTTGGAAGTGGGAGCTTCCCTCCCTGAGAATATCTCTTAGAGACTATCTTGATAAAGATGAAGGACTACAGAGTTTCTCGCCTAGCAGAGTTAGAACTATTAGATGAAAGGCATATCAAAGCACTAAATCACCTAAAATTCTATCAGAACAGATTTTCCAGAGGATATAACAAACGCATCATCAATTGGGAATTTGATGTAGGAGATCTAGTTCTCGAATAAAATTAGAAGAACACCATCAAAGACAGAGAAAAGAAAGGAAAGTTCGAGGCTAACTAGTTAGGTCCTTATGTTGTAATTACAAAATAGGGATCAGAAGCCTACAAACTTACATTTTCAGATGGTGAAGAGCTTCAAGAACCTATGAATGCCATGCACTTGAAGTAGTTATATGATTAGGCATGATGAGAATATCAAATAAAAACTAAAAATTGGAAAACAAAGAAAAAAACAAGCAAAAAATGAAAAAAATCAGAAAATAGTAAAGAAAAAGTAGGTCGTCATCATGTGAAAACCATGTAATTATGGTGTAGTGGGTAGGTCTTTGAGGTGAAAACCAGTTTTTGGAACTCAAGGAAGATTCATCGGGACACAAGTTACTCTTATGGAAGGATGGGTAATCATTACCATTTTTTAGATACGACTTTTTCTGCTAGGTCTAGAACCCCTACTAGGACCACCTTTTCCTTGCCATGATTTGGTTTGTTTGCTCTTGTATCCGCTTAAAGGACATGAATTTTGTATATTCCCACATCACATTGGGGGCATCCATGCTTATTTGTTCTTGTACATTTATTTCAAAACATGACCTTGAAAAATACAAAAACATTAAGAAAATGATACACAAAAATCTAAATATCTGGAAAATTTCCCTTTTCAGGGATAAAGCTACATTCATCTCATAATGTCATCTTAGGGGAAACCTAAACAATAGTGACAAATGCAGCTATGAAAAATTATCTTTTTAGATAAACCCAAAACATTAGAAAATATGTCAATATTGTCCCACAAAAGCAAATTAGTGCTTTAATTACTTTTAGTTGTTGGTTTGTATAGTTTTTGATGTACTTAATATGTTGAATTGTTTGTTCTTTAAAGGGGATAATTTTCTTATCTGATTTTGAACCTTGTTTGATTTAAATTACATATTGCATTACATACATTTGAGAACTCTCATGCTTGTAAACAATTGTTGTAGGATTCTTTATTTGTTATGTGCATCTTTTAAAGTTTGTTTTTATTTTCTTAGATTAGATCTCATTTTAATCTCTTGTTGAGATATTGCATGTGTTTGTTTAGTTGTAGTTTGTTGTGTTGTTTGTATGGGTATATTTGTTTAGTTTTGTTAAATTTTTCTTTTGTGTTTTAAACAATTATTTGTTATCAAATCTATCATCTATCATTTCATCACATTTCTAACATCATTCACTACATCATATATATATATATATATATATATGCTAAGTATTACATCATGCATGTATGCTAAGATAATCATCACATATCCTATCATCAAATGGGGGCAAGAGTAGTTGCGCATGATCAAAAATCTATCCCCCCCACACCACTATCATCTAGTATCATCCCAAGTGCTAGAATACAAACTCATAAAAAAATCATGAATCCAAAACAATTGGTGCTATATACAGATACATCATCAAAAATGAAAGTAGGAAATATACACATTTCTGAATCTAAGGTATACCACATACATAAAGGAAATAACAAATCATACATCATAAATCCATCATAGAAAGATACATCAAAATGTCCATATATATACATGTATAACTATCCAGGTTAGTTCTCAAAATGATACATGATCGATACAATATGCTATCAAAAAAGGGGCATGCAGCAAAAAAAATCAAGCCTTTATCATGAGGCATCATCAAAATAATGGTATACACAGTTATAAATCAAAATCAACCTTCATAAGAGGCATGCATATAAGATATCTATACAAAAAATAATATAGAGCTCAACCACAACTCTCACCATCTTCGGGGCTCCTAGGTCTGTCACCTGGTCAACGGAATAATGGGTGGTTGTGGTGGACCTACACCAGGGGTACCACCAAACTATCTAGATAGCCCCTGTCTAACTAGATTCTCTGGTATGGGTTTCCTAACTATTCTCACTAAATAACCTAATCTTTGTGACCTGGAGCCAGTCACACTCACATCTAACTATTGGAATGATACTACTCGATGATCTTCCAGAATTGTCTTGAAGTAGGAAGTCCTATAGGTACATGGCGTCGCCACTGGATCTCATCACATCTTGAATCAAGTCTGCTTCTCCAGAAGTAAGAGATTCCTATAGGACGACATCTCGTTGGCCTGTCAACATGCCAATATCAGCTTGATCCTGTCCTAAGGAAGTAGCCTCTCAATCTCTGTTTGCGGTAATAACCTGCACATGGGCTTGTGCATGATCCCTCTATGTGAAATAGCCCTGTGACTATGCCTATGCATGGTTCCTCTGGGCAATAACCATCCACACCTGAGTCTAGGATTGGTGTAGTAGGCTCAATATCTGAGCACCTTATGCAGCCATCTCTCACATCTGACTCTACCATGAGGGCACTATAGCTAGCCTGGACAGTCAGTGCCCTAGCCTGATCCCTCTCCACTGTAGAAATCTACACCTGGGGAAAGTTCCTGATGTCACTGTACTATGATGGCATGTACCTGTGCCTTGACTGCGTCTCTCTCCCTAGCCACATGTAACTGTACAACAATAGCTACCTGTAACTATTGCTGAAGAGTAGCTCACTACCCACCCAACGTTGCTACTCTCTAAAATATCAAGTGGTGGGCCCTGCTCTGGAAGTACTTGCTGAAGAGGGGTATATATCCCCGCTGGAATTCCCATTGGGGGGAAACTCTATATTCACTACCCTATATAGCTATCTCAGCTTGGGCCTAGGGCCTTGTCCCTATGGCTGCCATGGTACGGGACCTTGTTCCTTGCCTCTAACATGATGGTGCGCATCGGGCCCACCCTCATCATTGTCATCACCACTATTAGCTCCACCCTTGCCACCAATAGGAGGCCCCACTAGAGGAGGTCTCACACCGACGTCATAAGCTACTCTGGGAATACTTGAACAATGTGGGAGCACACCATGGTACCATGGCCCATACTCTGGTGTAGTGCCTGGATCTCTAATCTGCCGTAGTGGTACCCACATAATGGGTACCACCTATCAAAAATTGGCCAGTGCTCTATCACAAGTAATTTGTGGACCCATATCAAAATTCTCTCTGACTTTGTGAGCATACTGTCTATCTAGCCCAAGAACATCCTAGGTAAGTCCAAACTACCTCTAGCACCAATCTACTCTATATAGCTCCCGCATATAGCTGTGGTTGCCCAATATAAAATGCTCAATGGTAGCAGTGCTGAGCTCTAAACCATCCTCTAACCAATGAAAATGTCTGTAAAGCCTCCATACAATGTAAGCCTATCATAGCTCATCCAACTCACACAGGTAGTAGTATGTAACTCCCATAAATAGTCACACATCATCCCCTACCGGGACCCAACCCATCGTAGAAGGCTCATCGGGAGCCCGAAATCTCAGAACACCTAAGGGGGCAACCAATAGCAATGTGGTCCCATGCCCAAATCTATAAAAGGTGAGCAGGTCCTACCATCTTCTGATGGTATTAAATAATCAAATAGAGGTCCCAGTATAGATGTGCTAATATGCACTGACCCCTAGAGTAGTAGGTCTCTCCCTCCACCAAACCAAGAATCACTCCACGGAGTCCACGGAAATGAAGCACCAGTCTTGTCAGGGAGTAGAAATCCACTGAAAAAATCCATCATGTAGACCACTACTCAATCTTACTCTGGATCATCTATACATCGGGATAATTTGATAGACATATCGTGCTGTGGTATAGTAGGGACACCTATTTCACCTGATTCTTAGATAGTTTCTTTGAAGTGTTGACAAAACAGATAGGGTAACGGGCGTAGGAGGAATACCTATTCAAATGCTGGTTGATGAGTTGTTGCATGCATATGAGTTCCAAATCCATAGCTGATCGTGAGAGCTTCCATTTGGTGAGGAGGAACTACCTATAATGCAAAGCAAGACCAACAGAAGGAATTAAACAATATGGAAAGTGAACTACCTAGCGTATGCTAGATCTAGGAAGTGTGATACTTCCTAGATGGCTATTATTCCATTGTTTTAAACAATTTAATGCTGTAAACAAATTAAAATCCTATTGTAATTTGAAATGATTTAGGTATCTCACTTAAAAACACAATAAGAAATAGATCTAATCTAATAGACTAAGCTAGAATAGGAATCCAAAGGTCAAATGATTGGTTCTGGGTTCTATAGGTTTGACAGAGGGTCTCAGGTAGATCACAGGTGGATGAGGGGGTGAGATGAATTTTTGTGGGTAGGTCTCTATTCTGAGCTGTAGGGGCCAATACAGAGACCGATGTCAGTTAAGGGTAACCGATGACAGTTAGGTGTAACCGGTGCAGGTTACTATGAAAATCTAGAAATGCCACAGAACAAGCTTTGTGTCTCCTTTATGATTGCACAAAGGACTTTGGTTAGTTGGGATGAGGTATTGGGTGAATGGGGTAGGTTTTGGTGAGGTTTTAATGGGTATATGGAGGTGGAAATGTTGGAGAAGGTCAATAGGTGGCTAGGTAAACAATAGATGATAAAATGATGATGAAATGAAATAAACCAAAAAAGTATGACATTATAGTTACTTGGATTCCAGTCCTAAATGCCTGTGAGTGAGGGATGGAGGTGCTGATGAGGGGTTTGAAGGCTGCAAGTGATCACCAACTAAAGGAAAGCTTCTGCATGGGCTGTATGTACATTCCTGTTTGCTTGGTTAGATCAAATCATGGCTGGGATGGTTATGTAGGAAAATATGCTTGATCTCCTTCCTTGCATGTGGATTCTCACTAGAATTCACTCTCTAAAGATGTGTTATTTCTATGAGATGTTTTTTTCTCACCAACCTTCTAATTTTTGCTTCCAACCTTAGTTAGTTATTTCTATGGGTAAGTCTTAGTTAGTTATGGCAACTTACTAAGAATAGGTCTTAGGTTGAGTTGGCTTGGTGAGGTGTCTAAGTGAACTATATGTGTGGATATTATTTAAAATAAGATATTTAAATAATAGATATAGTGAGGATAATGAATTAATTTAATTAAATTAATTCATTTAATATTAGTGGGGTGAAGGGGGACATGGGTAGGTGAATGTGAATGAAGGGTGTTTATTCATTGAGGGACCAAAGGGGAGTGTGACCTAATTTTAGTGTCTACATTTTTCCCCTTTTTGTTGTATAGCTTGCATTGGTAAGCGACGCTAACAAAAATAAGATGCGTTTGCCCCATGTGTGGGTGAAGGTGATCCCCCTCAAACTAGGAATGGATGAGGCTGAAGGTAGGAATCGGTGAGTGGTTTGATAATAGAAAAATGGGAGGATAAGGTAGGTGGGGCATGGGGGAGAAAGGGGTTAAAGGTATACTTGGGAAATCTAGGTAATTGGTCTGGGTCAAATGTAGCAATAGTCAAACGCATGCACATGAATAAACTTCAGCACGCTACCAGGTTTAAGAGTAGGAAAACTCTACATCATCTAAGGTCGATAGGTTTATCCAAACAAGGTTGAAAAGAGTCTGGTATCCAGGGTATAGGATATTGTTAGGAAACACAATGTAGGTTAGGTGCAGGAACATTTAGGTATGTTCTGGGACACCAAAGGTGAGGGTCAGGATAAACGGTCATGGCAATAGGCTAAGTAAGGTCATTAGGTCAACAACACAGGTAACAGTGCCGTAAGGTATAGCGAACACATGAGGTCAAAGGTCACTAGCGATGGTCTAGGTCCAAATAGCTAGTTCATTGTGCGGGTAAGGCCAAGGTTGGGGTAAAATAATGAGTCCCCCAAAGGAGGAAAAAGGGAGGTAGGAAATGAGGAGGTCAGGAAAGGTAAGGTAAATGGGTTGGGTAAAGGTGGGGTTGGGTAAAGAATCAAGGTGAAGGGTGGGGGTAAAAAGGGGAAAAAAGGGTTGGCAATGTGTAGGTGAGGATGACTGATGTCGGTCATGGATAACCGACATTGGTATAGGATAACCGATGATAGTTAGGTAGGGTACGCAACTGATGCTGGTCAAGGGTAACCGACATTGGTTAGGTCGAGTTGGTTATAAAAACAAAAAATCCATGTTTTTTTGTTATTCATTTGTTATTTGCAAAGTGAGGAAAATGAAAAAAAAAGAGAGAAAAGAGAGAAAAGTGTCCAGAGGAAATGGGACAGTTGAGCTAGCAGTGTGATTTGATGAGGGTTTGGTTGGTGAGTAGTGGGTCCACGAGATCAGGGTGAGAGATTTGACTGATCAGAGGTTGCAGGTAGTGATTCGGTGATGGTAGAAGCTAGAGAGGGATTGGGTGGGCCACTAGTATAGTGGCAAGACATGCCACCGAGACGGCGGTTAGTGTGATGAGGTAAGTGCCCTATGCTATAGTGTTTTGTGGATAGATTAGAGGTTGGTATATAAAAATGTTGGTTTGTCAGTTTTTGGTTATTATGGGTGGGCAAAAATTAAATTTGGGTATGGGGGGGAATAGCAAGCAAAAAGAGGAAGGGGCAGGGTAAGTAAATTGTATAGGTGGGGTGGGTAGAGGTCCAGGGGTAGTTTAGGTCATTGTAGGTGAGTTAAAATGGGTAGGGGGAGGGTTTTAGAAAAAGGGGGGGTTTTGGGAAGATGCGGGTTTTTCCACGACAGTGACTGTCATCGGTTGGGTGGAACTAGTATCAGTCACCAAACAGGTGACCGATGCCGGTTAAGGGGTAACCATGGTTGGGTAAGGGTGAACTAGTATCAGTCACTAAGTAGGTGATGAATGCTAGTTTAAGGGTGATCGGAGTCGGTTAGATTAACCGGGTACCAGTCAGGCTTTTAGGCACAAGGATGCAAAAGTGATGTGGGCTAGGTAGTTGAGATGGGTAGGGGTGAAAATAGGGTGGAGGGTAATGATAATTGGTGAATATGGTCATGGTAAATGTGGATTAATTTTGTGCTTGGATTGGATATAGGGGGAGAGCGTAGTTACATATGCGGGATAGGGTTCCACCTCTATTGGTGACATTGTGTGACACAGTGACCCCGTTGGAGCTATAACATGTGGAGGCAATGGGCTTGAGTGGGGTTTGTCACTACAGACATGTTTTTCGATAGCCCATATTGATGGTCATGCTCATCAATAGATGGGATCTCGCGACCAACATGTTCCACCTACCCACGGGTGAGATGACTATCACCCTGGAGGACATGTTCCAAATTGTTTGGTTGCCCATATTGGGTGCCCAGGTTTACTCTATCTCCTCTGAGGCCTCAGAGGAGCTGATTGGGATAGTTTTTGGTGAGGAGGTGGCTAATATGAGATTCCATAGCGCTAGTTTGAGATATGGAGAGATGTACCTAGCCCATCTGGATGAGATGAGGCCAATGGTTCTATTGATGGAGGTAGTGTGCTGCTATGCACTGCTAGATGTAGAGGGTGGATGCTTTCCCCTATCAATGATGGGGGTAATCCATGATATGATGGTGCATGAGACATGTTTTTATTGGGCACCAGCATTCTTGGTGCAGCTATACAGAGAGTTATGGGCATATGGGTAGTTGCGCAGGTTTAGCCTGTGTTGTACATTTATACTACAGTGTTGGGCATATGAGCACATAGTGTGTGTTGTGACCTATAGGGATGCCCCGAGAAGATGCATTCCCACCTAGATTTGTGCTAGTGGGATACAGGAGATGGGTTTCAGTGATAGGAGAGTATAGATCGGATAGGCTAACACATGATGTGGCCCATTTTTGATAGTTATTGGAGGGATTATTTGGAGTGGACATTATATGGAGGCCATAAGTGGGATTCCCCTCATATAGGCATATGTATGAGGAGCTAGCTGAGCTACAACTAGAGAGGTGGATACAAGGGTCATTGTGCTAGGGAGGATGAGATGATCCTGGTAGATAGAGTCTGACGGTAGTTTGGGATCTTACAGGACATTCCTCTGCCCTTCCCATAGTATTGGAGAGATGACGTGGAGAGGCCCCTACCTCTAGCATAGCCTACAGTGCCCACATCGGAGGAGGAGCAACTAGTGGATCAGTGGATAGATGACACTGGATGTACAGACAGGTACATGTAGTGGTGGGTAGCTCAATTATGAGTCATACCACCCAGATCAGGGCAGCCAGACCTAACTACCATTACAGTGCAGAGAGACGCCCTACAGGGGCAGGTAGCTACACTGATTACCCAGTTGGGTATATTGCAGACACAACTGGAGGGTTCAGAGGTAGAGGTAGTAGAGCTACAAGTAGAGGTGGCCAGTTTGCAGGCCCAGATGGCTGATAGAGGAGATGGAGATGGTCAGGAGGGGAATGGTCAGGTGGCAGCCTTATAGACTCAGGTGACAGGTTTTACAGGGCCATTTGGTCACAGCCTAGGCATAGATTGGGGCCTTATCGGCCTAGATATAGGCACAGGGGCAGGGAGGGCACCACTACAGGCACTAGGAGTAAGTCCCTGTTCATAGGAAGGCTCATGGAATTTCGCTACAAGGTAGGTACAGGGGGCCACGACCTATGGGACCAGCACATACCATGCCTGTATCCAGGTTACAGGATTCCCTAGGTGAGGCGAGATACTATCAGGACCAGCTTATGGTGGCCGAGATAGATTTCATATCCTATTCTGAGTACAGAGAACAACAGGTGTCTAGTGAGAGGATGAGATCCTACACTCATAGTGTGGAGAGCACAGGAGGTAAACAAGCTCCGAGGCCCAATCAGGGAGATGCCACCAGCGCATGACAACCAGCTCTAGGTGAGGTGCCAGCAGGGACACAAGAGGGTCGAGGGTTACAGGTTACACAAAGGATGAAGGATATCTGGCGAGATGTCCTGATATGTGGTCACCTGGTTTTTTATGTATACTAGTTATTTTTTTGATTCATATACCGACTTGCATGCTGAAGATAGTGAGGATGTATGAGTGACTAGTATATTTTAAGCATATACTGGCCTGTGTGCTGAAGAGATTTTTTATTAATTCATTCTCTTTTCTTGTATATATGAGACCGGCCTGCGTGCCGATGACATTTTGTATTATATATCGGCCTACGTGCTGATATTTTGAGATGATGGACATGATGAGATAGGCATGTATATTGAGATACCCATTTATTGATTTATATGAGGAGATACATGCTATTTTGTGATTTGTTGATGTGTTTATGACATATTGGTTTATGTCTTGTGGTAGATGAGATATGGATTTGTTATTTGTATTAGATGAGATATGGGTTTGTTGTTTTGATATGGATGGAAATTAGGTGAGTTAGGCTATGATGGAGGTAGGTCATCTTAGGCATGGATCAAGTCAGATTGGTTAGTCATGGTTGAGTTAGGTTTGGCTAGGCATGGATTGAGTTATGTTATAGGCATGGATGAGTTAGGTTGGTTAGTCATGAATCGAGTCAGGTTGGTAGGCTTGGTTGATTTAGGTTTGGTTAGGCATGGATGAGCTAGGTTGGTTAGGCATGGATCGAGTCAGGTTGGTTGAGTTAGGTTTTGTGTAATAAATGTATAAAATATGAAGCAACTTGTTATGTATGTGGCTTAATTTCCAATTTTGTATATAAAAGGGAAACTAAGTGAGATATGGTGTAAATGGTGGGGAACTTGGAAGATGAATTATTTAGGGTAGAGAAATGGCTGAGCTAACCTCCAAGGGCCCTATGCCCTCATAGTTCTACCTACATAGTCTTGGAAAAAAGGGACCTCAGGCCGATGTAGTTCTCCCATAAGCTAGGGAAGAAAATGAGGAGGTGTGAAAATGAGTTGGTAGGTTTTTGGGCATGTTGTGGGTTTAGATCTACTAGGTGTGGGTAGATTATAGGTAAAATGATGTATTTGGGGGAAATTGTGGTGAAAGAATAAGATTACCCCAAAAGTGAGTGTCAAGGACCAAGTCCTGTATAAGATAATCAAAACATAAACAAAGATGGTTAAAAGATAAGAGGGGATAATAAAGCCACCTGATTGGGTAGGATCATACTGAGTAGATCATACCTTGGAGGAGGTGATGAACATAAGACCCTAAATACATTGCATGATTGACTATTATATGATGAAAAGTAGTCACAAGATCACCAAATGTCTAAATTCTAAGATGTCCCTTGAGGCAATGAGGAAATGAGAGTGGGAATGCTAAGAAGGGTGAAAGGTAGTTAATTTTATACGGTATAAGTAACAGGCCCTTTGGGAAAGAGGTCCTAGGTCACAATGGGCAAGTCCATGAATAATTTTGTTTTGTTTTGATAGACTGATCAATGCGGGAAGTCTATATGGGATAAATAAAATTGAACTCCTTGAAGTCTTCGTGAAGTTGATCGATGTGGGAAGCTTCAGTCGCTCTCTATTTTTTTTTAAGAGCTTTACATAGCTGTCCTTCAAGGGAGAAATCTATTTATAGAAATAATTGTTTGAGAGGAAGATTTCCTTTTGAGGGATTCATCTTTTTATTAGAATTTTGACTCAAGGAGTTTGGTCCCATGTGAGTTCTTTGCAGTCAAAGACAAGACCAAGGTGAAGGATAGGACTCTTGTTCAAAAGTCAAGGTGAAATGACCATGGGATCTCATCTAAGGGTAGATGAAAAGTATCCATGAGAATCATGCAATGTGTAGTGCAATGATACACAAATTCAAGAGAAGATAACAAGTGACGGATACTCACATGATTCTTGTTTAATCATTAGGGAGGTGTATGAAATGAGTAGCACTCAAGGGACAAGCCTGGAAAGAGACAAAGGGTGAGGTAGGATGACGAGTCAACAATAGAATGGTCAAAGATGTAAGGTGTTAAGGGGCTCAGGTTTGGGTTTACCATCAAGAGAAGATAAATGATAAGCACCTAATCCATAGTTATGAGTCACAATGTATGGTCCAAGCCAATTAGGAGAAAATTTTCCCCGTTTACTATTTTCTGCTTTGGTTACGTGTTATACCCATATGTCGTCGATGTGGATAGAAATAAAGAGGGCCAGGTCTAGGTCATCATTTTGGTGTGGTGTGATCTCTTCCTCTGAGAAGCTAAGGGAGGCCACTTGGTGAATAAGGTGGGGTGAAGATGAAGATGGTAATTTGGTGAGAGAGGCTACATGATGGGGTGTGATAATGGAGGATACGGGTGTAGGGTCATTGGGTAAAACCTCAATAGATTAAAGAACATCCATGAGAGCTTGACGATGGGATTCTGAGGTTTGAATGAGGTCATATATGGACATTTTGAGGGGAGATTGGTGTAATTTTTTTAGCATGGTGTGATGTGTGACGCCATTATAAATAGGGTATGTGGGGGCCGCAGATAGTTATTTTAGGTATGGGTGCAGATGGTATGCTGGGTATAGGATTGGTTGGTGGGTCAATTTCCTTTTCTTTACACTTCTACGTATGTGTAGTGATGTGTATCATGTTGATTTGAGGGGAGTTGGAAAATGGAGAAGGTGTAGGATGAGTGGTATAATGACATGAAGGGAAAAAACCTACCGGAAGAGAAAATCCTTGTGAGGTGAGTTGGGCACAACGACATTAGGGTGGTGGCATGGCAAGTTCTCTGATGTAAACCATGTTAATTTCAAATCTTGGGGGTGGCTTTAGGAGATGTGAGGGTGGAGATTGTGATTTTTGAGTGGGAAGTGTGGGAATGGGTGTTAGTGAAGCAGGATCCATGTCGAGAAGTTCGTCATCATCAAAGTTGGATTTTGGTGGACACAATTGGATAAGGACAGTTTTCAAGGCTTTACAGTTCTCCACATCATTCTCTGACACATGATGGTATGTGAAAATTTTAGTATCATCAAACCATTTTTGCTTGGGTTTGAGGGGGTCATAAGGTCTAAGTGGTGGTAATGTGATGACATAAGTCTCAAGGAGGTTGGTTAAAAGTTTGGCATAAGACCCTGCTAGTGGATCACAATGGGAAGTGAACATGGGTTTGGGTGTAGGTGTGGTTGATTGTCAAGGAATGGTTTTTGAAAGAGGAGGAGTGGATCGAGCTATGGGTTTCGGTGCGGGTGTTTTTTTAGGTGTCGGTCGTGTTTATTTAGGTAGGGGTATAGTAGATGGATGGGTAGGAGGGTGTGTGGTTGTTTTGACTACCTTATTGTGGGGTTGTGGAGTTTTTTTTTTTGGGTTGCACCTTCTTAGGTAAAGGTGATGTGGGTGTGTGAGGTCTAAAAGGAAAAACAGATGGGAGAAAGAGGGGTGAGTTACCCACAGGTATAATGGGGGTGTTGTGAAGGTAGATGATGTAGGTCATGCTTGGAGTGTGAGAGAAAATGACTGAAGTGTAGTGGGTAGTGAAGCAATAGCTAAGGGTATTAGAGGTATGGGTGGTAAAGAGGCTGCAGGTGTAGGAGTAAGTCAGGTTGGGCGTCTGGGTAGGTTAGAGGTTTGTGAGGAAGGAATGGGCTTGTTATGTTTTTGGTTTATTGGTGGGTGGAGGTTTCTTGACCATGTGGGGAAGCTGAGATCCTAAGATAGACGTGATAGGTGTAGGTGTGATTGGTACAGCCGAGGTATGAGGTCGTATAGGTTTGGTTTTTTTTTTTGGGTATAGGAGTAGGTATGATGTTGAATTTGGAGGATGTAGCTAAATCCAGTTTAATAGGTGGATGAGTAAGGCTGGTGGTCGGGGTGACCCCTAAAGTGGTAGTAGGTTTAGTTGCGAAAGATGTTGTATGAATGGATTTGGGTTTAGATGTATGCTTGGGTTATGGGTAAGGGTGTCGTTTGAGCTATAACAGGTGTCATGGAAGGGGTTGTGATAGAGGTGGTTGTGTTTGGTTCGATTGGTCGAAATATTTTTGGGTAGATAGAGGAGGTATCAGCAAGGGATCTATACATTTGTGTTGGGACTGGAAGTAGAAGACACCCCCATAGTAAGGCTCTATCCACATAATCTAAGTGATTGGCCAAATGTGAGAACAACATGTTTGTATGTGGAGTTGATGAGCACCTAATGTAAATTCCCATAAAATGTGTCTTAGAGATAGGGAATTGGCTAGCTTTAGTTTCCGTGGATAAGAGAGCCAAAAGTAGGTCTGTAGGATTTTGGATAGCTGATGGAGAATGCTCACCAAGAGGAAATGATTTCTCAACTAGGTCTATGATGGGTAGAGGACATGATAAGAGCTCCTCTATAAGTGAAGGAACATATAGGTGCTCCTATGTGGGTGGAGGAGGTAATGGGTGCTCCTCTATGGGTGGAGGAGGTAATGGGTGCTCCTCTATGGGTGGAGGAGGTAATGGGTGCTCCTCTATGGGTGGAGGAGGTACTGTGGATAAAGGTTCTCTAAGTGGTGAAGCTAGGGGTGAGATGGTCTCAATGTTAGCGGAAGACTCCTCCGTAGGTGATGAAGGAGATGAAAGGTGTTCCTTTGTTGGTGAAGGAATAGGGGAAGTTGGTTCCGATGCGGAAGGAGGATTTCAGTATAGGATCTCCTCTATGGAAGGAATGTGGGATAATTGGGAGGTGAACAGGTACATCATTAAAGATAGCATGGACCTTGCGGGTATGGGTATCATGAGTTGAGGTCTCATCAGTTTGATCAGACGAAGGGGCATGGTTGGGAAATGGTTTCTTGAAGATGTGTAGGTTCTGGTTGGTAGGTGCATTAGGATTATCCATGGTTAACTCACCTTTCTCAAGAATTTCTTGGATAATATTTTTGAAAGTGATGCAGTTTCCATCACTATGCCCCTTTACTCGATGATAATTATAGAAATCACGTTCTTTATACTATGCAGGCATGAGGCGAGTAGGTTCAAAACCTGTGTGTGGTTTTATCGAGTGGAAGAGTGATGGCTTCATATTTGATAAGATTTTAGAAGACAGAAGAGTAAGGTTCCCCAATTGGGGTATATTTCCGTTGCTCTCGTCTGAATTGAAAATTCTGGATAGGTGAGAGATCAAATGAAGGGGTAGCCTGGTTTGACGGATGAGCTAGGCCGACCTTGAGGACCACTGTGTTAGTGATGCCCTTAGTTTTTGAATATTTGGTTTTTGGTTTGGAAGAAGAAGAATTATCATTCGAACTTGAATGCTGAATTATTATTGCGTAATTGGATTTTCTTCTCTTCGATGGCATGAATCTCTAATTTTTGTGCCATAGTGAATGCTTTGTCAAATTTTTAGAAGGTTTGGACTTGCAAGGTCGGTGAGATATGTCTAGCACAAGCCCATGTGAAGAGATCGATGAGTTCTATTTATGGTAGTTGGAAGGTAAGTTGGTTGATCAGGCTATGCCATTAAACAACAAAATCTATGATAGATTCGTCCTCATACTAACGTGTGTAGTATAGATTGGTCATGGTAACCTTCTTGACGATATTGATAGAGAAATGATCCAAGAAGGCTTGGGCTACCTGATTGAATGAGAATATAGAGTGTCTAGGTAACCCACTATACAAATCTAATACAGGTCTAGTGAGGGACATGGGAAAGGTTCTCAAGAGCAAGGCATCATCATGAGCGATCAGATAAGACTCATGTTTGAATGACCATGTAAATGCTGCTACGGGTCTTCTTTGCTATTGAAATGATTGAATTTAGGCATTTCCCAATGCACGAGGTATGAGTGGATAGGAATGGTTGGGTGGATGGGCTCGTTGTAAATCTCATCATAGGTGACAGTGTTGTGGGAGCCTAGAAACCGATGCCTCCAATGTCTACATCTTGTCCAACATCAATTTAATTAGTTCATTGGTGGGTTGCAATGATTGGGTGCCTCTTGTAGCGTGAGAGGGTTGGTTTTGGAAATATAACAGGGGTGTCACTCCATTATATGGGGCTTCCATGTAGGTTGATTGAGAAGAAGGTATTGAAATAGGCGGTACGTATCCGGTGTGTATAATGGATGAAATGGGAGGTTGTTGGTAGTATGTATATGGGGGTGGAAGGATTGTGGTAACCCTAGTGGCAATAGTGGCTAACAATTGTGGAATGGAAAGGACCACATTCTGAAATAGGGTAGGGGTCACCAACACTAGAGGTGGTAATGTAGATATGGGTATGTGTGAGACATTAGGGGTGGATGAGGTTGTGTTTGGGGTAGTTGTCATGGGTATGGTGGATGTAGTAGGTTCCACGGAGGTAGAAGACATGACAATTATAGCGGGTATAGGACCTAGTTGTGAAATGACTGGGTGTAAGGTAGATGCGGGAATCACGGAGCCAGATGGGACCGATGCAGGAGTGGGAGTGAGATTCAGGGGGATAGATATGGGCATGTTGTATATCAACTAACCTGAGGCATCTCGAGTGGATGAATGGGAAAGGTAAAACTGCAAAGCAACAGGGTTTTGGTCAAGGAGTCGTGCAAAATCCTCATCTCTGGTAGTGATACTAATAGGTTGGATGGGATCCATGGCTGGTGATAAAATGGAAGGTGGTGAAGGACTAGGTAGGAGTGGTTGACAACTGGTGTGAAATACGAGTGCACTTGCCTGTCTTCGGGTCAGCACCATGTGAACTAGTACTAATCAGGTAGGGATGCTTATTTGTAAATGACACAGAGAATAGAAAGAATAGGTGAATCTAGTAGAAAAAAGCGTATTAGGTACCAAATGGTAATTGGAATGTGAAACAGGCTAACTGATGTTGGTTAGGGAAAACCGATGCCGATCTAGGGGTAACCACTGTCGGTCATTGTAGAAAATGGTCAGTGAATGAAAAAAAAGGTAGAAGGTGAAATCTAACAGGTATGCCAAATGTTGATGATGTTTACAACATCAACGGGTATGATGGTAGTGACAGGGAATGTGAAAAGTGGAAGAAAATGGACAAAAATGTCCTTTTGAGTAGGTCAGCAAAAGGACCTGGAAGCGACGTAGGTTGGGTATAACCGATGGTGGTCAGAGGTAACTGACGACGGTTACTATGAAATCAAAACAGTGATGAAAGAAAATTGGTTGTGAATTAAAATATGGTGTGAAATCAGACCCATAATTTTGAGAATGATGATGATATGGCCCAGGCACACTCAGGTGAAGCCAAAATACACCAGTTGTGATGAGCAGCATGTAAGGATGAACAAAAAAAAGTGAAGAATGTGATCTCTCAACTCAAAACGCAAGCCAAGCAGAAACACTAAGAAAAATGTGATCCTAGGAGTGCCTTTTTTATTATTTTTGTTTAGATTATGCTATTTAAGGATTAACACATGAATCGTGAAATAGAGTTTTTTTTGGTAAGGATGGCTTCCTACAAAGAAGGATATCTAAAAGGTGAGGTTTTAGGTATGTTATGGTGGGGGCGGGCTTTGCTCTGAAGTAGGACTCAAGAGAGCAGCGAGTTGGGTGCCCACTATGTACCATGATCATGTGATCACCTATAGCTTCTTCCAGGTAGGATGTTGTTTAAGAATGTATGTATTTTGAAATTTTTTTGAGGTTTGGTAAGACTCAGAGAAAGAGAAAAGGAAAGAAGTGCTTTTCTATGATTCGTTTGTCAACCATCAGTTGGGCATGTCTTCCAGTGTATAAGTTTCCCTCAATTAATGTGAGCTAATGTAATAAATCAGAATGGAATGTACTTATTTTTAAGCCCAAATTGAGATGTGAAATTGGATGACACAATAAGATGGAGAGGAAGAAGGATTCTCTTTCACTACAATGTAGAAAACATGAAGAAATGGTTCTTTTTAATTACACCAAAATAAAAGTTTCCTTTAGAGAAAATAGAAAGAAGAGGTGGGTTACCAAGGAAGAAATATTAGTGTGTATTCTTTTCAAACACAACTTTTCCTAGGAATGAATGAAATGCAAGGAACCCTGAATAGGTCTCACCGGCCATGCCAAAATGTTTCACCTGATTCTTAGATCATTTCTTTGAAGTGTTGACGAAATAGATAGGGTAACGGGCATAGGAGGAATACCTGTTCAAATGTTGGTTAATGGGTTGTTACGCGCGTATGACTTCTGAATCCACAAATAATCATGAGAGCTTCCTTTTGGCTATGAGGAACTACCTGTAATGCAAAATAATACCACCAGAAGGAATTAAAAAATATGGGTAGTGAATTTCCTAGCGTATGCTAGATTCTGGGAAGTGTGATACTTCCCAGATGGCTGTCAGTCCATTGTTTTAAACAATTTAATGCTATAAACAAAGTAAATCCTATTGTAATTTGAAATGATTTAGGTATCTCACTTAAAACACAATAAGAAATAGATCTAATCTAATAGGCTAAGCTAGAATAGAATCCAAAGGTCAAATGATTGGTTTTGGGATCTGCAGGTTTGATAGAGGTCTCAGGTAGATCACAGGTGGATGAGGGTGAGATGAAATTTGGTGGCCAGGTCCCTATTCTAGGCTGTATGGGAAAATACAGAGATCTGATGTCGGTTAAGAGTAACTGACAGCGGTTAGGTGCAACTAGTGCCGGTTAATGTGGAAATCTGTAAATGCCATAGAACAAGCTTTGGGTCTCCTTTGTGATTGCACAAAGGACTCTAGTTGGTCAGGATGAGGTATTGGGTGACTGGGGTAGGATTTGGTGAGGATTTAATGGGTATATGGAGGTAGATATATTGGAGAAGGTCAATAGGTGGCTAGGTAAACAATAGATGATAAAATGATGATGAAATGAAATAAACCAGAAAAGTATGACGTTATGCTTACTTGGATTCCGGTCCTAAATTCCTGTGAGTGAGGGATGGAGGTGCTGATGAGGGGTTTTGAAGGCTGCAAGTGATCACCAACTGAAGGAAATCTTTTGCATGGGCTGTATGTACATTCCTCTTTGCTTGGTTAGATCAAATCATGGCTAGGATAGCTGTGTAAGAAAAGATGCTTGATCTCCTTCCTTGCATGTAGATTCTCACTAGAATTTTCTCTCTAAAGATGTGTTATCTCTCTGAGATGTGTTTTTTCTCAGCCAACCTTCTACTTTTTGCTTCCAACTTCCACCTTTTGAGAATAAGGTTGTTTTGGGGTTAAAAGGGTAACTGATGGCGGTTCCAGCTTAACCGGCGACGGTTAGGGGTAACCGACGTCGGTCAAGGTGGGATTTCCTAGGTTTACTATATTAGGGATATCCTCTTGATTTCTTTGGATTTCACGTCGTTAACCCGATGGATTAGACTGGGAGCTTCTTGTAAGCATGCAGGAATGTGGTTAGAGGGAATGTAGGCATTGATTTTTAGGGTTTGGCTAAGTCTTAGTTAGTTATGACAACTTACTAAGAATAGGTCTTAGGTTGAGTTGGCTTGGTGAGGTGTCTAAGTGAACTGTATGTGTGGATATTATTTAAAATAATATATTTAAATAATAGATATAGTGAGGATAATGAATTAATTTAATTAAATTAATATCAGTGGGGTGAAAGGGGGCCATGGCTAGCTGAATGTGATGAAGGGTGTTTATTCATCGAGGGACCAAAGGGGAGTGTGACCTAATTTTAGTGTCTATAACACCAAAAAAAAATATAATATGTCATTGAATATCAGTCCAACGGATCACAGTCTCGATAAGCTATCTCTAGATTGGGCCCCGCATGACACGCCATACATCCTCCAAGGTAATGGTAATCTCCCCGGTCAGGAGGCAAAAGCATTGACTATCACTGTGCCATCACTATGATATGGCTATCAAAAGGCCATGTTCTAATGTCATCTATGGCATCTCCTCCCCATGAGACAATCCTGTCACGTGTAAAAGGCTCTCCAGAATCACTCTATCATCATCATCAAACTGGGCCTCTATCACATCTAACCGACTGTAGCGCTCGTGAGTTTAAAGAACGGGTAACATACGATGTAAAATAAATGCAAGTGTTAAGCACTTATCTATTTCTATATATTTTTCTACGAAAAAATAATTCTTAAAACACATCTAACTTACTAAATTATTATTTTCTTCAGAACCAATCTCACTTATATTCTTCTATACTTGGCTATTCTTTTAGCCAGTTGTCTTTTCTCACTTCATTCTAGTGCCTACGTGCCTCCTTTGGCACCTATGTGCCCTAAATGATGCGTATGCGCCCTTACAGACACATATGCACATAACCTCTTTCTTCTCCTTTTGGCACAGGCCATATAGGATGCATACACACCCAATATGACACCTACATGCCTGTTTTAATGCACACGTATGCATGTGGCTGTTTTATCCTAGACCGACGCATACATGCCCCCCACCTACCATCAAAGTTCTTCGTATGGGTACACGTGTGGGTACCTACCTCTACCAATAGATACACATTCGTGTACCCACTTCTTCCAAATAGATACGCATACGCATCCCTGCTTCCCGTGAACGGATGCATGTGCACGTCCATGTGTGTTTTGATGCACGCACATGCAGGTACCCATCAAACCAACGCATAATCCCATTTTCATGCGTCAAATTCTTTCCTACCTACCCTAGAAAAACCCTAAAAAAGAAAATAAATGCGTAATTAATAGGGAGGGATATGCCACTCATGAAAGGTCCATCCACTGGGTCCCGCATGTACTCTCAGATGTGTTCCATGCACCTCGTCCTCCTCAGTATTCTTGCCATCTCACTCTAGGGCTGTCACTTTCACTTGCAGTAAAATTTGGAAAGGTTTTGGTAGAAATGAATTGGTTGTGATATTTTTACCGACCCCGGGTGGGTATATTAACCCATCACGATGCCCCTAGGGCATGTTTTCTCCATCGTGATCATTCTAACCTTCCTCTATCCGCTATGATAATTATTTTTACTAATTTTCACACGTTGGGGCACTTCGTGTCATCTAACGGTCACTTCTCCATCGCACTGAGATAATTTACGAACCTTTCAGGTGCCTTTTCCCACCTTTTTCTCTATTTTTCATCTATTTTCCCCCATCATGATAATTATTTACTAATTTATTTTAAATAAATTATTCTCGACCCGTTTTTCTTCTTGTGTGAATATATTTTGGCTTTCTGACAGCTTTACCTTCCCACTATCGCCCTTGCGCATATTTTTAGAAGATCTTAGATCTTTTGAAATTCTGCTGACCGATCAAAAATTTCAAAAAATTCAAAAAATTCAAAACTTCAAAAAGTCAAAAACATTAAAATACTTCGAAAATGACTAACTAGAATTGGTAAAACCAATCATCTATGGCAGAAACATGTGTCTATTACATGGCACTCATCCCAAATCTTGCTAACATTTTCAAATTTTTTGAAACAATGACTCGCACATCATCTAAATCTTCAAACACCTACATAAGCTATGTTACTTACTTCATCTGTACTCTAGGGCATTATCGTGCACATTACTTTTTCATGGGACCCAAGTGTCCTCCATCTTTCCCCTTACATAATACACCTTACTTGGGACATCATTATTCCACCCTTGTCGTTTATCAGAACATTTGGGACTTCATCTCGATAACAAAATAATTGTGCAACTATCTTAAATTTTGTTGGTTTAAGTGTGTGTGATTGTACTTATTTCCCTGTTAAATGATTATGTTTATTTTCTTGTATTGCATTGCATTTGTGTATGTTGCATGGAGTTGGTCATTTTTTAGCACAAGACGACTGTTTGTATCATGGCTTTTCATGTCATTTTATGCTTTTGTCGCATGCTCAAATTTTAATAAGGACCCATGAGGAGGATTCTAAGCATTATGATGATTAATTATTGTTAGCAATTGATTTACGGATAGCTCAATATCCATTTTTCTTTTAGTTTCTTGTCTTCTCTGAGAACTTTTCTTTCTATTTGTTTTTTTCTACCATCGATCGATTTTATTCGTCACCCCATCGACACTTGAGGGGGAATTAATCATCCTTCATCCTATTAATTTTTCTTCTACCCCTTCAAAAAAATTCTACTTGTTTGCGTTTGTCTACTTTCTTTGAAGTGATGTAGCTTACGTCACCTCAAAGAGGGGAAAATGTAGACACCTGTAATTTGATCAATACACTATTATTTCTAATGGTGCACTAACACTTCTTCCCTTTGCAAATTGACAACACATCACAAGTTATACCTATCTAACTCCCCTCTCACGACACTTTTTTGGTCGTTTTCCCTCTTATAAACTATTCAAACAGGCTGTTATAGCCTCATTCTAACTACATTAGCTTCTTATTCCCTTCTATCTTTCTCCTATTAGCTCCATGGAATATCAATCCACTTTGTTGGATTGATTAAGCTCTTCAGAAACCCTTCCAGAACCCTAATTACTCTCTAAGAGAGATTAATTAATCTAACCTAGGTTAATTACCCTAAACATAGTCAAATCACACTTTGACTTGCTAAAAGTGCTTTTTAGAGTTAAGCCTTTGTCCCACATGCACCCAAATCTCCCATTTCTTCCAAACCAAAAACTATAAATAGGGCTATACCCCCTCCCTCATTTCCTAATAATTCTCTCTTCTTCCTAGCATATATTATAGCAATTTGTTTAGGCTTTAGGTTATATTTTCATCCTCTTCCATTTGAGATAAAAGCATTTGATTTTGTATTTCATAACATTAACATGGAGTAAAATGGAAGATCCATTGGCCTTGAAGCCATTAATGTTGAGATCTCTTTCTCTTAAACACATAACTGAATGCTTAGATCCTCTTAGGTTCATTATTTCAAGCTTTCAAAGAATAGAGGTTAACTTCATTTTCTTATTTTGCATGTTTATTTCGAATTAATGTATGCAAAGAAGAAAACCTTGCTCATTTCTTATCACATGGTCCATTGATCAGATTGTTAAAATCCTTTGGGGTTTCTTTAGAGATTCTTATCCCAAATCCATGGCTTTTACAACTTTTCATTGAACACACATGGGAGTTGGAGATGATGTAATTAATCATATAGGGTTAACTAGTAAGATAGGATATGTTTAGAAAGATATTTAGAGGGGATTTAGATGAAAATTAACATGATTTAGGGGATGTAAGAGGGGAATTTGACCAATAAAATTGGTTTATTGATTAAAATAGGAGGAATAATTAACTAATAATGGTTAATTAATCAATTAGAAGTGGATTATAATAAACAAAAGGTCGTTAATAAGCATCTGGAGTGATAGAAAGGATAATTAGTTAACAAAATGTAATTAATTAATTAACTAATTGAAATGAAGGGGAATGTTATATAATTAGTGGAAAAGTGCTAATTACTACATAAATGACATCAAAGAGGAAAAATTAGTGTAATGCTAGTATTAAAACTGCGTAGGTGGATTTTAGGTGTCTACATTTTCCCCTCTTTTGAGTGGCGTAAATGAAGCCACTTCAAAGATAGTAAAAAAATATAGATGAATTTTTTTTTAAGGAGTGGAAGAAAAATTAGTACAATGAAGGATGCCCCCTCCAGTGCCGATGGGGTGATGGAAGAGATCAATTAGAGATCGTAAAAGATGAAGGAAGCATATAGAGAGAAATAAGGGGGATAGGGGGATAAATATATTCCCTATTGCCCCAAGCATTTTTTCGAAGAAAAAGTGTGATATGAGAAAATTATAAGGAAGATAAATAAAGATGAAGAGAATGGAGATAAATTTCATCCAACTGAAGTAAAAAATAGCTTTATTTCATCATTTTTTCTTTATGATCTACATCATGGGATTTTATTTAAATATAAACATACAACAAAGGTGTATAATAACATAAAAATATGTAAATACTAACATTTTTTCATTGCTACAACAATAACTAAATGCAACATACATAATGTAATGCAATACAACAAACTAAACAAGCTAACATGACATGTAAACAAGTATAAACAGACATACTCAAACAAACAACATTCAAGAAAGTTGTACCAATGTTTTTGTTATCAAGCTTCAGTTCTGAAATGTTTGATTTAACGAAAATGGTTAAAAATGGTGCCCCAAGCAAGGATAGATGCAAGGGGAATACACGGAGGACACATTAATCCTATGAAAAATCACTCGTGCACTATGCAACAATACTAAAACAACTCATTTGTGCAAATGAGTACATACATAGTAAGAAAACCAAATTTGTTTAATGGAGATAGATCCAGATGATCCGTAAGTCATTTGCAAGAACAAGTGAGGAAAAAAGAAATATGTTTTATATGAAACATTTAAATGCTTGAAGACAATGCATTGGATAAAAGATTTAGTTGTGTGCATATTGTTTTAACCAATTTTTGATTTTTTTTAAATTTTACAATTATTTTGAAATTATACCAATTTTTGGGATTTTTAATGATTTTTGACGATATTTTAAGGGTTTTTTTTTATAAAGTTTTATGAAGCTATGTATAAGAAAAATGAATATGCAAAGATGTCCCCAACGAGATATGGGAATATACAAGGGAAAATATTTACACGTATATACAAGAAGAAGATATGTTAGATCAAGGCCACGAAGGATAAGTTCAACATGATGATGAACTCAAACAAATGAAGTGCTAAGAAGGAGTGAGCATGCCCCCAGTGCAAGCTGGCCTAGAAACACATGATAGAAAACAAGTAGAATATTATTTTATTAAAATGGGACAAAGGTTCTTATAAACATGGTAAAAAGGCAATCTTATACACATAAATGTTTTGAAAAAAGAACAAGAACAATGTGAATGATATGGAAAATGTAGCTAGAATTCTTGTATTGAAAAGGTGATTAGCCAATGGTAGAAATCATGAGTCAAAATAAGGACTAAAGTAAGAGTTTAAACAAGGTATAAAACAACACCTGCTAACATACTAATCCTATTTTCTCATAGAGACCTAGTGTGTGCACATGGAAACTAATTACTTCTTGAAGAAAACATTTGATAGACAAGAAATGAAGACACACTAGCCAATGTGTAGGAATGATTTATTTTGATATGTGATTTATGAATGGAGGGTGGAAGGATATCTGTACATTTCTCTACCAGCCAGATCACCATAGCCTCGATGGAGATGTGGTTTGTTTCTAATCGTAACATTGCTTTACTACTAGCTAGGCATCCATAACCTTGATAGAGATACTAGAAATGCCAAAAGAGAGAGTTATATATTTATTTTATTTTGATTTTTGATGTTTTGATTGATTTTTGTTTTCTTTCTGAGAATTATTTCAGCTCTCTCGACTTGTTTTGATAAGGGGTTAAGAACCAACGATTGCTTGATGGAAGAATGTGGAAGTGTTTGTGATGACGACATTGGCTGGTGTCAACAAATACGCCCAAAAGTTCTTCGCAAAATTTTTATTAGATGTAGATAGTGATAGGATCTCTAATAGGTCAGTCATTCTTTAATTTACAAATGTGATGAAAGATCAAGGTTAAATGGATACTATATAAATAAATGTTACATAATGAGTGCAAATAGGATAACTAGAAGATCACCAAAGGGATGAAAAATAGTTGGTGGTTTGCAGAAGAATATGAAGAAAGGAAGGAAAGAACATCCATGTTTATGTAATACCCAATTACAATGTTTGATCTTTGTACCTTTGATTTTTTTATGTTTTAATGTTTTCTCATTTCTTTATATTTTTGAAATTTTGACAGTTTTGTGAAGGGAAACCTACAAAGGGAGAAGATGAATGATTAAGAATTTGGTACTAAAAATGTCACTCTGCTTGATAGGATATAACAATGATGTTTTCTATTTCTTTAATAAGGGAGACTAGGATTATTTGTTTATTAAGAGTGATACTATCTCCAATATCAATGACCGTGGTGAGATCATACTTGATAAATGACTGTGACTTATCTTGAAACATGTATTTTTTATTTGGTATCTTGAGTTCCATATCCATATATTTTTTCACTTTGTGTCATACTTTTCATTTGCATTGATGTGCCTTCGCATTTGATTTTTAGTCTTTTGGGTGTTGGATTTGCTTGAAGTTTTTTACCTCTTTGGGGTTTTGATATTAGCTTAATGAAGAAATTGTTTATATTTCTTATCAACTAATGCATGATTTTTTTGATCCCAAGAAGTGGGAAAAGAAAGTGGATGTTTAGGATTGATGATAGGAATGTTAGGGATGATGGTGGTATTTACACAGTTATTGATAGATGGATGATATGATGGAAAAAGGGGATATGGTCTAAGGAATGAAGGAAATGGGATACCAGGAGGTGAGCCATAGATAGAAGATGAAGGGATACTAGGATGCGTCCCAAGGATGGAAGAGAATGGGCTACCAAAAGGTGAGCCATATATAGAAGATGAATGGCTACTAAGATGTGGCCCAAGTATAGAAGATAAGGGGCTACTAAGATGTGACCTAGTAATAGAGGATAATGGGATACCATGAGGTAACCTACAAATAGAAGATGGAGGGCTACTAGGAGGTGGACCACATATAGAAGAAGATGATGCACTACTAGGAGGTGACCCAAGATGATATTATGATTGAGGAATTGTGATATGTAAAAAATGATGAGGTGATGATAGGATAGAGGATGGATCAAGGATTAAACCATCTATTTTGTCATGAAATGACGACTGAGAAGATGGAAGAACAAGATGAGGATCAAGTCTAGTGAGCTCAGGATCTTCCTTTGTTTTAAGACAAAAGGAATCAAATTATTCCCCATAATACACGTACGCATAAAGGTCAAAAAGAGAATCCACCTTTACCTTTAATGTGCTGATGGCCACCCCTAACTCCGCACAGAAACCCTCGAACTCATCCATCTGCTTAGTGACGAAGTCTTTGAGCTCACTGATTCTAAAATCTCTCATTTTAAACTTTGTTTTTATCTTCTCTTTCTGGGCCATGGTGTTAACAACCAAATGTGCATACTCTTTCTTACTGGTGGGGATGGTCTCCTACAAAACTTCGAGGGATTCCTCCTCCTCTATCACCCATGTGTCAATTATTTTCTCACATTTCCTACAGCTGTTGAAGCCTCTATCTACTAGTATACTCGCCTCCTTGAGCTAGGAGAGAATTTATTCCAACTCAATGATCTCAGCTTCAATGGCTACCTTTTTCTCTTCCTTTTCTTTTGCAAGATTTGCAGCCATCAGGCTCATGCCATTCTTGATGTTAATGAGTAACATCCCTAGGAGGTCCTCAAGATACTCCATCTCATCCCCGTAATCTATCCTGGCATGGCTTACCAATGCTGGACATTGCCCCAAAATGTTCTTCACACTGGAACCATCTTGGTCTTATGCCTCCTTTGTCCATTCCTACTCTCCCCTTAATCCCTGGCATAACTTGTCTATTTCCTTCTCCTTGCTCTTTCTTTCTTCGAACAAGGTCCAAACAGTGGCCACTATATCTAGACTACATTATATCACCTCCAAAGACATATTTTGCAAGGAATTACATGCGTGCTCATCTTTAAGGTGGTTAGGAGCCACCACATTATATGTATCTCCCCCCTTATTTTTTAGGTGAATGGTTTTGATCATTTGATCGATGACCTTGAACTCAGGTTCCTCAGTGTGGCAGTACATAGTCTAGTTGAGCATCTTCTTAGTTCTGGGAACACCCCTGTCTTGATCCATTAAATCCAAACCATGTAACTTTTCTAGTGGGAGGGTGGCCTGAAACCTTACACACAGGACCTTCTTGGGGTCATCTACGAAGTTCTTATGTGTGGACATGTGTTTCCACTTCTTCCTTGTAGCCTTGCGCTTTGTCCTCTTCTTCGCCCCAAGGGTGAATTCCATATCCTCCTTTATAGTAAAGGATTTCCCCTTGTCTTCCTTTGGGCTGGAATTCTACGGAGTAGAAGCTTCGTGCGTCAGAATTTTCTCATTCCCTACCGAATTCTCCTATTTTTCTTCCCATGCCTCACTTGCATCTGTGGCCTTTACATCAACCTCCTGCCCCTCTAACTCTGCTTCCAATTCTACTTTGAAAGTGGTGGGGTATTCTTCCTCCAAGCCTTTTTTGGGGCTTGATGTGTCATGTGTCTTCTATTTCTTTTCCTCAAGATATTCATTCTCTTCTTCCTTTCCCTTGCACCCTGGTGATGAGGTGTTATCACCACCTTGTTCTGAAGTGATGGCACCACCCTGTTCTGAAGTGTTGGCACCCTTGTTATTCCAGCACGTATATTACTTCCTCTTCCTTGAAGTATCTAACTTCCCTTCTTGTTCTTGTTCTTGTTCTTCTTGTATTGCCTTCATGGGTAGGATTGGAATCTTGCACTGTTTTGGAAAGGGAGAGTCTATAACCTCCACCTCAATCCCTCCCTATGGTTTGGGGTGCAGCTACGTGAACACCCAGTGGAAATAACCCTTGATGGTAATGGCGACTTGTGGGTGTAAGTATAGGAAATCCAGATCCAAACCTTTATGTAGATAGGTTGAATGACATACTTGAATCTAGAATGCAATGTGTGGACATCAACATCCACCTTTTCTACATTAAAAATAACCTCTGTTCATCCTTAATTCTTTTGATGGTGCACTTCATGTATCTAGAAGTGAATGCAAAGGAGACCTTAAACCATGGCCCCATATCTCCTTTGACCATCATGAATTTTTCTAGGTAGAAGTGTTAGGTGACAAAATTTTTTACCTTGTCACCAACAACTTGTGGCAGCTTGTGGGGAATACACCATCCATTCTCAAAATCTCCACACCACCGCTCGAACCATAATTTCATTCGTGCCTTATAAAATTTGAGATGGTCCCATTGTAGGTGAACTGTGTGAATTGGACTGCAGGGAAAATGTGTATGGGTAGGTGACTCAAAATGTTCCCATCCTATCCATCTGGGATGCCAATCTCCCAAAACATGATTAATAGTAGGATAGAGCCCCAAGTGATCTTCACTCCTACCTCATTCTATACCCACACCTATTCGATAATGCCATTCATGATGAATTAGGAAAAGTTGTAGTGTTCCCTCTTGGAAACCCTATAAGCCACATACATGAATCTACGGTTGATGTTCATCCACCTTTATGATGCACCCGATTTGTAGCTAATGAGTCAGGATGTGACTCTCAGCGCTAGGTCTGGGAAGTCTATAATTACCTGTTCCATACCCCCCTTCTCATAATTTATCTTATTTGTCAGCTCCTCAATCTTGGTAGTGGAACATAAATCAAGTGTCATTCTTCTCCAGTATTTTTCAAGCCTGTTACCATTCGAATCAGTTGGTATGTGATCCACATTCTTCTTCCCGTAAAGTAGAAGAAATATTCATGCACCCGTGACATTAACCACCTGAAAAGTGGGGCGGGTTTGGAAAATAAGGGAAATTCCCATAGCTGTAAAACCCTAGTCTTTTGCATGTCTTGTTTCACTGAGTCATCAATCTTAGGGTTTTTGAGCTTGTCTAGCATCGTTTTATTCGACACAAGGTCTTCCCGCATCAACTTTTCATTGTAGGTCATTTTGTGGTTTTACTCACTAATTTTTCTTTGGTATAGCTTCGAGCTCTACTTCTCAGCCTTGATAAATTTAGGAGGGTACTACATATTTGAGTAGATCTCCATGAGATCCTCCTTGTCCACCACTAGTTTCTTTGTGTGTGCCTTCTTTGGTGTTATCTTCCTTTCCTTTCCTTCATGCTCTAGGTGCTATATTCCTCTCTTTCGACTATCCAAACTAGAAAATTTCCCCACTTCTCTCTCTCACAACCTCCTTTCCACTTTGAAATATTGTTCCCTCCATGTCATGTCACATATTCTACTGCAACTTTACACAATTCCACTAGTTCGTGATAGGACTTTGTGTCACTCTTCTTTGAAAAATCCTCATCATACTTCGAGCTTAGGAGCACAAAAGAAATTATCTAAGGAAGGGTAGTTGAAATGACTATCCTTATCTCTTATTTATACTTTAACGATGCTTTATAGTTCCTCTAACCACGTGTCCTAATGTCAATTTTTAATAAAACACTTTTCAAGGAATCTTCTATGACTTCCTCTTGCACTTCATAGCTATAATCTCTAGTTGCTCTAATACCACTTACATTGCCAAAAACCTCCTTTGTGCACATTTTCATGCTAAAGTACATACCCTCTACATCATCTACTAAGTAGTTCCCTATAATATTTCCTACCTCATGTCATACCACGTGATCCTTCTCTTCTTGTGGTCTTCATGTTCTTTCAACGCACCTTCATAACTACATGAAATTTACCTACCTTTACCATCCATGCACCCTTTCCATCCCATTGCTCATTCTTCTACCTTCATGCTAATTTTTTCCCAACATTTTGGCCTTAATGTTCAATATAGCTACTACCTCACCCCACAAAAAAATGTATGTGTGGTCCCCTGTGCATAGAACCTCGTATAATACAATTAGCTACCGGCGCACCAACATGCAAAAGAAATTTGAAAACGATGACAAATGAAACAAATAAAAAGACACAAATCTAAACTAATTGGAAAAACTACCTTATTTAATATTACACAGAATCCTTATTTATAGTAGGGCTTCAGCCTACTCCTATTGAAGTAACCTGGTAGCCTCGTCCCATCTAGTGCTTGTAACTGGCATGTGCTTGAATCAAGGATGTATGAGATGAGATATGGTCTTAACTAATGGAATTTTAGTTTCCCAGGATGGCGTAGAAATTTGGATTCATAAAGCAAGGCCATCTGCCTAACCTCAAATTGTTCTTTTTTAATATGGTGATCATGCCATGATTTTGTCATGCATTTTCAATCTTCTGACTCCACCTATTAAGTGATTACCTTTTTTATAACTACATTAATGTCTCCATGCACTCCTGTATTGCTTGCTTATTATCTAATCCTCCTGCACATGTAATACGTAGGGATGGTAGCATAAACTCTACTGGTAAAATAACTTCCATGCCAAATCCCAATTGGAATGGTGTGGCCTTGTTCAATCTCTTGTAGGTAGTCCTATACACCCATAGTACTGTTGAGACTTTGTCATCCCAATGTTTTCTTCCCACATCACAAATTTTAGTCAGTGTGTGACTCAGTATCTTGTTAAATGCCTTAGTAGTTACATTAGCTTGGGGGTGATACGGGGTGGTCTTGTGATGGGCCACCATGAACTATGCTGATAAAATCATAACCATCTCATTCATTAAGTGTGTGCCTCTGTCACTAGTTAGGATTAAAGTGCATCCATACCTATTGAGTATGTTTTCCCACATGAACCTTGCCACTATGGTTGTTGTGCAATCCTTTGTAGGCACTTCCTCTTCCCATCTTGTTAAGTAGTCAGTGCAAGTGATGATATAGTACAAACTAGTCCTTTGTGTAGTAGGTGAAATTGGTCCTAAAAAATCAATGGCCCACTTCTCAAATGGTTATGTACTAATTATTGGTCTCAAGAGCATCTCATCTATTCTTCCTGTTTTTCCAAGGCACTGGAAATGGTGACACGCCTTGCAAAACTCAATAATATCATGGTAGATGCTTTCCCACCAATGACCTATTAGTAGAATCTTTCACGCGGTGGAATTCCTTTCATAGTGTCCTCCTGCAATCCCATCATGTGTTTCCTCCATGATTGTAACAAGCTCATGTTCTAACACACACTGGAAAAAAACCTTATCACAACCTAGCTTGTATAAGTATCCACTAATTAACATGTAGGATGTGATGCATATGGCTAACTTCTTCCTTTCTAAGGTCTTCATTCCCTCTGGTGACACACCCATTTTGAGAAACACAACGATATATTCCAATTCAGAGGGCATGCACCATAATCTAAATAGTTGTGTGTCTAACATTATATCCTTAATGCTTTGCGCATCATACCCTGAGTCAATCCCTAATAGATGGTCAGGCCCTAAGTTACTCTTTCTTAGTTTTACAACAATTTTAAACTCAAACTCTTGAAACAATAGGACCTCCTGATATATGCACCCTTGTAAAATGGGCTTGTTTACTAAGTACTTAAATTTCATGTGGTTTTTGTAGAATACAAAGGGTATTACCAATAGATATTTCCTAAATTTTTGCAATGCGTGGACCATTGATAGTTCTTAGCGCCCAGTAGTATTATAGTTTTGGTCTACTGGTGTCAAATTTTGGCTAGAAAAACACAAGGGGTTGTCAACAATTCCTTCTTCAAGATATGTTAGGATTTCCCCAATCATCATTCCTGAAGCATCAACATGTACATGGAATGGCTTATCCCAAGAAAGAAAGCGTAATATGGGCACAATGATAAGATTATTCTTCAATTTATTGCACACCATCTATTGTGCATATCCCTAATTGAATGTACATTCGTGCTTCAACAATTCCTCCAATGGCGCAACAATTTTGGCATACCCCTTTATAAATTTATGGTAATACCTTGTATGCCCAAGGAATCTGGGCACTGCATTTTGAATGGTAGGCTCCCCCAATCCCACAATAACGAGAAATTTGGCAGGGTCCACTAGCAACCCTTCCTTACATATGATATGTCCCAACATGGTTCCAAATGGAGTAGCAAAGAGACATTTCTTAATGTTGAGTGATATTCGCAACTAATGACATCTCTCGAACATGAACCATAAATTGTCACAATGGTCTTTTACTATTCCATACACTGTCCAATCATCAAGGTAGACCAAAATGAACTTATGGATAAAAGCCTAAAATACCTGGAACTCTATGTGCGAAAACACAACATGCACATTATTTAGTCCGAAAGGCATGACCGTGTAGGAAAAAATTCCCCATTCAGTGGAAAAAGTTGTTTTTTCTTGGTCCTCCTTTGTGATTCTAACTTGATGATATCCTGAGAAGCCATTTGTGAAGTAATAGATCTTGTGCCAAGCCACTCCTTTCAGGATTTCCTCAATAAAATGGGTTGGGAAAGGATTAATTTAACATACCACATTTAGGTCCTTGTAGTAAACACAAATCCTTATCCTTCCATCCTTTTCAATGCTTATGACCATGGGGATTATCCATTCTAATTTCTCCACAAATTCAATGATGTTTGATGTGATCATATTGTCTAACTCCTCCTTGACCTGGACGTGCAAATTTGGATTCATTTGGTAAGGTCTCTTCCAAATCAGTTACACTCATTCCTTTATCTTGATCTACATCTCTACTAAAGAGTGGTGAAATCCATTAAGCTCATGGCACCCATGCAGAAATAAATCATGAAACTCACATAATAGATCAATGATCTTTTAAACCTCCTTTACTGACCAATAGTCCCCAATAGTATCCTCCTTAGGTTCTGTTTCTAAGCCAATGTTAACCTTCTTTGTTTTGAGGGGTTCATGGTAGGTGTGCGCTTGCTCATTAGCACTATCTATTACTTTGCACATACCCATAGTATGGTTAACATCAACTTTATCCACTTCTTTGCCATCTATCACACAAACCATATTTACCTTCTCCTTCTCCATGTAAGTGCACTAAAGTTGTATCTTGTTTGATTATCCCTCATCAGAGTGATCTTCTAAGCCAGGTTCACCCAATAATTCTAGTATTCTATCCTTTTCCATGAAAATGTCTCCCATATTTAGGAACTTAACAACCTACAATGCCTCATTCACTAAGGGATTAGAACTTTTATATTTAAACGCCTGAATCAAGTCATTTGTTAACTTGGTAACTGCTTCCCTTTCATATGCCTAAGTGGGAACACCCTTATCACTCTTGTAACAGAGCCTCTCAATTTCCACCCAATTAACTCATAATTCCCATGTGCCCAATTGTCACATGATACACTAGTGGTATCACTCATAGATTGATCATCTTTATACTGAATAACTCCTTCTATAGGGTGAATCACTTCAGGGTCTCTGATACAGTGCACATAAATCCTATCAAGAACCTCTTCCCCCAAGGGCTCAGTATAGGGTGCTGACTTTCCATGGGTCAAGGGGATGATAACCCATTCTTCCTTGTTCTCAAATCTTATGTACCCCTTATTAAACCATAGGTCAACATTGTTCCTATAAACACCAGGGGTGCCCAAGTAATGCTGGATAGTTTTTCTCCTTGGCTAGCACCAAGACCTCAAAATCCCCAGTGAATTTTTCCCCTTGGATAGTGATAGTAGCATCCTTAAAGACACCAATGGGCATCACCTTTATTTTTTTATCCATATACAACACATTTGAAGATGTTTGTAATGAGGGTCTTCCCATTTGATGTCATTCGTCTAAAGTGAGAACATTAACTTCTACACCAGTGTCTATTAAAATATTACTCAGAAGCCACCCATCGACTACCACATTCAAGGTAATCTCCTTATCATAATCAATGGTGTGAGGGGGAAGGTTAGTGTGCGGGACCTATGGCTCACACTCTCCTCTGGCATGCGGTAATTTTTCCCATAACCATTCCCTAGCAAAGGAATAATATTCTACTACCTCAGCATTTTTCATACTTCATTTACCTCATCTAGATCCTTCTGTGGAGCCTTAGTGCTCTTCCTTTTATCTAACTACCATGACTTATCCTTTAGGTAACAGATCTCTCCTTGCAGGCTTTGAATTACATCCATGGTCTTTTGATAGACCTATTTTCTGATGATCAAGGTTTGGATACTTCCCATGCACCACCTCTTCTCTAATAACTATTGGCTTTTGATTTGGTATCTCCCTGGCATTTATAGCCTCAGCTCACGTGGTCACTAGTACAAGTTCTAACTTTGACTCACACACCACCCTTGGCATGAATTCTTAGTCTTCCTTATGAACGCCTACCACTCTCTATGGACAATATCTTTCTATTATTTCTAGCTCATCTTTTCAAATGACCTCTAAGCATTCCTCATAATTGTGCACCTTATCCACACCAAGAGCATTGCATTAGATAAGGATATTCATGCTAATAGTATCTCCGTAGACCCACAGTTGTAACAAGTGCACACATCGCACACACAATTCTTCCTCCTGTCAAAGTTGCCTCGACCTCTAAATCCTCCTATGGACACCTCATCCACACAGAAGGCATCCAAGGATCCTTCATAGTAATTACCATCATCCTTAGGCCTTGTTCACGATGTTGTTCTAGTATACGTGAATATTAATGACATCAGGTATCCTGTCAATCCATGGTACAATCCTTGGTGTCATGAGTAGTAGAGTTGTATTACTATTGGAAAAACCTAATAGAGACATTCTTATGGATCACGCGCTGCACTAGTGGACACCTACTTGCATCACGAAGGTATATCAAAAATGGGTCATAGTCCACCAACTTGTTGCATACTGATCTTTGAGGAAAGGTATAGCTAATGTATGCCCTTCTACCTTTCAATCCATGCACCATAGGCTACCACTGGGTCTCCATGTTCTCGCATGTCAAAACATCAGCTTCTTTAGTTACTTTTCCCTTGCAATAATTTGAACTTCAAGAAAAGGGATAACCATGATATCCATGCTTCTAGCAGCCTCAGCCCGTAGGGTATCCTCCAAGGCCTTGAGCGGGTATGTGACAGTCTTGTGCGAAACTGCTCATCACTAATAGGTGATCTTAACTGCCTACCAAATAAATCACTGATCATGATAAGAAGGATAAGAACATTCATATATCATTCACTATTTTGAGAAAGAGAGTCTTAATATGCATTAATAAATTCATTGCAAGCTCTATACCATGACTTTTCGAATCTCCTTAAAAATGCCAAGAATGCCTATTTGTTGGTTCACAACCTCAGGGATCCCTGATAATTCAGCTAATAAATATCATATAGTCGTGGTGTCATTCTATCTCACTAGAATTTATGGGGAATCATACTTTCCAATGACGCCTTCACCTTAGGAATGCATAACATGTTCGTCATCCTATAATCATTCTCAAAAGTTATAATACCCCTTCCATTTAAGAGGATAAGTAACTAGGCATTCCTCTTATTACACCAGGGGAACCAAGTCACATGGATGTAAATTCTTTACACTCCTCAACACCTTTGTAATCATGGCTATGGATAATCAAAGACCTTTAATTAAGGATCTTGTTCCCTTGGATATGAGAGGGACAAAATCCTTACATAGAAACCTGGGCATTCCATCCATTGTTGTCTCAATCAATAGAAATCCATATAGCAACAGTGTTTGAAGATGGATCCTAATGGGGCCCTAGTATCACTCCATCTTGATGCTAATGAAGGGCACTAGGAATTCATCTAGAAAATTAATTCTACTAGATCCCCTTATCATAGTTTGTAATAGGTCCTGAAAGTGGTTATGATTCAACTATCCATTAATAACATGAAATTAGACCAAGACCGTACCATATCCTGAAGTCATATGCAACTATGGGGAGTGAAGCTGGAACATTTGCCTAAGAAGTTATACTTTCGTGCTCCGAAAATCTGTCACTTGGCAGATCTATGGATAAACGAGCCAACAGTGTGCAGGGCATAGCCCCTCTTTGAGTCAGCAAAGCGAAACTGGTTTATTGCTATTCTACCAGTAGGAATCTATGCAAGTCTCATAGATTCTGCCTTCGGGGGTTTGGGATCTCATCCCAGTAGGTTTATTTCCGGCTGCGAAGAGAAAGGAATGAAAGAGAGGAGGAAGAAGGAACAGGTCCGAAGGGAGAAAAGAAATGAATTCCAAAGCAGAAAGGTCAGAAGATTTATGTTTTTGGGTTGGTAGTAAACAGAGCCAAACCTACTTGCATAAATAAACAAAGCAATACTGATGATAAATAAATGACAATAAAATAGAAGCAGATCCAATAGAATAAATACACAGATCTAACATAAGAAAGATCTAATGTATATAACACAGGTATTCAGCACAAAGTCCAAATATTGTATTACTAATTTGTTCTGTTACAAAAAGCTCAAAGTCTTTTCTCCTTACTCCTATTTCTCATCTGAAAGATATTCATCCATCCCTCAACACAACAAGTGTTGGGGTATTTATAGAAGAAGAGGAGAAAAGAAGGAAAAAAGGAGCCAACAACTATTTACAAAGATATTTACAAAATATCTAAAAGTCATGTTGACTTTTTACAACTTGATGGATGACATCATCCCATGATGCAACATGGATGATGTCATCATTTGCATCAACATACTTCAGACATTCCAACAAGAAAGTCGGAGAAGAGAGAGAAGAAGAAGAAGGAGGAGGAGGAGCAGCTACTCGTCGTCATCATCCTGCGGCCTGAAAGGGAGTAGCCTGCTTTTGATGCTGCTCAGGTGATGAGATATGGAACTGAGCGTGGTATTCCAAAAACTTGTTAATCATCGGCTTTCAAATTGATCCTGAGAAGGATCCTTGTGCAAGTTGCTGATTGCCTCACAAGTCTCCAGCTCATCTATGAGCTTCTCTAGGAGTTTGGAATAATCCTTTTCTGCCTCAATGAGGAACCCGATGAAGTCCCTACAGGCCAGCAGGTTGTTGATAGATTCAGTGTCAAATGTGACCTCTGGCCCTGTTCCTTGAGAAGCGATCTCCTTGAAGATCCGGATGGTTTCATCAGCTGACCTTAAGGTAAAGGAAGGAGTGAGCAACCCTGGAGACATGTTGAGAACAATTCGCTCCATTTGATGCATTGCATCCAGGGCTGCTTCCTTTACCTTGTCGATTTTTTCCAGAATAAATTCAAGCTGATCCAATAGTCCAGAGTGGACATGGTTTTGTTGAGGGCCCTTGGATGGCCGAAGACACCGAACTTGACCAGATCTTCGACTGAACAGTCGAACATCTGTTGAAAGGTATCGTGTTGGAGTCTAGCATGATCTAGTTCTTCTGATATGGGCCCCGCTAATGCTTGGAGCTCTTTGTTCACCTTTCCGATGCTCAGATACAAATTGACAAACTCGGCGATCACTCTTTCACTGTCCTTGAGGATCTGGCTCCTCCAAGCAGAAACGGCCATACCTTGCTCACCAATCTTTGTATATTCATTGATTTTCTCCTGGCTGAGAAGCTCAGAAGTTTCGGCGGCATTTGTGGGAGGCGCACTACCCATCTTCTGTAAGGCTTGGAGTAGATATTTGTTTTGCTCTTTTAGTAGCCTTTTCTCTTCTTTTGTTTCTTGAAGCTTTTGACAGAGGGCGTCGACCGTGGAAAGAGCTTCCCCCTGGAGACTTTCAGAAGATGTCCCCATTGTGACTTGGGTCACAGTAAAATCTGTCGGAGACAAATCCTTCTTCTCTTTGAGGGGATCGGGGTATGCAATTTCCATGATTCTCTCACCTGCAGCACTTTTAGAGAAGTGTGCAACAGGCTTCTGCTTCTTTGCCCCTTTGGTTGGGATCACTGAAAAGTCCATCGGAGCGATGGGAACTTTCCTCTTTTGCTGGCTCAGCTGCTGAGAGATCCAGGCTGGTCCTATGGAAGAAGGACTAGAAACAGAGGAGGGGGCAGCTGCAGTAGAAGAGGGGAAAAACGTGGAGACACGCGGAGGCGGCATTGAGAGAATAGCCGAAGAAGTGTCCACGGGAGGAAGGGAAACTACAGCTGCGGAAGACATAGGAAGGGAAGGGAGCTTGGAGATGAGGGAAGAAATGGAGGAGGACAGATCAGTGAGGGAAGAGAAGATAGACGAAGAAGCAGGGGAAAGAGTAGAAGAAGGGGCGGAGGACACGACCAAAGGGATGGTCGCTTGAGTCACTCGAGGAGGGGAAGGAAGAGAAGAAGAAGGGATAGAAGGGACCTCTGTTGTGGTAGCAATGCTGACATCCTGAGTGGATGGGCCAATTGGACTATCCCCTGCTGCTTCTTTCTCTAGCGAATCAGAGTTATTACCTGTTCTGGCGCTGTGGAAGGAGGACTTTCAGGGGCTTCTTCCTGAATGGTGCTGGATTCACCTTCTACACCTTTTCCTTTAAGCTGCTTTTTGGACCGTGAAGGTGCGTTGCCCAATGGGGAGGTTGTGAAATCTACCCCAAGGTAGATTAGGCCGTTCATCCGGCACCAGTGCTCTGTCCTACGCAGAGTTTCCTTGACCCTCTCCTCAATTGTCTGAGGAGCCTTAGTTCTATCAATGGCCGGAAAGGGCCAATCGTCCCCATCTGTATCATTATATACCTTGTCCACTTCATCTTCTGTTGTTTGGTAGCCTTTGGGGACAATGGCTATCCCATACTGGATAATTTCTGCCAATGCTAGGCGAGAATGATCCTTTCTTCTGAGCTCTACCTCATGGAGGACGTCAATATAAATATCCTCGATCTGAGGAACATGGATTGGATCAAGCTTTGCTCTTGGCAGGCAGCCCCTTGGGTCGAAGGTGGGCCTGGCTGGGAAGTCATGCTTCAAATTGAGTAACTCCAGCTCTGCAAACATTTCCTTCACCTTGTGGTGGGTAGAGCATGTGTATCGGCCCACTGTGAGGGGGAAAGGAGTTCCACCCTTCTTTCTTTTCAGGCACTTTTCGTGGTATGTGACCAGCTGCCTTGATAGCTCTAGCAGAATCAGCTTAGGCCCAGCATACCTTGGTAGCCTGGTTGGCTCTCCCAAAAAGTTGGCAGCCCTCAGATAGGTGAATGTAGGAAATTGGGTGAACAGGGCTCCCCATTTCTCCGTGGCTGCCACTATGTTTTTGGTCGTACGACTATGAGTCAGATTCGGCCTCAGCAGGCAGATGACGTGGTAAAAGAATGCATCATTGATTTTGGTGAATTGGGCGATGCTATTCTCCAGCTTCAACTCTGGATAATACTCATATATTTTGACCTGAGGCCAAACTCCACTTCGTGCTAGGCCTGGATAATCCCTCTCTGATGCTGCAGCGTAGACCACGTAGGAGTTCATATGGAATACTCCCGTTGTGCTGAACTGTTGTAGCTGCTCGGAGATGGTGCTGCTTATAATTTCCCCCCAGCAAAAGCGTTGATCAGGCACATTCTTGTTCATTGTTTCCAAGTAGCGCAGCATCCATTTATGGAAGTAATGGGCGTCAGAAAGCCCGAAGACCCTGCTCAGGAAGGTAATGGTATCGCTGAGCTCTTCTGAGAAGTCACTGCGGTGGATGATTTGGGGCCACCGGGTTACCACCTTCTTGTTCTTCAAGTAGACTTCGTTCATTAGTTGCATGCATTGGTCTTCATTGTCTTCCCAGGCCTTGATGCACTCTACTTGGCTGACGGCCACGAAGTGCCGGTGGTGAGGGATGCCAAGTATCATCTCAAAATGACGGGCAGTGAGGTTAATGACTACCTCACCCTTACTGTTTTCGACACATCTTGTGTCTTTGTTGTAACACTAGAGCAACCACCATTATAAATTCATTGTTGACTGTGCTGACGGGGATTCCTCCGGCGAAGTGCAGGGCACTGCCTATCAATTTGTCCATCCATGGACTCCTTGTAACTTTCTGAGTTCTGGCCCAGAATTCCTCCATGTCGACATGCCCCAATTCTGAGTCTCTGACATCCATGCTGCATTCGGCCTGTGACTCGGGCATTCTGACCCTTTGATATTTATACTTCATCTCTTCTTCAGTAAGCTTAGCCTTCCCTTTTGATTTGGTGGGTCTCTTGCTGGATGTAGACATATGTTCTTCTAAGATTATCTGCTGATCCGCATAAATATTGAAAATCTCTGAACGGGTCCATAACACATTGAAAACGACGAGGTAGGGGCTGACAGGCTCTGAAAAATCATGTGCACAGCGAATAGTGAAAATGACATTTGGGCGCGCAAACCATATATATATATATATAGGTTAGCTGGACCTTAATGCGCCACCCACCTTTTGAAAAGCGCATGAAAACTACTGTCGACAGAAAAAGCGCCCTTTGGTGCGCCTGCCAACACGAAATAAAGCACGCCTTTGGCACACCACCAAAAGGCGTCAGGAAATTATGCGCACCTTTTGGCCCACCAAAACGCCTGCCAACATGAAATAAAGCGCGCCTTTGGCGCACCAAAAGCTATGTCAATAGGAAATTATGTGCGCCTTTTGGCGCACCAAAGCATTGTGTTACAATAAGATTATGTGCGCCCTTTGGCGCACCAAAAAGTTACGCAAAAAACGTTGTGCCAACACAAAGGTGCATGCACCTTGGCGCACGCAGGGAAGGCTCAACACACTTTGGCGCACCAAAAGGTGTGTTGACACTGAAAATCATGCGCCAAAGGTTTTAAGGGGGCGCACCAAAAGTTGGTGTTACATAGCAATTTCATGCGCCCAGCCAAAAAAGGCTCAAAAGACTAAGTTCGAAAAACCAGATTTCCCGGGAAGGGATTTTACAACGTTTCGAATGCAAGGGATCCCTAATCGAGGGATCGGGACAAAATTTCGGTATGGTTATCGGTAAAATTACCCTTGTCAATTTTACGGGATAACAGCTGGCTCTTTCTGGGGACTATCCCTGAGCAAACTCGGGGGTAGAGAACCCCAGTTCTCATGTGCCTATCCATTGGGTAACAGAGTCAAAAACAAGGGCGACTGGAGGGGGAGCAAAATAAACACACAACAAACTGAAAGCAAACACACGACGAAAACAAACACACAACACAAAGTAAACTATACAAAGAAGAGAGCAAGCTCTACTTCCTGAAGATCTTCAGATGCTGCCCGCTATAAGGAAGCGGGAGTTCGGTTCCATCCAGATATGAGAGATAGAATCTATTCTCTCCATTGAGCTGCTTGATCTTGAAGGGCCCTCTCCATAGGGAATCAAACTTTCCATGCATGCCCTTTGGTTCTCTTCGCTTGTCCCATAAAAGGACGAGATCTCCCACTTGAAAATCCCTTTGCTTGGCCTTCTTATCAAAAAGCCTCTTAACTTGATTCTGATGTTCAGTGATCCTGTCGACCACTCTTACTCTCTTTTCTTCAAGTTCTGCCAGATACATGATTCTCTTTTTAAGAGAACTTCTGGAAAGTTTCATCTTCAATAGCTCGTGCCAAGCGCAGAGCAGGAAGTTCCGCAGAAATGGGAAGCTCGGCATCAGTGCCATATAACACTTGAAAAGGTGACATGCCGAGAGATCTCTTGGGAGTAATACGATCGGCCCACAAAGCGTCGTACAAAGACTTGTGCCACATTCACTGATTCTCATCTACTAACTTCCGTATGATGGTCACCAAGTTCTTGTTACTGGATTCCGCCTGACCATTTCCCTGAGGGTAATAGTCTGAGGCGTGAGCCAAAGTTATACCATATTCATAGTAAAAACTAATAACTTCTCGTGAGGAGAAGTTAGAAGCATTATCAGCAACGATTTTGTTTGGAACGCCGAACCTGACAATGATATTTTCTTTAATGAAATTGCAAACCACCTCAGAAGTGGCATGCTTGACAGGTATGGCTTCCACCCACTTGGTAAAGTAATCCGTTGCTGTAAGGACATAGCTATGTCTGGCACTCGATTGAGGATTGAGTGCGCCAATAAAATCAATTCCCCATTGCCTGAATGGTTCATTGATAATGACCGGCCTTAGGGGAAAGGCAGCCAACTTGGGCTTGCCGACGAATTGCTGGCAGGGTTCACACTTCGCCACCCAGATGGCTGTATCTTGAAAGAGCGTCGGCCAATAGTACCTGGCTCGAATGATCTTGTGTGCAGTTACGGAGGAAGAGAAATGCCCTCCACAAGCTGAATTGTGAAAACTTTCCAGTAGTTTTACTTGCTGGGGTTTGTCAACACATCGCAAAAAGATGCCATCTATCCCACGTTTATATAAACCGTCATCCCAGATGACATATTTAGCCGCTCTGAGCTTTATAGTGCGCTTCTCCTTTAGCAGTTAGATGCATTGGGCATTCGCCGTAGGTAAGGAAGAAAGTGATATCGGAGTACCACTCATCACTAGTTGCAACAAATAGAACCAGAGGCAGAGAATCAGGCTCTTCCTTCCGGTCCTGTGTTTCATCGGTGTAGTCACCCCTTTCACTTAGGGTTTTCTGAATCTTTGTTTTCAGCCATTAGCTGACACAGGCCCTTGCCCCTTACCAGCTTGGTTGGTTTAATATCCAGGTCATACTCCTGGACCTTTGCGATCCAATTTCCTCGCAAGCTTCCTAACTCCTGCTGAGTTAGAATTGATTTCACCGCTGTGTCAGGGACTAGCACTACCGTATGCGAGTTTAGAATGTAATACCTGAAATTCTTCACTGCTTTGACAATGGCAAAGGCATGCTTTTCCAGTTGAGTCATTTTTAGTTCGTGAGGCTTGAGAGGAGAACTCATGAACGCGATTGGAGATTCAACATCCTCCGAGTTCTTTTGCATTAAGATTGCAGACACAGTATGCTCAGATGCGTAACTATACATGATGAAGTCCTTGGAGAAATCTGGACATACCAGGACTGGTGCATGAGCAACGGAAGCTTTTATTTCTTCAAATGACCTTTTCCCCTCTTCACTCCATCTAAAATTTGGTGACCCCTTCATCATGTTCAATATGTGACGGGTCTTCTCGGCAAAGTCAGGAACAAAACGCCTAAGAAAGTTCACCTTTCCAAAGAAAGAATGAACACCAGTCTTGCTTGTAGGCAGAGTAAGGCTCTGAATAGCCTTAACTCTTTCGGCATCTATCTTTGTTCCTTCTTTGCTAACCACATGGCCTAGCAACTTCCCTTCCGTGACTCCAAAAACAGACTTTTTTGGGTTTAGGGAAATCCCATGTTCTCGGCACCTGGCCAATACTTGCTCCAAATGATCACAATGATCATTTCGCTGTTTAGAGAACATGGTTAAGTCATCTAAATAAACCACAATGACTTTCCCCATCATACCTTTGAACGCCGAAGTCCATGGCCCGCTGAAAAGTGGCACCAGCATTAGTTAGACCGAAAGGCATCCTGCTGTAGGCAAATGTACCCCAGGGAGTAGTGAATGCTGTTTTAAACTGATCTTCAGGTGAAACTTCAATCTGATTGTAACCTGAAAAACCGTCAAGCATGGACAACATCTCTGATCCAGTTACTGCTTGCAGAACTTGATCCATTATCGGAAGAGGGTAGTTGTCTTTCAGCGAAGCTTGATTCAAATTTCAAAAGTCTACGCATATGCGTATCTCGCCGTTTTTCTTGCGTACTGGCACAATATTTGCTACCCAAGTGCTGTGATGGATAGGGAAGATGATTCTTACGCATCCAGCATCTTCTAAATTTCGGCCTGGATGGTACCCGAAATCTTGGGATTATAGTGCCTCTGCTTCTGGCGGAAGGCTTTGACATCGTCTTTCAACGGAATATCATGCTGAACGTCCTTTGGCTTGAAGGACTTTAAATCGGCATAGGACCATGCCAATACATCCATATATTTTTTAGCAACTTGACAAATTTTCGCTTCTCTTCAGGCGTGCAACATTTGCCAATGTTCACAAATTGCGGGTGTTCTATCGAACCTATATTGACCGGTACGGTTTCTGGGGACGAGCTAGGGTCGTCCCGCTTCTTCTTTTTTACAAAACGGTCATGCCTGTCGAACAGGAGTTCCAGAGAAACCAGGCCCTTCGGAATTTTATTTCCCTTGAGCTGACATATGCCATCGTTCCCTTCAGATTCATTGCCTTGATCGGTGACTGACTCACGGCAAGTGGAAGTAGACCCTTCGAAATGCAATTCTTTAAAATTTTCTGCCTTCTCCAGGAAAGCAATGAGTTGATTATCATTGTTGAACACCTGCCAATGCTGAGAATTATCTGGTACGCTCGGGCGGAAAACCACCTCAATGGTGTACTTGTCTGTTTTCAAACCTGGGTGTGGGAGCATGAGAGATGCTGAAACAGCCAATGAATCAGCCATGTCATTTTGGGCTCTTGGAATAGATTCAATTGAAAAGGCATCAAACTCTTCAATGCTGTCCCATACCGCATTACGGTAATGTCTGAGCCTTTCATTCTTTACTTGGTAAATCCTTTTGACCTGATTTACAACTAGCTCTGCATCACCTTGTACTTTTAGATTTTTAATTCCTCTTTCTTTTGCGGCTTGCATACCGAGTAAGAGAGATTCATACTCAGCAGTATTGTTAGTGTTGAAAAACTGCAATTTGAAAGAGAGAGGAATTACCTCCTCTTCGAGAGATATCAGCACGGCCCCAGCGCCACATCCACTAGTTGCACAGCTGCCATCGAATTGCAATGTCCAGATCTTATTAAGATCTCCTTCTTGAATGAGGACACCCGTTTTATCCGTCTCGGTAGATAAGAAGTAGTTCCCCATCCCTGATGATTCAAAAAGGATTTGGGCTTTGGGGTCTTCAGAGCTAGTAACCAAGTATTTCTTTTGTGATTCCGGCTCCAAAGTCTGCATTACGCCTTTGACTGGAATTCTAGCTTTAGACCAGTCCATATGAATTTCTCCACCAACTTCGCTGCAAAAACTTCTTCCCAGCAAAATTCCATAGGCTGCCGGAATGTCAGCAACAAGGACTGTCATTTTTACTCTTTTATCCGGGAAGGCCGCAAACACAAATTGCGCGTCTTTGATTTGGCCAACCAACGGAACTTGCTTGGTTTCCAAGGAATAACACCTGCCAAAAGGCTTGGTAAGAGTGAGGCCCAAAGCATGGGCGACTTTTGCCGGCATGACGTTGTCAGAAGCCCCGGAATCAATTATGCAGTTACTCAACTTATGGCCATTGATTAGGAGAGAGAGATAGAAAGGCTCTATCTTACCTGATGCAGATGTTGAAGCAAAATTTATATGGGATTCAGGGGGAGTGGAAAGGATTCCTTTTGGGGAAACCTGATTAGATATAACAGCTTGACTTTGGATATACTTGGTCAATCTTACAAGCTGTTCGGGGTTTGACTAAAGGTACTCAGCTTCAGACATTTGGATCTTGGTCTTTTTTGCATGATCTATAATATCAAACGTGGCCAAGGGTTGCATTGGTAAAGGAATGAGTCCCTCACCTCGCGATGATGGAATAGGATTGGTGGTCTTAGTAGGAATGTGAGAGGACTGATTTGGAGGAGAGATAGGGGAAAAGATTTCTTTGTAAAAGATTTGCCAGGGAGTTGAGTAGGAAGAGGATTACCTCTTTTAGCAATGATTGGAGGCACGTTTGACACGGCCTTCTCCTTCTGCACATGGGCAGCAACTTCTGCTTCTTTTCCTTGCGAGCGGGTAAAAACAACATATGATTGTCCGCTTGCATAGCCCTGAGTACCCTCTTCTTCATCAGATTCTTCCTCATCAAATTCCATATACCCGATAGTAGAGTCGCCAGTCGGCTCACCGACATCTTGATCATCTTCGCCTTGAGATGAAGGTTCTTCATAGTACTGCTCTTCTTCTTCAATCTCGGCCAGAGCATTGACCGGAGGAGCTTCAAGCGCCAACCGCGGAGCAGCTGTAGGTAAGCGCGGTCTTTGTGAAACATTGTTAGGAACAAAATTCCTCCGTGGAATATCCCGGTATGAGGAACTGGGAGAGGCCTGGGCCAACTGTTTCTTCAATGCGAGCAAATCGTTCGCCATCTTTTGGAATGCTGGATCAGACGAAGTGGTGGGCGAAGGGCCCGAAGATTTAGGCTTGGCTGATTCCTTTTTAATTCGCCGGATATTATCAGATTATCCTCTATGCGAATGGCAGCGGCTTGGGTGAGAACCAAGGTGGCAACTCATTCCTGAAGGAGCAAGAAACTAACTTTCGAGCTCATAGCGTTTACGAAGAAACACTTTTGATTTTCCATCGTTGGAAGCATGGCAACAGGGACACGGTTGATTAGTGCATTGAACCGGGCGACAAAATCGCGCATGGTCTCATTGGCCTCCTTCTTCAGGTGAGTGATCCGTGATAATAATGCAAATGCATCCTCTGAAGGCTTGTATCTGTCTTCGAAAGCATCCCGTAAGGTGGCCCAGCTGGTAATAGACCCGGCCGGCAAATGCTGAAACCATTCAGCTGCAGGTCCTTGTAGGGTTTCCAGAAAAAGGCGAACCGACACATCTTCGTGGGTCACATCCAAAATACTGCACGACATGATGAATGCAGATATGTGGGAATCTGTGCTTTGATTTCCGCTCCCATCGAATTTGGGAAAATTCTTTCGATTTCCGTGAGGGAGAGCGTGAACTGGATGTGGTAAAGCCAAAGGACCCATGGCACGTTTCCCCATGGTACTGCCATCTGGAAAGCTGGAAAGAGAACACGAGCTGGAAGTGTGGTTCCGCTGAGTAGCAAGGCACTACAAAGGGATGTGGATGCCCCCTGTAAAAGACTTTTTCTTCGTGAAGGTGAGACACTCCTGGATGACCGGCTAGCCGAGCTTAGCGCTGAAAAACGTGCCGGTGTTACGCTGAAATTGTGCCTTTGAAGCAGATCGAAAGTAGGATCAGCTTCTCCACGGGCTCGCCTGCTGCGTGTAAAAGGTTCACTCGCCAGTGTTCCTTCCAGATCTGTAATGTTATGGCGCAGATTCAAACTTTCTTTTTGGTTGTACTTGCTGATTTTCTGGTTTTTCTGACAAAAACCAGCAGCAAATACTTTTCTAAATATTTAAAACTATCCTCTTCAGAAAACCGATTGCGGTTAAATGACAAATAACAATGAGGATAAGATGGCAGGGAAGATTAGTAAGCTGATTTTCGGATCTGATTTTAACTTTTTTCAGAGGGTTTCAAACTTTTTGCAAACAGTCAAAACTCAGATCTACGGCAAAATACTGATTTTTTTGTAAAAACTCAGCGAACTAAAGATCTTTAACTGGACCAGATCTATGACTCTCAGAATTTTTTTTTTAATTTGAGCACTTTTGCAAATTTTTGGATTTTTAACAAAAAGTTCAGATTTGCAAACAGGAAGCAATCTTCTGATTTTTTCTGATTTTTTATCTTACTACCATCATAGATCTGACAGATCTATTCGATCCCCAGTGGAGTCGCCAAAAACTGTTGGTCCGAAAATCTGTCGCTTGGGCAGATCTATGGATAAACGAGCCAACAGTGTGCAGGGCATAGCCCCTCTTTGAGTCAGCAAAGCGAAACTGGTTTATTGCTATTCTACCAGCAGGAATCTATGCAAGTCTCACAGATTCTACCTTCGGGGGTTTGGGATCTCATCCCAGTAGGTTTATTTTCTGGCTGCGAAGAGAAAGGAATGAAAGAGAGGAGGAAGAAGGAACAGGTCCGAAGGGAGAAAAGAAATGAATTCCAAAGCAGAAAGGTCAGAAGATTTATGTTTTTGGGTTGGTAGTAAACAGAGCCAAACCTACTTGCATAAATAAACAAAGCAATACTGATGATAAATAAATGACAATAAAATAGAAGCAGATGCAACAGAATAAATACACAGATCTAACATAAGAAAGATCTAATGTATATAACACAGGTATTCAGCACAAAGTCCAAATATTGTATTACTAATTTGTTCTGTTACAAAAAGCTCAAAGTCTTTTCTCCTTACTCCTATTTCTCATCTGAAAGATATTCATCCATCCCTCAACACAACAAGTGTTGGGGTATTTATAGAAGAAGAGGAGAAAAGAAGGAAAAAAGGAGCCAAAAACTATTTACAAAGATATTTACAAAATATCTAAAAGTCATGTTGACTTTTTACAACTTGATGGATGACATCATCCCATGATGCAACATGGATGATTTCATCGTTTGCATCAACATACTTCAGACATTCCAACAAGAAAGTCGGAGAAGAGAGAGAAGAAGAAGAAGAAGGAGGAGCAGCTACTCGTCGTCATCATCCTGCGGCCGAAAGGGAGTAGCCTGCTTTTGATGCTGCTCAGGTGATGAGATATGGAACTGAGCGCGGTATTCCAAAAACTTGTTAATCATCGGCCCAAATTGATCCTGAGAAGGATCCTTGTGCAGTTCACTGATTGCCTCACAAGTCTCCCGCTCATCTATGAGCTTCTCTGGGAGTTTGGAATAATCTTTTTCCACCTCAATGAGGAACCCGATGAAGTCCCTACAGGCCAGCAGGTTGTTGATAGATTCAGTGTCAAATGTGACCTCTGGCCTTGTTCCTTGAGAAGCGATCTCCTTGAAGATCCGGATGGTTTCATCAGCTGACCTTAAGATAAAGGAAGGAGTGAGCAACCCTGGAGACATGTTGAGAACAATTCGCTCCATTTCGTGCATGGCATCCAGGGCTGCTTCCTTTACCTTGTCGATTTTTTCCAGAATAAATTCAAGCTGATCCACCCGGTAGTCCAGAGTGGACATGGTTTTGTTGAGGGCCCTTGGATGGCCGAAGACACCGAACTTGACCAGATCTTCGACTGAACAGTCGAACATCTGTTGAAAGGTCTTGTGTTGGAGTCTAGCATGATCTAGCTCTTCTGATATGGGCCCTGCTAATGCTTGGAGCTCTTTGTTCAGCCTTTCCGATGCTCAGATACAAATTGACAAACTCGGCGATCACTCTTTCACTATCCTTGAGGATCTGGCTCCTCCAAGCAGAAACGACCATACCTTGCTCACCAATCTTTGTATATTCGTTGATTTTCTCCTGGCTGAGAAGCTCAGAAGTTTCGTCGGCAGTTGTGGGAGGCGCACTACCCATCTTCTGTAAGGCTTGGAGCAGATATTTGTTTTTCTCTTTTAGTAGCCTTTTCTCTTCTTTTGTTTCTTGAAGCTTTTGACAGAGGGCATCGACCGCGGAAAGAGCTTCCCCCTGGAGACTTTCAGAAGATGTCCCCATTGTGACTTGGGTCATGGTAAAATCTGTCGGAGACAGATCCTTCTTCTCTTTGAGGGGATCGGGGTATGTAATTTCCATGATTCTCTCACCTGCAGCACTTTTAGAGAAGCGTGCAACAGGCTTCAGCTTCTTTGCCCCTTTGGATGGGATCACTGAAAAGTCCATCGGAGCGATGGGAACTTTCCTCTTTTGCTGGCTCAGCTGCTGAGAGATCCAGGCTGGTCCTATGGAAGAAGGACCAGAAACAGAGGAGGGGGCAGCTGCAGTAGAAGAGGGGAAAAACGTGGAGACACGCGGAGGCGGCATTGAGAGAATAGCCGAAGAAGTGTCCACGGGAGGAAGGGAAACTGCAGCTGCGGAAGACATAGGAAGGGAAGGGAGCTCGGAGATGAGGGAAGAAACGGAGGAGGATAGATCAGTGAGGGAGGAGAAGATAGATGAAGAAACAGGGGAAAGAGTAGAAGAAGGGGCGGAGGACACGACCAAAGGGATGGTCGCTTGAGTCACTCGAGGAGGGGAAGGAAGAGAAGAAGAAGGGATAGAAGGGACCTCTGTTGTGGTAGCAATGCCGACATCCTGAGTGGATGGGCCAATTGGACTATCCCCTGCTGCTTCTTTCTCTGGCGAATCCAGAGTTATTACCTGTTCTGGCGCTGTGGAAGGAGGACTTTCAGGGGCTTCTTCCTGAATGGTGCTGGATTCACCTTTTACACCTTTGCCTTTAAGCTGCTTCTTGGACCGTGAAGGTGCGTTGCCCAATGGGGAGGTTGTGAAATCTACCCCGAGGTAGATTAGGCCGTTCATCCGGCACCAGTGCTCTGTCCTACGCAGAGTTTCCTTGACCCTCTCCTCAATTGTCTGAGGAGCCTTAGTTCTGTCAATGGCCGGAAAGGGCCAATCGTCCCCATCTGTATCATTATATACCTTGTCCACTTCATCTTCTATTGTTTGGTAGCCTTTGGGGACAATGGCTACCCCATACTGGATAATTTCTGCCAATGCTAGGTGAGAATGATCCTTTCTTCTGAGCTCTACCTCATGGAGGACGTCAATATAAATATCCTCGATCTGAGGAACGTGGATTGGATCAAGCTTTGCTCTTGGCAGGCAGCCCCTTAGGTCGAAGGTGGGCCTGGCTGGGAAGTCATGCTTCAAATTGAGTAACTCCAGCTCTGCAAACATTTCCTTCGCCTTGTGGTGGGTAGAGCATGTGTATCGGCCCACTGTGAGGGGGAAAGGAGTTCCACCCTTCTTTCTTTTAAGGCACTTTTCGTGATATGTGATTAGCTGCCTTGACAGCTCCAGCAGAATCAGCTTAGGCCCAGCATACCTTGGTAGCCTGGTTGGCTCTCCCAAAAAGTTGGCAGCCCTCAGATAGGTGAATGTAGGAAATTGGGTGAACAGGGCTCCCCATTTCTCCGTGGCTGCCACTATGTTTTTGGTCGTACGACTATGAGTCATATTTGGCCTCAGCAGGCAGATGATGTGGTAAAAGAATGCATCATTGATTTTGGTGAATTGGGCGATGCTATTCTCCAGCCTCAACTCTGGATAATACTCATATATTTTGACCTGAGGCCAAACTCCACTTCGTGCTAGGCCTGGATAATCCCTCTCTGATGCTGCAGCGTAGACCACGTAGGAGTTCATATGGAATACTCCCGTTGTGCTGAACTGTTGTAGCTACTCGGAGATGGTGCTGCTTATAATTTCCCCCCAGCAAAAGCGTTGATCAGGCACATTCTTGTTCATTGTTTCCAAGTAGCGCAGCATCCATTTATGGAAGTAATGGGCGTTAGAAAGCCCGAAGACCCTGCTCAGGAAGGTAATGGTATCGCTGAGCTCTTCTGAGAAGTCACTGCGGTGGATGATTTGGGGCCATCCGGTTACCACCTTCTTGTTCTTCAAGTAGACTTCGTTCATTAGTTGCATGCATTGGTCTTCATTGTCTTCCCAGGCCTTGATGCACTCTACTTGGCTGACGGCCACGAAGTGCCGGTGGTGAGGGATGCCAAGTATCATCTCAAAATGACGGGCAGTGAGGTTAATGACTACCTCGCCCTTACTGTTTTCGACACATCTGGTGTCTTTGTTGTAAGACTGAGCAACCACCATTATAAATTCATTGTTGACTGTGCTGACGGGGATTCCTCCGGCGAAGTGCAGGGCACTGCCTATCAATTTTTCCATCCATGGACTCCTTGTAACTTTCTGAGTTCTGGCCCAGAATTCCTCCATGTCGACATGCCCCAATTCTGAGTCTCTGACATCCATGCTGCATTTGGCCTGTGACTCGGGCATTCTGACCCTTTGATATTTATACTTCATCTCTTCTTCAGTAAGCTTAGCCTTCCCTTTTGATTTGGTGGGTCTCTTGCTGGATGTAGACATATGTTCTTCTAAGATTATCTTCTGATCCGGATAAATATTGAAAATCTTGAGCACGGGTCCACAACGTGTTGAAAACGACGAGGCAGAGGCTGACAGGCTCAGAAAAATCACGTGCACAGCGAATAGTGAAAATGACATTTGGGCGCGCAAACCATATATATATATAGGTTAGCTAGACATTAATGTGCCACCCACTTTTTGAAAAGTGCATGAAAACTGCTGTCGACAGGAAAAAGCGTGCACCCTTTGGCGCACCAAAACGCCTGCCAACACGAAATAAAGCGCGCCTTTGGTGCACCAAAAGCTATGTCGACAGGAAATTATGTGCGCCTTTTGGCGCACCAAAATGCCTGCCAACACAAAATAAAGAGTGCCTTTGGCACACCAAAAGCTATGTCGACAGGAAATTATGTGTGCCTTTTGGCACACCAAAGCATTGTGTTGCAATAAGATTATGTGCGCCCTTTGGCGCACCAAAAGGTGGCGCAACAAACGTTGTGCCAACACAATGGCGCATGCGTCTTAGTGCACGCAGGGAAGGCTCAACACACTTTGGCGCACCGAAAGTTGTGTTAACACTGAAAATCACGCGCCAAAGGTTTTTAAGGGGGCGCACCAAAAGTTGGTGTTACATAGCAATTTCATGCACCCAGCCAAAAAAGGCTCAAAAGACTAAGTTCGAAAAACCAGATTTCCCGGGAAGGGATTTTACAACGTTTCGAATGCAAGGGATCCCTAACGAGGGATCGGGACAAAATTTTGGTATGGTTATCGGTAAAATTTCCCTTGTCAATTTTACGGATAACATATCCCTAATGTCGTTCTAGACAATATACCTCCAAACACAAGAAATGATTGTGCATCCATAGATGTGCCAAATGAAAAGTTATACCTCCTAGTTGCGGATTGGTCACTTCCACCAATACCAACTGGGTTAACGATACTTATCTCAGGATTTTAAAATCTAAGCACTAGGGGTCGGTCACTAGGTGGATTCAGATGTGCGACAATGACTCCTCTCCTTTCTTCATATGACAAGCCTTCTCTAGAAGTAGAGGTGGTTTTTCTTCCACACTCGCATTGTCTATCTAACTCTCTCTTACATGCTTTATTATATTTGAGTCATCTCTTTTCCATCTCCTGCTCATCCACAAGGTCCACCATCTTCCTCCACCCTAGTTTCCTAACCCAACACTCAGAAGAAGCTTAGCTAGCCATAGGAAATGCTTCCAAACTTAGTGTAATGATCAAGATATTTATAACTAAGGGGATAAAATGTAAAAAATGATCCTGTAGTCTCCCTAAAAACTCAAAATCAGCAATCTCATGACATGAATACATAGAAATTGCATACTCTAAGGTGTAACTCGTCAACACTCTACTCCACCAATGATAGACAACATGTGTCTAAGTCAGATCAACATTCTATAGCCTTTGATACTCATCTTAGGTCCACATGTGAGATATATAGTACCGGCTTAATCTAGACGTATACACCAAAAGCCATTCATAAAACTCTACTAAAATGTAACAAAAGAAAGTCTCATATAGATCATGATACATGTTCTCCCCTACCCATTTACGTGCATTAAACTTAGGTCCATTATTGAATATCTAAGTAAAATCATCCTCTATGCTCTTAAACCATGTTTCACATTATCTAGTGTTAAGTGTTCTGTCATCACGTACCATTCTCATGAAAACTTCGAAAAGGGGTCCCAAAAACAAAATCAAAATGTAGTCTCTATTATCACCACCTATTTTAGCAACTAATCCCAAGCGCATCAGCATATCATCCATTCTTATCCTGGAAGCTCACCCAAGGCATGCGTAGGCACAAATTCCCCCCTTTATGTGAGATTCACGAGAATTTTCTTTGTCAACATGATGATGTAGTATAACAAGAGAATAAATGTAATTATCCATAGGTTTTTATATGTAATATTTTACTCCTAGTTGATGTATCCCAAACAAAAATTTAAAATGATCAACTAAAAGTAGAATCAACCATGGAATAACATTGAGGAAACCAGTAACACACATATGAACATAAAGGGAAAACATAGATCAAGATAAATTACAAGAGTGTTATAGAACTGCTTCATTATATTGATAAGTCAAATACAATAGCTAAGATTACATTAAGAAGTTCCATCTATGGTAATTTTAATGGTAGAAGATATTTTTTCTACATCACGGAGCTCTCTATTACATTCATTACACACTAATTCCTTATCCATCCCCCCTTCTCCTCTTAGAAATGACCCTCTATAACAAGTATTCAAAGGAATCTTCTTCTAACCATCCATCATCATCTGCAAAATCCTACTGGAATCTCCTAATTATTTTTCTACCACTACCTAGGAATATGTCAGATATCATCGTGTGTTTCCCCCAATCGAGTTCTTTTAGCATGCATGTGCCAACTAATACTTAACGACCTGGACTCCTTATCCTCTCATGATAACCATAATGATTCCCTGGAATATCCTTTTATTGGATCTCAAGTCTCCATGTCTTATCCAAATCTATATTTGGTTTTTTTTCCATTCACTCCCTATGCATGTCTTTTTCTATTTTTCCAAAACTCACTAAGTCCTAAATCCATCATGCTTTAGTGTGACCCTTTGTGCCTCTCCAAGGACTACTTCTGCACGTGCCTTTATCCCATGTCTTTACGTGCCACAAGGCTTTGTGCCTTAGGTACTTAGTTAATTTTAGGGGCCCAACATTATCCAATGTCAAACCTTCACATATATTAGATTCAATGGCTTCCATGATGCTCCCTACATGTTGCCAATATACCTAGATGATAAATGGGAAATTTTAGGAGTGTCAAGAACACTAGAAGAAGTACACAAGTTGATTGCAGGAAAGCGAAAAACAAACATCAAATTTCCAATCAACATTAGAAGGTATACATTCCCAACATTGGTTAAGGAAAGAATCCTTGAGGAAGAAATGGGAAACTTTACTTTGCAAAAAATTTTCTCCCAGGCCCAATTATGATATTAGATGGATTATTCAAGGAGCCTTAGGAAATGCATATGGACATGAGCTTCATTATGAGGATTAGTGGATGGATTTCAAGGATGAGGATGAATTCAAATTAAGATATTACTCAAGAATGAACCTCACTCAGGTAGTGGATTATAAACTTGTTGTTCCTCAAGGAATGCATGGTGATATGAAGTTGGTAAGTAAAAATTATGTTTATAAGAACATAACATCTCATCCCATCCCAAGTGTATATTGGGAAAGTAAAGAAAACACTTCCCTACATGAAAAATATTCTTACATCATCAAAAGGATATTTTTATGGATGAGTAGCAAGGGTATTTACTTAACCCTACAAAACACATCAGTCCTAAGGGTATACAAGGAAAGTGGGGTTATTGAGGATGTGATTATCCCTTATAGGAAGGAATTTACAGGTTTAAATCCTTTGAAAGGAAAGTCACCACAAATTTCAATCAAAGGGTCAAATTTAGGGGCTATTGAAGAGCTAAGTGCAACAACAAGAAAAATAGGTATTCCAGTGTCAAAGTTGACACATATGACAAATAATATATTGGAGAAAACTATGGAGGATTCCCAAGTCATTACAACTACACCTATCCAAGAATCTCCCCATCCTACCTAAATGAAAAATAAGCCTCTGGCTAAAGAGGCTTCTCAATTTAAATTTTCAGCCACGTCCTCCAGGGGATCATTCAAAAAGGAAAGAGAATGAGAGGAAACATTACTTCAGTTCAACCAAAGGTAGATCAAACTTTGGATAATATCGATGAGGAGGAGGAATAAATCACATTGTACTTTTTGAGGAACAAGTGAAAAAAAGTGGAAACACCTACAATAGAGACTACCATAAGTGCAAAAATTCAAGGTATAAAAAAATTAGTCCAAGAATGTACTATTGTACTTCATACCATAGAGGTAGTTCTCACTAACCCACCTCCTATGCTACAAGAGGTCTCTATCAATGTGATCATGTAGAAAACTAAGGAGCAGGAAGTTCAATTGGAGGAGAAAACAATAATGTTTGACCCATCCATGGAGCATACCTTCACTAAACTACCTCAATATTGGACCATAAAACCATACAAGATATGTCAATTGAGAAAGAGGGAGACAAAACACACCACAAAGCACATACCATAGAGAAATTTGAAGGTGGTGAGGTGAGAGAAAATATTAAAGAAAAGGTTATTGTAGAAGAAGTTGGGAAAGATCAAGTTGAATATGTCACTCTTTTTGAAGTTGAAAAATCTAGTGTTGTGGAACCCACTCAACCAAGTCTATAAATAGTTGAGAAATAAGTTGTAACTCATGAAGTTATAAAAGAGAGAACTCAACAATAGGAGAAACAACAAAATAGCCTTCTTCATGTAGAGAAGAAGAGGTTGAGGACACAATAAAGATTGATACAAAATCTAAACCATCTTCAAGTATGACAAAGGAAGAGGTGGAGGAATTGGGGATAGAAGAATACAAATTTCAAGGACATATTGTTGAAACTTCTTATCAATAAGAGGCACAAAATGAAGGCCCCATTCTTTCTCTCATTACACCCAAAACAAAAATTATAGTACCTAGTGTTCCCCAACTAAAAGAACAAGAATAAGGAAACACTCAAACTGAGGTTTAGTCCATATCAAACCTCCTAAGGAAGAAGAAGGTAAAATTATAGGTGGAGGAAGTAGAATTTGAAAGAAGTATTTCCTTGAGGCCACACAATACACCAAAGTTAGCCATAATTTTTTAAAGAACAATGGTGGGGACTTAAGGAGAAAGGTTTTTAATAGTTTCCACTCCACAAATTGATGTCTTAAGGGATGAAGATTCCCCTTTATATTATCAAGTGACCAAGATCCCACTTGGAAATCCAACCACTAAGGGCCTAAAGTGTGAAACTATTATGGCTATGGGAGGAATCTTATAGAAAATGGGTAAGGTAAAGGAAACCAAGAAATATATGAAAGATAAGGTTGATATCTTGTCAACCTATGTGAAAAAGTGGGTAAAAAATCCCCAAGGAAGTCGAGAAACAACTAAATTCCTCACTCCTAAAATAATTATAAACTGTGATGACTTGAGGTGTAGGGGAGAGGGCACTAAAAAGTGGGAGGAAGAACTTGTGAGCAAGGGAAACAAGGTATTTAAGGAATTATAGACTACTATTGTATGCAAGCCAAAATAATTAAGCTAATATAAATTAAACTAACACCAAGTAGCTTCAAAACAAAATCAATCTAACATTGACATCATGATAAGAAATTAAATGAAATAACTATCTTAATGCATAAACATGGAAGTAAACACCTATTACTAAGCCATTCTTACTCTTTCTAGATTGCTACTTGAAGTATGAACCTGGTTATATCACCTACCAATAAAATTGGTGTTGTTTTCTTCCATAATTGAGGATGAGAGCTCACCAAGAAATGGCTACAAATCTATATTTGGATCTTCCCATGATCCTCAATTTGAGAAAATGGATGCAAGATGGATAAGCTATTTCCAACAATGGAGAATGGATCAAATCAAAATGCCAATAGGTTTCACTAATTAAAGTGTGGTGTGTGTTTGAGAGGAAGGGGATTGGTCATTTAAATATCTTTCCACTTTGGGAGAAACTTGCAAATTAGTGAACATGTGACAAATGATAAAGTGCATTTTGAAGGGGTAACGCTTGTTTATAAGAATTAATTAGTAATTAATAACTCATAGGAGTTGGAGATGATTTAGTTAATCAACTAGGATTAATTAATAAGCTAGGATAAGTTTAGAAAGATATTTAGAGGGGATTTAGAGGAAAATTAACATGCTTTTGTGGATGTAAGAGGTGAATTTGACCAATAAAAGGGGTTTATTAATTAAAATAGAAGGAACAAATAATTATTGATGGTTAATTAATCAATTAGAAGTGGATTATAACTAATGAAATGTCATTAATTGGCATCTAGAGTGATAGGAAGGATAATTACTTAATGAAATGTAATTAATTAATGGAAATGAAGGAGAGTGTTAGATAATTAGTGGAAAAAGCACTAATTATTATGGAAATGACATGAAAGAGGAAAATTAGTGCAATTGTTAGTATTAAAACTGCGTAGGTGGATTTTAGGTGTCTCCATTTGCCCCTCTTTTGGGTGGCATAAACGAAGCCACTTCAAAGATAGTAGACAAGTACAAATAAACAAAATTTGAAGGAGTGGAATAAAAATTAGTAGAATGAAGGATGCCCCCTCTAGTGCCAATGGGGTGATGGAAGAAGTCAATTAGCGATCAAAAAATATGAAGGAAGAAGATAAAATAAATAAGGGGGATAGGGGATAAATATAATCCCTATTTCCCCAGGTTTTTTTGGAAGAAAAAGTGTGATATGAGAAAATAATAAGGAAGATAAATGAAGATGAATATAATGGAGATAACTTTCATCCAACTGATGTAAACATAACTTTATTTCAATCATTTTACTTTATGATCTACGTCATCAGCTCTTATTAAAATATACACATATAACAAAGGTGTGCAATAACATGAGAATCTATAATACTAACATTTGTTCATTTCTAAAACAATAACTCAATGCAACATACATAATATAATTCAATACGAGAAGGTAAACAAGATAACATAATAGGGAAACAAGTATAAACACATATACGCAAACAAACAACATTCAAGAAAGTTACACCAATGATTTTGTTATCAAGTTTTAGTTCCCAAATGTTTGATTTAACGAAAAGGGTTTAAAAATGGTGTCCCAAGCAAGGATACATGCGAGGGGAATACACATAGGACACATTGGTCCCTATGAAAAAACAATCATGCACTATGAAGAAATACTAAACAACTCAGTTTGTGCGAGTGAGTACATACATAGTAAGAAAACCAATTTTGTTTCATGGAGATAGATCCAGATGATTTACGAGTCATTTGTGAGAACAAGTGAGGAACAAAGAAAGATGTTTTATAGGAAAAATTTTAATGCTTGAGGACAATGCTTCTGATAAAATCTTTAGTTGTGTGCATGTTTTTACACCAATTTTTGATTTTTTTTGGATTTTTTGAAATTATACCAATTTTTTGGATTTTTAATGATTTTTGACAATGTTTTTAGGGTTTTTTAGAAAAATTTTCAAATCTATGTATAGGAAAAATGAAGATGCAAAGATGTCCCTAGCGAGAGATGGGAATATACAAGGGAAAATCTTTACACGTATATACACAAAGAAGATATTTTGGATCAAGGCCACGAAGGCTAAGTTCAACATGATGATGAACTCAAACCAATGAAGTGCTAGGAAGGAGCGAGCATGCACCCAATGCAAGCTGGCCTATAAACACATGATAGAAAAGAAGTAGATTATTATTTTATTAAAAGGGGACAAAGGTTCTCGTAAACATGGTAACAAGGAAATATTATACACATATATGTTATGAAAAATGTACAAGAACAATGTGAATGATATGGAAAATGCAGCTAGAATTCTTGTAATGAAAAGGTGATTAGCCAAAGGTAGAAATCATGAGTCAAAATAAGGACTAAAGTAAGAGTTTGAACAAGGTCTAAACAACAACTGCTAACATACTAATCCTATTTTCTCATAGAGACCTAGTGTGTGCATATGAAAACTAATTTCTTCTTAAAGGGAATATTTGATAGAAAACAAATGAAGACACACTAGCCAATGTGTAGGAATGATTTATTTTGATAGGTGATTTATGAATGGAGGGTGAAAGGAGATCCGTACATTTCTCTGCTGCCAGCCAGGCATCCATAGTCCTGATGGAGATGTATTTGATTCTAGTTGCAACATTGCTTTACTGTCAACCAGGCGTCCATAGCCCTGATAGAGATACTGGAAATACCACAAGAGAGAGTTATATATTTCTTTTGTTTTGATTTTTGATGTTTTGATTGATTTTGTTTTCTTTCTAAAAATTATTTCATCTCTCTCGATTTTTTTGATAAGGGGTTAAGAAACAATAATGGCTTGATGAAAGGATGTGGAAGTGTTTATGATGATGACATTGGATAGTTTCAACAAATACACCCAAAATTTCTTTGCAACAAGTTTATTAGATGTAGATAATGATAGGATCTCTAAGAGGTCAATCATTCTTTAATTTACAAAGGTGATAAAATACCAAGGTCAAATGGGTACTATATAAATAAATGTTACACAATGAGTGTGAATAGGCTAACCAGAAGATCACTGAAGGGATGAAAATAGTTGGTGGTTTGCAAAAGAATATGAAGAAAGGAAGGAAAGAACATCCATGTGTATGTAATACCTGATTACAATGTTTGATCTTTGTACCTATGATTTTTTTTATGTTTTAAGGTTTTCACATTTCTTTATATTTTTGAAATTTTGACGGTTTTTTAAGGGAAACCTATGAAGGGAGAAGATGATGAAGATGAATGATTGGGAAGTTGGGAATAAAAATGTCACTCCACTTGATATGATACAACAATTATGTTTGTGATATCTTTAATAAGGGATACTAGGAGTATTTTTTTATCAAGAGTGATATTATCTCCAATATCGATGACCGTGGTGAGATCATACTTGATAAGTGACTAAGAATTATCTTGAAACATGGTTTTTTTATGTGGGAGCTTGACTTCCATATCCATAGATTTTTTCAATTTGTGTCATACTTGTCATTTTCATTGGTGTGCATTCTTGAATTGCATTTTATTTTTTATTTTTTTGGGTGTTGGATTTTCTTTGAGTTTTAGAGCTCTTCGGAGTTTTGATCTTAGCTTAATGAATAAAATATTTATATTTCATATCAACTAATGCATTATTTGTCTGATCCCAAGAAGTGGGAAAATAAAGTGGATGTTTAGGATTGATGATAGGAATTTTAGGGATTATGGTGGGCTTTCCATAGTTTTTGATAAAAGGATGATATGATGGATGAAGAGGATATGGTCCAAGGAATGAAGGAAATGGGATACTAGGATGAAGGGATACTAGGATGTAGCCCAAGGATGGAAGTGAATGGGCTACTAGGAGGTGGGCCATAGATAGAAGATGAATGGTTACTAGGATGTGGCCCAAGTATAGAAGATAAGGGGCTATTAGGATGTGACCCAATAATAGAGGATAATGGGATACCTGGAGGTAACCCAAAAATAGAAGATGGAGGGCTACTAGGAGGTGACCCAAGATGATATTGTGATTGAGGAATTGTGATGTGTAATAAATTATGGGGTGACGATAGGATAAAATATGGATTAAGGATAAACCAATTTTTTTTGTCATGCAATGAGGAATGAGAATATGGAAGAACAAGAGGAGGGTCAAGTTTGATGAGCTTAGGATCTTCCTATGTTTTATGAAAAAAGGAATCAAATTATTCCCCACAATATGCATATGCATCAATGTCAAAAGATAATCCTTTATCATGATCCTCTAGAGGAATGTCATTGTTAGCCCCCTGAATTATTTGATTGCTTCTGCATTCTGAAAGAAATTGATCGATATGGGTTGTTGTCTGTTGATGATAGTAGGATGATTGGAAGAAATAGGTCCAAAAAGTGTTGAAGATTTATAATATTTTTGATGATGTATATGAGGGGAAGGTTTGACATTACTTCTCCCACAAAGGTATTTTATAGTGCTTCGAAAATATATCATAACACATTGTTTCTTGTTAATTGTTTGACATGGATGCAAACATTGGTATTTAGAAGATTGATAAGGATATGGTAAGATATAGTTGAAAGGGATCAAGGGATAAAGAGGGATTGGTTTTTGATTGATATAAGAAGATGATGTAAGAGACGAGGTTGATTTGGATTTGGATTTTTTGTGAGTTAAAGAAGATGTGGATTTTAAATAGCTTGGTATTGGTTTTCCTAGAAGATGGCATAATGCAGGTAGACAAATAGGATCAAGTAGAAATTAGTAGATTACGATGTAGGTGTCGAATTGGATGATTGATTATTGGAATTTTTATGTTTATGGATCTTTGACATAGGAAGAGGTCAATGAGGTTCTTGATAAAGGGGGTCCTATGAAGAAATGGATGACTATGACTCAAGAGTCAAATTAGATGAATTATTGGAGGAACTTAGAGTCAGACATATATTCAAAGGAGGAAGATGTCATTTAGGTTACTAATAAAGGGGGTCCTATGGAGAAAGGGAGGACCATGACTTAGAATTAAAATTAGAGGAATGATGGGGAGAATTTTTGGTGACACAAATCCTTAGATGAGGAAAATGTTGTTTAGAAGACTATTTATTCACAAGAAATTCGATTGGATAAGGGTTAAGATACTTAAGTGAATCCAAATAATAGTTTGGATCATAATAATCAGGATATTGAGGGGAATCAAAATAATTACATGGATTATAATAATCATAATCATACCACTGACTATGAGATAAATGTCGGGAAAGGCGTAACCGAATGGGTTCTCTAACATGAATAGCCAATCAAGGTTTAGTCATGATGGGCATATTTTGATGTGAATGTTGAAACCTAGGTTCCCTATTATCATAAGTTTGAGGAACCATGTGATAGTCAGTCATGGTTGGCATTTTTGGGTTCAAATTCATATGCCTAGATTGTATGATTAAACTCCTTCAATACAAGGAAGTTCCATGTCGATTCGAGTAGCATAATGATAGCCAACTAGACATTTTGTAAACAAATACGGGATGATTTTGTGATTTTAAAAAGAGGATCTAAGCAAAATAAACATATTTAGGACATAATTTTAACAATACAACAAGGTTTGGTCAACAAGTTGCAAGTGTAAATGTCAAAATGGTTGATCAAAATTTTGTAACATAATGGCTGTAAAGGAAACTTTTCCAATGTTCAGATTTTCTCAAGATTTTTTTAATAGGAAATGTTTTTTCTAAGGTCTTAAAAATGTGTATAAGGACTATAATGAACCTCGGCCAAAATGAAGTAGTGTGATAGCTAAAAATGTCTCAATGAATGTCAAAGAGGGAATGAAAAATAATTGACAAATAATGATAAGGACAACACTAGCAAGTTTCAAACCAAAGACCAATCAAAGATGAAACTAACTCCCTAATTTTCATACGTTTGTCTCAAAGTTTTCTTTTGTAGGTGACAAAACAATTCCAACACTTAAATCAAGTTTTAGGAAAAAAATATTTTAGTATAAGAAAAGGGTTGATGTGACTTCCAACTCAAGGTTTAATAAAACAAGTTTAGATACAAATAAGGCCTAAATCCCTAAAAAGTGGAAGTTACAAATGCGAGCAACACAACAATACCACTTGGATACGTTAATCAATATTTATGGAAAACCAAGATATTAGTATTAAAATGATATTGATACGATGTGAACAACATAAAAAAAAATGTTTTTAAATCTCAAGGCAATGTTACGATGAAAATAAGGTCAAAGTATAATAAGGAGTTGATAATATGTGAGAAGCATAATAATAAAGTTTAGAAACTTAAAATAAGTTTTATAAAAATAAGATGTAAGTTTCAAAATTGTATTTATATGATGAAAGTAGCATAAAAACTCTAGGGAAGGTTAATGATGAGAAGACCTAACTATAATGAGACGTCTCTATTTGGGTATTAAGACAAGGTTACCCAAGATATGAGGATGTACCAACACACTTTTAATGCTTACTAGCACATTCATAGTAAGGAAGGATGTAAGTGGATGTAAAAGTGGTGGACACAATATTGAGTAACACTTTGTATGTCTATCCTCTTTTGATCAAAAATATCAACAAGAGAGTAAAGGAGATAGACCAAGTGGTGATGAAACCAACCTAGCCAAACTTGGTCAAAGTTTCAGCTTGTTCAAAGTAGAAGGAAGAAACTAGGAAAAAGTTTGATGTAGAAAGTTTCGTGATGAATGTCATGTGGCTCCGACTTTGATGGACTCTACCATTGTTTTAATAACAAGGTTTTGAATCCAAAAAAGTCACTTCTTTGGGAGATCTCTTTGAAATATGTTAGATAAGGGCAATGTTGTCCCATGTGCTAAATGGTTTCCTAAGCTTTTATCCACAACACTCACCAATTCTTACCTAAAGAAGGTACATACTTATAGGATTTATCCTAGAGAGGTGGACCATTGCCCTATAATAAAATTAATGAATGATGCCCCATATGGGTAACATGAAGCTTATCTCATAAGGGTTTTTCACTAGTCAAATGGGTAAGTGGGGTGCTTCTCGTTTCATCCACCAGTTTCCTTAAGGTGTGGAATACTCTGGGGTTCCTAGGGTAATCCTCACAATGAGTTTTATGGATTATGCCATGATATTTTCCCCAGTTAAAGCGGATGAGACATAGCTCTTATCTGAGCCTACAAATATAGTGTTCTGAATAAAGTGGTGTGTTTGTTTATATTTTGATCTTAATGTGGTTTTGTGCACCATTGGAAACCTATAAAAAAATGTATTAGTATTGGTTTAGATCCCTTTTCTTTGAAAAATGAGTATTGGTCCTGCATGCAAAAGGTTAATAGTTTTCCATAAGATCTAAAACATCATGAAAGAGGGTTCAATGTTGTTTTTGATTCTCAAGATCATTCGAAGACGCAAGAGGAGAGCATACACAACAAATAACCCAATGAATTGAAGAATGGAAAAAATTCTAAATCAAAGGACTACCAAACTTGTTTAGAAAAAATTTCATTCCCTTAATAATGAAATGATGAAATGTTATAAATAAAATAAGAGTTAGAGTTATTTCTGGTTCTCAATATCACCTAAAATGTGTGAGAGAAGATCATATACAACTCTAGCCTAAGAAATACAAGAGGACATAAAATTCATCATAAACCTTTAAACAAGTTGGTACAAAAAATGATTCAAAACACACCCTGCAAACAGAAGTTAACACCAAAATTTTCAAAAGGATAAAAACATCAAAGACCAAATCCTGAAAACCTCAAAAATAGAGCCCAAATTTTAATGCAACAAACTAACATGAGCCTTTTGACAGTAGCACGAGCTACATAACGGTAACACAAGCCCTGTGACACTAGCATGAATAGAATGATAGTAGCGTGAGACTGACATACACTAATGCGGGTCTGATACAAATGTAGAATAATAGAAGAAAATGTTACGGTAGTTCAACTAGAGAGACGGTAGCATGGGTCTTGTTCACACTCATGCGGGTCTGAGACAAAACACATGAATGTAGAAAAAAACTTCACAATATCATGACCAAAGTAAAAATAGTGCAACTCAAACAACAATAGCGTGGAAAACAAAAGCAATAGCGTGGGATTAGTAACAGTAGTGTGCAGGTTTTGACAGTAACATGGGATTGACTTACACTAACATGGGTCTCCTGTGTGACATCATAAACATGTGATTTTTCCAAGGACAACAAAATGGTAAAAAAATTGTTATCTTAATCTGAATTAGGCAACAACCCTTCCCCTTTGATCCTATAATGAAGAATCAACACATGCAAGGTTTAAAAAATATGTCAATAAATTCATGGTATTTAACATGTGTAAAATATAGGTTATCCAAAATTGAAACTAAATGAATAAATCTTGAAATAAAATGCTTGAGACAATGGAGTAAGTACCACTGGGCATTCCAAATGTATGCATGTTAAACTAATTAAGCTAATCTAAATGAAACTAACACCAAGTATCTTAAAAGAAAAATTAATCTATCATTAACATCATGATAAGCTAAAATGGTCCTTAAGCTTGATATGAATAAAGCCTTTGACAAGGTCTCTTGGGTTTTTCTTGACAAATTTTTGATTAAATTTGGTTTTCTTGCTAAATTCAGAAAAATTATTAAGGCTTGCATCTCTACAGTCTGATTCTCAGTGGTGGTCAATGGTGAGCCGGTGGGATTTTTCACAAGTAGCAGAGGGCTAAGACAAGGGGAACCCATATCCCCTCTACTCTTCATTCTTATGGCAGACGGTCTTAGTAGAAAAATTGGTAAAGCAGTTATTGACGGTCTTCTGAAAGGTTCAAAGCCCACTTCCAATAGCCAAGCAACTTCTCATCAGCTATTTGTGGATGATACAATCCTTCTTTTAATGGCCTCCATCCTTAAAGCTAAGGGTACCAAAGCTATTCTGCAACTTTACGAATCTACTTCTGGGCAAGAGATCAATTATGATAAAAGATCCATTTTCTTCTTCAACACTCCTGAGGAAAGACAACTTAAAATTGCAAAACTTCTAGGCTGTAAAATAAGTTCACTTCCAGCCACATACTTAGGACTACCTCTTGGCACTAAAAAGGTTTCTACCAAGGTGTGGAATGATTTGTTGGCGAGATTTTTAAAAAAATGGATGGATGGAAAGGAGTCATTATGTCTAGTGCTGGCAAGTGTTTGCTCATAAAAAGTACTCTTCAAAATCTACCTATCTATATCATGTCTCTGTATAAGATGCCTTCTACCTTCAGAGAAAGAATTGTGAGGATTCAAAAAAACTTCTTATGGCAGGGCATGGAGGAGAAGTTTAAATATCACTTAATTTGCTTGGGATAAGGTATGTACTCCTTAAAAAATTAGGGGCCTGGGCATAAAAGACATAAAGAAAATGAATGAGGCTCTTATTGTGAAAATAGGCTGGAGAATGTTATCTGAGAAGCAACCCTGGATAGAATTAATTAAGGCTAAATACCTTAATCAACAAGCAGTTTTTTCTTTTCTTCAAGATGAGCATCTACCTTATGGTTCCATTTTCTGGAATAATTTAGTGAAGAGAAGAAATTTTATCAAACAATGAAGTAAATGGAAAGTGGGAGATGGTTATGATATAAAATTCTAGGATGATAACTAGGTTAATTGTAGCCTTATGGAAAAATTTGGTGTAGTCAAAGATAGTCTTGAAAGTAAGTCTGGCACTAGAATCAAAGATTATATTGATAGAAATGGTAACAATAAGAAATGGAAAAAACTTGCTGTGGATAGAGATGATCTGATCCAAACTATTTCCTCCCTATAAGATCAGTTGGACCTTTTTCCCTTAAGTCAGTTGGAAGTTAAAAATGAATTGGTCTGGAGCAATTCTATTGATGGGGACTACTCTGTTAATACTTTCTTTGACAATAATCAAACTGAGTTTAATTGGAATAGAATTTGGATGACTGAGCTCACACCTAAAATTAACTTTTTCTTTTGGCTTGCTCTTAGGGGTAGAATTCTTACCACTGACAACTTGATAAGAAAAGGTTTCATAATGCCTAATAGATGTCATCTGTGTAAAAAAGACTCTGAGGATATCAGTCATTTGCTTATCCATTGTGAATATGCTACCAAAATCTGGAGTTTTTCCCTATCTAATTTTACTGCTTCCTGGGTGGTGCCGAAGGACTTTAGTCAGCTTTGGACCCAATGGAACCCACCCTATAAACATTGTGTTGTGAGAAGGCTCTGGAATTTGGTAATGCCTCATATTATTTGGATGATATGGAAAGATAGAAATGATATCATTTTTAGAAATAGTAAACAGAATCATAAGCTCGGTATTAGTAAAATTTCTAATGCTATTAAAGAGAATATTGCTAGATTTAAACCCCCCAAGAACAAGAGTTATCCAGAAAATGAAGAGCATATCTCATCCTAATGGAATATTGGAGCTGACAATATCCGAAATAATACCGGTAATAATATTGATAGAACTTTGATACATTGGCACCCTCCTTATCTCAACTGGTATAAGTTGAACTTTGATGGGGCATCTAAGGGAAACCCTGGGATTACAGTTGGGGGAGGAGTGATCCGGGATCATATAGGTAGTTTGATAGCTACTTATGTTGGTAAAATGGGAATACAAACTAATCATTTTGCTGCTTTATGGGGCCTTAGAATTGCTCAGACTCATAATATCCAAAATCTCATTATGGAAGGAGACTCACTTAATATCATTAATCATCTTAATCAGTGTTCACCTCCAAGTTGGAACATCAAGGACTTCATCTTGGAATCCATAAGTATCTGCCAAACCTTCAACAATATTTGGATCAAGCATACTTACCGAGAGGGTAATAAGGTGGTAGATGCATTGGCTAACTACGTCATAAATGTTAATCACATTATTTGGGATAATGGTGATCACATTCCTAAGCAGATTCAAAACAGAATTCAAGCAGATACTTATGGGCATGCAAATATGGGGTAAGGTGAATGAGCATTTGGAGTGGATCTTTAAGAAGAGGACTTACACACGTGTTGATAAATTTAAAACAGCATTCAAACAGATCTTGGCGGGCAATCAAGGATATAGAAAGCATAATGATGATTTAAAGTGGATTTATGTGAAGATTAAATTCACTCATGCAGGAAATATTTTGCCTATAATAGCTTTTAAATAGATTTTTGTGGATCTTCAAGGTCATAGTAAGGATGATGATGACTTGGAGTGGGTTTCTAAGGGGGTTGAAGTTCACACATGCATGATTTCCCAAGTACTTGGCAGCATTCACGCAGGCATTCGTGGGAACTTACATATCAGCAATAGCTACACTAATCCTCATTCTCATCGCGTGAGGTATCTTTCAAAAAATAGAGAAAGGTGGATTGGAACCTGCATTTATTATAGAATTCCTCATATGGATTTTGAAGATTTCAAGCACTTAAGCAAGGTTAAAAGGGGAGGAGCCCCTTGTTAGATTGATCCCAGCAAATACCCGGAGTGGGAGAATAATGAAGAGCTCTGGAATTTTTTCAACTAGGGAGGCATCACAAATTTTATTGAGAAGATACAGGGTCACAACCAAAGAACTTTAGTGAAATTTGTGAAGGATTGGAAGGATCGCAAAGTTAAATATGGCGGGCAGAAAATAGCGATTAATGAAGAGTTAATAGCAGAAGCAACTGGTCTTAGGATGGATGGGTACCTTTTTTTTAAGAAAAGGATAGACAGACCTACTAAGGAGAGGAAATTTGTTGAGGGAAATGAAAAACTGGTCTTCATCACGATGGGTTTGTAGGTCAGTTCTATCCCTCCACCTTTTAACGAGGTTACCCATATAATGGTGCGATACATCTCCTTGGAGGGGAGATACGTCATAGTACCCATTAAGCATCTTGTGTTCCTCAATTACTTCCATAGAAGTTTCACGGTATGTTTCCCTCACTATCTACTTAATTATTTTGAGCGCTCCATTTTGAATTTCCAGAAACATGCTCATGTGGTCCCTCTACATCAAAGACTTATCTTCTTGCTACATAAACTATGTATCCTTAAGTTTCCCAGCCTTCCTTCTTCCCCCATCTTTGTTCCATCTATTCCCTTCACCACTGTTGCTACTCCCATCTCTCCTCCTATCCCCATCTCTACTACCGCCACCCCTCTGCCTTCCTTCTTGGCTTCCTCTGTCCTTCCCTCCACCTCGGCTCCCACCCCCTTCACCTCCACTTTGACCAGACCTATAACTAGGTCTTCTAAGAAATTGAATTTGGATACCCCTGTTTTGGGGAACGCTCCTCAGGACTTGGAGGTTGCTCAAAATATTCTACATATTAGCAGTACTAGTTCACAGGAGGCACACACCGAGAGCTCCACAAAAAGGATGGAAGCCTTAGAAAAATACATGTTGCTGCTGAAAGATGAAGTTAAAAACTTGGATAAGAAAAAAGGTAAGAGGAAGAAGGAGGAGGAGGTTAATCTTGATAATAAACAAATTGAGGACATACACAAAAAAATGAACTCCTTGGACAACCATCTAGGGAAAGCCAAGACTCGCCATGACCATAATATGGCTATTTTTAGTGGAATCAAGGACTTTATTGAGCAGCATGTCCACAACGTCTCTGCTCTCAGTGACATTCCAACAACTCTTTGGGGCATAGAAAAATAAAGCAAACAGACCATTCAACAGCTGGATACTTCTGACCCTACTCACATGACGACTTTGGCTATGTTCACCTCTTGGAAAAATATTAAATCTAGAATCGCCAAAGCCTCCAAGAAGTAAATGTGGATCTGCGCTATTGTTGTTATCTCCCTTCGTGTTTTTTGCTATTTTTTTGCTGTGTTTTGGCTACTTTTCTGTAGTGTTTGAACTGGTTTGTTGTTTTGTGGTAACTTCTCTTTGGTTACCTTGGGTTCTTATGACTTATCTGGATCTTGATCCTTTTTGTGTTGCTCTTCATTCCTATTCTGGCTTCTAGGCCCTCTTTGTATACAAGGGTAGAGTCCCTTTCAAAAAACTATTTACCAATAATAATAAAAAAACATCATGATAAGAGCATAAAATAAATAACTATCTTAATTCATAAACATAGAAGTAAACACCTAATGCTAAGTTGTTCCTATTCTTTGTGATTTCTACTTGAAGTATGAACCTAACTAGATCACCTAGCAATCAAATTGGTGTTGTTTGCCTCAATAATTAAGGATAAGATCTCACCAAGAAATGGCTATAAGGACATCTTTGGATCTTCCCATGCTCCTCAATTTGAGAGAATGGATGTAAGATGGAGAAGCTATTTCCAACAATGGAGAATAGCTCAAATCAAAATGCCTATAGGTTTCACTAATTAAAGTGTGGTGTGTGTTTTAGAGGAAGGAGATTGGTCCTTTAAATAGCTTTCCACTTTGGGAGAAGCTTGCAAATTAATGAATGTGGGACAAATGATAAAGTGCATTTTAAAGGGATAAGCTTGTTTAAAAGAATTAATTAGTAATTAAAAACTCATGGGAGTTGGAGATGATTTAATTAATCAACTAAGATTAATTAATCAGATAGGATAAGTCTATAAATCTATTTAGAGGGGATTTAGAGGAAACTTAGCATGATTTGAGGGATGTAAGTGTTTAGAAATATTATAGTGCTCACATTATTATTGTGAGATTAATATTGCAATGTATGGATGAGTGCTAAAACCTATTGTAAGTAAGTTGTTTAACAACTTACACAGTTTGGTGGAGTATATTATGGGTTTAGTGGTTGAGCCAAACTCCTAAAATAGTTTGACTATTATTTTGGCCTATATAGTAGCCTTTGTAATGAACTCCAAATGAATAATCAATGAGAGTATTTATTGATTATTCGGTATTCATGTTGAAAGCTTAGATCCAAAACCAAGATTTGGTATCAGAGCGATTATGGTTTTGTGAGAGGATGTGAAGGGCAGATCGATTGTGCTTTGCCCTTGAAGATGAAAAGATTATTCCATGTGTAACGCTATACTGGTATAACTCGATTCATACATATTCACATTTATTCTCAGCGAATTATTGTTTTTCATTGCATTGACAACGGCATGCTATCTTTCTTAGACGCATTGCTATACGGTTGGATTTACAGTTTTTATCAGCCACTACTCCATCGCCAAGGACGCAATAGCATATCTGATTGCGTATTTTGTAGAGATTCGTTTGTGCTTTCATACGTGCTACCCTCAGGCTTGTTATCCGCATTCGAAATGCGTGTGCTGTTGTTATAGGCAGTCAATGTGTAGATTTGTGCCCTTTCTGCTACCAATTAGTTAAAACTGTTGAGCACAGATACTCTACTGCCATGTGCATCTCTATCCACACGACCAACAAAAAAAAACATTCCTGTAGTATTTCCAGATCTTTCTGTCTCCATCCAGGTGCATGTGGATAAAGAGCATTACATTTGATTCATCATAGAACTTCTTGCTACTGAGGTAAAGACTTTTCAGCTCCTGATTTGAAAGATGTTTGTTTTGTCCACTTGGAGTTTCTCTGCACTTTCAAAATATACTTCTAGTTGTTTATCTCTGTTGTTCCTGGAAATAATTTGTATGTCACTCCGTTCGGCTTTGTTGATTCGTCTTCCAAGTGCATTATGATCTTCTCTGTCAACATGCGTGACGTCTTGAATGGTTAGAGTCTCCTTAAATACTGTACCTGGTCATTACATTTCATTCCCCTCGAATGCATTTCCAGCTGTACCTGTCTCCAACCTGCAAGCTTTTCACACGGCAGAGCCGTTTTCACCTCCGAAATCGCACATTCTAAGTGCCTCAATGTGAATTAAACGTGTCAGAGTCAATTTTTCATTAGTCTATGAAGTCTCTTTGTGTGTGTGTGTGTGTGTGTGTGTGTGTGTGTGTGTGTGTGTGTGTGTGTGTGTGTGTGTGTGTGTGTGTGTGTGTGTGTGTGTGTGTGTGTATGCGTATGTGTGTGTATCTAGGGTCTTGTTATATGTTTAGTTGGGTCTAATCTTTGAGTCCAATTGTATTAGAGTCGGTGTCAATAACAAGTATGTAGTCTTACTTCGTTGGTATTCTAATTCTAATTAGTTTATTTAGTTTTTGTTCAATTCCATTAGTCTTTGTTAAAAAATATTCTATATTAACATTAAATGTGTCAAGTCATTTCAAGTTAACAATGTGTCATTTATTGTGAGTCAAAAGTCTTTTCATTGAGTCGATTGTCAAACATAGTTCTAATTTTATAGTATTTTTTTAAATTTTTATTAGTCGTTGGTTTGATCTTTTTAAAATATAGGGGTGTCATTTTGTAAAAGCCATAAAGTCAAGTTCATAAGTCAATATGTGTTTATTCAATGTCAGAGTGTCAAAAGTCATGTCATTGTAAAAAGTCCCTAAAATAATTTTTTTTTGCCTTATGGACGCATTTTCAGTGTTACATGACGTCAAAAAAAATAAAGTATTTCAACATTGCGGGAGGGAAGAAAATAATAAGCTCAATGTGGAAACATATGTGCTTCATGTTCGCATTCCGCTGAATTAGCAGCAACATTTACTGGAAGACAGAGGCATCAAGAGGCTATGAGGTCAATCAGTGACAACCTCTTGTCAGTCACCAACGACGAGTGCCTGCACCGAAGGTGTGGTGAGAGCGTCTGTGTGTGAGTTTGCTTTCATCTTCAGAGTTACAGTTTGTTTCAGTTGTGCATAGTATGATTCTATTTCAATGTTCCTGTTTCTGTGTTGAATAAGTGGAAATGTTCACATTGAGGGGGGGAACATGGTCTCAATGTTCCATTTTCACTGTCTTCCCTCCTTTTTCAAATGTGTATTAAGTGAGCAGTGTTTCCTACATAATTCCTTGAATGAAAAACATAGTGGACAGACGAAAGCACATAAGTAAAAACAACGTCATGATATTTGGGTTGTTGGTTGTCCTATAAAAACATCCTATTGTATTGAGGTTGTTGGTTGTCCTGTAAAACCATCCTTGTTGAGGTTATTGGTTGTCATGTAAAACCATCCTTGTTGAGGTTTTTGGTTGTCTTGAAAAACCATCCAGATCATGAGCACGCATGGGCGACAAGCTTTGCGAAGGAAGTGTGATTGTTTTTCTCCCATGTTCGCACTAATTAGGGGAGTGTATATTGGGAAATATAATAGTTGTTACACTAATAGGGGAGTTAAAATATTTACTGCAAGGTAATATATGATGTAACATTATTAAATAAAATAGTAATATTATTAGTCGTATATATAGTTTATAGAACTCATATATATATGCATATTATTTGTAATAGTATTTCTTCCTATTGGTGAGTTGTGAGAGACAACTCACGTAACTATTTTAGCTGTGAGAGTAGCATTTTAGGGATAAGTCTCTGAGAGATAATCCTAGGAATATGGAGAGAGATTATGTGGGTTGTGTGAGGATTGATGTTGACTCAAATTATTAGTTAGAGGAGAACATCCTCCTATATAATGTAAGGGGTCCATCTGATGAAAATATAATCCCGAATGAACTAATGAGTGGTCTAAATTAATCAATATAGAAGTGTTTTATTGTTAACAAAAGGTCGTTAATTATCATTTTCAGCTTGTTATGGTTGGCTAATTTCTTGTTTAGTCTTCTCTATGTTTTATTTGGGTGGTTAGACCCCTCTTTTGGAATGTTATCAAGATAGTGGAAAATCTACTAAAAAACCTTTATCCTTAATGACATGAAAAATCAATAAATTAGTACAATCTTATCAATATTATAATCTGCCCCTCATGGCCACCTTCCCCACATTTTTTTGTGTAATCCTTAAATATAACCAGAGATTTTTTAATAAAGATAGACCTAGATAAAGACAGCTACACTGATAAAGGCACACGACTATAATGTATTATCTATAAGGGATGGAAAACATGCCCATATTTGGCTGATAGGCCTTCCAAAACTTTAGACTTTCTTTGTAATTGTTGTTTAGATCGATCGTCATCAGTTCTCCTTAGTATTTTTATGTTTATTTTCATCATGAATATAAGGCAGATTTTGCTTCCTCGAGAATATAAACCTTGGGATCTCTTCATAAGAAAAATGTCAAGACTGTTATGGATAAAACATTTAAGTATGTCGATGACATTGAATCCAAACTTGAAATTCTGCTTTCCACTTAAATGACATCATACACCCCAAGATTTGTGGATTTTCACCATTTCTAGCTACGACCTCTCGTTCTGGATAACATATGGATAGGTGAATTATAAACTGCGTAAAATTTTGCTTGACTATATTTCAGAAGCACACATTTCCTACATTTGGACAGATCTATTAATCAGTTGGCTAAGATCGTGAAAAAAATAAAAGCAATGTGGTTCCACTAAATATAAAAGAGGTAATATCCTTAACGGGATGAAAAAGCAACATTCCTGGTACCATGAACATGCCAAATGGAGACCCGTCCACAATTGGGATGTCTCTACATTTTGATCTGTACATGAACCGACATTGGTAGATATGGACAAAGAGTGAGAATACAGATCTCTACCCCTCTTCATAATTTCTTGAATTCTTTGTCCACTTCCCCATTGAGAAATAACATGTGAATAAAATAAAAATTATTAGTTATAGGGATCAACTGATTTGAATGCAATGAGTAACTCTAATAATAGTTCACTTTGTAGGATATGCCTATTATGCTTTAGAAGGTAGCGGACAGACACCAGGGTTTGTGTACAAAGGGAGGAATATTGAAGAGATAGATAAGGAAGAAACACTGGATAGTTCATATGCAACCGTTCCAACCTAGGGGAGGGAAATGTGATTGATTTTTTAGGCAGGATATCGTCTTCGATTGATTTAGTAGATCAAGTGCATGGTATCCACATCACATTCTTGGGTTCAATTCTTAGTTAGGCGATATCCTAGGCACGTGGGTTCATATTGAGGTAATTAAAATTGTATTAAATTAAAGTCAATATAACGATAGATATGAGGGGGTGAAATGGTTCTAATTTATTGGATATTTTGAATCAGGTGATTACATTGGGTAGTCTTTAGAGAGCATGGGCCAAAGGAAAGGGAGGTTGCTAATTTTAAGTATATAGAACCATAAAACATGCTTCAGGAACCCTAGTATTATTAAAAGTAAATACCTTACACAATTGCAAAAGGAGTATGGTGTTCATAAAGTTAAATATAATCTCTTTTTGAATAAATGAAATCTCAATTAAGAGAGTTCTTAACCAATAAATGCATAAGATGGTAGAAAACTAGGATTGAGTATGTTTTTCAATGCAAGTGATATTACTTTTCACCATGTTTAATTATTTATAAGAACTCCTTGATATAATGATTACTTTGGCTGTAACATACTATATAGGTCATTTGTAATATGTCTTTGATGGCTTCAAACTGATACTATAGAGAGGAAATGCATATTAAAAAATTTGAGTGTAGAAATATGATATATGTTTTAAAGTTTAATATATTATGTGGTAGAAATTAAAAGGGATAAATAAAATTGGTAATTAAAAAATGGGTAAGTAAGGTCCCCATTGAAAAAATAGGGGGTATTTTCATTCTAATAATATAACAAGAGGGGGTCATTATGCAATTCTGAATATCTAGAGGATGAAATACTGAGAATTAAGGGTACTTCTTTAATACACTTTGAACGCACGTGTTATACCATAATTTTACTAAGTGAACATCCCATGGGTAAACTGTGTCAAATCTAGATCAGTCCTTGGTTGAATTGTAAATGTATTGGTGAACAACTACAACAAAACAATATTTATAAGGGATAAACATAGAGGAGATAACCCTAAGCACATAGAGCAGAACTTTCAAGAGTAACATATTTCCCAAGTTTTTCATGACCCGCCACTAGTCTCATAGCTTATGAAGGTAGAATGTTCATGAAACTCCATATAAATATGTGTCTTTCAGTGGCTTATATATAATGAAAAAATTAATAATCTATTTCTTTTTTGTGCAGGAAGGAATTTGCATTATAAACACATACAAACCTCCATAGTGGCATAATCCAATAGATTTCAAGGTAACATTGTTGAATGTATCATATCAGACTTTAACGGAGCCAGTCATAGCTTTCACATAGAAGGCTTGCATGTAAATGGTTAAGAGGGGAATTAGAGTGAATAGGAGTTGCACCTGGACCAATCTGGACACCTTTGATACCTTCATCATTTCCTGTAGAGAAGGTAAAAAAGGGGAAATGAAGTGAGAGTGTTCCCATGCATAGGAAAGGCCAACCCTTCAAGGTATTCCACGCTCTTGTATTTTCCTAGCATCCCAAGATGAATCTCATTATTGACTGGGAAAATCTTAGCACCCTCAGCCAGGGTCGACACAATTGTCAATGCTTTATCGAAGGTTTATGTCCCTCTTTTTTCCATGTACCTATTACACTCTATGTAGTGGACCAAACAAATGTAATGTATATATATGCCTTTTCATTCTTTATTGTTTATGCAAGTTAAACTGGAAACATATACCTATGCTGCAATGTAATGTTGTAATATAGAATGTCAACATCCATATTTTCAAGTAAACACATAAAATTAGCAAAGTTCAACAATCTGAATCTCTATGTTGAGGCACCCACAGGGGATTTAGAATTAGCTTAAATGATTGACTCCCTTATTGGGCTATATGTGAGCCAAATAATTTCACAAGTGGACCAAACAGAAAAGAGTTTGCGATGAATCGTATCAGAAACTGAGGCACCACGATGAAGTTACACTCCAACGGTTCAATCGTAATGGCTCCAACATAATCAGCAAGGAAAGAATTGATCAACAACTGGAATAACTTGCATCAACAGAAACAAAGCTTGCACATGTAGAGGAAGGACAACGGAGTGTCTTGACATGCTCATAAATCAGAAGTAGAAAAGGGGTACATATACGGTACTGAGTAACCCTAGTGCATGACACATATGAAACCCTAAAGCGAACCCTAAACCTAACCCATGTGAGATGACCCTGCATATGTGAGTGGATGACACATAGGATAACTCACACCAACACCCCCCTTTCATCGAAGCTGGGGTAGCGACTATGATGATTCAGACAAAAAAAGAAGACACTCCTAAAAAACTAAGAAATATGTGTTAATGGGGCCTAGACAAATAATGGCTTGATAAGGTTCCCATGTACAAACAACAATCTTCCAAGAGGAAGAAGAAGAAATGAAGTACTAAATAGCCATGAAGAAGATGAGCAAGCTGCATAAGACATCACCCCAAGAAGAGACCACAAGTGAAGAAACTTCATCGTCAGTGAAAGGCTTGGTAAATATAGTTTGCAATCTGATCAGCTGTCTAAATGTACTGAATGTCGATGATACCATCATTAATAAGCTCTTGTTTGAAGCGCATATGAATCTCAATGTGCTTCATTAGCTGATGTTGAACTATATTTCTACAAATAGAGATAGTACTTGTGTTATCACAATAAATAATGGTAGGCCTCCGAAGGTGGATGCCAAAATCTATCAGAATACCCTATAGCCAAATAGCTTCTGTGGCAGAGTTAACTTCTCCTCTGTATATGATATCACAATTGCATTCTGCTTCTTGCTAGACCAACTAATAGGACCTGAACCAAGAGAGAAACTGTAGAGCAGAAGTAAATTTCTAATGATCTAAGTCACCAGCCCAATCAGAATCTGTGAATCCAATCAAATCAATATCAAACCCCTCCATGATATTGAATGCCATCAACATAAGTGCCATGAACATAATGAAGGATCTGTTTAGCTACTTTCCAATGTAGCTCATGTGGCTTCTGCATGAATCTAGACACAATCCCAATAGTATATGAAAAATCCAGTCGAGTGTGAGTCAAATAGATCAAGCTCCCCACTAACTGTCGGTAAAGAGTACCATCAACCAAGGGAGTAGAGAAATCTGAAACCAACTTAACCCCTGGAAAGAAAAGGAGTAGGAGAAGACTTACAATCAGACATCTAAAACCGAGCGAGAAAATCAAGAGCATACTTAGGTTGCGAAATCAATATTCTCGAGTCAGATTGTGAAATTTGGATCCCAAGGAAGTAATGAAGCAGACCTAATTCAGTCATGGAGAACTTTTTGGCTAAGTCGATCTTCACAGAATCAATAATAGAGGAAGATATGCCTGTGATCAACAAGTCATCAACATATAGAACAAGAATGAGTATGGAGTCATCTTGCCATAGAATATAAACATTTGGATCAAAGTGACACCTAGTAAACCTTGATGTAAGTAAGGAGTCCATCTTGGCATACCAAGTTCGAGGGGCTTGTTTAAGGCCATAAAGATACTTCTTTAACTTACAAATGAGGGAGGAATCTTGGACATACCCAGAGGTTGTTTCATATAGATCTCTTCCTCTAGGTCACCATGAAGGAAGGCACTCTTAACGTCCATTTGATGGACTTTCCATCTGTTCACTATGGCAATGGCTAGGTTCAGTCGAATAGAAGTCATCTTCGCAACCATATAAAAGGTTTTTGTATAATCAACCCCAGCTATCTGGGATAAAACCTTAGCTACTAATCATGCTTTAAACTTTTTGATGTCTCCATCTACTCCATACTTTGTTTGGAACACCCACTTACACCAAATGATTTTTCTTCCTTTCGGAAGAGTGGTGAGATCACAAGTATCATTCTTCATGAGAGAGGAATACTCCTCATCCATGGAAGAATCCCACTCAATACCAGAAGCCTCCTGGAAAGACTGTGGATCAAAAGAAGAGGTGAAGAAAGAGTGGGGTCCAATGAAATCTGAGCGAGTACGTCTCATATCTGAAGTATCTCCAACTAAATCTCTAGCACTTTACAAAGTTTTCCTGGCCCAAAGGGGACCAGGAGGATCAGGATCAGAGTCAGAAGATTCTTCACTTGAGTGAGAAGGGACATAGTCCTCATCATCAATATTGTCAAAATTAGAAGACTCAAGGGTCTGATGATCAGGAGGATCTGGAAGAGGAGCATTCTCAACAGTGTCATCATTTGATGAGTCAGAATCCGAATCAGTGATCTGAAGAAACTCAATAGGTGTAGAAGTAGAAGTCAAAGAAGACTCATCGAACTTAACACTTCTCTTAATGTATAGCTCATGAGAATTAGGATTCATCAATTGATATCCCTTCACCGCCATCAGGATACCATAAAAGGATACAAGGTTTGGATTGTGGTTCCAAAGCCTTGCATTTCTTCTTAGGAATCCAAGCCATAGCCTTGGATCCAAAGACTCAAAAGTGCTCAACATCAGGCTTACGTCCAAACCAGGCTTCAAAGGGTGTCATACCTCTTACTGCCTTGTGTGGAACATGGTTCTGAATGTAATTTGCACAATTCACTGCTTCGGCCCAATATTGTGGAGGGATAGACTTCGAGTGAATCATACAAGTGGCCATCTCCTTCAGAGTACGGTTCTTTCTTGTTGTGACTCCATTCTGCGAAGGGCTGTAAGAAACTATATGTTGTAAAGAGATCATTTCAAAAGTATAGAAATCCATGAACCTATTGTTTACATATTCACCTCCATTGTCAGTTCGAAGAACCTTGATAGACCGTTCTTCCTATTTCCCATCAAGAGCCTTGAAGTCTTGAAAATGTTCAAAGACTTCATACTCAAGCTTAAGAAAATATACCCAAGTATATCGTGAATAGTCATCAATGAAGGTTAGCACATAAAGAGCTCTAGTAAATGAAGGAGAGGGAAATGGACTAGAAACATTGTTGTGAACAAGATCCAAAGGACGAGTGGCTCTCCAAGCTTTTCCTTTGTCAAATTTCTTTTTTAGGATGTTATCCAAGGGTACAAAACCTCACAAAGACCCTTAGAAAACTTGACACAAGGCAACCCGTTGACCATTTTTTTTTGACTCAATTATTCAAGGTAGCAATAATTTATATGTCCAAAATGCTCATTCCATAGCTTACTAACCTCATTTACATGAGTGAGCAAGGTAGTGGGCATAGAATCAGAAGTAAAGTGGGAGAAGGTGTACAGCCGTGAACGGTGATCTACCTTTCCCTCAGCCACTGTAGTGTCATTGTTAAGCTCACGAATAATCACCGAGTTAGGACAAAATTCCACTTGCATTCCTTCACCAAGGTGAGTAATTTAGTAAACCGATAGGAGACTGGTAGAGAGATCAGGAACACTCAACACTTGGTTAAATGTTCCCCCATCCATCTCTACCGATCCACTACCAGAAAACTGACACTATCGTGTCATTACCCATTGTGATTTGGGACATTCCACAAGGTTCAATGCTAGAAAACTCAACATGCGAAGAACCCATGTGGTGCGAGGCACCGGAATCTATAATCCATGTCGATGAAGGAGTAACTTTGGCTACAAGGGCCTTTTCCTTTCTTCTTATCATTTTTAGCACCTTTTGTAGCAGAAGACTCAGCCTTCGGAGCACTTTGTTTTATGGATTCAAGAACACTTATTTTATTTTTCTCAAGTAAATGAGATAAGTGATTAATCTGTTTCTTAAAACAGTGTTGCTCATCATGACCAGTCTTCTTGCAATAGGAACATGAATACTTGCTTTTCTATGCCTTAGGCTCAGAAGTCGAAGTGTTTGTCATTTTTAGGTTTGATCTTGGTTGTTTCTTTCTTCTTTTCAGTCTTCTTTCCCTTTCTAGTACTTGCTACAAGGGCATGTGATTTAGACTTGAGATACCCCATTTGAATGAGTTTTTCCTATTCTCGAATGAGTTGGGACAAAAAATAGTCAAAGGAGGGCATTGTCCAAGTATCGCCTAAAGTAACTTTTGTAGCGTAGAAAGTTGACACGAAGACAGAATATTCGGGACCTAGCTTAGAGAGAATCAACAAGATTAGTTGAGAATCTTTCTTTTTTACTTGACATCCTTTTAACAATAATCTAATGTGGACAAATTTCAAGAAGAAGGCTTGTAGGTTTTCAAAGTCACTAGGATTTAACCCTAGTATTTCATTTTCTAACTCATGCACTCTCATGTCATCTAGTTTTCCAAACATCACATCTAACATTTTCCACGTAGATGTAGGTGTTTCAAATGCCTCAATGTGGAAGAGCAAGTCAAGAGAAATGGACATGCAAAAAATACCTAAAGCTTCATCACTACGGTTTAACCACTTAGATTTTTCAGGTTCGTTGTCTGGTTCAATCTCAGTTCCCATGGTGATGTGGAATAACCCTTTACCCCTTAGTTTCATTATTATTTTTTATCTCCATTCGAAAAATTTGAACGGCGTAAGCAAAGGAATTGAAAGTTCATCCATAGTGAGTGAGGAGAGAGAGAAAGAAATGCAGAAAAGAAACACAACCACCTAGGACAATAACAAACCCCCTAATTTTGGCACTTTATAGTTCAGTGCGTTGATTACAACCAGATGCGACTATGTTCTGAGAACCAATTTGTCACTCACCTTACAATTAGCGTAATAACGCGCAATGGTGGAGACAACAATCAAGATTTGTAGGGCACAACAGATCAACACGGCAAGAAAAAAATAGAAAGGAGGTGAAAGCCAACCCTAGTGGTGAGTGAGAAAAACATCTCACGTCACACAAAATAATCCCTTTGTCGTAAGACTATGGTAGACACGCTCACAAGTCCATGAAAAAAAAGGAATAGAACAAAGCTCAAAAGAATGAGCTGGATTCAGCAAAATAAAGACACCCCCAGAATGCGGCACTTTATAAAATTAGTGTGTTTACAAAGATAATGATCCCATCATCGAGAGTGTGAAAAAACATGCAACTTTGACTAAAGAAGTGCTCAAAACTGAGAAATGAGTTAAAAGTTATAGCAAAAACCAATTCCTGCAATTGAAGAAAAAAGCCAATAAGCCTACAAATGGATTAAAAAAGAACCCTAAACGCATGCAAAAGGTGTCGTATGTATGCCCGTTGGAAATCACATGGAATTTTTGATAGGGTTTGTTTGTATTGCGAGGGGGGATTAGCCACCTACCAATCCCAGACCTCACCCTTCGTCTTCAGCACTCGATGGAAGGTTAAAAATACAACAAGCCCAAAAGACCAAATTTTATAATGCCAAAGAAATATAGTGTTTAAATAATGTGAAATTAATAAAAGATAGATTTAATTGAATTAAATCTAATTAATTTCAAGAAATAATTAAGATCGAAAAAAGATAAAAAACGAATTAGAATTTTAATTAAGATCTTTTAAATATCTGATGAAACTTCTAATTAAAACAAATTCCTAAATTGGTTTTAGAAACTTGATATATATTAAAAATCATGGTAAAGTTAGAAATGTTTTAAAAACTTACCAAAAAGGAGTTTATATTTGTTTTTTAAAAAAACAAATCCAACTTACCATATACAACTTACGGGTCATTTTTTTTAGCAGAGGATTTTTTTAAAAAAGGAAAGAAATTAAAAAACTTACCAAATCTTACCTTTAGGTGTTATAGAGTAAGATTTAAAAAAGGAAAGAAATTTAAAAACTTACCAAATCTTACCAAAGGTGATGAAGAGGGACATGCCGCGCCAAAAAAGCACAGAGGAAAACTACAGGCCGCACATAAGAGTTTACAGCCTTTTGTTACCTTTCTCTCACCAAAAAACTTTGAAAAAAATAGATACCACGTTTGACCAGGCCGCGCGGGAGTGATAAGATGAACAACCGCATGGGAGAAGTAAGAAAAAATGCAAGGGAATTACTAGGCCGCGCTAAGTATAAAGAAACATAGAGATGAGGGTTTTCAGGCCGTTTTTGGTGTGGCAAATGTGTGGGCGTAGCAGATTCAAGTTTATAGGCACGTTTTACTTTCCTCCCGGCATAAACAAATGTTGAAACAAATAAAAGGCCACGCAAGTGGAGGAGAAAAAATGCAGAGATGAGTGTACAGGAAGATGCATGGGTGCCAAAAAGAGATTACAGTCCACGCAAACTAAAGTTGAATAGAGACAGCAGTCCATGCATAGTCAAAAGTTCCTCCACAAGCAACCACATCAGAAGAACTAAATATCCTGCAACCACAGACTATAATGCATAGAAAAAATATCCTGCAGAAACTAGAGATCTTAAAAAATTTCACTTTTATTTTAATAATTTTTAAAAAATGAAATGAATCTCTATTTTGGATTTAGTTACATCCAACTAAAAGGAGCAGAAAAAACCCTTGATTTCTCAAGGTATTTTGAAAAACTTGCACATGCACAAGAAAAAAAATACAAAAAACTTTTCGAGAAAGCTTGTTAGAGATATTAGCAAGATAATTTCCAGAAAATAGTGATCAAAAGACTTGCATGTAGAGTAAAATAATGAAACCAAGTAAGAGTAATAGCAATAAAAAACAAATCAAGTGCACGTTTACCCGATCTCAGCTCTGATACTGTGAAAAGAGTTTGTGAGAATCAAATCGGAAACGAGGCACCACAAAGTAGTTGCACTCCAATAGAATCATGATAGCTCCAGCGATAGTAAGGAAAAAAAAGATCAGTAATGGAATAACTTTCCCAACAGAAACAAATCTTGCATAGAGGAAAGACAACGAAGTGTCTTGGCATGCTCATAAATGAATAGAAAATGGGTACATATAGGGTGCTGAGTAACCCTAGTGCATGACACATATGAAACCATAAACCTAACCCTAAACCTAACCCATGTGAGATGACCCTCCAACATGAGAGGAGGATACATAGGATAACTCACACTAACAACCCCTCCATACTTGGCATATGTTTCCACCACCTACCGGCCAATCTAAATTTCCTATGCTAAACATATCTCGACCGAGTCATACATGTTCATGGTCATTCCAGCAAAGTACCAAACTTAACCACTCAACAACCAGCCAGTCCACTTGGCACAATAGCCACACTGGCCACATATGTGGAAAATCAAATAAAATGCGGACCAAGCCAATGTAAATAAATCATTTGCCTATTTTTAAAAAACTGACTTGCCAACATCCCAGTTCATGTGGGGTTATATCCCCACATTGGAAAATCGACCGATGATGGGAGATAAAGGGGTTTAAACCCTTGATTGAACCCTTGTAAAAAGATAGCTCAACCATTGAGCCACATGACCTTGATGAGATATAAAAGGAGATTAATTATACTCTAAGCAATTAAGTAGACCATAACAAGGAAGTTTTGGTAAATCTACATTTTTGTTGGCACTTAGGAGCAGAACCAGGTCTTAAAGAAAACTAGGAAGTTGTGAAAAAATTATAGAAAAATCTAGTGATATATTTATTTTCCCAATTTGGAGTATTTTTGACATATTTTTATGCCACAAAAGTCACTGGAAGACAATAATCTGAAGGGAAGTTTGACTTGTGAAGCTGAGAAGAAACATGAATTGTGAAATATGATTTTTTCATAGTTCACAGGTTCTTAGAGTCTTGTGGCAAGGTTTATGTGATTCATTATTTTATTTTGTAAGTTTTATATATATACTTGCAAATCTAAACATTAATGGATTGGTTCAAAAATAACTTGGGGACATAGGAATTTCCTGAACCCCGTAAATAACTCTTGTGTTGTGTGTTTGATTTTTGCATTCAGATTTTGATAATTGCATATTTTAAAATCATTTTTTAATGTGAATGCAATTTTAATCAGTTGGTAATTTTACAAGAAATTGAAGAAATTAAGATAAATTTAAAATCAAGATGGTTCAAATGGAAATCTAAGATTCATGTTTGAATGTGCAAGTTTGAGATCAATTTTTTAAGATCATTTGAATACATATTTTAACACATTTTAATCAATTTTTAAGTTGATAAAAGTCAAGAAACTTATGAATTAAAAATATCCTGGTAAACAGTTTTAACTAGTAGAGTTTTTAATCGTGTTTATGGATCATGTTTTTGTATCAGAGCAAGCTGATTTGACATTTTTATTACTTCATATTGTGTAGTTGGTTCAATTGTGATTGGACATGTACAAGTGCACTATGGGAAAGTTATCAAAATAGGAAAATCTTGATGATATTGAGTCATATAACCACGAGATCCAGGAAGAGAACTCTCTCCCATGAGATCAATGTATTACTCTATGGAAGAGGAGAATCCTTGTTTGAAATCAGAATTACAAACCAAGGATAAGCTCTTGGTAAGGTTGCAGTGTGGTGAGAAAAAAAGGAAATACCTTCAACTTTAGATGTAGAAACCATGACCGATGAGTGCATTGTAAGTTATTCACCATGTGATTCTTCTTCCCACTCAAATTCAGATTCAGGTAATGATGCTTTTTGGTTCATATGAAAAACAAACTAAAGGCATTGGATCTTGATTATTTTTGAAAATGGGATTTGATGGAAAAGGCCTTAGTAAAAATGTTTGAGGAATCACTGAACCAATATAGGTCAAGGATCGTCCTCATTTTGCAGGTTTGGGTTTTCTTAGTGTGGGAATGGTTATTGGAGAATACTCAAAGCATGCTGAAGGGAGACAAGCTTCCAAAAATAAAATGAATACTCCAATAATACTGTAGGATGGATTTGGTAAGAGAACACAAATAAAAGGTAATGAAATACCAACTCCTCTTTCTTATCATAATCACAAAAGAAATTATAAGACTTAAGATCCTATTTTTTAGTTTAAGAAATTTGGCTATGATATTAAGAAAATGTGGAATGATTTTCCATGCTCTTTTTGTGGATTACATAACCATTATATTTCCAATTGCTAGAAGAGAAGGACATTATTAAAGAATTTTGTGTCATTTGTTAAGAATAAGACAAATAAGAAAGACCAATCTTGTCATTGAGAGGTAAGAAGTGGAAAAAATAATTCCTCTTTTCCCAGGAGCGTTTTTGCTTATTTTCATAAGAATGGGCATTAGGTGGACAATTTTTGGAAACTTCATCCATCACACCATTAGAGTAATGGTAAAACAAATATGGAATACAAACCTATTTCAAAGGTAAATGAAGTTTTGAATCCACCGTTAGTTGATAATACAACCCGGATCAAGTAATAATGGAAATAAAAAATCCATTTAAATGGGTCAGAAAATATTTTGTCAATTATATATTGCATAATTGTTGATTTTTGAATAAGCATGTAATTAATTTATAGCTTTTGGGTTTCCAGTTTTATTGTTGTAAGGAAATATTTTTCTATTTTTGTAGCTTTGAATTTTTAGAGTTTAGATTCATAAGGGAAGATGAGGAACATGTTAACCATACTCAGTGAATTTTCTTACTTTGGAAATTTTGAAAATACTCCTTTTATATCTCTTTATTTAGATTTTGAGTTTCCTGGTACAGTTTGGGTATGGGATAAAACTCAAGTTTAAGCTTTGGAGATTTAACAATAGTTTTTATAGGTTGATGGGAACATTGGCAGTGTTCAGTTTCATACTTGTTTTACTGAATAACTGATGTTTGGGAATGCATCTATTTTTAGCATATATATGTTAGGTGCATTATATCGTAATTTGGGCATGTTTGTAACTATGCTCATAATGCAAAATATTGTTCTGACCATACTTGAAAACAACATGTCCATGGGGGAAAAATTTGATTTCTAAATATGGTAACAATGTTAGAATACATTATGATTACACTAAAAAACTGGATTACAAATTATGCATGGTGATCTTTTGCAATGGATGGCATTTCATCGTTATTGGTATGCAGATAGTTTGTTTCTAACTTAGTTGTAGTGAAAAATATTGGGATAGATATTTCATTGGTAGATTCACATGATTCATTTTTGACTCTTGTCTATTTTTGGCATGTGTGTGGTCTAAACATTTTGGATTGTGATATTTTTCAGTAATTGACAATTTTGCATGGATAGTGGACACTAGCTATTTTTTGGCATGTAGATGTCTTTATACATTGATTTATTTTGGTGGAATTATGTTTACATTGATTGGCCATATCACAAAGTATCTGTTGAAAAATTTCCTTTTTTGGTGAATAGGTGTCTATTTTGTAAACTAATCAATTTTTTGTGATGGAAGTTATAGTTACTGGGATTTTACAGTTTACAGTTGTTTGCAGAGATTGGAAAGAATCACAGAGTATCAGTTGATAGTTTCCTATTCTGGAAAAAATTGTATATTTATATACTAATTAATTTTTTGTGATAAGATAATCAACAATATTCATTAATATAACCCATAATGTTATTTCTATGGATCCTGTATATGTTTTTGATATGCAGGAAGATGATTAACAACATTTGTGGGTGAAAACAATTTTTTGTGGAAAAAAATCCTTTCCAGTGGGGAGGAGTGATTGGAAGATCAAATAAAGGGATAGAGTTTCCCTAAATCTCCCAAGATCATTACAATATGGTAGAATATTTTGAGAGCTCTCAGTCACTTATTTGAACGTGAAATATGGAATCCGTTAGAGCAAGTTACCATTCGTAGAAGATGGGAGTTGAAGGAGCAAAAATAGGGGCAAATGACAAATCACACTATGACACATGGTAAAATAAAATTAAGCAAAAGAAAAAAGTTTGTTTTTTGACTCTGGTTTTCGATGCTCATTTTCGGATGGGTGGGACCTTCTATTTGCTAGTTGGGGGCCCTCATCTATGGTCGACACATTTTTTATCGGATGTGTGTCTTTATACCCATTACTTCATATTGTTATCACCACAATTTTTCATATATATGCCTTAGAATGTATTTATATGGTGAATGCAGGACTATATATTTTACAGCGTAATGTTATATTGGGTCTAATCAATGAGATCATATTATTCAGCTTAGTGATTTGCCACCTCACCACCCATACTATTCGACCAACATGCCAAATCCATCAAAATTCAGCTTTAACTTCTCATCAACCCCTCCATACTTAGCATATATTTCCACCACCTACCAACCGAGTCAACTCACTTATACCAAACATAGCTTGACCGATTGATACACATTCATGGTTTTTCAAACAAAGCACCAAACTTAGAAACTCAACAACCAGCCACTACATTTAGTGCAACAGCCACACCGGCCACATATAAGGTAAATAAATGTGGCTGAAGCCAATGCAACTCAACATTTTTCCTATTTAAAAAAAAAAAACTTTCTAACCTCCCAATGCATGTGGGATTATATCCCCACATTGGAAAACTGAACAGCGGTGGGAGATAAAGGGTTTCAAACCCTTAACTGACCCCTTGTAAAAAGATAGCTCAGTCATTGAGCCACACGAGTTCAATGAGATATAAAAGGAGCTCAATTATACTTGAAGCAGTTAAGTGATCTTAATGTGTGTAGACCATAACTAGGTAGTTTTGGGAAATCTACCTTTTTGATGCACTTAGGAGTAGAACCAGGTCTTTAATCAAACTAGGAAGTTTTGCAAAAAATAGAGACGAATCTGGTGATATATTTATTTTCCCAATTTGGAGTTTTTTTTATGTCTTTTTACGCAGCATAAGTCATTGGAAGAAAAAAATATGAAGGTAATTTTGAATTGTGAAGCTGAGAAAAAACATGGAGTGAGAAATATGAATGTTTTTAGAGCTCATGGGTTCTCAGAGTCTTATGGCAGGTTTATGTGATTATTTATTTGATTTTGTAAGTTTTTATATGTACTTTCAAATCTGAACATTAATGGATCAGTTCAAAAAGAACCCGGGAGTGTAGGAATTTTCAAACCCCATAAACAATCATGTGTCTTGTGTATGATTTTTGCATCCAGTTTCTAATAATTTTGCATATTTTGAAATTAGATTTTTAATGTGAAAGAAAATTCAATTAGTTGGAAATTTTACAAGAAATTTAAGAAATCGGGTAAATTGAAAATCAACATGTTTCAAATGGAAACTTGTTTGGTTTGAATGTGCAACTGAGATGAATGTTTTAGTTCAGTTTTAGATCAATTTTTCAACACATTTGAAAAAGATTTTAATTAGTTTTTAAGTTGATAAAAGTCAATAAATTTATGAATTAAAATATCCTTGTAAACAATTACAAAATCATAGTGTTTTACTCGTGTTTACAGATCAATCAAGTGTTTTCCATGCTTGTATGACCATGTTTTTGAATTAGAATTACATTTTTTGTTGCATTTGATCTCAGATTGAGGTTCCAACAAGTCTAAGGGTTTGAAATATAATATCTCCCTCTCTCTTTTCAAGCCACCCCTAAGGTTATATCACCTTGGTACAGGGAGAGCCATAAAGTAGTAGGATAACAACCACATCCTTAGTCACATGCCTCCCTATCATTCCCATAAGGCATGGTCAAGAGAGATAGATCCATCCCTATCTACAAAATGACACATCAACATATATATCTTTCCTCCTTTCCCCCTTTCTCATCATTTCCTTGTTTGGGGTGTTAGATTGGGAACCAACACACATCTAACACCATTTCCAGGGAATAAATTGTCTCAGTTTAATTATAAGCCCATTTCCATGGACTTGAGCATGATTTAATAAGGTTTTAGCCAAGATTATTCAAAATTTATGAGTTAATTTTTTCTTAAATGCTCTATTTTCTCCTCAACAACATCATTCCTTGATGACTGTACTGGGAAATTGAAGAAAGGTTTTTTAGTTCCCATGATTTATGAGAGGTTTGTATACTCAATGCTTTCCTAGTCTCAAATATACATGATACTTGTTTGATTCACATGGGTTTATGAAGGGTTTATCAAGTCATCATTTGTTTGTTATTTTTATATCAAAATTTGGTGCATTTTCAAGTTGATCTATCATGTCTAGAGTGTAATATCTAGTTCCAACTCCATTACGAGTTTTGGGTCTAACCAGTGCTATATTATTTATTATATTTTGTTGGTGAATATACATTTAAAAAACTAGAAGGAATAAGATCATCATTCAGATCACATCATAATAAGAAACTTCTTCCTAAATTTATTGCATTGTAAAGAAGAAGGAAGCAAGTTTGGAAGCCAGTAAGAGGTTAAAGTTCAAAAGGTAAGAACATTCAATCTTCTAATTTTGGTGATTCCCCTTTTATTGAGGATTATTCTAGTTCTTCTGGTAGTTCTAAAAAATATATCCTTAAATACCAACTTCATTCCTTTTTTTAACAAGGTTCTATGCCCAAATATGTTAAAAGATTCCATGAGCCCACCCATTTACGTACAAGTGAGAATAGAGCCTTTTTTTAGGATGATCCTTTGAAAAATATTCACAATATTGATCCCACTCCCTTAGCTCATAGAAATTTTTTTCATAACCCTGTTCACTACCCTTTTAAAAATCTAGCCGATCACAATATGGATCATCCTCCCGCATGTGCCCCTTTCTGAGTAAATTCCTATAGACCTATAAATTTTGGGGACAATCTAGATATCCAAATGAGGTGCCGAATGAAATCAGGAATAGGTTGCCTAAATTTCAAGGAAATAATGCTATTAGTGGTGATCAACATCTTAATATGGTCCAAAATATTACATGGATGATTATGAAGTGGAATATGAAGATGTTTTCTTGAAATTATTTGTTCATACTTTAGAAGAGGATGCAATAGAATGGCTTAATGCCTTACCTCATGGTTAAATTGATTCTTGGGATGAAATGGTGAGTGATTTTAAAAATCAATTTGGTGAGGAGCACTAGATTCCTCCTATCTATATTTGAAAACATAAATAAAAGTACCAATGAATGTATACAATATTTCAACACAAGGTTCAACAAGACCTTGATGAGTTTACCAACTAACTTGAGACTCAATGATGAATCTTATTTGATCAAGCATTTTGATGCATTTGATAAAAAGGAAACCTATTACTTAAGAGAAAAGAACCTCATTAATTTTAGGAAAGCATTAAACATTCCCATTGAAATTGAAAAAAACATCAAGGATACTGGTAAATCACTAAAGAGATAAGGGGTAAAAATTGTCAATCCTGAGAAACAACAAGAAAACAAAATAACCTGGAAGAAGTGGTTAAGAAATTGGCATGGGTAGTTAAATAAATTTCCTACAAGATGGAAAGAGATGAGAAAGGATTGTTTTTGGTCTCTCAAGTTCAAAATTAGAATGAAAATTAAAAAAAAAAATAGATGATATCATACAACACATGATATAGGAAAGAGACATATGGGTCAAAATGATAGGAAACATGCATTCAGAGACAATAGGGAAGTCCCTCATCCATTAGGGACAATAGTTGCAACTATTGAAGAAGGACACATCATAGAGTGGTGTGATAAATTCTTATTGCCTCATTCTCCTTATGAACAATCAACCTTGTAGGAAGATGTTGCTAGATCATATTTTGATGATGCATGTGTTCTTGATCACCAAGTAAACTTTGAACAAGATCAAACCTCTACTAGAATTTTATATTCTAGAATTATTGATGTTTTTTGGACAAGTGTCAACAAGGTATGTTATCTTCCTCTTGAATTTGATAATGAAATTGATATGGATCAATTATTTTAATTTCCCAATCATGGTTTTGAATACCTAAGAGATTTTATGATCAAAAAATGTTATGGAGATGTATTTTCCAAGGATGATAGGAATTATTGATCAATGTCATTGTCACCCAGAATAAAGAGTACAATTTAATAAGTAGAAAAGTGAAGGGTCCTGCTCCATCCTCAAAAGCCAAGATTCAATCTTGACTAATGCTCGTAAAGGAACCCCCAAGAGGAATATACCATGCATAACCCCTGTTGTTGAGCTAAATCCAAGTGTTCCTCATGTTGTTTCTGTTTTGAAAGAATGTATACCATCTGAGAAGGTAATAAATTTCCTTTCTAATACATCCCTTACAAAGTATAATGTTTATGATATGGACTATATCTTAAGCCAAATGAAAATAATTGTCCCTTTAGTGGAGTTACCCATGATTCATGAACATAGAAACATGTATTTTGAGTATTTGGGATTCAAAGAGGATACTATGAAAAACAAATAAATTCCTCCCCTTTTTTCTTAAAATTATATTGAAGAACCTTAAGAGGTGCTTGACCCATCCCCTAAGGTTTGTTCAAGCACATCCTTTGTTGAAATTCAACTAGATATGGACCCTTTTTACAATACACTAGTTGTAAATGGTTGGATCCTACATAATTGTATGTTTTACTTAGGTGATTCTTGCAGTATAATGCCATTGGTAGTCATGAATGAACTTCGTATAAAGATAAAAAATACTTATGGAAGATACTATGCCATATATTTAAGAGAATTTCATGTTGTTAGGTGTGTCAAAGGGTTGGTTGTACAATTGGCAACTCACCCTAACAAGTACTTGTGAATGTTGTTTTTTTTATTACCCTGCAAAATAGGGAGTACTATTGCCAAGAAAATAGGAAATAAGTGTGGGAGGTAGTGTGTAGATGTAAATTTCTTATGATACCATTCCTTTAGAAGGAAAGTTGGTGAAGCTACATAGAGAAGATAAGTTGATTCACCTAATAGAAGACCCTATTAATGCATAATATGGAGTGTTATAAACATATGTGGATTTGGGAGAATTTATGGGTAATGCAAAATTTAAAGATCAGTTCCTTGACATTATAAATCAATTTAAAGACCCCAATTTTCCTTGGACTATGTATTTTGATGGGGCATGTTCTATTCTTTGAAATGGAGCAGGTATAACGATGTTCTTCCCTAACCAAGGATCCTTTAATTTTTCTTTTGAGTACAACAATAACATTGTTGAATATGAAGCACTTATAATTAGTTTGAGGATTTATTGGAGACATGGGATAAAGGAATTAATTGTAAAAGGTGACTCTGAATTGGTTGTTAATTAAATAAAAAATATATATACAATAAAAATTCATAGGTTGAAGCAATATAGAAATACAACATGGGATTAATTGAGATGTTTGAGTCTTTAACTATAAAATATCATGAAAGAAGTCAAAATGTAGAAGCTGATAGATTAGCAGTGCCATCTTATCAGTATGATAATGAATTTGTATCCCCATACTACAATTTTGAAGTTGATATGATTTTTAGGACTTTCACACCTAACCACATTCAACATTTGAATGTTTTTTATGATGAATATGACATCATGAAATTCCTAACTTGCAAATATGAGTTTTCTAATCAATTGATTGATCTTGATCCTATAGTAGAGGTGTGTGATAAAAAAGAGACCATGTTTGGAAAGGAAGTGATTCAGTTAAAAACCAACACAATCCCAAGAGGACTTGTTATGGCATGTGATACCTATAGATCCTCCAACCAAGCCTTCTAGGTAAAAGAAAATTCCAATCAACTCCATCCTTGTGACTAAAATGCAAGAAGAAATTAATAAAATCAAGGATGGAGGAATCATTTATCCAACAAGATAATTTTAATGGGTTTCCAATATGGTTCTAGTGAGAAATAAGAATGGGGATATCAAATTGTGTGTTAATTTAAGAAATTTAAACAAGGCTTCATTAAAAGATAATTACCCTTTCCTAAATATGGATAACCTTTTGCAAAAGGTAATAGGGTTATAAATGCTTTCAAATTTGGATGGTTTATTTGCTTACAATCAAGTGGTGGTCAAGGAATCAAAACAATACAAGACTTCCCTCACCACTCCCTGGGGAACCTATGTTTATGTCAAAATGAAATTTGGTCTAATGAAGGTAGGAGCTACTTTTCAAATATCAATGGATGTTACAGTTTTTGGATTTATCAATGAGTTTATTGTGGTTTATCAAGATGATATAATAGTATTTTATAAGAAAAGAGATGATCACTTAAACCAACTTGAAAAAATATTGATCAGGTATGGAGAATTTAGTATCTCATTGAATCCTAGAAAATTACATTTTGGTGTGTAAAAGGAAAAGTTATTGAGGAACATTATGTCTCAAGGATTTATGATTGACCTTGAAATGGTGGAGTAAATTAACAAAGTACCCATTCTCCAATCCAAGAAAGGTATAGAATATTTATTTGGTAACATTAGCTTTGTGATAAGGTTTATATCTAATTTTGTAGAGATTAATTTTCCCATTACAACGATGCTGAAGAAAGTTCAAATTATCAAATGAGGGGATGAATAAGTACAAACATTAAAAGGAGTGAAAGATGCATTAAAGCCTGTACTTGTGTTGGAAAATTTACATTATAAGAAGTTTTAAATTTTCTCCTTTGCATATGAATTTACTATTGCTTCATTTTTATTACAAAAAGACGATGAAGGCTATGAGAAACTAACCACATTATTTAGTAAGGCCCTACCGAGGATCTAAATTGAAGTACACAATCATCAAGAAACATGTTTTTGCTTTATTAAAGGCAAATAAATTTTTTTGTTCTTACATCTTGAGCTCAAAGGTTGTTGTTTATGTGCCACACACCATGGTTAAGGACATTCTGAAAAAAATGGAAGTTTCAAGAAAAAATTGTAGATGGGTCGATTGTAGTCACAAAATCAAACACTTGGTATTACATTTATACTGCCAAATATATTAGTTTATATATGGATCTCGAGAAAATAAATTATTCACTAATGACCTATCCCATAGTCCTATCATCATTCAATTGGTCGTTGTCATCATTTTTCTTACACTTTGGTCATTCTTTTACATAGTTCTGGTCATCTCTCAGGGAATATGAGATGTCATGATTTAGTCATTTGTCATCTCTAGTATTTGACTAGGGTGATTAGGGTAGTACTGGGCCACCCATGGGTGCCCTAATCCTTAATTTTAGGCACCCTAGTCCCCATAAAACTTGGGTTTAATTCACTTATTTGAGGTCAATATTTTTCATTTTCCCTCTCATTCTCCTAGGTACTAGTCGGCATGTTGGTCATTAGTGTCAAAATTTAAGCAAGAGATCCCTATATAAACATTTCATACTCACTATTCTATGGGTGGACTATCTACTATCAAGATCTAGCTATCTACTAAGGAAAAGGACTACATTTGGGCATAATTTACATCTCCATCACACACACATAGGGGGAAAGGGTTATATTCATTTTATTCCAGCAACCATTTGCATCTTACATCTAGTTATTGCCCCCTAATTCTGTGTCATTGATGCTAGGGCACCCTAGACACTGTTAGTTGGATATTTTGTCAAGTCAAAATATGGGGTTCAACCACAGTACATGGGATTAAATCCCTCCTCAAAGGCAGGTGAGGCTACCTGTTTATTACTAATCTAAAACACAATAGAAATAATGCATACAATATTCACACTAATCTAACCTTTGGGGTTGGGATAGAATCCCGAAATCCATATCCACACTAGGTGAAGATATTGCTTTTATAAATGGAATGGGTCAAAAATTATTATTATGGAAGAAACACAATGGAAAGGAAATGAGAGGAACGTATTTTCTTTCAAGTAAACATAGATCACAAAATAACCATATGAGCTTTAGATAACAAATGTAATGTTTGAAATGATTAGAATCATCAAAATGCTAAACAAAGAATAGCTTAAGATTATGAACATAAGAACAATATCTTAAGAAAGACACATATCACAACACAAATTTTGCCAAAATAGCATCACCTTCTATTCCTCAAATGATTAAAAGAAAACACAAAGTTTTTCTTCTTCACAATAGTTCTCAATATTCCAAAAATCTCAACCTCTTGGAATGTACGTACATCCCTTATTTATAATAAAAATAGTTGAGAGAAAATAGGACAAACCTTATAAAACAATCTTTTAACAAGAGTCATATTTTGCTTAACTCTCACACAGGAGACAAGTCAAAATATGATTCCTGTGTGAAGAAACAGATTGAAATGACACATCACATCAAGACTTAGTCTGAATCATCATATTTTTCTTCCTCATCTTTCTCTTCTTCTAACTGAGCCTATTTGTTTTGAAATTCTTGGAACTTCCGGATTATACCTTACATCTCATTTTCATCAGGCACAGTGGAATGATCACTCAAGACTTCACATGTTTCATGAGTTTCACTGGCATTATTGGGAAGCTTTCTCAATCTTTTTTTGAGTTTTATCAAGGCCTCCAAATAATGTTAAACCTTTACAAACTTGTCAATGATTTCAATGCCAAATCTGCGGGTTGGTTCATGCTGAATTGATTCTTGGATTTGTTTGAAAATATCATCAGCTGGTAGGATGATTGAGTTTCCACCTGAAACTTTTGCACATATTTTCGGAAGTTCTTCTTCTAGGTCGCTCTTGCCATCAATCAATTAATCTCTTGATTCTCTCAATTTACCACAAGCTTCATTGAGAATATTTACCCTGAACCTGATGGCTTTGGTCAGCTAGAAATGCTTATCCACATGTCGGATGACACCTTCTTCTACCAAGATGTGTGATGGGATTTCCTTCAGTACCTGGAGAGCTTCAAAAGTCAAATCAAGGTGTCTGATCTCTTGAGAGAAATCATCATACATATTTTCCCCATCACTCTGTATATTCCCCAAAGATTGATAAACTTCTATGGTGTCTTGAATCACTTCTTTCCCCTATTGAAGCAGCCTTTGGGTCCATTCATCGACCACCCCTCCCTTTTTCATTAATCTTTTCAATTACAAGCACTAATGAGAAGTCAAACCCGATAGGATCAGAGGATGATGGTACAGACTCAAGGGGTTTTGATAGCTTAAGAAATACCTCAGTCAACTACTCCACATTTTCTTTAAGCTTATCCCTACTATATTTTTTCTCCTTCAATTTCTAGCATAACACGTTCATAGCATCTCATGCATCTTGTTGTGTTCCTTCTATTTTCACTTCTCCTAGAGCCACCTTGGTTATCTGATAGTTAGAGGCCGTTACATCCTCTCTTTGTTTTGTCAGTCACAAGAGTGGAGATCTCTGCAAACTTATGTCCCGAAGCATCCACTAAAACCCTTGAAACTATTTTGGGTTTCTTGGCTGATTTAGCAGTAGAAGCCTTGAGTGAACTAAAAGCAAAGGCTGGTATGGGTACAACCACCTTCCTTTTCCTCAGAGTTTTCTCAAGTAACCATTGAGGTGTTCTAGAGGGATTTTCCATTGTTTTAGAAGTTTCTATCATACTTTCAGGGGGAGGGAGATCCACTGGTGGAGTCGGGACAGTTACCAGTGTGGTAGCAGATTCAGTGAAAAGGGGTATAGGGAGAGGCATACCTATAGTTAATTTGGTCCCAATAGAGAGGGGTGAGATTCCAAAGAAAATGTTGGCCATGACTGATGAAGTGGAAGGGGAAAGAGGGGGTATAAGTGGTTGTGAAGTAGGAAGCGCAGATCCTGATGCCAAAGCCTGGGATACAAGAGATAAAGTCACTTCAATTGGGTAGTTAGCAAATGGTGAAACTAGGGGTTGGCTCACTTCTCTTTCCAAAGAAATTTCTCCTATTTCTGGTGCTGTTGGTGATTCTAGCACATTAATTGTTTCAACTGGAGTAATAGTTGAAGGGGTTTCTTGTTCTCTTCTATTCTAGACAAACTTGACCTTTATAGGTCCCTTAGAAGAGCTTTTGTCCTTTTCCTTTTTAGAGGGCCCCACCTCTGCAGCAACCAACTTTGAAACATTATCTTCTTTGAAACTCATTCCCCAAGAGGTGAGCCATGCCTTGGTGCGTGTGAGAATTAGAGCCGATCTATCTGTAATGGATGATTTTTCACCGATAGACCAATCAATAGATGTGAAAACATATTGATATTCATTCAATCCATCATAGGAAGGATCCAGAACACTTTCATTATCGTTAGTACCTTCTGGTATGTCAGCGAGCTCGAGTGTCTGAATCTCTGCAAGTGTCAACCTGCTATGATCTTTTCTTCAGACAGCAACCTCATCACATAAATCAATCCAGATGTCTTCTATGCTTGGTACGTGCGGGTGCAGAGTTCCATATGACTTAAGGACTCCTCAAAAGTCAAACCCATCTCGGAGCTTCATGTGTTTTTTCAACTTATCTTTAAGCTCATGTATGACGTTCTTGGCTTTCACCACCATTGAACAAGTATACCTTCTAAAAGAAATTAGGAAAGATACAGTGGCCTTGTGTTTACTCTATTGGAATTTGTGAAAATCCAAAAATTTCCTGACCAACTCCATCAAGATTAGTTTATCCCCTGGATATCTGGGAAAATGGAAAGGATCCCCTAGGTACATGACTACTCGAAGATATGTGAACTTCTTGAATTACAAGAAGACACAACCCCATTTTGAAACTTCAGCCCATGCCTCATCAGAGACTCTCATTTTCCTCAATTCGGGGTTTAACTTGCAGATGTTCTCGTAAAACAAGGCATCATTTACCCTTCTGAATTGGTCTTTAGACCCTTTTCTTGTTAGCTAAGGAAAATACTGATAAACATGCTCCACTATCTTGTTCCCCTTTGTGTCCAATCTAGGATAGTTTCTCGTGTTGGCCGCTGCATAGGTGACATATGAGGACATATAAAAATTCCCAGTAGACAAGACTGTTGTCATTTGAGAATCTATCTCGTTACTGATAAGAGTACCCCAATCAATCCCCTGTTGATTCTTATTAATAATGATCATGAATTGGTACATCTATCCTTGGAAAACATTTGAGTCGGGGAAACCAAAAACCTGAATCAATAGAGTAATGATATCATTGATTTCCCGAATGAAATCACTTCTAGGAACAAGTCTTGGGAACCTGGAAATAGCTGGCTTGGATTTGATTAGGAACTTCTTGTTCATGTGTTTGATACAATCCTCCTGATCATTGTCCCAAGATTTTTGGGCTGACTTGAGATCTACATATCCATACTCCTCAAAGTTAGGTAGCTTGAGAAGATCATCGTAAAGTAGTACAACATCCGTCCTCCAATTGATTTACGACCTATCCCACCTGATTTTTCACAGACAGAATGAGGACGTAGAGTTCATATGTTGAAGCATAGGCCAAGATGAACTCGGGCACTGAGTAGACATGGGGGAACAATTCCAGTGTGGTAGAGATATAGTGAAAAGGGGTATAGGGAGAAGCATACCTTAGTTAATTTGGTCCCAACAGAGAGGGGTGTGAGATTCCAAGAACAATGTTATTGGCCATGACGGATGAAGTGGAAGGGGAGGGAGAAGAGGGGGTATAATGGTTGTGAAGTAGGGAAGCGCTAGATACTGACGCCAAGCCTGGATCAAGAGAGATTAAAGTCACTTCAGTTGCGGGAGTTAGCAAATGGTGAAACTAGGGGCTGGTCACTTCTCTTTCCAAAGAAATTTCTCCTATTTCTGGTGGGTTGGGATGCTGCACATCACTGGTTAAACGGAGCAAATAGTTGAAGGGTTATTGTTCTCTTCTATTATAGACAATGACCTTTATAGGTCCTTAGAAGGCTTGGTACTTTCTTTTTAGAGGGCCCACCTCTGTAGCAACCAACTTGAAAACATTATCTTCTTTGAAATCATTCCCCAAGAGGTGAGCACATGCTTGGTGGTGTCGAGAATTAGGATTCGATCTATTGAAGGAGATTGTTTCACCGTTTAGACCAATCAATAGATGTGAAAACTATTGATATCATTCAATCGTCATAGGAAGGACCAGAACACTTTCATTATCCGCCAGTACCTTCGGGTTGTAAGCGGCTCCGAGTGTCTGAATCTCTGCCAATGTCAACCTGCTATGATTTTTCTTCAGACAACAAACCTCATCACATAAATCAAATCAGATGTCTTCTATGCTTGGTACGTGCGGGTGCAGAGTTCCAGTAGTGACTTCAGGTACTCCTCAAAAGTCAAAAAACCCAATTCGCGGGGCTTCGATGTGTTTTTTCAACTTATCTTTAAGCTCATGGATGACGTTCTTGGCTTTAACCCACCTTTGGAACAAGTAACCTTCTAAAAGAAATGGAAAGATACAGTGGCCCTGGTTTACTCTATTGGAAATTCTGGGAAAATCCAAAATTCCTGAACAACTCCATCAAGATTAGTTTATCCCTGGATATCTGGGAAAATGGAAAGGATCCCCTAGGTCATGACTACTGTAAGATATAGGTGAACTTCTTGAATTACAAGAAGGACAAACCCCATTTTGAAAACTTCAGACCATGCCTCTCAGAGCCTCCATTCCTCAATTCAGGTTTACTAGGCAAGAGTCTATAAAACAATGGCATCGTTTACCTTCTGGAATTGGCTTCAGACCCTTTCTGTTAGCTAAGGAAGAAATACCGAACACATGCTCCATTCTTGTTTCCCCTTTGTGTCCAATCTAGGATAGTTTATCATTGCTGGCCGTTGCATTTAGGTGACATATGAGGAATATTAAAAATTCCCAGTAGACAGAATATTGTCATTGAGAATCTATCTCGTTATGATAAGAGTACCCCCAATCCATCCCCTGTTGAGTCTTATTAATAAGGATCAGATAGGTACATCCATCATGGAAAACATTTGAGTAGGGGGAGGAGGGAAGGGAACAAAAAACTGAAATCAATAGAGTAATGAGTATCATGATTCCCGAATGAAATCACTTCTAGGAACAAAGCTTGGGAACTGGAAATGCTGTTTGGCTTTGATTCTTTCATTAGGAAACTCTTTGTTCATGTGTTTGATACAATCCTCCTGATCATTTTTCCCAAGATTTTTTGGGCTTGACGGGAGATTCTACATATCCATACTCTCAAAGTTAGGTAGCTTGAGAAAGGATATCGAAGTAGTAAAGTAGTACAACATCCGTCCTCCAATTGATTTACGACCTATCCCACCTGATTTTTCACAGACAGAATGAGGACGTAGAGTTCATATGTTGAAGCATAGGCCAAGATGAACTCGGGCACTGAGTAGACATGGGGGAAAAAAACCTGCTGCAATAGGTAGACCACTGCCAACTATTGATGTCATCATGGAGTTGGATAACTCTCGCTCTATTCCAAAAAATTCAATATCTAGGTTTCGAGCTCTATATCCAAGATGTCGTAATTACAATCAATGTAGGAGGGAGACTCCACCTTCCTTAAAATTTGTTACTTCATCCTCCCTAATTTTTGCTAATTTATCTGTGATGAACCAGGGTCGACAGGAGGAATTTAAAAGGAGGAATGAATGATGTTCTATTTTAGGACACTTCAGGTTTGAGGACCGCTCAGCAATCCAGAGGCTCCAAAAACAATGGAGAGTATCAGAGATCAGAAGGTGTCAAACACTTGGAAAACCCTAACCACACTGGGGAAGATGTCAGAATTTGAAATACTGGACACACTGGAGGATGTCAGAAAGTTTGAAATACCTGACACACGGAGAGTCGGAAGTTTGAAATGTCTAAACACACTGAGATGTCGGAAAAGTTTGGAAATTTTCCCAACACACTGGACGAGCTAGAAAGTTTGAAAATGTTGCGACACATCAGATGCAGAATTTTGAAAGATCTGGGACACACTGGAGATGTAGGAGAGGAACGTTTGAAATACCCAACTATCTTGGAGAATGCTGGAATGTTTGAGTGTCTGGACACTTAAAAACTTGTGATACACTGCGGGTTTGAAAACTGCCAAAACCCCCTTGTTGTAAAACCACAAAAGAGGGAATAAGGTATTGTTAGGTTGATGCAACATGCAATTCTTTCTCATTGTTGATATTCCTTGATACATTTTAATTATAATGACATATTCAAGAATAAAACAAAGTGAGCAATCCAAAGGGGGAACCCTAAAACCACAAACTTGCTTGGAAAACCAACCAAACTGGAATAAATCAAACCCCAATAAAACCCCCCATAAGAAAAAGAAAGGAAAAATGGGAAGAAAGAATCATTACAAAACTTATCCAACAAAAAATCACAAAAAACAAGAAAATAAAGGGAAATAAAGTTAGGTAGCTTGAGAAGATCATCGAAGTAACCTCCGTCCAACTTGATTATGACCTCTCCCACCTGATTTTTCACAGAATGAGAAGTAGAGTCATAGTTTGAAGCATAGGCCAAGATGAACTCGGGGCACTGAGTAGACATGGGGAAACCTGCTGCAAGAGGGTAGACCACTGCCAACTATTGATTTCATCCATGGAGTTTGGGAATAACTCTTGACTCTATTCCAAAAATCTTCCATATCTATGTTTCCGAGCTCTGTATCCCGGATGTCGTAATTACAATCAATGTAGGAGGGAGACTCCACCTTCCTAAATTTGTACTTCATCCTCCCTAATTTTTCAATCTTATCTTATGATGAACTAGGGTCCGACATGAGGAATTTAAAAGGAGGAATGAACTGATTGCTTCTAATTTTTAGACACTTCAGGTTTGAGGACCTGCTCAGCAATCTCAGAGGCTCAAAACAATGGAGAGTATCAGAGATCAGAAGGTATCAAACACTTTAGAAAACCTGACACACTGGAGATGTCAGAAATTTTGAAATACCTGACACACTGGAGATGTCAGAAAGTTTGAAATACCCGACACACTGGAGATGTCAGGAAGTTTGAAATGTCTAACACACTGGAGATGTCGAAAAGTTTGAAATTTCCAACACACTGGAGATGTCAGAAAGTTTGAAATGTGTGACACATTGCAGATGTCAGAAATTTTGAAATATCTGACACACTGGAGATGTCGGAAAGTTTGAAATACCCGCTATCTTTGGAGAATGCTGGAATGTTTGAAGTGTCTGACACCTTAAACTTTGTGATACACTGCGGGTTTTGAAAACTGCAAAACACCCTGCAAAACCCAAAAAGAGGGAATAAGGTAATTGTTAGGTTGAAACATGCAAATAATTCTCCATTGTTGATATTCCTGATACATTTTTAATTATAATGACATATTCCAAGGAATAAAACAAAGTGAGCAATCCAAAGGGGGAACCCTAAAACACAAACTTGATTGGAAAACAACCCCAAAATGGAATAAATAAAACCCCAATAACCCCAATAAGAAAAAGAAAGAAAATTGGAAGAATCATTACACAATTATTCCACAAAAATCACAAACAAAGAATAAAGGGAAATACCTTCAATCGGAACGAAAAATGATCAAAAATGAGCAACGCAATCAGGCACAGAGGCGAGTCGGGTTTTTGGGTTGAAGATGCATGCACAAAAATCCACGAGGTAAAAAGTATGTCTGGTAAAAATGACATGGAAATCTGAGTATCTATAAGAAATTTCACATTTAATACACTTCAGTTGACACGTGTCAACTACCCGACAACTCGGCATTAATGCCATGTCAGCATGCTTGGGATATCTGGAAACCTGAGAAAAAGGATTTTGTATTAATTCGAGTTTTGGGTTGCGGGAAACAAATGACATGAAGCATGATGCTCAGAGGACCTGGAAACCTGATACAAAGGAGAAAATCAGGTTTTGGGAATCAAAAGACATGTGACATGAAGCATGTTTTGAACAAGGCATGTTCCGATGCTCGAAGGACCCAAAAACCTGAAAGACTTTCTTGATGCGGGTTTCAGGTTTTGGGGAACAAACAACATGAAGCATCCAAAAGAAATGTTGTCTTGCTATTGAAACCCGAAAACTCAATTATCTCTCTGAAAGGGCATTCTTAGGAAACTAGCTCAAAAATTTTCTTAGGGTTATCTCATTTTTGGCATAAACACAAAAATGAGATAACAGGCACACAATTGCACACACAAACACGTAGAACTACATTGGGTTGGGAATGTAGTGCAATGCTTAGTTATAAGTCCACCATTGTGGCAGCTAAGGTCAGTTTCGACCCCTTCATATGCATCTTTCTTTTTTAGGGATTTGATGCTTTGTATGGAGTTTTGCAGGTAGATATTCACCACAGATTCATTTCTACATAAGAAAAGGTATTGCGACAACCATGTGAAAAATATAAAGATATTGTGAAGATTTAGTGACAATATCAGATTTAGATTCTAAGATTTTCTGTAGACCAGAGCACCCATAATATAGACTAGGGTGCCCACAAGCACCCAAGTCCTCTTCCAGGTGCCCCAGTCCAATCAGATCTTCAATTGTTTCAATTTCTTGGGTCGTGCTATAACACTCTTCTTCATTTTCAAATCATCCCATTTAAGTCCAACCCATATCAAGGTAAGTCATTTTTTATGTTAGTACCATATCCCCCCTATTTTAATTATTTCATTTCATTTTAATATCGAATCATTTAGCATTTACACTGCACTTCACATTAGTTATTTTATTTTTATTACTATTTTAGATTAACTTAAAATAATAGTAAAATTTTCCTTATTTCACTTAATCATTTTGGTGAACCCGTGCTTTCGAATATATTTCCCTAGGATCTAATCAAAACCTAATGGATAAGGATATTTAATCTTCTTCACTTATCATATCTCATTTTAGTGTTAACCCTATCTATGATGAGACAGTCATTGCTAAGCTGAAGGCTCTATATATTACTCTTGTTACTACACCAGATCACATCCAACAAAAACTTCTAGATGGCTGACAATATGTTCCTACTCATTTTGAAGAAACCCATCTATGCATTATTATTTTTGAGGATCTAATAGCCTTTACTATTTATACACAATGCTATACAGATACTTGTGATCCTCCTAATATTTCAAAGGAAACTTTAGATGATTCCCTTATTGATTACTTGCTTAGCATTGTCAATACTCATCAGTGCATACTGATTCTTCTTCTAGTCTAACCACAAATATAGTATCTCCTTATGATTATGATACTTTTGATATTTATTCCAATAATACATCTCATATTAGTTTGGATACTCCACATTATGTTGATGATCCTATTGATAACATCCTTAGTGATATTCTTATTTCTGAGTCCCTATATGATACTGATGAGGCGGTTCATAGTCATCATTATCCTTCTTTATATATTTATGAGTGTGAATCACCTACCCCATTAGTACCTTCTCCTAAGATCACATATACCATTTTTATGAGTCACAACCATCTATCACTTCTTCTTCTCCTACTTTTTCATCTCCTCTTGTTACATCACCTATGTCTTCTAGTCCATCTACTTCTATAGATTCATCTACTATTAAGGATTTTTTTGATGCTAGTCCTACCATTGCTATGGATATTCCATTTATATCTCCTACTATAGATTCCTTGTAACCTACTCCTAGTGTGATTTTAGCATCAGAATCTCCCACATCACCTCTTGATATTTCTATGATCACTCACAATGGAAAATTACAACCATTTAATACATTGTTACCATCTTCCACCATTCCTTCATAGGATATCATATCTCTCATGCATGTTGTAGGTCAGTTAAAATATCAAGTTCAATACCTCACTTTAGAAGGTAGGGCTTATTATGCTTCTATTGACAACAATTCATTACATGGTAATCTTATCCCTAAGAAGATTCATAATTCTGCATTCTCTTAGAACTTTGTCATGCCTAATTTCACATGTTTTGATGGTACTAGTGACCCTCATGCTCATCTTCTACATTTTCATATGGCTATGGCCTATTATTCTAATGATCACTTATTCCTTAAGGCCTTTCTCTACAGTCTTATTGATGAGGCATTACAATGGTACAATCATCTCTCCTTTGGGTCCATTATTACTTTTTATGACATAGAGGATGCTTTCCACTGTTGGCTTATAATCAACAATGGCCCAAAAGTTACTTATGAATTCTTACCTACTATAGATCAAGGCTCCTCTAAACCTATCAAGGATTATATTTTATGATTCAATGCTTGTATGCATCAGTTAGTATTCCAACCTATAGACCATGAGAAGCAATTCATTTTCTATTATGGCCTAATTCCCCTACTCAAGAAAATATTACAGTATGATATATGTGATTCATTCATTATTTTATGTTATAAATTCATTGACCTAGAACAAGATATTCTCTCAACTCACATCATAGATCCTCCACACATCTCTATGGTTATTGCCTCATTTAGTTCTCCATTAGTGCCTCCATTTGATCATTCTACAGAGTCTCCATCTCTTCCTCACAAGAAAAGAAAACAATGCCAATTCACTCCACCACAAAAGAATACTTTTTCTCTGGCTCCATGATAGGCTACTTCTCCCACCACTCCACCTAGGTCATGCTATACTTTACATTTCTCTCATCGCATTCGACCACATGATGTGCTATGTGTTTTACTTACTGAGGGATTAATTCACCTACCATCCAACCAACACCATCCACAACACTGATTACAATATCAGTGAGACCAAAATTATTGTAATTATCATCACATAAATGGCCATAGGGACAATGATGGTCTTTCCCTTCATGATAGATTGCAACAACTAGGGAATAAGGGCATCATCTCCTTTGGCTCTCGCTCATGTGAGACATCCATTTCTCCTCTACCTCACCATTTGATTTATTCCATAGTTGAGTCATCTCCTACATCTGGTGCTTAGGCCATGGTGTGTTCACTATGATTTTTTACTCACACACGCTCTCCACCGCGTCCCTACACCACTACATCATTACATCTATTGCATCCACTTCATCCATCTCATTCATTGCATTCACAACATCCATTACATCACACTTCTCCTTCACATTGGATTCCACAACACTCCACTCTCGTGCATCCCACCACAGCTCCATATGATATTCAGTTTCATTTCATACACTCATACTACTTCCATCCCACATACTTCCACCACTTTGTGTCACCTTGGTATTTGGTAGGAGATTGCTATCACCTACCCCCTAATGATGCACTTGTGTTCTTACGGTTCTTACATGACTGTTGAGGGTTTTCTTTAAGAACCTTTCATCATGCACTCCATCATTCATCTAACACACCCAATCATTTCCAGATGACGCACTCTTGCTTTCCATGGTTCATTCTTGCCTACTGAGGGGTCTTAATTAAAATGAACCTAATCATCCACACACTGGGGGCATCATTAATTCCCCCTTATCACACTAACATATTACACTTACAGTACATTATAAGGACACACATTCATCACAACAATTAGTTTTATAATCATACATCATCTCCTTTTACATTCATTCTACTATCATCATCATACTAACTACACATTACAAATTTCATTCAATAAACATTAACAATATAAAAACATAGTACATACATTACGACAATAATCATCACTAACACATACATCATCAATCACATTACAACATCGATACACCGCAAAATAAACTCATTATATATCAATCACATGTGTCCATACACATATAGCGAGTACAATCATCACTGGGGGGAAAAGTCCCCTACATCATATACAATAATACCCATCACACCTCATCATCATTATCACTCTTAGGTACTACAAGAGCCCTAGAACTAGATGCCTCACCACTAACTCAATGTCATTGTTCATGGCCTCGATACCTCTCTACTTGCCTACGTAATAAGGTGTTCTCCATAGACATCTCAGAGAACTTACACTATAAATGCACATATCAAACAAATACATTTTATGCTAGGGGACCACCACCCAATGCCTCTTTGGCTCATCAAGTCTCCTCGTGTGCCTCATCCCTCTCAGATAACAATACAATACATGTTGCTGCTGCTATGACCACTAGCTTAAATAAATGGGCATGCTCACTCGTGATCTCATCCACTCGCTCAAGTATACCTCCAACAAGTACATCAGTCAACACATTCCATGTCAAGATACAGATGGATGTGTCTACTATCAGGGACCAATACACATAACCTACAAAAAAATAGCACAACATTAGAAAACCATTACTAATCCATAAGCTAACAAATAAATATATGACATAGCTATTTATAGATACTTACACTCCACTACAACTACCACCATAATAGTGGGGGCATGTAATTACCCCTCTCCTCCTCCTACCCTGTGGTAAGCCCACTACACCTACAAATAATGGGAACAACAATACCCATCGATGTAGTAACCACCATGCATGGTACTCCTCTGTACTACCAGCATCATCTAAGTCTATCGGCTCTATTTCCACATCTACCTCATCTGGTATTGGCGGTACTAGATGTTTTGCTATGGGTATTGGTCTAGCTCTGGCCCTCCTAGGTCCCTAATAGATCTCAACCATATATATGGCTCTAGGGGCACATCCTAAGCCATATCAAACTGATGAGATACCCTCCACCACCTGGAACATCCTCTAACCACATAGTCCTCCAAATACAATGTAACTCTATAGCATCCTCGAGCCATCCACCATAATCACGATATGGCCTCCATGTAACTTCCTCGGGCCCCATCCTATCTATCAGTGTCCTTGTAGGTAGGTATATGTGTCCATCCTGCAACCATGAATATTAATCCACCTCCTCACATATATCTCTATCCTAGCCCACTCTCCCCATGGATTTTCAACTAGCCTCAACACTACTATGTGCTCATATACCCACACGTGTAACAATGTAGTATCTCTTATCCCCCCTTTGTGCTCATCATGAGTAAATCGGTATAAATCTCTATATATGTGGGCCAACACACAATGCACCCACGCATATCTAGTTCTCTCCTCCTCTATACATTGGCATATATTGTGCATCTTATACAAGATGCCTACACCACCTCCCTCCACTAGTATAGATGATGCAATAACAACTGCTATGAACTTACACAAGTTCAGAACACCAGACCTCAAAATAACATACAAACTAATATGGGCCTTGGTAGGTACTCAAGTCCCCAAAAAATACCATCTCACAACTCACATCTTCCTCTCCATATCCTACAATGGAATCATGTGTACTCTCTCTCTATAACAAGAAAATTGTAGTATATGATACACATCCTCCAACGTCACCATCATCTCCCCATGTAGGAAACCAAAATGTGCAAGTATCTACACACCATCTCTCGCATAGTGAATTCAACATAGGAATATTATGGGGCACATCCCCCATCCATGCTATGTGTTGTAGGCTGGCATGGTCCATCACATCCCACTCTCATCTGACAGGCCCAATCCAAGAAACGTACTCATGTGATGCCCACCGCGGAAATCCCTCAAGTGAATATCCCTCTGCAACATAAAACAACACAACGTTAAAAAACTACACAAATCCAAACACACTCGTTTATCACATTACTATACATTTCAAATCATATTTTCACCATTCTAGGCCACATACACAATTCTGGACCAGGGCACTCAGATGCAGGACTAGGGCACCTAGAAGCAGGACACTAGTGCCCAGATCTAGACACTCCTGTCCCAAGGGTCACTAGTGCCCTCACTCCCCAGTTTTGTCTAGTCTAAAATGCTGAGAAAAATAAAATTATCAAATTTTTAAAAATTCAATAAAAATGACTATTACACCATACATTTTTTTCCAAAAACAATGCACTTACCAACTTTGTAGTCATGTGTGATGCTATAGTACGGTCACCACCTCTCTCAAACCGACTAGGATGCTTAACTCTCACTTGTGGAATTTTCACCCACTTCTTTCTCAATCTCCCAATCATGAAAGAAAAAAATGAAGTGACTAAACAATTTTTCACTTCACTACTTATAGTTACTTTTTCTTACTTTACTATAGTCATTATTTCACACTTATCCTCACAAATAATACACACCACATCATTTTTGTCATATCTTGAGCGTTTCTACTTTGATTTACACCCCGTTTGTGGAATTATTTTATAATTCTTCCTACCACCATAACATACACATTACGTACACATTATCTCTCCTTGATGTCGTATTCCATCCCACTCATACACATTTTTGGTGATTTCTATCACTTTCTATCTATTTCATGCTTACTTTTCAGCTTATCGTTTATTCTTCTCATCACTCCCCATTTCACTGAAAGGGGGGAATATCATTGGGGTCATCCTATAATTCCCCTATATCACCACATGTTTAAAACACTACCAATATGACAATTCCAAAACATTTACTAGTTCACTGCGTGACATTTCACCATTAATCCCCCCTAATGACCTAATATGGGGGAAAAAAAACATAAACAAATTTCTCTATGTGAAATTTCATCACTTCCCCCTAATGACCTAACCTGGGGGAAACAAGCGATTAAAAATACTTCCATGTGATCATTCACCAATTTCCATTGATTCCCCCTAATGACCTAGTCTGGGGGCAACTAGTGTAAAAATATCTCTATGAGTAATCAAATTAATTTGAATCAATCAATCAATCACTGCATTCACACCTCTAACAATTGAAATCATATCAATCACTACAAATTCAACATAATTGGCCTCCCAGATGACCTAACTTGGGAGTTACGTGTGGCCTCCTAGATGACCAAACTTGGGATGCTATTCATACATTTCACGTTTTCTTCCAGATGACCTAACTTGGAAGCCATATTACATTACATGTTCACTTCCAGATGACCTAACTTGGAAGCCATTACATTGTGGAAACACCCGTGGAGTGGGGAAAAGAGTTCCTTTCCTATACCACTCCTATATGGGTCAACTATTTGATTGAAATTATCTAGATTCACAAACCACAAATCTTTGATCTGAGTTTGTCTGCAACATCTAGATCTTGAGGATGTAGTTAGAGATTGGAAAATAACACACTTTTCTCCCTACACTCTTCCTCTGGCAGCAGGATGCTCAAATCCTTTGGTCATTTATTTGTATACACGTGTTTGGGTTAGGAACTGATCACTCCCTTCCCCATCTTATCATCATTAAACTCATCCAAAATCATCATACATTATAATCATCACTCTTGTTTAGTGTACTTCATCATACTAGTATGATTTTGTTACATTGTATGGATCAACTCTGTCGATCCATGGTTCAGACATGCTTTTATAGTTCTTTCAAAACAATTTTACTACCACATCTACGTGTTCTACTATAACATGGGCTTCTCTAGATTTATCTCATGTATAGATCTCTATCTAACTTTATGTTACCAAGCTTTCTGCTCACCAACATAAAGTGAGGGAAAATGTAGTCACAAAATCACACACTTACTATTACATTTATACCACCAAATATGTTATTTTATATATGGATCTCACGTAAGAGAAAGTATTCACTAATGACCTATCCCCTAGTCCTGCCATCAGTCAGTTAGTCATTGTCATCACATTTTCTTACACAATCATCATTTGTTTACATAGTTCTGGTTGTCTCTCATGGTATATCAGGTGTCGTTATTTAGTAATTTTTCATCTCTAGTCTTTGACTAGGGTGACTAGGGTAGTACTGGGGCGCCCATGAGCACCCCAGTCATTAATTTTAGTTTCCATTGTCCCCGTAAAACTTGGGTCTAATTTACTTATTTGAGGTCGGTATTTGTCATTTTCCCTCTCATTCCCCTAGGTACTATTTGAAATGTCAGGTCATTAGTGTCAAAATTTGAGCAAGATATACCTATATAAACATAACATAGTCACTATTATATGTGCAAACTATCTACTATCAAGAGCTAGCTATTTACTAAGTAAAATGATTGAATTTGGGCATCAATTACATCTGCATCACACAAGCATAGGAGTAAAGGGTTGTATTCATTCTATTCCATCCACCATTTGCATCTTACATCTAGTTATTGCCCCCTACTTCTATGTTCCTTGACGCTAGGGCACCCTAGGCACATAATTACACACAGAAGCACACAGAACTACATTGGGTCTGGAATGTAGTGCAACTCTTAGTTGTAAGTCCACAATTATGGAAGCTAAGGTCAGTCTGACCCCTTCATATGCATCTTTATTTTTTGGGGATTTTATGTTTTGTTTGGGGTTTTACAGGTAGATCTTCACCATAAATTCACAATGACATAAGAAAAGGTATTATGACAACCATATGATAAAGATAAAAATATTGTGAAGATCTAACGACACTGTCATATTTAGATTTTGAGATTTTCTGTAGACTAGGTCACCCATACTGCAGACTAGGGCATCCATAGGCACTCCAATCCTCTTCCAAGCACCCCAGTCTAGTCAAGATCTTCACTTTCTGTAAGTTCATGGGTTGTGCTATCATTCTATTCTTCATCCGCACATCAGCTTGTTCAAGTCCAACCCATAGCAAGGTAAGTCATTTTCAGGTTAGTACCTTATCCCTCCTATTTTAATTATTTCATTTCATTTTAATATCAAATCATTTAGCATTTGCAGTGCACTTCACATTAGTTATTTCATTGTTGTTACTATTTTATATTAACTTAAAATAATAGTATGATTTTCCTTATTTTAGTTAATCATCGATAAGATGCAGGAATATGACATGTATATTCAAAATTCCAAGTTGGTAAGAGGTCTTGGTTTGGCAAGATTGATGGAAGAAGAAAATATGTAAGTTTTTAAGTGAATAATGTTGTTGATCTACATGATACCCATGAAAAGGTATGAGCATCTACTTGGTATAAGAACATTGTGTATTACCTGAAGAGTCTAAATGGTCCTTTTTTCGTAGACAAGAATTAGAGAAGGACATTGAAGCTAGTGTCCCAAAAATATGTTTTGAAAAACTTTGGTTTATATTGGAAAAAATATGAAAGAGGTCTTGTTAATATGTATAACTGAAGATGAATCCCTTAGATTGATTAATGAATTTCATGGATGATTTTTTGGTGGTCATTATGTTTCTAAAGTAATTGGTCATAATATTTTGAGGAAAATTTATTGGCGACCATCTCTATTAATGATGTTTCTCACATGATGAGGAAGTATGAAGAATGTCATCGTTTATCTGACATGTTAAAATATTATGGGTCTCCCCCTTGCAAACTGTGTCAGTTGAATATCCCTTTAGACAAAGGGGGCTAGAATTCATTGGTGAAATGAAAGATGATTCCTGTGTTGGATATTATCCAAAATAATCTCTAGGCCATTTCAGTGTTTTAAAAGGTCATGGTGTTGTCATCAATGAAATTAATTTTTTTATAGTTATGGGAAAATCTCAATGTTTTGGGAAAGTTTCAATATTTTGGGCATTGTCCTCTATCTTGATGAGCCTTTTTAGTCCAAGAGTTATTAAAAATTTCCAAATTTTGGGGCAATGTGGGAAAATTGGCCTTTTTAAGAACACATGGGACTGTTTCTTTGTTCCACATGTTCCTCACATTTCCACCTTGGCTAATTTAAAAAGGAAAATTAGAAAAATAAGGTCATGGTGGGAACAAAGGAAATGTTCCTGTGTTCTCTTTGTTTTCCGATTTGACATAAACACCAAAATGAAAGAAATGGGTAGTGTCAGTTAAGTTGGCTGATAACGGAACTGTGGGAACAATTCCACTATTCCATCGATGCTCTGCTTCCCCGCCATCTCCACAACCCATAGTTATATTGGTTTCAAAGGGAACAATGGGAATTACTCCCTCATTCTGTCACTTTCACACCAATTTTGATAGGACATAGGAATCATATACGTTGACCCTTTCAAGAACCTTTGAAACTATTTCATTATTCTTGTTATTCCCCGATCACCCACATTTTCCGCATTAAACTTGAATATCAGTTAAGTCGGTGTTTGAGGGAACACATACAACTATTCCATTGTTCCATCAATCCCCCATCCATCTACATCTCTACACAAGGGAATAATAACTTAAATCAACATGTTAAGGCCCACAAGGATTGTTACCTCATTATTCCAATGCTTCGATTCACTGGTAGACTCGATAAAAGGCATGCGCAACCTAGAAAAAGCTTTAGTTAGATATTGTTAGCTATTTTCTTCCCCCAAGTTATTTTTTATTATGCAAAGAATACGATTAGTAGGTTTTCATACAAAATAGCTTTCAAATCAAACAAATATTGTTAAAAATAACATGAACATGCAACATTCTCATGCTTTTTCTATTTTTACTCATAAGACTTACATGTAAGTGACTTTCCCTTCTTTTCTTTCTTATTATCAATACAAACTCCATGGAATTCATTGAAAAATATATCTTTACACATTCTATTCATCATTCTATATTTATTTAGAGTTTTGAGTGGAAGAGAAGGTGTCATGAGTGATATTTTGTACTAGTTTCACCTCTTACATTATTAAAGGAGCTATTTTTACCTTCTTATAACCTATTTATCATGCAATATTGTGTCTTTAAGCTGATTTTATATTGTGATATTATTTTTATCCCTTATTTTTATTTTAAATTCAATGAATTTATGTAGTTGTATGTTAATTTTCAGGGCATCGATTATGTTTGACCAAGTTTATCCAAGATCTTATTGTGGATCTTACAAAATTTCTCTTTCAGATCCATTTGTTTCCCTTCTTTATTATGTCACAACTTCAAACCCTTCTTTGAAACAATTTTATATTGACATATCCATTGTAAGTTGTATATGGTGTGTGTGTGGTTCCTATGGTCTATATGTGTGGTTCAAACAAGTTTGAAGATCCTCAAAAATTTTGGTATATCATCATATTTTAAGATTTTCACTTAATTCCTTCTCCCTTTTCCTTGTTGATTCAGGTAAGTAGAACAGTCTTAGGTGTTACACTAAGGGAACCATACCTCTATGGAGTTTCACTCCAACATTTCAATTTTTTCAGTTGGAGGGGGGAACATCACACTAATCCCAAAAGTGTGTTTCCTCTATGAAAATAGTTTTTGGTATTCCTGGTGGGAAAAAGATGATTGAATTTGCTAAAGATTTAATGTTTTTCTTGGCATGTATTAATATTTTAGACACATTCATCCAGCTTCTAGAGGATCCATAAATTTAAAGAATATTATTGTAGTAGGTCAATGCATATTTCATTCTGAAAGTTACAACTAGATCATCTTCAAATGGTATTCCATTTAATTTTATTGAATTACCTTTGAATTGAACAAAGGAATTTTTTTTTTGAGGTCCAAATCATATCCTAAATCTCCCTCCATACCACTAAATTAAATTTCACTTTCTAAATTCCCCGTATCCATTTTCAATATTAGTATGGCCATCCCTAGAAACCTGGTTTTTTTCCCCTTCAATGATGATATATCACTACATTTTACCTAACATGATGAAATTATTGTGTTTTACCTTAAGAGCATTGATGAGGCCATAAATTTCCATTATTTTGTCCTTCCAGGTTACCTTTGAAAGTGTATTTAAATGTAATATAGGAACTTATAGTTTTCTTAAGATAGAATATAGGATATATATCTTGTTCATTCTTTAGAAATCTTTTGTTATCTATTTTTTTGACTAATCCTGTTGATTATTTGGGAAAAGATGCAATGTCTTATGTATGCAGGCCATAAAGGAAAGATAATGTTAGTATTGAAAAAAGTGAAATTGATCATGGATGGTATATCTAAACTTAAATCTGATTTCATATTCAAATTCCTCTCGCAAAATTATGCAAGTTCAAAAAAAGAATCATCTCAATCCAAGATCGTATGCAAACATTATAGTTGTTTTAAGTTCACAGACTTAGTTCCAGAAGTCAGAGGCTTAGTTCTAGAACTCACAGAGTTAGTTCTGGAATTTGCAGAGTTAGTTTCGGAACTCGCAAAGTTAGTTCTAGAACTTGCAAACTTAGTTCCAGAACTAAGTAGATTTTAACATTTTTTGAGGAATTGTGAAAAATTAGAGAATCCAATGGAAAATATGAGAGAGTTTTTTGTTCATAGAAATGTGTTTAAAAAAAACTTCATTCAGATTTGCTACACGTATTACCAATAAAGAGGTATCTAACTTTTAGTGAGCTGCAGTGCGAGAAAAAGTGCATCATACGAGTACTAAAAGCTCCATAAACAGAAATAGAAGATATTTCAAATGGAAAATCTGAGAGAGGTTTTTTTTCATAGAAATGTGTTTAACAAAAGCCTCATTCAGATTTTCTATAGATTTAACTAATGAAGAAAGATCTAATTATTAGTGAGATGTAGTCTGAGGATAAGTGTATCAGACGAGGGCTAAAAGTTCCATAAAAAGAAACAAAAAAATTAAAACAAAAAATATGAGAGAGGTTTTTGTTCATATCAATGTGTTTAACAAAAACCTCATTCAAATTTGTAATTTTTTTACCAATGAAGATAAATCTAACTTTTAGTGAATTGCAGTCTAAGGAAAAAACGTATCAGACAAGCGTCAAAAATTCCTTAGTCAAAAACAACAAAGTTAAATGGAAAATACGAGAAAGGTATTTGGTCAAAATTATATTTTGAGGTAAATCCTCCTTCCAATAATGTAAAATAATAAAATCATTATGATTCTTGTTTTTTTTATTATTGGTAAATAGTTTTTTGAAAGGGACTATACCCTTGAATACAAAAAGGGGCCTAGAAGCCAGAATAGGAGTGAAAAACATTATAAGAAGAATCAAGAACTAGATAAGACATAATAATCCAGTGTAACCAAAGAGCAGTTACCCCAAAACATCTAACCAGTTCGAACACTGCAGAAGAGCAGCCAAAAAATAGCAACAAAACAGTAAAAAACATGACAGAAGTCAGCAAGAACAATGCAGATCCCCAATTACTTCTTAGTAGCTTTGGAAATTCTGGATTTAATAGTCTACCAAGAGGTGAACATAGCCAATTCCATCATGTGAGTAGGGTTATTAGTATCCAACTGTTGAATGGTTTGTTTGCTTTCTTTTTCTGTGCCTTAAAGAGTAGTTGGTATGTCGCTGAGATTAGAGATGCAGCGGACATGCAGCTCAATAAAATCCTCAATTACACTAAATATAGCCATATTATGATCATGGTGAGTCTTGGTTTTTCCAAGTTGGTTGTCCAGGGAGTAAATTTTATTGTAGATATCTTCAACCTGATTGTTTTCAATATCAGCCTCCTCCTCCTTCATTCTCTTACATTTTTTCTTAGAATTTTTTTTTTACTTCTTCTTTCAGTAGCAACATGTCAGTTTCTAAAGCTTCCAGCCTTTTAGTGGAGCTCTCAGTGTGTTTCTCCTAAGAACCCATGCTGCTAATGTGTAAGAGATTACGAGCTAACTCTAAGTCCTGAGGCACGTTCCCCGAAACATGGGTATCTAGGTTCAACCTTTTAGAAGATCTAGTTATAGGCCTGTTCGAGGTGGAGGTGAAAGGGGTGGAAGCAGAGGTGGGGGGATGATAGGGGGAGCTGAGAAGGAATTCAAAGGGGTAGCAGCCATAGTGATGGGGATAGAAGGAGTGGTATCGGCAACGGTGGTGGGAAAAGAAGGAACAGAGATGGGGGAGGTTGGAATACCCAGGAAGCTTAAGAAGACACAGTTTATGCAACAAGAAAATGAGACCTTGATGCAAAGGGACCACACGAGCATGTTTTTGGAACTCCAAAATGGAGCACTCAAGAGAATTAAGTAAATAATGAGGGAAGCATAGCGTGTAATTTTTGCGGAAGTGATTGAGGAACACAAGATGCTTTAAGGGCACTATGACAAATCTCCCCTCTAAAGAAATGTATCTCACCATCATACGGATGACCTCGTCAAAAGGTGGAGGGATAGAGCTGACTTGTAGACCCGCCATGACAAAAACCAACTTCTCATTTCCCTCTATAAATTTTCTCTCCTCATCCGGCCTGTCAATCCTTTTATTGAAAAATTGGTATCCATCCATTCTAAGGCTAGTAGCTTCGGCGATTAACTCTTCATTGATCAAAATTTTCTATCCTCCATATTCAACTTTGTGGTCTTTCCAGTCCTTTATGAATTGAACGGAGATGCTTGGTCATGGCCCTGTATCTTCTCAATGAAATTAGTGATGCCTCCCTGGTTGAGAAGATTCCAAAGCTCTTCATTATTTTTCCACTTCGGGTCTGCGCTGGGCTCAATCTGACAAGGGGATCCTCCCATTTTCACTGGGCTTAAGTGATTGATAGTGTAAACTTCAAAATCCCTATGAGGAATATCGATAATAGCCACCAGTTTCCAACCCGCCTTTCTCTATTTTTTCTCACGCTATGGGAGTGATGAATAGTGCAGCCGTTGCTGTTATAACTCTTCCCATGAATGCCTGCATAATTGCTTGCTCTGTACCTATGAGATCCCACATGTGTGAGCATCAGTCCCCTTTAGAAATCCACTCCTAGATCATCATCGGCCTTACTACATGGACTTGAAAATCCGTAAAAAAACTGTTTAATAGTTGTTATACGCATAATATTTCCCGCATGTGTGGCTTTAATCTTTAGATAAATTCATTTTAAATCATCATTATACTTTATATATCCTTGATTTCCTGTCAATATCTATTTAAGTGTTGTTTTAAACTTATCCACAGTGTGTGAAAGTCTTATTCATATAGACCCACGCCAAATTCTCATTAATTTTATTCCAAATTTGCATGCCCATAAGTATCCACTTGTATGTTGTTTTGAATCTGCTCAGGAATGTGATCACTATTATCCCAAATAATGTGATTAACATTTATGCCATAGTTAGCCTATGCATCTGCCACCTTATTACCCTCCCGGTAAGTATGCTTGATCTGAATATTATTGAAGGTTTTGAAAATACTTATGGACCCCAAAATGAAGTCTTTGATGTTCCAACTTGGGGAGGCAAACACTGATTAAGATGATTAATGATATTAAGACTGAGTCTCCTTCCAGAATGAGTATTTTAGATATTATGAGTCTGAGAAATTCTAAGGCCCCATAAAGCAGATAATGCTTCAAAAAAATGATTAGTTTGTATTCCCATTTTACCGGCATAAGCAAGCAACCAAACTTCCTTTATGATCCTAGATCACTCCTCCCCCAGCTGTAATTCTAGGGTTACCCTTAGAAGCCCCATCAAAGTTCAACTTATACCAGTTGAGATCAGGAGGATGCAAGTGTATCAAATATCTATCAATATTATTACCTAGAATTATTTCAGATATTGTCAGCTCCAATCTGTCATTGGAACAAGATATGCTCTTCATTTTATAGATAACTCTTGTTCTTGGGGGGTTTAAATCTAGCAATATTCTCTTTAATAACATTAGAAATTTTCCCAATACTAAGCTTATAATTCTGTTTACTGTTTCTAAAGATGATATCATTTCTATCTTTCCATATCCTCCAAATAATATGAGGCATTACCAAATTCAAGAGCCTTCTCACAACACAATGTTTGTAGGGTGGGCTCCATTGAGTCCAGAGCTGACTGAAATCCCTCGGAACCACCCAGGAAGCTTTAAAATTAGAAAAGGCAAAACTCCACATTTTGGTAGCGTATTCAAAATGGATAAGAAAACGACTGATATCCTCAGAGTCATTTTTACACAGGTGTCACCTATTAGGCATTATAAAACCTTTTCTTATCAGGTTGTCAGTGGTAAGAATTCTATCCCCTGAGAGCAAGCCAAAAGACAAAGTTAATTTTAGGTGTTAGCTCATTCATCCAAATTCTACTCCATTTAAACTCAATTTGACTATTTTCGAAGAAAGTATTATAACTCAGTTTTAACATAGTAGTTCCCATTAATAGAACTGCTCCAGACCAACTCATCCTTAACTTCCCAGTTGACTTAAGGGGATAAGGTCCAACTGATCTTACAGGGAGGAAATAGTTTGGGTTAGATCATCTCTATCCATAGTAAGTTTTTTCCATTTCTTCTTTTTTCCCTTTCTTACAATATAATCCTACCATACTTGCTTTCAAGACTGTGTTTGATTACTCCAAATCTATCTATAAGGTTATAATTAAACTAGTTATCATCCCAAAATTTTATATCACAACCATCTCCCACTTTCCACTTCCTTGTTTTATGAAATTTCTTCTCTTCACTAAGTTATTCCAAAAAAAGGAACCATAAGGAAGATGCTCATCTTGAATAAAAGAAAAGACAACTTGTTGATTAAGGTATTTAGCCTTAATTAATTCTATCCAGGTTTGCTTCTCAGATGGCATTCTCTAGCCCATTTTCACAATAAGAGCCTCATTCATTTTCTTGATGTCTTTTATGCCCAAGCCTCCTATATATTTTGGAGTACAAACCTTATCCCAAACAATTAAGTGATATTTAAACTTCTCCTCCATGCCCTGCCATAAGAATTTTTTTTGAATTCTCTCAATTTTTTCTCTGAAGGCAGTAGGGATCTTATATAGAGACATGATATAGATAGGCAAATTTTAAAGAGTGTTTTTTTATGAGCAGGCATTTACCAGTACTAGAAAGAATGGATCCTTTCCATCCAACCATTTTTTAAAATCTCTCTAATAGATCATTCCACACCTTGGTAGAAACTTTTTTAGTGCCCAGAGGGAGTCCTAAGTAAGTGGCTGGAAGTGTACTTATTTTACATTCCAGAATTTTTGCAATTTTAAGTTGTTTTTCCTCAAGAGTATTGAAGAAGAAAATGGAACTTTTATCATAATTGATCTCTTTCCCAGAAGTAACTTCATAAAGTTACAAAATAGCCTTGGTAACCTTAGCTTCAAGGATGGATGCCATTAAGAGAAGAATTGTATCATCCACAAATTGCTGATGAGAAGCTGCATGGCTGATGGAAGTGGGCTTTGAACCTTTTAGGAGACCATCAATAATTGCTTGACCAATTGATCTACTAAGACGGTCTTCCATAAGAATGAAGGGCAAGGGGGATATGGGGTCCCCTTGTCTTAGCCCTCTACTACTTGTGAAAAATCCCACCAGCTCACCGTTAACCACTACTGAGAATCTTACCGTAGTGATGCAAGCCTTAATATGTTTTCTAAATTTAGCAGGGAAGCTAAATTTAATTAGAATTTTTTCTAAAAAAACCCTAGAGACCTTGTCAAAGGCTTTATTCATATCAAGCTTAAGGACCATATCCACTTTTTTATTATTTTCCATAGAGTGTATGGTCTCATGTACCATAATCACTCCATCTTGGATAATCCTGCCTTTAATGAATCCACTTTACTGCCTTGAGATTAAATCATTCATAATAAATTGAAGCCTGGTAGCAATGATTTTGGTAAAAATTCTATAGATAACATTCACAAGGCTGATGGGTCTGAAGTCTTTGAAGTCCTTAGCATCCATTTTTTTTGGAGAAAGCATGATGTGGGTGTTATTCAGTTCTTTCAAAAGGTCACCATTTCTATATAATTCATTCACCGCTCTGAGAAGATCATCCGAGCATATTTCCCAAAATTTATGAAAAAAGTTAATAGAAAATCCATCCGGGCGTGGAGCCTTGTCGCCTTCTAAAGTAAACATGTAGCCTTTTGCAGTTCTTCAAGTGTGACAGCTTTAGTGATATCTTTAAATCTCTGCTCCTCAATTTTGTCTTGGGGAATAGCCTCCAACATGAAAGAAATTGCCTCATCGGTAATGATATTTCTCTCATTAAGAAGTTTTTTATAGAAATTGAGAGCTTCCTCTTTTATGCTGTTGGGATCTTTTATAACAGTGTTGTTACTTTTAGCCACTTCCATAATCCTATTACAAGCTTTTTGCTTCAAAGTGGTCATATGAAAAAACTTTGTATTTCTATCTCCTTCTTTTAGCCAGATAGCCCTATATTTTAGTCTCCATAAGGATTCTTCTCTACTACAAATCGTATGCAGCTCTACAAGAATGTTATTTTCCTTAGTTTTTTCTTCAAAAGATCTCCCCATTGTATTCATTTTGATTTCAAGATCTTGGAGCTTTTGTTTTAACTTTTTTTTTTCAAACACATTACCAAAAACTCTTTTATTCCAAATTTTAACTTGTTTTTTAACATTTTTGAGCTTCTGAATCAATCTATATTGAGCAGTGCCTTCACCATTCCAAACCCACCATTCTTTAATTTTTTCATAAATGTCATCATGCTCCATCCAAATATTTTCAAATTTGAATGAGCTTCTGATGGTCTTAGTCCAATTGAGAAGATTTAAGGCAATCGGATTGTGGTTCGATCCAATTCTGGGTAGTGAAGAGAGGTGGAAGTCCTGACTAAGAATCCAACTAGCAGAAATCAGGGCTCTATCCAGTCTAACTTGGATAAGATATTTTCCCAACCTTCTGTTGTTCCAGGTGTATTTATTCCCATGGAGATCCACATCCAAGAGATTAAGATCAGCAATAGAATCTAAAAATTCCTCCATACCTGTGGAAAAGATGGAGATTCCTCCATATTTTTCACCTGGGTTTAGGGGAGAATTAAAGTCACCCATAATAAGCCATTTGGTTGTAGTATCTAAAGATATTAAGAGCAGTCTAAAGTTTACGTCTCCCACTAACTGTATTAGGGGCATAGATATTAGAAAGGATCCATTCACTATTGTTCTCAATAGCATGAAATTTAATAGCAAGATGATTAGTGCTAGCATTAAGAATCATACCAGTACAATGTTTTTTATCCCAAAGAGTAGCCAGACCTCCAGAGGCTCCCTGAGATTCCACCGCAGCCATTTCAGAGTTTTCCCGGATTTTTTTTTTACTAATTTCAAGGATCTTAGCTTTCATCTTAGTTTCCTACAAAATCAAAATACTAGGACTACTAGAATCCCGTAACTTCTTAATGATTCTCTATTTGGAGTTTCCGTTTAGACCTTGGATGTTCCAAGAGATTATGATTCTTGTTACTGAAAAGAAAGGAGGAGATTTGGGAGCAAATCTTCCTAAAATAAGTGAGATGAGACTTTGACTTCAATAATATATCTCTCTCCATATTTTGTAGAGATGGAGATCTTAGTTGTTAGGATAGGAATAAAGATAAGATCAGATTGTATTTTCTAAAATAAGGATTTGGTTAGACGCATTAAATACCCAAATCCAGAGCCCTCTCACAACACAATGTTGTATGGTGGGCGTTCCTTGTGTCCAGAGCTGACTAAAAATCCTCAGAACACCCACGAAGCTTTAAATTAGAAAGGGAAAAACTCCAATTTTGGTAGCATATTCACAATGGATAGCAAATGACTGATATCTTAGAGTATTTATTTTTACACAGATTACACCTATTAGGCATTATAAACCTTTTCTATCGGTTGTCAGTGGTAAGAATTATCCCCTGAGAGCAAGCCAAAAGAAAAAGTTAATTTTAGGTGGTGATCGCCGTCATCCAAATACTCACAATTAAACTCGTTTGATATTGTCAAAGAAGTATTATAGTCCTTTTTTAATAGAGTCGTTCCATCCATTAGAAACTTTCCAGAACAATTCATCTTAACTTCAAGTTGACTCTGAGGGGGAGGGGGGAGAAGGTCCAACTGATCTTGCAGGGAGAATAGTTTCGGGTTCAGCTCATATTATCCACAGTAAGTTTTTTCCATTTCGTATTATTCCCTTTATTACAATATAATCCTTGATTCTAGTCCCTTTTTTTTTTTTTTGACTTTCTTTTCAAGGATGTTTGACTCTCCAAAATCTATCACATGGGCTGCCATTAAACCAGTGATAATCTTAGAATTTATCTGCACCAGCCATCTCACATGTTACACTTACTTCCTTTTTTTATGCCCTGTCTTCTCTTCACTTAAAGTTATTCCACAACAAATAGACCCATCGGAAGCGCTCATCTTGAAGCACCGAAAGAACAAAAGAGACAAATTGTGATGAAGGTATTTAGCCTTAATAATTCTATCCCAGGGTTGTTCTCAGTAGGCATTTCTCCAACCCATTTTCAAAATAAGAGTATATCATTTTCTTGATGTCTTTATGCCCAGGCCTCTATTAGATTTGGAGTACAAACTTTATTACCAAGCAACGAAGTGATATTTTAAACTTCCTCCATGCCCTCCTACCTAAGAAGTTGTTTGAATCTCTTCAATTTCTCTGCACGGCAGCAGTGAGTCTTATAAAGAGACCATTATAAGATAGGTAGTTTTTGAAGATTGCTTTTAATGAGGATGAATTTACAGCACTAGAACAGAATGGCTCCTTTCCATCAGCCATTATTTTTGAAATCTCTCCAAACAAATCATTCCAACACTTGGTAGAAAATTTTTTTTGCCAAGAGGGCGTCCTAAGTAAAGTGGGCTGAATGGGAAGTGAAACTTTTATTTTAACATCCCTAAATTTTTACAATTTTCAAGTTGTCTTCCTCAGGTTATTGAAGAAGAAATGGAGCTTTTCTCATGAATTGATGTCTTCCCGAAGAAGGTTATTAGAGTTCCAGATAGCTTTGGTTAGCTTAGCTTCAAGGACGGATGCCATTAAGAGAGAATTGTATCATCCGCCAAAGTGCTTGTGAGAATGTGCCCGGATAAATGGAGTGGGCTTTGAACCTTCAGAGACCGTCAATAATTCTGGGCACCACATATCTATAATTAATGTCTGCTCATAAGAATGAAAGAGTAGGGGGGATATGGGTTCCCCGTATTAGCCCTCTGCTACTTGTGAAAAGGCCCACGGCTCACGTTAACCACTATTGAGAATCTGACGGGTAGTGAGCAAGCCTTAATTAATTTTTTTGAATTAGCAGGGCACCCCCAATTTAAATTAGGGAACTTTGTCAAAAAAAACCCAGGACCTTACCAAAAGGCTTTTATATCAAGCTTAAGGACCCTATTCCTTTTGTGTTATTTTCATAGAGTGTATGAGGTTTCATGTACCATAATCACTTCCTCTTGGATAATCACCTGAATGAATCCACTTCGGCTACCGAGATTAAATCAGTCATAATCAAATTAGACCATGGTAGCAATGATTTAGTAAAAATTATATAATAGCATCACAAGGTGATGCGTTGAATGAAATCTTTGAAGTCCTAGGGCATCCATTTTTTGGGAGGCAAGGCAACAATGTGGGGTATTAAGCTCTTTTCAAAGTCTCCAATTCTAGAGAATTCATTCATTCTATGAAGAAGATCATGATTCCGAGCATATTTCCAGAAAAATTTGAAAAAAAAAATTAATAGAAATAGACCTTACCCTAGGCCTGGAGCCTTGTCACCTTCTCAAGTAAACCCAGCTTTTTCAGTTACAGTGTGCACACTAGTGTATCTTTTAATCAGCTCCTCAATTTAAGTTTTGGGGAATAGCCTCCAAAATGAAAATAAAATTGCCTCATCAGTAATGATATCTCCTTCTCTGAGAATTTTTTTATAGACATGAGAGCTTCCCCTTTTAAGGTGTGGGAGCTTTTATAACAGTACCATTACTTTTGCCACTTCCAGAATCCTATTACAGCTTTGTGCTCAACGTGGTCATATGAAAAACTGTGATTTATGTCCTTCTTTTAGCCAGTAGCCCTAGATTTTAGTCTCCATACGGATTATTTCTACTGCAAATCGTTAGAATATCTACAAGAATGTCTTTATCCTTAGTTTGGTCTTCAAAATATCTCCCCATTTGTATCATTGATTCTAGATCTTGGAGGCTTTTGTTTTAACGTTTTTTTTTTCAAAACAATCCTTGTCAAAATCTTTTTATTCCAAATTTAACATGATTTTTGTTTTTTAAACATTTTTAGCTTCTGAATCAATTATATAACCAGTGCTTCACCATTCCAAACCCACCTATTTATTTTGTCATTAAATTCATTATGCTCCCATCCACATCTTTTCAATTGAATGAGCTTCTGATGGGCTTAGCCAATTGAGAAGATTTAATGGAAATCAGATTGTGGCCGATCTTAATTCTGGGTAGTGAAGAAGATGAGTCCTGACTTGAGAAATTCAACTACGTAGAAATCGGGCTCGATCTAGTGAACTTGGATTAAGATCTTTTCCCAACCTTAGGTTGTTCCAGGTTGTTGGTATTTATTTAATGGTGACCACCATCTAAGAGATTGAGTCAGCAACCAAAATTTGCAAATTCTACATACCAGTGGAAAAGAGGGAGATTCCTCCATATTTTACTAGGTTAGAGGAGATTACTTCACCCATAATAAGCCAGTTGCTATAGTATGTGGGTTGGTTCGAAGATCTTAAGATCAGTCCAGAGTTACGTCTCCATTAGCTGTATTAGGGGCATAGAATTAGAAAGGATCCATTCACTATTGTTCTCACTACATGAAATTTTTTAATAGCAAGATGATTAGTGCTAACATTAAGAATAATACCATACAGTTATTTTATCCCAAAGGTAGCGACTCCAGAGGCCCCATGAGCGTCCCCGCAGCCATGTCGAGGTATCCTAGATTTTTTTTTACAATTTCAAGAGATCTTAGATTTCACTTGTTTCTGCAAAATAAACAATACTAGGACTACTAGATTCTGTTAATCCTAATGATTCTCGTTGGAGGTTTCCATTTAGACCCCTTTGGCTGTTCAAGAGATTATGATCCTTGTTCTGAAAAGAAAGGAGGAGATTGGGAGAAAATCTTCCTAAAATAAGTGAGAGAGACTTGACTTAATAATATATCCTCCTCCATATTTGTAGAGATGGAGATCTTAGTTGTTAGGATTAGGAATAAAGATAAGATCAGATTGTATTTTTCTAAATGAGGATTTGGTGAGACGCATAAAATTATAAGAACTTCCACACTCAGGATATGTAAGACTTTCTCCTATAGAAATAAATGATATATTCTTTCCTCTTAAATATTTTGTAGTTTAAGGATCTAAGAGTATTATTTTTAAATCCTCTTCCAAGGAATGAGGGCCACTCATTCCAAGGAGATGGATCTTTGTATTTATATTTATGTATATAATTTGTCTTTCCTCATTAGGTTGTTTTTTTTATCTCGTATGTGAAAAATCAATTCGTTGTAAACCTGTAGGTTGTTCATTTAATTTGCTATTTCTCAGTTCAA